>CM060399.1:105617049-106867049 GCA_030545235.1 Helianthus tuberosus | reverse complement strand
AGTGAACAAATGTATGAACAATTTGTAAATGAAATGAACAAGAGACACAAGGATTTATACGAGGAAAAAGCCCTTGATCAATATATGATCTCCGGCATAAAAAACCTCGGGTGATGGAAACTACCGATCACCAACTATATTAAACTAGTAAAGGTTACAAATCGGGATGATAACAAGCTTGTTACAAGGATCACTAGTGTGCAAAGAGTATGAAATCACCAATAAGTTGCAGAGAGTTTTCAAGTAGTGTGTGTTGCTAACTTGTTCTAACTATTCAAGCTTGTTATCCCCTTATAAAAATGGAAATAATCTAACTAACTAACAATCCGCAAATCATGATAGCTTCCCACGACTTCCATAACGGTCATACAAGCCATGCACGTGCAGAATAATGGAGCATATTCTCCTGGAATCTCGGCAAGACTAAGTCTCATGTGAATACCCTTGTAAAACAAGTTTAAATATAGTGGAAATAACCGTTAGTGTAAGGATAATAATGAGGATCCTGGATCCTTAAACCTGCAACGTCTTCTGAGGATCCTTAATTCAAACAGAACTGAGGATCCGTGATCCATACATTGGAAAATCCATCCCTAATAAACCCTATCCCTCCGGATCTCAAGGAAGCATGCCTTTGCAAGGGTTTTGGTTCTACTCTAACAGGATCACCCTTAAAATGGCTCTTAAATGTTCCACCTCATTCAATTACATCATTTGCTCACTTAGTTAATTTATTTAATAGTCAATTTTCTTGTAGTCAAAGTTTTGAAAAACTAACTAGTGATCTCTATAGGATAACTCAAGGTCCTCAAGAATCCTTAAGGGATTATGTGAACAAGTTTAGCAGGGAATCCTTGGACATCCCACATCTTGATGTTGCAACAGCCGTGCATGCATTCAAAATGGGGTTGGAAAAGGATTCCCAATTTTATCAGGATCTTGTAATGAATCCTTGCAGGAACCTGGATGAAGCTCGGAACAGGGCTTTGAGATATATCAGACTGGAAGATGACAAAAAGATGCAAGAGAGGATGAATTCATCCTCAACCTATGAATCAACTAACAGGAAGTCAGAATCCTCATACAAACCATATCACTCTAAGCCATATGGCATGAATGACAGCAAGAAAGTGAATGCTGTTGAGGATGAGGATCCTGAGGAGTATCCTGAATTGTCGGAATATTGTTGTTCTATTAATATACCCGAACTAATGTATGATATGCATGGTTTGGGAGACAAAGCAAGGTGGCCCAGGAAGAACCAACAAAAAGCCGATTGGAAGGATAAATCCAAATGGTTTGCCTTCAATGAGGATTTTGGACATGTCACGAAAGACTGCATAGCATTGAGGAAGGAGATAAGCTATCTGCTAAGCAAAGGATACCCGAAGGATCTTCTGGACTGAAAGAAGAATAAGGGTCAGGATATTGAGAAGAATCCTGAACGAGCAGCATCACCCCTTGCAGATGCTAAGATAATTAACTTTATCTCAGGAGGATCCGACATCTGTGGAACCTCTTATTCTGCGGCAAAAAGACATGCAAAGGAGGCTAAGGCAGAACGGGGAGATAAGCCGACCAGGATGACAACCCTCACAACCGATAAAGTGATAATGTTTGATAGTGATGACAGGGATAGTGTCCAGGATCCCCATCATGATGGTTTGATAATAACTTTATATATTGCTAATCATTTTGTGCGCAGGATACTGGTGGATAACGGCAGCTCCGTCAATATTATTCAACTAGAAACGCTGAAAAGGATGAATATTTCCCAGATGGAGATCACTTCAAAATCCACTGTACTTGTAGGGTTCAGTGGAGAGGCCAAGAATACTGTGGGAGAAATAAAGCTGCTAGTATATGTTGAAGGACTCAACTCAATGCAACGTTTCTGTGTCATGGACTCCTTATCCTGCTACAATATTATATTGGACAGACCATGGATCCATGATATGAAGGCTGTCCCATCAACCTATCATCAGTGTATCAAGATTCCTACCCCTTGGGGGGTTGTCAAGGTGGAAAACGATCAACAAGAGGCAAAAGAATGCTACTCTTCCTCAATGAAGTCTTCAACGAAGCCTAAAGCAGGATAAGATACGAGCCCAGGATATCATGGAAGCCTTAGAACAAGATGTGAAGAAAATTATCCTAGATCAGGATAATCCAGATATCTCGGTGCTCGTAGGAACCAATATCCCTCAGGATATTGAAAGTCAATTAACTAACTTTTTGAAATGCAGGATGTCTACATTCGCATGGAAGCATGAGGATATGACATGTATTTCTAAGGATATTATAACTCACAAGCTTGGAATTGACAGGTCTTTCAAGCCCGTTCAGCAAAAGAGAAGGAAGTTTGCTCCTGAGAGAAACCCAATTATACAAGAAGAGGTTGAAAGATTGTTGAAATCCAAGATGATTAGGGAAGTCAAATTTCCCAAGTGGCTAGCAAATGTGGTCGTAGTTCAAAAGAAGAATTGGAAATGGAGAGTTTGTGTAGATTACACAGACTTGAACAAAGCATGTCCTAAAGACCCATTCCCTTTGCCTCATATAGACTCAATGGTGGATGAAACTGCCGGTCACGAGATGCTAACCTTTATGTATGCATCCTCAGGATTCCAGCAGATCCAAATGGAATCTTCAGACCAAGAGGATACTTCTTTCATGACACCAACAGGTATCTATTGTTATACTGCTATGCCTTTCGGTTTGAAGAATGCAGGTGCAACATACTAGGGATTGGTGAACATGATGTTTAAAGACAAACTGGGGGACACCATGGAGGTATACATTGATGATATGGTGGTAAAATCTAAGAAGGCCGAGGATCATCTCCGGGATATTGAAGGAGCATTTGATATACTGGACAAATATAATCTGAAACTAAATCCAGCCAAGTGCCATTTTGGAGTGGGGGCAGGGAAGTTTTTGGGATATATGGTGACTAAAAGGGGGATAGAAGCAAGCCTGGAATAGATCAAAGCTATCCTGGATATCAAGTCACCATCCAACATGAAAGATGTGAAAAGGTTAACAGGACGAGTAGCGGCATTAAACAGGTTTATATCAAGATCCTCAGAGAAATGCAAGGAATTTTACGATATCTTGAAGAAGAATAAGAAATTTGAATAGGGAGAGAAGCATGAAGCAGCACTGCAGGAATTGAAGCAATATCTTTCAACTGCACCTCTATTGATGAAGCCCGAGGATGGTGAACCATTATCCCTGTATCTTGCAGTATTAGGGAATGCAGTAAGTGTTGTTATGGTAAAGGATCACGAAGGTCAGCAGTATCCTGTCTATTATGTTAGTAAAAGTTTATTAGATGCTGAAACTAGATATTCATACTTAGAGAAGTTGATATTATCCCTAGTTATGGCATGAACTAAGCTTAGACATTATTTTGAGACACATAGGATTCATGTTAAAACTAATTATCCTGTTAAAAATGTGCTTAGGAAACCTGAGATGTCGGGTAGAATGGCTAAGTGGTCAGTAAAGTTAAGTGCCTATGATATATGACCCTAGAAATGCTATAAAATCTCATGCTCTAGCAGATTTTGTGGCTGATTTCAGTAGTGACATTCAAAATGAAGTAGACCTAGAGGTACAACAACTAGGAGAAACCTTAGAATCTTGGACATTATATACTGATGGTGCATCTAATGTGAGAGGTGTAGGATTGGGTATACTACTAAAATCTCCACAAGGGGACATATTACCCCAGGCTATTAGATGTGAATTTCCTGCCACTAATAATGAAGCAGAATATGAAGTTTTGATTGCAGGATTAGAATTGGCCAGGAGTATGAATATTAAAAGTTTGCAAGTATATGTTGATTCCTTGTTAATTACTAACCATTTCAATGGATCCTATGCAGTCAAAGGTGAAAGGTTAATCGAGTATCTTGAAATTCTCAAAAAATTAGCAGGATATTTCGATGTTTTTACACTTGAACATGTACCAAGGGAGGATAATGCTGAGGCGGATGCTTTGGCAAACTTGGGATCATCAGTCAGGATACCGAAAGGAACCTGGATACCAATACTACATATCCTATACCCTGCGATGGATCTCTTCAAGTCTCAGGATAAGGAAGTAGCGAGTATCCAGGATCTTGAATCCTGGACAGCCCCGATCGTGAAATATCTTAAAGAAGGATGCATCCCAAAGGATGAGAATCCTAAGGCTTTCAGGATGAAGGTATCTCGATTCACTATTATAGATGGTATTTTGTATAAGAAGTCTCTTGCAGGACCATATCTGAGGTGCTTGGAGGATATCCCGAAACTAAGGAAGTACTTCAGGATATACACGAAGGAGATTGTGGCAACCATAATGGGGGAAAATCATTATTCTCAAAGGTGCTAAGAACAGGATACTATTGGTCGACGGTGAGGAAAGATGCTGCAGAATATGCTCGAAGATGTGATGCATGTCAAAGGCACAACAATATACTGCATCAACCTGCTGAGCCTTTATATCCTATTGCTTCCCCTTGGCCATTCATGAAATGGGGTATGGACATAGTGGGAAAGTTGCCAAAAGCTCCAGGAGGAAAAGTTTTTATGCTGGCAATGACAGATTATTTCTCCAAATGGGTTGAAGCTGAGGCATTTGTTCAAGTCAGAGATCAAGAAGTAGTATCTTTCATAAAGAGGAATATCCTGACTAGGTTTGGGGTACCAACTGAGATAATTTGTGATAATGGCTCTCAGTTTATTAGCAAGAGAACCACAGACTTTTGCAAAAGTTGGGGAATCAAGATGATTACATCCACACTGGTACATCCTCAAGCAAATGGACAAGCAGAATCCTCAAATAAGATAATAGTCAACAATTTGAAGAAAAGATTAGGGTAAGAAAGGAAAATGGGCAGAAGAACTACCCTTTGTCTTATAGGCTGATAGAACAACAGTAAAAAGTGCAACTGGACAAACCCCATCTTCCTTGGTGTTTGGGGCAGCAGCAATGATCCCGATAGAAATGGTGATACCTACAGCAAGATCGAGCCTCCGGGATCCTGAGGCTAATCCTGAAGCGTTATGCCAAGAATTGAATACAGTCGATGAAACAAGGGACGCGACAAAGCTAAGGATGGCAGCATACCAACAGAGGATATCCAGAGAATATAACAAAAACCTAAGGACTAGAAGGTTTCAAGTTGGAGATTAGGTATTAAGGAAGGCTTTTTCAGAATGCTACTAATCCTGCTGACGGGAAACTTGCCCCAAAATAGGAAGGACCTTATGAAGTTGAATCAGAATCCGAAAAAGGAGCATACCGACTCAAGAATATGGAAGGGGATATGCTACCAAGATCATGGAATGCCATACACCTTAAGCTCTATTTCAAGTGAGTTTAGAATTTAATTTATAACTCAGGATGGTATGAATTCTATCTCTTTTAAATATAATTTTATTTTATTTTATTCCTTTTGAACCCAATACTGACTTAAGCATCGGAGGGGTGTTAGCCAAGCTAACACCCACCTTAGTCTAAGGTTTTTTTGCTATTATATGCTTCGGGATATAACTCCAAGATATACACTCAGGATGAATCGAAAGATTAGAGGATTAGCCCCCTCTCTCATGTTTAAGGGATCCTGATCCCTTCAAAGGTTTAAAGGTATTCACCTTTCTCTCGAATAGGGTTTAAACACCCCGCCTGGAGCACAAGTTATCTAGTAATAGTTCAAGATAGTGGGACCAGTCCATGTAAAAATGGCTGACAATTTCGTTATTATTGGCTATATCCTGGATCCTAAAGGTATATGAGGATTGATCACCCTCTCTCACAAAAGGGTATTTTCATATTCTCTAAGGTTTAAAGGTTTTCACCTTTCTAAGTCTTGGAGTTTATACACTCCCGCCTGTAGCGCACGAAAATTTGGGATTATCCCCAGTATACTTAGGGTTTATCCCCAGAATATTGAGGATCTATCTCCAGGATATTTAGGGCTTATCCCCTGTAATACTAAAGTTATATACAAGTATAACATCAGTTGTGATCGAGTTGATGCACAAAAATTCCTAAGTGTTTAAAAACAACGTACACAGGGGACATTCCTCCTAAGGCATTGTGAAAAGCTCAAAGGATCAAGTTTGGACTTGGTTTACTAAGTCTCCCAGACAGGGGACATCTTCGATGAGAAGGTTGCAAGAAAATTGAAGTTTGAGGATTGAGATATATTCTATGAACATCTATGGTATAATCTCTCCTTTTTTACCCTTTAAGAGCCTTCTCTAAATTATTTAAGTTTTTGGAATCATGTTTGACAAAAGTCTTAATAGAATATTTGTGATTAAAATATTAAGAGTATCCTAACCAGGATATTTCCTCAGGATACTTAATCAGAATATTTTAAATATTATAAAAATTGGAACTACATTAAAATCAAATAACATATAACAAAATTCATAAAGTAAAAATGGACAACAATGGATAAGGCCAAAAAAGGTTAGTTTATTATTAACATAGCAAAAGATTGTGATTTTGGCTTCATCTCAAACCGAGATCCATCCACCAAAAGCACAATTAGTTTTAAACATATTTACTTAAACAATTGAAGGCTTCGTATTGAAACCCAAGATCCCTCCACCTTCAATTGTTAAACTATTCAAAATAAAGCATACTAAGGATTGATGACCAAGGGCTTCGTCCTGAAACTCAGGACCCCTCTACCTTTGGCCATCAAATTGTTCTAAGTGCAGGAAATTAAATTGTTCAAAAGACAGAAAAGTAAATTGTTCAACAACTACCACAACCATCAAAGATTAAAAAAGTGGGCTCCGACCTAAGCACAAATATCCATCATTGCCCACTTTGCTGCTTTCAAGGGGCAGCACCCTCTTCAACCATGGCTTCCACAACATCCGCACCAGCATCACCACCAGCATTCTTCCCGGCAGCAGCAGTAGCATCGACCACCTTTTCAGCCGCCTTAGCAGGATCCTCGACCACAGGCTTCACAGGATTCTCCGCGGGATTTCCACCGAGGTCCCTCAATTTTGCCTCCCAAGCCTCAATGTTCCAAGAAGGGCATTCGAAGCCCTTGGCCTTGGTCTCGTGAGCTATTTTCAGTCTGGCTTGGAGGAGAGACATGACAACGGAGCCCTTAAGGCCTTCCCGATAAGAAGCCATGTCCTGCTGATGCTGAACCCGAGTTGCGTCATATTTGTTTTGAGCTTCTTGGGTAACCTTCTTCAGGGCAGCCTGGTGTTCCTGGGTCATGGCCTTATATTTGTCCTCGTAGTGCTGTGACTTGGCGGTGGCGATTGCTGCTTGATCGGCAATGGTGGTCTCGGCCTTCTTCAGTTTAGTCTCCAACATCTTGTTCAACCCGCATGTGTCCTCATAAAGGAACACTAGCCGCTCAAGACCCTGCAATCAGATGAACAGGTATCAATATATGTACTTAGAATATATAATCAACATATATGTGCAAGATATAAGATAAGGATACCTACCTAATTGAGGAAGCCGGTCATGAACTTGCTGAATTCTGAGAACCCGTGATTCTCAAATGGAAAGACATCGGAGGCAGCATGGAAATCTGGTTCTTTCCTCTTACGGGAGCTAGAACCACGTGGCTTGGAGGCAGTGGAAGGTTTGGGGACAGTGACAATTTTGGAACTGGTGGGCTTCGATGTGACAGCTGGCTTCGGATTCGCTTCTTCCTTGACTTGCACGGGGCTGGAATAGCTATCCAGCTCATCAAGGTCAAAGAGTTCAAGATTTTTGACTGGTGCTGCACAAAGGGAAGAAATACTAAATCCTTATTTACTAATAGAACATAATCAGTTTAGTATATGAGAATAACTTGTAAAACTATGCTTACCGGACATATCGGAACTTGATTTATGGCTTGAGATTGTGAATAACAGGGAAAAAGTTCTTTCACTTTCTGGAAGCTAGTAGATTTCCTTTATTCTTCCTTTTGATTCAGCACTTGGAGGGGCCAATTCCTTGAAGTTTGCTACAAAAGGAAAGTAAATATATCAGGATGTCTGTTTAAGATATGGTCTCAGGATACGATTGGGGATAATCCTAAAACCCTAAATCCTACCAGAGGTCAACCATTTCCCGGGAAGGTCAACACCCTTGTGAATAGAATCTCTTTTCACGAAAAAGAATTTTCGTCTCCAATCATCCTCGTTCTTGGTAGCTTTGAGGATGAGGGGATCTTTGGAAGTGGAAAAAAGGAGAAATAGACTGGAACCATGGGACCTCAAGCGATATGCAATCGGAAGATCCTCGATGCAACGGTCAGGCATATGATGAGCTTTAATCTGGTCCAAGGTAACTAAGACTCGCCAAACCATAGGCATGTTTTGGGCATAGCTAAGACTTGTGAGTTCAAAAAAGCGAGAAATGAAGGCTAAGAAAGGACATCGAAGCCCTATCGGGAAAGGGTAAGCAAATAAGTATACCCACTCATCAGAATAAAAGTCCGATCGGACCTCTCGGTTAAACGGACGAATAACCGCTCCGGCGGGGAAGGCACCGGAGGTTTTTAGGGCTGCGATATCGGCATTATCGAACGAACACACCTCCTTTTTGGGTTCTTTTAGGAGGTTTTGCTCGTGAGAGGTGGGTACAGAATCGGCAGTTTGGGATCTTGTTCGGCTGGCCATGAAGAACTTTTGCAAAGAAAACAGGGAAGAAAGAGAAGAAGAATACCTGAATATTGCTCGGAGTATTATGATCATAATGCTGAAAATTCGAGTAGATATAGGCTGGAAATAGGGGGTATTGAGTAAGTTACGCATGGGAAGTTGTAGCAAGTCATTTAATGTAACACCCCGTGTTTTGGAAGTCAAAGTACAAGTCAAAGTCAAAGGAAGAAAAGATTGCTAATTGTGATCTTACACTCCTTGCTTAACTACTGAATTGTGCTCCTTTACTTGTAATCGAATTCTAATATTTGTTTGCTTTAGTTGTATTATGTGGAGTATCTATAACAAATCGAGGTTTAATCGCATGTTTAATCGCTAATCGACTTATCGCTAATCGCATCGCTATCGCAATCGCAACTCGAATTATAGGTTATGGATATTGTTTTACGTGTGTGTGCTATTATGTGTTACTTGTGCATGTTATGTTTATGTTGAGGTGATTAATCGCAAACGCAATCGCAACTCTAACGCAACGCAATCTAATCGCAAACGCTAAACGCAAGTTATTTATAGTGAGTGTATGTTAGATATAGTAGTTAGGTTATTTGTGTAACTAATGCGTAATACTATCACATCGCTCACTCGAAACGCATCGCAACGCTCAACACGCAAAACGAAATGCCAAAACCCAACTCGCCAGAGCCACTCGATCGAATGGTCATCCGAACGGATGGCCATCTGATCCGTTCCATGTGCCACTTTCCTTATTTGGAAACCCTATAAATACCCCCTGTCACATCACCAAAGTGATGTGACAGCTCTCTCGTTTGAACAACATGCTCAAGCCCTATTTTCTCTCGATTTCTCGTGATTCTTGTAAGTTTTCAACTCAAATCTTGTACTTCCATGATCTACATGCACTTCTTCATCCTTTTCACCTATGAATCTTAACTTTTAACCGTGAAATCAGCGGATTTGAGGTGTTCTAGGGTGATGTCATCATGGAGTTCTTATGAACTTCAAACTTTGGCTTCATTCCACTAAGAATAACTCAGATCTACATGATTTCCACATGATTCAATGCTATTCTCACCTAGATCTAAACATTTTGAAGGTTAAAAGGATGGAAAGATGGTTTCACAACTTTCTTTCAACTCTTTTACACTCAATGCCTCCAAAACCGATAGAATCGGAGCTCGTTCAGGCCTTCTACTCGTTAATAGTGAAGTGTCGATTTGAGATCTGGTTCCTATCAAAGAGACAACCAACTTCGGGTTGAACACGAATGAACCGTCATGAACAACCAACTGATTTGGACTGGGGTGATTCCCATCCGATCCGATGGTCTGGGCTTGGTGGGGTTCCTGTTGTTCAATACGTTGTTAAACCGTCTCGGACAAACCGCGAAAACTTTCAAAACTTAACAAGTTTCAAAACGATCAGATCGTGGGGACAGATTGTCGCCCGATCCGATTGCCATCCGATCGAACGACAATTCGATCGAATTGAACTTGGTTTCCACACTTAACACTTTTCATAATTTTCAAAGATCATAAGTTTCAAACGGATTGCCATCCGACCGGAAGACCATTCGATCGAATGACAATCTTGCTATGAACTTGTTCTCTGAGAAATGTCTGACCTACAGATCGCCATCCGATCGAATGACCGTTCGATCGAACGACCTGAAAGGTAGCGATACTTCTCTGTTTTCAAAATGCTACAACGAAAACTTCAAAGTCACATCATACACAAACACAACCATCCCAAACGAATGCCAATCCGATCGAATGGCCATCTGAACGATTGTCATTCGATCGAATAACCATCCGTTCGGATCGTCATTTGATCGAATGACCATCCGTTCGGATCGTCATTCGACCGGATGACCATCCGTTCGGATCGTCATTCGACCGGATGACCATTCATCACATGGTTCACTTGCACCATTTTATGCACCGTTCATTCGCTTATGCTATCGTTATCTGTTTAGGCTAATCCCTCAGTGCTCCCTTCAATCCAAGAGAGTGTTTATTTACTAAACACGATCTGTGAGTATACTCGATCCCTTTTTTCTTTAAGCACTTTTGGGTGTTACATACGTTACTTACATCAAATCACATCAAACACACTACGCAAACACTTTTATACGCTAACTGTTACTACATGTTATACGTGTTACTCGATGAATGCTTGTATGTTATGTTTACACAGTGATTGTTGCCTGACACCTTAGCAACGATAGTACTATAGTTTGGACTCAGCACCTGTCGTGGACATGGGTTGTGAAGGGCTTTACTTCACGTTTCCCAGTGGGGATATGTGTTGCGCATTCTACAACTCGCAGTCACGTCTGTGCATATTTCGTTGTCGATAACCTACTAACTTCACTTTGCTACATGTTACATGCTGGTTATGCGTAAACGTTTTCGCAACCTATTATTACAATTAAACTTGTATGCTCACCTTTACACTATGTGTATTGACCTTTATTTTAACGTATGTGACAGGTGCTTAGGATGCTTGCTTGCTACTTGCTGGAATTGAGCTAGGATGGAGTCTAGAAACAAACAAGAACAATTAATATTTGGGTTGTCGAAACCGAACTATTTGTCTTTGAATTGTCTGTAATAACTATACTACTTATTATGTCATGGTATGGGACGTGATGCTTAAATAATTGGTAATCGTAGTTGTTATGGAAACTCCTGGATAATCTGTTTCGCTCAGTACCTCACCCAGATGTTTCCGCCATCGGTTGGGGTGTGACAGATTGATATCAGAGCCATAACTATAGGGAATTAGGCAAGACTCAACCTAGAACGGGTCGATGTCTTAGAAACGACCTAGTCTATAGTCTAAGTACCAACAGACCGCCTTGTTCGAACCTGTTAGGGGTCCCGTACGAGCCTATTACTGCTATTCGATCACCTCGCACTCATGCTATACTATCACACTGCCTTTCCTAAGGTAGTCGCACTGCACTATTTTCGAAAATGAATGAGTGATTAGATTGAGACTAGGTGTGAAAACCGCAAACTCTCGATTAGATCGCTTGTTCGCCCCGCATTTTACTACAAACAAGAGAATTGGCGTTGAATCAGGAGTGAAATCCGTACTTCGACGCAATTTTCTCTCCAAATCTCGTGATTTTATCACACAAACAGGAACTTGGTCGCTAAGTAGGGGGTGAAACCCAAACCTTGATGACTCGTTCCATTCTCTATTTTTGGTTTTACAAAACTCTCACCAAAGTCTCCATGGGTTCCAACGACTCGAGTTGCGTGAAAACCGAAGGGATGCGTGCCATTCACCGTATGCCGGTGATAGAGCATAGTCCATTAGGCCAAAGCATGCACTCGAGGCACTTGAGGATAGTCGAATCACTTTGGGTAGTCAACGTCTATCAGCCTAAGACAATCTATTTTCGATTTCAAGCTTGCAATCGCTGATTTTATGTGTTTCGATTTTGAGCCTGCAACTGCTGACTCTGCTATTTGTCGTTTCTTATGTGAACTTTTGTATATGTTTTGATTTTGGTGATTTATACGCTTTTCGCTGTTCGCTTTGATCGACACACACGACTCGCACTGCACATCTATCTCTAAACGTTAACAAATCTCATGCTATACTACTCGCTATGCTACTCGCTGTGTACTCGTTAATCGCAATCGCTATTCTCGGACGCACGAACTTTGAATAATAGATGAATATGTACGACAAATGTAGGGGAATACGTGCAAAATATAGTGTGGTTTCTGTGGATTACATGATTACGTGCATCTATGCTTATGTGATTATGTGGTTTATGTGCCTTTGTGACTATGTGTTAGGTGAATAGACGTTTTTTCTGAGCTTTAGTAGTACTAAGTGTGTATGAGGTGAGATTCGACATATAGTGTTTGAATCCTATGGCGATGTCTGTTGCAGACAATGTCGTCATTTGGGTCGCATACCGCTCGCTCCGTACGTCACAACAATGAGGATAAACGAATCGCTCCTCTCGTCGCTAAGCAAATTGCGAAAGTTATCCCTCAGATCATCAGTGAGCTGAATGAGAATACTAGCAAGTCTTCGGAGGAGTCCAGGACTGATACTCCCAAGGAAACTTTTAGCTTCAGGCAGTTCAAAGCCTGCGGTCCATAAGAATTTACCGGCGAAGATGGGCCTATGGCCATGTTCCAATGGTTTGATTCGATCGAAGTCACCCTGCGCCAGAGTGGCTGTCCGGAAGACCTTCGCACTATTAACGCCACCGGCGTCTTCCAATCCCGAGCTCTAGATTGGTGGACGGCCGAGAGGAACAAATGAGGGAACGATGCAGCTTTTGGGCTATCTTGGGACGAGTTGAAGGACATCATGATGCAAGAGTTCTTCCTTCCCCATGAACTCCAAAGGCTAGAGGACGAATTCTGGCATATCAGGCAGGATGGCGGGGATAACGCTAGTTTAACTGCTCGCTTTAAGCAGTTGAGTATTATCTGCCCTGGTCAAGTTACTACCCCCGAGATTACGATCAAGAAGTATATCCGTGCTCTACCGGATTGTGTTGCAGACTTTGTGCAAGCTGCAAAAAAGACAACAATCGAGGAAACCTACCTGCTCGCCGCTGAGATCAATGATAAGCGAGTCAGGGATGGTTATTTCGATAAAGTTGCCAAGAATCTGCATCAAGTCACCGCTGCTCCCACCGCCGAAACAACCGTCCCACCGCAATCTTCAAAGCTCTCACGCCGCAAAAGAAAGAACAACAGATCCAGCAACAAGAACTGTGCAGTTACTGCCGCTCCACTCTAAACAGTACCTGCTTAACCGCACTCTCAACACCGCCAAGTAGCGGCGCCTGTGGCCAATGCACCGCCAGCTAAGCGTGCATATACTGGACCACACCGGCTCTGCCCTACTTGTACCTATCATCACCCGGATGGTATCGCATGCCGGTTCTGTGTTCATTGCAACCTGTACGCCACTTCACCGCTAACTGCCGTACTGGTCCACGCCAAGCTCTAGCTCCAGCTCAAGGTCAAGCTCCTGCACCACAAGCTCTCATTCCTGCTCCCCAGGGCCAACAAGCAGCTCTTGCACCCGCTGCTCACGCTAGATCTTGCTTTGCATGTGGTGATCCCAAACACTTCGCAAACATGTACCCCAACAGAGTGGTGAAGCAAGAGCCCCAGCGGCAGCCGCAGCAACATCAACAGCAGCAGCCAGCTGCCCGCAGACATGCTTTCAACATCAACGCCCACCAGGCTCAAGCAGACAACAACGTGGTTAATGGTACATTCCTTGTGAATGGTATATATGCTTCGTGTTTGTTTGATACTGGAGGAAATAACTGTTTTGTATCGTTTGAATTCGAAAAGCTCCTTAATCGTAAGCGCGCCCATCTCCCCTCGACGTTCGATGTTGAAGTTGCCACTGGAAGAACCATCGCTGTCAATTCTGTTCTACGTGATTGTACACTTGAACTCAACAATCACGTCTTCCCTATCGACCACATCCTGATGCAGCTAGATAGTTTTGACATCATAGTAGGCATGGATTTTCTTCGCGAAAATTGTGCCGAAGTTGTTTGCTTCGATAAGATGATTCGTTTCTTGCTCGCAAATGGTGATCAACTTTGTGTGTATGGCGAAACTCCTTCGAAAGGTCTCAAACTCATGTCGTGTGTCCAGGCTAGCAAGTATCTCCGCAAGGAATACCAAGCTTTCTTGGCGCACATTGTAGTAGCGGAGAAGGAAAAGAAAGGAAAGACTCGAGTGGAAGATGTTCCCGTTGTTTGTGAATTCCCCAACGTGTTTCCTAATGATTTAACTGGTTTACCTCCTACTCGTGATATCGATTTCCGAATCGACCTCATTCCTGGAGCAAATTCTGTTGCTAGAGCGCCTTACTGTCTCGCACCTTCCGAAATGCGCGAACTCTCAAGTCAGCTCCAAGAATTGCTTGACAAAGGCTTCATTTTCCCTAGCACCTCTCCTTGGGGCGCACAAGTTCTTTTCGCTAAAAAGAAGGACGGATCGTTCCGGATGTGCATCGACTATAGGGAGTTGAATAAGCTGACAATCAAGAATCGTTATCCCCTACAGCGAATCGATGATTTGTTTGATGAGTTCCAAGGTGCTACGTGTTTTTAGAAGATCGATCTACGCTTATGCTATCACCAATTACGCATCCAAGAGGAGGATATACCCAAAACCGCTTTCCGAACTCGTTACGGCCACTATGAATTCGTTCTTATGCCCTTTGGTTCAACCAACGCTCTGGTGGTTTTCATGGATCTGATGAATCGCGTGTGTAAACCCTTTCTCGACCGCTCCGTCATCGTATTCATCGATGATATCCTGATCTATTCCAAGTCGAAAACCAAACACGCGCAACATCTACATTTGGTTCTCGAACTACTCCAAGGGAATCGACTCTATGCCAAGTTCTCCAAGTGTGAATTTTGGCTGGAGGAGGTTCAATTCCTGGGTCACATTGTCAATAGTCAAGGTATTCACGTCGACCCAGCAAAGATCGAAGCTGTTAAGAGTTGGGTTACACCTAAGAACCCATCTAAGGTCCGTTCTTTTCTCGGACTAGCGGGCTATTATCGCCGATTTATCGAAGGATTCTCTAAAATCGCTGTGCCGCTTACTTCTCTCACGCATAAATACAAGCCTTTTGTTTGGGGAACTGAACAAGAGATTGCCTTTCGAACCCTCAAGCATATGCTCTGCAATGCTCCCGTGCTCGCTTTACCTGACGGAAAAGATTACTTCATAGTCTATTGCGATGCCTCGAACCTTGGCCTTGGTTGTGTTCTCATACAACGAGACAAGGTTATTGCTTACGCATCTCGTCAGCTCAAGATCCACAAGAAGAACTATAAAACCCACAATCTCGAGCTAGGTGCAGTTTTTTTTGGGTTGAAGATTTGGCGACACTACCTCTACGGTACCAAGTGTACGATCTTCACCGATCATAAGAGCCTACAACACATCCTCAACCAAAAGGAACTGAATATGCGTCAACGCCGATAGGTTGAACTTCTTAATGATTACGACTGTGAGATTCGTTATCATCCTGGCAAAGCGAATGTGATTGCCGATGCTCTAAGCCGACGAAGCTATTTGCATAGCGCTCCCAGCATAATCTCGAAGCTCTTATCCGTGATGCTCAACATGCTTGTTTTACCGAACGCACTTTGAAGAAGGAAAAGATTTTTAACGACGACGCTCAATTCGAGAATAAATCGAATGGTATCTTTCATTATCTTGACCGAATTTGGATTCCCAAGCGTACCAATTTGCGACAAATTCTACTGGACGAAGTCCACAAATCACGATATTCTATTCATCCCGGTGCCGATAAGATGTACCAGGACCTTCGCTACAAGTACTGGTGGCCGGGCATGAAGAAGGATATCACTATCTATGTTTCGAAGTGCCTGACTTGCTCGAAAGTCAAGGCCGAACAGTAAAGACCCTCTGGCTTACTCGTCCAACCTGAGATCCCCATGTGGAAATGGGAGAGTATAGCTATGGACTTCATAACGAAACTCCCGTGCATGACATCAGGTCACGACAACATCTGGGTTGTCGTTGACCGTTTGACTAAATCTGCTCATTTCCTGCCGATACGAGAAGACTTTAAGGTGGAAAAATTAGCCCGAATCTACACCGACGAAATCATCTGTCGACACGGGACGCCTCGTGATATCATCTTTGACCGCGATAGTCGGTTTACCTCGCGTGTTTGGGAAACGTTTCAATCCGCTCTCGGTACTACTCTTAATCTAAGTACCGCTTTCCATCCTCGAACCGACGGTCAGACTGAAAGAACGATTCGCACCCTTGAAGATATGCTTCGCTCGTGTGTGATAGATTTCGGTGGTAATTGGGACGCGCACTTACCTTTAATAGATTCAAATGGCACCATTTGAGGCATTATATGGAAGAAAATGTCGATCGCCTATTGTATGGCATGAGATCGGAGACGCGCAAATTACCGGTCCAGAGCTATTGCAAGAAACGACTGACAAAATCCTCCAAATTCGAGACAATCTGCTGAAAGCTCGGATTTGTCAGAAAAGTTACGCCGATAGACGCCGCAATCCCCTTGAATTTGACATTGGCGATCACGTACTCCTAAAGGTTTCACCTTGGAAGGGTGTGATCAGATTCGGAAAGAAAGGAAAGCTCGCGCCTCGATATGTTGGACCCTTTAATATTCTGGAAAGGATCGACAAAGTGGCCTGCAGACTCGAACTACCGGAGGAACTTAGCAACGTCCACCCGACTTTCCACGTTTTAAACCTCAGAAAGTGCCTAGCCGAGCATAATTTACAAGTGCCACTTGAGGATCTACAAGTGGACAAAACATTACACTTCGTGGAGAAGCCAGTCGAGATCATGGACCAAGAAACCAAGAAGCTCAGGCGCTTACGCATTCCCATTGTGAAGGTTCGCTGGGAAGGCAAACGCGGCACGGAGTTCACCTGGGAACTCGAAAGTGACATGAAGGCGAAGTATCCACAGCTCTTTGTTACGCCTGCGCCTTAATTTCGAGACAAAATTCCCTTAAGTAGGGGAGGTTGTAACACCCCGTGTTTTGGAAGTCAAAGTACAAGTCAAAGTCAAAGTCAAAGGAAGAAAAGATTGCTAATTGCGATCTGTCACTCCTTGCTTAACTACTGAATTGTGCTCCTTTACTTGTAATCGAATTCTAATATTTGTTTGCTTTAGTTGTATTATGTGGAGTATCTATAACAAATCAAGGTTTAATCGCATGTTTAATCGTTAATAGACTTATCGCTAATCGCATCGCTATCGCAATCGCAACTCGAATTATAGGTTATGGATATTGTTTTACGTGTGTGTGATATTATGTGTTACTTGTGCATGTTATGTTTATGTTGAGGTGATTAATCGCAAACGCAATCGCAACTCTATCACAACGCAATCTCATCGCAACGCTCAACACGCAAAACGAAACGCCAAAACCCAACTCGCCGGAGCCACTCGATTGAATGACTATTCGATCGAATGGTGATCCGAACGGATGACCATCCAATCGGATGGCCATCTGATCGATGTGCCATCCGATCCATTCCATGTTCCACTTTCCTCTTTTAGAAACCCTATAAATACCCCCTGTCACATCACCAAAGTGATGTGACAGCTATCTCGTTCGAACAACACGCTCAAGCCCTCTTTTCTCTCGATTTCTCGCGATTCTTGTAAGTTTTCAACTCAAATCTTGTACTTCCATGATCGACACGCACTTCTTCATCATTTTCACCTATGAATCTTAACTTTTAACCGTGAAATCAGCGGATTTGATGTGTTCTAGGGTGATGTCATCATGGAGTTCTTATGAACTTCAAACTTTGGCTTCATTCCACTAAGAGTAACTCAGATCTACATGATTTCCACATGATTCAATGCTATTCTCACCTAGATCTAAACATTTTCAAGGTGAAAAGGATGGAAAGATGGTTTCATAACTTTCTTTCAACTCTTTTACACTCAATGCCTCCAAAACCGATAGAATCGGAGCTCGTTCAGGCCTTCTACTCGTTAATAGTGAAGTGTCGATTTGAGATCTGGTTCCTATCAAAGAGACAACCAACTTCGGGTTGAACACGAACGAACCGTCATGAACAGCCAACTGATTTGGACTGGGGTGATTCCCATCCGATCCGATGGTCTGGGCTTGGTGGGGTTCCTGTTTTTCAATACGTTGTTAAACCGTCTCGGACAAACCGCGAAAACTTTCAAAACTTAACAAGTTTCAAAACGATCAGATCATGTGGACGGATTGCCGTCTGATCGGATTGCCATACGATCGGATTGCCATCCGATCGAACGACAATCCGATCGAATTGAACTTGGTTTCCACACTTAACACTTTTCATAATTTTCAAAGATCATCAGTTTCAAACGGATTTCCATTCGATCGGAAGACCATCCGAACAAATGACAATCCTGCTGTGAACTTCTTCTCTAAGAAATGTCTGACCGACGGATCGCCATCCGATCGAATGACCGTTCGATCGAACGACCTGAAAGGTATAGATACTTCTCTGTTTTCAAAACGCTACAACGAAAACTTTAAAGTCGCATCATACACAAACACATCCATCCCAAACGAATGCCAATCCGATCGAATGACCATCCATTCGGATCGTCATCCGATCGGATGACCATTCGTCACTTGGTTCACTTTCACCGTTTTACGCACCGTTCATTCGCTTATGCTATCATTAACTGTTCAGGCTAATCCCTTAGCGCTCCCTTCAATCCAAGAGATTGTTTATTTCCTAAACACGATCTGTGAGTATACTCGATCCCTTTTTGCTTTAAGCACTTTTGGGTGTTACATACGTTACTTATATTAAATCACATCGAACACACTACGCAAACACTTTTATACGCTAACCATTACTGCAAATTATACGTGTTACTCGATGAATGCTTGTATGTTATGTTTACACAGTGATTGTTTCCTGACACCTTAGCAACGATAGTACTATAGTTTGTACTCAACACCTGTCGTGGACAGGGGTTGTTAAGGGCTTTACTTCATGTGTCCCAGTGGGGATATGTGTTGCACATTCTACAACTCGCAGTTACGTCTGTGCATATTTCATTGTCGATAACCTACTAGCTTCACTTTGCTACATGTTACATGCTGGTTATGCGTAAATGTTTTCGTAACCTATTATTACTATTAAACTTGTATGCTCACCTTTACACTCTGTGTATTGACCTTTATTTTAACGTATGTGACAGGTGCTTAGGATGCTTGCTTGTTACTTGCTGGAATTGTGCTAGGATGGAGTCTAGAAATAAACAAAAACAATTTATATTTGAGTTGTCGAAACAGAACTATTTGTCTTTAAATTGTCTGTAATAACTATGCTACTTATTATGTCATGGTATAGGACGTGATGCTTAAATAATTGGTAATCATAGTTGTTATGGAAACTTCTGGACAATCTGTGTCGCTCAGTGCCTCACCCCGATGTTTCCGCCATCGGTTGGAGTGTGACATTTCAAGCGTCCGATCATCATAATTGCCTCGATCCAAGTGATAAACTCTAAAATATATCCATTTGAATTTGGAGTTCCAATAGATATGTTTTGGGGACAATTGTTATTGGTGGTTTTCTGAACATATATCCTGAATTATATCCTGACTATAAATATTATGTTTGTGACAAGGATATCGGATCAGGATATTGGTAACATCCTGATACAATATCCTAGTAGTAACTAATATTTCACATGCAGATTAGCATGGCATGCCTGTAACGTTCAAGTGGACTGCTTCTCCTGAAGACTCGGGCTATTCGGCTGAAAAGAGGACGTTGAAGCTGGAAGAAGAGGACTTCAACGTCTAGGAAGGAATATTCCAAGCATCCCGGTTTTATAGGATAGTTTGTTATCTTTATTTTACTATATAAAGGAGTGGACGGATCGATAAGACACATTTTTTCACACACATTTGCTCTCTACTAGCTGCAATCACTCGCAATCACCAACACTTACACTCGAAAATCATTGTAAAACTTAGGTGATTCGTATCATATCCTACACTGTATCCTGAAATTTGAAGTAATAAGAAGAACAAGGCAGCTGCGATTATCAGCTCCCGAGGTTTTGTGCCGGCGATCTAGATTGATCAAGGGCTTTCCTCGTACATCTCGTGTCACTCTTTACTTTTCTGCTCATTGTTTGATTGTTGATATAGCTCGGTATCCTGAGCTATATCCTGAAAACTGTCTTTGTTAGCAACATAATCAGAATATTTTCAACACACATTGTTAGCACACTACCTCACTTAACTAATTTGATCACTAAATTGCTTCGTTAATTTTTGACCAAAACAATGGCCCTCGCCTTTTATTTCCTGCACTACTTAGAACTGTTAATATGGACACCCTTTGCCAACCCGAGTGGATGGGCCACGTTTTGCAGGTAGAAACTTGGGTAGGCAATTTTTACAACCTTTAAAAGGGCTTGATGATAAATAAATAAAACTTTAAGCTTTTGACTATCTTTTGTGTTGTCAACTTTATTTTGAATGTTGTTCTATTTACATTTACCTGCCAATTTCTATTTTACAACTTTCAGAGTTTACAAGTTGTTAGAAAAAATATCAAATGTATGCCAAAATCAGTTTATGTTAAAAGATTAAAAATTATATGATCAAGGATCACATATCATGTTGTCAAAGGACAAAGGTAACATTAATAAATCAATATAAAGCAAAGGCAAATAAGGATCATACCAGAGAATCCAAGTTAGGATTCTATATCCTTAACACTTACAACTATGCTAACAAAACACAAGAACTAGCAGAAAGTTAAGATCCTGGATCCTTAATTGTTTGGCTTTGGGAACATATAACAACACATAACTTGGGACTAAGCCAATTATCACAGAAAAGAATCATTAGTAACTGGGGACAAGCCCAACAAGCTGGGGACAAGCCCAAAAATTCTTGTGTAAACTGGAGTATGGCCCAAACTGGCGACTATCCCAATGTGAGTGACATGAAAATACCAAAACCTTAGCTAACGTGAAAACGTTAGAAACCTTCAGAACGGATGTATGGTACGTCTACCATTATACGTAGGATCCTAAATATAGCCAACAACAATGAAATTGTCAGCCCCTAAAGCGGGTACTGGTCCCATTGCCTTGAACTATACTTGGATAATCGTGCGCAACTGGCGAAGGTGTTGAAACCTGATTCGTAGAAGGTAATAGATACCTTACACTGGGGACAAGCCTATAAACTGGGGATAAACCCAAAAACTTTGGAGAGTCAACCAATCACTTGATCCTCTGTCAAGAATATATCTAATTCTGCAAAACTTAAAACTTTAATGAAAAAGGATAAAGGAGTCTAATACCCTCTACTTATAACCAAATGAATTAATGAACTTGTGAAATAATAAGTAAATCATTACCAGAATGAGGATCATATATCCTCTGAGGATCTTCATCATGAACTAAGTATTAGGATATCTAAGGATCCTGGATCCTTCTTACATGAAGTACTTCTTTAAATGAACAGCATTCCAAGCCCTTGGTAAGAGATCACTATCCATTGTTAACAAACGGTATGCCCCCTTTCCTGCCTCAGCTTCAATTAGATAGGGGCCTTCCCATTTTGGTGCTAGCTTGCCATCAGCAGGATTTGTGGTATTTTGGAATGCCTTCCTCAACACCATGTCACCAAGTTGAAACTTCCTGATCCTGACATTTTTGTTATAGGCTCTAGCCATTCATTGTTGATAGCTAGCCAATCTTATCCTTGCTAAATCCCTGAGTTCTTCTATGGTATCCAGGTCTTGAGTTAGTTTTCAGCATTATCTTCAGGATCACGGATGCTTGTTCTTGCAGTAGGGACTACCATCTTTGTAGGGATCACAGATTCAGCTTCAAAGACCAAAGAGAATGGAGTTTGACCAGTAGCATTCTTGGGAGTTGTTCTATTAGCCCATAATACATATGGTAGCTCTTCTGCACATTTTCCTTTCTTGGATCCAAGCTTCTTCTTTAAGTTGTTGATAATGATCTTGTTGGATGATTCTGCTTGACCATTAGCTTGTGGGTGGACTGGTGTTGATATTATCATCCTAATCCCCCAGCTGTCACAAAAGTTAGTAGTTCGAGTCCCAATGAATTGGGATCCATTATCACTAACAATTTAAGAAGGTATGCCAAATCTATTAATGATGTTTCTTTTGATAAAGGATATAACTTCTTGCTCCTTAACTTATGCAAAGGCTTCAGCTTCTATCCATTTGGAGAAGTAATCAGTCATGGCCAACATAAATACTTTTCCTCCTAGTGCCTTAGGATGTTTGCCGACTATATCCATACCCCATCTCATGAATGTCCAAGAAGAGGATATAGGATGCAGAGGCTCCGCTGTTAATGAAGGATATTACTATGTCTCTGACAGGCATCACACTTCTTTGCATATTCCACAGCATCCTTCTTCATTGTCGGCCAATAATATCCTGTTCTAAGGATCCTTGAGAATAGTGCTCTGCCCCCAGTGTGTTTCCCATAATCTCTTTCATGAAAGTCCTTTAAAACTTCTTGAATTTCTGGATCCTCAATGCATCTTAAATATGGACCTGCAAGAGACCGTTTATATAAGATGTTATTTAGTAATGTAAATTGAGATACATTGATTTTGAAGGCTCTAGGATTTTCTCCAGCAGGAATCTCTCCATTCTGTATATATCTCAGGATTGGAAGGATCCAGGATCCTGAATTCGACTGTGCACCATCACTAGGTACAATTGCGAAATCCTCCACTATCTCCATGGCTATGTTATCCTTAATAACAGGGGTTAAGATGTGGATGATGGGTATCTTAACATCCTCTGGAATCTTCAATGATGATCAAAGGTTAGCTAGGGCATCAGCTTCTGCATTTTCTTCCCTGGGTACCCGTGTTAAACTAAAAGAAGCAAAAGAGTCTGCCAATTTCTTGACTATCTCTAGATTCTTAATTAGCCTTTCACCTTTGACAGCATAAGAACCATTATAGTGGTTAGTAATTAACAAAGAATCTACATGTACCTCAAGATACCTGATCCTCATATGCTTAGCTAATTGCAAACCTGCTATCAAGGCCTCATACTCAGCCTCATTATTAGTGGTTTGAAACTCACAAGCAATTCATTGGGGTATAATGTCCCCCTGTGGCGATTATAGTAGTATGCCTAGTCCAGTTCCCTTGACATTTGAAGCCCCATCTGTGAAGAGTATCCAAGGATCCTTAGTCTCTTCAAGTTGTTGAACTTCCAATTCAGCTTCCCTTTGTAGATCACTACTGAAATCAGCCACAAAGTCAACTAAGGCTTGGGATTTGATGGCAGTCCTAGGTTCATATTTGATGTCGTATGCACTAAGCTTGACTGCCCATTTTGCCATCATTCCTGACATTTCAGGTTTCCTGAGAACATTCTTGAAAGGAAAGTTAGTTTTCACAATAATTGGATGAGTTTCAAAATAATGACGTAGTTTAGTAGATGCCATGATTAAAGCAAGAATAAGTTTCTCTAAATGAGAATACCTGGACTCAGCATCAAGTAGACTTTTACTTACATAGTATACCGGATGTTGAGAACCTACATGATCCTTAACTAGGACCGCACTTACTGCCTTAGTGGAAACATCTAGATATAAGGATAATGTATCCCCATTTTCTGGTTTCATTAGAGCTGGAGCTGAGGATAAGTAATCCTTGAGGGCCTTGAGGGCATTCTCATGCTTTTCAGTCCATTCAAATTTTTTATTCTTTCTCAGGACGTCATAGAACTCTTTGCATTTCTCTGACGACTTTGAGATGAATCTATTCAAGGCTGCGATTCTTCCTGTCAACCTTTGCACATCCTTAGCATTGGCAGGAGACTTGATGTTCACAATGGCCTTGATTTGTTCTGGACTTGCCTCTATTCCCCTCTTTGTCACCATGTAACCTAAGAATTTACCAGCTTTAACTCCAAAATGGTATTTGGAAGGATTCAGTTTCATGTTGTATCTATCAAGGATATCAAATGCTTCTTCCAAATCCTTAAGGTGATCCTCAGCTTTTTTGGACTTAACCACCATGTCGTCTATGTTGACTTCCATTGTGTGTCCAATCTGTTCTTTAAACATCATATTCACTAGCCTTTGGTATGTAGCACCTACATTTCTTAGTCCAAAAGGCATAGCAATATAGCAATAGATACCAGTGGGAGTCATAAAAGCTGTATCCTCTTGGTCAGATGGTTCCATCTGAATTTGTTGAAATCCAGATGAAGCATCCATAAATCATGACCCGCTGTAGCATCCACCATGGAGTCAATGTGGGGTAATGGGAAAGGATCCTTGGGACATGCTTTATTTAAATTAGTAAAATCAACGTATACCCTCCACTTTCCATTCTTTTCCTGAACAACAACCACATTGGCTAGCCAGTTTGGATACTTTACCTCTCTGATCATACCTGCCTTGAGCAATTTGTCTACCTCTTCTTGGATAATGGCATTTCTTTCAGGTGCCAACTTCCTCCTTTTCTTATGTACTGGCTTGAAGGACCTGTCAATACCAAGTTTGTGAGTAATAACACCTTTAGAAATACCTGTCATGTCTTCATGTTTCCAAGCAAATATAGTTTCTCATCTTTTTAAGAAGCATATTAAATCCTGCTCAATACTGTCAAGGATCCCGGATCCAATAAAAATCTTGGATTCAGGATGCTCCGGGTTCAGAAGTATATCCTTTACGTCTTGCTCTCTTGCCTTCAGGACATCTCTTGGAGGGTACTTTAATTGCTATGCCTCCCTAGGCTTTGAGGCTGGTTTCATTGATGATGTGTAGCAATTTTTAGCTTCTTGCTGATCACTTTCAATCTTCACCACACCCCATGGAGTAGGGAGCTTCTGGTGTGTGTCGGGTGTGATATGTTTTTATTAATATTTTTAGCCCATTTTACACATTAGTCAAGTTTTAAATTTATAGAACACGATATTCTACTAACACTAAACACACACATGGGCAAGTGCACCCATCGTGAGCGTAATATAGCGTTGGTACGATACCGAGGTCGTCCAAGGACACAAGAGCTTTTAGTACCGGTTTATCCTCAACGTCTAATCAAACTAAATTTTTTTGAAAAGGTTTTAAACATGAAAAATAAAATCTAAAAATGCTGAAAATAAAAATAAAAATAAAACAGAAAGACAAGATGAATCACTTGGATCCGACTCGCCTTTAATGTATCCTTTGATGATTTCCGCACTTTTGCACTTTTTAAGAGATTATCTTAGTTATAGTAGTAGGCCCCTCTTTTGAAGGTGATGTTACCCTCAACCCAGTGGTTTGAGTCAGCAAGGATATAATCCCAAAGGGTCGGAATATTGGAAGATAATTAATTAAGTTATTAATGTGAAAAGTGGTAGGCCCCTCTTTTGAAGGCGACGTTACCCTCGGCTAAGTGGTTTGAGTCAGCAGGGATACAATCCCAAGTAGCCGGTTTAATGTATTAATAGTAGTTAACATATGAAGGGATCAAGCCATTCGCACCCCCGCCATCCAATATCAGTGGGTATTGAAGGAGGTCCTAGTAAGCTTGACCCAGGTCGTTGCATGATCTATACACTGAACAAGGCAAGAACCTTACTAAAGCATTCCCTTAACCCCCGACCAGGTAGCCAACATATATCTATATAGATCGTAGAGATATGAATGGTGAAAATCTTTAACTTTATATAGACAGTAAAGTAATGCCAAGACACCACAGACAAATGATAAAGAAGTTTCACCTTCAACATAAGAAACTAGTTATTAAAGTCATTAATACAAAACCAAATATAAAGTGCGAAAAGATAAAAAATCAAAAGTAATACATTAAAGACATATCTTTACCAAGTGATGTAAGAGACTTAGCCAAACATGGCCTTTGATTGACAAGAACTCTTACGATCAATCTTGGATCCCGAGACTACTACACACACTCTAAGGTGGATGATGGATGATGATGGTGGATGTGGGTGTTGTAGTGGTGGTGGAGTGGTGGCAAAGTGGGAGAGAGGTGGTTTGCCAAGGGAAGCCTTTGAAGTGAGCCAAGCACCCCTATTTATAGCCTGAACAGAAGCCCGGCCACGGCCCCGTGTCCGCTGGACACGCCCCCATGGCCAACTCTTTTCTTTTCCTTCATTAATTGCAATTGTCTGTATTAGGCTCCACACGGCCCCGTGTGCAGAAGCGTATCTGTATACCAAGATTTCCTAGATTCTGCGAATCTTAGCGTTGACCACGCCCCGTGCTGAGCTGGGCACGCCCCCGTGGTGGGCAATGGAAGCTTCTACATCTTTGTCCTTTCTGCAGATACTTGACCACGCCCCCGTGTTCAGTGGGCACGGGCCGTGTTCAGCCTTCTATTTTTTGTTTTTGCTTTTGGAGATGCTGTCGAGGGGTCGGGCATGCCATGTTTATTCCTTTTCTTATTTATGTTAGTTTTTGCATATTTGTTCCTTTTCTTCATTTAAGCTCATTTGGTCCTGAAAATACAAAAAGACAAAAACACACTTTTTCCAACATTAGTACTAAAAAAGGTTAGTTTTATACCTCATTTGATGTAATTTATATGTTGCATTTTACACACATCAAATACCCCCATACTTGAATCTTTGCTTGCCCTCAAGCAAAACTCTTTATTATGGGGCTTACACACCCAAATGGAATGGGTAGAAGAGAAGTTTTGGGCTTGTCTTGAGTGTCGGGAATCCAAGATCTTTATTGGGTTTTATTTTTATACTATTTACAATCCTATTCGTTATGATTTATTTAGAATGTTTCATAAGAGAAATTACTTATTTGGGCATAACATGCCTTTTTAAAATTCCGTTTATATACAAGTTCACATACCTCACGGAAGATCACTCAACACTTGGCCGAAAATGTATTTTTGTGAAACACTCGAGACCGGCATGGAACTTATTTCTACCATCAGCTTGCCAAGCAATCAATCCTCCTCCTTTTTAACTATAAACCTTTGTAAATATCAAGACGACTTGGGGAAGGGTTAGGCTTGGGTTAAAAGTAGGTGGTTTTGGGTTAGTGGTTAGTAAAAAGGGTTAAAAGCGTAAAAAGCATCGGTCGTCGTAAAACTTTTTGTTTTTGTGACTTTTATTCAAACTAAGCATTTTCAAACTAAGCATTTTCAAACAAAGTTTCTTTGAGGACTTTGTTTGTCTATTGCTGGACTTTCATTTTTTTTATAACGAAACGTCACAAGAAGACCGAGCTTTTTACTAAAATAAAGGGTTGAAAAGAAAAAGGTTTTGGTGGGTAAAGGGTGTTTGTTTTGTGGTTTATAAATGAAAAAAATTAGGCTCAAAGAGGTTAACTAGGGGGATTTTGGGTAGGTGAAAAAAAATGAAAAATAATGGTGTTGAAAGGAAAATGGGTTAGTCCTAATGCCTCCATCATTTACTTACTTGGGTTTGAGTTGGTAAGGACCGGGAATGTATTCTAGAGTCGTAAGAACCAAGTGGCTATTCACACAAGAAACGAAAAATGAGCATTTAGTTTAAAGATGTATGCTTGTATGCTCAATAAAGGCTCAAAACTCACTTATTGTGGGAATGGGTTTATAATGTGATCAAGTATATATAATCAAATTTTAACTAGATTTGTCATGCTGTTTCATAATTTTCTTATGTTGGTTCTTTTTATCACGACGCTATCGGTTGTAAATTTGTAAAAATATAACCTTTTTAGAACTTGTTAATCCTAAATTAAACCAAGACAAATAAAAAAAATGAAAAATTTTTGAAAAAAATTGGGGTGATTAGCGGTTCCAATAGAGTTTTGTGTAAGGCTTGTTATTAGGAGTTTCAAAATTGAAGGTTTTAGCATCCCCCCACACTTAATTTACACATTGTCCTCAATGTGTCCCAAAAATAAGTTTTTAGGTTGATTGAATGTGTAAAAAGGTGTTTAAAAACAAAATTTTATGTTACTGGGCGTCTGGCCACGGGCCCGTGTTGGTCCGGGCACGGCCCCGTGGTCAGATTGCCAGTATCATTTTTAACAGAAGGCTGGGCACGGGGGCGTGTTAAGTGAGCACGACCCCGTGTCCAGTTACCTGTACTGGGCGTTTTCTCCAGAACCATGGGCACGGGGGCGTGTTGGGCTGAGCACGGCCCCGTGCTGAACTTGTTGTAATGAAGGAAAATTGTCGAGAGGCTCTGTTTTTGTGCATGGGGTGTGGTTTTAAAGTTCTCTTGGTAACCTCCACCTTTTCGAGTGTATTCAACCATCACAACATCATCCAAACACCATTTATTAACTAAAAAAAATCGTTCATTAAAGAGCGGGATACATAGTTCCTAGAAAATAAAAAGTTCATACTAAAAACTGGATAAGTAGGTCATAAAATGCTAGAAATCCTGATCCACAAAGAATTCCTAGCCTAAATGTTTTTATTTTAATAGTAACAAAATTTCCGAAAATGATTCTTTCGGTTTGAAGAAGACTTTTGGAACTTCTTTCTGGAAAGGGCTCCTCACACATCACTAAGCCACTCCTCGATCTCCCGGGGGAGAAGGAAAGCGGGCCCATTGTCTTCCTCATGTGGAGGAGGTGCAAATTCGACCAGAACTTCTTGTAAAGTGTCTAGAGGAGGTTCCGGGGGAATGTCGTCCCATCCGGTGGGATTGATAACTTCTTGTGCCAAGATCCAATCTTCTTGAGGGAAGATTGGTTCCATAGGTGGCATTGCAAGAATGTTCAACCTTTGGTGCAAAAGGTTGATTTCTTGGAAGCTATTCTCTAGCCCCACCATTAGATAGTTAATACGGTCCATTAGGACTTCTTCTACAGATGTCATCTCATCGAGTGCCTTTCTTAGCGCCATTACGTAACGCACAAGAGTTGCTTCGATTGATGGCCTTCTTTCCCTGTGACCGTTCCTTGAGTGAGCTGAAGAGGTTTCGCTATTCTGGCTCGACATTCTAAGAAAAAAAGTCGAAAAGTTCAAATAAATGAAACAGTAACTCCGGCCACGGCCCCGTGCTCGCTGATCACGGCCCCATGGCCACCAATCTACAGAATTTTCAACTCAGGAATCTCATAGTTTTAAATTACTTTTCTGAAATCTGGAACATTTCTAAGCAGAAATAACTTAAAATAGTGTTGTAAAACTTATTTTTGATAAGATTCCTTTGTTAAAAACTTAGCAAACTTTACAATAAAGCTTAAAAACATGGAGATTTCAAGCTTTAATGGAGGTCTTGAGGAGTTTTTGAAGAAGAAGGCAAGAGACAAAAGTAGTAAAGACAAGATGGTTGTTAAGAACCTTCTTTAGAATATACCTTATAGGGTATATGTGAAGATCCCACCAGATATTTTTCTTTGGAATGGGTCCAAGTGTGCAGGAATCTTGCTGCATTTATAGAAAACGACAGCACGCTGACCACGGCCCCGTGGCGGCTGGACACGGCCCCGTGGTCAGACAAGAGTCTGACACATTGTGTCTGTATTCTGACATTAAAGTCAGACACAATTATTAGGTGGGCACGGGGGCGTGTTGACTTGGACACGGCCCCGTGGCCAGAGAATTTTATGAAGTTTCGTCTATTCTCAAGTAATTTATCCAGATCGGGCGGTTCCTTGCTGGATGGACCAACACTGAAGTGCATGAGGTACCTTAATTGCCCTTGATTTAGACAAGAACACAAGAGGTTATCGGAAAAGGTAAATCCTAAGCTAAATACCGGTGGGCGAATCCAACCTTTATTCCCCTTATCCGGGCTCTCGTTAAAGAAGGTGTATGTCGAATTGCTCAGGTCTATGTATTCATCGGTGGAGACCGATGGAGAGTCCTTCACGATACAATCGACACAGGGACGACTATCGCTCAAATCCTCACAAGAGTTAGAGGTGCTTTTGGGATCCACGATGTTGTTAGATTCCGAATGCGATCTCAATAATTCTCCTTGATCGTCGTCTTGAGATGAACAATTTATTTCCATCTAAAGCTCTTTTATTAATTGGAGAATTTTTTCTTCAAGTTGAAATAATTCTTCTAGAATCATATCATCCAAAAGAATTGATTGAGAGCGTTCGAGGGAGAGATATGGATTGTTTTTACTTTCGCCCATCTTAAGGTTACAGGAAAACGATGGGTCTATATAGTGGAGAGTGTAATTTAGAAAATAACACTTTAAATTTTCATGAGATCCACCACATATTTGACACCAAGCACCATAAGAGGAGCGAAAGTAAAAATAATCGATATCACTCATGTTTGTATCAGAAATTACCAACCGTCAGGATCTTACGGTTCTATTTTCAATAACTGAAACTTGGGCACGGGGGCGTGTTCAGTGGGCACGGCGCCATGTTCAGCTACTGTCTGACTTAAAACAAGATTGCCAGTACCAAAGATTGGGTACGGGGCGTGTTCAGCGGGCACGGCCCCGTGCTGGCGTCTGCAGAAGCTGAAAAATTAAGAAAAATCCTAAAAAAAAGAAAAACAAGAAAAATGATTAGGCCGTTGATTCCTAACTTTCATAAAATGTTTGTGTCCCCGGCAACGGCGCCAAAAACTTGGTGTGTATCGGGTGTGATATGTTTTTATTAATATTTTTAGCCCATTTTACACATTAGTCAAGTTTTAAATTTATAAAACACGATATTCTACTAACACTAAACATACACATGGGCAAGTGCACCCATCCTGAGCGTAGTATAGCGTTGGTAAGATACCGAGGTCGTCCAAGGACACAAGAGCTTTTAGTACCGGTTTATCCTTAACGTCTAATCAAACTAAAATTTTTGGAAAAGGTTTTAAACATGAAAAATAAAAACTAAAAATGCTAAAAATAAAAATAAAAATAAAACAGATAGACAAGATGAATCACTTGGATCCGACTCGCCTTTAATGTATCCTTTGATGATTTCCGCACTTTTGCACTTTTTAAGAGATTATCTTAGTTATAGTAGTAGGCCCCTCTTTTGAAGGTGACGTTACCCTCAACCCAGTGGTTTGAGTCAGCAAGGATACAATCCCAAAGGGTTGGAATATTGGAAGATAATTAATTAATTTATTAATGCGAATAGTGGTAGGCCCCTCTTTTGAAGGCGACGTTACCCTCGGCTAAGTGGTTTGAGTCAGCAGGGATACAATCCCAAGTAGCCGGTTTAATGTATTAATAGTAGTTTACATATGAGGGGATCAAGCCATTCGCACCCCCGCCATCCAATACCGGTGGGTATTGTAGGAGGTCCTATTAAGCTTGACCCAGGTCCTTGCAGGATCTATACACTGAACAAGGCAAGAACCTTAGTAAACCATTCCCTTAACCCCCGACTAGGTAGCCAACATATCTCTATATAGACCGTAGAGATATGAATGGTGAAAATCTTTTACTTTATATAGACAGTAAAGTAATACCAAGACACCACGGACAAATGATAAAGAAGTTTCACCTTCAACATAAGAAACTAGTTATTAAAGTCATTAATACAAAACCAAATATAAAGTGCGAAAAGATTAAAAATCAAAAGTAATAGATTAAAGACTTGTCTTCACCAAGTGATGTAAGAGACTTAGCCAAACATGGCCTTTGATGACAAGAACTCTTACGATCAATCTTGGATCCCGAGACTACTACACACACTCTAAGGTGGATGATGGATGATGGTGGTGGATGTGGGTGTTGTACTGGTGGTGGAGTGGTGGCAAAGTGGGAGAGAGTTGGTTTGCCAAGGGATGCCTTTGAAGTCAGCCAAGCACCCCTATTTATAGCCTGAACAGAAGCCCGGCCACGGCCCCGTGTCCGCTAGACACGCCCCTGTGGCCAACTCTTTTCTCTTCATTCATTAATTGCAATTGTCTATATTAGGCTCCACACGGTCCCGTGTTCACTGGGCACGGCCCCGTGTTCACTGGGCACGACCCCGTGTGTAGAAACGTATCTGTACTACCAAGATTTGCTAGATTCTGCGAATCTTTGCGTTGACCATGCCCCGTGCTGAGTTGGGCATGCCCCCATGGTGGGAAATGGAAGCTTCTACAGCTTTGTCCCTTCTGTAGATACCTGACCATGCCCCCGTGTTCAGTGGGCACGGGCCGCGGTCAGCCTTCTGTTTCTTGTTTTTGCTTGTGGAGATGCTGTCGAGGGGTCGGGCATGCCACGTTTATTCCTTTTCTTTGTATTTATGTTAGTTTTTGCTGTATATTTGTTCCTTTTGTTCATTTAAGCTCATTTGGTCCTGAAAATACAAAAGGAAGACAAAATCACACTTTTTCCAACATTAGTACTAAATAGGGTTAGTTTTATGCCTCATTTGATGTAATTTATATATTGCATTTTACACACATCACTTCACACACTGATGATATGTTGAGGGGACTGCCTTCATATCGTGTATCCATGGCCTGCCAAAGATAACATTACAGTAAGATAAGCAATCAATGACACAAAATTTTTGAACAAAATTTACTCCCGCTATATAAATAGGAAGTTTGATGTCCCCCCATGTATTCTTCGTCTCTCCACTGAATCCCACAAGGACAGATGATCTTGGGACAATATCGGATTCAGGAATGTTCATTCTTTTGAGGACGTCTAACAGGATGATGTTCACTGAGCTTCCCCCATCAATGAGAATCATGCGAACAAAATGGTTAGAGATAAATAATGTAATAACTTGACCATCGTGATGAGGATCCTGTATATCCACACGGTCATCCTCATCGAAGGATATGACTTTTTCCTGGGTAAGGATGGAAGTTCGAACAGGTCTGTCCCCATTCTCCATCTTTGTCTCTTTTGCATGTCTCTTAGCTGCCGAGAATGAAGTGCCACAGATATCTGAGCCACCGGAGATGAAATGGATAATTTGAGCATCGGCTGGTGGAGGAGGAGCTTTTTCAGGGACTTTCTCAGAATCCTGGATCCTTGATTTCTTCCTTCCGAATAACTCCTTCAAGTATCATTTGCTCAAGAGGTAACCAATCTCCTTCCGTAATGCTATGCATTCATCTGTGAGATGACCAAAGTCTTCATGATAAGCACACCACTTCGATTTGTCTTTGGCAGCAGCCGACTTGTCACTTTTCCTCGACCATCTAGATTTATCACCTAAGTTCTGCATAGCAAAGATTAGTTCACTATTATCAGCAGCAAAACAATATTCAGAGATAGGAGGATAATCCTCATCATCTTCCTCTTGTTCCACAGCATGCGCCTTCTGGTTGTCAGACTTAGTGTATGACTTGGATTTGTTATTCCTGAAATAGGATCCTTGTTTGTCTTGCTTTGAGGATCCTGACAGCCTCTCCTGGATCCTTTAGTCATCCTCTAAACGGATGAATCTAAGGGCCCTGTTTCTTACCTCATCCAGGTTCCTACAAGGTGTCATAACAAGATCATCATAGAATTGAGAATCATTAAGCAAACCCATTTTAAAAGCTTCAACAGCTGTAGCAACCTGGATGAGGTAAGAAACAGGGCCCTTAGATTCATCCGTTTAGAGAATCATAACAGGCTTCTTTTAACCTTTCTGGAATGGGGTTGATCTCCATTCTCTCCCTGTGTTGTGCTACATGCTCTTCTGGATCAGTTGTACCATCATAGAGCTTCATATTTGGTGTTTGAAATCGCTTTGGTATATCTTCATTTACATATGGGTGGTGCAAAGTGAGACACCTTGTGACTCCCATCCGGGATCTCAGGAATGGGTTTAACCACTCCTGGGACATTGGATATCATATCCTTGAGTTTTTGCAACTCCCTAGCCATAGCCTGGTTGATCCCTGGTTCCTTCACAAGACCATGGTTAGTATTGTAAGATGTATTGAAAGTGTTACCACCTGACTGGTTTGAGGTCGGGATTCCAGATGTGAATCCAAACTGAGGCAATTCTGGTGCAATTGTGGGACCGGATGAAGCAATAGTTTGCATGGGAATGAAGTCACCCAAATGAATCTCAGAGCTTCCGGGTTGTTGACTCCCTAAGGATCCTTGATCCTGGAAGATGTTGGATCCAGGATACATTGGAGCTGAAGGTCTTGGAGGATATTTCATGGATCCTTGAAGATGCGATGAGGATCCTTGATGCTGAGGGTAGGATCCTTGAGTTGACAGCGTCCCCATGTATCCTCCCGAAATGAAGAAGGATCCTTGATACTTGAAGGAGGATCATTGAGGCTGAAAAGAGGATCCTTGAGGCTAGAAGTAGGATCCTTGAGCCTGTGTCATAGCCGACGATCCATATTGCATAGTTATCCCCCATGATACTGGACACCTGATGCTTTAGAATGCTGAATGGTTGTTGGTAGAGTAGTGAAATCCAACGATCTGGCCATCAATGGAGAGTGATCCTCCGCTGATTTCTTCGATTTCTTGATTTCATCAATCTCACGAAGGATCCTGCCGTTAGTTTCATCCTGCTGTTGCATGTAACCTCACATTTGCAAAATCAAAGAATAAAGATCACTGTTAGTAGGAGTAGAAGAAACAACAGTAGTTGTTTTTGTGAAAACGGGGGGTTGTCTTTTTCGCTGCATTCTCAGCATTCTTCTGGGATCCAGAGGAAACAGGAGGCAAAGGTGGAATGCCCTGTGATGAGGTGATCGCCGACATGGAGCTTGAAGTGTTTTTCCCCTGAGAGGTCATGTGGTTGAAGGTTATGAACAAAAATGAATGAAATGAACAGAATTTTCAAAGGTGAAGCACCGATTGCCCCATGGTGGACGCCAAACTGTTTTGGTTAAAAATCACACAAGGATAATGTAACCAAATCTAATTTTTGTGAGGTTGGATGCTTGGTTAAATGACCAAATGTAAGAACAATTATCAAAGTGAAATGACAATGAACACAAGGATTTATACGAGGAAAAAGCCCTTGATCAATGAATGATCTCCGGCATAAAAAACCTCGGATAGTGAAAACTATCACTATCAACTATATTGATAAAAAAGGTTACAACATTGGATGATAACAAGCTCAATACAATGAATTCTAGTGTGAATGTGTGTGTGTTCGCCAATGTTTTTCAGAGAGTTCAAATGGGAGCAGTTGTGTTTCTAAAAAGAGCTTGTTACCCCTTTAAAAAATAGAAAATATCCTAATAACAAACTATCCGAAAATCAAGCAAGCTATCCACGATCACCATAACGGTCACCAGCCTCATTCACGTGCATAAATGGGAGCATATTCCTCCGAGATTCTCTCAATGACTCAGTCCACAAATGCCTACAAACGTAAACTGAAAACACAAGGAACAAATGTTAAAAACATAAATAATAGTAAGGATCCTGGATCCTCAGACTCCCTGCATTATCCGTTAAGGATCTGTGATCCAGGCCCAGTCTCAGGATAGATGATCCTTAATATAAAATTCATGCCCTAACAGTTACCAAAGGAATTACAATCAAGGTGGTGGCCAAGGATACCAAAACCATGAAAACAATTATCAACATGGCTACAACCAAGGTGGAAATGGGGGTGGTTCTTCAAACTCTCAAATGGGCGGTGATGGCTCGATAAATTCCAAGCTTGATGCACTCATGAATGCTATGAATGTCAACACCACTTCAAAACAAGAAATAAAATCCGAAATGAAGAAAGAGTTTGAAGTACGAGATAAATCACACAAGGATTTAGAGAAGCAAGTGGAGCAACTTGCACAAGAGATGGTTCAAATTCGTGGAAGTGGAGGAAGACTTCCAAGCGACACCAATATGAACCCTAAGCATCAAGGGTCAAGCTCGAAAAACACAAATGAGGTACCAATTAATAAAATTTCCTTACGTAGTGGTCGAGTGATAGATAGTGGTGTTGAGCCACAACCACCCAAGTTTGTTGAAGGGGTGGTGGAAGCTGCTAGTGATTAAGAGGGTGATGATGGTCAAACAGGTCAAAACCAGAATGATTCAAAAACTAATAAAAACACACCCGTTGTGACCATCCCCATCCCAAAGGCTAAGGAAAAGGGTGTGGAGGTTAATACCGCTCCTTATCCCGAAGCTTTATTGGGACCATCCAAGAAAGTGGTAAATAAACGTGGCCCACAACAAGAAGAGATGTGGGAAATTTTTAAACAAGTTAAAATCAATTTACCACTCTTGGACGCAATCAAGCAAGTACCCTCATATGCTAAGTATTTGAAAGATCTTTGCACCCAAAAGCGGACTCACAAGTTTCCTAAGAATTGATTTAACTGAAAATGTGAGTTCGATTCTTTCGGGTGCACTTCCACCAAAACTTCAAGATCCGGGGGCGCCTATAATTTCAATACAAGTTGGTGAATTTAAAATGACCCGGGCACTTTTGGATCTTGGAGTAAGTGTGAGTATCTTGCTGGGTAGTTTATATGACCAATATGATTTCGGTCCACTTCAAACGTCAAACACCACCGTGGTGTTAGCCGATTTGACACCTAAACTACCCCGCGGGATAGTCACGGATGTAATAGTCAAGGTCGAGGACTTTTACTATTCGATGGACTTTCTTGTACTTGATTATGTTTCTTTAGACCAAACCAAGCAACCAACGGTTATCCTCGGTCGGCCATTTTTGGCAACATCGAATGCCTAAATAAATTTCAAATCAGGCACGATCAACATGACTTTTGGTAACCGTCGATTGCGGTTAAATGTTTTTTCAGGATTGACGAATCCTCTACTCGGTAGTGAATGTTATTTGGCGGACATTATTGACGAGTGTATACCTCTATGCGACCTTAATGTCGAAGAGGAAAACACAATAGAAGAGTGTTTCATGTTTGATGTTTTCCTCTTCGACATGTCACAAAGGGAAAAAAATCGGAGCATAGATGAGGAGGTGAAAGAAATGGAGGTAATGGCGGCTAGGGAAGGAAGGCCCACTTGGACACATCAAGTGGAAAGCCTTCCGGAAAACATCGACACTAAATTAAAGCCATCATTGGAAAAGCCTCCAGTTGTAGAGTTGAAGGCGCTACCTAAGCATCTCAAGTATGCTTATGTGGGTGAGGGTAGCACGCTCCCGGTTATTATTGCATCCAACTTGACCGGGGAGCAAGAAGAGAAGTTAATAAAGGTGTTGGTCACCCATAGGGCTGCTATTGGGTGGACCATTGCAGACTTGAAGGGAATTAGTCCCTCCGTGGTGATGCACAAGATCATCACAGAAGACGGCATCACTCCTTCTCACGACCCACAATGGAGATTAAATGCAAACATGCGGGAAGTGGTTAAGAAGGAAGTTTTGAAGTGGCTAGATGCGGGTATTATTTACCCCATTTTTGATAGCCAGTGGGTGAGCCTGACACAAATAGTTCCTAAGAAAGCAGGCATTCAATTCGTCACAAATAACACAGGTGAAGAGGTCGCCACTTGGTCGGTAACCGGGTGGCGTATTGGTATTGATTATAGGAAGTTAAACGCTACTACTTCTAAAGATCATTTCCCTACCGTTTATTGATCAAATTGTCGAGAAATTGGCCGGGAAAATTTTTATTGTTTCCTGGATGGTTATTCAGGTTACAATCAAATTGCTATACATACGGAAGACCAAGCAAAGACTACTCTTACTTGTCCATACGGTACCTTCGAATTTAGGCGAATGCCATTTGGACTTTGTAATGACCCCTTCACCTTCCAAAGGTATATGACGAGTATCTTTTTGGATATGGTGGGGGAGTCTTTGGAAATCTTCATGGATGATTTCTCGATATTTGGATCATCGTTTGACGAATGCCTTGACCAAATCGAAAAGGTTTTAAAAAGATGTGTTGAGAAGAATTTAGTTTTGAGTTGGGAAAAGAGCCATTTTATGGTTCAAGAAGGGATTGTGTTGGGCCATGTCGTCTAGAGTCGTGGGATAGAGGTGGATCGAGAAAAAGTGCAAGTCATATCCACTTTGCCTTATCCCACAAGTGTTAAAGGTGTTAGATCATTTTTGGGTCATGCGGGGTTTTATAGGAGGTTTATTAAGGGTTTTAGTGATATAACAAAACCCCTATGTAACTTATTGTTAAAAGATAAACCGTTTGATTTCGATAAAAATTGTCAAAACGCTTTTAACATTTTGAAACAAAAGTTGGTCGCGGCCCCAATCTTGCATTCACCGAATTGGTCTTTACCATTCGAAATCATGTGTGATGCAAGTGACTATGCGGTGGGGGCCGTGTTGGGTCAACGGGTGGATAAGAGGTTGCCATATATTACGCAAGTAAGACTCTCGCAGATGCACAATTAAATTATACAATAACCGAGAAAGAGCTACTTGTGGTGGTATATGCATTGGATAAGTTTCGGGCTTATATATGGGGTACTAAAGTTGTTGTCTATTCTGACCATTTTGCAGTTAGGTATCTCATGGACAAGAAGGATGCAAAGCCACGGCTAATCCGATGGGTTCTCTTATTACAAGAGTTTGAGTTAGAGATCCGAGACAAGAAAGGGAGTGAGAATGTGGGTGCGGACCACTTGTCTCGGTTGATAGTGGAGGAGGATTCTTCACGTGTGGAGATCAATGAAAACTTCCCAGATGAGCCAATCTTAAAAGTTTCAGTATTACCTAGGTATGCTAACATTGTAAATTATTTGGTTAAAGGTGATTTGCCCTCATTGGGATAGAAGGAGGAGGTTGCACTTCCTTTCACAGATCAGGTACTACACGTTGGAAGAACCAGACTTATTCAAGATATGTCCGGATCAAGCCGTTAGAAGATGCATCCCGGACGATGAGATTCCTAGTGTCTTGATGCACTTGCATTAATTTGCTTGTGGGGGCCATTTCAATGGTCACAAAACCGGGCACAAAGTGCTCAATAGTGGGCTTTATTGGCCGACTATTTTTAAAGACGCATTTAACTTTGCTAAAAATTGCGCTGAGTGTCAAAAACTAGGGGGTATTTCTAAACGGGATGAGATGCCCATGCAACTGATCCTCATTGTAGATATTTTTTATGTGTGAGGGATCGATTTCATGGGCCCGTTCCCTAATTCGCATGTGTAGCACCCCGAAAATATAAACCTTTTATTATAAATTCAATGTTGGTAATAAACAAAATGAACTAACTAGGAATAAAAATAACCTAGTTAGATAGAAGTCTTGTAGTAATGTGTTAGTGGGTTAACAACACCTAAAATAAAAACCTAATAATAGTTGGAGGGCCAAAGGTGTTAAAATTGAAACAAGTTTTATTAAAACAAAAAAATCAAAACTCAAACACACACTTGTGTGTGTGTCTTGTTCGATTAAACACAGGAGCGACCAACACTTCTCCTCCAAACCCTAGTTCTTGTTAAATTGATCAAATTGAAGGCACAAATCTGTCCCAAATTGAAATCCAAGCATATATTAGTGATCTCCTCAGTAAAGGGATCATAAGGTATGTAAAATTTCATTGAATGATTCCATCTTGAACTCTAGATGAACACATGAGATTCGAGATTTGAGCTTGCATGATCATTGTTTGGGTGAATTTGAGATGACATCACGTCTAGGAGTAAACCCTAGCCATTAGTTTGTTGAATTGTGTTCATCAATTTGAAAATTCATAATCACCTATATAGGTGTTTAGTGGGTTTTGTAGAAACATGATAAACACTAGGATTATGATTGTCATTCTAGTGTAATTTGAGCTCTATGAAATAATTTCAGAATGTTGATGTAAAAATTTGACATGAAGTTGCTTACTTGATGTTAAATCTTGGCTAAATAATTAGTCATGAGCTTTATTGTAAATTGTAAGAGATTATGCCCTTTAAGTGTTTGTAGAAAGGCCTAAAAGAAAACTAAATGTTGGAAATTTGAACTAAAACACATACTTGTATATTATGGCGAACTATGCGTTATGTGTTATGAAAAGAGTTCTAAACGATTCGTGGTTGAACTCTATAAGCAAGAAAACCGGAACGTCAAGCGGACAAGCCAGTGGTGATACGCGTTTGAAGGGAGCGCTTTAAAGGTATGTAACCTTGGTTTCATTACATTCAGTTTGATTGGAAATTATAGTTGTTTGAAATTGTGTTATAAGGAATGTAGCATTGGTAGAAGTGATGATGTTCACTACTTAATTAAACGAGTCAAAGATTGGTTGGAATATGTTTGGTTGTAATTGAAAATGGTGGATTTCATAAATGAGCCAAATGGGTCAAATAAATGTTTAGTAGATATTATGGAAGTGATTTGAATGTCACTTGGCGATTGTGGATCACAAAAGCATAAAACCATGGAATTGGTAATGACAGGCCGATGATTTCAAGCCCAGGGAATGGGTAAATATGTCTAGAGATCATAAATTGTGAGTAACAAAAATATGATGCGAAACTATGCGGGTTGAATAAATACAATAGGGACTTATAGGCTTTCGGTCCGTAAACCGAGCTTTTGATAAGATAAAAATGATAGATGCGTTGGTAATTAAATTACGGATGCGTAGGAAAAAGAATCACCTAAAACGGACCATTAGATTAAAAGTTATGAACATTTGAAGTTGAGTTTATAGAAAATTTGGTGCTAGGCAGAAATGCAGGTTTCAAACCTGCACCTGCTGGAAAAGAGTCTCCCCCACGGCACGCGGCGGAGAGCTGGAATCCTGGCGCGACACGCGGGGTCACTCGTGGCCCGCGAAAGATTAAAGGGAGTCTGTCGCGTGGCGCGACAGACCAAATTCTGAATTTTTACTATTGTTTTTAGTTGTTTGATATTAGAATTTGATTATACGTGTGTTAACGTTGTCAAAACTAACATTTAACTTGGTTTTGACATTAGGTGAAGTTGGTCTTACACGGTTGGTGATCAAGCAAGACTCCAAGAACCGAACACAACATTTTGAAGCTTCCGCGTTAATCTAATTTCGTTTCAGACAATGTTCATTTTTGTAAACACTTAACTTAATGTTTTAAAAGCTTAAACTAGTTAGGTAGTTAACTAGAATACTATCACTATGTATGCTTACCATCATAACTAAGCTTTTGAAATGATGCATTTGATTTAAAAATGCGTACTTTTATATGAAAATCTTAATTATACAAGACGGGTGTTACAAGTTGGTAACCAGAGCTCAAGGTTATTAACAAAGTGTGTTCGGTTCGAAGCTTGATCAAACGTCCGGTAAAAATTAGTCATTTAGTAAATTTTATTAGATTATTAGAAAAAGAAATTCGAGTTGATGTGCATGGGAAGAGTGTGTTAACACACTCAAACCAGGAAAGTGCACTAAACATGAATGGTTTAAGCAAGTGGTGAACTTGGCTAAACCAAAACGAATGATGCATATGTTATAAAATGAAATGTTTAATAGTGAGTATAAACATTTCAGATTTAAAATGGCCGATGGAGGAAATGATGATATGGTGGCGGTAGTCACCGAACATATGAGAGGAGTGATTTCCGCAGAAGTAGGAAAGGCAATTGAGAATAGTCTATCTGGTTTTATAGACAAGATTCCAAATACGGTGCTTTCGGTAGTTGAAGAGAGGATCAAAAGGTTGGAAGACAATGCCTACCTAGTGAAGGAAAAATCCATAGAATGGAAAGGTTGCTCAATGTACAATGGGGAGGTTGATCCAATAATATGCCAACGATGGCTAAGCGATATCGAGGGGGTGTTTGAAAGAACCCACTGTGACACGAATGACTTCGTAGCTTACGGTACAGGTCAGTTAAGAGGCCAAGCGAAGGATTGGTGGGATAATAAGAAAAAGGAGATTGGGAATGAAGCGGCGAAGGCGATGACATGGGACGAGTTTAAGGCACCATTCCTTAAACACCACAGCCCCAAGGCTGTCATCAAAAGAATCAAGGAGGAATTTATCCAGTTAGGGCAAAAGGGTGAATCAATTGATAAGATCACAGGTATCTTTCTCGACAAGCTGAAATTCTCTGATGAGTTAGTGATGACCGAGGAACAGAAGATATACTACTATTACAACATGCTGAGTGCAGAATATCAGGAGTTCATGACTCCCTCAATGTATGAAACTCTCACCGAAATCATCAACACCGCCCGGGAATGGGAGATTGAATTGAAGAAGTAGATAGAGAGGGGTGAGCGAAGGGCGCAGGATGTAAACCCAAGCCCGACAAAGAAGGCAAGAACAACTGAGTCGGCACGAAAAGTAGAAGTAAAAGGCGGGTCGCCAAGTTGCAAAGTGTGCGGGAAAGGGCATAAAGGCGAATGTCGCTTTAAAGATAAACCATCTCCCATATGCGGGAAGACGAGGCACACGGCTTCGCTATGCCCATGAAAAGCTTCTGTTTGCTACAAATGTTACCAACCGGGCCACAAGAAGTTCGAATGCCCGGACTTGGTCGGAAAGAAAGATAGCAAGGAATCGCTAACAGAAACTCAGAAGGCGAAGGCCAGGTCCTTTCAACAAACCGCAGCCGAAGCAAAGACAGAACCCGATGTGGTCTCAGGTATATTCATAATAAACTCAATTCCTTCACGTGTATTATTCGATACGGGTGCGAATAAATCCTTCATTTCACATGGATTTATTCGACATCCTTCATTTATATTGACGAAATTACCTATGCCCTTAGAAGTTGAAATAGGGGACAACAAGAGCTTTATAGTATGTGATGTTTGTCAAAACTGCAATACGAGTATTGATGGTGAAGAATACTCAATAGATCTAATCCCGATGTCGATGGGAGAGTTCCAAGTGGTTGTGGGGATGGATTGGTTATCCTGACACCACGCAAAGGTCGTGTGGTTCCGTAAAGAGATAAAGTTAACATCTCCGAGCGGAAAACACATTACTATCTATGGTGAGAAGGGAGGTAATCCTGTGATATGCTCAATGTTAAAAGCTCACAAGCTTATGAGCCACGGATGTAGAGCGTTTATGATATACGCAAATGAACCGGGGAAAGAATCACCGAAGATCAGAGACTTACCTATGGTACATGATTATGAAGATGTGTTTCCGGAAGACTTACCGGGAATACCGCCCGAACGGGAAGTAGAGTTCAGAATCGAATTGGTTTCGGGCGCGAAACTCGTAGCTAAGGCTCCATACCGACTCACGCCATTGGAGTTACAAGAATTGATGTCTCGGATTCAAGACTTGCTCGACAAGGGGTTTATAAGGCCGAGTGTGTCCCCTTGGGGCGAACCGGTATAGTTTGTGAAAAAAAAAACGGGAGCATGCGAATGTGTTTCGATTACCGGGATTTAAACAAACTTACGGTGAAAAATCGATACCCACTTCCAAGAATTGACGATTTATTCGACGAACTACAAGGTGCAAGTTGGTTTTCAAAAATTGACCTTTGGTCGGGTTACCATCAATTAAGGGTCAAGGAAGAGGATGTACCGAAAACGGCCTTTCGTACTCGGTACGGGCATTACAAGTTCCTCGTGATGTCCTTAGGATTGACAAATGCACCCGCGGATTTCATGGACCTCATGAACCGGGTTTGCAAGCCAATGTTGGACAAGTCGGTAATTGTGTTTATCGATGACATTTTAGTATATTTGAAGAGCGAAGCCGATCACACGCGTCATTTACAGGAAGCATTAGAGAAGCTCAAAAAAGAAAAGCTATATGCAAAATTTTCAAAATGTGCCTTTTAATTGCGGGAGGTGCAATTCCTCGGGCACATTATCAGTGCCGACAGTGTGTTAGTCGATCCGTCAAAGATAGAAGCCATGACAAGGTGGAATCCACCAAAGAATCCCTCGAAAATCAGGAGTTTCTTAGGACTCGCGGGATACTATAGAAAATTCATACAAGATTTCTCCAAGATTGCTATGCCATTGACCAAGTTAACTTGCAAAGGGGAGAAATTTATCTGGGGTGTTGAACAGGAGAAGGCGTTTCAAATGCTAAAGGAGAAGTTAACTCATACTCCGGTATTAAGGTGGCCGGACAGAGTTGACGATATGGTGGTTTACTCAGTTGCATCACAATTGGGACTCGGCTGTATTTTAATGCAACGAGGAAAAGTGATAGCTTATGGTTCGAGGCAACTGAAGGTGCACGAAAAGAAATATCCTACGCATGATCTCGAATTGGCAGCGGTGGTATTCACGCTAAAAATATGGAGGTATTATTTATACGGGGTGAAGTGCACCATATTTACCGACAACAAGAGCTTAAAATACTTCTTCGATCAGAAGGAGTTAAATATGAGACAAAGACGATGGTTGGAGACGGTAAAGGATTATGATTGCGAAATTCGTTATCATCCCGGAAAAGCCAATGTAGTGGCGGACGCATTGAGCCGAAAGGCGGATTATACTCCTATACGAGTGCGATCAATGCAGCTTATAGTGACGTCGGGATTACTTGAATGAATCCGAGAAGCACAAGTGGAAGCAATAAAAGAAGAAAATTGGAAGAAAGAAAGAATCGTCGGCCAACTAAAATAGTTAACAGAGGATAACGATGGGCTGAAAACCCGATTTGGCAGAATATGGGTTCCTAACTCGTGTGGAGTTAAAAAGCTTCTACTTGACGAAGCACAAAAAAGCCGTTATTCTATCCATCCGGAAGCGACCAAGATGTACAATGACTTGAAACAAAATTACTGGTGGCCCGAAATGAAAAGGGATGTGGCTAAGTATGTGGAAAAATGCTTGACATGTCTACAAGTCAAGTTAGAACACCAAAGACCCTATGGTAAGCTTCAACCATTGGATATTCCAGTTTGGAAATGGGAACATATCACCATGGACCTGTTGACTAAACTACCAAAGACGAACCGAGGATTTGATGCCATATGGGTAGTTGTTGATAAACTGACGAAAAGTGCTCACTTTATTCCTATACGTGAGACTTATACGTCAGAAAAGATGTCGGAAGTGTATACTAATGAGATAGTGGCACGCCATGCGGTACCGGTATCCATCGTGTCCGATAGGGATACCCGGTTTACTTCAAACTTCTGGCGAGATTTCTAAGACAAGATGGGAACGAAACTATTTATTAGCACTGCATACCATCCTCAAACAAGTGGACATACTGAAAGAAAGATACACACAATAGAAGACATACTGAGGGCGTGTATTATCGATTTCGGGGGCAGTTGGGACGTTTATTTACCATTAGCATAATTCTCTTATAACAACAGTTACCATGCCAGTATCGGCATGGCCCCGTATGAGATGCTATATGGTAGAAAATGTAGAACCCCGGTGCGTTGGGGTGAGGTGGGTCCGCGTGAACTGGCCCATAAAGATGTAGTTCGAGCCACTAACGAGAAAATTGACGTGGTTAGAGCTCATTTGACAGTGGCTCAAGACAGACAAAAGTCTTATGCCGACAAAAGACGAAAATCGATCGAATTTCAGGTGAGCGACAAAGTTATGCTGAAAGTATCCCCATGGAAGGGCGTTATCCGGTTCAGAAAAAAGAGGGAAGTTAAGCCCGAGGTTTATTGAACCGTTTAAAATCATTGAACGGGTTAGCAAGGTAGCATATCGCCTTGAACTACCGGAAGAACTGAGCGGAATTCACAGCACGTTTCACGTGTCACAACTTCGAAAGTGTTTAGCCGAGGAAATGGCTTATATCCACTACGATGACATCGAGGTGGACAATAGCCTTAATTATGCAGTGAAACTAATTGAGATTCTAGATCGTAAGGTTAAAGGTTTGCGGAATAAGAAAATTGATCAAGTGAAGATCAAGTGGGAGAATAGAAAGGGTTCAGATACTACATGGGAATCCGAAGAGGAGATGCGACATCTCAACCCAACATTATTCGGTACGTATTCCGGTTTCGAGGATGTAACCCTTTTAAGGGGGTGGACTTGTAACACCCCGAAAATATAAACCTTTTATTATAAATTCAATGTTGGTAATAAACAAAATGAACTAACTAGGAATAAAAATAACCTAGTTAGATAGAAGTCTTGTAGTAATATGTTAGTGGGTTAAAACACCTAAAATAAAAACCTAATAGTAGTTAGAGGGCCAAAGGTGTTAAAATTGAAAAATTTATTAAAACAAAAAAAATTCAAAACGCAAATACACACTTGTGTGTGTGTCTGGTTCGATTAAACACAGGGGCGACCAAGACTTCTCCTCTAAACCCTAGTTCTTGTTAAATTGATCAAATTGAAGGCACAAATTAGTCCCAAATCGAAATCCAAGGATAGATTAGTGATCTCCTCAGTAAAGGGTTCATAAGGTATGTAAAATTTCATTAAATGATTCCATCTTGAACTCTAGATGAACACATGAGATTTGAGATTTTAGCTTGCATGATCGTTGTTTGGTTGAATTTGAGATGAAATCACGTCTAGGAATAAACCCTAGCCATTAGTTTGTTGAATTGTGTTCATCATTGTGAAAATTCATAATCACCTATATAGGTGTTTAGTGGGTTTTGTAGAAACATGATAAACACTAGGATCATGATTGTCATTCTAGTGTAATTTGAGCTCTATGAAATAATTTCAGAATGTTGATGTAAACATTTGACATGAACTTGCTTAATTGATGTTTAATCTTGGCTAAATAATTAGTTATGAGCTTGATTGTAAATTGTAAGAGATTATGCCCTTTAGGTGTTTGTAGAAATGCCTAAAGAAAGCTAAATGTTGGAAATTTGAACTAAAATGCATACTTGTATATTATGGCGAACTATGCGTTATGTGTTATGAAAAGAGTTCTAAACGATTCGTGGTTGAACTCTATAGGCAAGGAAACCGGAACGTCAAGCGGATAAGCCGGTGGTGATACGCGTTTGAAGGGAGCGCTTTAAAGGTATGTAACCTTGGTTTCGTTAAATTATGTTTGATTGGAAATTATAGTTGTTTGAAATTGTGTTATTAGGAATGTAGAATTTGTAGAAGTGACGATGTTCACTACTTAATTAGACGAGTCAAAGATTGGTTGGAATATGTTTGGTTGTCATCTAAAATGGTGGATTCCTTAAATGAGCCAAACGGGTCAACTAAATGTTTAGTAGATATTATGGAAGTGATTTGAATGTCACTTGGCGATTGTGGATCACAAAAGCGTAAAACCATGGAATTGGTAATGATACGCCGATGATCACAGCCCAGGGAATGGGTAAATATGTCTAGAGGTCATAAATTATGAGTAACAAAAATATGGTGCGAAACTATGCGGATTGAATAAATACAATAGGGACTTATAGGCTTTCGATCCGTAATCCGAGCTTTTAATAAGATAAAAATGATAGAAGCGTTGGTAATTAAATTACGGACTTGTAGGAAAAAGAATCACCTAAAACGGACCACTAGATAAAAAGTTATGAACATTTGAAGTTGAGTTTATAGAAAATTTGGTGCTGGGCAGAAATACAGGTTTCAAACCTGCACCTGCTGGAAAAGGGGCTCCCCCGCGGCACGCGACACGCGGGGTCGCTCACGGCTCGCGAAAGATTAAAGGGAATCTGTCACGTGGCGCGACAGACCAAATTCCGAATTTTTATTTTTGTTTTTAGTTGTTTGATATTAGAATTTGATTATTAGTGTTTTAACGTTGTCAAAACTAACATTTAACGTGGTTTTGACATTAGGTGAAGTTGGTCTTACACGGTTGGCGATCAAGCAAGAATCCAAGAACCGAACACAACATTTTGAAGCTTCCGCGTTAATCTAATTTTGTTTTAGACAATGTTCATTTTTGTAAACACTTAACTTAATGTTTTAATTGCTTAAACTAGTTAGGTAGTTAACTAGAATACTATCACTATGTATGCTTACCATCATAACTAAGCTTTTGAAATGATGCATTTGATTTAAAAATGCGTACTTTTATATGAAAATCTTAATTATACAAGACGGGGGTTACAAGTTGGAAATCAGAGCTCAAGGTTATTAACAAAGTGTGTTCGGTTCGAAGCTTGATCAAACGTCCGGTAAGAATTAGTCATTTAGTAAATTTTATTAGATTATTAGAAAAAGAAATTCGAGTTGATGTGCATGGGAAGAGTGTGTTAACACACTCAAACCAGGAAAGTGCACTAAACATGAATGGTTTAAGCAAGTGGTGAACTTGGCTAAACCAAAACGAATGATGCATATGTTATAAAATGAAATGTTTAATAATGAGTATAAACATTTCAGATTCAAAATGGCTGATGGAGGAAATGATGATACGGTGGCGGTAGTCACCGAACATATGAGAGGAGTGATTTCCGCAGAAGTAGGAAAGGCAATTGAGAATTGTCTATCTGGTTTTATAGACAAGATACAAAATACGGTGCTTTCGGTAGTTGAAGATCGGATCAAAAGGTTGGAAGACAATGCCAACCTAGTGAAGGAAAAATTCGGAGAACGGAAAGGTTGCTCATACAAAGAGTTCATGGCTTGTAAACCGCCAATGTACAATGGGGAGGTTGATCCGATAATATGCCAACGATGGCTAAGCAATATCGAGGGGGTGTTTGAAAGAACCACTGTGACACGGATGACTTCGTAGCTTACGGTACAGGTCAGTTAAGAGGCCACGCGAAGGATTGGTGGGATAATAAGAAAAAGGAGATTGGGAATGAAGCGGCGAAGGCGATGACATAGGACGAGTTTAAGGCACCATTCCTTAAACACCACAGCCCCAAGGCGGTCATCAAAAGAATCAACGAGGAATTTATCCAGTTAAGGCAAAAGGGTGAATCAATTGATAAGATCACAGGTATCTTTCTCGACAAGCTGAGATTCTGTGATGAGTTAGTGACGACCGAGGAACAGAAGATATACAACTATTACAACATGCTGAGCGCTGAATATCAGGAGTTCATGACTCCCTCAAAGTATGAAACACTCACCGAAATCATCAACACCGCCCGGGAATGGGAGATTGAATTGAAGAAGTAGATAGAGAGGGGTGAGCGAAGGGCGCAGGATGTAAACCCAAGCCCTACAAAGAAGGCAAGAACAACTGAGTCGGCACGAAAAGTAGATGTAAAAGGCGGGTTGCCAAGTTGCAAAGTGTGCGGGAAAGGGCATAAAGGCGAATGTCGCTTTAAAGACAAACCGTGTCCCATATGCGGGAAGACGGGGCACACGGCTTCGCTATGCCTGGGAAAAGTTTCTGTTTGCTACAAATGTTACCAACCGGGCCACAAGAAGTCCGAATGCCCAGACTTGGTTGGAAAGAAAGATAGAAAGGAATTGCTAACAGAAACTCAAAAGGCGAAGGCCAGATCCTTTCAATAACCGCAGCCGAAGCAAAGACAGAACCCGATGTGGTCTCAGGTATATTTGCAATAAACTCAATTCCTGCACGTGTATTATTCGATACGGGTGCGAATAAATCCTTCATTTCACATGGATTTATTCGACATCCTTCATTTATATTGACGAAATTACCTATGCCCATAGAAGTTGAAATAGGGGACAACAAGAGCTTTATAGTATGTGATGTTTGTCAAAACTGCAAACTGAGTATTGATGGCGAAGAATACTTAATAGATCTAATCCTGATGTCGATGGGAGAGTTCTAAGTGGTTGTCGGGATGGATTGGTTATCCCGACACCACACAAAGGTCGTGTGGTTCCGTAAAGTGATAAAGTTAACATATCTGAGCGGAAAACACGTTACTATCTATGGTGAGAAAGGAGGTAATCCTGTGATATGCTCAATGTTAAAAGCTCACAAGCTTATGAGGCACGGATGTAGAGAGTTTATGATATACGCAAATGAACCGGGGAAAGAATCACCGAAGATCAGAGACGTACCTGTGGTACATGATTATGAGGATGTGTTTATAGAAGACTTACCGGGAATACCGCCCGAATGGGAAGTAGAGTTCGGAATCGAATTGGTTTCGGGCGTGAAACTCGTAGCTAAGGCGCCATACCGACTCGTGCCATCGGAGTTACAAGAATTGATGTCTCAGATTCAAGAGTTGCTCGACAAGGGGTTTATAAGGCCGAGTGTGTCCCCTTGGGGTGAACCGGTATTGTTTGTGAAAAAAAACGGCAGCATGCGAATGTGTTTCGATTACCGGGAGTTAAACAAACTCACGGTTAAAAATCGATACCCGCTTCCAAGAATTGACGATTTATTCGACCAACTACAAGGTGCAAGTTGGTTTTCGAAAATTGACCTTTGGTCGGGTTACCATCAATTAAGGGTAAAGGAAGAGGATGTACCGAAAACGGCCTTTCAAACTCGGTACGGGAATTACAAGTTCCTCGTGATGTCCTTTGGATTGACAAATGCACCCGCGGATTTCATGGACCTCATGAACCGGGTTTGCAAGCCAATGTTGGACAAGTCAGTAATTGTGTTTATCGACGACATTTTAGTATATTTGAAGGGTGAAGCCGATCACACGCGTCATTTACAGGAAGCATTAGAGAAGCTCAGAAAAGAAAAGCTATGTGCAAAATTTTCAAAATATGCCTTTTAGTTGCGGGAGGTGCAATTCCTCGGGCACATTATCAGTGCCGACAGCGTGTTAGTCGATCCGTCAAAGATAGAAGCCATGACAAGGTGGAATCCACCAAAGAATCCCTCGGAAATCAGGAGGTTCTTAGGACTCGCGGGATACTATAGAAGATTCATACAAGATTTCTCCAAGATTGCTATGCCATTGACCAAGTTAACTCGCAATGAGGAGAAATTTATCTGGTATGTTGAACAGGAGAAGGCGTTTCAAATGCTAAAGGAGAAGTTAACTCATGCTCCGGTATTAACGTTGCCGGACAGAGTTGACGATATGGTGGTTTACTCAGATGCATCACAATTGGGACTCGGCTGTATTTTAATGCAACGAGGAAAAGTGATAGCTTATGGTTCGAGGCAACTGAAGGTGCACGAAAAGAAATATCCTACGCATGATCTCGATTTGGCAGCGGTGGTATTCGCGCTAAAAATATGGAGGCATTATTTATACGGGGTGAAGTGCACCATATTTACCGACCACAAGAGCTTAAAATACTTCTTCGATCAGAAGGAGTTAAATATGAGACAAAGACGATGGTTGGAAACGGTAAAGGATTATGATTGCGAAATTCATTATCATCCCGGAAAAGCCAATGTAGTGGAGGACGCATTGAGCCGAAAGGCGGATTATACTCCTTTACGAGTGCGATCAATGCAGCTTATAGTGACGTCGGGATTACTTGAATGATTCCGAGAAGCACTTTATTCCTATACGTGAGACTTATACGTCAGAAAAGATGTCGGAAGTGTATACTAATGAGATAGTGGCACTCCACGTGGTACCGGTATCCATCGTGTCCGATAGGGATACCCGGTTTACTTCCAACTTCTGGCGAGATTTCCAAGACCAGATGGGAACGAAACTATTTATTAGCACTGCGTACCATCCTCAAACAGATGGACAGACTGAAAGAACGATACAAACACTAGAAGACATGCTGAGGGCGTGTATTATCGATTTCGGGGGTAGTTGGGATGATTATTTACCATTAGCATAATTCTCTTATAACAACAGTTAATATGCCAGTATCGGCATGGTCCCGTATGAGATGCTATATGGTAGAAAATGTAGAACCCCGATGCGTTGGGGTGAGGTGGGTCCGCGTGAACTGTCCCATAAAGATGTAGTTCGAGCCACTAACGAGAAAATTGACGTGGTTAGAGCTCATTTGACTGCGGCTCAAGACAGACAAAAGTCTTATGCCGACAAAAGACGAAAATCGATCGAATTTCAGGTGAGCGACAAGGTTATGCTGAAAGTATCCCCATGGAAGGGCGTTATCCGGTTCAGAAAAAGAGGGAAGTTAAGCCCGAGGTTTATTGAACCGTTTAAAATCATTGAACGGGTTGGTAAGGTAGCATATCGCCTTGAACTACCGGAAGAACTGAGGGGAATTCACAGCACGTTTCACGTGTCACAACTTCGAAAGTGTCTAGCCGAGGAAATGGCTTATATCCACTACGATGACATCGAGGTGGACAATAGCCTTAATTATGCGGTGAAGCCAATTGAGATTCTAGATCGTAAGGTTAAAGGTTTGCGGAATAAGAAAATTGATCAAGTGAAGATCAAGTGGGAGCATAGAAAGGGTTCAGATACTACATGGGAATCCAAAGAGGAGATGCGACGTCTCTACCCAACATTATTCGGTACGTATTCCGGTTTCGAGGACGAAACCCTTCTAAGGGAGGTGGACTTGTAACACCCCGAAAATATAAACCTTTTATTATAAATTCAATGTTGGTAATAAACAAAATGAACTAACTAGGAATAAAAATAACCTAGTTAGATAGAAGTCTTGTAGTAATATGTTAGTGGGTTAAAAACACCTAAAATAAAAACCTAATAGTAGTTAGAGGGCCAAAGGTGTTAAAATTGAAAAAAATATTAAAACAAAAAAATTCAAAACGCAAATACACACTTGTGTGTGTGTCTGGTTCGATTAAACACAGGGGCGACCAAGACTTCTCCTCCAAACCCTAGTTCTTGTTAAATTGATCAAATTGAAGGCACAAATTAGTCCCAAATCGAAATCCAAGGATAGATTAGTGATCTCATCAGTAAAGGGATCATAAGGTATGTAAAATTTCATTAAATGATTCCATCTTGAACTCTAGATGAACACATGAGATTTGAGATTTGAGCTTGCATGATCGTTGTTTGGTTGAATTTGAGATGAAATCACGTCTAGGAATAAACCCTAGCCATTAGTTTGTTGAATTGTGTTCATCATTGTGAAAATTCATAATCACCTATATAGGTGTTTAGTGGGTTTTGTAGAAACATGATAAACACTAGGATTATGATTGTCATTCTAGTGTAATTTGAGCTCTATGAAATAATTTCAGAATGTTGATGTAAAAATTTGACATGAACTTGCTTAATTGATGTTTAATCTTGGCTAAATAGTTAGTCATGATCTTGATTGTAAATTGTAAGAGATTATGCCCTTTAGGTGTTTGTAGAAATGCCTAAAAGAAAGCTAAATGTTGGAAATTTGAAATAAAATGCAAACTTGTGTATTATGGCGAACTATGCGTTATGTGTTATGAAAAGAGTTCTAAACGATTCGTGGTTGAACTCTATAGGCAAGGAAACTGGAACGTCAAGCGGACAAGCCGGTGGTGATACGTGTTTGAAGGGAGCGCTTTAAAGGTATGTAACCTTGGTTTCGTTAAATTATGTTTGATTGGAAATTATAGTTGTTTAAAATTGTGTTATAAGGAATGTAGCATTTGTAGAAGTGACGATGTTCACTACTTAATTAAACGAGTCAAAGATTGGTTGGAATATGTTTTGTTGTCATCTAAAATGGTGGATTCCATAAATGAGCCAAATGGGCCAACTAAATGTTTAGTAGATATTATGGAAGTGATTTGAATGTCACTTGGCGATTATGGATCACAAAAGCATAAAACCATGGAATTGGTAATGATACGCCGATGATCACTGCCCAGGGAATGGGTAAATATGTCTAGAGGTCATAAATTATGAGTAACAAAAATATGGTGCGAAACTATGCGGATTGAATAAATACAATAGGGACTTATAGGCTTTCGATCCGTAAACCGAGCTTTTGATAAGATAAAAATGATAGATGTGTTGGTAATTAAATTACGGACGCGTAGGAAAAAGAATCACCTAAAACGGACCACTAGATAAAAAGTTATGAACATTTGAAGTTGAGTTTATAGAAAATTTGGTGCTGGGCAGAAATACTGGTTTCAAACCTGCACCTGCTGGAAAAGAGGCTCTCCCGCGGCACGCGACAGAGAGCAGGAATCCTGGCGTGACACGCGGGGTCGCTCACGGCCCGCGAAAGATTAAAGGGAATCTGTCACGTGGCGCGACAGACCAAATTCCGAATTTTTATTTTTGTTTTTAGTTGTTTGATATTAGAATTTGATTATACGTGTTTTAACGTTGTCAAAACTAAGATTTAACGTGGTTTTGACATTAGGTGAAGTTGGTCTTACCCGGTTGGGGATCAAGCAAGAATCCAAGAACCGAACACAACATTTTGAAGCTTCCGCGTTAATCTACTTTCGTTTTAGACAATGTTCATTTTGCAAACACTTAACTTAATGTTTTAAATGCTTAAACTAGTTAGGTAGTTAACTAGAATACTATCACTATGTATGCTTACCATCATAACTAAGCTTTTGAAATGATGCATTTGGTTTAAAAATGCGTACTTTTATATGAAAATCTTAATTAAACAAGACGGGTGTTACAGCATGGAAATTTATATCTCTTGGTGGCAGTCGATTATGTGTCGAAATGGATCGAAGCAATCGCCACCAAGACAAATTACCATGTCGTGGTTTGTAATTTTGTACAAACCAACATAATTTCTATATTTGGGATTCCCCGAGTAATCATTAGTGATGGGGGATCTCAATTCAAGAACTTTAACTTTGGCAAACTATTGAAACGGTATGGTGTGGACCATCGAATAGCTACCCCCTACCACCCGCAAACGAGTGGTTAAGTGGAGGTGTCCAATAGGAAAATAAAAGAAATTTTTCAAAAGACCGTTTGACCAGACTGAAAGGATTGGTCGACGAAGTTGAATGATTCTTTATTGGCCTATCGAACAGCTCATAAAACACCTATTGGCACTACACCATACCGCTTATTTTACGGTAGAAATTGTCACTTACCGGTAGAGCTTGTACATCGTGTTTGGTGGGTATTAAAGAAGTTAACATGAAATACGATGATGCAGGTAAAGAACGGAAGTTAAAGTTATGCGAATTGGAGGAGCTTCGGGAAGAAGCATATGAGTGCACCTCGAAGTATAAAGATGGAATGAAGAGGTCACACGATGCCAAGTTGAAGCCGAAGGAATTTGACGTGGGTCAAAAGGTATGGCTCTACAACTTACGGCATAAAAACTTCCCGTGCTAACCTATGAGGTCAACTGAAAGGACCGGTAACAATTTTTTTTAGAGTTTTGTACATTTTATTTGATTGTTTGTAGTGTTCGTTGTTATAATTGTTTCCGTTTCGTACTAACCCCATTGATGTGTGAAGTCTGGACATCACGAACGGGTCATGAAGATATAAGGTATGTTTTTAGACTTGTTTTTTTGTATTGAGGACAATACATGACTTTTTTTAGGGGGGGGGGGTAGGACCCTTAAACGGTTTATTAGTTTTGAAATTGTAACTTATAAAAATTTACAAAAACAATTGTAAATTTTCAGTTCCAAAGTCAGAGGAGCCACAAGTTGAGCTAAAAGGTGATAATTCCGTTCCAAAAATGGATGATGCAAATTTTCCACCATTGTCAAACGGAAACTTAAAGCAAAAAATTGGCAAAGTTGAAATTTCAAATCAATTCTTTTCTGAAAAGAAAGAATTTGATGATGAAAAAGCCTTTAACTCTAAAGTTCTAAATATTTTTGGAAAAATGGTTGACGGGAAGGTCAAAGGGGTAAAGGAATTTTATGAAAAGAAGAAGAAAGTAAAGAAACCGAGTGATGATGACTCGGAATCACCCAAGGACCGTCAGGCTTGGGTGAATCTCTTTAACTGAAAATCCTGACTTGCCGGAGCTCCCAAGTTGGTAATCGTGGAGCATGAATCGGCATCTTTCTTGAAAAATGTTTTTGTGAAAAACCTACAAGTGTTAGATTTTACAAATGGTAATTTGAAAACAATGTGATGAAACCCTATGTTTGTGTAAAAACAACAAAACTAATTTTTCGGAAAAACCATTTGATTAAAACAAACTTAAGTGTTTTGAAATCATAATGGGAAAATAGTTTGTTGTCAGGGGGAGTTCTGATTGTTTAAGCCAAGAGGATGGCGAATTGAAGCAATTCACATCAGTTTGTCATTTAATTTGTACAGTTTATTGCGTTTATTTTCAAATTTCCTTGAAAATCAAAAATTGAAACATAATTTTGATTTTAGGGGGAGTAAAAAATTTAGAAATTTTAAAAATTTGAAAAATCCAAAAACATGATAAAATCTAAAAACCAAAAAACATCGAAAAATCAAAAAATGAGCTTTGTTGTGAAAAAGAGGAAATGATAGTACATCAGTAGACAATCACTGTACGCTAAAGAATTAGAAAGTCAAAATGTGATAAACGGTCTCACTGATGATATGCCAGTAGGTTTTTACACGCTTAGTAGATTGTTGTCGAGATATAAACCTAAATATCATACTTACTTATTTCGTGGGGAACATCTCTTGGATATATAGGTAACCCCTGAAATCTTGTTTGAAGGGCTTTCTATTTCTGACATACTAGGTCTTTGTGCGTGATGATATATGGGGTATTATACTAGGACTTCTGATTTTGCGGGAGCAATAACCTAGTTCTTGTATAATACTTTGCACTGTTGTAGGATCGATATTCGACCTAAATGAGTCGGTCTGAGTCAAATCTAGGTCACTAGAGAGGCGGAAACAATCTAGTAACTGAGAATCGGTGTTAGAATGTGAGTAGAAGCAGAGAAACCGTTACAAATGGAAAACCCAACACCCCTATTTATAGGGAATCCATTCCGCACGAAATGACATGTTCCCTTTCGTACGAAATGGCAAAGTCCATTTCGTGCGAAATGGCCTTACATAATCCATTTCGTGCGAAATGGCTTACATACACACATAACATTAACTTTTACACTTTAACCCATATTACAAGCTACTGACACGACCTAGACTGATGACATAGGCGATATACATTATGTACCAACAAACTCCCCCTTGGATATTGCCAGAGTCTTCAGTCAAGCTGTCTTCAAAAACTTCTTCACAGAGACTTGAATTTTTCTTCTCTCTGCTTCGGCTTTCTCTTCAACAAACTCTTCAGTCTTTCATTCTCTTTAGCCGCTTTCAGTTTTTCTTCAGCTTGTATCTTCATCCATTTACCTCGAAGCTCTTCAGGTTTCTTTCTTTCTTTTTCAGCTTTAAGAGCCTCCTCTTTTTCAATCTTCCTCCACTAAGATGACCATGCATTTTCAGAATTGATTCCTTTCGGAAAACATATTGTTGCAACTTTCTGAAACTGTAAAGCCTGATCTTTATCTTCAGCTTTGTAACAAATCTTGTTTACGAACAAACACTCGATATCCTTTGCTGAGCAGTTCACAATCCACATTGGGTCATAAAGATGAATATATCTAACTTCATTCTCCACTCTGTATGTGATCACTGCTTCAGTAGACTTACAACTGTAAACCCAACATAAGAACCCTTTGTGAAAATCTTGCTCCATCTTTGGGAGTGGAATATTCTTTATCGCTCTTGGCTTCTTAATCTGCAAGATTGTCTCTTCAACACCTGTTACTGGATCCACCCATTTGACTTTCTTAGGTTGATGTAGCTTCCAGTGTTTGAACTCTTTGAAAGCTTCGAACTTCATTAAACCCCATGTCGGCATATCACGTTCTCTTACAGGATAAGACAAAGTTCTGACCTTGGGAAGTTCTTCTACATCCCATCAAGGCAAAGAAATTATGTCTTGAATATACGCAAAGTACTGTACGCCAAACTCTCTTCGAATTGCATAGGCATTCACTTGCGGCAGAAACCCCCAACTGATAATATCTCCCAAAGAAACTTCTCTGTCTCTCTTGTAGTACTTCAGCGGTCTTTTGAATTTCCTTTCAGTACCTTTCCTGAACCATTTCCTTCTTTCTTCACGACGTTCATCTTTTGACATTTCATCAAAACTTTTATTTTTCACACATTCTGCAACTTTCCTTTTTAACTCATCTTCATTCGCTTGACTGAAAAATTCTGCAAGCGTCGGAAAGTTAGAAGTATCAATATGAGCACTTTCAGATTGATCCTCATCACTCCAATCTTCAACTTCAACCCTGTCGTAATTATCAGCTTCTTCAACATACTTATACTGTTAATCGGGCTGTTGATTGATGTCGAACTTATTCAATTCTTTTTCAAAATCAAACTTGAATTCATTTTCATCTACATGCATCATCTTGATGATCTCTGCAAAAGTATAAGTGTGTAGAATTTCCCCTTCCTCAACACTGTGCTCAAGACGGAGAATCAATCTTGAAACATGATCATTACTTTCATCAACATTCTCTGCATCATCATGCTCCCCCTCACTTTCAGCATTCTCAGGTTCTTCATTAGCATCATCATGAAGATATTCATCAATCTTTTCTTCATTAGACGCTTCAGTAACTTTTATGCCTGTAGCACCTTGATCATCGTCATCATTGCCATCATCATCATCATGACTACATGCAGAATAAACATCATTTGCATCATCTTTCATAATGTCATCATCATTTTCTTCTTCATCATCTTCTTCATCATCTTCTACATCATCAATTTCTATATCATCATCAAATACACCAGAAACCGAAGATATAGGACAAGGATTTTGAATAGGTGATTCAGGAACAATTGAAGGAACGATTGCTCTTTCAGTTACTTCAGAAACACCTTCAACTTGAACACCTTTGCCTTTATTTTTCATTTCAGCTTTAATCTCAGTCTTACGTCGTGCTCTGACTTCCTCAAGCTGGATCTCTTCAAATCTTTGTTCCATAGGATTTCCGATCAAACTCTCCAATACTTTATTCATCATATACATTTCATGTTCTTTCTTTGCATTGATGGCTTCCAAGTCTTTGTTTTTCAGCTTGAAGTATTCATTCTGTTCATCTCTTCTAGCTTTTTCTTCTTCTAATTCAGCTATTCGAACCTTCAGTATATCAATATCAGCTTGATCTGCTTCAACCTTCTTTAGCAAAGATGAGTTTTCAGCTTCGACAGACTTGACATGCTTTTCCAACTTCTTATTCTCCACTAACACCTCTTCCACCATCTTCTGTAACTTCTTTACAACATCATCAGTTACAAAATTAAAATCTCCAATGTCTTCAAGAGGAATATTCTCTGGAATATGTGGAAAATCTTTAAAGACAGATGATCCTGGAGTTGTCTGTACTGGTGGTTGTGTGGTTGGTGGTGTTTGAAGAATGTGCGGTGAAGATATAACAGGTTGCTCATGAATTGGTGTAGATATACGAAGTTGTGGAGATGACTGGGGTGATGGTTGGTGTGGTGGTGATGGAATAGGATCAGGTTGAGATTCAGATTGTGGTGGTGGTGATTGATGTGGTTGTGAAGATGGTTGTTGTGGTTCAGCTTGTGGTTCTGATGCAGGTTTAGATTTTAGCTTGATTTTCAACTTTCGAACTGCAGGAGATACAACACGTTTTCTTGCATTAGACTTCTTCCTACCTCCAGATGATGGTGGAGTTTGAACATTCTGAACATGTTCTAGAGATGGAATATACGCTTCATCATCATCATCATCTGCACTCTTCTTCCGTTTCCTTTTTATCAATCTATCCCTTGGATCATAATTTTCTTTGATCCACTGATCAGCTTCAGCATCAATATCACTTTCTTCAGGATCAGAAGAACTTTTCTCTTTATCGTCACCTACTTTCTCACCAGCTGCTTTCTCAGCTTCAAAATTTTCAGTGAGAGACTTCAATAACTGTTCAGATTCAGGAGATAAACGACCTTGATCTCTTTCAGCATCAGCTTCTTTTTCATCTTCCTCTGGTTCATCGACCATCATTGTTTCAACAGTTTTCTTTTGACGTTTCTTTTTCGGTTGTGAAGATGAACCTTCTTCTGCTTGTACTTTAGGAGTTGTCTTTCTACTCCTTTTCTTCTTTTATTCTTTTTTGAACCATTCATTTCGTGTTTCCTTAAATTCTGCTAACTTTGTTAATTCATCTGCTGCACTCTTTTCTTTCATCTCTTCATCATTTCTCCACTTCAGATGATTAACTGGATCCGGATCTTCGTAATTAGCACTTTTGATGAATCCAAAGAATTCTGCCTTTGTTTTTGGTTCAGGCCGATTTTTGTGATACCTGGATAATATGATCAACGTCTCATTATCCATGTGATACAACGCCAATAAATCATTATCTTCATCTTTCTCTAGATCCGGATAAGCATGATCAAGCATCATTTGCACAAATCTCGGATAAATCCAGGTTTTATTGCGTGATGTAATGTTTTCTTTCATGTAATGGAAAATGATTTTAGAAAAATTGTACTTTTTGTTCAACACTAAAGCAGTCACCATATTCATCTGGTAATCTCTCATCACATCATATCCACCTTTTCTGTGACTAAGAGCGTGAATCACTGAATGAATGAAAAATTTGCAAGGCTTTGAGAAACATGCTTTCGAATAGTTTGCACTGTTCAGCGGACCACTATATCCCATCCTCAACATACATCCCTTAACCATTCTCTCTGGAAACTTCGTTGGTGAATTTTCAGCATCCGGAAAATCTAACATTTCACGGACAAGTTGTTCAGTGATGACAATCTCTTTATCTTTTCCATTTAGGCTAACACTTGAGGTTATCACTTTACTCTCTTCATCATACGTAGCATTCTCCTAGAAATGTTCAATATGGGATCTGAAAACTCTGTGCTGATTCGTCATTGCCTTTTGGATAGGTAAATGCTTCATGAATTCCAGAATATCCTTGAATACAGCCATTTTTGGTAAAGTCTCATCATATACACAACAAGTGTTATGTGAAGGATCAAACTCAACAATCGAAGCCTGAAACACAAACAAATACACAAGTTAAACATTTTTGAACAATTTTCAAGACATAACAACATTCACACGAAATGGCTTTCAAGCGAAATGACCATTTTCAAGTGATGTGACTTTCAAACGAATTGGTCAGTTCCAAACGAAATGGTCATTCAAGCGAAATGAGTTTCAAACGGAATGGCCATTTCAAGCGAGATGAGTTTCAAACGAAATGATATTTTCAAGCGAAATGGATGTCAAACGGAATGGCCATTTCGCATGATTTGGAAATATTAAACAATGTGAGCCATTTCGTACGAAATGATTTGTCATTTCGTTTGAAATCAGGTTTTCATTTCGTTTGAACATACATGAATGAACAGAGATTTTACCAATGTTTAAAACCTGTTTTGATGATAAAATTGAAACCCTAGGTTTGTTCTATAACAGATTCCGAGTTCAGTGATATGTTTTTTCATCCATTTTGGTCCACACAATAACCCTAGATCTATAATCAAAGTTCCTGTTCTACTGAGTTCATACGAATCCAGACTTCTGGTTCAAATTGAAACCCAAAATCAGATCTACAACATATTCCGAACACACTGAAGTAATTTTTGTTCATTTTGGTCCACAAAATCAACCTAGATCTAAAATCAAAGGTCTTATTCATTGAAGTTCAACAGATCTGGTTCAATAAACTGACAATCCTTACCTTTCCCATGTTATAAGTTGTACCGGCCAACTTATACACAGATTTCGATCGAAGATTTAACAAGATTTCAGCTTGAATCACAAGAAATCATTAAGTCGCCTCAATTCGTTTGAGTGGTGTGCGTTTGGTGCGGAATGGAGAAAATGATGTTTCAAGCGATATGGCAATCCTTTATATAGACATGTCCATTTCGTACGAAATGGACAAAGAAGCAGTGTATCCATTTCACACGAAATGGTCAGTTGAAACGATATCGCCATTTCGTACGAAATGGTCATTTCATATGGAATTCCATTTTTTCAAAATTTTGATTTTTTTTTTCAATTTTTTTATTTATTGAATTATTTACCATCACACCCAGTTAACCAAGTCCAAGTTAATGACCCTAGTCAACAGTTTAGCCTGCCAAGTCCAAGTTAATGACCTTGGCTGACCAATTTATGAACTTGCTGACTTTTTGAAACAGATTTAAGTTCAAATTAATGAACTTTTAAACTTTTCGAGCAATTTACCAACAATTTCTCAAACTTTTTCTTTACCAACCCACATGATCCAACTTGTTTAGCACTGTGAGACTTTGATCATCAGATCCCCAACGTCTGTTGTCGAAAAATAAGATGAAGTATCAAATCTTTTTGGATTTTTCAACATTTAGCTAAACAAACAGGAAATCTTTTTGGGTTTTAAGAAAACAGTAAACTGTACACACATATTTTTCATGAGCGTGTTAGGGGATCATATCAGCTGCTGACAAGCTACAAGTACTGTTAAGCTTTGATTTCATACTAAGCATTAAACAATTCACGGTGATTGCCGATATACTGATCCAATTTAAATTTTCACACAAATTTCAATCTGTTCAGGATACGAATTAGTGTTTTAACGCTTAACTTATACGCGTGTACCACCTTAGAATATACTCCCGTATCCACACCACTATATTCAGTCTTACAGGTGAGTGCACACTAATGATATTTGTAATTGGGTTAAGTGCGAGGCCATGAGAGCTCAGGCTATTGCTTCTGCAAAATCAGAGAGATGATGGCTCGACTTTAGGTGGGTCCCCCGTGGGGATCTTCTTTACAACAGCACATGATTAGCATTTTTCAATGATTCAACATTTTTTATGCTGAGGGCGGGCTTTAAGATTTAAAGCAGTGCAAAGTATTATATGAGGACTAGGCTATTGCTCCCGCAAAATCAGACGTCCTGGTATAATACCCCAGATATCAAGACGTACAAAGACTTAGTATGTCAGAAATAGAGCCTTTCAAATAGGATTTCAGGGGTTACCTATATATCCGAGAGATGTTCCCCACGTAAAAGCAAGAAATGATTTAGGTTTATATCCCGAACAAACTTACTAAATGTGTAAAAACCTATCGGCATATCATCAGCGAGACTGCTTAACACAATTAAACTATACATTTCTTTAGCGTACTGCAACTGTCTAGCAGATGTACTATCATTTCCTCTTTTTACACAAACTCTTTTTGCCTTTTTCACTGTTTTTGGATTTTTGAAATTTTATCATGTTTTTGTATTTTGAAATTTTATCATGTTTTTGTATTTTCTGAAAACTTTCTCCCCCTAAAATCAAAAACATATTTTTGTGTTTTTGGTTTTATCAAAAGCAGAAAATAAACTATACAGAAACTTGACAACAAGACGCAGATCACTTCTGATCGCCGTCCTCCTCGGCTTCACACTCAACAACCCTCCCAGAAAACAAAATTTTCAACCCGTTCAATTTTAAAAGATAGTTAAATCTCGTTTTATCAAAGGGTTTTGTGTAAAAATAAGCTTTCTGATCATCGGTGTGTATATGATCAATTCAAATCAATTTCTTCTCGTAACAATCACAGATGAAATGATGTCGAATTTCAATATGTTTCGTTTTAGGGTGATGAACTGGATTTTTAGTCATATTTATTGCTGCCTCATTGTCCACAAAGATTGGCGTGTCTAAGAACTGCAAACCATAGTCCCTCATCTGCTGCTGGATCCAGAGGATCTGAGAGCAACAGCTGGAAGCTGAAACGTATTCAGCCTCACAGGTTGAGAGAGCGACTGTGGTTTGTTTCTTGCATTGCCAAGTAACAAGTCGAGTTCTGAAGAACTGACAGCCAGCAGTTGTGGACTTTGCATTAAGCTTACAGCTCCCGAAGTCAGAATCAGCATAACCAGTAAGAGAAAAGTCACCAGATTTAGGATACCACAAGCCGGTGCTTGGGCAACCTTTAAGATACCGTAAAATTCTCTTCACAATCGTCAAGTGTGACTGTCTCGGGCTTGACTGATATCGGGCGCAGAGGCAGGTTGGATACATGATGTCCGGGCGTGATGCAGTCAGATACATTAATGAACCAATGATCGATCGATAGTGCGTCTAATCCACTTTTTCACCGCTTTCTTCCGGACATATCCCATGATTTTGAGGGGTTGAGATTGGAGATGATTCAGACATATTGAACTTGTCAAGCACATCATTCACGTATTTTGTCTGGTGTATGAAGATTCCTTCGGGCATTTGCTCAACTTGAAGCCCTAGGAAGAACTTTATCTCCCCCATCGAACTCATTTCAAACTTTTTCTTCATAATCTTCTCGAACTCTTTGCAGAATTCGTCGTTTGTCGAACCGAAGATTATGTCATCCACGTATATCTGCACGATGATTAGATGACCTTCAACCTCTTTTGTGAACAAAGTGCTATCGACAGTCCCTCTGATGAACCCGTTGTCCAGCAGATGTTGGGAAAGCGTCTCGTACCAGGCTCTCGGGACCTAGTGTAAACCGTAAAGCGCTTTGTCGAGTAGATAGACTTTGTCTTTGTGTACTGGATCAGTGAAACCCGGTGGTTGTCCGACGTACACTTCTTCTTTGATTTTTCTGTAAAGGAATGTAGATTTTACATCTAATTGGTAGACCTTGAATCCTTTCCAAGACGCGAACGCCAGGAAGATTCTAATTGCCTCGAGTCGAGCAACAGGCGCATATACTTCAGTAAAGTCGATGCCTTCTTGCTGACTAAAACCTTGGACTACTAAACGTGCTTTATTTCTCACGATCACCCCTCTATCATATCTTTTACACTTGAAGACCCACTTGGTCTTGATCAGCCACCAACCTCCACACTCCAAGTTTCTCAAACTGCAGTAGCTCCTCCTGCATCGCATTTACCCAACTTTCCTTGGTCAATGCTTATTAGTATGTTCTCGGTTCCACCTGCGAGATAAAACATTTTAATGAGAAGTCTACTTGTAAAGGAGCAATAGATGAATAAAAACATGTAAGCCCTTTGTTGATTTGATCTAGGGTTTTCACTCCACTTTGAAGATCTCCAATGATTTGTTCTGAAGGATGATAAGACAAAGTTCTCGGCATGACTGTGTCTGGCATGCTCACTTCGATTGCAGGTTTGTGATATCCTGATCACTCGTGTGATCCACAGCTTCTGAAGTTGCAACATTTGGTTCCTCGTCAAAAATCGGATCGGGTTCCGATTCTGAGTCGTCAGATTGGTCAAATGTTGGAGCTGGTTCTTCTGGGGGTTCGTGTGCAGTTCCACTTGGACCAGCCTCATGATCATTTGCACCCTCGGTGGGCGGAGAAACTACCAATGGTCTTGGCACTTGTTCTTGTGACCTAGATTGCTGATGTTGGTATAGTAATACTAGTTCCTCCTCACTTGGCTCAGTCGGCAACTGGAATGACTCCCAGAGTTTATCATAGTCAAACAGCAATCTGTTTCTGGGAAGTTGTTCCGGAGCAGTAAACTTCTGACAGTCAACATGCTGAACTTGAATAATCTTCCCCAAGCATGGAACAAATACTCTCTTCAGTGGACTTGCATAACCTACAAAAAAACCTTCGTTAACTTTTGCGCCAAATTTACCATCTGGATCAATAAATGTGCAAGGTGATCGAAAAGGTTCTAAGAATTTCAGATTTGGTTTATAGCGATGAGGTAATTCAAAGCAGGTTTTCTTGTACTTCTTTACTGTAAGAACACGATTTAGCGTATAACATGCTGCAGCAACTGCTTCACTCCAAAAGAATATCGGCAATTTGGAATCGGCTAACATAGTTCGAGCTGTTTCGATCAGTGTGCGATTCTTTCGTTCTGCGACACCGTTTTGTTGTGGAGTATACGGTGCGCTGAATTCATGAAGAATGCCTTTGTCATTACAAAATTCAAGCATACGGTTGTTCTTAAACTCTGTTCCGTTGTCGCTTTGAATTCTTCTGATCGGCAGTTTGTACAGCATCTCCATCTTCTTGAATAAAATCATCAATGAATCAAATGTTTCATCTTTTCTTTTGAGACACATCACCCAGGAGAATCTTGAAAAGTCGTTAGTAACGACTAAACAATACAGGTCTCCACTTACACTCTTCACATTTACCGGTCCGAACAGATCCATATTGAGTCTCTCGAGCGATAGTCTGATGGAGTTCAAGAGCTTCTTTGGGTGTGACTTCTTTGTTTGCTTCCCCTTTTTGCATTCTACACAATCATCATTCCGATGGAAATTTTTCAAATTAACACCTTCAACAAGATCATTGTGAACTAAGAAATTCATTTTTCTCACATGAATGTGACCCATCTTACGATGCCACATTCTTGATTCTTTTTCAGTTGCTTTTGTTTTAGTTACAAAACATTGTTTCTTTTTATCTGATGTTGTTGCGACGCTCATGTCTAGGACATACAAATCGTTTTCTCGAGGAGCACGCATCAACACCAAACTCCAGGAATTTTAAAACCTGGTTTAATGATCAAACACTCATTTTTTGTAAAATGAACTGTGAACGACGTGTCACAAATCTGCGATATGCTCAACAGATTGTTTTCAACTTCAACGATGTAGTTCACTTTATCAAAAGTTACAACTCCATTGGTAAGAATTCCTTCACCAACGATTCTTCCTCCCTAAGTTCCCGCAAAACCAACATATCCTCCATTGATTGATTTGACATCATAGAGTAGTGCTAACATCCCAGTCATATGCCTCGAGGCGCCGCTATCCATGATCCACTTTGAGATAATCGACCTCGGAAGCCCCTGCACACGTCAAAGACATTCACTCAAATAACGATTCCCAAGATTTCTTCACATTTGGAACACTACCAAATACAAGATCATAAGCTACGTCATCTTTTGGAATGTTAAAGACAACGTTTGGAACAACAGGTTTTGACTTCGATTTTAGATCTCCCTCCTTGATTGGTGGGAATTCCTCAATCAATTTGTCCAATTCAAACTCAAGATTTTCATTGTTAGTTACAACAACTGTCGGCTTAGATTTTAAAACCTTTTCCATTTTCTTTTCATCAAACAATTGTTTAGGTTTCTCCACCCATGATTGATTTTGAAAAATCTTCGTTTTAGAATAAACCTTTGAAGTCTTTGGAGATTTTGAAGATTCACCAATCTCAAAGGTTGATTTTGGCTTGTCCTCGGACTTCAAAGATTCACCGCGTTTCAGAGTACGCACAGGGGAAACCATCGGTGTTTTTCCCTTCACATCATTTGAAGTTTTAGGTTTGGGTTTCTGGAAAATTGGTTTTTCAATCCTCTTAACACACTGTTTGGCCATGTGACCAATTTCATTGCAGCGATAACAGATTCTTTTGTCATATTCGACAAAAGTGGATCTGTTGGTCTCATCTTTCAACTTTTTCTCTGCATTGAAATCGTCAATTGCTTTCTGACTAAAGATATAATCCTTTTCAGCAACTGTGTTCTTTCCTACAACAAATACATCACTCAACTTTTCTTTTGGCTTAACCTCCTTTTTAGCCATTTTCTTCTCAAAACCGACACCTTCCTTTTTAAAATTGTTACCATGTATTTTGTTATGACCATTGTTACTCACCCATTCTTTCTTTCCGGGGTTGTTTTGTTGTTTCACAAAAGATTTTTTCGGTTTGGAAAGAAATGCGTTGTTGTTAACTTCCGAAATATCAATTTCCACAAGTTTGAACACTTTTTCAACATTTTCCAATTTTGCATTCTGAATTGGATACTCAAAATCAGTATAGAGTTTGTCAGTTCCGGTCATTGTGTCAACCACAATGATCGAATCGTCATTCATAACTTTATCTGATTTTGGGATGAATTTGTCCAAAAAATTTCCGTCATCTTCAGAATCAGAATTGGAATTCTCCAAACGAGTTTTAACCGTTTCAAAATCAGAGTTATCAATTTCTTCATCCAACACTTGATCAACAACAGTTTTAATCACTTGTGACTCGTTGTCAGTGTCAGATGGAGAGAATGTAACATCAATGTTTTCCGGTAAATCATTCTCTACAGTTCTCAACTTGAGATTCAAAGTTGTTTTCACCCCATCTGGATATTTCTGTGTATAATGATTCCACATATGGGGTGGAACATTGTTTAAAGCAGGTTTAACATCCGGTAGTTGAGGAACAATTTGATCAATCACATAAGATGAAGCAATATAACTGATCAATTTCTTATCAACTCTTTCTTTTTTAATACGCATCAATTCAAGTTCCTTTTTCAAAGATGCGATTGTGTCCAGATGAATGTTAATCTCCATCTGCTTTTCCATGACAGTTTCTTTGAACAACTTAGTAGCTTTATCATTTTCTATACTTTCCTTTTGAATCATTTTGATTGAACGTGATAAAGTGCCATAAGCTTCTTTCACTTCATTAAGATCAAATTTTACGTTGTCAGTATATTTCTTCAATTCTTGAAACTGTTTGTCTTTTTCAAGACAATCCATGCAGGGTTTTAAACAGTTTTCGCATGGTGTTTTAGGAATTGGATCAATCTTTTCAAAAACCTTTTCTTCTTTATCAGTTTTAATTTCTGGTTTACCAAACCCGTCAGACTCAGACTCTGATTTTTCTCCTGATTTGATATCCAGATTTTCTGATTTAAACTCGGACTCCTTTTCGACTGACTCCTTTTCGATTGACTCTGTTTGACATACTCTGTTTTGACAGACTCCGTTTCGACAGACACTGAATCTTGAGTTTTTTCTACCTCTTTCAGCATGACCATCAGCGCCTTGTCAGCTATCTCCATCAGAGTTTCTTCATTCATCTCTTTAGAAACATCTATGATTTCTTCAACCGGAGCTTTTTCGACATCATATTGTGGACAAAAACCTGTAGTTGGCTCGCTGAAGAATCCGGCAAAAGAATCAAATATGTTAGGAGGCATTATGGATTTAAAAGAATTAGCAATAATCTCCTGTTCTGATTGATAATAATAAACTTCTGTTGCTGCCTCTTCAAGCTCTGCCAGACTCTCTTCACTCATCACTTCTCCGACTTCCTCAGCTTCAACAACACATTCTGGCTCTTCAATAATCTCCGCCATCATAGCAAGACCCTCACCAGGAATATATTTATCCCAACTAAAACCTTCCAGCATCTTCTCATCATCCTGATTAACCAAAAGAGCCTTTTCTGCTTTGTTTTCAATTTGAGGTCTTGGGTTGAAAGGTTGTTGACTATTTTTGTGATAAATTGCTTGTCGGTAGTAGTCATTTGTGAATGGATTCTGATGGTTGTTCACTTCCCTATTTGGACACTCGCGTTTGAAATGCCCTTTTTCTTTGCATTTGAAGCATGTAACCTTTGCTTTGTCAAATCCAAGCTTACAATCAGGTCCTGCGAGACTGTTTCGTCCGGTTATTTCCATAGACCTTTGTGCCCTCCTCACAAGACTTACCATACCCCATTTGATATCTATAAGTTCTAGCTCCTCTGGATCAATCTGATCGTAGTCTTCTTTCATCAGGTCAGGATTACCAATTCTCTCGGCAACAAGACTTTCATAGGACTCAAGTACTGAAGCAAGTAGTGCTATATGCTGTTTTGCTGCTGATTCTGTAAAATCTTGACCACTCTTCATGTTCACAGCTATATTGCACAGAATCCCTTGACCGTGACTTTGATTGTGTGACCCTGAAGAACTTTGAGTATAAGCTTGTTCTTGTGAATTTTGAACCTTAGGATTTGGTTCGAAGCTTGTAAACGGTGAATGACTGTTGCTTGGTGTGCTTTGAGAAACTCCTGATGTAGAATCAGCACTAAATGCTGTCTGAATTTTTGGACTTGGGGTAGATGTTGCTGATTAGCTTCCTTTGTAGTACAACTGAACATCTTGTTGTACATTAGCATATTTCATTTTTCTGATCTTTTTAAGTTCAAGCTCATGCGATTCAATTTTCTCGATAAACGTGCTAAGATTGAAACCAACATATTCCAAGTTATTTTTCAAAACCAACAAATATTTGCCCCATTCATCATAAGGTAAAGCTTCTGCCAGCTTGTCAACCCATTCTTCATCTATTTTGGTAATGCTCAAACGCTTCATTTCTACAACCAAATGACAATATCTCTCAATCAACTCTTTTGTTGACTCACCCTTGATAGCAGTAAAAATATCAAATTCCTTTATCAGCAATGCCGTCTTGCTCTTTATCATCAAAATACTTCCAAGAAACTTGACTTTTAGTGAATTCCAGATAGACTGCGAGTCACTTTGATTTTGTAGCAAAACCAAGATATCTTCTTTGATTGCTTGTTGCAAGATACTCATCATTTTCTTTTCAGCTTTAAAACTATCATGTTCAACCAGAGTTAACTGATTAAGTGTTTTCTCAATACCCGCTCCATTCGTCGGAGGTACATACTTTGACTCAATTTTCATCCAACACTCAAAATGATTTGCCTGTACCCAAGTTTTAAACCTCTCTGACCACCCTAAACATTCGTCAATGTTCATCAATTTTGGTGGCTTTTGCATTGTACCAAGCTCATTTTCCATGTTTACGTTCTGCACAATACTCGTTGGAGTTTGAACTGCTGTCATTCCCCCTCCGGAAAACTTGTTATAAAATTCTTGTTTATCCATTTTCAACTATGAAAACGGTTTTGAAAAATTTTCTAAGTTTTTGAAAAATTCACTTTTCAAACGAAATGACTTCCACACGGTTTGGATTTTCAAACGGGATGGACATTAAACGGAATGGACTGTTTCAAACGGAATGAATTCAAACGAAATAAACTTTCAAGTGAAATGACAATTTCAAACGAATTGGAATGTTTCACACGAAATGGCCAATTTCAAGCGAAATGGATTGTTTCACATGAAAAGGCAAGTTTTAAGCGAAATGGATTGTCCAATTCATGAGAAATGACAATCAACAGGTTAAAACAACACCAATTCGTGCGAAATGACACCCAAGTGATGTCAAATGAACCAATTCATGCGAATTGGACAAACTTTTCAAACGAAATGGTACATTTTCACACGAAATGAAGTTTTTGACATATTTTGATCAGCTTTAGTTCGAATTAAGGTCTGTAACTTTGAAGGATTGAATAAAATGGTGTTTTACACATTATATCCAAATATCAATCCATTTTGTCCGTGGAATCGTTCAAAAATCCAAGAATGAGTAGATGTAAAGAGTTCTAAACCATTCAAAGCACTGGTTCAGCCGATTTGACTCATCTTGAGCTCTGATACCACTTGTAGGATCGATATTCGACCTAATTGAGTCGGTCTGAGTCAAATCTAGGTCAGTAGAGAGGCGGAAACAATCTAGTAACTGAGAATCGGTGTTAAAATGTGAGTAGAAGCAGAGAAATACACTTTAAACTGGTTTCCATTGATTTTAGACGTTAGTACACGCAGAGAATTTGACAGCACTTCGTGACAACTTTCACCGAACCGTTACAAATGGAAAACCCAACACCCCTATTTATAGGGAATCCATTCCACACGAAATGACATGCTCCATTTTGTACGAAATGGCAAAGTCCATTTCGTGCGAAATGGCCTTACATAATCCATTTCATGCGAAATGGCTTACATACACACATAACATTAACTTTTACACTTTAACCCCTATTACAAGCTACTGACACGACCTAGACTGATGACATAGGCGATAGACATTATGTACCAACAAACTTCCCCTTGGATATTGCCGGAGTCTTCAGTCAGGCTGTCTTCAAAAACTTCTTCACAGAGACTTGAATTTTTCTTCTCTCTGCTTCGGCTTTCTCTTCAACAAACTCTTCAGTCTTTCATTCTCTTTAGCCGCTTTCAGTTTTTCTTTAGCTTGTATCTTCATCCATTTACCTCGAAGCTCTTCACGTTCCTTTCTTTCTTTTTCAGCTTTAAGAGCCTCCTCTTTTTCAATCTTCCTCCACTAAGATGACCATGCATTTTCAGAATTGATTCCTTTCTGAAAACATATTGTTGCAACTTTCTGAAACTGTAAAGCCTGATCTTTATCTTCAGCTTTGTAACAAATCTTGTTTACGAACAAACACTCGATATCCTTTGCTGAGCAGTTCACAGTCCACATTGGGTCCTAAAGATGAATATATCTAACTTCATTCTCCACTCTATACGTGATCACTGCTTCAGTAGACATACAACTGTAAACCCAACATAAGAACCCTTTGTGAAAATCTTGCTCCATCTTTGGCAGTGGAATATTCTTTATCACTCTTGGCTTCTTAATCTGCAAGATTGTCTCTTCAACACCTGTTACTGGATCCACCCTTTTGACTTTCTTAGGTTGATGTGGCTTCCAGTGTTTGAACTCTTTAAATGCTTCGAACTTCATTAAACCCCATGTCGGCATATCACGTTCTCTGACAGGATAAGGCAAAGTTCTGACCTTGGGAAGTTCTTCTACATCCCACCAAGGCAAAGACATTATGTCTTGAATATACGCAAAGTACTGTACGCCAAACTCTCTTCGAATTGCATAGGCGTTCACTTGCGGCAGAAACCCCCAACTGATAATATCTCCCAAAGAAACTTCTCTGTCTCTCTTGTAGTACTTCAGTGGTCATTTGAATTTCCTTTCAGAATCTTTCCTGGACCATTTCCTTCTTTCTTCACGACGTTCATCTTTTGACATTTCATCAAAACTTTTATTTTTCACACATTCTGCAACTTTCGTTTTTAACTCATCTTCATTCGCTTGACTGAAAAATTCTACAAGCGTCGGAAAGTTAGAAGTATCAATATGAGCACTTTCAGATTGATCCTCATCACTCCAATCTTCAACTTCAACCCTGTCATAATTATCAGCTTCTTCAACACACTTATACTGATAATCGGGCTGTTGATTGAAGTCGAACTTATTCAATTCTTCTTAAAAATCAAACTTGAATTCATTTTCATCTACATGCGTCATCTTGATGATCTCTGCTAAAGTATAAGTGTGCAGAATTTCCCCTTCCTCAACACTATGCTCAAGACGGAGAATCAATATTGAAACATGATCATTACTTTCATCAACATTCTTTGCATCATCATGCTCCCCCTCACTTTCAGCATTCTCAGGTTCTTCATTAGCATCATCATGAAGATATTCATCAATCTTTTCTTCATTAGACGCTTCAGTAACTTTTATGCCTGTAGCACCTTGATCATCATCATCATTGCCATCATCATCATCATCATGACTACTTGCAGAATAAACATCGTCTGCATCATCTTTCATAATGTCATCATCATTTTCTTCTTCATCATCTTCTTCATCATCTTCTACATCATCAATTTCTATATCATCATCAAATACACCAGAAACTGAAGATATAGGACAAGGATTTTGAATAGGTGATTCAGGAACAATTGAAGGAACGATTGCTCTTTCAGTTACTTCAGAAACACCTTCAACTTGAACACCTTTGCCTTTATTTTTCATTTAAGCTTCAATCTCAGTCTTATGTCGTGCTCTGACTTCCTCAAGCTGGATCTCTTCAAATCTTTGTTCCACAGGCTTTCCGATCAAACTCTCCAATACGCTTCATCATGTTCTGGAGATGGAATATACGCTTCATCATCATCATCTGCACTCTTCTTCCGTTTCCTTTTTATCAATCTATCCCTTGGATCATAATTTTCTTTGATCCACCGATCAGCTTCAGCATCAATATCACTTTCTTCAGGATCAGAAGAACTTTTCTCTTTATCATCACCCACTTTCTCACCAGCTGCTATCTCAGCTTCAAAATTTTCAGTAAGAGACTTCAATAACTGTTCAGATTCAGGAGATAAACGACCTTGATCTCTTTCAGCATCAGCTTCTATATCATCTTCCTCTGGTTCATCGACCAGCATTGTTTCAACAGTTTTCTTTTGACGTTTCTTTTTCGGTTATGAAGATGAACCTTCTTCTGCTTGTACTTTCGGAGTTGTCTTTCTACTCCTTTTCTTCTTTTCTTCTTTTGTGAACCATTCATTTCGTGTTTCCTTGAATTCTGCTAACTTTGTTAATTCATCTGCTGCACTCTTTTCTTTCATCTCTTCATCATTTCTCCACTTCAGATGATTAACTGGATCTGGATCTTCGTAATTAGCACTTTTGATGAATCCAAAGAATTTTGCCTTTGTTTTTGGTTCAGGCCGATTTTTGTGATACCTGGATAATATGATCAACGTCTCATTATCCATGTGATACAACGACAATAAATCATTATCTTCATCTTTCACTAGATCCGGATAAGCATGATCAAGCATCATTTGCACAAATCTCGGATAAATCCAGGTTTTACTGTGTGATGTAATGTTTTCTTTCATGTAATGGAAAATGATTTTCGAAAAACTGTACTTTTTATTAAACACTAATGCAGTCACCATATTCATCTGGTAATCTCTCATCACATCATATCCACCTTTTCTGTGACTAAGAGCGTGAATCACTGAATGAATGAAAAATTTGGAAGGCTTTGAGAAACATGCTTTCGAATAGTTTGCACTGTTCAGCGGACCACTATATCCCATCCTCAACATACATCCCTTAACCATTCTCTCTGGAAACGTCGTTGGTGAATTTTCATCATCCGGAAATTCTAACACTTCACGGATAAGTTGTTTAGCGATGACAATCTCTTTATCTTTACCATTTAGGCTAACACTTGAAGTTATCACTTTACTCTCTTCATCATACGTAGCATTCTTCCAGAAATGTTCAATATGGGATCTGAAAACTCTGTGTTGATTTGTGTGACACTTGGGTCACTGCGACCATCAAACAAATACCAAGCCAATGAAATAATGTATTTCATACTTGGGATCTGTATAAATATGTGTATCTTTTGCACATATCAATTCTTGTTCGATTTCAAGCTCTAAATCGCTTTCTGGAAGGTTATACGCGCACTGATACGAAAATATAACCAGTTTAATGCAACGAACACTCCAAAATAGTGAAATAGGCTTAACATACCTTAAATAACCTTTACATAACTTAAAAAATAAGTTTTGAAGGCTTTGGTATGTCAAAATCAAGTTAAATCGCTTACAGGGACTAAACTTAACAAACTGCGAAAGTATGCCAATTTGAACTGTAACAAACATTCCGGAACATGACCATAAGTTAAACATACCCTAAAGATCCTTTACATAGCTTAGAAATTGGCTTTGAGGGGTTCGGTGTGCTAAAATAAACTTTTGGGTCATTCAGGGACTAAAAGCGTCAAAAAGTGCACAAGTTTGCACTATCGCGCATAACTTACGTTCTGAATGCATCCGGACATCCAAAAATTTATGTAAGCACTAAAACATTTTATTTTAGTGTTTGGCAAAAGAAAAATCCATTCGTCACGTCATTTGGATCGTTTTTCGCGCTTATGCGCATTCCGTCGTAATTAACCGAACATCGCAACCATACGGCTAAACGAACCGACATCCGAGATATTTTTGAGCACATTTTAAGTTCCCTATACTTTAACTTCATTTTAGAGCTTTGAAATGGGGTTAACGGGCCTTAAACGCGTCGGAAATGACCTTATAACACAACAGGGACCAAAACTGTAATTCTGCCAAACTTGGTCCTTGCGCACCTCAACAATGTGAGTGTTGCAGTGCGCAAGCAGGGACCAAATGCAGCAAAACGTTTTTCTCAGCTGTTAACTGCCCTTAAACACTCCGCAAAGGCCAAGTGCCACATGTTAATCTCTTGTGGTGGCCAAAATCAGTTACCACAACATTCCAACAAGTGTACGGGCTAGATCATTCCCTCTTCTCCAAGAAACGATCCTAATGGTGAACCGAAAACTATAAATACCCACCTCCACCCTTCACTTTTCCTCACAAGAATCTGATCTAATGTGCTCTAAGTTGAAACCTTTGTTTCATACCTGAGCTATTTTGATCTAGATTAGCATTCGGGGACCCTTTGTAAGTGTTCCTTCGTTCTTTTATTGTTTTTCGAGTCCGAAAGTCAAACTTTGTTTGACTTTCTACGTTGACCAGTTTATGGTCAATGCGAAGTTCGTTTGAACTTCGCAACGTGATTGTAATCACGATGGTTATAGTCCTTTGTGACTATGCCTACTGATTGCCACGTTGTCTAGGGTCGTAAGGGTAAGCGATCTAATAAATCGCTTATACCTTCGAACCCGACCCGTTTGGTCGATCATTAGGATCCGACCAAGCACATTAGGTGACCATAGTATATAGGGAATAACCTTCCGAGGTTATACCTTATGGTCGCTTCGTTTAAGTAGTTGTATGATAGGTAGTTTTTATGCCTTAGGTAAATTACCAAAATGCCCTTTTGACGCCAAAATTCATTTTAAGCATATGTAACATAATCTTTGGTATCTAAACTGATTTGGTAACAATATTAGACATGTTAAGGCATATTTTACTTGTCATAGGACTAGTTAGGCGTTCCGAACGCGTTTCACGCGAACGACGCGTTAAAGTAGCATAAGCTACCTAAACGGGTCGTAATGGGTCGAAAGCACTTAGGTTAGGTTCCGATTTAGTATGTAGGATTTGTTAAACCATATTACATGAGTTCCCATACTCATTTGGTTTACAAGCCCTCATTCTATCCGATCCTCCGATTTAGGTCCGGTTAATTAACATAGTTACCTATATTAGGTGTCGTTTGATTCCGTGATCTCTAGCATTGCTTGGTGGTTATCTTAGGACTTCTGAGCAATCTCAAGTGAGTACATAGACCCCTCTTTTACTATTTTCCAAACTGTTTTGGGGTGAAACACATGTGCCTACTTGTTACTTTCATGCTTTCCTGTTTTCACATCATATACTTGCTATGTTTATTAGTACATTTATAGTACATGATTTCAATACATTTTATGCTATGTATGCCCATTGTGTGCATACTTAGTACATCACTTTACAATACATTTTATGCTATGTATGCCCATTGTGTGCATACTTAGTACATCACTTTACAATACATTTCATGCTATGTACGCCCATTGTGTGCGTACTTAGTACATTGTTTTACATTGCATTTCTGTTGCATATGCTCATCCAGCATATGAACACATTATACTATATTTCGAACCGTTGTAACCATTTGACTATGTGAACCGTTGTAACCCTTTGATTATATGAACCGTTTGTAACTATTGAACCGTGTGAACCCGTTGTATCTGTTAACATGATTTACATTTGACAATAGACATTTGACTATACATAAACATTTCTATAATTGTTAAACATTTTACTTTGGTGGTTTGGTTTGAGTAAGTGATTTGAGTAACGAGGCGTATGTAATATGATACAAGCACGGTGGATACGCCGCTGGTACTTCCTATATATAAGTGTTTGTATGGTATCACATATTGTAGCGTTATTTGAATCATTTCAATTTGAGACATATTACAGTTTATACAAATAACATACTTTTCACAAGACATTGATTTACAAACAACTTATCTTATACAAACTCATTTTACATGGTTATTCATTTAACCATACATTATTTCTCTTATTTATACATATCATCTGATCTTATCGTTTTTCAAATGATTTACAAGACAAAGGAAATTACAAGGTTCATGACTAAACATTTTCTCAAACATAAGTCATGAATTCTGTTTTCACAAAACCTATGTATCTCACAGGCATTTTTATGCTGACGTACCTATTTTCACATGTGTTTTCAGGAGATGATGCATAGGACTTATCAAGACATACTTAGGCGGACCTGTGCCTTAGTGACTTAAAACGAGACAAGAACTAGTTAATTTATGTTATGTACTCTTTGTTTCTTGTTTAAAACAATGTAACTCTCTTGTTTGATTAATAAAACGAAACTTTAATTGCCATGGATTTGAAACAATTAATTCTGTTACAACACTCCCCGACGTTTCCGCCACGTTTTGTATGTTCTACGTGGTCGGGTGTGACAGAAAAGATGGTATCAGAGCCAGGTTATAGGGAATTAGGTTATTAGTAATACTTTGACCTAGTCTATAACCTTCCTAGGACCCTAACGCGAGTTTACTTGCGTTTAGTCATAAAACAATACCGTCACCTATCCTTAGGCGACGACCACAATAAGAACATAAATTTCAAAACCGCTTTGAAAACTAATCATCTGTTCTAGGATGATTGATTACTAGGTTTTGAACCCTCTATTGTAAGGTTTTGAACCCTCTGTTATAAGGTTTTGAACCCATTTGAGTTTTCAAAATCTCGTCAAAGTTTTGGGTCCTAAATAGTGTGAACACGTGCAAACTGGAAGAGTGAATGCCTGTACCCTGAGTTTTCTGTCTAAGGCTAGAGTGTTCGTACAAATCCACATAATCGGACCAGTCACTCTTACCTGGGAACTCTTGGGGTGAGTATCCACTTATAGGCGAGCATGTCTTCGCGATACACTATGAGGATCTATTTGCTTTGATTCAGCCTTTGTGTTGTTTGTTTGCTTCGTGGTTCAAACAAATGACCATCAACCATGATTTTGGTCGGTAATTGTAACATCCCATTCTTACCCAATGCCATTTCATTTGTTTTCTTTCTTGTTTCTCTTTTAGAATGCCTCCTTGACACGAAAACCAGATAGCGACTGCCGAACTGGCAGAAATCATTGCGCAGCAAATGGCTGCTTAATTCCCAAACCTCTTTGCTCAATGGAACCAAGCCAACAACAACAACAATGGTCCATGCAATTTCAAGAGTTTTAACTCGGCTAAACCACTCAACTTTAGTGGTTCTGAGGGAGCGACTGGGCTTCTTCAATTGTTCGAGAGCATTGAGAATACTTTCCGCCACGTGCAGTGTCCTGACAATCGCAAGGTCGAGTTTTCTTCTAGTGTGTTTCAGAAGAGGGCTCTCACATGGTGGAACGGGGTTATGAGAGATCGGGGTGCAGAAGTTGCTCTAGCACGGACATGGGCTGAACTTAGGGCCCTTATGATGAAGGAATTCTGTCCTCGTCACGAGATCGGGGCCTTGGAAAGGGAATTTGACAATCTTACGCAAGATAGCGGTGAGCATCGAGCCTACACGGACCGTTATGAGGAGTTAAGTCTGTTATGACCAAACATGGTCACGCCTTTGGATAAGGCAATCGAAAAGTACATTGATGGCCTCCCTGACTCAATACAAGACATTGTGACTGGTAGCAACCCTACTACAGTTAGACAGGCCATTGAGCTATCTGCAACCTTGACTGAATCAAAGATCAGGAAAGGTAAACTTTTCCGAAAAGGTGACAAGAAACCGGTCAAGGAATCAAACCCAATCGAGGAATCAAAGACCATGGATGAACAGACTGGATCCCCTAAGAAGTCAAAGAAGCGAAAGGCTTCTGAGAACTTCGCCATGGTTACTCACAATGATCAAGCCGTCCCCAACCAACCAGCTCAACCCCCTGCTAGGAAGCCATACAATGGAACTGCACCCTTATGCAACCAATGTAGCCTCCATCATCATGCCAATGTAAAGTGCCGCAAATGCCAAACTTGTGGACTTATAGGCCATACAGCAAGAGTCTGCCCAGCTGCAGCTGCACCAAACCAAGCTGGCAACAATCCTGCTCAAGGTCATTTTCTACCAGGTTCTTGCTTCAACTGTGGCGAGATGGGTCATTTCCGAAGAAATTGCCCAAAGCTTGCTAATGAAAATCCAGCACAGGGATGAGCATCTGACCGAATGGAAGACAACGCTGTTTAGAAATAATCAATCCTTATGTATTATTCTCTTTTGTTGTCAAGATCTAAGAAACAGTTGTTATCATTGTTTATAAATAAATCTTTTATTTACATGGCAATGTATTTATGTGGTTGTATGTATAAAACATATGCCTTACAATACCGATAATCAAGGAATCGTATTCCTTGAAAAGCAAACTACCCCCCAAAATTTTTCCATCTTAGGATCTCTTGCGTTTCCACGAAATTCCTAAGTACCCGTTTGTTCTAAGGAAACGAAGTACAAGGCGCAAGTTACAACACAAGACAAATACCCAAAGTACCACTATAAATCCTTAATAAGGCTACTTAAGGATATTTCTGTGAATCTTAAAATTTTTTTGTGTTCCTTAATTCGAATGTTACGTTTCTTTGAAAACAAAATCGAATTTTGGGAGATCATCCTATCTTTTCAGATAGATCCCAGAGGATATTGAAGTCCAGCGACTGGTTTCCTGGTGTACTTTGAATGTCCATATTCAATCACTAACAAGTTAATAACAAATTAATAACTGAGTTAAGCAACTATGTGATTTTGTGCTTATGTGTTCCCTTTTATGTTTTTGGTGTAATCCAAGTTTTTGTTATCTAAAATCCTTAATGGACTTCTACGTAGTAGTTAAGTCCCTTGGGTTATAAAGTACTACTCCATAATTAGACCCCTTGAGTGGTCTAGTTAAACAGATTGATCCAAAAATCTGGTTAGGAACATCATGTGATGATATAGCTGAAAGGACTCCTTGATGGCCTAATTAAAAAGATCATTTGTCGATCTAATTAAAAGGACCCTATGGTAGTCTAGTCACCCTCATCACAGGTTTGATTTTTTCCCCCTAAACATTACAAGACAGACTGTGCGGACTGTGCAAGGAATTACGTAATTATGGAGGCATACATAATTATGGAATTTAGTGCACAGAAACCACAGCGAGTTTTGTCATGTGCCTAGAAGTTAACTCTATTCATTTCCTGTCACACCCCGACCACGTAGAATATACAAAACGTGGCGGAAACGTCGGGGAGTGTTGTAACAGAATTATTGTTTCACAACCATGGCATACAAAGTTATATTTTATTTATTAAACAAGAGTGTTATATTGTCTTAAACAGGAAACAAAGAGTTCATAACATAATTAAACTAGTCTATCTTCATTTTTAGTCTCTAAGGCACAGGTCCGCCCTAGTGTCACGATCATCATCCTACGCAAAAGCTCCTGAAAACACATGTGAAAATAGGTACGTCAGCATAAAAATGCCTGTGAGATACATAGGATTTGTGAAAAGAGGATTCATGACTTATAAGTTTAGAAAAAGTTGTTTAACAAAAGTCAGTCATGAACCTTGTAAATTGTTTTGTTTTGTAAATCATTCAAAAAGCGATGATATGTATAAATAAGAGAATAATGTAAGGTTAAATGAATAACCAAGTAAAATGAGTTTGTATAAGATAAGTTGTTTTGTAAATCAATGTCTTGTGAAAATAAGTTGTTTATGTAAAACGTAATATGTCAAATATTGAAATGATTTAAGTAACGCTACGACATGTAATATCATACAAACACTTATTTATAGGAAGTACCAGCGGCGTATCCACCATGCTTGTATCATATTACACACGCCTCGTTACTCAAATCACTTACTCAAACCAACCACCAATGTAAATTGTTTATGTATAAATGAATTGTTATGTGTTAATGTGTAAACCATATCGAAATGTCTATGTCCAATGTAAACCACTAAATGTGTATATCAATGTCAAAATGTTTATGTTTAATGTAGATCATGTAATGTGTGCCCAAAAATATCATGTATGGTAAGTGAAATATATCACTAAACCATATGTAAAATGCACAAAAACAAGGTATTGAAGTAAAACATGGTTTAAATCAAAGTTATGTTTTGTGGAACAAATGCATGCTATACTGATACAAACATTTATGCGGCATTGTAAAAATGCATACATCCAAGCCTTGAGACTGTGGCGATAAACCCTTAAACAAATTAAAGGTTTATCTAAGTTATGTGTATCGAATTCGGTCATTCCTTCCAATCCAAACAAACCCAGGATTTCAGGAACGGGAGTTGTCAATTCCTATGGTACCACTACCTACTAACGAATGGCGTAGCTAATGTTAATGAATGTATTGTTCCATGTAAACAACCCAAATGTCATACCAAAAATGTAAGCATGTGATGAAAACAACTGTACTAAGTATGTAACAAATGGACATACATAGCATGTGACGTGAAACAAATGTACTAAGTATGCACACAATGGACATACATAGCATGCAATGTAATGTAATGTAGAACAATGTACTAAATATGCACACAATGGGCATACATAGCATGAAATGTAATGTAAAACAATGTACTAAATATGCACACAATGGGCATACATAGCATGAACACAATGAAATCATGTACTATAAATGTACTAATGAACATAGCAAGTATATGGTGTGAAAGCAGGAAAGCACGAAAGTAACAAGTAGGCACATGTGTTTCACCCCAAAACAGTTTGGAAAACAGTAAAAGAGGGGTCTATGTACTCACTTGAGATTGCTCAGAAGTCCTATGATAACCACCAAGCAAAGCTAGAGATCACGGAATCAAACGGCACCTAATATAGGTAACTATGTTAATAAACCGGACCTAAATCGGGGGATCGGATCGAATGAGGGTTCATAAACCAAACGAGTATGGAGACTCGTGTAATATGGTTTAACAAAGCCTACATACTAAATGAAACCTAACATAAGTGCTTACGACCCATTACGACCCGTTTAGGTAGCTTATGCTACTTTAACGCGTCGTTCCCGTGAAACGCGTTCGCCTAACTAGTCCTATGACAAGTATTATATGCCTAAAATGTTTAATTATGTAACATAATCAGTTAAGTGACGAAATTTTAGGTTACATATGCTAAATTACCAATTACACATGAAAAGGGTATTTTGGTAATTTACCTAAGGCATATAAACTACCTATCATACAACTACTTAATGAAGCGACCATAAGGTATAACCTCGAAAGGTTATTCCCTATATACTATGGTCACCTAAAGTATTTGGTCGGATCCTAATGATCGACCAAATGGGTCGGGTTCGAAGGTATAAGCGATTTATTAGATCGCTTACCCTTACGACCCTAGACAACGTGGTAATCAGTAGGCATAGTCCCAAGGGACTATAACCATCGTGATTACAATCACGTTGCGAAGTTCAACCGAACTTCGCATTGACCATAAGCTGGTCAATGCAGAAAGTCAAACAAAGTTTGACTTTCGGACTCAAAAAGCAATAAAAGAACGAAGGAACACTTACAAAGGGTCCCCGAATGCTAATTTCGATCCAAGTATCTCAGGTATGAAACAATGGTTCCAACTTAGAGCTTCTCAAATCAAAATTCTTGCGGGTTTTGCAATGGCATGGGGGGGGGGGGTATTTATAGTTTTTGGAGAGCCGTTAAGATCGTTTCTTGGAAACCATGCTTTGATCTTGGCCATACACCTCAAGATAGTGCTTTTACAATACCATGTGAGCCCCTAGTATTGCCCAATACCATGTGCAAGGGTGGATAGGACCAGATGCAATGTTTCTGAAGTTTCTGCTGATCTGGGGACTGCTTGCACACCGTAACACTAATAGTGTTGAGGTGCGTAAGGACCAACTTTGGCAGAATGGCAGATTTGGTCCCTGTTAGTGTTTTGAGCTATTTCTGATACGTTTAAGGCCCGTTAACCCCATTTCTGTCACACCCCGACCGCGTAAAACAACAAATCGCGGCGGAAACATCGGGGCGTGTTGCAACAGAATTAATGTTTCATAACCATGGATACCAAAAAGTGTTTCGTTTTATTAAACATTGAATAATTACATCGTCTGGAAATCTAAATACACAAATTAAACATAGTCTATCATTGTTATTGAGTCACTAAGGCCTTGTCCAGTCCTATGTGAGCATGCATCTTATCAATCGATATCATCCAACAATACCTGAAACATATGTGAAAACGAGGTCAGCAAAGAAATGCTGGCGAGTACATAGGTTTTGTGAAAATAAGATTCATGACTTCTGTTTAAGAAAATGTTTAGTCATGAACCTTGTAATTTGCTTTGTCTTTGTAAATCATTTGAAAAATAATAAGTTTAGGTGATATGTATAAATAAGAGAATAATGCATGATTAAATGAATAACCATGTAAAATGAGTTTGTATAAGATAAGTTGTTTGTAAATAAATGTCTTGTGAAAAGTATGTTACTTGTATAAAATGTTCTATGTCTCAAACTGAAATGATTCAAATAACGCTACTATATGTAATACCATACAAACACTTATATATAGGAAGTACCAGCGGCGTATCCACCATGCTTGTATCATATTCCACACGCATTGTTACTTAATCACTTAATCCAAACCAAACCACCAAAGTAATGTTCATGCCCAAATGTAAATCATGTAATATGTATAACCAATGTCAAAAGTGTTTTTGTGTCAAATGTAAACCATGTAATATGTAACCAAAATAATATCGTATATCGCTTTGAAGCCAATCGTTTACCCAATCGTTAAAACATCGTGTGAAAACCTATCGTTTACCCAATCGTTTAATTCGTTTTAGGTCGTGAAACTACTTAAATGGTCGTCTCGCTAATAACATTCAAACCTTCTTGACTCGCATTAATAAACCCTTACCAAAGGATAGATTAACAATTCGCATTAATAAACCCTTACCAAAGGATAGATTAACAACTCGCATTAATAAACCCTTACCAAAGGATAGATTAACAACTCGCATTAATAAACCCTTACCAAAGAGTAAATTAACAATTACAGATTCAGTCGCTACCCACAACACCCACACATAACTACGGGTGTAGTAAATAACGGGACTTGTCAGATCCTATGGTACCATAACCTAATACTGGTCGGCTTGATCATTGCTAATGAATGTCATTTGTTATGTAACCCAACCAACAAGTTTGTTCACTTTATTGAAATCGTTATTAGTTTTGTATAAATCGTCTTAATCGTTTTTGAAACCATCGTTATAACATCGAAAACATTTAGCACATATGAGTCACCCCAAAACAATTGAAAGTAGTAAAATAGGGGAATAATGTACTCGCCTGAGAATGCTTGGAGGTCTTGAACAACAACCAAACAAAGCTAGAGAGAGCACGGAATCAGTCGGCAATCTAAAACTATATAAATAAACCGGACTTAAATCGGGAGATCGGATAGGATGAGGCTTGGTAAACCAAATGAGTGTTGGAACTCATATGATATGGTTTAACAAGGCCTACATACTACAATGAAACCAAACCTAAGTGCTTTCGACCCATCGCGACCCATTAAGGTAGCTTATGCTACTTTAACGCGTCGTGCGCGTGAAACGCGTTCGGACCGTCTAACTAGTCCTATGACAAGTGTTATATGCCTAAACATGTTACAAAATCAGTTATGTGACAAAAGTTTAGGTTACATATGCTTAATTACCAATTTTACATGAAAAGGGTATTCTGGTAATTTACCTAAGGCATATAAACTACCTATCATACAACTACTTAAACGAAGCGACCATAGGGTATAACCTCGGAAGGTTATTCCCTACCTACTATGGTCACCTAATGTATTTGGTCGGATCCTAATGATCGACCAAATGGGTCGGGTTCGAGGTATAAGCGATTTATTAGATCGCTTACCCTACGACCCTAGACAACGTGGTAATCAGTAGGCATAGTCCCAAGGGACTATAACCAACGTGATTACACTCACGTTGCGAAGTTCAAACGAACTTCGCAAAGTCAAACAAAGTTTGACTTTCAAACTCGAAAAGCAATAAAAGAACGAAAGAATACTTACGAAGGGTCCCCGAATGCTAACTTCGATTCAAAAATCTCAGGTATGAAACAATAGTTTCAACTTAGAGTTTCTCAAATCAAAGTTCTTGTAATTTTGAAGCATGGGGGGGGGTGGGGTATTTATAGGATTTCCCGAACCGTTAGGATCGTTTCTAGGAAAACGTGATGCGATCTTGGCCATACACTTAGCACACATGGTATTGTAATACCATGTGCCCAAAATATCAGCCCATAGATTCCCAAAACCATGTGCAACAAGTGGGAAGGACTAGATTCGATGTATAAGCAAACATCTTTCAGAAATGACAGTTTTGGTCCCTGTTATGTGTTTATGCCATTTCCGACACTTCTAAGGCCCGTAAAGCCAACTTTAAGGCCCTAAAATGATGTCTAAACATTGTGGACATGAAACATGCTCAAAAATATGTCGGATGTCAGTTCGTTTGGTCGTACGAACGCGATGTTCGCTTAATTACGACGGAATGCGCATAAGCGCGAAAAACGATCCAAATGACGCAACGAATGGATTTTTTGGCAAGCCAAACACTAAAGCATAATATAGTCATGCTTACATAAATTTTTGGATGTCCGGATGTATTCAGAACGTAAGTTATGCGCGAAAATGCAAACTTGTGCACTTTTTGACACTTTTAGTCCCTGAATGACACAAAAGTTTATTTTAGCATACCGAACACCTCAAAGCCTATTTCTAAGCTATGTGAAGGATATTTATGGTATGTTTAACTTATGGTCATGTTCCGGAATGTCTGTTACAGTTCAAATTGGCATACTTTCGCAGTTTGTCAACTTTAGTCCCTGTAAGCGATTTAACTTGATTTTGCCATACCAAAGCCTTCAAAACTTATTTCTAAGTTATGTAAAGGTTATTTAAGGTATGTTAAGCCTATGTCACTATTCCGGAGTGTTTGTTGCATTAAACTGGTTATATTTACGCATCAGTGCGCGTATAACCTTCCAGAAAGCGATTTAGAGTTTGAAATTGAACAAGAATTGATATGTGCAAATGATACACATATTTTTACAAATCCCAAGTATGAAATATAATATTTCATTGGTTTGGTATTTGTTTGATGGCCGTGGAGGCACAGGTGTTACAGTCTCCCCTACTTTAGGAAATTTCGTCCCGAAATTTATTTAGAGGAAACTTGTGAGAGCTTGGAAATATGAAGTTGAAAAGATCGAACAAAATTGGTTAGGGTTCTTGAACTTCTAGTAACCTTAATAACATTATGTTTGCAATGTAAGAGGGACACTTATATACAAGTATATGAAGCGTCATTGGTGCGTCCACCGTACCTCCATTACATCGTTCTCATTTCGTTATTTTTGTCACTATCGGTTCTTACACATAATAAATCTTACTGGGTTCCTATGCACTAAATTTCATAATTATGTACGCGTCCATAATTAGACAATTCCTTGCACAGTTCACACAGTCTATTTTATAATGTGTAGGGGAAAACCAAATGAACAATCCTGTGATGAGTGTGACTAGACCGCCATAGAGTCCTTTTAATTAAATCAATAAATGATCTAAAGAGACTATCAAGGAGTCTGTTCAGCTACATCACTAGATGTCGTTCTTTAGCCAAATTGTGAATCAATCTTTTAGGCTAGACCACTAAGAGGGTCTCTTATGAATCATGGAGTGGTACTATATAATCCAAGGGTCTTAACTACCACGTAGAAGCCCATAAGGATTTAAGGTAGTACCTTTTGAATATCCTACTACGAATCCCTCATATGAAGATATAAAAGATTCTATGAGGATTTGAAAATCGGATCACACAAAATCATAGAGGAGAACACATAAACACATATCACATAACCACAAAATTGTTCGTTAATTTGTCTTGTAAATTGCGTACATGCATTTAAAGCACACTAGGAATCCATTCAGCGGATTTCATTTGGTACTTTAAACGTTATCAAGAATCTAACTATAAAGATAGAAAGATTTTTGAAGAGAAAATTCGATTTCGATTATAAAGAATCGAAATGTTCGAATTAAGGTACATAAGGAATCCAATTAAGGACTCTGATTTGAATGATGATCATCCACAAGGGTCTAAATATGAAGATAAAAAGATCCCATATGGATTTTAGAAGTTGCAGATGTTTTGTAACCTTGCACTGGATGTGCTTAGGTCAAAACATGATGTAAAATGCTTATGAAGTTGAGATGCTTGATATGTCAAGGCGACATATGAAGCAGAATTTTGAAGGTTAAGTCAATGTATGAGGAAATTTTTTTTGAAAACTATGCATGGGGTTCTTTTAAGAAAAATGTGTTTAACGTTTTTGAAACCTTATATATAATACTTTTTGAAATCATAAAGTAGGTGTATTAAGTAGATATATTTACAAAAATGTTTTAAAATCATGCGAGATGAAAGTTTGAAATTATGCATAAGGTTTTTGAAAGACATGAATGATGCTTTTCGAAATCATGCACTTGATAAGAAAATGTATTGTGTTAATATTGTCTTCAGACTATATGAAATATTTTGAAATTAGGAAGGTTGGTTTTGATAACATGGCCAATGTTTTTGAAATAACATAGACAATGCATCTAGAAAAATTGTTTTCAAACTATATGAAATGTTTTGAGATCATGAAGATTGTTTTGAAATACTGGTACTGTGTATGTTGAAAAATCGAAACATAATGGGTATGAGATTTGAAAATACCCTTAGTTATCTAACCAAGGATTTAAAGGCACAGATGTGCGAAAAGCACGATTACTCATAATGTCACTTAATTTTCTGTACTTTGTTTCTTAGAGTGAAACGAGTACTTAAAATTTTTGAGGGAATCATGAGCAATCATTTGAAAGAGAGAAATCACAAGAGTAGTTTGTAAGGTACATAGTTCCTTGATGTAGGTATCATAGGAAAAGCCATACACACCTAGCAGGGGGTTGAGCTGGTTGGTTGGGGAACTGCTTTACCATTGTGAGCGACCATGGCGAAGTTCTGAGAAGCCTTTCGCTTCTTTGACTTCTTAGGGGATCGTTCATCCATGGTCTTTGATTCCTCGATTGGTTTATTGGCTGATGGTGTTGTCGCCTGACTAGGTCCTGCCTGTCTTTGTGACTCTTGAGTGGCTTCATCCTGGATATGATACATGGCAGTAGCTAATTCAACAGTCTTCAGGACTACTTCGCCTATTCGCTGAGCGAATTTGGCTGCTTGCTCAGATATCTGGGCGTCATTGTGATGAAGAGACATTCTTGAAGAAATAGAAAGGCATAGGGAGAAACAGGTGAAAGATTATTGGACAATCAAAACAGAATGATAACGCATGAAAATTGCGATCATTTGTTTGTTACCTAAGGCAAACAAATGAGACGGTGACTAATCAAAGTAAATGGGTCAAAAATAATGTATCGCGAAGACATGCTTGCCTATAAGTGAACACTCACCCCAAGAATTCCCAGGTAAGCACAACTGGTCTCGCGTCTGATGAGATGTATACGAAGTGCTTGCCTAGACAGAAAACCCAGAATACAGGCATTCACCCTTCCAGTTTGCACGTGTTCACATTATTTAAAATCCAAAACCTTGACGAAGTTTTGAAAACTCAAAGGGGTTCAAAACCATATAATAGAGAGTTCAAAACCTTACAATAGAGGGTTCAAAACCTAGTAATCAATCATCCTAGAACAGATGATTAGTTTTCAAAGCGGTTTTGAAATTTATGTTCTTGTTGTGGTCGTCGCCTAAGGATAGGTGACGGTATTGTTTTATGACTAAACGCAAGTAAACTCGCGTTAGGGTCCTAAGAAGGTTATAGACTAGGTCAAAGCATTACTAATAACCTAATTCCCTATAACCATTGGGCTCTGATACCATCTTTCTGTCACACCCCGACCGCGTAAAACAACAAATCGCGGCGGAAACATCGGGGCGTGTTGCAACAGAATTAATGTTTCATAACCATGGATACCAAAAAGTGTTTCGTTTTATTAAACATTGAATAATTACATCGTATGGAAATCTAAATACACAAATTAAACATAGTCTATCATTGTTATTGAGTCACTAAGGCCTTGTCCAGTCCTATGTGAGCATGCATCTTATCAATCGATATCATCCAACAATACCTGAAACATATGTGAAAACGAGGTCAGCAAAGAAATGCTGGCGAGTACATAGGTTTTGTGAAAATAAGATTCATGACTTCTGTTTAAGAAAATGTTTAGTCATGAACCTTGTAATTTGCTTTGTCTTTGTAAATCATTTGAAAAATAATAAGTTTAGGTGATATGTATAAATAAGAGAATAATGCATGATTAAATGAATAACCATGTAAAATGAGTTTGTATAAGATAAGTTGTTTGTAAATAAATGTCTTGTGAAAAGTATGTTACTTGTATAAAATGTTCTATGTCTCAAACTGAAATGATTCAAATAACGCTACTATATGTAATACCATACAAACACTTATATATAGGAAGTACCAGCGGCGTATCCACCATGCTTGTATCATATTCCACACGCATTGTTACTTAATCACTTAATCCAAACCAAACCACCAAAGTAATGTTCATGCCCAAATGTAAATCATGTAATATGTATAACCAATGTCAAAAGTGTTTTTGTGTCAAATGTAAACCATGTAATATGTAACCAAAATAATATCGTATATCGCTTTGAAGCCAATCGTTTACCCAATCGTTAAAACATCGTGTGAAAACCTATCGTTTACCCAATCGTTTAATTCGTTTTAGGTCGTGAAACTACTTAAATGGTCGTCTCGCTAATAACATTCAAACCTTCTTGACTCGCATTAATAAACCCTTACCAAAGGATAGATTAACAATTCGCATTAATAAACCCTTACCAAAGGATAGATTAACAACTCGCATTAATAAACCCTTACCAAAGGATAGATTAACAACTCGCATTAATAAACCCTTACCAAAGAGTAAATTAACAATTACAGATTCAGTCGCTACCCACAACACCCACACATAACTACGGGTGTAGTAAATAACGGGACTTGTCAGATCCTATGGTACCATAACCTAATACTGGTCGGCTTGATCATTGCTAATGAATGTCATTTGTTATGTAACCCAACCAACAAGTTTGTTCACTTTATTGAAATCGTTATTAGTTTTGTATAAATCGTCTTAATCGTTTTTGAAACCATCGTTATAACATCGAAAACATTTAGCACATATGAGTCACCCCAAAACAATTGAAAGCAGTAAAATAGGGGAATAATGTACTCGCCTGAGAATGCTTGGAGGTCTTGAACAACAACCAAACAAAGCTAGAGAGAGCACGGAATCAGTCGGCAATCTAAAACTATATAAATAAACCGGACTTAAATCGGGAGATCGGATAGGATGAGGCTTGGTAAACCAAATGAGTGTTGGAACTCATATGATATGGTTTAACAAGGCCTATATACTACAATGAAACCAAACCTAAGTGCTTTCGACCCATCGCGACCCATTAAGGTAGCTTATGCTACTTTAACGCGTCGTGCGCGTGAAACGCGTTCGGACCGTCTAACTAGTCCTATGACAAGTGTTATATGCCTAAACATGTTACAAAATCAGTTATGTGATAAAAGTTTAGGTTACATATGCTTAATTACCAATTTTACATGAAAAGGGTATTCTGGTAATTTACCTAAGGCATATAAACTACCTATCATACAACTACTTAAACGAAGCGACCATAGGGTATAACCTCGGAAGGTTATTCCCTACCTACTATGGTCACCTAATGTATTTGGTCAGATCCTAATGATCGACCAAATGGGTCGGGTTCGAGGTATAAGCGATTTATTAGATCGCTTACCCTACGACCCTAGACAACGTGGTAATCAGTAGGCATAGTCCCAAGGGACTATAACCAACGTGATTACACTCACGTTGCGAAGTTCAAACGAACTTCGCATTGACCATAACTGGTCAATGTAGAAAGTCAAACAAAGTTTGACTTTCAGACTCGAAAGACTCGAAAAGCAATAAAAGAACGAAAGAATACTTACGAAGGGTCCCCGAATGCTAACTTCGATTCAAAAATCTCAGGTATGAAACAATAGTTTCAACTTAGAGTTTCTCAAATCAAATTTCTTGTAATTTTGAAGCATGGGGGGGGGGGTGGGGTATTTATAGGATTTCCCGAACCGTTAGGATCGTTTCTAGGAAAACGTGATGCGATCTTGGCCATACACTTAGCACACATGGTATTGTAATACCATGTGCCCAAAATACCAGCCCATAGATTCCCAAAACCATGTGCAACAAGTGGGAAGGACTAGATTCGATGTATAAGCAAACATCTTTCAGAAATGACAGTTTTGGTCCCTGTTATGTGTTTATGCCATTTCCGACACTTCTAAGGCCCGTAAAGCCAACTTTAAGGCCCTAAAATGATGTCTAAACATTGTGGACATGAAACATCCTCAAAAATATGTCGGATGTCAGTTCGTTTGGTCGTACGAACGCGATGTTCGCTTAATTACGACGGAATGCGCATAAGCGCGAAAAACGATCCAAATGACGCAACGAATGGATTTTTTGGCAAGCCAAACACTAAAGCATAATATAGTCATGCTTACATAAATTTTTGGATGTCCGGATGTATTCAGAACGTAAGTTATGCGCGAAAATGCAAACTTGTGCACTTTTTGACACTTTTAGTCCCTGAATGACACAAAAGTTTATTTTAGCATACCGAACACCTCAAAGCCTATTTCTAAGCTATGTGAAGGATATTTATGGTATGTTTAACTTATGGTCATGTTCCGGAATGTCTGTTACAGTTCAAATTGGCATACTTTCGCAGTTTGTCAACTTTAGTCCTTGTAAGCGATTTAACTTGATTTTGCCATACCAAAGCCTTCAAAACTTATTTCTAAGTTATGTAAAGGTTATTTAAGGTATGTTAAGCCTATGTCACTATTCCGGAGTGTTTGTTGCATTAAACTGGTTATATTTACGCATCAGTGCGCGTATAACCTTCCAGAAAGCGATTTAGAGTTTGAAATTGAACAAGAATTGATATGTGCAAATGATACACATATTTTTACAAATCCCAAGTATGAAATATAATATTTCATTGGTTTGGTATTTGTTTGATGGCCGTGGAGGCACAGGTGTTACAATTTCAAAGCTCTAAAATGAAGTTAAAGTATAGGGAACTTAAGATGTGCTAAAAATTATCTCGGATGTCGGTTCGTTTGGCCGTACAATCGCATGTTCGCTTAATTACGACGGAATGCGCATGAGCGCGAAAAACGATCCAAATGACGCGACGAATGGATTTTTCTTGTGCCAAACACTAAAATAAAATATTTTAGTGCTTACATAAATTTTTGGATGTCCGGAAGTATTCAGAACGTGAGTTATGCGTGAAAGTGCAAACTTGTGCACTTTTTGACGCTTTTAGTCCCTGAATGAGCCAAAAGTTTATTTTAGCACACCGAACCCATCAAAGCCTATTTCTAAGCTACATAAAGGATATTTAAGGTGTGTTTAACTTATGGTCATGTTCCGGAATGTTCGTTACAGTTCAAATTGGCATACTTTCGCAGTTTGTCAAATTTAGTCCCTGTAGGCGAATTAACTTGTTTTTGCCATACCAAAGCCTTCAAAACTTATTGCTAAGTTATGTAAAGGTTATTTAAGGTATGTTAAGTATATGTTGATGTTCCGAAGTATTTGTCGCATTAAACTGATTACGTTTACGCATCAGTTTGCGTATAACTCTCCAGAAAACGATGTAGAGTTTGAAATTGAATAAAAGTCAAAACATGAAAAATGTAAAACACAACCAAAAAAACATTGGGATCAAATAACATTGTTTTATTGATAATTGAACTGTTCACAATGATTACAAGCACAGATGTTACATTTCCGTTTCTGAGGAAGCACCCGTTGAAAATGACTCCGTTTGTTCATTTTCGTTTCTGAAGATTGTCCGTTGAGGAAATGAATATCCGTTTGGTTATCCTTTTCATTTCCATTTCTGATGAAGCACCCGTTGAAAATGACTCTGTTTGTTCATTTTCGTTTCTAAAGATTGTCCGTTGAGGAAATGAATATCCGTTTGACTATCCTTTTCATTTCCATTTCTGAGGAAGCACCCGTTGAAAATAACTCCGTTTGTTCATTTTCGTTTCTGAAGATTGTCCATTGAGGAAATGAATATCCGTTTGATTATCCTTTTCATTTCCATTTCTGATGAAGCACCCGTTGAAAATGACTCCGTTTGTTCATTTTTGTTTCTGAAGATTGTCCGTTGAGGAAATGAATATCCGTTTGAATATCCTTTTCATTTCCATTTCTGATGAAGCACCCGTTGAAAATGACTCCGTAAGTTCATTTTACGTTTCTGAAGATTGTTCGTTGAGGAAATGAATCCCCGTTTGTTTATTCCTTCATTTCTGTTTCTGAAGAATACTCGTTGAGGAAAATGACTCCGTCTGTTCATTTTCGTTTCTGAAGATTGCCCGTTAAGGAAATGACAGGATTATGCCTTGTATATATAGTGGTTACTTGACACAAAGTCACAGATGGACTCCTACGAATAAATTTCGGGACGAAATTTCCTAAAGTAGGGGAGACTGTGACACCTGGGTCACTGCGACCATCAAACAAATACCAAGCCAATGAAATATTGTATTTCATACTTGGGATCTATATAAATATGTGTATCTTTTGCACATATCAATTCTTGTTCGATTTCAAGCTCTAAATCGCTTTCTTGAAGGTTATACGCGCACTGATGCGAAAATATAACCAGTTTAATGCAACGAACACTCCGGAATAGTGAAATAGGCTTAACATACATTAAATAACCTTTACATAACTTAAAAATAAGTTTTGAAGGCTTTGGTATGTGAAAATCAAGTTAAATCGCTTACAGGGACTAAACTTGACAAACTGCGAAAGTATGCCAATTTGAACTGTAACAAACATTCCGGAACATGAGCATAAGTTAAACATACCCTAAAGATCCTTTACATAGCTTAGAAATAGGCTTTGAGGGGTTCGGTGTGCTAAAATAAACTTTTGGGTCATTCAGGGACTAAAAGCGTCAAAAAGTGCACAAGTTTGCACTATCGCGCATAACTAACGTTTTGAATGCATCCGGATATCCAAAAATTTATGTAAGCACTAAAACATTTTATTTTAGTGTTTGGCATAAGAAAAATCCATTCGTCACGTCATTTGGATCGTTTTTCGCGCTTATGCGCATTCCGTCGTAATTAACCGAACATCGCAACCATACGGCTAAACGAACCGACATCCGAGATATTTTTGAGCACATTTTAAGTTCCCTATACTTTAACTTCATTTTAGAGCTTTGAAATGGGGTTAACGGGCCTTAAACGCGTCGGAAATGACCTTATAACACAACAGGGACCAAAACTGTAATTCTGCCAAACTTGGTCCTTGCGCACCTCAACAATGTGAGTGTTGCGGTGCGCAAGCAGGGGCCAGATGCAGCAAAACATTTTTCTCAGCTGTTAACTGCCCTTAAACACTCCCCAAAGGCCAAGTGCCACATGTTAATCTCTTGTGGTGGTCAAAATCAGTTACCACAACATTCCAACAAGTGTACGGGCTAGATCATTCCCTCTTCTCCAAGAAACGATCCTAACGGTGAACCGAAAACTATAAATACCCACCTCCACCCTTCACTTTTCCTCACAAGAATCTGATCTAATGTGCTCTAAGTTGAAACCTTTGTTTCATACCTGAGCTATTTTGATCTAGATTAGCATTCGGGGACCCTTTGTAAGTGTTCCTTCGTTCTTTTATTGTTTTTCGAGTCCGAAAGTCAAACTTTGTTTGACTTTCTACGTTGACCAGTTTATGGTCAATGCGAAGTTCGTTAGAACTTCGCAACATGATTGTAATCACGATGGTTATAGTCCTTTGTGACTATGCCTAATGATTACCACGTTGTCTAGGGTCGTAAGGGTAAGCGATCTAATAAATCGCTTATACCTTCGAACCCGACCCGTTTGGTCGATCATTAGGATCCGACCAAGCACATTAGGTGACCATAGTATATAGGGAATAACCTTCCGAGGTTATACCTTATGATCGCTTCGTTTAAGTAGTTGTATGATAGGTAGTTTATATGCCTTAGGTAAATTACCAAAATGCCCTTTTGACGCCAAAATTCATTTTAAGCATGTGTAACATAATCTTTGGTATCTAAACTGATTTGGTAACAATATTAGACATGTTAAGGCATATTTTACTTGTCATAGGACTAGTTAGGCGTTCCGAACGCGTTTCACGCGAACGACACGTTAAAGTAGCATAAACTACCTAAACGGGTCGTAATGGGTCGAAAGCACTTAGGTTTGGTTCCGATTTAGTATGTAGGCTTTGTTAAACCATATTACATGAGTTCTCATACTCATTTGGTTTACAAGCCCTCATTCTATCCGATCCTCCGATTTAGGTCCGGTTAATTAACATAGTTACCTATATTAGGTGCCGTTTGATTCCGTGATCTCTAGCATTGCTTGGTGGTTATCTTAGGACTTCTGAGCAATCTCAAGTGAGTACATAGACCCCTCTTTTACTGTTTTCCAAACTGTTTTGGGGTGAAACACATGTACCTACTTGTTACTTTCATGCTTTCCTGTTTTCACATCATATACTTGCTATGTTTATTAGTACATTTATAGTACATGATTTCAATACATTTTATGCTATGTATGCCCATTGTGTGCATACTTAGTACATCACTTTACAATACATTTTATGCTAAGTATGCCCATTGTGTGCATACTTAGTACATCACTTTACAATACATTTCATGCTATGTACGCCCATTGTGTGCATACTTAGTACATTGTTTTACATTGCATTTCTGTTGCATATGCTCATCCAGCATATGAACACATTATTCTACATTTCGAACCGTTGTAACCATTTGACTATGTGAACCGTCGTAACCCTTTGATTATATGAACCGTTTGTAACTATTGAACCGTGTGAACCCGTTGTATCTGTTAACATGATTTACATTTGACAATAGACATTTGACTATACATAACATTTCTACAATTGTTAAACATTTTACTTTGGTGGTTTGGTTTGAGTAAGTGATTTGAGTAACGAGGCGTATGTAATATGATACAAGCACGGTGGATACGCCGCTGGTATTTCCTATATATAAGTGTTTGTATGGTATCACATATTGTAGCGTTATTTGAATCATTTCAATTTGAGATATATAACAGTTTATACAAATAACATACTTTTCACAAGACATTGATTTACAAACAACTTATCTTATACAAACTCATTTTACATGGTTATTCATTTAACCATACATTATTTCTCTTATTTATACATATCATCTGATCTTATCGTTTTTCAAATGATTTACAAGACAAAGCAAATTACAAGGTTCATGACTAAACATTTTCTCAAACATAAGTCATGAATTCTGTTTTCACAAAACCTATGTATCTCACAGGCATTTTTATGCTGACGTACCTATTTTCACATGTGTTTTGTAACATCTGTGATTGTAATCATTATGAACAGTACCATTATCAATAAAACAATGCCATTTGATCCCAATGTTTATTTGGTTATGTTTTACATTTTTCATGTTTTGACTTTTATTCAATTTCAAACTCTATATCACTTTCTAGAGAGTTATACGCAAACTGGTGCATAAACGTAGCCAGTTTAATGCGACAAATACTCTGGAACATCAACATATACTTAACATACCTTAAATAACCCTTACATAACTTAGAAATAAGTTTTGAAGGCTTTGGTATGGCAAAAACAGGTTAATTCGCTTACAGGGACTAAACTTGACAAACTGCGAAAGTATGCCAATTTGAACTGTAACGAACATTCCGGAACATGACCATAAGTTAAACATACCATAAATATCCTTTACATAGCTTAGAAATAGGCTTTGATGGGTTCGGTATGCTAAAATAAACTTTTGGGGTCATTCAGGGACTAAAAGCGTCAAAAAGTGCACAAGTTTGCATTTTCGCGCATAACTTACGTTCTGAATACTTCCGGACATCCAAAAATTTATGTAAGCACTAAAATATTTTATTTTAGTGTTTGGCATAATAAAAATCCATTCGTCACGCCATTTGGATCATTTTTCGCGCTTATGCGCATTCCGTCGTAATTAACCGAACAACGTAACCGTACGGCTAAACGAACCGACACCCGAGATATTTTTGAACACATTTTAAGTTCCCTATACTTTAACTTCATTTAAGAGCTTTGAAATGGGGTTAACGGGGCTTAAACGTGTCAAAAAACGCATCGAAAACCAAGTTTTGAGGTTGCAGGGACTGAAACTGTAAATCTGCCAAACTAGGTCCGTAAGTAGGGGCCAGATGCAGCAAAACGTTTTTTTTCAGCTGTTAACAGCCCTTAACACTCTCCAAAGGCCAAGTGCCAAGTGTCAAACTCTTATGGTGGATGGCAAATGAGTTACCACAACTTTCCAACAAGTGTACGGCTTAGATCGTGCCCCCTTTTCCAAGAAATGATCCTAACGGTGAACCAAAAACTATAAATACCCACCTCCACCCTTCACTTTTCCTCACAAGAATCTGATCTAATGTGCTCTAAGTTGAAACCTTTGTTTCATACCTGAGCTATTTTGATCTAGATTAGCATTCGGGGACCCTTCGTAAGTGTTCCTTCGTTCTTTTATTGCTTTTCGAGTCCGAAAGTCAAACTTTGTTTGACTTTCTGTGTTGACCAGTTTATGGTCAATGCGAAGTTTGTTTGAACTTCGCAACGTTATTGTAATCACGATGGTTATAGTCCCTTGGGACTATGCCTACTGATTACCACGTTGTCTAGGGTCGTAAGGGTAAGCGATCTGATAAATCGCTTATACCTTCGAACCCGACCCATTTGGTCGATCATTAGGATCCGAACAAACACATTAGGTGACCATAGTATATAGGGAGTAACCTTCCGAGGTTATACCTTATGGTCACGACGTTTAAGTAGTTGTATGATAGGTAGTTTATATGCCTTAGGTAAATTACCAAAATACCCCTTTGATGCCAAAATTCATTTTAAACATATGTAACATACCTTTTGACATCTAAACTGATTTGACAACAATATTAGACATGTTAAGGCATATGTTACTTGTCATAGGACTAGTTAGGCGGTCCGAACGCGTTTTACGCGAACGACGCGTTAAAGTAGCATAAGCTTCCTAAACGGGTCGTAATGGCTCGTAAGCACTTACGCTAGGTTTCATTTAGTATGTAGGCTTTGTTAAACCATACTACATGAGTTCCCATACTCATTTGGTTTACGAGCCCTCATTCAATCCGATCTTCCGATCTAGGTCCGGTTTATTAACATAGTTACCTATATTAGGTGCCATTTGATTCCGAGATCTCTAGCATTGCTTGGTGGTTATCTTAGGACTTCTGAGCAATCTCAAGTGAGTACATAGACCCCTTTTTTACTGTTTTCCAAACTGTTTTGGGGTGAAACACATGTGCCTACTTGTTATTTTCATGCTTTCCATGTTTTCACATCATATAACTGCTATGTTCGTTAGTACATTATAGTACATGATTTCATTACATTTCATGCTATGTATGCCCATTGTGTGCGTACTTAGTACATTGTTTTACATTACATTTCATGCTATGTATGCCCATTGTGTGCGTACTTAGTACATTGTTTTACATTACATTTCATGCTATGTATGCCCATTGTGTGCGTACTTAGTACATTGTTTTACATTATATTTCATGCTATGTATGCCCATTGTGTGCGTACATAGTACATTGTTTTACATTACATTTCATGCTATGTATGCCCATTGTGTGCAACCGTACGGCTAAACGAACTGACATCCGAGATATTTTTGAGCACATTTTAAGTTCCCTATACTTTAACTTCATTTTAGAGCTTTGAAATGGGGTTAACGGGCCTTAAACGCGTCGGAAATGACCTTATAACACAACAGGGACCAAAACTGTAATTCTGCCAAACTTGGTCCTTGCGCACCTCAACAATGTGAGTGTTGCGGTGCGCAAGCAGGGGCCAGATGCAGCAAAACATTTTTCTCAGCTGTTAACTGCCCTTAAACACTCCCCAAAGGCCAAGTGCCACATGTTAATCTCTTGTGGTGGCCAAAATCAGTTACCACAACATTCCAACAAGTGTACGGGCTAGATCATTCCCTCTTCTCCAAGAAACGATCCTAACGGTGAACCGAAAACTATAAATACCCACCTCCACCCTTCACTTTTCCTCACAAGAATCTGATCTAATGTGCTCTAAGTTGAAACCTTTGTTTCATACCTGAGCTATTTTGATCTAGATTAGCATTCGGGGACCCTTTGTAAGTGTTCCTTCGTTCTTTTATTGTTTTTCGAGTCCGAAAGTCAAACTTTGTTTGACTTTCTGCGTTGACCAGTTTATGGTCAATGTGAAGTTCGTTTGAACTTCGCAACGTGATTGTAATCACGATGGTTATAGTCCCTTGGGACTATGCCTACTGATTACCACGTTGTCTAGGGTCGTAAGGGTAAGCGATCCGATAAATAGCTTATACCTTCGAACCCGACCCATTTGGTCGATCATTAGGATCCGACCAAACACATTAGGTGACCATAGTATATAGGGAATAACCTTCCGAGGTTATACCTTATGGTCACGACGTTTAAGTAGTTGTATGATAGGTAGTTTATATGCCTTAGGTAAATTACCAAAATACCCCTTTGATGCCAAAATTCATTTTAAACATATGTAACATACCTTTTGACATCTAAACTGATTTGACAACAATATTAGACATGTTAAGGCATATGTTACTTGTCATAGGACTAGTTAGGCGGTCCGAACACGTTTTACGCGAACGACGCGTTAAAGTAGCATAAGCTTCCTAAACGGGTCGTAATGGGTCGTAAGCACTTAGGCTAGGTTTCATTTAGTATGTAGGCTTTGTTAAACCATACTACATGAGTTCCCATACTCATTTGGTTTACGACCCCTCATTCTATCCGATCTTCCGATCTAGGTCCGGTTTATTAACATAGTTACCTATATTAGGTGCCATTTGATTCTGAGATCTCTAGCATTGCTTGGTGGTTATCTTAGGACTTCTGAGCAATCTCAAGTGAGTACATAGACCCCTCTTTTACTGTTTTCCAAACTGTTTTGGGGTGAAACACATGTGCCTACTTGTTATTTTCATGCTTTCCATGTTTTCACATCATATAACTGCTATGTTCGTTAGTACATTATAGTACATGATTTCATTACATTTCATGCTATGTATGCCCATTGTGTGCGTACTTAGTACATTGTTTTACATTACATTTCATGCTATGTATGCCCATTGTGTGCGTACTTAGTACATTGTTTTACATTACATTTCATGCTATGTATGCCCATTGTGTGCGTACTTAGTACATTGTTTTACATTATATTTCATGCTATGTATGCCCATTGTGTGCGTACATAGTACATTGTTTTACATTACATTTCATGCTATGTATGCCCATTGTGTGCAACCGTACGGCTAAACGAACCGACATCCGAGATATTTTTGAGCACATTTTAAGTTCCCTATACTTTAACTTCATTTTAGAGCTTTGAAATGGGGTTAACGGGCCTTAAACGCGTCGGAAATGACCTTATAACACAACAGGGACCAAAACTGTAATTCTGCCAAACTTGGTCCTTGCGCACCTCAACAATGTGAGTGTTGCGGTGCGCAAGCAGGGGCCAGATGCAGCAAAACATTTTTCTCAGCTGTTAACTGCCCTTAAACACTCCCCAAAGGCCAAGTGCCACATGTTAATCTCTTGTGGTGGCCAAAATCAGTTACCACAACATTCCAACAAGTGTACGGGCTAGATCATTCCCTCTTCTCCAAGAAACGATCCTAACGGTGAACCGAAAACTATAAATACCCACCTCCACCCTTCACTTTTCCTCACAAGAATCTGATCTAATGTGCTCTAAGTTGAAACCTTTGTTTCATACCTGAGCTATTTTGATCTAGATTAGCATTCGGGGACCCTTTGTAAGTGTTCCTTCGTTCTTTTATTGTTTTTCGAGTCCGAAAGTCAAACTTTGTTTGACTTTCTGCGTTGACCAGTTTATGGTCAATGTGAAGTTCGTTTGAACTTCGCAACGTGATTGTAATCACGATGGTTATAGTCCCTTGGGACTATGCCTACTGATTACCACGTTGTCTAGGGTCGTAAGGGTAAGCGATCCGATAAATAGCTTATACCTTCGAACCCGACCCATTTGGTCGATCATTAGGATCCGACCAAACACATTAGGTGACCATAGTATATAGGGAATAACCTTCCGAGGTTATACCTTATGGTCACGACGTTTAAGTAGTTGTATGATAGGTAGTTTATATGCCTTAGGTAAATTACCAAAATACCCCTTTGATGCCAAAATTCATTTTAAACATATGTAACATACCTTTTGACATCTAAACTGATTTGACAACAATATTAGACATGTTAAGGCATATGTTACTTGTCATAGGACTAGTTAGGCGGTCCGAACACGTTTTACGCGAACGACGCGTTAAAGTAGCATAAGCTTCCTAAACGGGTCGTAATGGGTCGTAAGCACTTAGGCTAGGTTTCATTTAGTATGTAGGCTTTGTTAAACCATACTACATGAGTTCCCATACTCATTTGGTTTACGACCCCTCATTCTATCCGATCTTCCGATCTAGGTCCGGTTTATTAACATAGTTACCTATATTAGGTGCCATTTGATTCTGAGATCTCTAGCATTGCTTGGTGGTTATCTTAGGACTTCTGAGCAATCTCAAGTGAGTACATAGACCCCTCTTTTACTGTTTTCCAAACTGTTTTGGGGTGAAACACATGTGCCTACTTGTTATTTTCATGCTTTCCATGTTTTCACATCATATAACTGCTATGTTCGTTAGTACATTATAGTACATGATTTCATTACATTTCATGCTATGTATGCCCATTGTGTGCGTACTTAGTACATTGTTTTACATTACATTTCATGCTATGTATGCCCATTGTGTGCGTACTTAGTACATTGTTTTACATTACATTTCATGCTATGTATGCCCATTGTGTGCGTACTTAGTACATTGTTTTACATTATATTTCATGCTATGTATGCCCATTGTGTGCGTACATAGTACATTGTTTTACATTACATTTCATGCTATGTATGCCCATTGTGTGCAACCGTACGGCTAAACGAACCGACATCCGAGATATTTTTGAGCACATTTTAAGTTCCCTATACTTTAACTTCATTTTAGAGCTTTGAAATGGGGTTAACGGGCCTTAAACGCGTCGGAAATGACCTTATAACACAACAGGGACCAAAACTGTAATTCTGCCAAACTTGGTCCTTGCGCACCTCAACAATGTGAGTGTTGCGGTGCGCAAGCAGGGGCCAGATGCAGCAAAACATTTTTCTCAGCTGTTAACTGCCCTTAAACACTCCCCAAAGGCCAAGTGCCACATGTTAATCTCTTGTGGTGGCCAAAATCAGTTACCACAACATTCCAACAAGTGTACGGGCTAGATCATTCCCTCTTCTCCAAGAAACGATCCTAACGGTGAACCGAAAACTATAAATACCCACCTCCACCCTTCACTTTTCCTCACAAGAATCTGATCTAATGTGCTCTAAGTTGAAACCTTTGTTTCATACCTGAGCTATTTTGATCTAGATTAGCATTCGGGGACCCTTTGTAAGTGTTCCTTCGTTCTTTTATTGTTTTTCGAGTCCGAAAGTCAAACTTTGTTTGACTTTCTGCGTTGACCAGTTTATGGTCAATGCGAAGTTCGTTTGAACTTCGCAACGTGATTGTAATCACGATGGTTATAGTCCCTTGGGACTATGCCTACTGATTACCACGTTGTCTAGGGTCGTAAGGGTAAGCGATCTGATAAATAGCTTATACCTTCGAACCCGACCCATTTGGTCGATCATTAGGATCCGACCAAACACATTAGGTGACCATAGTATATAGGGAATAACCTTCCGAGGTTATACCTTATGGTCACGACGTTTAAGTAGTTGTATGATAGGTAGTTTATATGCCTTAGGTAAATTACCAAAATACCCCTTTGATGCCAAAATTCATTTTAAACATATGTAACATACCTTTTGACATCTAAACTGATTTGACAACAATATTAGACATGTTAAGGCATATGTTACTTGTCATAGGACTAGTTAGGCGGTCCGAACGCGTTTTACGCGAACGACGCGTTAAAGTAGCATAAGCTTCCTAAACGGGTCGTAATGGGTCGTAAGCACTTAGGCTAGGTTTCATTTAGTATGTAGGCTTTGTTAAACCATACTACATGAGTTCCCATACTCATTTGGTTTACGACCCCTCATTCTATCCGATCTTCCGATCTAGGTCCGGTTTATTAACATAGTTACCTATATTAGGTGCCATTTGATTCCGAGATCTCTAGCATTGCTTGGTGGTTATCTTAGGACTTCTGAGCAATCTCAAGTGAGTACATAGACCCCTATTTTACTGTTTTCCAAACTGTTTTGGGGTGAAACACATGTGCCTACTTGTTATTTTCATGCTTTCCATGTTTTCACATCATATAACTGCTATGTTCGTTAGTACATTATAGTACATGATTTCATTACATTTCATGCTATGTATGCCCATTGTGTGCGTACTTAGTACATTGTTTTACATTACATTTTATGCTATGTATGCCCATTGTGTGCGTACTTAGTACATTGTTTTACATTACATTTCATGCTATGTATGCCCATTGTGTGCGTACTTAGTACATTGTTTTACATTACATTTCATGCTATGTATGCCCATTGTGTGCGTACTTAGTACATTGTTTTACATTACATTTCATGCTATGTATGCCCATTGTGTGCGTACTTAGTACATTGTTTGACATTATATTTCATGCTATGTATGCCCATTATGTGCGTACATAGTACATTGTTTTACATTACATTTCATGCTATGTATGCCCATTGTGTGCATACTTAGGACAGTTGCTTTCATCACATGTTTACATTTCGGTATGACATTTGGGTTGTTTAACATGGAACAATACATTCATTAACATTGATCACGTCGTTCGTTAGTAGGTAGTGGTACCATAGGAATTGACAACTCCCGTTCCTGAAATCCTGGGTTTGTTTGGATTGGAACGAATGACCGAATTCGATACACATAACTTAGATAAACCTTTAATTTGTTTAAGGGTTTATCGCCACAGTCTCAAGGCTTGGATGTATGCATTTTCACAATACCGCATAAATGTTTGTATCAGTCTAGCATGCATTTGTTCCACAAAACATAACTTTGATTTAAACCATGTTTTACTTCAATACCTTGTTTTGTGCATTTTTACATATGGTTTAGTTGATATATTTCACTTACCATACATGATATTTTTGGGTACACATTACATGATCTACATTAAACATAAACATTTTGACATTGATATACACATTTAGGTGGTTTACATTGGACATAGACATTTCGATATGGTTTACACATTAACACATGACAATTCATTTACACATAAACAATTTACATTGGTGGTTGGTTTGAGTAAGTGATTTGAGTAACGAGGCGTGTGTAATATGATACAAGCATGGTGGATACGCCGCTGGTACTTCCTATATATAAGTGTTTGTATGACATTACATGTTGTAGCGTTACTTAAATCATTTCAATATTTGACATATTGCGTTTTACATAAACAACTTATTTTCACAAGACATTGATTTACAAAACAACTTATCCTATACAAACTCATTTTTCTTGGTTATTCATTTAACCTTACATTATTCTCTTATCTATACATATCATCGCTTTTTGAATGATTTACAAAACAAAACAACTTACAAGGTTCATGACTGGCTGTTATTAAACATTTTTCTTAAACTTAAGTCATGAATCCTATTTTCATAAAACCTATGTATCTCACAGGCATTTTTATGCTGACGTACCTATTTTCACATGTGTTTTCAGGAGCTTTTCCATAGGATGATGATCGTGACACTAGGGCGGACCTGTGCCTTAGAGACATAAAACGAAGATAGACTTAGTTTAATTAAGTTTTGTACTCTTGTTTTTGTTTAAGACAATGTAACTCTTGTGTTGATAAATAAAATACAACTTTGAATGCCATGGTTATGAAACAATTAATTCTGTTACAACACTCCCCGACGTTTTCCGCCACGTTTTGTATGTTCTACGTGGTCGGGGTGTGACATGTTTTCAGGAGATGATGCATAGGACTTATCAAGACATACTTAGGCGGACCTGTGCCTTAGTGACTTAAAACGAGACAAGAACTAGTTAATTTATGTTGTGTACTCTTTGTTTCTTGTTTAAAACAATGTAACTCTCTTGTTTGATTAATAAAACGAAACTTTAATTGCCATGGATTTGAAACAATTAATTCTGTTACAAACTCCCCGACGTTTCCGCCACGTTTTGTATGTTCTACATGGTCGGGGTGTGACAATTTGTCAATGCCTTTTGGATAGGTAAACGCTTCATGAATTCCATAATATCCTTGAATACAGCCATTTTTGGTAAAGTCTCATCATATACACAACAAGTGTTATGTGAAGGATCAAACTCAACAATCGAAGCCTGAAACACAAACAAATACACAAGTTAAACATTTTTGAACAATTTTCAAGACATAACAACATTCACACGAAATGGCTTTCAAGCGAAATGACCATTTTCAAGTGATGTGACTTTCAAACGAATTGGTCAGTTCCAAACGAAATGGTCATTCAAGCGAAATGAGTTTCAAATGGAATGGCCATTTCAAGCGAGATGAGTTTCAAACGAAATGATGTTTTCAAGCGAAATGGATGTCAAACGGAATGGCCATTTCGCATGATTTGGAAATATTAAACAATGTGAGCCATTTCGTTTGAACATACATGAATGAACAGAGATTTTACCAATGTTTAAAACATGTTTTGATGATAAAATTGAAACCCTAGGTTTGTTCTATAACATATTCCGAGTTCAGTGATATGTTTTTCATCCATTTTGGTCCACAAAATAACCCTAGATCTATAATCAAAGTTCCTGTTCTACCGAGTTCATACGAATCCAGACTTCTGGTTCAAATTGAAACCCTAAATCAGATCTACAACATATTCCGAACACACTGAAGTGATTTTTGTTCATTTTGGTCCACAAAATCAACCTAGATCTAAAATCAAAGGTCTTGTTCATCGAAGTTCAACAGATCTGGTTCAATAAACTGACAATCCTTACCTTTCCCATGTTATAAGTTGTACCAGCCAACTTATACACAGATTTCGATCAAAGATTTAACAAGATTTCAGCTTGAATCACAAGAAATTTGTGAGTCGCCTCAATTCGTTTGAGTGGTGTGCGTTTGGTGCGGAATGGAGAAACTGATGTTTCAAGCGATATGGCACTCCTTTATATAGACATGTCCATTTCGTATGAAATGGACAAAGAAGCAGTGTATCCATTTCACACGAAATAGTCAGTTAAAACGATATGGCCATTTCGTACGAAATGGTCATTTCGTATGGAATTCCATTTTTTCAAAAATTTTAATTTTTTTCAATTTTTTTATTTATTGAATTATTTACCATCACACCCAGTTAACCAAGTCCAAGTTAATGACCCTGGTCAACAGTTTAGCCTGCCAAGTCCAAGTTAATGACCTTGGCTGACCAATTTATGAACTTGCTGACTTTTTGAAACAGATTTAAGTTCAATTTAATGAACTTTTAAACTTTTCGAGCAATTTACCAACAATTTCTCAAACTTTTTCTTTACCAACCCACATGATCCAACTTGTTTAGCACTGTGAGACTTTGATCATCAGATCCCCAACGTCTGTTGTCGAAAAATAAGATGAAGTATCAAATCTTTTTGGATTTTTCAACATTTAGCTAAACAAACAGGAAATCTTTTTGGGTTTTAAGAAAGCAGTAAATTGTACACACATATTTTTTATGAGCGTGTTAGGGGATTATATCAGCTGCTGACAAGCTACAAGTACCGTTAAGCTTTGATTTCATACTAAGCATTAAACAATTCACAGTGATTGCCGATATACTAATCCAATTTAAATTTTCACACAAATTTCAATCTGTTTAGGATACGAATTAGTGTTTTAATGCTTAACTTATACGCGTGTACCACCTCTGAATATACTCCCGTATCCAGACCATTATATTCAGTCTTACAGGTGAGTGCACACTAATGATATTTGTAATTAGGTTAAGTGCGAGGCCATGAGAGCTCAGGCTATTGCTTCTGCAAAATCAGAGAGATGATGGCTCGACTTTTGGTGGGTCCCCCTTGAGGATCTTCTTCACAACATCATATGATTAGCATTTTTCAATGATTTATCAATTTTTATGCTGAGGGCGGGCTTTAAGATTTTAAGCAGTGCAAAGTATTATACGAGGACTAGGCTATTGCTCCCGCAAAATCAGAAGTCCTGGTATAATACCCCAGATATCAAGACGTACAAAGACCTAGTATGTCAGAAATAGAGCCTTTCAAACAGGATTTCAGGGGTTACCTATATATCCGAGAGATGTTCCCCACGTAAAAGCAAGAAATGATTTAGGTTTATATCCCGAACAAACTTACTAAATGTGTAAAAACCTATCGGCATATCATCAGCGAGACTGCTTAACACAATTAAACTATACATTTCTTTAGCGTACTGCAACTGTCTAGCTGATGTACTATCATTTCCTCTTTTTACACAAACTCTTTTTGCGTTTTTCACTGTTTTTGGATTTTTAAAATTTTATCATGTTTTTGTATTTTGAAATTTTATCATGTTTTTGTATTTTCTGAAAACTTTCTCCCCCTAAAATCAAAAACATATTTTTGTGTTTTTGGTTTTATCAAAAGCAGCAAATAAACTGTACAAAAACTTGACAACAAGACGCAGATCACTTCTGATCGCCGTCCTCCTCGTCTTCACACTCAACAACCCTCCCAGAAAACAAAATTTTCAACCCGTTCAGTTTTAAAAGATAGTTAAATCGTGTTTTATCAAAGGGTTTTGTGTAAAAATCAGCTTTCTGATCATCGGTGTGTATATGATCAATTCGAATCAATTTCTTCTTGTAGCAATCACGGATGAAATGACGTCGAATTTCAATATGTTTCGTTTTTGAGTGATGAACCAGATTTTTAGTCATATTTATTGCTGCCTCATTGTCCACAAAGATTGGTGTGTCTAAGAATTGCAAACCATAGTCCCTCATCTGCTGCTGGATCCAGAGGATATGAGAGCAACAGCTGGAAGCTGAAACGTATTCAGTCTCATAGGTTGAGAGAGCGACTGTGGTTTGTTTCTTGCATTGCCACGTAACAAGTCGAGTTCCGAAGAACTGACAGCCAGCATTTGTGGACTTTGCATTAAGGTTACAGCTCCCGAAGTCAGAATCAGCATAACCAGTAAGAGAAAAGTCACCATATTTAGGATACCACAAGCCGGTGCTTGGGCAGCCTTTAAGATACCGTAAAATTCTCTTCGCAATCGTCAAGTGTGACTGTCTCGGGCTTGACTGATATCGGGCGCAGAGGCAAGTTGGATACATTATGTCCGGGCGTAACGCAGTCAGATACATTAATGAACCAATGATCGATCGATAGTGCGTCTCATCCACTTTTTCACCGCTTTCATCCGGACATATCCCATGATTTTGAGCCAGGGGGTTGAGATTGGAGATGATTCAGGCATATTGAACTTGTCAATCACATCATTCATGTATTTTGTCTGGTGTATGAAGATTCCTTCGGGCATTTGCTCAACTTGAAGCCCTAGGAAGAACTTTATCTCCCCCATCGAACTCATTTCAAACTTTTTCTTCATAACCTTCTCGAACCCTTTTCACAATTCGTCGTTTGTCGAACCGAAGATTATGTCATCCACGTATATCTGCACGATGATTAGATGACCTCCAACCTCTTTTGTGAACAAAGTGCTATCAACAGTCCCGCTGATGAACCCGTTGTCCAGCAGATGTTGGGAAAGCGTCTCGTACCAGGCTCTCGGGGCCTAGTGTAAACCATTGTTGGTGCACTACATCTGTCGACTTCGTCTTGTATCGAGTCTTACATTGTATTGTATAAATTAGGGCGAGTTATGTGAGAAAATAGGAGAATGTTTAGAGTTTAAAGGATGATTTCGCTTATGTGTACATAGGTGATTTCGCTTATGTGTACATAAGTGATTTCGCTCATGTGTACATGTTCACATAAGCGAAATCAGGAGGTCTATATATAGTGCCTCATAAGCGAAATCTCAATGACAGATCTTGTATGTCACACCCCGACCACGTGGAACAACCAAACGTGGCGGAAACGTCGGGGAGTGTTGTAACAGAATTAATTGTTTCAAATCCATGGCAATTGAAGTTTCATTTTATTAATCAAACATGAAAGTTTACATTGTTTTAAACAAGAACCAAAGAGTACATAACATAAATTAACTAGTTCTTGTCTCGTTTTAAGTCACTAAGGCACAGGTCCGCCTAAGTATGTCTTGATAAGTCCTAGCATCCTCTCCAGAAAACACATGTGAAAATGGGTACGTCAGCATAAAAATGCCTGTGAGATACATAGGTTTTGTGAAAACAAAATTCATGACTTATGTTTGAGAAAAATGTTTAGTCATGAACCGTGTAATTTGCTTTGTCTTGTAAATCATTTGAAAAACGATAAGATCAGATGATATGTATAAATAAGAGAAAAATGTATGGTTAAATGAATAACCATGTAAAATGAGTTTGTATAAGATAAGTTGTTTGTAAATCAATGTCTTGTGAAAAGTATGTTATTTGTATAAAATGTTATATGTCTCAAATTGAAATGATTCAAATAACGCTACAATATGTGATATCATACAAACACTTATATATAGGAAGTACCAGCGGCGTATCCACCGTGCTTGTATCATATTACATACGCATCGTTACTTAAATCACTTACTCAAACCAAACCATCAAGATGAAATGTTTAACAATTGTAGAAATGTTTATATATAGTCAAATATCTATTGTCAAATGTAAATCATATCAACAGATACAACTAGTTCACACGGTTCAATAGTTACAAACGGTTCATATAATCAAAGGGTTACGACGGTTCACATAGTCAAATGGTTACAACGGTTCAAAATGTAGTATAATGTGTTCATATGCTGGATGAGCATATGCAACAGAAATGCAATGTAAAACAATGTACTAAGTATGCACGTAATGGACAAACATAGCATAAGTGTAGTGTAAAACAATGTACTAAGTATGCACGTAATGGACATACATAGCATAAGTGTAATGTAAAACAATGTACTAAGTATGCACACAATGGGCGTACATAGCATGAAATGTATTGAAATCATGTACTATAAATGTACTAATAAACATAGCAAGTATATGATGTGAAAACAGGAAAGCATGAAAGTAACAAGTAGGCATATGTGTTTCACCCCAAAACAGTTTGAAAACAGTAAAAGAGGGGTCTATGTACTCACTTGAGATTGTTCAGAAGTTCTAAGATAACCACCAAGCAATGCTAGAGATCTCAGAATCAAACGGCACCTAATAAAGGTAACTATGTTAATAAACCGGACCTAAATCGGAGGATCGGATAGAATGAGGGCTCGTAAACCAAATGAGTATGGGAACTCATGTAGTATGGTTTAACAAAGCCTACATACTAAATGAAACCTAACCTAAGTGCTTACGACCCATTATGACCCGTTTAGGTAGCTTATGTTTAATATTTTTGATAAATCAGTTTAGAGGTCATAGGTTATGTTACATATGTTTAATTACCAATTACACATGAAAAGGGTATTTTGGTAATTTACCCAAGGCATATAAACTACCTATCATACAACTACTTAAACGTCGTGACCATAAGGTATAACCTTGGAAGGTTATTCCCTATATACTATGGTCACCTAAGGTATTTGGTCGGATCCTAATGATCGACCAAATGGGTCGGGTTCGAAGGTATAAGCGATTTATTAGATCGCTTACCCTTACGACCCTAGACAACGTGGTAATCAGTAGGCATAGTCCCAAGGGACTATAACCATCGTGATTACAATCATGTTGCGAAGTTCAAACGAACTTCGCATTGACCATAAACTGGTCAACGCAGAAAGTCAAACAAAGTTTGACTTTTGGACTTGAAAAGCAATAAAAGAACGAAGGAACACTTACAAAGGGTCCCCGAATGCTAATCTCGATCCAAGTAGCTCAGGTATGAAACAATGGTTTCAACTTAGAGCTTCTAAGATCAGATTCTTGTGGGTTTTTCAATGAAGTGGGTTGGCTATTTATAGGATTCGTAGAGCCGTTAAGATCATTTCTTGGAAACCGTGCTTTGATCTTGGCCATACACCTCAAGAACATGGTTTTACAAAACCATTTGAGCCCCTAGTATTGAGAAATACCAGGAGCATGTGGGTTTTGTGGGTAATGCAGCTATTAACAGCCTGTTTAAACATTGAATCTGGTCTGAGAGGCTGACGAGGGCCGCGTAAAGATACACCTTGGGTTTACGCGGGCCGCCTGAAGTCCTGATCAGAAACCAAGTTTCAAAAATGACAGTTTTGGTCCCTGTTGGTGTTAAAGGCCATTTCCGACATGTTTAAGGCCCGTTAAGCCAACGTTAAGGCCCTAAAATGATGCCTAAACATTGTGGACATGAAACATGCTCAAAAATATGTCGGATGTCAGTTCGTTTGGTCGTACGATCGCGATGTTCGCTTAATTATGACGGAATGCGCCTAAGCGCGAAAAACGATCCAAATGACGCGATGAATGGATTTTTCTTATGACAAGCACTAAAATAAAATATTTTAGTGCTTACATAAATTTTTGGATGTCCGGATGTATTCAGAACGTAAGTTATGCGCGAAAATGCAAACTTGTGCACTTTTTGACGCTTTTAGTCCCTGAATGGCCCAAAAGTTTATTTTAGCACACCGAACCCCTCAAAGCCTATTTATAAGGTATGTAAAGGATATTTATGGCATGTTTAACTTATGGGCATGTTCCAGAATGTCTGTTACAGTTCAAATTGGCATACTTTTGAAGTTTGTCAAGTTTAGTCCCTGTAAGCGATTTAACTTGATTTTGCCATACCAAAGCCTTCAAAACCTATTTCTAAGTTATGTAAAGGTTATTTAAGGTATTTTAAGCCTATTTCACTATTCCGGAGTGTTTGTTGCATTAAACTGGTTATATTTACGCATCACTGCGCGTATAACCTTCCAGAAAGCGATTTAGAGCTTGAAATCGAACAAGAGTTGATATGTGCAAAAGATACAGATATTTATACAGATCCCAAGTATGAAATACAATATTTCATTGGCTTGGCATTTGTTTGATGGTCGCAGTGAACCAGGTGTCACATTGTAACTCATACCGAAGTGCTTCCGGTTTGAGAACTGAATGTAAACAGAGTCAAATCAATACAAACAGTGAATTACGAAGAGAATCAGCTGTTTCTAGCTTTGTTTCTTGTTATTCCGCACCTGAAACGAAGTAAAACTCCTCTGAACGACTCGTTTGGGTCAAATCACGATCCTACAGTTGGTATCAGAGCCAGTTGGAGGAGTTCTTCAGTTTACAGCTGTATTTCATTGATTATTCTTACTTCTACACCTTCTTTTCTTGATTCAGAAAGATTTCACGGTCAGAATCGGTTCGAAATTTCACAGATTATAGATAATTGAACATTAACAAACCCTGGAAAGTTTCGGATCTAAATACGGACTAAAAATGGACCAAATTAGCTTCCGAGTTGATTCCGCTTATTTGGACATTCTCTGATTTCGCTCATATGACCATCTAATTTCGCTTTTGTGGACATCAGAGACTCCTGATTTCGCTTATTGGGATATCAAGTGATTTCGCTCTTGTGTCATCTAAGGTTCCGCTTATACGAACATAAGGGTTCCGCTTATACGAACATCAGGATTCCGCTTATTCGTACATCAGGATTTCACTCCAAAGGACCTCCCAAGTGACTGGTTCCGCTTATTTGAACATCAGGGATTTCGGTCAAAAGACATCAACATATTTCGCTTATAAGACACATAGGGATTTCGCTTTTGTGTCACAAACATTCTATTTCGCTTTTAAGATCATACAACATATATTTCGCTTATTTGGTTAACACCAGATTTCGCTTATAAGGAATTCAGAACTTCTGGTTTCGCTTATACGTCAAAGTTTTTGAAATACGTGTTGAAAAGTCATGGATACCGAGTTCTACAACGCGTTTGCAACACCGTCTGGTCCTTCTACCATTGCTCAGAACATGAATTTGGAAAACAAAACGGGAACCACCCAAAAGCCCCCGAAATTGATGAGTATTGAAGAATACTACGGGTGGAAAGACAGATTCGAGAACTGGGTTCATGCTAATCATCTTAGGTCATGGGAATGTATTTTCAAGAAATATGTCTTGCCACAGACTGATATGAAAGTTGACAAAAGAATATCTGAATTTAGTGATCAAGAACGTGATATGTATAGATCTGAAAAGATGATGATTAGTCTACTTCAGCAAGCTATCAAAGAAGACATTTTCATACTGCTTCAGCATGACAAAACTTCAAAGTCAATCTGGGATGCTTTACGTGTTAATTTTGAGGGTAGTGAGAAAATGATTAAAAGCAAGAAGGCGTTGCTCAAGAAAGAGTTTGATCTGTTCAGTAGTTTACCGAGAGAAGATACGAAGAAGCTGATTGAACGTTATTGTCACCTTGTGCGATCTATGTCAATGCTTAGTATAAAAAAGGAGCCTGAAGAGTGGGTAGACAAATTAGCTGATGCGTTACCTCAAAAAGAGTGGGGAACTTATTTGATGATCTTGAAAAACACAGGGGTTTATGATGGGTTATCAATTGGTGAGTTTATCGAAAAGATTGAGGGTCAAGATTTGGAACAGCAGAAGATCGCGAGGATGAACAGTCCAAGTGGTCAACAGGATGTAAAAATGTATTATAAAGGTAGTATTCCGATTCCAGAAGCTGAGAGAAGTCCAAAAATTCAGACTGCGTTTAGTGCTAGGGATTCTACAGAAAAGATTGATCAAAGTTCAAACAAAAGCAGCAGTGGTTTCTCATTATATCCAAGTGTCAATCCAAAGAGTTCATCAGAAAGTTTTCAGCATCAAAGCTCAAAAATGGGAAATGGTTGTGTGATACAATGCAATATTGCTTTGAATCTTCCAGATGGACAAAGTTTTTCTGAAGAGGTTGCGAAAGATCACATGGCATTACTTGGTTCCGTGCTTATCTCGTATGAAGGTCTAGTTGTAGGTCGGATCGGAAATCCTATGCTCACAAAGGAGGATTACGATCAGATAGACGCTGAAGAGATGGAACTGATGGATATCAAATGGTGTCTTGCGAGTGTTCTTAGACATGCTGAAAAGTTCAAAACGATTACCAGGAGAAATGACTTTCTTGATGCTCATGTATCTACTTTAGGTTTTGATAAATCTAAAGTTACTTGTTTTCGGTGCAGGGAGAAAGGCCATTTCAAACGGGAGTGCAAGAACAGGGAAGCTAGTGGCGCTCAGAATCCGTTCGGAAAAGACGACTACTACCGGAAAGCCATTTATCAGCAAGTTGGTCAATCACAAGACTCACAGACGGCTCATGGTAGAAAGATTGAGGATTCCAAGAGAGGATGTTTGGTAGATTTCAACTGGAGCAACTACATATCTCCTGATAGCAAAGCATGTTTAGTTGATCAAGATGATGAACAATTACCTGAAAGTTTCAGCTGGAATATGTTTGTTGATGAAAAGGGTGATTTCAAAGCTTTTATCGCTAAGATTGTCAAAGAACCAGACATGTTTGCTATGTGGATGAAATCTATTGGTGAGACAGTGAAAAGTGTGAAGGAACAGTATGTTACATCTGAAGAAAGCTCAGAAAGTGCTGATGAAGATTCACTAAGTTCAGATGAGACTGTTCAAAATGTTGTTACTTCAGAAAAAGAAGTTGTATTTGATCAAACACCGTCTGATTCTGGTGTATCAGATGCTGATTCTGAAAAATCTGTAGAGTTTGATCAAACACCAGTTGATAGTAGAAGTGATGATGAGGAAGAGAAACATATTAATGTTGCTAAAACTCATCTTTCTCCTGAAAGTTTTCATTTCTATTTTGCAGATCGGATGGAGAAACTAAAGGAGAAACGAGCTGCTAAAGAACAACAACTAAAGAAATCTGAAGATGGTGTTCAGAAAGAGAATGTTGAAAGTGTTGCTGAGAAGAATATTGAAACTGAGCGAGTGAAGGAAGGAGAGAAGGTGATTAAAGAAAAAGTGATTGAAGTGGTAAAGACAATCGAGATTGAAAAGATTGTTGAAGTTGTAAAGCCTTGTAAAAAGTGTTTGGAAGCATGCAAGGAATGTGCAGCAAAAGACGTCATCATTGCTGAATATGAGAAGAAGAAAGAGCAGTTACTGTTCAACCTCAACTATGTGAAAGAATCATATGATGTCTTGAACAAAACAGTGACTGGTCTTCAAAAGACAAATTCAGAAAGAGAACAAGCACTAACGATGATGAATGCTGTTATGATGACAAAGCAAAAAGCCATCAACTTTTACATCGAAGAAAGTGCTAAATGGAAGCAAGAATTGGAGACAGAGAAGATTGAGAATGAGAGAATTAGACGGTTATTACAAAGTTATTCTAGTTCTGATTATCTTATTGATCGTATTTACCCAACTGTTGCAGGTATGGAAGCTTTTCAAGACGAGAAGCCGAAGAAAAAGAAAGATAGTGGTAAGAAACAGACTGTTATCTATAACAAGTGTCCACCTCCAATTTGGGAAGGGTACTCTCCTAGAAAACCAAACGAGGAGCAACTTGAAAAAGCAGTCAATATAAAGCTAAAAACCGACACAACTGACGTTTTACCAGATAACATTGATGTCACATTTACCTCGTCCGATACTGATCATGAGTCTGAGTTAATCAAAAAGGTGGTCGATCAGGTGTTGGATACTGAGGAGGAGTCTGAGTCAAAGTCCGAGTCTGGGTATTCAAGTTCGTCAGTCAAAAGTTCAAGTTCGTTGGTCAACAGTTCCAAGTCGTCGGTTAAACGGTCTTATAGTAAGGAATTTTTGTTATCAAAAGCAAATTTGGATGATGAAACATTTGAAGTTGCATACACTTTAAATGATTCGGACAAATTATACTATGACAAAGAGTTTCCAATAAGAAGTGTTCGTTTTGATATGATCAAAAAGGTTTTCAAAATGACAGAAATTAATATTTCTGAAATAAAAGATTTAAATCTTACTGAAAAACCTAAAAAGTACACTTCAAGAGTTCAACAACGTCTAAACAAGAAAAATGGTTACAATTCTGGTTCTGGTTTTCCAAAGAAACAAAACCAAAATCGTAGCTACAAAAAGAAGGGTCTTGGATTTATTCCACCAGAAAATCATAAAAATTTGAAAAATTCTAAAACAAAAACAGAATTTGTGTCAGGTGGAAGTGCAGAAGAGGAACAGAAGAAACCATTCTGGAGACAGTCAAATCATGAGTTTCTTGCTGAAAAGAAGAAGAATGGAGCTGAAGTTTGTCACTCAAAAGAAACTAGAATTTGTTACAAATGCAATGAAGCTGGTCACATTGCATGGAACTGTCCGAAAAATGCCAAGTCAAAACAAAAAGTTTCTAACAAGTTGAAAGAAAAAGTTGTTGATATTGAACCACCAACAAAAAAATTTAAAATTTTTGAAAACTCAACTTATGAGGTTGGTGAGTGTTCTAAAAAGAATTTTTATAAAAAGAAAGAGAATGACAACCAAATGTGGGTTGTTAAAAAAAGTTGATGAGAACGTCGGCGATGAATCTGGTTCCACAAAGCCAGAAGAGCCACAGGTTGAGATGAGAATTTCAGTGAATGATGATGAATTTCCATCACTGAAATTTGAAGAGGTTAAAAAGAAAGTTGGAAAGGTTGATATCTCGAATCAGTTTTATAACGAGAATACTAAGTTTGAAGTCGAGAAAACTTTCAATGGAAGTGTTAAGAAAATTTTTGGGAAAATGTTGAATGGGAAAGCTAAGGGGGTTAAAGATTTTTATGCAACTAAAAAGGCAACTTACAACCCTACTGCGCAAGAGTTGAAAGCCATCAAGTCTGAAAAGACTTGGATGGAAGTATGTTTCCCTTGAAGTCTTAGGACTACGCCGGAGATCCCAAGTTTGTAATCATGGATCAGGAATCGGCATTTTTTCTTAGTAATTGATTGTGTGATTGAATCTTATAAAAGTTAAATTTTACAGGATAAGTGTGATTTGCCGGAGCTTCCAGGTTGGTAAGTGTGAAGCAGGAATCGGCATCTTGATTGGTAAAATGGTTTGTGTAGATGATTTATTCCTACATGTGATTATATGTTTTGGATATTTTTACAAGAGGTGAGAGGTTGATTCTGACAAAGTGATTACTCAAGGTCATTAGTTTGAACTTGATGTAATCCACATATAAGAGATTGAATGGACAAAATGATGAACCAAACCCCTAACTTTACAAGTGGTAAAACCAACAAAACTTATTTTCCGGAAAAATCATTCTGATTAAAACAAACTTAAGTGTTTTGAAATCATTATGAGAAAATAGTTTTGTGAAAGGGGGAGTTCTGATTGTTTATGCCAAGTGGATGGCGATTTGAAGCGATTCGATATCAGTTGTCAAGTTTATTGTACAGTTTGAGTTCATATTTCCTAAAATGTGTTTGCATTTTAGGGGGAGTAGAAAATTTCAGAAAATCCAAAAACATTTGAAAATATGAAAAAGACAAAAACATGATAAAAATAAAAACGAGTTTTGTTGTGAAAAGAGGAAATGATAGTACATCAGTAGACAGTTACAGTATGCTAAAGAATTGTATTGTTTAAATAGCGTTAAACGGTCTCACTGATGATATGCCGATAGGTTTTTACACATTTAGTAAACTTTTTCGGGATATAAACTTAAATTCAAACTTGCTTGTTTCGTGGGGAACACTACTTGGATATATAGGTAACCCCTGAAATCTCGTTTGAAAGGTCCCTCTTTCTGAGATACTAGGTCTTTATGCTCAGTGATATCTGGGGTATTATCCCGGGACTTCTGATTTTGCGGAAGCAATGGCCTAGTCCCCGGAGAATACTTTCTGCTTGCTTGAAATATAGTGCCGCCCTCAGCAAATTGATGAAACAATAAAATTGATAGTCATTGCTGTGGTAATTCAAAAGATCCTCTAAAGGGGACCCACCAAAAGTCGAAGCCGTCATCTCTCTGCGTATCGAAAGATCGACCTGAGCTCTCACGGCCCTCGCAATTTAACCCCTTACAGATATCATCTGTGGTATACTCACCTGTAAGACTGAATATTGGGATCTGGATACGGGAGTATATTCAAGAGGTGGGACACATGAATAGGTTTAAGTTCTTAAATCACCTAACTCATATCCTGAATCAGTTGAAATTTGTGTGAAAATTTAAGTGGATCAGTATATTGGCAATCTAAGTGAATTGTTTAATTCTTAATGTGTAACTAAGCTCAACGGTACTTGTGACTTGTCAAAATCTGATATGATCCTCTTACACAAAACTCAAAAAAATATTGTCTGTAAATATTTCTTTACTGCATTTACTCTCTGTCAGAAAAATCCAAAAAGATTTTTAGTGTGTTTTAGCATAAATTTTTGAAAAAGTCAAAAAGATTTTCGACAACTGATGTTGGAAAGCTGATTGTCAAAATTCCAAATGCTAAACATGATGACATGATATCTGTAAGGGGTTAAATGCGAGGCCATGAGAGCTCAGGCTATTGCTTCTGCAAAATCAGAGAGATGATGGCTCGACTTTAGGTGTGTTCCCTTTAGAGAATCTTTTCTTCAACAGCACATGATTAGCATTTTTCAATGTTTCATAATTTTTTATGCTGAGGGTGGGCTTTAAGATTAAAGCAGTGCAAAGTATTATATGAGGACTAGGCTATTGCTCCAGCAAAATCAGAAGTCCTGGTATAATACCCCAGATATCATCACACACAAAGACCTAGTATGTCAGAAATAGAAAGCCCTTCAAACAAGATTTCAGGGGTTACCTATATATCCGAGAGATGTTCCCCACGAAATAAGTAAGTAATTGATATTTAAGTTAATATCTCGAAAACAATCTACTAAGCGTGTAAAAACCTATTGGCGCATCATCAGTGAGACCGTTTATCACACTTTAACTTTCCAATTCTTTAGCGTACTGTGATTGTCTACTGATGTACTATCATTTACTCATTTTCACAACAAAACTCATTTTTTTATTTTTCGATGTTTTTTGGTTTTTAGATTTTATCATGTTTTTGGATTTTTCAAATTTTCAAAATTTCTAAATTTTTTACTCCCCCTAAAATCTAAATTATGTTTCAATTTTTTATTTTCAAGGAAAATTTGAAAATAAACGCAATAAACTGTACAAATTAAATGACAAACTGATGTGAATTGCTTCAATTCTCCATCCTCTTGGCTTAAACAATCAGAACTCCCCCTGACAACAAACTATTTTCCCATTATGATTTCAAAACACTTAAGTTTGTTTTAATCAAATGGTTTTTCCGAAAAATTAGTTTTGTTGTTTTTACACAAACATAGGGTTTCATCACATTGTTTTCAAATTACCATTTGTAAAATCTAACACTTGTAGGTTTTTCACAAAAACATTTTTCAAGAAAGATGCCGATTCATGCTCCACGATTACCAACTTGGGAGCTCCGGCAAGTCAGGATTTTCAGTTAAAGAGATTCACCCAAGCCTGATAGTCCTTGGGTGATTCCGAGTCATCATCACTCGGTTTATTTACTTTCTTCATCTTTTCATAAAATTCCTTTACCCCTTTGACCTTCCTGTCAACCATTTTTCCAAAAATATTTAGAACTTTAGAGTTAAAGGCTTTTTCAACATCAAATTCTTTCTTTTAAGAAAAGAATTGATTTGAAATTTCAACTTTGCCAATTTTTTGCTTTGAGTTTCCGTTTGACAATGGTGGAAAATTTGCATTATCCATTTTCGGAACGGAATTATCACTTTTTAGATCAACAGGTGGCTCCTCTGACTTTGACGAGTCAGATTCATCGCCAGAAAGTGGCTCCTTTGCTTCCGAAGAAACAAATTCATCGCCAGATTTAACATCTGATTTCTTAGCAACCCACATTTGGTTGTTAAGATTCACTCTTCGTTTGTAAAACCTTTTAGAACATTCACTGATGCGTGTGAAGTGTTATATATTTTAGGTGTATATTTTAAGCCCCTTTAACACTTATTTTTAGCCAAGTTTTAAATTTATAAAACACGATATTTCACTAACACTAAACACACATATGGGCAAGTGCACCCATCATGAGCGTAGTATAGTGTTGGTAAGATACCGAGGTCGTCCAAGGACACAAGAGCTTTTAGTACCGGTTTATCCTCAACGTCTAATCAAAATAAAAAGTTTAGAAAAATGTTTTAAACTAAGAAAAGTAAAAACTAACTAAAATGCTGAAAATAAAGATAAAAAAAACAGATAGACAAGATGAATCACTTGGTTCCGACTCGTATCTAGTGTAACCTTTGATTATTTCCGCACTTTTGCACATAATTAAGAGATTATCTTAGTTATTGTAGTAGGCCCCTCTTTTGAAGGTGACGTTACCCTCACCCCAGTAGTTTGAGTCAGCAAGGATACAATCCTAAAAGGGTGGATTATTGGAAGATAATTAATTAAGTTATTAATGCAATATTGTGGTAGGCCCCTCTTTTGGAGGTGACGTTACCCTCGACTAAGTAGTCTGAGTCAGCAGGGATACAGTCCTAAGTAGCCGGGTTATAGTATTAATAGTAGTTAACTTATGAGGGGATCAAAGAGTTTGGACCCCCGCCATCCAATACCGTTAAGTATTGAAGGAGGTCCTACTAAATTTGACCCAGGTCCATTGCAGGACCTCTAAACGCTGAACAATGGCAAGACCTTTACCAAACCGTTCCCTTAACCCCCGACCAGGTAGCCAACATACCTCCATATAGACCGTGGAGATATTAATGGTGAAAATCTTTTATTTTATATAGACAGTAAAATAATGCCAAGACACCACGGACAAACGATAAGGAAAGATCACCTTCAACATAAGCAACTAGTTATTAAAGTCATTAATACAAAACCAAATAAAAAGTGCAAAAGATTAGAAATAAAAAGTATTACACTAGACACTTTGTCTTCACCAAGTGATGTAAGAGACTTAGGCAAACATGGCCTTGATTGTCAAGAACTCTTACGATCAATCTTGGATCCCGAGACGACTCACACACTCTACGATGGACAATGGATGATGGTGGTGGATGATGGTGTTATGGTGGTGGTGGGTGGTGGGTGAAGTGTGAGAGAGGTGGTGTGCCAAGGGATGGTTTGAGCTTGAGCCAAGCACTTCTATTTATAGGCTGAACAGAAGCTCGGGCACGGCCCCGTGTCCACATCCTTCTCTTTCTTCATTTAATGCGGCTTTGTCTTATTAGTTGACCACGCCCCCGTGTCCGCTGAGCACGACCCCGTGTGCAGAAGAATCTTTGTACTATGCAGATTTGCTGGATTGTGCGAATCTTATAGTTGACCACGGCCCCGTGTCCGCTGAGCACGGCCCCGTGGTGGGCAATAGAAGCTTCTACCACTTTGTCTTTTCTGCTAACACTTGGGCACGCCCCCGTGCTGGCTGAGCACGGGGCGTGTTCAGGCTTCTGATCTCTTGTTTTGCTTGGGAAGATGATGTCGTGGGGTCGGGCATGTCACATCTTGTTCCTTTTCTTGTATTTATGTTAGATTTTGATGTCTTTTTGCTTCTTTTAGTAATTTGAGCTCATTTAATCCTGAAAATACAAAAGGAAGACAAAAGCACACTTTTTCCAACATTAGTACTAAAAAAGGGTTAGTTTTATGCCTCATTTGATGAAATTTATATGTTACATTTTGAACACATCAAATACCCCCACACTTGAATCTTTGCTTGTGCTCAAGCAAAACTCTTTAATATGTGGCTATTACACTCCCCAAATGGAATGGAATGGGTAGAGAAGAAGGTTTTGGGGCTTGTCGTAGAGTGTCAGGATTTCCAATATTCTTTATTTAATTTTATTTTTATTTATTTACAATCCTATTCGTCATGATTTATTTAAAACTTTTCATAAGAGAAATTACTTATTAGGGCATAACATGCCTTTGTAAAATTCTATTTATATACAAGTTCACATACCTCACGGGGATCACTCAACACTCGGCCGAAAATGTATTTTTGTGAATCACTCGAGAGCGGCATGGAACTTACTCCTACCATAGGCTTGCCAAGCAATCAATCGTCCTCCTTTTTAACTTATATACCTTTGTAAATATCAAGAGGACTTTGTGGGTAAAGGGTTAGGCTTGGGTTAAAGGTAGGTGATTGGGTTGGTGGTTAGTAGAAAAAGGCGAAAAGCGTAACAAGTGTCGGTTTTCGTGAGACTTTTTATTTTTTTGTAACTTTTATTTTGATGAAGCTATTTATTCAAACAAAGTTATTTTTTATGAACTTGTTTGTTTATTTTCTTTTGCTTCATCATCAACACAAATGTTTTTTTTTTTTTTTGTTGAAAAGTCATATGAAGAACCGAACTTGTTACTAAAACAAAGGGGTAAAAATGAAAAAGGTTTAGGTGGGTAAAAGGGTGTTTGGTTTGGGTTATGAAATGAAAAGGTTTAGGCTCAAAGGGGATAACTAGGGGGATTTTGGGTAGGTGATAAAAAAAAAGAAAAATAATGTTGTAGAAAAAAAAAGGTTAGTCCTAATGCCTCCATCATTTACTTACTCGGGTTTAAGTTGGTAAGGACTGGGAATGTATCGTCATGGCAAGTTCTAGAGTCGTAAGAACCAAGCGGCTATTTACACAAGAAACGAAAATGAGCATTTAGTCAAATGATATGTAAGTGTTTGCTCAATAAAGGCTCAAAACTCACTTTTGTGGGAATGGGTTTTTATGTGATCAAGTATATATAATCAAATTTTAACTAAGCTTGTCATGCCTTTTCATAACTTTCTTATGTTGGTTCTTTTTATCACGACGCTATCGGTTGTAAATTCGTAAAAATATAACCTTTTTAGAACTTGAATTTCCCGAGTTAAACCTAGACAAGTAAAAAAATGAAATTTTTTTGAAAAAAATTTGGGGTGATTAGCGGTTCCAATAGAGTTTTGTGTAAGGCTTGTATTTAGGACTTGCAAGATTCAAGGTTTTAGCATCCCCCCCCCCCCCACACTTAAATTACACATTGCCCTCAATGTGTCCCAAAAATAAGTTTTTAGGTTGATTGAATATGTAAAAAGGTGTAAAAAGCAAAAAAAAAAAAATGTGTTACTGGGCGCTGAACACGGCCCCGTGTTAGCCGGGCACGGCCCCGTGTTCAAGTGCCAGTAACAAAATTAAAACAAGAGAAACAGAAGTCTGGGCACGGGGGCGTGTTGGGTGAACACGGCCCGTGTCCAGTTACCTGAACTGGTTCTTTTTCTGCATACTATGCAGCACGGGGCCGTGTTGGGTGGACACGGCCCGTGCCGAGCTTACTGTAAATGAAGAAATTTGTCGGACGGTTCAGTTTTCCTGTATGGAGTGCTGGTTCAAGTTTCCCTTGCATCCTTTGCCATCTCAAGTGTGTTTTATTCCTGAAAATTAAAACTAACTAGAAAACAAGAAAATTAATCTAAACTAAGGATAGTTCCGCGGAATGCCTCCGTGGTGCGCCACGTTTATAAGGGTCCTTGGCTAGACCCACCTTATCGGGTGGTTCTAGCTCATCTTCAATTAGGGGGTCGTCATTGCCGAATGGATATTTCATTGATCGCTCAAGATCGAGACTTCTTTTAAATGCCCCTAATTGAAGGGGTAGATTGTTGAACTTCCGGTTTTTCAAAGCTTCGTGAGTTTTTACAAATGGTGGTCCCAACACTAGAGGAGCGTCATCGAGGATGACAAAATCGGTCGGGATTACCATTTGATTTGTTTGAACCAATACATCCTCAACTATACCGATTGATTTTATTACTTTCCGATTGGATAGAAAAATGGGTATTTGAAGTGGAGAAAAATCACTAATACTTAATTTTTCAAAAATGTAGTTAGGCATTATGTTAACACAAAGATCTTTATCGATTGTGACATTACTAATAAACGAATTTTGAAAGAAACATGGAACCGGTGTAATGTTAATTTCAACTGGGTCTTCTTTTATTAGCGAGGTTTGATCATTAGTTAACTTAACACTTACCGTTTCGTCAATTTTAGTGTTAGTGTTTAACTCTTTTAAAAACTTAGCATGAGTGGGTACTAAACAATGATTTTCGAAAGAAGGTGACAAGAGGTTAATTTCTTCAAAATTAGACTCTTCTTGTATTTTAACTTTGTCGGACTCACCTATTTCGTTGTTTAACTCATGTGTCGGTTTTTCACTTATTTGTTCTTCCATTTTTACAATTTCAGTTATCTCTTCATTTTTTAATTCTTCTCTTGCGCGGGACTCCTCTTCCCTTGCGCGAGATTCTCTTATACAGCGATCGATAACTCTTATGTGTTCTAATATCCTATCGGTTACTTCGGTTATAGAAAAAGAATCGGTATTTTCAAAGCTTGAATCCGGTTGTTCGACCCTTTGTTCCTCATAATACCCATATGAAGTTGATGGTTCGCACCATTGTTCTTCATTGTAAGCATATGATGGATAAGGTTCGTAATTTTGTTCTTCATAATACTCATATGAGGTGGGTTGTTCACGCCAAGGTTCCTCATAGTAAGCATACGAAGGTGGTGGCTCATATCTTGGTTCCTCAAAGTATGAGTATGAAGGCTCATACCTTGGTTCATCAAAATATGAGTATGAGGGAGGAGGTTCATACCTTTGGTCTTCATAGGATGTGTATGAAGTTGATGGCTCGTACCTGGGCTCCTCATAGTAGGTGTATGAATTGGATGGTTGATATGAGTGATTATTTTGAACCGATCGTGCGTTACGACAATTAGTGCAATAATTACCCCTATAATCATCCTCCTCATAGGTGTAGTTGTAACCTCCTGAGTATTGATCCATAAGAATCACTCAGCAGACCACAACCGAGTCTCGAGATCAGAAAACAAAAATAAAAACGGAAACAGAGGCTGGACACGGCCCCGTGTTCAGGAACTGTATCTGGGCGTTTTAATTAAATTTACTGATTTCGTTGAGCACGGGGCGTGTTCAGTGAGCACGACCCGTGCTCAAGCTTCTATTACTGGGTGTTTTATGAAAAATATGCAGCACGGCCCCGTGTTCAGCGAGCACGGCCCGTGTTCAACCTACTGTAAATGCAAAACTAAACTAAAATGCAGAAAAATGTGGGCCCGTTTTGAAAAGGTTTTGAAAAACTGATTAGGCCGTCGATTTTAAGCTTTCCTAAAATCCTTGTGTCCCCGGCAACGGCGCCAAAAACTTGATGCGTGTGAAGTGTTATATATTTTAGGTGTATATTTTAAGCCCCTTTAACACTTATTTTTAGCCAAGTTTTAAATTTATAAAACACGATATTTCACTAACACTAAACACACATATGGGCAAGTGCACCCATCGTGAGCGTAGTATAGTGTTGGTAAGATACCGAGGTCGTCCAAGGACACAAGAGCTTTTAGTACCGGTTTATCCTCAACGTCTAATCAAAATAAAAAGTTTAGAAAAATGTTTTAAACTAAGAAAAGTAAAAACTAACTAAAATGCTGAAAATAAAGATAAAAAAAAAACAGATAGACAAGATGAATCACTTGTTTCCGACTCGTATCTAGTGTAACCTTTGATTATTTCCGCACTTTTGCACATAATTAAGAGATTATCTTAGTTATTGTAGTAGGCCCCTCTTTTGAAGATGACGTTACCCTTACCCCAGTAGTTTGAGTCAGCAAGGATACAATCCTAAAATGGTGGATTATTGGAAGATAATTAATTAAGTTATTAATGCAATATTGTGGTAGGCCCCTCTTTTGGAGGTGACGTTACCCTCGACTAAGTAGTCTGAGTCAGCAGGGATACAGTCCTAAGTAGCCGGGTTATAGTATTAATAGTAGTTAACTTATGAGGGGATCAAAGAGTTTGGACCCCCGCCATCCAATACCGTTAAGTATTGAAGGAGGTCCTACTAAATTTGACCCAGGTCCATTGCAGGACATCTAAACGCTGAACAATGGCAAGACCTTTACCAAACCGTTCCCTTAACCCCCGACCAGGTAGCCAACATACCTCCATATAGACCGTGGAGATATTAATGGTGAAAATCTTTTATTTTATATAGACAGTAAAATAATGCCAAGACACCACGGACAAACGATAAGGAAAGATCACCTTCAACATAAGCAACTAGTTATTAAAGTCATTAATACAAAACCAAATAAAAAGTGCAAAAGATTAGAAATAAAAAGTATTACACTAGACACTTTGTCTTCACCAAGTGATGTAAGAGACTTAGGCAAACATGGCCTTGATTGTCAAGAACTCTTACGATCAATCTTGGATCCCGAGACGACTCACACACTCTACGATGGACAATGGATGATGGTGGTGGATGATGGTGTTATGGTGGTGGTGGGTGGTGGGTGAAGTGTGAGAGAGGTGGTGTGCCAAGGGATGGTTTGAGCTTGAGCCAAGCACTTCTATTTATAGGCTGAACAGAAGCTCGGGCACGGCCCCGTGTCCACATCCTTCTCTTTCTTCATTTAATGCGGCTTTGTCTTATTAGTTGACCACGCCCCCGTGTCCGCTGAGCACGACCCCGTGTGCAGAAGAATCTTTGTACTATGCAGATTTGCTGGATTGTGCGAATCTTATAGTTGACCACGGCCCCGTGTCCACTGAGCACAGCCCCGTGGTGGGCAATAGAAGCTTCTACCACTTTGTCTTTTCTGCTGACACTTGGGCACGCCCCCGTGCTGGCTGAGCACGGGGCGTGTTCAGGCTTCTGATCTCTTGTTTTGCTTGGGAAGATGCTGTCGTGGGGTCGGGCATGTCACATCTTGTTCCTTTTCTTGTATTTATGTTAGATTTTGATGTCTTTTTGCTTCTTTTGAGCTCATTTAATCCTGAAAATACAAAAGGAAGACAAAAGCACACTTTTTCCAACATTAGTACTAAAAAAGGGTTAGTTTTATGCCTCATTTGATGAAATTTATATGTTACATTTTGAACACATCATTCACCAACTTCAAATTTTGAATTTTTAAACACTTTAAACTGTTCGGTTGGTGGCTCATTATCAACCATCTTTTCTTTCAATTTATTAGAGACTCCCTGTTTCGTTTGGGTTGCATTTGGACAGTTCCATGCAATGTGCCCAACTTTTTGACATTGATAACAGGTTCTCGTTTCCTTCTTTTGAGCAACCTCATTCTTCATTCCCTCTTGCTTCTTAGCAAGGAATTCTTTGTTCGTCTGCTTCCAGAATGAGCTCTTTTCCTCTTCTTCAGAAGATGTTCCTGAAACAAAAACAACTTTCGATTTAAAATCTTTAACATATTTTTCATTTTCTTTTGGAATAAAACCTAATCCTTTCTTTTTGAAATTACTGTTATGGTTTGGTTTCTTTCGATAACCCGAACCAGAACTGTAACCCTTTTTCTTGTTTAACCTTTCTTGAACTCTTGAGGTGTATTTTTTAGGTTTTTTCAGTACGATTTACATCTTTTATTTCAGAAATATTAATTTCTGTTAATTTGAAAACCTTGTTAATCATTTCAGTTTTAACACCTCTTATTGGAAATTCTTCATTAGAATATAATTTGTCAGAATCATTCAAAGTATATGCTACCTTAAATGTTTCGTCATTCAAATTATTTTGTGACATCAGAAAATCTTTATTGTAAACCCTTTTGTCCTTTTCGACTGTTGGACTTGAAGTTTCAGACTTTGACTTTGACTTTGAACTCTTAGATTCAGACTTTGACTCTGACTCCTCATCCTTATCCAACACCTGATCAACCACCTTCTTTATTAACTCAGACTCATGATCAGTGTCAGACGATGTGAATGTGACATCAATATTATCTGGCAATCCATCTGAAGGTTCAGATTCCCACTTTAAATTGGTTGCCTTTTTGACTCTTTCTGAATTAGGATTTCGTGGAGAATATCCTTCTTCAAGCGACGATGGACACTTTGTATAATTGGTACTATGTTTCTTACCAGTATTCTTCTTTACTTCAGGTTTCTTCTCCTCTTCAAACGCTTTCATGCCTTCTACTGTAGGATAAATCCTGTCAATCGCATAAGAAGCACATGAATAACTTTTCAATAACCTATTTACCCTCTCAGTTTCTATCCTCTGAGTTTCCAATTTTTGTTCAAGTTCAGCACATTTCTCAATGTACTGATAGATGATTTTCTGCTTCGTCATGAACGCTCCATTGAGTGTCTTCATAGCAATCGCTTGTTCATTGCTTGACTTGTTATATTAATTCATAGCTTTGTTTAAAACATCATAAGATTCTTTCAGTCTGTTCATGTTATGAATCAATTTGTTGTTGTGCCTTTTCACGGTATCACAATTTTCACACTTTTCAGGCATCTTTTTAGTATCAGCTTCCTTCTCAACCTTGATAGCTGCCTTCTTTACTACTTGAACATTCTCTTCAGGTTTGACCTCTTCCATTTTTCCTGCAAAATACAAATTATCCCTATCAGATGAAAATTTTCTTTTATAATATTCAAGTTTTCGAATTTCTTCTCTGTCATCATCACTCTCTTCATCTAATGAGTGATCAAAGATTGGTGTTTTTTCTGCAGCCTCTTTTGTTGAAATTGGTTCTTCTTCTTTCTTTTTAGGACTATAATGCTGAGATTCGTAATAAGCATACGCCATTTCTTCTTCTGCAGTTGAATCTTCAAAGATTTGAGCAACAAATGCCTTAGAATTTGACGGTTTGTTAGGATCATAATCATCCCAATTGAAACCTTCCGGAATTCTTTCATCATCTTGATCTATCAGACCATAACAAGCTCTCTTTGATGGTTCTTCGATCTCCTTCCTAGCATGTGAAGTTTGTGGCAATTGTTGTTGATGCGGAGCAACTTGATGATAAATCGCTTTTCGATGATAATCATTGTTGCCGAATGGATTTTGAGCTCCACTTGCTTCGCGATTTGTGCATTATCGCTTAAAATGCCCTTTCTCCCTGCAACGAAAACAAGTAACTTTAGATTTATCAAAACCTAAAGGTGAAGTTCCAGCATCACGGAAATCATCTCTTCCAGTGATCTGTTTAAACTTCTCAGCTCTTCTCAACACACTAGCCATACACTTTATATCCATTAATTCCATCTCTTCTGCATCAATCTGATCATAATCCTCTTTTGTCAACATAGGATTTCCGATCTTTCCCGCAACCAAACTTTCATAAGACTCTAACACGGTCACCAACAAAGACATATGACCTTTAGCAACCTCTTTCGAGAAATTCTGACCATTCTCAAGATTTAATGCAATGTTGCATTGTAGTACTTGGCCATTCTTGGTTGCTGAAAAATTTGGGTCAAATGATGGATATGAAGAGAATCTATTATTGTTGTTTGATCCTTGAGATGACCCTCTAGAAGAATTGTTTGCATTAAATGCAGTTTCGATCTTTGGTGCAATGTTGGTCTTATCAACCGTACTTCCTTTTTAGTACAAACCAATGTCCTGATCACCATTATAATTCTTCATTTTCTCCATCTTCCGTTGTTCCATCTCTTGAACTTCGAGTTTTTCAATAAACTTGCTCAGTGATAGATTCGCAAATTCACCATTATTCTTCAAAACCATAAGATACGTGCCCTAAACATCTTGTGGCAACGCATCGGCCAACTTTTCAACCCATTCTTCTCTATCTTTCTTGATATCCAATCGCTTCATGTTAACCTCCAAATTGCAATATCTTTCTATAATCTGCTTGGTGTTTTCAGTTTTTAATCCACGAAATAGATCAAATTTTTCTTCAAAAGCGATTTTTTGTTCTTGATCATGTCTTGACTTCCAACAAACTTTGTTTCTAGTGCTTTCCACATTGAGTGTGCACTTCCGTTGTGTTGTAATAAAATCAAGATGTCTTCCTTAATGGCTTGTTGCAATATGCTGATCATCATCTTTTCACTTTTGTATTTCTTTTTTTCATCATCAGTTAGATCTTTAATAGCAACAGTCTCTCCGTCTTCATCAATCGGTCTAACATATCGTTGTTCAACACATTCCCACGCATCTAAGTGATTCACTTGAACCAAATTTTCAAAACGTTCCTCCCATCCATTATACTCCTCGATATTCATGAGCTTAGGCGGTTTTTGCATGGTGCCCATTTCATTCTCTAAGTTCACGTTCTGAGCCATAGTGATCGGGGTAGCAAATGCGTTGTAGAATTCGTTTTCCATGTTTCGGTTTTAAAAATTCTCAATGACAGATTTCTCAAACGAACTGGTTAATCTTCAAACGACCTGATGTAATGTTTCAAACGAATTGGACTAAATCCAAACGATCTGGAATAATGTCAATCCGTGCGAACTGGAATAATCTCAATCCGTGCGAACTGGAACTTTCTCAAATGACCTGACCTTAATTCACCTCGTGCGAACTGAAGCTTTGACTCAATCCATGCGATCTGATTAAAGTTCAATCCGTGCGAACTGAATGTAATTCGTGCGAACTGGTTGAATCAAACCGTGCGAACTGGTAACCTTTCAAGCGATCTGAAGCAATTCGTGCGAGCTGGATGCACTTCGCATGAGCTGAAGATGTAAACTCACACGACGTGGTCAGATTTCACACGAACTGGTATGATTTTCGAACGATCTGGTCCAAAAATTCATCATTTTGACAAATTTTATCAGGTTTTAGGTTGATTTTAGGTCTGATTTTTTCAAGGATTGATTAAAACTTAGTTTTACGTGTTATATGTCAAAATCAGATCATTTTAACCGTGAAATCTCAGTTAATTTGATGAAAAAGTGTAAAAGAATGAGTAGAAGTGAGTAGAAATCAGATTTTTTTGGTGAAAACAAGCTGAAATGGTAAGAACTCTTCCTCCTGAGCTCTGATACCACTTGTAGGATCGGTGATCGATAAAAAAAAACAATCAGAAGAGTTCTCGATCAATACGAAAGGCAGAAACAGACGTATTGATGTTCTTGCAGCTTGATTTACACTTAGAAGTAGTTTAAATGTCGATTGGATTGATGTTACAACGTTTTACAGGCTTGGCGACACTTCGGCAGAGCTTCGCTACCGGAATCACAACTGTTACAAATGAAATCCCAAGACACCTATTTATAGGGAGGCCAGTTCGCATGAAACAGCCATGTCCAGTTCGCACGAACTGGTCCAGTTCGCACGAACTGGCCACTTCGTGTGAACCTGCTAGTTTTGGCCTGTTTCCTGTTTTTTTCGAACTACGTGTCTTGGTCTATCAAATCTATTACATGACTCGATACAAGACGAAGTCAACAGACATATGCACCAACAACAATTTTAATAATTTTTAGGATTTTATTTAGCATAGGGTCCTTTTGTAAAAAGTTAATAATTTTCTTCATAATTTTCATAAAAAAAAACATTAAAAATTAAAATTTTAAAAATTGATATTTGTGGGTGTCGTCGGCGACGAGGTGAACAACCGTCGGGGACGGTCTCTCCATATGTGCGTCGAGTCATAATTTCCGTATCTAGAAACATAAGGTGTCACCCAAAAAGGGCATTTTCCTTGCTGCGTCGCCGACGGGGGGCCAGACCGTCGGCGACGGTACCTATTTCTTGGTCCGACGCTGGTTCGTTTCCCAGCGCTGATATCGAATCAAAAACCCTTTATGCTTCACCAAACTCAATCCTAAACATGTTCTAACCACACATATGACCCAAAACCCATACCATCTCATCCATACTTCCATTAAACTCCATTTAATCAGATACAACTGTCACCTTCTCTCTCTTCCATCTTCATCTTCTCAAAACCTTCACAAGAACCCTAAACCTTCAAGATCTTCTAACTCCTTTGATTCTCCACCAAATCAACTGATTCTTGAGCCTATCTTGCTTAATTTTTTGAGAGGAACAAAACCCACATCTTAGTTTTAGTTGATTCTTGCTTATTTGCGAGATCACTGAGTGTAAAGATTCGGGTTTTTAAAGGGTGTTTATCAAGTTACTTGCTTTACATCTCTTGCTAGTTCGTCTTATTCTATTACATCAAAGGTATGAACTTTCCTTTAATTTAAGCATGATTATCATATGGTATGTTAATTTCTCCTGAAATTTTAAATTTTTTGTTTAAGAGTAGGTTGTTTATTGCAGTGTATGATGTTTTAGCTTAAATTTAAGGATGAATGTTTGATTTGGGTGAGTTTTGAACATGCTATAGCCTTACTGAAGTGATTACACTAGTTATTTGCATGATTAAACAATGACATGATGATTGAATATTGTTAAAATCATAAGGAATTATGAGTAAACATGAAAAATTGATGCTTAGATGATAAAATGTGCAACTTTGGAAGTTTAAATAGGCGATTTTGCATCTAATTATTAATTAAAATTCAACATCAGGTGTTATGTTTAAAGTTTGAGATTGTTTTGAAGATTGGGGGTTGTATTGATTGTTCCTTTCTTTTGTGATTGTAGCCATGGTCAGAAGCAGAAAGAAAGCCAAGACCATGGGTCAAGGATCATCGTCTGGGGTTGGGTCTTGTTCAGGGTTGCTACCTAGGAAGTGGGAACAATTGAGTTCAGTAGAAGAAGGTGATGGGAGGTTGTACCGACAAGATTGGGTGTGGGAAAAGTATCGGTATAGTCGTAGTGCCAACGTTTGGGATAATGATAAGAACAAGGCACTTTCGATGTTTTGTGAGGACCGGGAATTCGGCTCTAATGAACTCGCTCAGGTCAGATCTGCGATCACCACGATTGTGCAGAATCCAATTGCGGTGTAGGAGTAAGATCAACAACGTAGACACAGTTCAAAGCATTCATTCTCATATAATATGTTCAATCGTACAAGGTTCTAGTGAGAAATTGCAAGAGCTTCGCCACAGGAGTCAGAACTGGATCACCATCTTTGGCTTTAGGGTTTAGGGTTTAGGGTTCAGGAGTCAGAACTGGATCACCAACATTTTACGCCTTAGAGGTCTTCCAGTGTTAATCCACCATTTTCTATACTCTGGATCACCATCTTTGGCTTTAGACCACCTAGGAATCTTATTTTCTTGAGATTCAATAGGTGTCTGATGGGTTTCAGGCCATGCTAACTTCCATCTTCCCCTTTGAGCAGCTTTAGCTTTAATCTCTTTTATTCTTTCACTTCTTCGCTCTGTCTTCAAAAATTCTTCAAGCTCAAGATCTCTGAATCTCGACTCCCAGTATCTTCCAGAATTTATGTCTTTCGCAAAGCACACGTTCACTAACTTTTGATAATGTTGAGCTTGTACCTTACCAGGTTTGTTGTAGACGATCTTGTTGAAGAATAGACATTCAATGTCTTTCTTGGAGCAGTTCACCAACCACATAGGATCTAACACGTATTTGTGTCTACAATCTCCAGTCTTCACATCAAACAATGTGATCACCGCTTCAGCCGTACTTTGATTGTAGATCCAGCCTTTAAAATCATTATGAAAGTCTTTCTCCATAGCCTGTAGCGGCATATTCTTCAAACATCTAGGATGTCTGATCTTTAGAGTAATATCCTTTTCACCAGTAACAGGATCAACTTTCACAATCTGCTTTGGCTGATGTGGCTTCCAATCTGGAAAGTTAGACTTAGCTTGCAGCTTATTGTAATCCCACAGCTTCTGCTCATGACACTTTACTTCAGGACCATAGTAATACTGCTTTATGTTCTTTGTTTGCACCAGTTCCTCCACATCCCACCATGGTAAGGTCTTTATATCTGCTAGGAATTCAAAGTATTGCACCCAAACTCTCTCCTGAATGCGTAGACCTTCAGATCCTCCAAGTAACCCCATGACAAAATGTCTCCAAGAGATTTATCAGGATGATCAGTGAAGAACTGTAATGGCCTCTTGAATTTTCTCTCTTCAGGCATAACTTTGAACCATCTTTTCTTTCTTCTATAAGATCTTCTTTTGATACCGTTTCTGGAACACCCTCAGTAGCTATCTTCTCAACTACTTTCCTCTTTACTTCGTCTTCATTGTGAGATTGGAATAGCTTATTGAATGTAAGAAAGTCATCATCCACACCAGAATAATGAAACGGTGTATCTTCTTCAGAATCATCTGAACCCTCTTCAATAATTACATCGTTGAAGTTATCAGCCTCATTCACAAACTTAAATGTATATTCTCTATCAGGAGTCGGTGGAATCTCCTCTTCAATGCCAAACTTTAACTTGGCATCATCCATATCTAACTCCTCTAACATGGACTCCCTAGTCCAGTTCTCAACTAACTCCCCCTCTTCCTCTGCATGATGTAAATAAATAACTTTAGGGAGTGTAAGGAATACCTCATCAATAGCATGCTTTGTTCCTGATGACGATGCTTCATGATGTTGATCTTCTTCACGTTGTTCATTCAGCTCATCATTCAGAAAGTCTTCAATAGTGCTCGAACCTGATGACTTTGTAATCAATAAACCACTAGCACCCTGATCATCATCATCACCCTTATCATCTTTATCATCATTATTATCTTATCGTCTTTGTCATCATCATCTTCATCTTCGTCTTCATCACCAAACATATCATCCAATTCTTTATCATCATCAATCACTTTGAACTTATTCATTTTCGCCTTCAAACGACGACGCTCAACCTCAATCTGTCTAAGGCTAGCCCATTCACTGTGAAGTACGTCTTTCACTTCTCTAACAGGAATGAAATCAAGACTAACTTCAACATTCTCCTCAACCTCTACTTCTACGTCTTTCATCTTAACATCATTAATATTAGAAGTCTCAACGTTAGAAGTATTTACCTAATCATCAGGCTTTGGTGTAACACCCCGAAAACGGGTTTGGTAATCAAACCTCGTTAATAGTAAAAACGGGTAAAATACCGTTAGTGGTAAAATCAACCCGGTGAATATTAGGATTTAACTAAATAAGTCTAATATCTATTAAAAGGATGGGAAATACTTTGAGAAAGCAAAGTATATAAAAAGGCCCGAGATTTTACGGGACTTAAAATAGAACGGGTTTTTGAACAAGATGAATAACTAGGAAAAACTATAACCAAGTTTACTACAAGTCTAGAAATAACTTGAAATAAGGTTAGAATAACCTTAACTAAATGTTAAAAAAAAGGGAGGGACCAATGTTGTTAAACTTGAAACTATTAATATTAGTTTTAATAAAAAATAAAACCAAACACCTCAAATGAGGTCCTGGTCGATCAAGAGCAGGAAGGGGGCGACACCCTCACTTCCAAAACCCTAACATGTACTAAACTATCAAATTGAAGTCAAAAATCCAGTTGAAATCGGAATCTGAACATAGAATCGTGATCACCTCGTCAAAGGGGTCATAAGGTATGTTAAATTAGGTCATTTTGATTCGATTCAAAGTTCATGCATGTGATTGAAATTGAGTGTAGAGCTTAATTATATGTTGTAAACACGAAATTGGAAGGGATATAAGGTGTAGGGACAAACCCTAGATGCTTTCTTGATAAATTCTTGCATGTTAATTGTAAGGATCAAAATCACCATAGTGGGTGACTAGTATGTTAGTGGAATTCGATAAACACTAGGATTAACACTCTTGTTCTAGTGTAAACTGAAATTGTGAGGAAATCTTTAAGTTGTTGATGTTAAAATATGAACATGTAGTCTAATTTAAGTTAATTATGGTGATAAAATCAAGTCATGAACTTGGTTTAGACCATGTAGAAATCTGACCCGCTAGGTGTTTGGTAAAACGCCTAAATGAGGGTTAAAGTGTTAAAGGTTGAGTAAAACGCAGATTTGAATATGTTAAGAAATTGTGCGTAAAGACTTATAAAAAGGGTTTTAAACGGATTGTGAATTGAACTCTTTAGGCAAGGAATCCGGATCGTCAAGTGGACAAGCCGGTGGAAATACGCGTTTGAAAAAGGATGCTTAAAAGGTACGTAACTACGATCTTGTTACGTTATGTTTGATTTCGTATTTTCGCTAGTAGACTTTAAATTAGCATAATACATTAAATTTATATTTAGTTGAAGTGACGAAGATCACTAGGTAGATAAACGGGTCAAAAGGTGAAATTATCACCCTTTGACAATATCGACTAATGGTTTGTCAAGTTACTTGCTTATAGGAATAAATATCAAATGGATTCGTATATCGCTATTGCTTAGCGGCTACTAAGGCAAGGTATCAAATGGGTCAATATAATGATCCGAGTCAGGTATGTAAAATGGTTCAATTCATAACTTAGAACATGAGGTTCTCTAAGAGTTAAACAAGGTCAAAATTTGATATTCGGTTATCTTAAAGGTAAACCGAATGATTTATGTTATAATCATGGTATTTTGGAGGAATAATGGTTTCTAATCAGAATTATAGCTAAAAGGTCGGATTTTGGGTCAAACAAGTATTTAAAAGTTCCTTGTAGTAAAAGAAGGACTAAAATTGACCAAAACGCCTTCGTAGGCTAAATAGAACAAACAACCCTTAAAGGTTGTTTGGAAACGAGTTTTACGATTAGTTAGATACTTAGGACGAGTATAGAAGTTGAAAGATGTAACACGTTAGTCAAATGGCTCTCTTTGAGTTTTTGGTCATAAAATAATGTGTCGAGGGGGTAAAACTCGATTTATATAGATTACTAAAGTATACCCACCATACTTATAGTTGTGGTGGAAAATTATATGATAAGAAAGGTGGTAATATAATGTTAGAAACAATCGAAGGCGATTTCAAGTTAGAAGGTGCTTAAATACCCTTAACGGGTCAAAATATGAATTCGAACGTAAACGGGTTTCTATTATGTAAAAAACCCGTGATTTGAGATTAATAGGATAGGGGATGTGGAATTTATGAATTTCATGAGTTTAGAGAGCAAATAAACATGTTTGTTTGATAAAAATTGAATGGGTCAAAATTTGGTAAAAAGGGCAATAAGCCGAAGACTTAAAAGTCGGAATTTTTGTTAAACCGGATGTTGGATTTTAACCTCATAAGGTGGGGAATCAAATTACAATCAAGTAGGAAGAAACGGTAGGTCAAACGGACAAACGGATTGAAAGATACGCAAGTTTCGTGTCAAAAAGCGGCAAAATGGAAAGATTGAATGCAGGGACCACCGTAACTTACGGTGCCACCGTAAGTTACGGTGGGGTGGATTTTGTTACGGTGGATACCTACTGAAGTACGGTAGGATCACATTGAATCAGGGGCCACCGTAACTTACGGTGACCACCGTAAGTTACGGTGGAGGCCAGGATGAAAATTTTGTTTTGAGATCAAGAGGTTAACATTGGGATTTCTTTTCCTTCCATTATCGTTACCGAACTCATTTAGATACGTTTTAAACCCCGTATGACTAAAGCATTTCATGTTTATGAAATGTAGGTACTCTTTGGATGCCGGAAGACGATCAAGCTCAACGAAGAACCGAACACGATATAGATACATGCTTCCGCACATTGCATCGACTTAACTTTTAAACGACGAATTTGATCACGTTATGTCGAATAACTTTTGATTTGCGAAAAGTTTTAATAAATCCATATTTTTATAGTATGTGTAGTCTTAACTACACATCTAATTGTTGGTATTTACATGTAAAACCGTTAAATAGAAACTAGGGTGTTACAAGTTGGTATCAGAGCCATGGTTTAAGAGATTCAAGTATGGTGGGAAAACTATGCTTGGACTTAAACCTTATGCTCTTAATAAAGATTGGTGTTCGGTTCGAGGCTTGATCGCAAATCCGGTATGTACATGTATATTAATAGTTTAGCATGCTAAAGTGTTGTAAACAACACATAGGGCTACCGTGTGATACACGTTACCCCAATTGAAATGATTGATATAGTTGAAAAAAAAATACGTGCATTGACGCGTATAGTAGAAAAAAATCCTTGTATTAGAATACGGGCGATTATTGAAGTAGATGTTACTAACTTTTGTGAATGTTTTAATTGAAGGACACTCGTGTTTGAAGACGACGAGAGTCAAACGAATTGTGGATATGATGATGGAATGGTCCGAGATATGATAAGAAGAGCATGCTCATTAAGGACCTAAATCGCGTAATGGTCGTGAACAAGGCTAATGGCAAGAAAAGCCCGTTAGGGCAAGTATTTACCAGGTGCACGTTTAAATTATTGCATGAATATAAACATGCAACCAATACGTAGAAATTGATAGTTGCAGATTTAGATTGAAAACTAGGACAAACCTGAATAGAATACGTATCCAGGATATTGTTTCCAAGAGAAACAAATAGAGGCATTACTTACATGGGGTGTAATGTGAAAATTATAAAAAGGTCATGTATACCAGGTGTTGATCGCTTACTCTGGCCAAGTAAGTAGTGAACACGTGGTACCATGAACTTCTTATGATGGACACATTTATGTCCGATGTAGTAAGGGTGGGGTGAATGGGACTAACTTAAATGGTACCCAAATGAATCAGATAAGTAAGACGTTTGATGGTAAACGTAAACGTAAGTCGGATGACGGAAGCGTATTACGTAAGAATAACGAGCCCGAGAGAAGGGACAAGGATTAAGTAAAAAGAAATACAGACCGATCAATAGGAATGCTAAGGCATAGGGATAAAAGCTTGACTGTCACAAGTGATGAAATTCACATGGACAAGTCAAACAAATTGAACAAAGAATAAAGGACTTGATTGAATAAAAGCGATGGATCTCGCTAAGACAACCAAATAAATTAAAATAACGTCTAAAACCATATAAAAATGGTTACTTGAAAATAATTACGATAAAGATACCCGATGAATGGGTAGGATTTGGAAAGAATGCGTAAACCAAGAGACGGAAACGCGAAACAGAAAGTCAAAAGACTCGGAATATGAGTCATGACTAAAAGACAATGAAAATTTGCAAACAGAAATGTTAATAACTACGCTCAACTATTTTAAAGTTGAACGGGTCGAATAAAGAACAGAGTTTGATGTTCACAAGTGATGAAATTTCACACGAACAAGTCAAACGAGATAAAGAAAGTATAAAAACTTGGTAGTGCAAGTAAGCGCAGACCGAATAATGGAAGCGCGAAACATTAATGAACCTACGTGATGGCTCATAAAGGAATATATATAGGAAAAACGCAAACTAGCGAAACAAAAATGTTAAAAACATTAAAATAAAAGAACCCGGGTAATGGGACGTAAAGAAGTATAGGTAAGAACCGGGTAACGGTAAGTGTAGGGCAAACTGACGTGTAATTGACGTTAGAAGTCGGAAAGATATTTCAAAAGAAAACAAGGTAGCCTTAGACTACGGTCAAGGTCAAAAGAAATCCAAAAAGTAAAGGTGAATAATTCTAAAACATAAGAAGGGGTGCCTTAATGCCATATGCGTATATAAATGTATACACATTTGAATAAAGACTCGAATAAAAGATGATCTACGGGATCATCATAACCTACGGGATATTAATTAGAGCAAAGGTCTACGGGGCCAAAATGACCCACGGGTCATGAATTGAAGCAAAAGGATCATAAGGGCCTCGCCTCAAAGAGGTGAAAGCCTAAGGAAATAGCCTACGAGGTTAAGTGAAGGAACCTACGGGTCGATAGTGTGAAGTAAGGGAACTTGTTATGATTCCCCGTATAAAACTAAGATTTTAAAAGAATAAATTATGGACTGTCAATATCATGGTATGGATAATTGACCAAAGTTAAAGAAAAGATCCTAAAACTAAAACTTCGATTTTAGTAAGAAATAACGTTGTTACAAATATAAATTCTGATAGGAATTTGAATAGTAAGCATGAAAGGTTCAAGTCTTGACACTGATAGGCGCAAGACGATATATTCGAAAAGTGATATTTTCGAAAATGAAAGGTTGATACAAACTAAACACGATGTGACACGATCACGGTTAGGAAATGTAATGTGAAGTAAAATCACATTATAACCAAGCGAGCGGTGAAAAGTAACGAGACTAATAAGTGTAGTTAGTAAGACCGGTTAAGGCCAGTAATTCAATTCAATAAAAAAAATTGGTTTGCTTGTAAGCGGTGGATTCGGTATAACTGAACCGAATAAATAAATCTGAAAGCAAAGGAAATTGTTGCTAAAAGTGAAATATTTCACTAAAGACCTTTAAACGGGTCAAGGTAACGAATTCACCAAGAGTTCGATAATATATAAAAGCGATGGAAATCGCTAAGTTAACTAAACTAGTAGAAATAACGGAATTACGTTATTTCAAGTTACATTATGTCGTATGAGGTACGTAGAGGTTCTGTAACCAAAAAGATATTACCAAAAAAAATTTTCTGGTAAAACAAATAATTGGTTAAAGTATGAATAATGCTTAAGATATTGCTCAAGTCAAACGCATTGAGTTTAGAACTCAATGAACTATGTAAGCAAGGTTTCGAGGACGGAACCTCTTTAAGGGGGGTAGACTTGTAACACCCCGAAAACGGGTTTGGTAATCAAACCTCGTTAATAGTAAAAATGGGTAAAATACCGTTAGTGGTAAAATTAACCCGGTGAATATTAGGATTTAACTAAATAAGTCTAATATCTATTAAAAGGATGGGAAATACTTTGAGAAAGCAAAGTATATAAAAAGGCCCGAGATTTTACGGGACTTAAAATAGAACGGGTTTTTGAACAAGATGAATAACTAGAAAAAATTATAACCTAGTTTACTACAAGTCTAGAAATAACTTGAAATAAGGTTAGAATAACCTTAATTAAATGTTAAACAAAAAGGGAGAGACCAATGTTGTTAAACTTGAAACTATTATTATTAGTTTTAATAAAAAAATAAAACCAAACACCTCAAATGAGGTCCTGGTCGATCAAGAGCAGGAAGGGGGCGACACCCTCACTTCCAAAACCCTAACATGTACTAAACTATCAAATTGAAGGCCAAAATCCAGTTGAAATCGGAATCTGAACATAGAATCGTGATCACCACGTCAAAGGGGTCATAAGGTATGTCAAATTAGGTCATTTTGATTCGATTCAAAGTTTATGCATGTGATTGAAATTGAGTGTAGAGCTTAATTATGTGTTGTAAACACGAAATTGGAAGGGATATAAGGTGTAGGGACAAACCCTAGATGCTTTCTTGATAAATTCTTGCATGTTAATTGTAAGGATCAAAATCACCATAGTGGGTGACTAGTATGTTAGTGGAATTCGATAAACACTAGGATTAACACTCTTGTTCTAGTGTAAACTGAAATTGTGAGGAAATCTTTAAGTTGTTGATGTTAAAATATGAACATGTAGTCTAATTTAAGTTAATTATGGTGATAAACTCAAGTCATGAACTTGGTTTAGACCATGTAGAAATCTGACCCGCTAGGTGTTTGGTAAAACGCCTAAATGAGGGTTAAAGTGTTAAAGGTTGAGTAAAACGCAGATTTGAATATGTTAAGAAATTGTGCGTAAAGACTTATAAAAAGGGTTCTAAACGGATTGTGAATTGAACTCTTTAGGCAAGGAATCCAGATCGTCAAGTGGACAAGCCGGTGGAAATACGCGTTTGAAAAAGGATGCTTAAAAGGTACGTAACTACGATCTTGTTACGTTATGTTTGATTTCGTATTTTCTCTAGTAGACTTTAAATTAGCATAATACATGAAATTTATATTTAGTTGAAGTGACGAAGATCACTAGGTAGATAAACGGGTCAAAAGGTGAAATTATCACCCTTTGACAATATCGACTAATGGTTTGTCAAGTTACTTGCTTATAGGAATAAATATCAAATGGATTCGTATATCGCTATCGCTTAGCGGCTACTAAGGCAAGGTATCAAATGGGTCAATATAATGATCCGAGTCAGGTATGTAAAATGGTTCAATTCATAACTTAGAACTTGAGGTTCTCTAAGAGTTAAACAAGGTCAAAATTTGATATTCGGTTATCTTAAAGGTAAACCGAATGATTTATGTTATAATCATGGTATTTTGGAGGAATAATAGTTTCTAATCAGAATTATAGCTAAAAGGTCGGATTTTGGGTCAAACAAGTATTTAAAAGTTCCTTGTAGTAAAAGAAGGACTAAAATTGACCAAAACGCCCTCGTAGGCTAAATAGAACAAACAACCCTTAAAGGTTGTTTGGAAACGAGTTTTACGATTAGTTAGATACTTAGGACGAGTATAGAAGTTGAAAGATGTAACACGTTAGTCAAATGGCTCTCTTTGAGTTTTTGGTCATAAAATAACGTGTCGAGGGGGTAAAACTCGATTTATATAGATTACTAAAGTATACCTACCATACTTATAGTTGTGGTGGAAAATTATATGATAAGAAAGGTGGTAATATAATGTTAGAAACAATCGAAGGCGATTTCAAGTTAAAAGGTGCTTAAATACCCTTAACGGGTCAAAATATGAATTCGAACGTAAACGGGTTTCTATTATGTAAGAAACCCGTGATTTGAGATTAATAGGATAGGGGATGTGGAATTTATGAATTTCATGAGTTTTGAGAGCAAATAAACATGTTTGTTTGATAAATATTGAATGGGTTAAAATTTGGTAAAAAGGGCAATAAGCCGAAGACTTAAAAGTCGGAATTTTTGTTAAACCGGATGTTGGATTTTAACCTCATAAGGTGGGGAATCAAATTACAATCAAGTAGGAAGAAACGGTAGGTCAAACGGACAAATGGATTGAAAGATACGCAAGTTTCGTGTCAAAAAGCGGCAAAATGGAAAGATTGAATGCAGGGACCATCGTAACTTACGGTGCCACCGTAAGTTACGGTGGGGTGGATTTTGTTACGGTGGATACCTACTGAAGTACGGTAGGATCACATTGAATCAGGGGCCACCGTAACTTACGGTGACCACCGTAAGTTACGGTGGAGGCCAGGATGAAAATTTTGTTTTGAGATCAAGAGGTTAACGTTGGGATTTCTTTTCCTTCCATTATCATTACCGAACTCGTTTAGATACGTTTTAAACCCCGTATGACTAAAGCATTTCATGTTTATGAAATGTAGGTACTCTTTGGATGCCGGAAGACGATCAAGCTCAACGAAGAACCGAACGCGATATAGATACATGCTTCCGCACATTGCATCGACTTAACTTTTAAACGACGAATCTGATCACATTATGTCGAATAACTTTTGATTTGCGAAAAGTTTTAATAAATCCATATTTTTATAGTATGTGTAGTCTTAACTACACATCTAATTGTTGGTATTTACATGTAAAACCGTTAAATAGAAACTAGGGTGTTACATTTGGTTGCTCCTGCTGGCTAGATGAACCAAGGATTTCTTCAGTGTCGATCACCAAACCCTTTCTTTTCTCTGTAGCCTCTTCAGCAATCTTTTTCTCTCTTTCTATCCTTCGAGCCTTGACTCTTTGGATTTCAATCTCGCCATAAACAGCTTGAACATTGATTCCAAGCTTACTTTCAATCACTGTATAAAGCATGTTGAGTTGTTCATCCTTGATTTCTTTGTCAGCCCTCAACGCCTCTACTTCTTTCTTCAACACTTCATTTACATTTGTAGTAGACGTATGTAGATTACCGACAACTTCCATCAACATCTGGTGAGACTCATTCATTGATTTATACTGAGCGTTTACATCCATAATCTTGTCTACCAGACCTTCAATCACTTCTGACTGCTCTTCAACTTCTTCTCTCAACGCAACGTTCGCAGCTTCAATATCACTCATCTTTTCTTTTGTTTCTTTAAGTTATGCTTCAACTTCGGCTTTTGCTTTCTCCAGAATACTTACTTTCCTTGTTAAAGCATTGATCTTACCATCGTTGAACCAATCATTAAATCCAGAAGGAAGATCAGAAGGTACCTTAGGAAACCCGTGGCTTGAGCTTTGTGAAGTTTGAGGTTCCTTTGTTGCAGTTGTAGGCTCTTCCACTGTCTTAGGCGGCTGCTCTGGAGTCTTTTCTCTAACAGGAGATAAATGAATTGTTTTGTTGATAGGTGAAGATGGAGGTGTTGACTTTCTAATTCCAGTAATCTCTATCTCAGGGCTTTTAACTCTTTCAACCCTTTCAAATTCTAGAACTTGCTGAGGAATAGATGTTGTATCTTTTCTAGCTCTTAATCTTTCTTGGTAGTTCTGCAGTAGGACGTACCTTTCTCTTCTTAATACCTTTCTTTTTGAGCTTATCTTTCTCATCAGGAGTTGGAACATAAGTAGCATCCTCTTCATCCGATGCTTTCTTCTTCTTTGGTGACTTCTTCAACTTTTGCTTTCCACTAACATAAGTAGTCGGTGCTATCATTGTAGGATCAACGTCACTTTCTGTTGCACTTGAATCCGTATGAACTTGACCTTCAACTGACGTCTCTTTCACATTCTCTCCACTAGCTTCAACATTATCACCTGTCTTTGTCGCATCTGGAGCACCTTGAGTTGTAGATAGCTTCTTGTAATCAGCGAAAGACATCTTTAGAAGATCAACGCCTTCTTTAATCACATCAGTTGGTGGTATCACAGGCTCATCTACCAGACGTGGCGGTGATTTCTTTTTATTTGTTTCTGCAATACAAACATTAACATTTTTAGTATAATATTCAAATGAATTATCTACCAACCTTTTTGATGATTCCTGCTTCTCAGTTTTACCCTTAATCACAACTTTCGGTGTAGAAACTTTTGGAGTTCTCTTCTTCTTCTTATCATCTTTCATGAACCACCATCTGAGCTTCTTAAGAATAAGCGGCTTCAATCCCTTTGTTTCATTATCTGAATTTCTATCAGCATGTCTCCAGTTATCACCCTCTGGCGCCACATAATCAGATTTCTTTATCTTTCCAAACTTCTGCCTATACTTAGGTTCATCTTCTGGCATCACTCCCCTACAAGTATTTAACCTTTTCAGCATCTCACTTTCCATGTGCTCTAAAGGTAGTTCATCACTAGGATCCTTCGGCAAATTAGGAATCTGATCATCTATCAACATTTGCACAAACCTAGGATATATAACATATCTTTCGCCCTTTATATTATCCAGCATATGGTTGAAGATGACTTGCGAAATATTATAAGGTCGATTGAGCACCAAGCTTGAAATAATGTTCATGATGTAGTCTGAAGCTTCGTCATAAGAAACTTTTCTATGAGATAAGGCATGAATCACACAGTGAATGAGGAACTTGTAGGGTCTACAGAACTTTGACTTTATGTAACCTTTATCGTTTATATACCTTGTGTATCCCATACACAACCATAATCCCTTACACAAATGCTCAGAACCTATAATGGGATCTTCATCTTTGTCCTACAAATCTAACACTCTCCTTACAACATCCACAATGATCTTTACATGTAGAACAACATCTTTATCAATTTCGTCCTTGATCCTAACGGTAGAGTGTATCACCTTATCTTCCTCTACATAGTATGCAGCATCCCAAAAGAATCAAACGTGAGATCCGTAGCACTTATGCCTATCTGTCAAAGCCTTAAAAATTCTACTGTCTCTCAAGAACGGCACAACATCTTTAAATGGCTCAATGTTAGGAAAATTCTCTTCCAAAATATAGCATATGTTGTGTTTCTTGTGAAAATCAGAAGCCCATGCTTGTAAATATTTCATTATTAAAATATGCACGCATTTCAAGGCACATAGTACATAGTGAAAAATTTTCAAAACATGAAAAATTTTCTAACACTTTTACACTATGTTTACCACTCAAATGAACAAACTGTTGGATGGCCATCCGACCGGATGGTTATCCGTTCGGATGTGTAAGGTCTGATAAGCACAATGGTTTGACTGAGAGATGGTCCGAATGACCATTTGACCGGATGGGAAAATGAGCATGAAAGAAACATGGTCCGGATGGTCATTCGACCGTATGCCAAAATGAACAAGATTGTGTTGTGGTTCGGATGGTAATCCGATCGAATGATCATTCGAGAGAAAATAGTTAAACACACAATGATCTTGATGGAGTAATGGTTCAGATGGTCATCCGTTCGGATGATCATTCGAATGACAATGAAGAACAGTTGAACATTCAAACACATCAAATCAGATTTTATCAAGATTTTGCAAAATTGATCTCAGTTTCTCTTAAAACTTTTGCAGATTAACAAAACCAACAAAACCCTAAGTTCAATTTCTACAAAAACACTCTAATTTGGCCTAGATCTAAAGAAAAGCATGTCGGCTGGCTACACCTTTAATCGAATCTAGATCCAAATCTATTGAAGTTATGATGAAATTGGAATGGTAAAACCTTAAACCTAAGGCTGATGTACAAGTATCTATGAACAATTTCACTAAAATCAACAAATCAAGCCTAGATCTAAGAAATTTCATGACGTCAACAGTGTCGGCTCGTTCAAACTTCAAAAACACACATTAAAACTTGAAATCAGGGGAACTTACCTTCACCATAGTGAATGATGTGCAAACCAACAATCCTATGTCAATGATCCGGCAAGAAAATGGCTATGAAACAACATGTGTGTTTGAGAGAGAAAATGTGAGTGTGATGAATGAGCAATCAATCGAATGAGGTCTATGACAGTTGACTGTCTTTATATAGTGTGTCATCCATTCGGATGGCCATCCGACCGGATGGTCATCCGATTGGATGATCATTCGATCACTCAATCTAAAATTTTTCTAAGTGCTTCAACTTTACCAGTTTTTGACATCCACTCAAGTATCCAGGTCTAAGTTAATGACGCTGGTTACTCGATTTGTCGACCAAGTCCAAGTTAATGACCTTGGTTAACCCGATTCGAACCAACTGGCATTTTGATCAAAATATTCAACTTTTTCTGAAAGATACAAGTGTCAAATTAATGAACTTGTTTGACTTTTGAAATTCCCAACTTTTAGATTAGCTCCTAACCCAGTCGTTCAGCAAAAACTTTCTCTGCATTGCATCTGCGATTCCAAAGATCAGCTTTCCACAATGGTTTGTCAAAACTAAAGCAGAAATAAAATCTTTTTGGATTTAAGAAAGTTTAAGTCAAAACATACTGAAAATATTTTTGGGTTTAAATCTGAAATGAAATAACAGGAAACTATTTCCAGACATATTTTTGTGAGTTGTGTTAGAGGATCATATCAGCTACCGACGTGTCACAGGCACCGTTGAGCTTACATTTCACATTAAGTTTTAAGCAGTTCACCTAGATTGTCGATATACTGATCCACTTAAATTCTCACACAAATTTCAACTTATTCAGGATATGAATTAGTGATTTAAGAACTTAACTTATTTGCATGTCCCACCTCAGAATATACTTTCGTATCCAGATTCCCTATATTCAGTCTTACAGATGAATATACTATACTGATATCTGTTTTCTAGGTAGTGCGAGACCATGAGAGCTCAGGTTAGAACTTCTATTCAGACGGAGAGATGATGGCTCGACTTTGGGTGTGTGCCACTTAGGGATCTTCTTTACAACAACATTTGATTTGTATTTTTCAACACTTATCAATTTTTATGCTGAGGGAAAGCTTTATTTTTAAAGTGCAAAAAGTATAATTCGAGGACTAGGCCATTGCTTCCGCAATATCAGAAGTCCTGTTATAATACCCCAGATATCACTAAGTATATAGATCTCGTATCCCAGAAACATGCAATCTTTCAAACAAGATTTCAGGGGTTACCTATATATTCGAGAGATGTTCCCCATGAAATAAGCAAGATATTGATTTAGGTTTATATCCCGAAAAAGTTTACTAATTGTGCAAAAACCTATCGACACATCATTAGTGAGACCGTTTAACGCTTTTATCTTTACAAATCTTTAGCGTACCGTAACAGTTTAGCTGGTGTACTATCATTTCCTCTTTTTACACTAACTCTTTTTGGGTTTTCTATTGTTTTTTACATTTTGAAATTTCTATTGTTTTTGTATTTTTACATTTTTAATGTTTTTGTATTTTCTGTATACCACTATATCCCCCTAAATAGCAAAACAACGAAAAATGCGACAAACCATAGCAGATTGCTTCTCGACGTCCTCTGCTTTGGATTACTCATCAATGCCAACAATTGCTCCCCCTGACGACAAAAGTTTCATACCTTTTAGTTTTAACAAATATTGAAAACGTGATTTGTCAAACGGTTTTGTGTGTAAATCAGCATTTTGTTCGTTGGTGTGGATTTTTTTCAATTCTAATCAACTGCTTCTCGTAGCAATCACGGATGAAGTGATGTCGAATTTCAATATGTTTTGTTTTAGCGTGATGTACCGGGTTTTTAGTTATGTTGATTGCTGCCTCATTGTCAACAAAAATAGGAGTGGTAAGAAATTGCAAACCGTAATCCCTCATTTGTTGTTGGATCCACAGAATCTGAGAGCAGCAACTGCTTGCTGAGACATACTCTGCTTCACACGTTGAGAGTGCAACGGTAGTCTAGTTCTTACATTGCCAAGTCACTAGACGTGGTTTGAAAAACTAGCATCCTACTGTTGTAGACTTTGAATTCAGTTTGCAGCATCCGAAATCTGAGTCAGAGTAGCCTTCCAGTCTGAAATCACCGTCTTTTGGATACCACAACCCCAAGCTTGGAGTTCCTCTCAGGTAGCGTAGAATCCGTTTGACGATAACCATGTGTGAAGATCTTGGACTCGACTGATAACGGGCCGCGAGGCTGGTTGGGTACATTATATCGGGTCGAGATGCAGTGAGGTACATCAGCGAACCAATCATTGAGCGGTAAAGCGTTTCATCGACCTTCTCTCCGGTGAGATCAGGGTTGATACCGTGATTAGTCTCTAACGGGGTGGACATTGGTGTAGTCTCTGACATGCCCAATTTCTCCAGAACGTCGTGGACATACTTTGTTTGATGTATGAAGATCCCTTCTGGTAATTGATCGACTTGTAGCCCAAGGAAAAACTTCATCTCACCCATCGAAGACATCTCGAACTTCTGCTTCATTACGCTCTCGAATTCTTTGCAGAGTTCCTCGTTTGTGGACCCAAAGATAATATCATCGACATATATTTGAACAATCAGTAGATGTTCAGCGACCTCCTTTGTGAAAAGAGTAGCATCCACCTTTCCTCGAATAAAGCCATTGGATAGCAAATGTTGAGAAAGCGTCTCATTCCAGCTCTCGGGGCCTGGTGCAATCCGTAAACTGCTTTATCTAAGAGGTAGACTTTGTCTTTATGAATCAGATCAGTGAAGCCTAGTGGCTGACCAACGTAGACCTCCTCTTTCACTTTACGGTACAGGAATGCCGACTTAACATCCATTTGATAGACTTCAAACCCTTTCCATGAAGCGAATGCGAGAAGGATTTTGATGGCTTCTAGTCTGGCGACCGGAGCATAAACTTCCGTGAAGTCTATTCCCTCTTGTTGACTAAAGCCCTAAAAAACTAGGCGAGCTTTGTTTCGCACGATCACTCCTCTATCGTCTCGCTTACATTTGAACACCCATTTGGTGTTAATCTTTCTATGACCATCATGAAGATCGACTATCTTCCATACACCAAGCTTTTCAAACTGACCAAGCTCCTTTTGCATTGCATTAACCCATGACTCCTCTGTCAGTGCCTCTTTATACGTTCGCGGTTCAACCTGTGAAATAAAGCAACTGAGTGAAAAATCATTTTGTAACAATGCAATTTTAGTATAAAAACAAGCAAGCCCTTGGTCGATTTGACTTCTTGTTCGAACTCCTGATTGCAATTCTCCAATAATCAACCCTTCGGGGTGATATGATAGAGTCCTCGGCATAACTTCACCAGGAACATTCACCTCGCTTTCCAAATTCGTGACATTTTGATCTGCAACCTGTTCATCGACTTGAACTGTCTGATCTAAAGACTGGATCTGCTCCCCCTCAGGTTCTGAATCACCTCGATCAACGGTCGGGCTATCCGAATCAGACTCTGAATTATCAAAAACTGTTGTCTGATTTTCATGAGTGACTGGGACCAGCTTCATGATCATTTGAATTATGTTGATGCTTGGAAGACTTGGTTGGCCATTTGTTCAACTGGGAAGCTTCGTATTCCCGAAATAGATTTATCTAATCAATAAACTCTGCCTCTTCAGGTAGATCAAATGACTCCCATAACTTCTCGTAGTTGAATCATCATGAGTCACCAGGTTTCTGTGGAGGCATAGTATAACCCTGACATTCCACATGCTGAGCTTCAATGATCTTTCCAAGGTTCAGAACAAATACTCGTCTAAGTGGACTAGAATAACCCATGAAGATTCCTTCTAAACTCTTAGCACCAAACTTTCCATCAGGATCCAAAATCATGCAGGGTGACCCAAACGGCTCCAGATATTCCAAGTTAGGTTTTCGGTTGTTAATCAGCTCAAAACACGTCTTGTTATGCTTCTTCACAGTTAAAACCCAATTGAGAGTATATCAAGCAGCTCCTGCACATTTCAAATGCGATTTAGTTAGATGAAGCAACCCAAGCCTCTTTTGACTCGGGTAGCTTGACGTTAAGGTGTGTTTTCATGGTGTAAGTGGTGGGAAGTTCTTGTCGTTCATTTCCAAATTCTTCTCGGTTCCAACCTCAACCTTTTTGTATAAGAAAAATTCATCTTTTGGTTAACCAGATGATTGAACCTTTTTCGGAACATACTTCTTTACCGGTGGGGTCGAAGAAGTTTGTTTCTCTAATCTTTTATTCAAATCCAAAGGTACAGACTTTGCAACCGATTTAGCTGATGAAGTTTGTTTTTCAGGAACCTTTGGTTTTGTTTCAGTTGATGCCTTGACTTGTGACTTAGGCATCCATGTTTGTTATTGTGAGGGGAAACGTTTGGAAGATTCACCAGTTTTCTTGACTGGTTGTTTGATTGGTTTAGAATTGATTTTAACATTTTCAGTTTTCGGAATCTTCTTCTCAACAAAGATAGGTGCCTTGCCTTTTGCATCGTTCGACTTCTTTGAATTCTTGACAATCACAGACTTAGGTCATTGATTGGTACACTTTCATGCAATGTGACAATCTGGTTGCATTTAAAGCACGTTCGAGTGTCAACGACCCGACTCTGACCTTCAGTCTGTGGTTGTGAGAATTTCTTTGCGAAAAACTCTTCATTGGTTTTCGAAAAGATTTCAGATTCTTGTTTGGTCGTTGAACTCGAATTTTTCACAAAAGTTGTCCTTTTTACAAACTTTGATTTCTGAAAATTCTTTTTAAGATAATTCTTACCACCCTGATGCCCAACAAACCCTCTGTTTTGGTTGTTATTGTGAAAACGCAGTGGAACATTAGGTTTATTATAGTAAGATTTATCTCTTTGAAACTTTAAAAACCTTTTTGAACTCGACAAACCATTTACTTTTGAAACATCAATTTCAACCAACTTAAAAACTTTCTTCAGCTTATCCACGTTGACATTTTCAATTGGAAACTCTTTATCCGAGTACAACTTATCTGAACCATTCATCTTGTACATGACAAGAGTCGGTTCGTCCTCTAAGTTGTTCTTGGACTTAGATTTCAGGATGTAATTGTTCAGAAAATAATCATCATCTTCATTTTTGGAATCACCGTCAGATTTTAAAAATTTTTCAACAACATCCTTTACAACCTCAGATTCGATGCTATCTTCATCAGATTGTGAGCTAAAAGTAACATAAATGTTATCAGGTAACTTCTCAGCTTCACTTTTCTCACTTAAATCTGATTCATTAACCAACCCTGATTGTTTTTTAGTGAAGTTATTGCTCATGGGTGGTGGAACCTTGTGATATCCAAACCCGGTTCCATCAGAGTATACATCTTCACCATCTTTGTTCTTCCCAATTGGTGTGGGAACTATGTGTTGAAGAACAAAGCTGGCAGAAGTGTAACTATTCAACTTCAAATTAATTCTCTCATTCTCAATCTTAGCTTCTTGATACTGAAGCTTGAGATTAGCAATATCATCCAGCTGATCATTTATCAAATTTTCTTTTGCTTGAAGAACATCTGACAAATTTGAGTTTTCTTTTTGAGTTTTAGAGTTACGTTCATCTGAGTCTTTAATCGTTCTTTTTAACCTTTCAAAATCCTCGGTGAGTTTTCTGTTTTCAAGCATAAACTTTTCATTTTCTTTTCGAAAGCGTTCAACATCATTTTCATCATTTTTAATTTCTCATTTAACTTATTTATTCTTTTAGTTGAACTTTTAACCAGTTTGACTCGACTAACCACTTCTCTGTTTAGAATGTTAATTTTATTTGTCAGCTCCTGGATTTGAAATCTTGAGAGATACTCGTGAGTATTACAGACTTTGCACTCTTTCATGCAATTTCTTCAAACTCTTTCAGATTTAGCCTTTCCAGCCTTGCCTGGTTCATCATTTGAACCACTAGAACTGACCTTTTTTTCCGACGACTCAGATTCAGAAGCGGATTTGGAATCTACCTCTAGTGCCTTTGCCATCATGACTTGGTCATCCATCTTCGTTAAGTTCTCGGCTGTCATCTCTGCCTTAACATTGATAATTCCTTCATCCAAGTTCTCAGACTTCTTGGACTTCAGAAATTCCTCATATCTTTCTTGTCTCAGTCTCTCTTTTTCAACCCTTTTCTATGCATCTATTTTTATCTGTTCCTCTACTGACGGAATCGACTTTACAAGAGCTTCAAAATCGATTGATTTTGGATCAATGTAGATAGTTCCTTTCGGATGCACGTAGCATTCTCTGTCTGGATCCCACCCTTTTGCTTTCTTAGCTTCTTTGTAGGCATCATGAATTCTTTTCAATTTTCTCTGTGCTAGACTTCTTTCTCTGTTATACGCTGATTCTGTTTCAACTTGTGCCATAAAAGTGGAACCAACAACATCTTCTTCTGGAAGAAAATTGTTCCAGTTGAACCCTTCATCATCCTGAATCACCGCAAGAGCCCTCGAGTTTTCTTTTGGATTGTCTTCGATTTGCTTCATCTTTGGCGGTTCTTCACGATTTCTGTGATAAACTGCCTTTCAATAGTAGTCATCATGAAATGGGTTTGCTGTTTCATCAGCAGCTGAGTTTCGGCATTCCCTCTTGAAATGACCTTTTTGTTTACATTTGAAACAAGTCACCTTTGACTTGTCAAATCCCAACTTTGTTGACTGTCCCCCCAATCGACTGTCGCCTCGTGATTTCCATGAATCGCTATGCCTGACGGATAGCACTTGCCATACACCAACGGATATCTATGAGCTCCATTTCCTCCGGGTCGATCTAATCATAATCTTCTTTTGTAAGATTCATGTTACCAATCTTCCCCGCTACTAGACTCTCATATGATTCCAATATCGATGCAAGAAACACCATCTGTTGTTTAGCAGTTTCTTCGTTGAAGTTTTGGGCGTTGTTGAGGTTGACGGAAATGTTGCAGTGAAAGACGTTAGTATTTGGATCATTTTGAGGTTGTTGCGTGTTTGGAGCAGACGATGCTAGTGTACTCGAACCGGTACCATGATACCTGTAACCACTCGATGAAGACCCACTGCCTGAATTCTCTTTTGTTGTTGTGTTTGAACTTTCAGCACTGAAGGCAGTCTTTGGTGACGAAGCTTTTGAAATCATGCTACACCTGTAGTACAAATCCACATTCTGTTGATAATTTGTATTATTCACTTTGTTCAGCTTTTTGATCTCCAGCTCGTGCCCTTCCAGCTTCTCAATTAACCAGTTCAGTGTAATATCTTCCATGGGCGTTGTGTTCTTTAGTACCAATCCAAAATAATGCCAAACGTGTTCGTTCGGTAATGCTTCAAATAACTTATCAACGATCTCCTCTTGATCCTTCTTAATACCGAATCTGTCTAGTTCTGCTTTCAAATGGAAAAATCTTTCTATCATCTGACGAACAGTTTCGTTTTTCATGCAGGCAAACAGATCAAACTCCTTTTTCAACAATGACTTCTTGTTTTTAACGATCTCTTCTCCACCCGTGCACTTTTTCTCCAAGTTACTTCACAAATCTTTTGCATTCTCGTAATCTATCAAAGAAATAATATCATCCCTTACAGATTGGTGTAACAATGCAATAGCCTTTTGATCAGCGACGAATTCTTCTTGCTCATCATCTTGTAAATTCTCAAAAGTTGTTCTTGTAGGGTTGTAACCGTTTTTAACACGCTTCCAACTATCAAAAGCAAAGGCTCTTAACCAATTATCGAATCGTTTAGCCCAACGGTTGTAATCCTTGATAGCCATAAGCTTAGGTGGTTTGTTATATGTCCCGTAGGCATTGTCCACGCTAAGTGAATCTGAGATTGCCTTTGTCGTTGTCTCAGGATTAGTTTCTGAAGATGTAGCTCCGGTGATGTTGTAAGCGAATATGTCACCGAATGGGTTTAGGAATTCATCACTCATGATTGCAAGTTCCTGTAAAAAATCAAACACGATCAAACTTGACTAAATACACACAAAAACAACTATCCGAATGACCACCCGTCCGGATGGCTATCCGGATGAAATGATCGAATGGACAAGTGTCGGACGACAAACTTATTAGATGGGTCAAGCTGTCGGATGGCTATCCGGTCGGATGACTATCCGATCGGATGGTCAGTCGATGATCCAACAAACTCAAACTTTTAAACAACAAGAATTCTATCCGATTGGATGAGTAATGACGTCAGCAAAGAACAAGAACTTGAAACAATATCAACACAATCCGGTCGGATGGCTATCCGATCGGATGGGTGATGTCAGCACAGTCCATTTCAAAATTCATGGTTTTTGTCAGATTTTAATGTGATTTTGTTCGAATTTAGCTATGAAACTTTGTAGGATTGTTCTATGATGTATCGCGCACAGTATGTGTGATTTTTAGGCCATTTTATCCGTAAAATCTCAGTCAATTTTGAATTTTAAGGTGTTTAAGATGAGAAAAGGTAAAAATAAGATGAAATCAAAGAAATAGATGAAGAATATGATGAAATCTCGAGTAGAATCGGCTGTAGATCTCTGAAATCAGTCGAATCTTTGTCAAATTGCTGTAGATCTTCTCCGAATCCGAACTCCAAGCTTTGATACAACTTGTGAGGACCGGGAATTCGGCTCCAATGAACTCGCTCAGGTCAGATCTGCGATCACCACGATTGTGCAGAATCCAATTGCGGTGTAGGAGTAAGATCAACAACGTAGACACAGTTCAAAGCATTCATTCTCATATAATATGTTCAATCGTACAAGGTTCCGGTGAGAAATTGCAAGAGCTTCGCCTCAGGAGTCAGAACTGAATCTTACAAATGAGAACCAAGACCTCCTATTTATAGGAGTGCTCCATCCGGGAGAAATCACCAGCCGACCGGATAATCATCCGTCCGGATGAGATATGTCCATCTGATCGGATGGACTCCATCCGTCCAGATGGACTTTACAAAACACGTTAACTCTGTTTTCGTCCCGGATTCGATATATACATATACAAAACTATACAACGAAAACAACTAGAACTAAATAGACTAAATACAGAAGAAAGCTACAGACATTATGCATCTACACGTTTAATGACAAGAAATTGGAAATCAAGTTATGGAAGTGGAAGATGGTTACGAATGTATCGACTTCGATTCCCAATAGGGTTGTTGCGGAAAGATCGGTTAATGTGGAAGAGTTTAGGACCATCGGGGTCACTTAAATGTTTGAACGTCTTGGATGGGAACGGGTAATCAATTGGTGTGAAGACAACACCCCTCGGATATATTTAGCGGCGGCTTGTGCGTGGCGTGTGTCTCTTAGCTTGCAAGGTAGAGACGGCCCCCTAGAATAGTGGAAATTAGTTGGTAACACAGGAAGGGGGGAGATGACTATGTCATTCGAAACCATGAATTGTATCGTGCGGTTTGATTCTTTAGGGGTGCAGGCGTATGATTACCCAAGGATAGATCATTTCTTTGACAACAAGACAAATGAACACGACCCAGAGGGTATTATTGATTCAGTGTTGCCATACACTGATGGTGGAGCGGCTTCGAAGAGCCACATAACGGTTGAGGGGAAAATTCTATAGGGCATCTCCCTTGAAAATATCATGGTGCAGTTCAGAGATCGAGGGAAGGTGAGAGCATCTGATTGTAGGGTTATTCATGCTTTGGTACACGGGACACCCCACATTGTCTTGGAGACATATCGTAATGATGAATACATGGGTTACCCGGGAGTCATGCAACCAGAGGATGATTCCATATGAACGTCTTATTAGTGCAATGATCCTCTAGCAGAACTGTCTACCCCCTGAGTCACTTTGGGTTTCTAAACATGTAGAGGAGTTTAACTTGGCATCGATGAAAAGGCACTGGAAAATCCAAGTGCAACTCTACGGTCATAAGTACACGGTGACCGATGATGCTGGGCGAAAGCATGAGTTTATTGACCCGAATACGCCCCAAGGGGCTACCGAAGATGTAGAAATGGGAGATGAAGAAGACGAAGACGAACCTGCCGGTCCAAGGGGACCACGGCAAAGATACATGCGGCCACATCAAGAACTATCCGAGGATGTGGCAAGATTTGTGACATGTAGATGGGTACCGTCGTATCTGAACTTTAATCGCGGTCAACAGGTGGTTTTCAACAACGTCTCCGCGGTTATGGGGGAAGGTCGGGAATACGAGGCGAGAAAAAGAAACTGGGAAAAGGAACATCAAGCCCAGTTGTAGGCTCGCTGGGATGCCGAGGATGCCCACCGAGCTAGGATGGAAAAATTCATGGAAGAGCAAGAGTTGTTCCAAGCTCTATAGAGATCGCAAATCAAGCAAATGGAACAACAGCGTCAACAAGAAGTGGCTCGAAGCCGAGCGTGGGAGGAAGAGCAGGATAGGTACCGAATCGAACAAAACACAAGAGACGACAATCGGTGGAGTGCCTTGTACATATCCAACGAATTGGCAATTAATAATGCCAAGGTCCTCCACGATCAAGAACGGAATTAGCGGGATTGGTTAGCCGGTCTTCCATACGCAGAGCACTTGGGATGGACTGACTATTCAAACCTTCCCGTTCCTCGAGGCCCCTCCGATCCATCACCTCATTGGCCCGAGGGAGTGGGGTCTACTTTCATCCCACCCCAGTTTTAACCACCAGCGGAAGGAGAACCGGTCCCCCTAGACAACTACCGGGAGATGTTTGGTTCTCTTACTGGGTATCCGTACAACCCAAACCCACTAGTCGATATGAACGAGCGATACCAGTGGTGATGGTGAGGTATGTTTTATGTTGTTGTATATTTTGAGTTTTTCTTTATTGTTTGTTATTTCATCTTCTATCTTTAGTATTTTATTTCGTTAGTTAAATGAACGATGTAGGTGTGTTCCCTATATAACCCTCACAAGACCTACTCATCCTCTCGAGCTATCGGGAGGTTTAAAAGGTCTTGTTGCATACGCTAAATGCAACCTTGATTCCTACGAAAGTGAGTTAGGTTTGTTGTTATTGTACATTTTTTTCCACATAAATCAAAGTAAATTAACGTATGGTTTGGTAACATTTTCATAAAAGTGGTAGAACTAGATAACTAACAAATTTTAATGGTTGTGAGAAGCATGCTTCTACACAAGGGTTAAGATTTGTAGGTACATTATGTTCGTGGGACGACCGCTTTCTTGAAGAGATTGAAAAGCACATGAGGCACTAGCGAAAAAAACCAGGTGCATACGTTTCTTTTTATCTTTGGTTTTTAGTTAGCAAATAAGTGGAATGTAATTTGTATTTTATTTCCGGGGTGAAATTTTGGGGATGTTAGCCATGTCACACCCCTTGTGCATTTTAAAAACTCTAGTTCTTACACATTGAGGACATTGTTTACCTCAAGTGTGGGGATGGGGGAAAATTTTCAATTTTTTTTTAAAATGTCTTTGTTTGAAGCGATCTTAAAAGCACAAGTAACTAAGTTAACGAGGGATGACACAACCCATTTGGTCTTTTGTCATGGTCAAGTTCGAATTAATAGCATGACGGGTATTTAGCGGGTGGTTATTTGGGAATAATCCACCTAAGAAACTTGTAATTCATATATATCATATTCCATACCCTTATACGTGAGATTTTGAGCCACTTTTATACATTATATATACACATATTTCTTTGTTTGAGTGGACCATTAGTCCTGTATTGTAGAACTTGCAGCTCTTGATACGTTTGAGACCATAGACCGAATACAAGCACAAGAATGATTAAGGCATTAGGTAAACCTTTTCCTTTTACACCATTTATCTATCCTTACCCAAAATGTATCCCTTATTAGCCAACTTTGAGCCTAAACCTTTCGTTTGACAACCAACTTAGCCCATAACCATAAGCCTTTTCTTTTTAAACCCGTGTGATGAAAATTCGATTATAGGAGTATATGTTTGTATAGTTATGATTTGTTTATGTGAAAAAAAACAAAAATTCAGAAAATGTTGCGAAAAAGAATGAAAAAGCATTGAGAAAGGCACAAAAAGATGTGTTACTAGTTTGTTGAATAAAAGGCGAAAGTTGTTGCCTCATGGTTGATGTTTATAGTTAGTTTTGTTCAGTATAGTAGTTTGTAATAAAAATCGAATTTTCATTACCGTAGCCACTTAAAAATATCCTATTTCCTACCCTTAGCCTAGCTCCGTTACAACCCTTTTAAAGACCTTTTGACTTGTGCTTAGTATTGGTGTTCGGTGGTGGAGAATGATTGAGTTGCAAGCCTATACGGGTACATGTTCTATTTGGTTTTGAGTGAATACTTTTTAAAAGTGCTAATACATCATGAAAATTAGACAACTTGTAAACCGAGGGGCGTCAGCATTATGAGGGATATATATGGTTTGTGAGTTTCAAGGGTGGGTTAATCTTGGATAACCATTTTTGCATGATTAATCATTTATCGCTAAATATGTTGAAAATTGTAAAAAGTTTGAACCGGGCATGCCAATAGACCTTAACCTTTGTCTCGAGAATGGGGAGTGTGTTTCTTGTTTGACCCACGTGAAAGTGAAAGACAAATTTGCTTGAGGGCAACCAAACGACAAGTGTGGGGATGTGATACGTGGTCGAATAACGGTTTTCGCTTTTGTGTAACTTGATGTTTCTACATAGGTTTTAATTCCGAATAGCCTACTCTTAATTAAAAATGTGTTTTGCAGGTTTAATGAGGTTTAAGGAGCTATTTGGAGGCTTTACGGACCACCGGGATGCGAAACGGGTCAACTGGAACCGAGATATTCGAAAAACAGAAAATGGAGAATGAAGGCTTTGTTGCCGACGCCCTGGGGGCCCGTCGGCGACGTCCTGTATCGTTGCCGTCACGTCAGAATTGCCATATCCAGTGGATTAGGCCGTCGGAGGAATCTGGGATTTCTGCAATGCGTCGCCGATGCCATGACTGACCGTCGGCGACGGTCCACCAATCCTTCCGTTGCGAATTTCGGTTGTTTGGTTGTTTAGAACGTGTTAAAACATGTTTTGACCAAGGATTCGACGGTTATACTTGGTTTTGAAGTTTAAAAACTTTCTTGGAGCCATAATACACCATCTCTATCATCACTAATCCAATCCATCATCCATCTTCATTCGTTTTCATCATCCAATTCAAATCCTAACCCTAGTTCATCACCATTGCAATTATCCTTCAACCCTTCATCCATTTTTCACCATCATCATTCACCATAAACCCTAATCACCATTTATAACATTTCAAAGTTCAAGGATGATCAAGAGCAAGCTTCCAACTTCCTGTGATAGCATTCGTCCTACCATGAGCGTCTAATTTCTGGGAGGTTTCACCCCGGTGTAGGTGATTGTAAGTCTAGGGTTTGAACAATGTTATTAGTTTGATTTTGTGACAATTGATTTGTATTTGAATTGATTGATAATTGTCTTGCATTTGAACTATATTTATGCTTTATCATTCAAAAGATTTTATTTGTCCGAAGTAACAAAGTGCATTGTGGTCCGTTATACGCGTTGATAGCAATTGGCACCTAAAGTTCGTGATAGAAATCCGTTAATAACATATTCGATTGAATCGAGTCTAAGACATGTAAGAACCCTAGGATTGCAATTACCGAACCGGGTGTGAACCTTGTTCTAATCCATTGTTTTATAATCTTCAATTAAAGTTTTCTTGTAATCGTTCAAGTTCTAGTAGTTAATTAATCAAATTAAACTTGTTAATTCATTTCAAAATCTTTTCAAAACAAACAAAAACCATAAAAATCATCTAGTAAGCTTCATAATATTGACAAACCGTTAAAATCAATCAAGTCCATTCGCAAACCACATACTCTTGGTGGTTCGGCCCCTTACTACCACTAACTATTTGTAAAGGGTAATTTGGGCATATAAATACTCTCTTTGACCAGAGCGTGACAATCCGATCAAATACAAATGTGTATTGGCGAGTATACAGGTTTTCATACATAGCATAAAAAGATGAGTTTGAAACAATTCCACATGGCAATGCTATTGATACAAGATAAACAATAAAATTGGCATGTGTTTAACTAGTCAAATCAATGATGAAACGCAATAAGCTCATGACATAACCCAAAGTTTACAGGTAGTGCGTTAATCCTATAGCGCTATATATGTCAAGGATAGGCTCGTACGAAGTTAATGATAAGTCTAACACAAAATGTATAACCCCAAGTTTAAAGTATCAAGTAATCAAGTAGGCATGCATGTATAAGGAATGTTTGTGCATTTAAGAATAAAGTTTAAGTGTAAGTTTTATAGATTAACATGTTAGACCCCAAAAGGTGGTAAACGAAAATGGGGTTCAAATATACTCACAAAATTGCATATGCTTTCTGATTATCCAAGTGTTGACGAGTAATGGGATTAGGAGATTGTATGTATTCGGATTGAAGTTCAAGGTATGCTTAAGGTCGGGATTCGAAATTTAAAACTACATGGAAGGTAGATATATGAGAAAATATCCATCTAGCTCATAATACTCATCATTGACACTATGAAACCGATAGGGGTTTGAATGTTTTCATGGGTTAGAGTACCCATTAGAATCGTGATGAGTATTATGTTATTTGATGGTGTAACCTACTATTTTGAAAAATAATCATTAGGTTATCATCAAAAGTTTGGTTACTATAAGTATAATATGTGCTATATAGTTTATATTATAAGTTCTTAGTCAAAGATTATCACAAGAATGTCATAGAAGTCATGTAGGAGGTAGGAAGATAAATCTTCCATTTAGGAACCTCTTTAGTTGTCACCAATACACAAGTTGTCATAAGACAAAAAGGATGGTCATGAACATGCATTAGGAAATGGAAATACATACTATCTAACTAAGAAAACATCAAGTGATGTGTGGATTTGTAGGTAGGATAGCCCAAGCTACCCAAATAATCACACAACTTCAAGTGTAGGACTTGTTCATCACTTGTAGGTTTAAACCTTTTCAAAACAGAATGTTTATGAGGATTAAATATCTGGATTTACATGTCACAACCTTGTTTTTAAGCTCACATAACCATGGTTTTGATTAGTGGCATAAGGACGTAGGAATGTGTTGAGAAATCTCAATTTAAAGTATGTTAAACTAGTGTTCATACAAAATCAGAAAGTATGTTGCACTTTAGAGCCTTATATGGTGATGTTTCAGCCTTGGATTTCCATGGAAAACCTGTGGAAACATACCTAAGGTTGTTCCAAGTGACTAGAAAGAAGAATCAATGAAAAAGATGGAGAAATCATGAAGTTATGCTTGTTTTTGTAACTTGGAACAAATCTGAATGCTACTGATTTCCAGCTGCGTTTTTGAGTGTTTGAGAGTGAGTTTAGAGTGTTTGCAAAGTGAAAAACGTGTGGAGAAGGCTTGGGTTTTATAGGGACTAATTAGGGTTGGTGGTTGGGTGTAATATGTGCAAGAAATACAAGAACAAACACAAAAATGGGCCAATAATCGAGCTGTTTAGGGGATTATGCGGATCCGGCGTTCTCACCAACCGCGGGCCACATGGGTGGCCGGGTCGCGGGCCGCGAGCCGGGCAGGGGCTGGGTATAAGTTTTAAAAGTTGACAATAGTGGTCTCTTATGTTTGTTTTTGATGGTTTTAAGGTATTTTAAGTATAAAGGTATATTGTAAGGGTATATTATGCAATTAGAACATAAAGCAAGTATAAAATAAGTGTAAATAAGTATGGATGTCGAGAATAAGCATCGTATTTGCATGAATTGAGCATGTAAGTCAAGTATTTGTAAGTTTCACACGCTTCGCATGAATTACGAATAAAGTATCGCATCTATGATTAATCTAAACGTATGAACATTTAAGAAGTATGTAGAACATGAATTCTAAGAAATACGAACTCTATTTATGATTCAAATCTCGGGTTTTACAACGATTATAGCGAAAAGACGATTACAAGGAATACGAGATTTCCTAGAATAACATTACGAGGCGGGCTTTCTAATTATGGAAAGTATGAAAAAGCAGGGCATTTCAAACAGCTCATACGAAACCTACGCCTAAACTGACCATCATCGTACAACGGATTTTCACAAAAATAATCTTGCACTAGACGTTCATGAGCACCTAATTGATCTCGTTCAAGAGCCGGTTGTCTGGTACGCGATGTAGAGGATTGGGCTTCTTCTCGCAAATAATTAATCGCCTCCTGCGTAATTGCGATAACCATATCGTCAAGAACACCGTCGGATGAAGAACTCGAAGAATCGGATGACATTTTTTTGTTGTGATTGGTGTGTGTTTGAGTTGTGATTGGTGTGTGTTTTTGTTGTGTTTGGTGTGTTATTTAGTTTGGGATTGGTTTATATTTATATTTGAATAAAAAAAGACTTTCTTTTTAAAATCGAACGTTTGGCAACGGATATATTTGACCACCAACCTTGATCCTCTCAATTTTATGCCGTTAACATCTTGGCGAGGACACTATAGTGCCCCTTCTTAAATTCGTGGGTGTACGGTGTCGGGTGGCGCTATAGAGGGTGAGGTGGCCGTGGTGGTGCCTCCATACCCTCCAGCCTAAGCTTATATTTTATTTCCGACCCACTAAATAAATAGTTGTTACCTGTCCTTATTTGGATTATATATTTTTGTTAGGGATGTGGCTGGACTCACCGATATGGGTTTCGGGTGGCATACCTGAATTTAAGGTTGTAAACAAATCAAACGTTTAACGAACAGTTCGTGAATTATTCAGTTGGAAATTCGTTTGTGTTCGTGAGTTTATTAAATAAACGAACATGAAGAAGAAAATTCGTTCGTTAAGTTAAATGAACGAACATGAACATAGGCCGCGTTCATTCATTTATGTTCATAAATGTTTGGTAGCATGTTCGTTTTTGTTCGACAATTCATTAGTGTTTTTTTGTTTTTATATTTTATTTAAATGCTTCAAAATTTCAACAAATTATGTAAAAAGTGATAGTGTATTAGATATTCTGTTCATAAACACTTATTTGTGTTCGTTTGTTTCCATTTGTGTTCATGAACGTTAGTTTGTGTTCATTTTTGTTCATCAAGGTTCGTTTCTGTTCGTTACCTAAAATTAACAAACAAACATAAACGGACACGAACAAGCACATTTCCTTAAGAAACGAACACGAACATAAAATCTCGTTTCATAAACATTCATGAACAGTTCATGACCACGTATATTTCTTAACAAATGAACACGAACAAGTTTGTGTTTGTTCGGTTCGTTTGCAACCATACCTGAATTGCTAACATCATTGGGTTACCGATTGAAAAGTGTTGTGGGTAGGAGAGTGATAGAGATAGTTGTGTAAAAAGGTGGAATCTATGGTTTAGAGTAGTGATGCCACCAATAATGTGTTTTGGGGTAGTTTAGGATAAAAGTTAGTTGGTAACGAGTGATTGGTGAAATTTCGGGTAGGTTAGGGTTGTGCCCCTTTCCCCATAATTATACTTAAGAAGATACTACGCCTAAAAAACTAGGCAGGCATGTTGGATGTTAGATAATGTGTTCGATTAAAAATAAGATTCAGTCAGAATAACCTGTTTTTTTAAGTATCATTTTGGTTTGAATCAATACATGTTCGGACTAAAATTTGTTTGGATTGAAATTATTCGTTTAAAAAAAGTATCAAGCTTGGCCACCTGTTATATTATTTATATGGCGGCTATAGGTTGTGGTTGTTGGTGATGGCGATGACAATAGGAACCCTAGCAGAGCACGTGGTAATGATGGCGTTAGTGGAAGTGGTGGCGACGAAGCTCGTGGTGATCACACATGTAGTGTTGTAGAATACAACTATGGAGGTGAATGGGTATGGTCCCAAATCTTGCGCCATGCTTAGGCACAAGTGACCATCACCCAGTATACTTTGCCACTTAAGGCTAAAAACATGCTTCAGTCCTGCGCAAGCATATACACGGACATCATCAGACGATGGAACCTTCTCTTGACTTCTACGTCCAATCGAGGAGTTGCAAAATCTGACACTGCATAAAGCTGAGTAGTTGATGGGGATGTGTTGTTTTGTACTGTGGAACTCATCCAACACATACTACGGTCTTGCGCAAGCCTACAGGGTGCACGCGCAAGGGCAACATCTTATTATAATGCAAGTGGAACCTATGACTTTTACGTCTAATCGAGAAGTTGCAAAATTTGACTTCTGTGACCAACCATCAAGTGGCACACCCTGACACTGACAACAGGCCATGTGGCGGCGGCTCCTTCGTGCACCTGACACAACAAGACACCTGGCGATGCCTCGACCGTGCGCCTGTCACTTCTGTAGCCTGCACACCTGACAGGCCAGTGGATAAGCTGCAAGTTGTCTGTCAAGCCCAAGGCCCATCAGAGAGCTCGTTGGCCTCTCTCCTTCACTCTTCGGCTATTAATACTAGACTTTGAAGCGGGTTTGAGGTAATGCTAATATGCTCTCTCACACTTGCTACTTAATCACTTATCTTGCTTCCTAAGTAAATATTGATTTTCACGCCGGAGGGTGGTAACAATGAGCAACCCCCACCTCATTCTCCTTGTTGCGAGTCACGGTGTTTTCATTACGCAGGCGACAGATACAAGATCATCCAGCCATCGATCGAGGAAAAAAGGGATTAACTCTATCTTGACGAGACTCGACCCGTGGACTAACCAGTCGGTTAACCACTGTTTCTTCATTGGTGCCAACCGCTATTTTTACAAGCACTATCATCTTTTCTTTTCCAGAATCATGACTGATCACACCACCTTTGTCAACCCCGACATGAAGTCCTAGGTTCCAGTCCTGATCGAACAAACGGAGAATGTTCCCCATAATTAAACGACGAGTCACATTGGAACCTCCACTTAAGTGGGGAACGTATCGGTGAATCTGCCGAATATTCCCCAGTTAGCATCAATTATACCAGAGGGGGAGGATCCTCTCTCCTGGTTCTTAACAATAAGCTGCTTTGAATGCAGTATACGCCTAGCTCTGCGCGGGGACCTAGCAGACTATACAGATTGCACCCATCACACCAACGCCTCGTGTTCTTCAATACGAGACACTACCCCCACAACAGCATACGCCTAGAGACAGGCGCGAAGAACATGGTGACTCGTATATGCGTCAGTATACGTTACAAGAAGGGGCTTCAACTTATGGATTCCGGGCGAGAGCCTCAGCGTACCATAGGATGGGGCCACCAAGGCAACATCGGCGGGACTCCGACAACCACTAAGGGTCCGATGTACAAAGCCGTCGTGGGCCACCCCACAACGACGATATAGACGACAGGATCGACCTGAATCCACCTATTATGCGGAGGAGTCGCTTAACATTTTTAACTGGTTAGATAACGACCGGGACGCATACAGACATGCGCAACCGCGCGCAACTTATGATCACGCAGCAAGGCACGATTACAGCTCGGTCTACCGACCGAAGTCTGCGGCTGGCAGTTCCAAGTTCATAAAAAGAATTGCCCTAGCACCGCTAACACGATATAAAACTTCCACCAAGTGTGGGAAAATACAATGGGCTGATAGACCTAGACGACCACATTTGTGTCTTCACCAGTGCCGGCCTTGTTGGTGGCTGGACGCAACCATTGTAGTGCCATCTTTTCGTCCAGACCCTTACTTGCAATGCAAGGGCCTTGTTTGACAGGTTACCAGTGGGCTCACTGGTATCTTACGATGATTTGCAAGAACAATTTCTTGCTCACTTCAGCCAACAAAGGCGACACATCTGAGATACGACGGACGTTATGATGATCTGGTGCAGAAATAATGAAGGCTTGGAAGCCTTCATCAGCAGATTTAACAAAGAATGCCTCGAGATCGGCAAGGTACCCGATGCGCTTGCACGCGCACATTTCTGTTATGCCGTCAGGAATGAAGAAATGATCAAGATGATTTCTGGTTAGGAAGGCTTACCAGAGCGCTCAGTACTTCAAAACAAAGACAAAGATTGCACTTCGTATGCCAATCTGCATTCTTCAAGACAGGAGTCATCAAGGAACAGCAACAGCACGCACAACAAAAACTCGTGGATGCGCGACCACGAGTCCAGATTATATGATAAGTATGGGTACCAAGCGGATGCCAGATCTACAATCGACAACCAACGGGATCGTAGGGTAACAAAAAAAGGGAACCGGGACCGATAATGGACCGATCTCACCAAATCACCAAAAGACATTCTTCTAACTGAGGAATGTAACTTTAAACCAACAGCACCGATGAATAACAAAAAGGGGCAAGACCTCAACTTGTATAGAGATTACCACAAAGATACTAGTTACACCACCAATAATTGCATCAGTCTTCGACAAGAGAATGAGAAGGCCCTTAAGAATGGAAAGCTGCAACATCTGTCGCAGCATGTGAGAAAAGAAACAAAGCACACCAATAGCCAAGATAAGGGTCCTTCTAACAAGAAAATGAAATACCTAAACGTCCACATGATAACTGGTGGGCGCAGGCAACATAAGAAGGCAGTTAAGAGGGGCTAGACGATGATTGGCGTGACGAGCAAGTTATCATCCCTCGAGTAAGATGCGGACCACGCAAAAAGTGCGCCGTCATGGTAATTGGCTGCCTGGGACACTTCTACACAGACTATGTCTTTATAGACCCGGGCAACAACTCCGACATAATTTATGTACAGTGCTTCATGTGACACCCGGCTATTCAGGTTGTACCGTACAAATGTAACACGTGTCATGAATAAATAAAAAGGATGTATTTGACTGATATTAATGTTTATATGTGATATTTGATGTGTTGGTAAATCCAAACTTTGATAAAAATTATGTTGGCAACAATAAGATAAACGCTTATCGCGTAACGAACAAAATGCGAAACGAACGTCGGTGACCACCCGATCAATGTTAAAATACTAAAAATAATATGTTATGATTAGAATGGTATTTTTAATCATTTCCGGAAGGAAAAATAAATTAAAACGCTAAGAAACTCTATTTTTCGAGTTTAAGTGCGTACCGTGTAATAATACGCATATCTGACAAAATACTGTCAACGCAGCCAGTCGAGGCAACTGGTAATTATTTCAGTAATATTTTAGTTAGATTATTTTTATAGAATGATAAAAATAATTTAAAACGCACTAAAATAGGATTAAAACGCTAGATAAAATACCCGGTATCCAGTAAAATACCGGTTTTTAGTCTAGATTATATATATATATATATATATATATGTGTGTGTGTGTGCGTGTGTGTGTGTATGTATACAATATATATGTGTGTGTTGCAAAAGGTGGCGGCTAGGGGGAGGTTTCTCCTTCTCTCTCTTCCACTTGGAGGCCTTGAAAAACTCCATGCAATGATCATTCCTTTTAGGTAATCTTCTAAAATCTCTCATTGTCCAAGACAAGATCACAAAACACCATTTCACACTCTCTCTCTACCTTACGGCCACACACACACACACTTCCACATTCAAAAATTTTTGAAGTCTCTCTGCAGATCCAAGTCCATTTCAAGAAGGTTTCAAGGTGTTTTGAAGATCCAAAGGTGTTTTCAAGGTGAAACAAGCTCTAAACATCAAAAATCTTGTCAAAACCCACCAAAATCTTGAAAGGTATAAACTTATTTTCAAAAATCATGTCCTTGATTCTTGGTGGTGATAGTGATGTTGGAAGGTTTCTCTTGAACTTAGAATTAATCACAAACTTGAAACTAATAATGAATGAGTTTTTAAACAAAGTAAAATGGAAGTGTGTACATATGTATGTATGGCCGAAAGTTTGTGTGTATGTTTGTGTTTTCATTTTGTTGATTCTTGATTGATGAGATTTTTGAAAGATTGTTTCATGCATGAATAAAAAAGGTGTCATACAAGAAGGTTCTTGTGATTTGAAAAGATGACACAAAAGTGGACTTTTGGAAGTTCATATATGTACATATATATGTCATGTGTATATATGTATGTATGCATGCATGTAGGTTTTTGTCATATGTTCATAAATGGAAGAATATTTTCATTTATGTAAACATGATTAGATAATAATGTGATGCACATGTTTTGGTTAATTGAACATGAAATAAATATGTTCTTGGATGCATTTAAGTTCATGTAGGATGATGATGATAAGATATGGGTGCGTTAGATGCACTTACTTGAACATGCATGTTAAAATATGATCATGAAATGGTGATTTGAATAAGATTTGATAAAAATAAATTTTAATTAGATTCTAAACACTAAAGATTTGAATATTTGAAGTGTTAAAATGGTATAAAACTTTGTCTTAAAGTTTACTAGCTTTGCTTGTTGTACTTGGTGCTTTATGTGTTGTAAAATATGTGAAATCGCATGATTTATGTGAATTACACAAAAACTGCACTAATCTGATTATAATCATAATTTTAATTAGTAAATAACATGTATTGTTTTAAAATATCAAGTCATTTCGAGTTGGGATGGTTATGGTAACGTTTAACGCAAAACTATGCGGTAAAACTATTTTAAATCAGTAAGTAAACTGATATTTTTAGTTTAAATATAAGTGTTTTAACAAATTTTAAGTTTACTTGGTGTTTGGTTAGTCATACGTGACTACCGACGCCCGAAAACGTTACTGAATCACTAAAATACGCGTTTTACAATGTACACTAGCATGGGTTATTTATGGGTGAACCTTATGCGCTAAAATGTGTTATGTGATTTAGATATGTTTATACGATAACATGTTAAGTGTTGACATGATAGCGGGAAATTTAGACTATGCATGTACACTTGTGCGCTTAAAGCGGTAGAATCGGTAAAATCGTTTTAAATGTGTAACTTGTTTGTCGAGCATGAAAATTGATACATATAAGTTATTTTATGTATGCATACTTTAAAAATGATGAAATAAATAACTTAAGGAGAATTCGCGTGTTATGATATTTAGTTTATGTGTACGTTTGTGTATATATGTTACGACGCGCAAATTGTAGTTATATTACGTATAAACGGGAGTGTTAACGGATTTACATGATAATGGACACCAATAAAATCGTTCAAATCGCAAAATCTTAAATATATATATATATATATATATATATATATATGAACTCATATATATATTAACGTGTCAACATAATCTAAAACGGTAACTTTTTGAGAAAATCTTAAAGCTATGTGAAAATTCTAAGATGCGGAGAAACTTAGGAATTTTGTGATATATTGATTGATAAATCGTTCCTACGTATAATAGAATGTGTAGAAATCAATTTGTGCAATTGCGTTATTTAAAATACGCACCTAAAGGTGAGTGTCACTAAACGCCCTCTTTTTACTGGTTTGTACATGTTTTGGGGGAAGAACACGCCTAAAAAGGGTTTAATAATGTTTTTGAATAAAACATACCTTTTGATATATAAAATGTATATTTTCATTGGAAATATATGGATTTGTTAAATATATATGTTTCTGGGAGAAACGGTTTTGGTAAATAAATATGTTTCGGGGGGAAACGATTTTGGTGAATAAATATGTTTCGGGGATAAAAGGGGATTAGCACGGTGTTTAGGGGAAAACGACCGTGTGGTTGGGACAAATTTGCTTGATCTCAAGAGAGTAAGTATCGGCATAGGCTTACATTTCGGTGGGGATTTCAGGGAATTCGTACAATATCATATACTAAATTTATCATTATTAGTAGGATATATATATTGTAAGTGAGGCAGGCATCGTAGATGGCCTCGATATGGGCCATGCGCAAGTGATGTCATTTTATCATTTAAGTATTGCACACAGGAATTGTTGATAGATCTATCGGGTTGACAACCCCGTCGTGACCGGTCGCTCCGTGTCAAGTCAAACGACGAATTGATATTATGTTCATAGTCTAGCATTGATTATACCTTCATTTTTAATATATAGTTCGTAATGTCTTGCTACCTTACGAGTCCGAACATTTGATTCTATCAATTTAATATGTAAACTCGGGAAGATGTCTATGGTCGGAAGGTTCTACGGAAATGCTTGCGACGGCTGACCCTTGAGTTTTTACAAGGAAATGAATTAACTTTCTTAAAAATTATATGGTTGTTTTTATGATAAACACATAATTAGAAAGTTTTTCCTTGGATCAAATTATTTTAAATTTGAATATGTGAACTCACCCTCCATTGTGTTGACACTTGATTTAACGTGTTGATCTTCAGGTACTTGAGTTTGGCTTCGGGAATTATGGTGTATCTTGTGGTTGTTGATGCATGTTTGGTTTGATAATGTGTTGGACAAACTTTTAAAACTGTTTGGGACAAATGTAATAAGATCCATAAGGATCAAGACAACTTAACTATGGTGTGGTTCTGATGAACTTTAAGACTTATGTTTTAAAATCTTTGTTTAAATTAAGTTAAAATGTCCCACAATTTGATGCATCACTCAACAAGATATTAACGGGCACCAACTTCCATCACCACTACGTTTTATATTCCGCTGCGACGTTTTTGGGTTATGACAGAAGTTGGTATCGGAGCCAACGGTTGTTAGCGAACTAGATGTTTTCTGGGAAAACTCTAGACTTCGACCAAAGAATTTTGAGATTAAAGTCCAAAATTCGCGAAGCCAAAGCTTTTAAATAAACATGGAAATTTTATCATGTATGAAAACCATTGCGTGTTTATATGCGTACGTGATTATCGGTTTATTTGGGCCTTATGTGTTATTTTTCATTTGAACACACACTTACTTTGTACGGTTATATATGTCACAGATGTCGCACGAGCACGAGGTCATCGAGATTCATGACTCAGGTAGCGAGCCAGAATTCGAGACTTCACCCAGATCCATTCTACCAGAGATACCCCTCACGACTGCACAAATGGTTGGTATAGCCGAATTCGCTTCGTCATTCCATGTTGATCCTGCTGCTTTTGCCAGCCAGGTAGACCCCCGATATGCTTTCGCAAACAACGGGTGGATAGACGACGATGATGATGTTCCTCCCTCAATTCCTAAGATGGGACAATCGTCAGGCACTGTACCAGTTATCGATGACATGATTAGAGGTGTCCCTATGATCGGAGGATCTTTCAGTTCTGCACCAGTGGTGGACGCCACTATCGTCACAGCTCGACCATTAGAGCCATCTGTCGTCTCACCTGTTGTTGTCGAGTCTATCACTAAGATCCCTCCACCTGTTACTACTGAGTCATCCTTACCATTAATCGAGTCACGCACTCCTACTACACCACTCTTGGTTTATTATCGATGTAAGAAGAGGACTAGGCCTGTTGGAGAGATCGCATCGACGTCACGTGCTGAGACAGCTTTTGCTTCCAAGAAGCAGAAAGGAGTATGGGTTGATCGATGTTGTCATTGTGACCGACAATTTGCCACTCTGCGTGGAGACCTGGACTCAGCTAGGGATAAGATGAAGGATCTAGAGGGACAGATGGACTGGTACGATTAGTTGAAAGGATCTAGACGACAGTGCGATGGATCAGATGCACTGGAGGATAGTGGATTTGGAGGAGCTGGTTAGGAGGATGTTGGATTTTCTGGGTTTGAAGTGTTAGTTGTTTGATGTTTTGTTGGTTGTTTTGTATGTCTCTTTTGATACACTCTATTTATGGCTTGCATACCATATTTTTGGATATTTAGTAGAAATTTTTATATGAACTTGTTATGGGTGTTGACGTAGACATGCCAAAATGTGGTTAGTCGTGTACTAAAAACAAGTTTTATAATTTCTATAATAAATATCAGATGGATTACTTTTGGTTTAAAAATTGTTCTCATTATTATGTGGATATTATACATGCGCAATGTTTGGTCCACTAGCATTTAATGATTGAATTACTTTTTGATATCGTCTTAAGTTGTTATTATTGCTGTAATAATAGAAACGACGAAATGCCGCCAAAAGCGAGATAGGGTTCTGGACTACCTACCACCCTAGAAGAGTTGGCATAACTCATAGCCCAACACGTTAATATTGCCATGGAACAACGCGATGCTAACCAGAATAATGGCCAGGGACGTGGACGTGGTGCTCATGGGCATGGTTTTGGTGGGGGCACAGATCGGAAACCCTCCAGGAAATATAATGATTGGAAAGTTTTAGTAGTTCATGTGTTATGATATAATTGAAGCGTATTCCTGATTTTCATTAACCTTGTGAACAGTGCATGGATGTACGTATAAAACATTCCAGGGCTGCAACCCACGATCATTTACCGGTGCCGAAGGACCCCTAGATACCACCAGATGGATTGAGAAGATGGAATCCATCGTGGCAATCAGTGGTTGTGCTGCTGATCAACAGGTTAGGTATGCTTCTTGTTCTTTTCTTGATGAAGCTTTATCCTGGTGGAACGCGCAAGTTCAAATTATGGGTGAAGACGCTGCCTATGGTCTAACCTGAAATGAACTTAAAGCAATGCTCCTAAAGTAATAACACCCGCGTAGTGAGATACAGAAGATCGAGACCGACTTCTGGAATTTAACCATGGAAGGTCTGAATGTCAGAGCTTACACATCTCGGTTCAACGATTTAGCAAGGTTGGTTCCACGAATGGTCACTCCTGAGTATGTTAAGATAGAGAGGTACATTTGGGGGCTATCGACATGAATTTGCAGCATGGTCACATCAGCGAAACCCACTACCTATCTAGAAGCTACTACTCTTGCGAAATCGTTACTGGATGACGCTGCTCGCAAAGGCAGCCTTAACAAGAAGGAGGAAACCGGGAAGTCGTCGGGCAAGGCCAATGCAGACGTGAAATCTGAGCAGTCGGAGAGATCTGAGCCTAGATCTGGGGACCGATGAGAAGCGTGACAGGAAACACAGTTCGGGGAAGGCGTGTGTAGCAAATTCTAGCAGTTCTAGAAGGGATAATGCCAGGGATGACAGGAGTAGTTCTGAGAAGAAGACTCACGATGATGAGCAGAGAATGTGCGCCAGGTGTGGTCGAACTAGGCATGTTACCAGCGAGTGCTATGCTAAGAGTACTTCAAAGGGAGTGAAGCTAGAGGGATGCTCCCAGTGCGGTGCACAAGGACATTTCAAGAGGGATTGTCCTAAAGCAAAGGGTTAGAATGCCAGGGGCAGAGCGTTCGAGCTAAATGCTGGAAAGGCACGTGACGATCCTGCTGTTGTTACCGATACATTTTTTTATCAATAACCATTCTATGTTTGTACTCTTTGATACCAGGGCTGACTTGAGTTTTGTTTCGAAAAACTTTAAACTATTTCTGTGTTCTCCAACAAGTAAGCTAAGTAAAAAGTACTCAATAGAACTAGCAAATGGTAAATTGATAGAGACTAGTGAAGTCGTATGAGGTTGTAGTATTCGACTAGACGATCATAGTTTTAGTATCGACTTATTGCTAGTGGAGCTGGTAGTTTTGATGTAGTTGTGGGGATGGATTGGCTATCCAAGAATAAAGCTGAGATTAATTGCTCGAAGAAGCAAGTGAGGATACCTCGTCCTGGTGATGGTGAAGCTATAGTTGTTCACGGAGACCAATCGAGTCGAGTGTCGAGTGTTGTTAGTGTTATGAAGATGCTTAAGATGTTGCGTAAGGGTTATCCGGTGTACTTAGTTAACTTAGTGGATACGAAGGCTGAAGGTAGGAAGATCGAAGAGATTCCTATAGTTCACGACTATCCAGAAGTTTTCCCTGAATACTTACCTGGATTGCCCCCTGTGAGACAGATCGTGTTTAGAATTGATCTGGTACCCGGTGCTACACCAATTGCAAAATCTCCTTATAGATTGGCATCGTCAGAGATGAAAGAATTGTCGAATCAGCTTCAAGAGCTATTAGAAAAAGGTTTCATTCGACCAAGCTTTTCGCCTTGGGGTGCACCTGTTTTGTTCGTAAAGAAGAAGGATGGATCCTTCAGGATGTGCATTGACTACAGAGAGCTGAACAAGTTGACTATCAAGAATCGGTACCCTTTACTGAGAATTGACGATTTGTTTGATCAGCTACAGAGATCTAGTTACTACTCGAAGATCGACCTGCGTTCAGGATATCATCAGTTGAAGGTTGCTGACGAAGATGTTCCGAATACTGCTTTTCGAACACGATATGGCCATTACGAGTTTTTAGTCATGCCTTTTGGCTTAACTAATGCGCCAGCTGTGTGTGACAACCCTCACCAAACCAGGTATCCGTACGAATTAATTAATATTTAATTAATGCTTAATTACTGTGCTTGCTTACAACTGTGGTTAAACTGCTTCTGGATTTCTGATACATACATACTCATGCATCACATTTTATACTGTCACTCTATTATTTACACACAAACATCAGTGACAACCTTGATGCACAAAAGCACAGTGAGTAGATTACTACACTAGACAGATATTGTCTCTAAGGCCAGTATGAGCCGGGAATAGATTACTACACTAGTAAAGAGTGTAGGGAGGTGAGGATTGTAGAACTGCGTCACTAGGTGATTGTTATAGTGACCGGATGTGCCTAAGACATGCTTTAACAACAAAATTCTGCACTTTATTACAAAATTCAGCATTTAACTTAACTAGTAAAGTGCAAAAACATGGGAAAATTATACTAGACACTTTCCAAAGTGTCGGGAATTCATTGTGTCACTAAAAATAATATTTAAGACACTTTAAATGCTTATTTAGCACTTTAACGGATCAGTATCCAACCGAACAACCGGACTTTACCCGGAACATAAAAATATTGTCAATGACATTGTTTTTCCTTTTCTGAGCCAGTTAGGGTCCCCGAATACCCTAACACCCTTTATAATTCATAACACACATAACACACTAATCAACACCCTTAGTACTTAACTAAATACTAACTAGCTAGTTTAAAACAAACCATGACCCCACCCCCCCTTGACCGAATCGGTCCCCATGTGGGACACTCTCCACCCATTTTTAAATATTTTATTTTGAATGTCTAATATCTTCCATACACATTACATAATGGATATTTAGGAAACATGGATTATAAGTGTGTATGAGAGGTTCACCATTTCATTCAAACACTTAAACAAATTTGGCACTCTCTCTCTCCCTCTCTTTGAAATCGGCCGAGAATCACAACCATAGCCCCATCACTTTCAAATTTTGATCTTGCTAAACCACTTACATACAAGGGTGAAAGGTCACACACAAGGAGGCCCGGCGCTTTCGGAATCTCAAGGACCTCACTACGTTGCTTTTATCCACCTTGTTTTCGCTTTGATTCTTCCCTAGCCTTGAGCTAGTTGTAAGTGCTTCCAAACACTCTCTTGTTCATGTTTTAAGTGGTTAATAAGAAATTTAACGGTTAAAATTTATGAACACTAAAGATCAAAACATAAAGTCTTGAATGAAAGATGAACAAGATGGTTAAAGAAAAACTAGTGGTGTAAATCTTATGAAACTTGTTTAGTTGTGATTATTTTATGTTGTTAGTTGCTAGAAGTGGAACGGATCGTCATCTAACCACGCTAGATCATGTTCATGGAACATGAACTAGCAATATGTTAAGTGTGAAAATTTCAAGATGATGAACCTTTCCATACATAGACATGAACTTGTGTAAAAATGATTTTTCTTGTAAAATAGAGTTTTAAACTAGTAGATCTAAAGATCTACAAGTGGTATTTTCGAAGAACCAAGTGTAAGATGCAAACCATGTTTAAAAGCCGGATCTTTCATGAACTAAAAGCATTTTTGTGAACAAACAAGTGTGTAAACACTTGTGTGGCAAAAGGATTTAACAAAGAAATATTTTCATAATTTTTGACTAAGAAGTTGTAAAATTGCATATTCTTTAAACATAAAGTTTTCAAGAAACTGATTTTATTTTTAAAGATAGAAAGATCTACCAAATGTGTTGGAAAGTTACTACATATCGTTACACAACTTACAAGTTCATGTGTTTGCGATTTAGACTTATTTTTGGCTAGTATGACGTTTGAAAATTGTATATTTATGATTGGAAAGTTGTTGGTTGAATTTTTAAAAGAAAATGATACGCTCGTAAGCGTGGCCACCTCCAGTTACAGAGGAAACTCTGGCGAAATTTTTCCAGAAAATAACACTTAGAAATATTTTTGTGACAAGTGTTATAAATATATTTTTAACTTGTTTTTCCAAATAAACTTCGACAAGATTTTTATTACGAAATTACCAAGTGTCGGAGGTGGGTTTTCGTAAATGAAACTTGTTAAATATATATTTAGAATATATATTTCATAGTAAAACGCTTGTGTGATTTTGTGATTATTATGTGAACTACACATATATTATTTTTTTAGGGTAAAAATAATATAACTCGTATACACTAAAAAGTAATGACTCCAAAATAATACCAACGCCTTCACAAATAAATATCTAAGTTATACCGGTATTATTATTACCACCCGAACTTTAAATGTAACCTATGTATTTTCGGAAAAATACTCTTAAATGTGTATTTTGATAAAAGTGTTATTTTGGAAATCGTATGGAATAAAATATAATATTTTTGGGAAAAATATGTATATTTTGGAGATAGAATATTTTAGACAAATGAATAAAAATATATTTTATTAAGTGAGACTTAATAATATATTTTTGAATTTATAAAAAACGCACATGTATTAAAACCCCCATCCTTGGGAAGGAATATAATCATTAAATAATTAAGAAGTGTTAACACGAAATAGTTGTCTAACTATTTCCCAAAAACGTTAAACCTTAAGCCAAGGCACGGCCGTCCGTCTAATAGAAGTTAGTACGTGTAGGTCGTCAGGCAGCAGGTTGATTTGGGATTGACTATTTCGAGACGCACTTCAGTGAGTTCATGTCCCCCCTTTTTCTCTTAACTGTTTTCAGTTTTTATACTTCGGGGGTGAAATACATGTTACTATGTTTACGAATACTTTTTACATGGTATGGTTAGCGTAAGGAGGGTTACTACTTAGATCATGTGAGTGAGTAGGCTGAAACTGGAGGCCATTAATCCTCATTGTAGGACCGAGGTTCAGTAGCGGTAGATCTATCTGGGTGTAGCGAGCCCAACTCCAAGCCCAACAGAACGGACCTCGGGGTGACTTTGAGCTCGACGCAAAAATCTGCTAGGTTTGAGTCTTCCTACTGCACTTCACACATATCAATGGCCTTGCAAACCATTGGTGATCTCTTTATTTCCTTATTTGCTACATACCAGGGATTTTATACTTACAAAGGTTTTACATACTCACTTTCACATGCACTCGCTCAACTTTATGTTGATTTTTCAACTTACATGTATTTTTTGGGAATTAGGGATCTGGCAAGGTATGCACTGTCGTTACGCTGCGTAGAAGAATGGTGTCATCCATGTTTAGGGATTGTGACTTTTACCTGGACGAGTCACAAGTCTTAAACTATGTTTATTTCATGGTTGTGGTTGTGTCTTATGAACAAGGTTTTTATTATGTTGTGTTGTAAACTCGTTGCATGCGTCAACTCTAAAACAATGTTGTCGTGTTTTACTTTTAAAACTTGAAATAATGGATGATCATCATGGTTTTACTTTCATATAGCTTTGTTGTGATTAAGCTATGGTATTAAGAAGTCACACCAAAATAAACCCACGCTTCCGCAAAGCCAGGGTGTGACACTGTGTTCATGGATCTCATGAACAGGGTATGCAAACCCTAATTGGATAAATTCGTGATAGTATTCATCGATGATATACTTATCAATTCGCGAACCAAAGAAGATCATGAGCATCATCTGAAGTTGATTTTAGAGCTGCTGAAGGAAGAGAAATTGTATGCCAAGTTCTCTACGTGCGAATTCTGGATTCGAGAAGTTCATTTTCTCGGACACGTCATAAATGAGAAAGGTATACACGTGGACTCGTCGAAGATAGAGGCGATCAAGAATTGGGAGGTGCCAAAGACTCCGTCGGAGGTGCGACAATTCTTAGGACTTGCTGGGTACTATCGGAGATTCATAGAGAATTTCTCCATATTAGTGCAGCCTTTGACGCTATTGACCCAGAAGGAGAGGAAGTTTGATTGGATGGAAAAGCTGGAGGAAGCTTTTCAGTTGTTGAAGGAAAAGTTGTGTAGTGCACCTATTCTTTCCCATCCTGAGGGAAATGATGATTTCAATTTATATTGTGATGCGTCACGTTTGGTCCTCGGATGCGTGCTTATGCAGAAGGACAAAGTGATAGCCTATGCATCCAGACAATTGAAAGTGCACGAGATGAATTACACAATATATGAATTGGAGTTAAGAGCTGTTGTGTTTGCCTTGAAGATCTGGAGACATTATTTGTATGGCACGAAGTGTACGATTTACACAGACCATAAGAGCCTCCAGCATATCTTTGATCAGAAGGAGCTCAACATGCGACAGCGACGCTGGGTAGAGTTACTCAACGACTACGAGTGTGATATCCATTATCACCCTGGTAAAGCAAATGTTGTTGCTGATGCGCTCAGTAGGAAGGAGAGGGATAAGCCTCTATGTGTGCGTGCTTTGGGCTTGACCATATAGACGAGTTTGACTGATCGAATTCGTAATACGCAACGAGAAGCTTTGAAGGATGAGAACCTGAGAAGGGAAGGTTTGAGAGGATTAGAATGTGAACTAATACCAAAAGCGGATGAAGTGATGTACTTCATGAACCGGATTTGGGTTCCCCTTAGGGGTAACATATGTGAACTGGTTATGAACGAAGCTCATGAATCCAGATATTCTATTCACCCAAGTTCTATCAAGATGTATCAGGATATCAAGGAGTTATACCGGTGGCCAAATATGAAGAGAGATGTTGCGGTTTACGTGAGTAAATGTCTGACGTGCTGAACATCAGAAGTCGTCTGGGCTTCTGCAGCAACCAGAGATTCCTAAGTGGAAATGGGAACATCATACAATGAACTTTATCACCAAATTACCCCGTACGTCGCGTGGACATGATACGATATGGGTAATCGTGGATCGATTAACAAAGTCTGCTCATTTCTTAGCGCTTAAGGAAACAGACAATACAGAGAAGATATCGCAGTTGTACCTTAACGAGATTGTAGCCCGTCATGGAGTACCAGTGTCAATTATCTCAGATAGAGACAGTCAGTTCGACTCTAGGTTTTGGCGATCTCTTCAGGAGTCACTGGGTTCTCGGTTAGACATGAGTACTGCATATCATCCTCAAACGGATGGTCAGAGCGAGGGAACCATTCAGACGTTAGAGGATATGTTGAGAGCGTGTGAGATCGATTTTGGTGGAAGTTGGGATACTCATTTGCCTTTGGCTGAGTTTTCTTACAACAATAGTTATCACGCTAGTATCAAGGCCGCTCCGTTTGAAGCCTTGTATGGAAGGAAGTGTCGATCACCACTTTGTTGGGCTGAAGTCGGCAAGAAGCAATTGACCAGACCCGAGCTTATCCAGGAAACGACTGACAAGATTATCCAGATAAAGGGAAGGTTGAAAGCTGCCGCAGATCGACAGAAGAGTTATGCGGATAACCGTAGGAAACCGTTGGAGTTTCATGTTGGTGATCAGGTTATGTTGAAGGTATCGCCTTGGAAAGGCGTTGTGAGGTTTGGAAAAGGGGGAAAGCTGAGCCCGTGTTATATAGGTCCTTTCGAAATCGCATCTCGAGTTAGATGAGTCGCGTATAGGCTCAAGTTGCCACAAGAGTTGAGTGGAGTTCATGACGTGTTTCATGTCTCCAATCTGAAAAAGTGTCTGTCGGATGAGACACTGATTATACCCCCTGGAGAGGTTCGAGTGGATGATAAACTAAGATTTATCGAAGAACCAGTAGAGGTTCTGGATTGGAAAATTCAGAAACTTAGGAAGAGTACGCTTAAGTTGGTCAAGGTTCGCTGGGATTCTAAACGTGGACCCGAGTTCACCTAGGAACGACAGGACCAGATGCAATGGAAATATCATTATCTCTTCCCACCTAGTGCGAAAACAAAACCTGTAGAGTAGAATTTCGGGGACGAAATTTCCTAAACAGGGGGAGACTGTGACACCTGGCTATTTAGGCTGTACCGTACAAATGTAACATGTGTCATGAATAAATAAAAAAGGTTGTATTTTACTGATATTAATGTTTATATGTGATATTTGATGTGTTGGTAAATCCAAACTTTGATAAAAATTATGTTGGCAACAATAAGATAAACGCTTATCGTGTAACGAACAAAATGCGAAACGAACTTCGGTGACCACCCGATCAATGTTAAAATTCTAAAAATAATCTGTTATGATTAGAATGGTAATTTTAATCATGTCCGGAAGGAAAAATAAATTAAAACACTGACAAACTCTATTTTTTGAGTTTAAACGCGTACCGCGCGATACTGCGCATATCTGACAAAAACTGTCAACGCAGCCAGTCGAGGCAACTGGTAATTATTTCAGTAATATTTTAGTGAGGTTGTTTTTATAGAATTATAAAACTAATTTAAAACGCACTAAAACGGGATTAAAACGCTAGATAACGTACCTGGTATCCAGTAAAATACTAGTTTTTAGTCTAGATTATATATATATATATATATATATATATATATATATGTGTGTGTGTGTGTGTGTGTGTGTGTGTGTATGTGTACAATATATGTGTGTGTGTTGCAAAAGGTGGCGGCTAGGGGGAAGGTTTCTCATTCTGTCTCTTCCACTTGGAGGCCTTGAAAAACTCCATGCAATAATCATGCCCTTTAGGTAATCTTCTAAAATCTCTTATTGTCCAAGACAAGATCACACAACACAATTTCACTCTCTTTCTCTCTACCTCACGGCCGCACACACACACACACTTCCACATTCAAAAAATTTTGAAGTTTCTTTGAAGATCCAAGTCCATTTCAAGAAGGTTTCAAGGTGTTTTGAAGATCCAAGGGTGTTTTCAAGGTGAAACAAGCTCCAAACATCAAAAATCTTGTCAAAACCCACCAAAATCTTGAAAGGTTTAAACTTATTTTCAAAAATCATGTTCTTGATTCTTGGTGATGATAGTGATGTTGGAAGGTTTCTCTTGAACTTGGAATTAATCACAAACTTGAAACTAATAATGAATGAGTTTTTAAACAAAGTAAAATGGAAGTGTGTACATATGTATGTATGGCCAAAAGTTTGTGTGTATGTGGGTGTATATTTGTGTTTTCATTTTATTGATTCTTGATTGATGAGATTTTTGAAAGATTGTTTCATGCATGAATCAAAAAGGTGTCATACAAGAAGGTTCTTGTGATTTGAAAAGATGACACAAAAGTGAACTTTTAGAAGTTCATATAGGTATATATATATATGCCATGTATATATTAGTATGTATGCATGCATGTAGGTTTTCGTCATATGTTCATAAATGGAAGAATATTTGCATTTATGTAAACATGATTAGATAATAATGTGATGAACATGTTTTGGTTTATATGAACATGAAATAAATATGTTCTTGGATGCATTAAATTTCATATAGGATGATGATGATATGATATAGGTGCATTAGATGCACTTACTTGAACCTGCATGTTAAAATATGATCATTGTTGGTGCATTTATGTCTATCGCCTCCGTCAATACGAGCCGTAGCGAGAAACAGTTTAATTCTAGCCTTATATTTTTATAATTAGATAGAAAAGGCAAGGTGGCAATATTGTAAATAAGAGGAAAGCTCTTATAAGCCTTGGCCTATAAATAGAAAAGTTAGGGTTAGATGTAGAGACTTTTTCCATTTGGAGCTTTGGAGATCTAGACCTAGAGAGAGAAAATCTAGAGAGAGAAAGTTCGCTCTACGTGATTCAGGTGCTGTACGTTTTCACATCAATCAATAGAATCACAAGTTATATTACGTTCTCGTGTGTTCGGTCACGTTCGTGTACGGATTCCGCACGTCACACGTTCGGTTCGCAATCGTTTCGGAGTCGAAAACCGGTCCTAACAAGTGGTATCAAAGCAGGAGCTCGATTGCACTGATCTATCACACAGATTCGTACAGGATTTCATCAGAATCAGATCCAAATTTCTACCAGATTTGTCAAATTTCTTCATCTTTTCATATTCTTCACGTTTTTATCAGAAATTTGCCAAATTAAACGACTTTTTACGGTTAAAATCGGCTAATTTTTGAATATGTTGTGCGAAAACATCTGATTTACAAGCCTATAAATTTTCAGATCTTAATTAAAAGCCGTTCGGGAGAAATCTAAATTTTTTGGTCCGAAAAAGTGAATATGTTTGCTGTTACTGTTATGATGATATTGGATGTCATCCGATCGGACTGCAGTCCGAACGGACAGTAGTCCGAACCAAAGTATCCATCTTTCATTACATCGCATAAATTGTTGACTTGTTGACTGTTATCCGATCGGACTACAGTCCGAACGGACAGCTGTCCTAATCATTGTCCCACACTTTGCCATTCATTAAAGAAGTTGACTTAATTGACCGTCACTCGATCGGACTACAGTCCGAACGAGCGGTAGTCCGTTTCAACACATCTCTTTCATTTCATTAAAGTCAACTGTTTAGTCAACAAAGTAACCTGCCACCATTAATATCATACTTCAGTAATCACGTGATATATATGAATTAGATAGAATCAATTTAAACGGTCCAATGAGATAATACTTTAGTGATTCATGTCATATGCATTAATTCATGATCAGTTTGCATGTGATACATTCAGTTGTTTGCATAATTAGTGTTGTCAGTTCATTAATTCTAGAGGTCAAATGAGAAATTGTTTTACATAAAGGTATATCGGCCATTGCTTTGTGCATGTGACATGTCAGATTGCAAGTGAGATTATATTTCAGTATTGAAGATACATGTCCGAGGCCGGACATGATCCTTGGGACGAACAAAACTTCACTCGGACAGACATCTGAAATATGTCCGTTCCATATCCAGAACCTCCGAAGACGAACCTCCATTTAAGTGCGTCTGGACGGATGATGTCATCTCAGTTGACCACTATAAATACCCCATCAAGTACAAAGCCAAGTACGATTTTCTGAACCTTCGTCCTTACTTTCTCTCTCTATTTTCTCTCTCTACCAATACTTATCCTCACGCCGGAGGGTGGTCGCAGAGGGGCCCTCCCATCTCTGCGACGAGCCTAATGGTTTTCTGTTTTGCAGGACCGTTTCCCAAGTTCTCCCACAAGATCCAAACCCTCGTTTACAGGCTCCGGCCTAAACACGATTCTTTGGTTCTTCAATTGGCGCCATCCGATCTCAAAGCTCTTAGTCCTTCACTCTGGTGAATTTCTTGAGCAAAAAACTGACAAATGGCGGCCTCAGGTTCTGTGAATCTAGGATCTACAACTGTTAGTACACAAACTACAGCACCAGCAAGTACCGTTTCTATAACCTCAGCTGCTTTAAGCTCAGGGCCGGGAACAACCTTGCCATTTGTTCTAATCCCTACTTCGCAAACATCTGAGTTTGATGCAGAGTTTCTCTCCAAAAATGCAAGCCTTCTGCGACGATTGAAAGCACAACAGGCTAGAGATGAACAAATCCTCGGTTTACGAACCAGGTTGTTTCAAGATGAAGCCCCGGTAAGGACCATGGGTCCTACAATGTTTACCCCTCCTACTTTTTCCACAGTTGTTACCTCGGAAATTTACACTGGGTACGTCCAGGGTTCGTCCGGACCCTCGCCAGCAATGGCAATACGAAATGACGCACAGATGGACGTAGTTAATGATCCGGAACTCACCAAACCGTATCACCCAGTTTCCATGACTGCCAAGTCAAAGTTTAGCGCTCGAATCACACATGCCAAGCTTCCTCCGAAGCTCAAAATGCCAACTACAGTAAAAAAGTATGATGGTACAACTGATCCGGATGATCATATGTTCGATTTCGACGGAGCCGCACGAGTAGAACAGTGGCCGATGCCAGCGTGGTGTTTCATGTTCGCGCAAACACTAACCGGAGCTGCTCGAGTATGGTTTGATGCGCTGAATGAAGGTGAGATCAACGATTTTGAAGAGTTCCGAAGATTATTTCTCCAAAATTTTAGCCAGCAAAGGCATTACTCCAAAGAAATCACCGAAGTTCACAACATTCGGAGAAAGGACGGAGAATCTTTGGATAGTTTCATTGACCGGTTTAACCGGGAGAGTATGCAGATCAGTGGAGCTGTTGATCAGCTGAGGATCTCCGGATTCTGTCACGGAGTCCGGAACAATCAGTTGGTTGAAAAACTACACGAAAATCTCCCAAAAACAATGGAGGTACTCATGGAGCGAGCTAGAGCTTTTGCTCAAGGCAAAAACGCATGTAACCCAGCTCCGGAGTCAGATCACAAGATGTCTTCTTGGAAGAAAAACGGTGGGTCGGTGTTTGACAAAACCCCATCTGGAAATAGGGGACGATCGCATCCCTACAGCAGGAATGACAGACCTCCACGCGGAAGAAGTTCTGGGTCAAGGTTTTACAACTTATCAGATCTTTCCAAAACTCCCAGTGAAATTCTTAGTGCGGAAGGGGCAAACTTCCCTGCTCCACCAAAACTCCGAAACCCGGGTGATAAGAATTCCAAAAAGTACTGTGATTACCATCATGCTCGAGGTCACAACACAGATGATTGCTGGTCGCTGAAACAAGAAATAGAAAAAGCAGTGCGATCCGGAAAGCTGTCGCATCTAGTGAAGGAAGTAAAAGAAGGAAAATCTTCAGGTAATTCGGTGGATAATCCGAACAACCAACCAGGAATTGGCATGATCAGAAAAGCGGGTAACCAAGGCATCAAGCGATCCAGTCACCATATGGCCGCTTGGATGCAGCAACCCATTGCTTTTCCTCCTATCAATCCTGAAGAAATCAAGGACGGACCAATCATAGTGTCTGCGATCATAGCAGGTCATAAGGTCCGGAGGATCTATGTCGACAGCGGAAGCGCCACGGAAATCATGTACAAGCAGTGTTTTCAACAGTTGGCTCCACAGACCAAGGCAAAGTTAATCCAAGTCTCAATGCCGCTGGTAAGTTTTTCTGGAGAGGTGGTGCAGCCTATAGGGCAAATCACTTTACCAACAACATTGGGAGAAGGAAGTTTGACTCGAACCGTAAATTTGACATATCTAGTGGTGGAAGCAAGATCCGTACATAATGTTATCCTAGGGAGGCCCGGTATGTGTGCCTTTGGTATCATCAGTTCTACCATTCATGGATCGTTAAAATTCCCCACCGAAGCAGGAATAGCAACTCTGCACTCCGAGTCCACAATTTGCGTAGCTGAAGTGCGACAAAGCAATGGTACTAACAAACCTCCGAACCTCCTCACAGAGGAATGGGCTATTCATCCGCATTTTCCAGAGCAGAAAATTGCAGTCGGAGCTCAACTTCCTGAGTGTACTAAAAAGAAGTTGTGGAAACTTTTATCTAATTCTCTCGATGTATTTGCCTGGCAAACCTCTGATATGGTGGGAGTTCCGCGGTGTTTGGCTGAACATAAGCTAAAAGTGTCACATTCAGCAAAGCCAGTAGCTCAAAGAAAAAGAAACATGGCTCCAACCCGAAATAAAGCAATCTCCGAAGATGTGAAAAAGTTGTTAAGTGCTGGAATCATCCGGGAAGTACGCTACCAGACCTGGGTTTCTAACCCAGTGATGGTAACCAAGAAAGATAAAACCTGGAGAATGTGCGTAGATTTCTCCGATTTAAACAACGCATGTCCGAAGGATTGTTATCCCTTACCGGAGATCGATCTAAAGATTGACTCCCTTTCCAGGTTTCGTCTTAAATGCTTCTTGGATGCATACAAAGGCTATCATCAGATACAGATGGCTTTGGAAGATGAAGATAAGACAGCGTTCGTAACCAATGAAGGGCTTTTTTGTTATACCAAAATGCCATTTGGATTGAAAAACGCCAGAGCCACGTATCAGAGGCTGATGGATAAGGCATTCAAGGACCAGATCGGAAGGAACTTGGAAATTTATGTGGACGACCTGGTCATAAAAAGTCAGGCCGAAGATAACATGATTGACGACATACTCGAAACCTTCACCAGGCTTCGGAGTATCAATCTTAAGCTTAATCCCAAAAAATGCTCCTTCGGTTTAGAGGAAGGAAAGTTTCTCGGTGTATGGATAACCCAGTCCGGAATCAAGGCACATCCGGACAAAATCAAAGCGGTAGTCTCCATGCAACCTCCCAAAACTGTCAAAGAAATTCAATCATTAAACGGAAAGCTCGTTGCTCTTCATCGTTTTGTTTCAAAAGCGGCTGATCGCTCTATTCCTTTCATGAATGTGTTGAAAAAACGAACGGGAAAAGGCCAAATAGAGTGGACACCGGAAGCCGATTCGGCATTTCAGGAGCTGAAAGTCTGTCTTGGATCCTTGCCCACCTTAACCGCTCCAATTACCGGAGAAACTGTCACGGTGTATCTCTCCGCTTCTCATTTTGCCATAAGTGCAGTGCTCGTAGTGCATCGGAATCAAGCACAAATCCCGGTCGACTACGTAAGCCGCATCTTGAAAGATTATGAAACCCGGTACCCGATGATCGAAAAGTTGGCACTTGCTTTGGTACATGCCTCTAGACGCCTCCGAAGATACTTCCAAGCTTTCAATATAGAAGTACAGACTGATCTCCAGATCCAACAAATTCTTAGAAAACCAGAGGTCTCCGGACGTCTCACTAAATGGGCAATTGAACTCAGCGCTTTCGACATCACCTATCGTACCAGAGGACCGGTGAAAGGCCAGGCAGTGGCAGATTTCCTCACGGAGGTTCCAACCGGAGAGAGCACCAAAGAAAAATCCACCCTACCAAGGGTATGGAACTTATATACGGATGGAGCCTCAAGTAAAGAAGGGTCGGGGGCAGGATTGATCCTTATAGATCCAGAAGGGATAGAGTACACTTATGCTTTATGGTTCGATTTTAAAACTTCAAACAATGAAGCAGAATACGAGGCTCTCCTTGCAGGTCTCCAAACCGCGGCCAAAGCCGGCGCGACCTCCGTACTAGCGCATGTTGATTCATTACTAGTAGCCAATCAAGTCAGCGAAGAGTACGAAGCACGAGAAGATAACATGGTTCGGTATCTCCAGCAAGTTAATAGCTTAATCTCCTCTTTTGACTCTTGCAAGATAGTACATATACCGCGGAGCAAAAACAAAAAGGCCGATGCCTTGAGCAAACTCGCATCCGTAGCATTTTGTCATCTGTCAAAAGAAGTCTTAGTTGAAACCTTGCAAGCCCCGGCCATCCAGCAGACGGAGTCGGTCATGTCAGTCTCTGTAATCGAAAAATCCTGGATGACTCCGATCGTGGATTACTTAAAAGAAGGAAAGCTCCCAAAAGACAAAGCTCAGGCTCGAAAGTTAAAAGTCAAAGCGCTGCAGTATCAGATCCATGACGGGCAGCTTTAGAGAAAAACCTTTTAAGGTCCGCTCTTAAAATGCTTAACGCCAGAAGAAGCCAGCTATGTCATAAGGGAAATCCACTGGGGGATATGCGGCATTCATGCCGGACCAAGGATGGTTATAGCTAAAGTAATGAATGCCGGATATTTCTGTCCAGGTATGCATCAAAGCGCAGTAAACGAACTTCAATCATGTGAAGATTGCCAGCGGCACGCTCCTGTTAGCCATCGAGCCAAGAACAACCTCGTTCCGGTAACATCGGCATGGCCTTTCCAGAAATGGGGGATTGACATTGTGGGTCCTTTCCCTGTTTCCACCGGAGGGGTAAGGTTCCTGTTGGTTGCCATTGATTATTTCACAAAATGGGTCGAGGCCAAACCCCTCCGGACCATCACAGGGGAGCAAGTGCTGAGGTTTGTCTGGGAAAACATAGTGTGCAGATACGGAATGCCGATGTGCATAGTCAGTAATAACGGAAAACAGTTCGCCGAGAAACCATTCAAGACATGGTGTGAAAGGATGTGTATTGAACAAAGCTTTGCTTCGGTTTCCCATCCCCAAGCCAACGGGCAAGTAGAAAGAGCCAACCGCAGCATTGTGGAAGGCATTAAAAAACGCTTGGGGAGGGAAGGCGTCTCATGGGCGGATGAACTCCCGCACGTCTTATGGGCCCACAGAACGATGCCGAAGACGAGCAACAGGGAAACTCCCTTCAGCTTAACATATGGCACCGAAGCAGTTATTCCCGCTGAAGTAGGGATACCTACTCCCCGCATGCAGTTAAGTCAAGAAGAAAACGAACAGGAACTCCTTCTGAACCTGGATCTAGCCGAAGAAAGGAGAGAGCTCGCGGCGATCCGAGAAGCGAAATATAAAAAAGAGTTGGAAAAACATTACAACTCAAAAGTAAAGGAGATCCGGTTCAAAGTCGGGGATTATGTCATGCGGAGTAATGAAGCAAGCTTAGTAGAAGGCACTGGAAAGATGGCACCAAGGTGGGAAGGTCCTTACCTAATCAACACTGCTGGAAAGGACGGTGCATATACGCTCAAGAAAATGGACGGGACTCTCGTCTCGCGCACATGGAACGGAGCTCACCTTAAGAAGTGTTTTCTTTAAAAAATTTTCCTATCTTAAAATAAGATTGTAACACGGAAGCTACGGCTTCCGTCACTTTTCTATTTTCCTGTAATGCGGATGGTTATGCCCGCACCGAATGAATTATAAATTTCAAAGACCGTGGAGGGTTTTTACCCACGGATTACATAAAATGTTTTTTACCATGTCAGTCGGAGAAGCATAACTCCGGATAAGAAAATAGAATAAATTTTTCTATCTTTAAACAACATTGCAACACAAGTATAATATTCGGCCGATTTAGGGATGCTAACCCTAAAAGGTAAGGACGAACTGGTCTCGTTCGTGCTTTTCCTTCACTTAAAAATTATCCTAAATAAATCGGATCCGTACCCTTAAAATGAACGTTCAAGAAAAAAGAAAATGTAACACACAAAACATGGACGCATGCATAGACAAATGATTACATCAAAAATTGCCGGATTTATATAAACCGGAAGTTACAAAGTCATTTACAAAGGATAATTGTTCAAACATTGGTAAAAGCATCATTACATTCATCCCAAATGAGGTGCATGCCCCAAGTTACCGGACATGTCCACCTTCCAAAAAACTGAATCAATTTTAAACTTCCAAGGTGCATACCCCAAGAAGCCGGGCATGTCCACCTTACTTATCCGGAGAATCGTCATTTGCAAAACGTAGAGCCTTTTTGATCTCGGAAAGGGGGGCATCACTAAGCTTCGGAAGATCCTCTATCACTGGGAACTTAAGAGTATCAAAGCAAGCAGCCGCTGTTTTAAGCTCCTCCGTAGCTTGACGATTCAATAGCGGAACATCTTTATAAGGGGTCTTTTTCTGCAAGGCATGTACATAACCAGCATGCAGACCGGAGTTCATTCCCACCGCGCTCATTGCATTGTTAACTCCAGCCACCGCGGCAGTCATCTCCTTACCTTTATGGATGTTCTTCGCCAAAAGCTTGGCTCCCTCCGAAAGCATCCAGACTTTCGTCTCTTGAAGGTCGTTCACTTTAGCTCTAAGGGAAGAATTCTCCGCCTCCATATTCTCCTCACGACCTTTCATCTCCTCAATGTGGTCCTTTAAATCAGCTTCTCCTGATTTAAGTGCATCCCGCTCTGGAAAAAGTGTTAGAAAAACAAGAGAAATATAGAGACATTTAAACCAGAAAAAAGACGTACCAGCCATCATGCTCTCATAAGCAAGACGAGCCTTACTAAGAGATTCCTCCATCTTCGCCAAAACCATCTTATGCGCTTCATCCTTTTGTTTCATTGATTCAGAGAATGCCTTAAACTCCGAAGAAATTTTATCTCTGTCTTCCGCAGCAGCCGTAGCAGCCGCTTGGGACGATTGATTTTGAGCAATCAAAGAGTTAACCTTCTCTTGTTGAGTTTGAAGATCTTGGGTCAACTGAGCTATCTTCTTCACCGCCTCCGGACTCCTATGAACTTTACGCCTCAGAGAGCGAGCTTCCTTCTCCAAATCCTCCCTTACCGACTCCGCTTCCACCCACCGACGATAGAGCTCCGTTACAAAGATGTTTGATTGGGCTTGATTAGTCAAAACCGCAGCCCCTAAATCTGGGTTCTTCATCTTTCGGCTCCTAGCGTGGTCAATCGGAGTGTTTATGTTGAAAAGCATAGTCCTGGCAACCAAAGTATCCATCACCGAGTCTTTGTTCCGGATGTCCGAATCAGGAATAAATTTCTCTTCAGCAGTTGCTGGGTCAATCTCCATATCATCCGAAAACAAATCTGCATATCGAAAAAAGGACATCAACTCAGGTCCGAACCAAGATGAGGGAAGCAAAGACATTTGATCTTCCTCATCATCTATAAAACAGTTCGGACCCAAGGATGAGCTCAAACGCGTACCTGAAAAAGTCACCACCTTCGGCTCACCGTGAGCTTTACCCTTATCCGTATCCACCGGATTCTCCACTTCCATGCTCTCCACTTCACTATCAGGTACAAAGCCACCTGAATAAATAGGAGTCGGTTTATTACGAGCCAATGCGGCCTCCTCCCTAGAAAACTTACCTCCGGTAAGATGCTCATCCAGCTCTTCCATCACGTTACCTTCGGAGTGGGAACCCTTCTTTGTTTTCTTCGACTGGGGCAAAGGATGAGGATCGGTAGAACGTATCAGAATCGACTCAGTCTTCCTCTTACGAGAACGAACTTTTAAACCCACGTCCGGTTCAACACCCTTGCTCTTCAAAGAAGGACGATATTGGAGGGCCACATCTAAATCACGGACTTCTGGATCATCATCCACGTCATCAAGAATTGACCTCTTTTCAGGGTGGGATCCGGACGAACCAACGGTTTCTTTCGTAGATTTCGGGTTCGAGGAAGCAGTCTCCACAGCAACTTGTTCAGGCATGTCTTGAGGAATAGAAGAAGTTGCTTCGGCGGTAGATGGTCCGGTCACATTCGGATTCACCAATGGACGGATTGGATAAGCCGAAGATGCTACCTGTTTCATTAGCGGAACATCTCCTTCGCCTTGTTCCTCAAAATCGAAATTAAAAACGTCCGCACTCGGAACCTTTAAAGCATCAAGAAGAGACATTGCGGAACCTGCATTTTCCAAACAAAAAGAAAGTTAGTAAAAATAAACAAATAATGGAGCCGAAGGGGATGTAAAGGGCCGGAACTTACGATCACGCTTTCGGCGAATAATCGGCCACTCCCTATCCCCTCGGGCCCAGGAAAAACTAACTCGACCTAACCAAAGTAAATGCTCGGAAAGGGGACGAATGGGAGATTTATGCTCAATCAGGGCACGAACAAGGTTTTCATCAAAAACAAAGCCTTCATCAAGATCAAAGGACATCGTTTGGTCCTTAAAACGCCACCTCATATCCTCCGGCAGACAGCGGTCATCTAGCCAGAAAAAGTTGTCCTTCCAATTTTTTAGGCTAGACCGCTCACCGGAGGATGGGGAAGGGACATTCTTTCGGTGTGCGAATGTATACCAATCTCCGGCCGAGATGAACTCATAAAAATATCGAAAAACAATCAAGTCCGGCTTCTGATCTAAGGCTCGGCAAGAAATTTCAAAATGATTAATACGGCTGAGACCGAAGGGGTTAACTTGACAAATGTGAACCCTAAAAAATTGCAGAACCCTAATCAAAAAGCGAGAGAAAGGAACCCTATAATTCGCGAAATTACAGACGCGAGTATAAAAGGGAAACTTCCCCTGACGGAACGGATATATGGCTTCCCTTTCGGAGGGAAGGACCGGGTAAAGATCTAGGGGAATCCTATAATCTCTAATGAACTTATCCAACTGCCGTTGGGTAAGCACGCTCACGCTCTCCGAAAGATTCTCCTTACTAGGAGCCATAATTTTAAAAAATAAAAAGGAAAGGGACGCACCTTTCTTTGAAGAAGAAGAGGAGAAGTAAAGAGGATAACAGCAGAGAAGATGAAAAAAGAGAGGAAGAAAGGGTAAAAATGAAGTGGTAAAAACCCTATTTATAGAAAAAGTAAGTCGGTTAAGGGGCCATCATATCAACCGTCACCTCCCACGGTTCCCAACGCAGGGTTCGCTATCGTCACCAGTAGGTGACTGACGGTCGAAAAAAATGAAGGTCACCCACACCATTCAAATAATGCCACGTCATCAATTCAAGACCACTCCAGCGGCGACACGTCATCCGAATAAGACAAAAAGCTTAAAATAATAGTTTGCTAAGTTTTTACAAAGACTTACCAAACTGGGGGACTTGAAGATACATGTCCGAGGCCGGACATGATCCTTGGGACGAACAAAACTTCACTCGGACAGACATCTGAAATATGTCCGTTCCATATCCAGAACCTCCGAAGACGAACCTCCATTTAAGTGCGTCTGGACGGATGATGTCATCTCAGTTGACCACTATAAATACCCCATCAAGTACAAAGCCAAGTACGATTTTCTGAACCTTCGTCCTTACTTTCTCTCTCTATTTTCTCTCTCTACCAATACTTATCCTCACGCCGGAGGGTGGTCGCAGAGGGGCCCTCCCATCTCTGCGACGAGCCTAACGGTTTTCTGTTTTGCAGGACCGTTTGCCAAGTTCTCCCACAAGATCCAAACCCTCGTTTACAGGCTCCGGCCTAAACACGATTCTTTGGTTCTTCAATTCGTTCCATATCCAGAACCTCCGAAGACGAACCTCCATTTAAGTGCGTCTGGACGGATGATGTCATCTCAGTTGACCACTATAAATACCCCATCAAGTACAAAGCCAAGTACGATTTTCTGAACCTTCGTCCTTACTTTCTCTCTCTATTTTCTCTCTCTACCAATACTTATCCTCACGCCGGAGGGTGGTCGCAGAGGGGCCCTCCCATCTCTGCGACGAGCCTAACGGTTTTCTGTTTTGCAGGACCGTTTCCCAAGTTCTCCCACAAGATCCAAACCCTTGTTTACAGGCTCCGGCCTAAACACGATTCTTTGGTTCTTCAAGTATTGTGGTCAAAGAGTCATAACTTTTGCCATATAATGACACTCGATCGAACAGTGGGTCGAACGAGTTGCCATCTTTTTCAGTAATTGTTGTGCCACTCGATCGGACAACATAAGCATTTTGTGCCATCAAACGAACAGCGGGTCGTTCGAATTGCCACTCTAACCGTTCGACCAACATAAGCATTTTGTCTTTTGTGCCAATCAATCGAACAGCGGGTCGTTCGAATTGCCACTCTAACCGTTCGACCAACAAAAGTATTTTGTCTTATTGCGCCATTGATCGAACAACAACTCGTACAAGTTGTCACCCGATTCAAAGTTACTCGATTCAAAGTTAACAGGCCACCCGATCGAACAGTAGCTCGATCGAACAGCAACTTTGTGGTGTGACTTGATCGAACAGCAACTTGTTCGGAGTTCCCGTCCGATTCAAGTTGTTTGATAATTTTTAAACTGATTGTGTTTGTTTGTGATTCAGGTGTTGTGATTCGAGGAGATAGCATCATGGCTGAAGAATTCTACAACACGTTCTACAAAGCGTTTACATCAGATTCGTCGGAAACATCAACTGTCACACCGAAATCAATAACAAAAACAATCAATGATAACATAAAACATGATAACTTCTATGGAACCTATTCGAAACCACCTAAACTTGAGAACATAGAAGATTATACTTGGTGGAAAGAAAGATTTCTAAACTGGACCAAGGCATATGCTCACGAGAGCTGGTTCTGCTTAGAGTTTGGATATGATAGACCTGTCAATGACAAAGGCGAAGAACTCCCGCTCAAGAGCTTAACCACTGATGACAAGAAAAACTTTTCATATGAATAACGAATGATTGCCTTGATCCAGCAATCGATTAAAGATGACATATTCTCATTACTTGTTCATGACGGGTCATCTAAATCTGTCTGGGAAGCTTTACGTATTAAAGCGGAGGGGGTAAACAAATCAAGAAAAACAAAATAGCTTTATTAAAAAAGGAATTTGATTTGTTTGACAGTTTGAAAGGAGAGACAGTGAGGCAAATGATAGAGAGATTTTGTCATTTAAAAACTGAGCTTGAAATGTTTGAAATCATAAAAACACGTGAGGAAATTATTGATAAAATCATTGAAGCATTACCACGAGCTGATCAGTGGCAAACGTTTGTGTTTATCTTGAAAAATGATGTTTTATATGATTCAATTACTCTTGATGCCTTGCTAGAAAAGATAGAAAGTCATGAGCTTGAACTGCAAAAACAAAGCAAGATGAGTGGTTCTTCGCAACATCAGAATGTCGGTCTTTATTACAAAGGTAGCACACCTTCGGTGAGAGTTGGTGAATAACCAAAGACTGGATTCAGTACTAAAAAGTCAAAAGAACCAGAGAAAAGCTCATCAAGCTACAATCCAGGATATCATTCATCTTCTTCAAAAGCAAGTCCTGAAGAATCTAAAGAAGTTCTCTGCAACATCGCTCTAAAATTAAAGAATTCTTCGGCTATGAGCATCAATGCAGCAAAACAACAAATGAGTTTTCTGGCATCTGTGTTAGAGTCATACGAATGTCTAGTATCTGGAAAAATTGGAAACTCAGAGCTGACGAAAGAAGACTATGACCAGATCGACCCAGCAGAAATGGAACTCATTGACATACGCTGGTGTTTGTAAGACTCAGCTTTTTATAACAAGATTAATGATACAAAACAAGGATTTCATACTAAATATCGAGTTTACAAAAAGTTTCTTCATTTAAAAGATCATATTTGATCTTGAAATTTTCAGTTAAAAGGAAAATATCCATTAGACATACAAAACATAACTTCAAGTATCTACTAGATTACGTTTGAAAACATAGTTCAAGTATCTACATAATGCTAAGACAAAATAGATCAAGTGCGGAAGCTTCGTTTAGTGCGTTCGGTTCTTGATAATAGCTTGATCACCATCCGGATTTGACTCCATATTCACCTACGGTCAAAACCATTTAAAATTATTAGTTTGACACTTTAAACACCAAGTATAAACAAGTTCCAAACTCAAAGTATCAAAAAAAACATGAAAATCTCGTTTCTAGGTGCTGGCGTAGCACCAGGGGGTTGTGGCGTCGCGCCACCGCCGTGGCGTAGCGCCAGGGGGTCGTGGCGTAGCGCTAGCATCAATTTTCGACAGATTGTTGTTGTGTTGAGCTGCTAATTTGACCCAGCACTATTTTTCGAAGTTCCAAACTTTAAATCGGCATAACTTTTGACTCGGGCGTCCGATTTAACCGATTCTTTTTCCTACGCCACCGTAATTTAATTACGGAAGCGTCTATCAACACCATTCCTGAATATTTTCGGTTTACAGACAATCGGCTTATAATCCGATTCCTTGCTTATTCGACCCGTTTGTCTACAAGTTCAACAACTTGTTTATTTGCCATCTCATAGCTACAATCAATTTACCCAATCCCGGATTCTCCAATTATGACGTTTCGCTTCCCTCCCAAGGGTTGGTTACGCAAAAATCGTCATGCTTGTTTCAAGGATTTAAACATGCTTTTAATACTATTTGACAAGCATACATTCAATTTGCTTTGACTCGTTTGGATGCCGAATGGAGACCACCATTTCAAACATTCCCAAACTCTATTTCTAACACATGATTTGAACCGTTTTACTTGCTTAAAGCACTTTGTCACTTCCGTGACATATTGGTGTATCTTGTTTTACCAAATTTCAATATAACAACATAAGACTAACGATTAAAAATAATGTAACGAAACAGTAAATTTCGTACCTTTAGAGCACACCTTTCCCACGCGTATTCCCTCCGGCTTGTCCGCTTGACGATCCGGACTCTTTGCCAAGAGAGTTCAATTTACAATTGGTTTAGAACTCTTTTCATGATTATTAACGCATCATTATAAACAATAATCAAATCTGCGTTTTCATCCTATTTTTAACATTTAAATCCCCACTTAGGCATTTCAACAAACACCTAGCGGGTCAGATTATCTCATAATCATTACCAAGTTCTTGACTTGTAATTATCATCTAATTTCATTTCAATTAGTCAACTTTGCACATATCTTAACATCAATATTTCTGAAATTACTTCTTAAATTCAGATTGTGCTAGAACAAGAGTTATAATTTTAGCATTTATCAAGTTTCTTCAAGCTCCTCAATCACCTACAATGGTGATTGTGAAACCCTACAAGCATCATGCAAGATTTTGTCAAGAAATCATCTAGGGTTTGTCCCTAGACATCATATCACATCTAATTTAGTCAATACATCACAAAATCAAGCTAAACATTCGATTTCTATCACATGCAAGGAATTTGAGTTGAATCAAAACAATCTAATTTGGCATACCTTATGATCCTTTTGACGAGGTGATCACGAATCTATGTTCAGATTTTGATTTGGGACTGAATTGAACCACCAATTGATCAATTTTTAGTGAACTAGGGTTTTGGAGAGGAGCTCCTGGTCGCTCCTGCGTTCTGATCGATCCAAGCATACACTTAGGTGTATGTTTGGAGTTTATTTTATTTAATAGTAATTAAAGTTTCAAGTTTAACTATTCTAGTCCTTCTATTATTGCCCTCTTTATAATTTAAGGGTTTTCCATCCATTTATTTTGTTAGGATCAGAGGCTCTCATGATTGTGTTTGTTTGTATGTTCTGAACAATTTGTGAATATGAAAATGTAAAGTGCAGCGGAAATGAAAACAAACTTTGTAAACACAATCAAAGGAGAAAGTAGTTTGATAAACAATTGCTTCTCATAGAGTCGAATGATTTACAAATCAAAAGCAAAAGATTACAGATAAGCTTACAAACTATACTCCCCCTCAGCCTGATGCCCCAAGGTTGGTTGCACACAAGATGGAAGGATTAGACATGAGGAGAAGAACCCGCTCAGTCAATCAAATGTAACAGTACAGGGTACTGTTACATTTATAGGCAAACCAAACCACTGAGGAATCTCAGCTGACGTCACCATGAAAGCGACGTCTAACAGCCTAACAAACTATATCTACTGTCCTTACACCAACTACTGATGTCTAACAACTGATTGTAATAATACTACAAAACATGAGGAAACAACTGCTTCACGTTCCACTGTTGTAGCCTAAGCACTGATGCTTAACAACAACATCAGTGCTTTCTTCAAAGGTGATCAGTCCTTGAATGAGCAGTGTTTGTGTCTTCAGCAGCACTTAAGAGACAGCAGTAGATAGAGCAACAGAGTTTGTTTTCAGCAGTCTTTAGGATCATATCAGCAGTTGAAAGAGCACAGCAGTTGATTATGAGCAGCAGTTAGAGACCATCAGATGTTATGACTCACAATCAAGGGGAGAGCAAAGTATAAACTACTGTTTATTGTGAATCCTCTGTTGTGACCTGGTTTTGGCTTTACATTATCTGTTCCTTTGTTAGGGTTCAATCCCAACAATCTCCCCCTGGAACAGAAAATGCCAAAACCTTTCATTATTCAGGACCTTTATTACTCATCAAGAGTGCCTTAGCTTGTTCTTTGAATTCAGCTTCAAATTTCTTTGCACTCTGGTCATCCTCATCCCTACACAGTGAAAGCCCAAGGAGATCCTGCAAATCTTGAACACTAAGGCCTAGTGCTTCTTTCCTTGATATGTGCTTCACATCGCCATTGGCTCTGACCAAGGTCAATACGTGAGTCTTTTGATCAGACATCCACTTTAGTATTTTTAAGCCAAGTGGGTTTCTTGGGAGAGACTTATTTGACGATGAGTTGAGGGATAATGGCCTTGAAAACAACTGCAGACTTTCAGACATTCTTTTGAAAGCTTCTTCAAAGACTTTGTCAGCTGCAGCTATATCTTCTGAAGTTTCTTGTTCAATAAGTTCTTGTCGTTCAGCTTCTGTCTTGTCTTCAGCAGTGTTTGGAGTTGCAGGTTTGTTTAACGCCTTAAAAAGGCTTTGAAGCTTTGTTGATGTTTCTTCTTTTAGACCCATTTTTGTGATGGTATCTTTGAAGTACTCTGCTTCCTTTTCTCTTACCTCTTCTTCAGTCAACTGTTCTCCTTCATCTTGATTTGTTGCAAAAGTAGACCGGAACAGTGTGTCGAGGTTTCCCATCTTCTGTTCAAGCTTCATCATTTGTTCTTGCTTTTTAGAAGTGCCTGAAACAGTTGTCTTTCTTTTCTTCAGCCTTTTGTAGGCTTCATCAGTCTGCTGTCTTGACCACTTTGATATGGCTTCAGCAGAGTCTATTTTTGCATCCACCAGCTCCTCTTTCTTTCTTTTATACTCAGCAGTGAAATCAGCAATGAGCTTTTTGAATTTGTTCCAGTTTGGAGGATTTTTCCTCTTTGTGGAATCATTCTTGATTCTGTCAATCCTCTCAGCCTCATGCTTTAGAGCGATTATTGGCCATTCTTCAAACTGTTTTTCTTCAGCAGGATAGAATTTTTCTTTCATAATGTAGGCGAGATATTGTTTTCTTAGCTTTTTGCGTTGTTCAGCCTTTTCTTTGATTAGTTCCTGTACAAATTCTTCTATCTGCTTTACTTTTGTTAAGTAGAACTCCAGTCTTTCAGCTGTGCCATCTTCGCTTAACTTATCTTTTTCACTATCAAATTTAGCTCTTGCTTTAGCCTGTCTTGCCTTGAGTTTGAGGTACTCATCCATATCCTCTGGTGGCATGTAGCCTATGAGTGAGGAGAATCTCCTTTTTGAAGGATCTTCTTCTATATAGAATTGCCTCATTTCATTTTTGATAGCTTCAAGTTCCAATGGATATTTTGCAGCATTAGGATCATGTGTACCCTCATCGACAGAGATTGGCTTTCTTATTCTTTTGAAGAGCTTTGGCTGTGAAGTAGAAGAGGTGATAGCAGTGGTGGATGACTGACTAACAGCTGTTGAGACAACTGGTGTCTCAACATCTGCTGTCATTACAACTACTGATATGTCAGCAGTTGTCTTCTGCTTTTGAGCAGGGGATGGACGTGGTGATGTTGGTGGTGATGGTGGTGAATCATCATCTGATATGAGATTTCTTCTCCTTTTTAATGAAGAAGAAGCAGATGATGTTTTGGGTGGATCAGTGATGGTAGATTTGATAGCAGTGGTTTGTGGTAGTGATTGACTGACAGTGGTTGAAACAACTTGTGTTTCAATCACTGTTGTCATTACAACAGATGTTGTAACATCTGTTGTCTTCTGTTTTATGACAGGAGGCAGTGGTGATGGTTTGATTGTAGATGATGATGGTGGAGCAGTAGTTGTGGTGGTGTGTGGTAGAGTGGTGTGTGTTGAAAGTGTGTGTGTTGATGAAATGGCAGCTGTTTGGCTACTGACAGCAGTTTTTGTAACTGCTGCTGCAGCAGTTTTTGTAACTGCTGCTGTATCAGCTGTTTGGCAAACAGGTTTTGAGACCTGTTTTTCTTTTTCTTTTTCTTTTTCAGGTTCAATATGAAGGCCATGTTCAATTCCCTTCCTATTCAAATTTCCCAACAGCTTGTTATTCTCCCCCTTTTTGGCATTATCTGAGGGGGGATTTACAAGAAATGGTATGGAAGAAGGAACTTTGCCAGAAGCATTTTGAATGCTAGCCTTTATAGCCTTGATATCTGCTTGAGAATCTTTAAATCTTGATTCAACCATGTTGGTCAGCATTTGTACTTGAATAGCATGCTTTTTATCAGCCATTTGTTGCTGTGCTTCAAGCATGGGTTGAAATATATTCCATAGCTCATTTGCAGCAAATGCCTGTTGTGCAGGTGCTTGAGCAGGAACAGCAGATTGTGATGGGCAGCAGTGGATTGTGCTTTTTGAGCTTTTAAAATCTCTTGCACCATCTCCTTTATTTCAGTAACTGATTCTTCAAGTTTGTCAACTCTGCCCGTCAATTCCTGATATCGTGAATCATCACCTACTTTAGTAGGATCATCTGAATCCCCACTAGTAGTTGTTATATCAATGTTTGATTTAGGAACTGAGTCCCAAAAGTCACCCATTGATGCCCCTTGTTCTCGGTACTGGGGACTTCTTTCTTCGGCACTCGATAAACCTTTGATGGTACCAGTGGTTAGATCCAACTCACTGGTGGTCACCGATGTTGCCATGGAAGAAATTGCCTTCAAGGGAGTCTTACTTATGAAACAACTGTCCAACTGAGGATCTGTTGATCCACCAGTTGTAGTTGCTGCTCCACTTGAACTACTGACAGGAGTTACTTGTAACCCTTGCAGTGTAACCTCCTCAACTGTTGCTGTGATAGCAGAAGTATAAGCATCAGACCCAGTCACTTGTGGGTGTATACTCTCAGTGATAAGTGATAGAGAGGAACTGGTTTGTGTCTGTGCAATAGCAGCTGCATGCAACAGAGGTAGCATGGATTGTGGCATTATTATTGGTGAGGGGATGGGGGTTGAAAGAGACATGTCCTTGGGATCAGGACTGAGGAAGATGGATCCGAGTGGATTCAGAGCTTCATATTGTGGTGTCCCTGTGCTTACAACCTGATCCTTTTGTGAGGATGCAGGAGGAGTTTCGGTTATGGGTTGAGATCTTTCTTCCAACTGCTGTGAGGAAGTAGCAGCAGTGGTTTGTGGTGACTTTTGTGTTGTCACAGGCATTTCCTCTGGGATCTCATCTTCCAGAGTTGCCTTTGTTTTGGGTTTGGTGGGTTTTCTGGATATTTTCTTTTTGGTCTTTTTAGTGGTGGCAGGTGTGGGTTTCAAAGTAGTGGGAGTGCTGCTATGATCACCTGGAGCAGTGGGCTCAGCAGCTGATACCTGAGGAGCAGTTGTAACCGCTAAAGTCTGCTCAGGTACCCCTGCTTTTGTTTTTATTGGTGCCATCATCCTTGAAATGTTTCTTTTGTTATGCCTTTTATTTGACAATGAACACCTTGTTTGAGCAAATTTACATTTTTCTTTTCAAATTTTTGTTCAAAATAATAACTCAAAAATCTTGGAAAAAGTAAAAATGCTTTACTTTCAACGTTTTTCACCATGTCATTGAAAATCTCCTGGGAGTAGTTATAGTCTTTATTATTCAAAATAGCGTAACCCAGGCTTTGAATTTTCAATGGTATTTCGTTGAAAGATGTTGTTTTATTTGAAGCACACATCAAGAGTGTGTGAAATAAAAACCTGGTTGCAGATGGAAAATAACCCTTTTGTAGGGTATCTACCTTTGGTTCTTCTGCATAACCCCTTTTTACGAAATCAGTTTTCATCTCATCTTTTTCAAATGAGAGTTTACCTTCCTGATCGTTGAGATTAAAGACTTCTGAGATCGACCGTGGGGTTATTTGAACTGCTTTATCCTGTATCGAGGAGTTTATGGCTATGACTTTTCCGTCTTGTTTTTCAAGCGTCGCCTTTTTCCAAAACTCTCTCTGGGTTTGCAGATATATGGGAGCATTCACCGTCAACAAAGTTTTGTACTTTGATCCAGTTATTGCATCAATGATGGTGTCAAAGTTGTGATTATCGGTAGGTTTTGTGAGTAAACCCAGATAATTGTGAGATTGTTTGAATGGTATTTCGATGGGTTCTTCGGTCGTTTGAGCGACCTCAGTTGAAGGTGGTGGTGATGTAGGTTTTGATTTTGATTTTCCTTTTGACTTCGTCATTTTGATGAAGAAGAGCCGGAGAATGATTTTGAGGGTTTTGAGAAGAAGGGTTGAAAACTGTTATGAGAAGAGAATTTTTGGAATTCAATTCGACAGTGTAAAACCCTGTTTGGGGGTTTAGGGCAGGGTTTTATTTAAAATATGATCGCTGATGTGGCAGCGGTTATTTCGATCTGAGGGCTAAAAACTGACCACGTGTCAAACACTGATGAGACGGATGAAATATGGAGAACAGTTGTTTTAAGAACCACTGATGTATCAAGCATCAGTGGTTACAACGGTAAAAATTATGAGCAGTGGATGATTTTTACTATCAGTAGATAGCATATCAGTGGATAAGACACTGATTTTGAGCATCAGTGCCTCCAAGAAAATGAGGGATCAGTGGTTAACTTTCAGCAGTGGACAGTGTTTAGAGATCAGCTGTTGAAACAAGGCAGTTGTTAGGGTAAATGGCAAATATCTGAAAGACAGATGTTACAGCAACAATTTTGAGGATTTTCATTCAAGGTTTTGCCACATGTCAATTTTGAAGGACAGTGGTTTAGTACCCCAGATGATGAAAACTTTTTGCTGAGGGAACTCATTTTCGTTTAATATTCAATTAAAACATGAGTACCCTAGTATTTTAAGCACAGTTTGCAATCAACCTTTTATACAATTTTAGGAGCAAACCTGAGTATGACATGATCATGACATATGTACCATTTCCTTTTGACCCATTTATGAGGACACAAATACCATAAAAATGAGATATTACATCCTGACAGGAACTGAAACTATTGCCAACAAAAACAAGCATAAGTTCCAAATATATTATTCAAAAAAAAATGAATAATATATCCTGATTATTTGAGAAAATCCTTTGAACAACAAAAAAATAGTTAAAGGAATTTTCTGAGAATAGTATCAAAAAGGATCTGATATAATTTCAGTAGAGTATATAATCATATCATTCATAAGTTTTTTTGAAAATGGTCAGTGGTCACCAGTGGAAAGAAACTTTTGGATACATGTTGACCACTGTTTAGAACCATTTTCTTTGGCAAGTTAATTGCAAACTAGAGGACACATGGAGAAAATTTTGAGCATTTGTCTAGTCCTCTTTGGAATTCATTTACTGGAATCAAAACCTTTTTCTGAACAGATAAATGCACGTAGTTGCTTAATGACCATTATTACCCTACACTTTGACTCTTCAGTGTTTTATGTTTATACTCTTTTCTTCTGACATCAGAAGTTTTGAGATGAACACACTTCGGAGTTTTTGTGAATTTTCTTAATGTATTTTAACATAGTTGATTTTGTCCTTTTGAGGAACTCAACCTGTTTTTAACACATAAGATCTGGATGGCTAAAGTTTTAATTTCCCTCTTTTCAAGTTAGCAAAACATAGATGTGTTTCTGAACATGGGTTTTGTTAAACTGAGGTTCATACTTTAGCATTTAAAAGAGTGACATCACAATTGTCATAACAACAGTTGAAATCAATTTAGAAAATACGAAATACTCTCATAATTTGACAGATATACTTTCTGATACCAATTGTTAGGATCAGAGGCTCTCATGATTGTGTTTGTTTGTATGTTCTGAACAATTTGTGAATATGAAAATGTAAAGTGCAGCGGAAATGAAAACAAACTTTGTAAACACAATCAAAGGAGAAAGTAGTTTGATAAACAATTACTTCTCATAGAGTCGAATGATTTACAAATCAAAAGCAAAAGATTACAGATAAGCTTACAAACTATACTCCCCCTCAGCCTGATGCCCCAAGGTTGGTTGCACACAAGATGAAAGGATTAGACATGAGGAGAAGAACCCGCTCAGTCAATCAAATGTAACAGTACAGGGTACTGTTACATTTATAGGCAAACCAAACCACTGAGGAATCTCAGCTGACGTCACCATGAAAGCGACGTCTAACAGCCTAACAAACTATATCTACTGTCCTTACACCAACTACTGATGTCTAACAACTGATTGTAATAATACTACAAAACATGAGGAAACAACTGCTTCACGTTCCACTGTTGTAGCCTAAGCACTGATGCTTAACAACAACATCAGTGCTTTCTTCAAAGGTGATCAGTCCTTGAATGAGCAGTGTTTGTGTCTTCAGCAGCACTTAAGAGACAGCAGTAGATAGAGCAACAGAGTTTGTTTTCAGCAGTCTTTAGGATCATATCAGCAGTTGAAAGAGCACAGCAGTTGATTATGAGCAGCAGTTAGAGACCATCAGATGTTATGACTCACAATCAAGGGGAGAGCAAAGTATAAACTACTGTTTATTGTGAATCCTCTGTTGTGACCTGGTTTTGGCTTTACATTATCTGTTCCTTTGTTAGGGTTCAATCCCAACATATTTGATATCACAAGAATCATGTCTAACTGGGTTATCTATCCCTAGTTAGTTTGTTCTTGTGTATTTAACGTTTTATAATTCTAATGTATATAGTTTTAAATTTTCGGGGTGTTACAAGTCCACCCCCCTTAAAAGGGTTTCGTCCCCGAAACCAAAATACCTACCAAATAGAGTAGGATAGAGCCGTTGTATCTCTTCTTCGGACTCCCATGTGGTATCCGAACCCTTTCTATGTTCCCATTTGACCTTTACTTGGTTGATCTCCTTGTTCCTTAAAATTTTCACTTTTCGATCTAAAATCACAATCGGCTTCACCGCATAGTTAAGGCTATTATCCACTTCAATGTCATCATAGTGGATGTAAGCGGTCTCGTCAGCTAAACATTTCCGGAGATGTGATACGTGGAATGTGCTATGTATTCCACTCAACTCTTTGGGTAATTCGAGGCGGTACGCCACCTTACCAACTCGTTCGGAAATCTTGAATGGTCCGATAAATCTCGGGCTTAACTTTCCTCTCTTTCTAAACCGAATAACCCCCTTCCATGGGGATACTTTAAGCATGACTTGGTCACCAACCTGGAACTCGATCGGTCTCCTCCTTTTGTCTGTATACGACTTTTGTCTATCTTGCGCCGCTTTCAAGTGTGCCCGAACCATATCAATCTTTTCATTAGTGGCTTGAACTATATCTTGGTGGGCGACTTCACGTGGACCCACTTCACCCCAACATACCGGGGTCCGGCATTTCCTACCATAGAGCATTTCGTACGGTGCCATTCCAATACTAGCATGGTACCTGTTATTATACGAAAACTCGACTAATGGTAGATAGACATCCTAACTGCCTCCAAAGTCGATTAAACATGCCCGTAGCATGTCTTCCAATGTTTGTATTGTTCTTTCGCTCTGTCCATCCGTCTGAGGATGGTATGCAGTGCTGATGAACAATTTGGTTCCCATTTGCTCTTGGAAATCTCGCCAGAAATTTGAAGTGAACCGGGTATCCCTATCAGACACGATGGATACCGGTACTCCATGGCGTGCTACTATCTCATTAGTGTAAACTTCAGACATTTTTTTCGGACGTATACGTTTCACGTATCGGGATAAAATGAGCACTCTTGGTTAGTCTGTCAACAACTACCCATATAGCATCGAAACCGCGGTTCGTCTTTGGTAGTTTAGTTAATAGGTCCATCGTAATATGTTCCCATTTCCAAACCGGGATTTCTAACGGTTGGAGTTTACCGTATGGTTTTTGGTGCTCCGCCTTGACTTGTAGACATGTCAAACATTTCTCCACGTATTTCACAACATCTGTTTTCATTCCGGGCCACCAATAGTTTTGTTTTAAGTCGTTATACATCTTGGTCGCTCCCGGATGAATGGAATAACGGGATTTGTGAGCTTCATCGAGTAGAAGCTTTTTAACTCCACATGTGTTAGGAATCCAAATTCTATTGAAACGTGTTTTCAAACCGTGGTTGCCTTCTTTGAGATCCTTAACTTGGCCAACAATTCTTTCCTTTCTCCAGTTTTCCGTCTTTACTGCTTCATCTTGTGCTCCTCGGATTCGTTCATGTAAGCCCGAGGTCACAATAAGCTGCAATGATTGTACTCGTATCGGGGCATAATCGGCCTTTCGGCTCAATGCATCGGCCACTACATTAGCTTTCCCGGGGTGGTAGTGTATTTCACAATCGTAATCCTTGACCGTTTCCAACCACCGCCTTTGTCTCATGTTTAATTCCTTCTGATCGAAGAAATATTTCAAACTTTTATGGTCGGTAAATATTGTACATTTTATCCCATACAAGTAATGTCTCCATATCTTTAAGGCAAACACCACTGCCGCCAGTTCCAAGTCGTGAGTTGGGTATTTCTTTTCATGGATCTTCAATTGCCTCGAGGCATAGGCGATGACCTTGCCTCGTTGCATTAAAACACACCCGAGCCCCGAATGCGACGCATCCGAGTAAACCACCATGTCGTCAACTCCTTCCGGTAATGTTAACACCGGAGCATGAGTTAACTTTTCCTTGAGCATTTGGAAGGCTTCCTCCTGTTCGATGCCCCATACAAACTTTTCCTCCTTGCGAGTCAATTTGGTCAATGGTAAAGCAATTTTGAAGAAATCTTCTATGAATCTCCTATAATATCCCACGAGCCCTAAAAAGCTTCGGATTTCTGAGGGATTCCTTGGAGTGTTCCATTTTGACACGGCTTCTACTTTTGACGGATCCACTAGTACCCCATCGGCACTAATGATACGCCCAAGAAACTGCACCTCTAGTAGCCAGAAAGCGCACTTTGAGAATTTTGCATACAACTTTTCTCGTCTGAGGGTCTCTAATACTTCTTGTAATTGATACACGTGCTCAGCTTCATTCTTCGAAGATACTGAAATGTCATCGATAAATACAATTACCGACTTATCCAGCATAGGTTTGCAAACCCGGTTCATGAGATCCATGAAAGCCGCGTGTGCATTAGTCAACCCAAAAGGCATTACAAGGAATTCATAATGCCCGTACCGCGTATGAAAGGCCGTTTTCGATACGTCCTCCTCCTTGACTTTCAATTGGTGATAGCCCGATCTGAGATCAATCTTTGAGAACCAACTTGCTCCTTGTAGCTGGTCAAACAAGTCATCAATTCTTGGAAGTGGGTATCGATTCTTCACTGTGAGTTTGTTTAACTCTCGGTAATCGATACACATGCGCATACTGCCGTCCTTCTTTTTCACGAATAAAACTGGTGCGCCCCACGGGGATACACTCGGTCAAATAAACCCTTTGTCGAGAAATTCTTGGATTTGAGACATTAATTCTTGCAGCTCCGACGGCGCGAGCCGATACGGCGCCTTGGCCACAGGTTTTTCGCCCGGAATCAATTCGATTCCGAACTCTACCTCCCGTTCTGGTGGTATTCCCGGTAGTTCTTCCGGGAACACGTCTTCATAATCACGTACCACCGGCACGTCTCCAATTTTGAGGGATTCTTTCTCCGACTCGCTTGCGTATACCATGTAGGCCTTGCATCCATGTTTCATAGGCTTCTAGCATTGAGCATACCACCGGGTTACCGCCTTTTTCACCATATATCATAACGTGCTTTCCGCTAGGAGACGTCAGTTTTATTTCCTTTTGGAAACAAACCACCTTCGCGTGGAATCAGGACAACCAATCCATCCCCACGATCACTTGGAATTCTCCCATTGACATTGGGAACAGATCTATTGTGTATTCTTCGTCATCAATGCTCAATTTATAGTTTTCACATACATCACAAACGATAAAACTCTTGTTATTACCTATCTCTACTTCTAAGGGCATAGGTAATTTTGTTAGAACAAATGAAGGATGTCGAATAAATCCATATGAAATAAAGGATTTATTCGCACCCGTATCAAATAATACACATGCAGGAATCGAGTTTACAACAAATATACCTGAGACCACTTCAGGTTCAACCTTTGCTTCTGCGGCAGTCAATTGGAAAGATCTTGCCTTTGCTTTTAGGGCTTCACCTTTCGGGTCTTACCCATCTTTCTTTCCAACCAGCTCCGGGCATTCCGACCTTTTGTGACCCGGTCGGTAACAATTGTAGCAGACCGTCACTTTCTCCGGGCATGATGTAGCCATATGTCCCGTCTTTCGACATATTGGACAAGGCTTATCCTTGAAGCGGCATTCGCCCTTATGACCCTTTCCGCAGATTTTGCAACTTGGCGACCCGCCTTTTGCATCAGATTTCTTCACTATTTCGTTTGTTCGTGCTTTCTTGGTAGGGCTTGGATTAACATCATGTGCCCTTCGTTCACCCCGTTCAACCTGCTTTTTCAGTTCAATCTCCCGTTCCTGAGCAACATTTATGATCTCGGTAAGGGTCTCGTATTTCGAAGGAGTCATAAACTCCCTATACTCGGTGCTCAACATGTTATAGTAGTAGTATATCTTTTTTTCTTCATTCGTCACCAATTCATTTCAAAACTTCATCTTATCCATAAACGTTGTTGTAATCTTGTCTATGGTCTCGCCCTTGTGCCTAAGTTGCATGAACTCTTCCTTGATTCTATTAACGACTGCCTTGGGGCTATGATGTTTAAGGAATGGTGTCTTAAACTCCTCCCATGTCATGACCTTAGCCACTTCACTAACAATCTCTCTCTTTTTATTATCCCACCAATCTTTCGCTTGACCCCTTAATTGACCCGTACCATAGGCTACGTAGTCATCTTCATCACAATGGGTCCTCTCGAATACCCCTTCAATATCACTTAGCCATCGTTGGCACACTATTGGGTCAACCTCCCCATTATAGACTGGCGGTTTGCACGCCATGAACTCCTTGTATGTACAAGGCTTTCGTCCTCCGGACTTTTCCATTGCTAAATTGGCATTATCCTCCAATTTTTTGATTCTTTCCTCAACCACTGATAGTACTGTGTTCTGGATCTTATCGATGAAACCAGACAAACTATTTTCGATTGCCTTTCCAACCACCTCGGCAATCACTTCTCTTGTTTGCTCGGTGACTCTCTGCACCGCATCATCGTTACCTTTATCCGCCATCTTTAATACTGAAATGTTTACATTAATTGTTAAACATTTCATTTATAACATATAATTTACCTGTTTTGATTTAATCAAGTTCATAACGTGATTCAACCGTTCTTGTTTCATGCATTTCCTGTGTTTGAGTGAGCTTACACACTATTTTCAAGCATATTTGTTCATGATTTATTTCTATATTCTCTAAATCTACTTAAAACGATTAACTCTTACCGGATGCTTGATCAAGCTTGAACCAAACACTTTATTGACAACCCTTAGCTCTGATACCAACTTGTAAGACCCAGCTTTTTATAACAAGATTAATGATACAAAACAAGGATTTCATACTAAATATCGAGTTGACAAAAAGTTTCTTCATTTAAAATATCATATTTGATCTTGAAATTTTTAGTTAAAAGGAAAATATCCATTAGACATACAAAACATAACTTCAAGTATCTACTATATTACGTTTGAAAACATAGTTCAAGTATCTACGTAATGCTAAGACAAAATAGATCAAGTGCGGAAGCTTCGTTTAGTGCGGAAGCTTCGTTTAGTGCGTTTGGTTCTTGATAATAGCTTGATCACCATCCGGATTTGACTCCATATTCACCTACGGTCAAAATCATTTAAAATTATTAGTTTGACACTTTAAACACCAAGTATAAACAAGTTCCAAACTCAAAGTATCAAAAAAAACATGAAAATCTAGTTTCTAGGTGCTGGCGTAGCGCCAGGGGGTCGTGGCGTCGCGCCACCACCATGGCGTAGCGCCAGGGGGTCGTGGTGTAGCGCTAGCATCAATTTTCGACAGATTGTTGTTGTGTTGAGCTGCTAATTTGACCCAGCACTATTTTTCCAAGTTCCAAACTTTAAATCAGCATAACTTTTGACTCGGGCGTCCGATTTAACCGGTTCTTTTTCCTACGCGACCGTAATTTAATTACGGACGTGTCTATCAACACCATTCCTGAATATTTTCGGTTTACAGACAATCGGCTTATAATCCAATTCCTTGCTTATTCGACCCGTTTGTCTACAAGTTCAACAACTTGTTTATTTGTCATCTCATATCTACAATCAATTTACCCAATCCCGGATTCTCCGATTATGACGTTTCGCTTCCCTCCCAAGGGTTGCTTACGCAAAAATCGTCATGCTTGTTTCAAGGATTTAAACAAGCTTTTAATACTATTTGACAAGCATACATTCAATTTTCTTTGACTCGTTTGGATGCCGAATGGAGACCATCATTTCAAACATTCCCAAACTCTATTTCTAACACATGATTTGACCTGTTTTACTTGCTTAAGGCACTTTGTCACTTCCGTGACATATTGGTGTATCTTGTTTTACCAAATTTCAATATAACAACATAAGACTAACGATTAAACATAATGTAACGAAACGGTAAAATTCGTACCTTTAGAGCACACCTTTCCCACGCATATTCCCTCCTGCTTGTCCGCTTGACGATCCGGACTCTTTGCCTAGAGAGTTCAATTTACAATTGGTTTAGAACTCTTTTCATGATTATTAACGCATCATTATAAACAATAATCAAATCTGCGTTTTCATCCTATTTTTAACATTTAAATCCCCACTTAGGCATTTCAACAAACACCTAGCGGGTCAGATTTTCTCATAATCATTACCAAGTTCATGACTTGTAATTATCATCTAATTTCACATCAATTAGTCAACTTTGCACATATCTTAACATCAATATTTCTGAAATTACTTCTTAAATTCAGATTGTGCTAGAACAAGAGTTATAATTTTAGCATTTATCAAGTTTCTTCAAGCTCCTCAATCACCTACAATGGTGATTATGAAACCCTACAAGCATCATGCAAGATTTTGTCAAGAAATCATCTAGGGTTTGTCCCTAGACATCATATCACATCTAATTTAGTCAATACATCACAAAATCAAGCTAAACATTCGATTTCTATCACATGCAAGGAATTTGAGTTGAATCAAAACAACCTAATTTGGCATACCTTATGATCCCTTTGACGAAGTGATCACGAATCTATGTTCAGATTTTGATTTGGGACTGAATTGAACCTCCAATTGATCAATTTTTAGTGAACTAGGGTTTTGGAGAGGAGCTCCTGGTCACTCCTGCGTTCTGATCGATCTAAGCATAGCATACACTTAGGTGTATGTTTGGAGTTTATTTTATTTACTAGTAATTAAAGTTTCAAGTTTAACTATTCTAGTCCCTCTATTATTGCCCTCTTTATAATTTAAGGGTTTTCCATCCATTTACTTGATATCACAAGAATCATGTCTAACTGGGTTATCTATTCCTAGTTAGTTTGTTCTTGTGTATTTAACGTTTTATAATTCTAATGTATATAGTTTTATGTTTTCGGGGTGTTACAGTGTTTAGGAAGTTGCATCCGAAGAGCTCAGAGGTATATGGAGATTACTGGGAAGCAGTCAATAGGTGGTCCGTCAACAAATCTGGGATTCGATAAATCCAAAGTGACCTGCTTCAAATGTAAGCAAAAAGGTCATTTCAAAAGAGAATGCAAAAATTCTGAAGTTGACAAAACTGAGAAACCTTTCAATGATGATTATTACCGAAAGGCAATTTACCACCGTAGCAAAGAAGAGCCGAAATTGATTGAAAATAGCCCCAAAGATAAGTCAAGAGCATGTGCAGTAATCCATGACGATGAAGGGTTTGACTGGAGTGAAATTCTTCCAGTAGATGATATTGTTGATGAACGGTTCAAAGCAAAAGCTAAATGGGAAGCATTGAACAAACATAATGCTTTTGTTGCTGAAATAAAGGAAAAAACACGAGAAGAAATACTAAAAGAGAAAACATATAGAGAGAGATGCATTGCTGGTTATCGAATTGAAGAAATGGAAGAAGAGTATGAAGAAGCAAGAAGCAACAGAAGATATGACAAAAAGCGAGAATGCTATGTCAACAGAGTGTCACACCCTGGCTTTTGCAGAAGCGTGGGTTTATCTGGTGTGACTTCTTAATACCATAGCAACAATCATAACAATGCTATATGATAAAACACGAGATGTTCATCCATTCGTTAAGTTTAAAAATACCATGACATCATTGTTTGAAACATCGATACCAAAGTTAAGTTACAGACAATAACATGTTTGAAATAAGTTCATCAAAAGACTCTAAGATAACCCGGGTTTAGAAACATGTAACCCATCCAGGAAAGGGTTACACCTCCTAAACCCCATAATCAAGGATGGCATCTTTTATTTATTACGCAGCTTAAACTCCATTGCTTGCCAGATCCATTCTAGTTTCCTGAAATTCATGTAGTTTGAAAAAAAATCAACAAAAGTTGAGCGAGTTCATGTGTAAGTGAGTATGTATAAACCTTTGTAATATGTCTGTATGTATGAAAGTCCCTGGTATGTAGCAATTAAGGAAAAAGAGATCACCAATGGGTTGCAAAGCCACTGGTATGTGTGAAACGGTGCAAGAAGTACCCAAACCTAGCAAATTTGTACCGGGCCTCGGCTGTAAGACACAGTCACCACTATGTGCCGCCCCGGCCTCATGGGTGTGGGCTCTCTACACCCAAATAGATCTATCACTCATGTCCCTCGGTCCTACGATGAGGATTAATGGCCTTAAGTGTTATACCCACCTTTCACATGATCTAAGTAGTAAACCCTCCTTAAGCTAACCATCCCATGTATAAAAATGTTTGTAATAATTGTAACATGTATTTCACCCCCGAAGTTGTAAAACTAAAAACAGTTAAAAGAAAAGGGGGACATGAACTCACTATAGTGCGTCTCCTGTATCGTACTCAAATCTCCGGTCTCGTCAGCAAACACGACTCCCTATAATGTACTAATGTCTATTAGACGATCGGGCCGTGCCTTTGCCTTTGTATTTACGTTTGAGTTACGATTCCTTGACATTATTCCAAGTTATAATCATTTGTTAAAATAAATTATTTTAACTTAAATTATTTTTAAGGTTTTGGAATAATAGTAAGACAACTATTTCGTATTCATACTTCTCAAGTATTTTAACTCCATATTTCCTTCCCAAGGATGGGGGCATTTATACATGTCTATTTGTAGTTTCGAAAAATATATATTTTAAGTCTCACTTAGGAAAATATATTTAATTTATTTGTCCAAAAATAACGTATTTCCAAATATATGTATTTTTCCCAAAAATAATATATTTTCACTTCTTTAGTTTCTAAAATAATATTTTACCCAAAATATATGTGTAAGAGCATTTTCTGGAATAATTCATAAGTTACGTCTTCTTGTTCGGTTTCACAATATTATGTGTGTATCTTAAATATTTATTCCGTGTGTTTTTTTGTATTATTTTGGAGTTGTAATTTTTCCATGGTATTTGTAAGTTATATTATTTTACCCTAAAATAATATAACTAGTCCACAAAATATGCAAATATTCACACAAGTGTCTTAGTATAAAATATATATTCTAAATATATACTTATCCCTTTTATTTGTAAAAATTCAACCTCCGATACTTTGTATCTTTGTAACAAAACCTATGGCGAAGTTTATTTTGAAAAACAAAGTTAAAACATATTTGTAAACACTTGTTTAGAAAATATTTTCTAAGTGTTGGAATTTTAGAAAATTTCGCCAGAGTTTCCTTTGTAAATTGAGGTGCCCATGCTAATAAGCATATCATTTTCTTTTCCAAAAACTCATCCAAACAATCATCAACAAGTCACTAAACAATATTACATCTTTCAAGTGCAAAAACAATGCACTTAACATAACAACATGAACTTCGTTTTTCATAAAAACGCGTAGTAACTTAGTGGGGGTGTTTAGTGGGTTTAGTTACCCTCCAAAGTGTGTTTATTTTTGTTAAAATCTCACTCTCGGGGTTTTTAGATGTTCACAACTTGTGAACATGTTTTACAAAAATATCCATTTACAACATTTTCATGTCTTTCTAGTATTCATAAACTTATTTCCTCCCAAAAATAGTGTAAGAATCATGACCTTTCAAAAATATGTCTTTTTAACTTGGTTTGTTTAGAGAAATCATTTGTAAACCTCGGATCCATACGATCATCAACTCAATTAGTTCACTTATTTTTTCAAGAAATCACTTTGTTACCAAGTTTATGTTGAAACATGGAGGTGATTCTTTTATGTAGATCACTAATCACCTCCGAACTTGTTAACTTAAGTTTTTAATCTTACTTTAACTTACTTAAGTTCAACATCATGTTACTAGTAATCATCAAGTAAACAACAACAACATCAAAACAACTTTATTTCATCAAGGTTTCATCTTATTTCATCATCATGTTAACTTTATGTTCAAGACTTATGTTTATGATCTTTTAGTGTTCTTGAGATTTCATCATAAAATAAATATTAACCCCCATAAACATGAAGTAAATGAGGATCAAAGAAGCTTACTACTAGCTTTGAAGCTAGGGAAGAAACACTAGAGAAAATGAGTGGATAAAAGCACACGAGAGAGGTCCTTGATGATCCGTGAGCTCCACACTTCGTGATTCACCTTTGTGCACCTTGTAGTAACCTTGGAAAGCTTGAACTTGAAACAAAAAAGATGATGGTGTATGGTAGGGTGTTCGGCCGAAGCTTGTTTAGAGGGAGAGAGAGAGATGTTTTGTGTTGGTGATGATGATGAGAATGATAGGTGATTTATAAATCTCTAAACCTTTTACCCAATGGTTATCATGCCCACTAAGTACCATACAAGATCCACATAATCCCAAGAATAGATTGTATGGGGAATTGGAAGATTTATTCAAATCTTGTGGTGGTGGGTCCCCTTGGGGGACGGTTATGTACATGGGGGGGGGGGTAAGATGAAAGTTATTTGGTAAAGTCAAGTAATAGGGTGTTAAGTGTAAGTGTCTTGTGTTTAAGTGTGTACCATGTCTTATGTAGCATGTTATAGTGCTCGGGAACCAATACCAGCTCAGAAAAAGTGAAACAATGTTTCTGATAATATTTTAGTGTTCCTGGTAATGTCCGGTTAGGTACCGTTCCGTTAAAGTGCTAAGTTATATCGTAAAGTGTCCTTTATGTATCTTTTAGTGACCCTTTTAATTCCCGACACTTAGAAAAGCATACAGGACCATTATGCCATATTTTTGCAAGTGACTAGCATATTTAAATGCTGAATTTTGTTAATAGATGCAGAATTTTGCATTTTAAATGGGTTTTAGGCACTTTCCGGCACCTAAACTATCACCTAGTGACGCAGTTTTATGGTCCTTACTTCCCTACACTCCATACTAGTGTAGTACCTTGTCCCTGGCTCATACTAGGCCTCAATATAGTGTCTGTCTATGTGTTGGCATTGTCAGCATGTTTCTGAGTTATCCGCTCACTGTGCTAACTGTGTTTTGTGCATCAAGTTGTCACTAAAGTTTGTATGTAATGAATGGAGTGACAGTATGAAATGTGATGCATATGTATGTATGTAACAGAAATCAGAAAGCAGTTCAAACATCAGTTGAAATCAAGCACAGTCATTAAGCACAAATTTAATATTAATTAATTGTACGGATACCTGTAATTATGAGGGTTGTCACATTATCCCCCTGTTAAGAAAATTTCATCCCGAAATTTAAGCTCTGCTACTAGATGTAGGGGTCTTGGGGAATAAATGTGGGTACTTTGATTTCATGCGATCCTCACGCTCCCACGTGAATTTTGGGCCATGTCGTGCGTTCCATCGAACCTTGACGAGTTTGACACTACTCCGGCGTGTCTTTTTAATCTTCCAATCAGTGACCTCAACGAGTTCTTCAGTAAAGTGGAGTGTGTCGTCAATGTGAACTTCGCCGGCAGGAATGACCACTGTTTCTTGAGTTGGACTCTTTTTCAAATTTGATACATGAAATGTATCATGAACGCCATTAAGTTCAGCAGGTAAATCTAACTTGTATGCTACCAGACCAATCCTTTTCAGGATTTTGAATGGACAAATGTATCGCGGATTCAACTTCCCACGCTTCCCAAAGCGTGTCACACCCTTCCAGGGTGAAACTTTCAACAAAACCATATCTCCCACCTCAAATTCCTGAGGTTTCCTCCTTCGGTCCGCATAACACTTTTGTCGATCACGAGCCGCTTTAATGCGTTATCGGATCTGAAAAATCTTGTCTGTTGTCTCTTGAACCAAATCCGGACCAACTAACTGTCTGTCACCCGCGTCAGCCCAACAAACCGGTGATCGACACTTGCGTCCATAAAGAGCTTCGAACGGTGCGGCTTGAGTGCTTGCATGATAACTGTTATTGTATGAAAATTCAACCAATGGTAGGTGAGTGTCCCAACTTCCACCTAAATCCATTACGCAAGCTCGCAGCGTGTCTTCCAACATTTGAATTGTTCGTTCGCTCTGTCCAACAGTCTGTGGATGAAATGCAGTACTCATATTTAACTGAGAACCAAAAGCTTCTTGAAAGGATTGCCAAATCCTTGACACGAATCTTCCATCTCTATCGGAGATAATTGAGAGAGGCACTCCATGTCGTGCAACAATCTCCCGCATGTATATTTCAGCAAGTTTACTCGTGTTGTCTTTTTCCTTGATTGCCAAAAAGTGTGCAGACTTCGTTAAACGGTCTACAATTACCCAAATCGTATCATGGCCCTTGGGCGTCCTTGGTAATTTCGTTATGAAGTCCATTGAAATCTGTTCCCATTTCCATTTGGGTATTTCAGGTTGTTGCAAGAGACCTGAAGGCTTTTGGTATTCAACCTTTACCTTGGCGCAAGTTAAACATTTGCCAACGTATATCGCAACATTGCCTTTCATCTTTGGCCACCAATAGAAATCTTTTAGATCTTGGTACATCTTATCCGCTCCCGGATGAATCGAGTACCGTGACTTGTGGGCTTCATCAAAAATAACATTTCTCAAACCACCAAACAAGGGAACCCATATTCGTTTCATGAAGCACAAAGTTCCTTCCCCATTTGGTACCAACAGCTTCTCCATCCCACGGAGATATTCATTTTCAATATTCCTTTCTTTAAGAGCTTCTCTCTGCGCGGCACGAATGCGCAATGAGAGGTCCGTTCGTATAATCATTTCCAAAGCTCTAACCCTTATGGGCTTGATCCTTTCCTTCCGACTTAGAGCGTCGGCGACCACATTCGCCTTCCCCGGGTGATACTTGATCTCACAATCATAATCGTTCAATAGTTCTACCCAGCGTCTTTGCCTCATGTTAAGCTCTTTTTGATCAAATATGTGCTGTAGGCTCTTGTGATCAGTGAAGATTATACATCGCGTGCCGTATAAATAATGTCGCCAAATTTTCAATGCAAACACCACCGCGCCCAATTCCAAATCATGCGTGGTGTAATTTTTCTCGTGAACTTTCAACTGGCGAGATGCATATTGTCACACCCGCTCGTAGCGGAAACGCAAGGTGTGATCTGTCTGGTTTTCATTGCATAAATATCGATGTACATGAACAAACTATATGAATAAAACATACTCCATTGCCATTACATAGTGTTTCAAAAGATTACAACATAAGTTTAGTGTGTCGGTTACAAACCATTAACATGAAAATAAAGCGTTATTGTTTCATATATTAACTTGAAGTAAACTACAAAGGTTTAAACCATCATATTTCCGCAAAGAGGCGGAATATAATAGTTAAACCCTTCAAAAGATGGCATGGAGTTCCTGTACTTGTTATCTTGACTGGGAAATCCGACATGGTCCTTTAATTCCCTGAAATACATGTTAAGTTTGGAAAACATCAACAAAAGTTGGTGAATTCATGCAATTTAGTTGTAAACGATGTATGAAAAATGTGAGTTGTAGTATGTAAAGCGTCAATGAAATCGTTGATCATTAATGTTTTGCAAGGACATTAATATGTGTGACGAAAAAGGAAGCAAACCAACCCTAGACGATTTTATGCCGATTCCTATCGACTGGGACACAAACGCACTCTTCTGTATGGGTCCACGACCAAGAGTGGGGCTCGCCAAAACCCAATAGATCTAGTCCTTTGTTCCTTGGTCCAAACTGGATTAATGGTGCTTATAGTATGGCCCTAATTCGCACATGATCTATGGTGTTTCATTACCTAACTTTAACATACTCTGAACATGTATCTTCCCCGATAGTTGTAAAGTTGTAAAACATTTAATTGAATAGGGGAACATGAACTCACAGTATCGCGTCCTGAAAATAGATGTAAATAAGATCTCACGTGCGGTCGTCCTGAATAGCGTGGAGACCTACAAATGTTCTTATTTTTGTTAGACACTTCGGTCTTTGTAAATAACTTGAGTACAAGTCTTTTGTCTTGAGTATGTGTAAGACTTGTATGTCTTTACTGTTCGTTAACTGTGTATTCGATGTATGAGTTGTTCAAATGTTCGTTAACTGTGTATTCGATGAATGAGTTGTATAGTCGGATCTCGTCCGCTGAATCTTGTGTCTTGTATGTATCACTTGTATAGTTGTGTTTCCAATAATAGTATCATTGGGCCAAGCCCATGCTTTCAAGTTATTGGGCTTAAATAGTGTTGTGCCTCAAATAGTGTTGGGCCTCAAATAGTGTTGGGCCTCAAATAGTGTTGGGCCTCAATAGTGTTGGGCCTCAAATAGTGTTGGGCTTGAATAGTGTTGGGCTTGAATAGTGTTGGGCTTGAATAGTGTTGGGCTTGAATAGTGTTGGGCTTGAATAGTGTTGGGCTTGAATAGTGTTGGGCTTGAATAGTGTTGGGCTTGAATAGTGTTGGGCTTTGGCCCATATGTTTGGTGTTTGGGCTTAGCCCATGAATTTATGTTAAGCCCATAGTGAAGTTAAGCCCATTAAGTGTAAGTAGCCCATTTGTAAAAATAGTCTATTAAGTATATTAAGCCCATTTGTAATAAAAATAGCCCACTAGTATAATAAGCCCATTTATTTTTATAAAAACCTTTTTATAAAAATTTACTAAGTACACTTGTTAGTAAATAAAACATAGTAGTTTTTATAAGTTTATAAACATCCGAAATTTGTTATTGATTGCTTATTTATATTTCGTGTCGGAAAAATCGTCTAAACATCGTAGTAATTCTTCGGATTGGCAATACACTTAAGTAGTCGTCCGTCGTTCATTTTGACCATAATTGGTGTCCGATTATTCTAATCGTCCGTAACTCGTTCTAAGGCGTAATTATGTGAAGTCTCGTAAGACTTTTGTTATAATGTGTTTTGAGTTTAAAGGTGACATGAGATTCAAGTTCCTACAATGATATATATAACTAATACACCAAGTAATATATCACTCAAAAATTGTTAAAGTAACCAAATATATATTTTCTAAAAAAATATATATTTTTCTTGTCGTTTATTTTATAAACCCTTCTTTGATAACCTTTTTAAATCTTGTAGAGATTTACCCAAAAATGTTGTCATTTTATAAAATAAAGTTTTTATAAAAATTGGCCATATAACCTTTGTATTTTTATCTTAACCATGTTTCATTAAACATATCATTTTCTTTATTAAATCAACAACAATTTATTCAACATCTTAACTACACATTATGAGACTTTTATAACATGAAATTATCAAGATGATATGCAAATCATGTAGGGTTTTAAACATGATCCTTTCATATGTTAATTAGTTCAAAAACCAAGTTTAATTCTAGTTTTAACAACTTTTATAAAAATCTTTAGTTGTATGTTATTTTTTTTATAATCTTGTGAAAGTCTTGTTTTTAAATAAAAACCCTAAATACTTTCACAAGATCACTAGATATGATCATCCCTTTAATCCTTTATGTTAAAACCCTTTAACATAAACATGTATAATTTTTAGATCATATCTTTCAACATCTTCTAACACTTTATTTGTAGCATGATCATCATAACAAAATCTAATATGCATATAACAAGTCTAAGATCACAATATAAACAAACATAATTATATCATGATTTTTATCTTTGCTTCATTGTATTTTTCTTGTTCATTATGTATGATTATATAGTTATTATTAGTTATAATAACAATCATAAACATAATATGTAATAAAAAAAATATAGAAGCTTACTTCTAGCACTAGGCTAGGGATGATCTTAGAGATTTTTAAGAACTAAGAAGATGATGATCTTGATGGTAGAACACTTTTGTATGGATGAAAACCCTTCCTTTTACTTCCAAAAGCCTTAGATCACCCTATGTTCCAAAGAAATCCATGTTGATCATGAAGGAGATGATAAAAATTATTGGGTTTTTGAGGGTGTTCTTGTGAAAAAGATGAAGATGGTAAGAGTGTTCTTGGATGATGAATGATGAAATGAGGAGTAATGTGCTAGAAGACTTAATGGTTAAGTGTTAGACTTTAACATCCATTTTCCATCCACTAGTTACTAGTAATTAATTTCTAGATATTTTTACCATAATAAACAAGGGGGTGGGACCCCTTGTTCACGGTCATGAGGAGGGGGGGGGGGGGTCTTATGTGGTAAAAAATAACTTAGTAAATTTTAAGGTTTCAAATGATGTATAAGTTGTAAGCATTTAGGTGTTTAGGTTTTGCAATTTTTCCGAGATGTTTCAAGACTTGTAATAACCATAAACTAGCTTTGCAAGACCAAAAATAATATTAACTAGTTCGCTACAAGTGCCAAAATATAGTTCGGCTAGATGTTTAGCGCTCGTTTCGTAAGTAAATAGTCGAAAGGTACGCTTATGGAAGTTGTAGGGAAAATTCCAGTTATGTGTGTAATGGATATTCCATAATTATTTTCATATGAAATTGGTGCCTAAACATCTATTTTTGCATCTTGTAATAAAATACAATTGCTGAATTTTGCGGAAAATTCATGAAATGGTCACTTTTAGCGCATTTCGGACAGTTTTTAGTGCTACCGGGCATTGGTAAAATATTAACCAAACCCTTGTATTCCCACATAGGGTTTAATATATAATTGATGTTGGACTATCATCTGAGTCTTTAAGATGTCATTTTTGATGTTTTCTGCGGATCCGGAGTTTTCGTCAGCACTCTAGTTCACTAGGCACTACTCTAGTTGTTTCGGTGAATTGTTTGCACTATTTCAAATATACTCAATAAAAATGAATCATGTGTAATAACCAATGAATATTCCATGAGTTTTCTACGATGTATACCATGTAATCATGCAGTCAGAATATTCAAAACACATGCTTGTATAATGTAAATCACTGTTTTAAATGTAAGTAAATTACCCGAAAGTGGCAGTTGTCACATTCTCCCCTTGTTATTTAGAATTTCGTCCCGAAATTCTAGCTTTGTTATTCTTTGCAGGAGTTTTCGGAAATAAATGAGGATATTTTTCCTTCATTCGGTCTTCACGTTCCCAAGTATACTCGGGTCCGTGACGAGAGTTCCAACGAACCTTTACTAACTTGATACGACTTCTCCGTGTTTTATTGACCTTCCAGTCCGTGACCTCAACAGGTTCTTCAGTGAAATGGAGTTTGTCGTCAATGTGAATTTCATCCATAGGAATGGTAACGGTTACTTGTATTGGACTCTCTTTAAGATTCGACACATGAAACGTGTGGTGTACACTGCTAAGTTCATCAGGTAACTTCAACTTGTAGGCAACAGTGCCAATCTTTTCTAAGATTTCAAATGGTCCAATGTAACGCGGGTTAAGCTTTCCACGTTTACCGAACCTCACTACACCTTTCCAATGTGAGACTTTCAACAAAACTTTCTCTCCAACCTCGAAAGATGCTTGTTTTCATTTTCCATCAGCGTAGAGCTTTTGTCGATCGCGAGCCGCCTTGATACGGTCTCGGATCTGAAAAATTTTATCCGTAGTATCTTGGACTAGTTCCGGACCAATTAATTGACTATCGCCCGTTTCCGCCCAACATAGCGGAGAGCGACACTTTCGACCATAAAGAGCTTCAAACGGTGCAGCTAGTATACTTGTATGGTAGCTGTTATTGTAGGAAAACTCAACTAGAGGTAGATGATTATCCCAATTGCCACCTAAATCCATAACACATGCACGAAGCATATCTTCGAGTGTTTGGATTGTCCGTTCGCTCTGGCCGTCAGTTTGTGGATGAAAGGCCGTACTTAGATTCAATTGAGATCCAAAGGCCTGTTGAAATGATTTCCATATTCTTGAAACAAAACGACCGTCTCGGTCCGAAATGATTGAAATAGGCACTCCATGACGAGCCACTATTTCTTTGAGATATATTTCCGCTAGTTTCTCAGTACTATCCTTCTCCCGAATCGGTAAGAAGTGTGCGGACTTTGTCAATCTATCCACGATTACCCATATCATGTCATGACCTTTCGAGGTCCTGGGTAACTTCGTAATGAAGTCCATGGATATTTGTTCCCATTTCCAAGCGGGAATCTCGGGTTGTTGTAATAACCCAGATGGTTTCTGATACTCTGCCTTGACCTTAGCGCAGGTCAAGCATTTTCCAACATAGAAAGCGACATCCTTTTTGAGGTTAGGCCACCAATAGTACTCTTTTAAGTCTTGGTACATCTTATCTGATCCAGGATGGATCGAGTACTTTGACCTATGTGCTTCCTCAAAAATGAGATCTCGGAGACCTCCAAAGAATGGAACCCAAATTCTACCCGCAAGGTACAAAGTTCCATCCTCCTTTGGTATTAACTGTTTTTCCATGCCTCGAAGTGATTCTTCTAGAATATGCTCTTCCTTGAGCGCTTCTTGTTGTGCATTTTGAATTCGTGCGGTAAGATCTGTGTGAATCGTCATCTCTAGTGCTCGCACTCTTAGTGTTTTAACTCGTTCCTTGCGGCTCAAGGCGTCTGCTACAACGTTCGCCTTGCCCGGATGGTACTTGATTTCACAATCATAGTCGTTTAATAATTCAACCCAACGTCGCTGACGCATATTTAATTCTTTTTGGTTGAATATGTGTTGTAGACTCCTATGATCTGTGAAAATAGTGCACTGTGTACCATATAAGTAATGCCGCCAAATTTTCAAAGCAAATACCACCGCGCCTAGCTCTAGGTCGTGAGTGGTATAGTTCTTCTCGTGAACTTTCAGTTGGCGGGACGCGTACGCGATAACCTTTTTACGTTGCATGAGTACACAACCCAAACCTTGATGCGAAGCATCACAGTATACCACAAAGTCATCGGTACCTTCTGGTAATGATAAGATTGGTGCAATGCACAACTTGTCTTTAAGATGTTGAAATGCTGCTTCTTGTTTCTCTCCCCAATCGAATTTCCTGTCTTTCTGTGTAAGAGAAGTTAGCGGTTGAGCAATCTTTGAAAAATTCTCAATAAATCTCCGATAATATCCCGCTAAGCCCAAAAATTGTCGCACTTCAGTAGGAGTCTTGGGCGCTTCCCAATTCTTAATCGATTCAATCTTCGACGGGTCTACTTGAATACCCTTCTCGTTCACTATATGTCCGAGAAATTGTACTTCACGAATCCAAAACTCACATTTGGAAAACTTCGCGTATAAATTCTCCTTTTTGAGTAGTTCTAAGATGGTTCTCGAATGTTGTTCATGCTCGTTTGCCGATCGTGAGTATATCAAGATGTCGTCAATGAACACTATGACGAATTTGTCGAGATACGGCTTGCACACGCGGTTCATTAAATCCATGAAAACCGCCGGTGCGTTCGTTAAACCAAAAGGCATAACGAGAAACTCGTAATGACCGTAACGAGTCCGAAAAGCCGTTTTCGGTATGCTTTCTTCTTGAATCCGTAACTGATGATACCCCGATCGTAAGTCTATCTTTGAATAAAAACTCGACCCTTGAAGTTGATCGAATAAGTCGTCAATCCTCGGTAGTGGATACCGATTCTTGATGGTGAGTTTATTCAACTCTCTGTAGTCGATACACATTCTGAATGTCCCGTCTTTCTTTTTCACAAAAAGAACTGGAGCTCCCCAAGGCGAGAAACTCGGTCTGATGAATCCCTTATCCAACAACTCTTGAAGTTGTGTGGACAATTCCTGCATTTCAGAAGGTGCTAATCGATATGGAGATTTAGCTACAGGTGCGGCTCCTGGTACCAAGTCGATGTGAAATTCGACTTGTCGATAAGGCGGTAGTCCTGGCAAGTCTTCAGGAAAGACTTCAGGAAATTCTTTTACTACCGGAATATCGGTCAACTTCGGCCCATCGGCCTTCTTGTCTACAACATGCGCTAGAAAGGCAATATAACCTTTCCGTAAGTATTTCTGCGCTTTCATGCAATTGATGATCCGCAATGGGGTGTCACGCTTCTCCCCATGTATAACAAGTGTCTCTTTGTTCGGTAGTGGTAGGCGAATGATCTTCTCGTGGCAAACGACTTCGGCTCGATTGTTGGATAGCCTACGTCGAAACTACCCAATTCAACGGGTAAGAGATCGATATTGAATTTTTGTTCGCCAAGTTCTAAGGTACACTCCTTAACAACTTCTCTCGTCTCTATTAGTTTACCGTTAGCCAATTCTATAGAATATGGAACATCTAGTTTACTAGGTTCCAAGCCCAGAATATTTTTAAATTCTATAGAAATAAAACTAAAATCGGCTCCGGTATCAAATAATATGGATGCGAAATGATCATTGAGGAGAAACGTACCAGTGACCACATTAGGGTCTTGGCGCGCATCCTTGGCTCCAATCACAAAAGATCGACCATGAGCCTGAATTTCTTTAGGACAGTCTTTCTTGTAGTGATCTTTGCTTCCGCATCCAAAGCATCCTTGACTACGACCATTCCCGTTCCCATTCCTGTTACCAAAACCACTTCCTGATCCAGTATTATTTCTCGTTCCCCAACATGACTCGGTACGGTGGCCAAGCTTGCCACACTTATCACACTTGACAACCCGACAATCACCCACGTGATGAAATTTGCATCGCTCGCACTTAGGTAAGGTACCAGCGTACTTCTTAGGACCAGTGTCGTTTGTGGCTACAAACGCCCTTGCATCCTGTTGCGGGTTATTCTGTCGCCTGTTGTTGTTGTTGTTGTTGTTGTTGTTGGGGTTATTGTTATTGTTGTTGTGATTGTTGTTACTGTGGTTGTTGTTATTACCGCGGGTTCCCTTCTTGAAATTCGAGTAACTCCTCTTCCCACGGTTGGAAGACTCAACATGTGTTTCCTTCTTGTCGTCACCTTTCTCAGTGAATATCTTCATCCTGACCCCGTCTTCAGTAAGACTCACGGCTATAGTCACAGCCTGAGTAATAGTCGTGGGTTTAGCTGCAGTAACCAGACTTCGAATCTTGTTAGAAAGTCCCCAGATATAGCGTTCGATACGCTTGTATTCCGGTGTTACAAGATAAGGAATCACGCGGGACAGATCGTGAAATCTTTGCGTATATCCCGTGATATCAGCTCCGACCATAGTAAGGTTCCAAAACTCGTTCTCCAACTTCTGGAGTTCAGCACGAGAACAGTACTTATCCCTCATACGTTCCTTCAGTTCCTCCCAAGTCAACGCATAAGCAGCGTTATCACCCAAAGTTTGCACTTGTAGGTTCCACCAGGTAAGGGCCTCGTTGAGAAACAAGCCAGTAACGAAAGTGACTTGCTGATTAGCAGAACATCTGCTCATTCTGATAGTGGAATCCGTTTTCTCAGTCCATCTCACATAAGCCACAGCACCGCCTGTGCCATCGTAGTTAAGTGGCTTGCAGTCCAGAAACGGCTTGAATGTGCACCCTGAAATTGGACAACGGATTTTGAATGAGCAAATAATGAATCGCACGAATAGATTTAGAAAGAAATTTGATGTGTTGTAATAAAAACGAATAAACGTTACCCGGAATATTTGTTCCACCTGAAGGACCGCTTGGACCCTGGCCTCCCGATCCGCCGGTGCCACCACTTTGTTCGACACGGGATGCCTCATACAGTGCGATAGCTTGAGCGATTCTCTGTTCTATAAGTGCATTCAGTTCCGCCTCGGTCGCAGGCATTTGTGGGGGTGGGGGTGGATCAGTTCGTGAACGTAAGCCTCTCCTCGGTGGCATGATTCTTCCAAAGGAGAAATAGGATAAAGATTAGACGTTGATTTTGTTTGTTCAAAAGAAATATTCATAACATTAATAACAATATCACCACCAAATATATAATGCGAGTAAATACGTTAACATAATCAATAAGATATGTCCAACCAGACCACTCAATTGCATTTAATAGATAACACCAAGTTTTTCATATATATAGTCAACCGGTTACATAATCGTTTGAAAGGAACAAAAATAGACTCGGGCTACATAACCCGGTTATACTAGTCTAGTACAACAAAAGAGATAACAAAATCTTCCTTCCAACTGCGTGATCCGCTGTATGTCGGCTGTCTTCAAACTTGGTGGAGCATCAATATGTACACAAAACGACTATAAATACCCGTCCCATAAGTATACTACCGGTAAACATAGTCTATGGTGGGGGAAAAACTAGTGGTGGAATCGGGAACAACAACCTGTGGACATCAGAAACCCTACCCTCCAAATCTAAAACCAAACGGTTCAGGAATACAATCTGCTGCTCGAGCGTCAGTACCCAAGCAGGTAAATCCACTGGCGGTAGATCCGCTGGTGGCATCTGAGGTGGTAGTGGGGGTAATGGTGGTGACCCTGGTGGTGGTGGTGGAGTATGGGGTGGTGAATGGGCTGGTGGTGGTGGAGCCTGAAGTACCAAACCAAGCAGGTGGGTAAGCTCATCCTCGAGTTCACTAACTCGACGGATAATAAAGTCTATCTGATGCTCGAGTGTGAGCACACGAGCCGGTAACTCGGTAGTAGCAACTAGGTAATGCAATGGGTGGTATGGGTCTGTGATGGGCATATCATGTGGGTATAGGTCCATGTCCCCGGGTGGTATATGGGCATGTCCAGAGGGTCCTGCCTCGTCAGTATGGTCTATATGGGGTAGAATAGGGGCAATATGATCCTGTGCAGGGACAACTGGATCATCTGGTAGGACATCATCCATCTCAATGTCTGCATTGCGTTGTAGGCCAATGGCCTGCAGTGCAGATGAAGTAACAGATGCATAAGATGAAGCATCTGAATCGGTATCGGAGTCAGAAGAAATGACAATAACCGGGACTACCGGTGCAGCGACCTCCAAAATAACCACGTCATGAACATCCCCGTCTCCCAACTCATCACCAAAATGCTCCACGGGAATCACAGGAACTACAGCGTCGTCATCCTCGTCGAAGTCGCCAATAAAAGGCATAATAGCAAGAGGAAGGACATCCCAGGGTATAACCTCGACCACATGCTCACCCTCCGGGTGACCCATGATAACTATCTCGTTAAGTAGAGGGGGCATAACTAGCACATCATCATCAATAATGTCTCCTAACCCGTCTGCGTCGATAATGTCATCAACAATCGCGAACGGCTGAAAGTCATCCAAATCATCGTCAGATGCCGACTCGCTGTCGGACGTAATGACCTGGACTGCCGGTACATACTCGTCGTCGGAGGATAGCTCCATCGGGTCTACGTCGTCGTATATGTTGCTTCCTTCAGAGGAAGACATGATATCCTGATAAATAAGTTGTTCGACACGTATGAGTATTTGTTACGTTACATATATACACAAAATGTATTTTTCACACAATGTTCATTTTAAGTTATCCTACTTGAGTTGTGTGGATTAACTTAAAGTTGCATGTCTACCATTTAGATGACTAAGACACTAATGTCCTTGCTTGATTTGTATGAGATGAATTCTTGTTGAAAGTGGACCATGAAAAATGTTTATGCAAATGAAAACATGTGTTTGTGTTTAAATGGTTTTCATGAGAGATCCCTAGTGATTGTAGACTTAGACTCGGTAAAGAATCCTGGTTCACTACAATCGATGCTCTGATACCAAGCTGTCACACCCGCTCGTAGCGGAAACGCAAGGTGTGATCTGTCTGGTTTTCATTGCATAAATATCGATGTACATGAACAAACTATATGAATAAAACATACTCCATTGCCATTACATAGTGTTTCAAAAGATTACAACATAAGTTTAGTGTGTCGGTTACAAACCATTAACATGAAAATAAAGCGTTATTGTTTCATATATTAACTTGAAGTAAACTACAAAGGTTTAAACCATCATATTTCCGCAAAGAGGCGGAATATAATAGTTAAACCCTTCAAAAGATGGCATGGAGTTCCTGTACTTGTTATCTTGACTGGGAAATCCGACATGGTCCTTTAATTCCCTGAAATACATGTTAAGTTTGGAAAACATCAACAAAAGTTGGTGAATTCATGCAATTTAGTTGTAAACGATGTATGAAAAATGTGAGTTGTAGTATGTAAAGCGTCAATGAAATCGTTGATCATTAATGTTTTGCAAGGACATTAATATGTGTGACGAAAAAGGAAGCAAACCAACCCTAGACGATTTTATGCCGATTCCTATCGACTGGGACACAAACGCACTCTTCTGTATGGGTCCACGACCAAGAGTGGGGCTCGCCAAAACCCAATAGATCTAGTCCTTTGTTCCTTGGTCCAAACTGGATTAATGGTGCTTATAGTATGGCCCTAATTCGCACATGATCTATGGTGTTTCATTACCTAACTTTAACATACTCTGAACATGTATCTTCCCCGATAGTTGTAAAGTTGTAAAACATTTAATTGAATAGGGGAACATGAACTCACAGTATCGCGTCCTGAAAATAGATGTAAATAAGATCTCACGTGCGGTCGTCCTGAATAGCGTGGAGACCTACAAATGTTCTTATTTTTGTTAGACACTTCGGTCTTTGTAAATAACTTGAGTACAAGTCTTTTGTCTTGAGTATGTGTAAGACTTGTATGTCTTTACTGTTCGTTAACTGTGTATTCGATGTATGAGTTGTTCAAATGTTCGTTAACTGTGTATTCGATGAATGAGTTGTATAGTCGGATCTCGTCCGCTGAATCTTGTGTCTTGTATGTATCACTTGTATAGTTGAGTTTCCAATAATAGTATCATTGGGCCAAGCCCATGCTTTCAAGTTATTGGGCTTAAATAGTGCTGGGCCTCAAATAGTGTTGGGCCTCAATAGTGTTGGGCCTCAAATAGTGTTGGGCCTCAAATAGTGTTGGGCCTCAATAGTGTTGGGCCTCAAATAGTGTTGGGCTTGAATAGTGTTGGGCTTGAATAGTGTTGGGCTTGAATAGTGTTGGGCTTGAATAGTGTTGGGCTTGAATAGTGTTGGGCTTGAATAGTGTTGGGCTTGAATAGTGTTGGGCTTGAATAGTGTTGGGCTTGAATAGTGTTGGGCTTGAATAGTGTTGGGCTTGAATAGTGTTGGGCTTTGGCCCATATGTTTGGTGTTTGGGCTTAGCCCATGAATTTATGTTAAGCCCATAGTGAAGTTAAGCCCATTAAGAAAACTAAGCCCATTAAGTGTAAGTAGCCCATTTGTAAAAATAGTCTATTAAGTATATTAAGCCCATTTGTAATAAAAATAGCCCACTAGTATAATAAGCCCATTTATTTTTATAAAAACCTTTTTATAAAAATTTACTAAGTACACTTGTTAGTAAATAAAACATAGTAGTTTTTATAAGTTTATAAACATCCGAAATTTGTTATTGATTGCTTATTTATATTTCGTGTCGGAAAAATCGTCTAAACATCGTAGTAATTCTTCGGATTGGCAATACACTTAAGTAGTCGTCCGTCGTTCATTTTGACCATAATTGGTGTCCGATTATTCTAATCGTCCGTAACTCGTTCTAAGGCGTAATTATGTGAAGTCTCGTAGGACTTTTGTTATAATGTGTTTTGAGTTTAAAGGTGACATGAGATTCAAGTTCCTACAATGATATATATAACTAATACACCAAGTAATATATCACTCAAAAATTGTTAAAGTAACCAAATATATATTTTCTAAAAAAATATATATTTTTCTTGTCGTTTATTTTATAAACCCTTCTTTGATAACCTTTTTAAATCTTGTAGAGATTTACCCAAAAATGTTGTCATTTTATAAAATAAAGTTTTTATAAAAATTGGCCATATAACCTTTGTATTTTTATCTTAACCATGTTTCATTAAACATATCATTTTCTTTATTAAATCAACAACAATTTATTCAACATCTTAACTACACATTATGAGACTTTTATAACATGAAATTATCAAGATGATATGCAAATCATGTAGGGTTTTAAACATGATCCTTTCATATGTTAATTAGTTCAAAAACCAAGTTTAATTCTAGTTTTAACAACTTTTATAAAAATCTTTAGTTGTATGTTATTTTTTTTTATAATCTTGTGAAAGTCTTGTTTTTAAATAAAAACCCTAAATACTTTCACAAGATCACTAGATATGATCATCCCTTTAATCCTTTATGTTAAAACCCTTTAACATAAACATGTATAATTTTTAGATCATATCTTTCAACATCTTCTAACACTTTATTTGTAGCATAATCATCATAACAAAATCTAATATGCATATAACAAGTCTAAGATCACAATATAAACAAACATAATTATATCATGATTTTTATCTTTGCTTCATTGTATTTTTCTTGTTCATTATGTATGATTATATAGTTATTATTAGTTATAATAACAATCATAAACATAATATGTAATAAAAAAAAAATATAGAAGCTTACTTCTAGCACTAGGCTAGGGATGATCTTAGAGATTTTTAAGAACTAAGAAGATGATGATCTTGATGGTAGAACACTTTTGTATGGATGAAAACCCTTCCTTTTACTTCCAAAAGCCTTAGATCACCCTATGTTCCAAAGAAATCCATGTTGATCATGAAGGAGATGATAAAAATTATTGGGTTTTTGAGGGTGTTCTTGTGAAAAAGATGAAGATGGTAAGAGTGTTCTTGGATGATGAATGATGAAATGAGGAGTAATGTGCTAGAAGACTTAATGGTTAAGTGTTAGACTTTAACATCCATTTTCCATCCACTAGTTACTAGTAATTAATTTCTAGATATTTTTACCATAATAAACATGGGGGTGGGACCCCTTGTTCACGGTCATGAGGAGGGGGGGGGGTCTTATGTGGTAAAAAATAACTTAGTAAATTTTAAGGTTTCAAATGATGTATAAGTTGTAAGCATTTAGGTGTTTAGGTTTTGCAATTTTTCCGAGATGTTTCAAGACTTGTAATAACCATAAACTAGCTTTGCAAGACCAAAAATAATATTAACTAGTTCGCTACAAGTGCCAAAATATAGTTCGGCTAGATGTTTAGCGCTCGTTTCGTAAGTAAATAGTCGAAAGGTACGCTTATGGAAGTTGTAGGGAAAATTCCAGTTATGTGTGTAATGGATATTCCATAATTATTTTCATATGAAATTGGTGCCTAAACATCTATTTTTGCATCTTGTAATAAAATACAATTGCTGAATTTTGCGGAAAATTCATGAAATGGTCACTTTTAGCGCATTTCGGACAGTTTTTAGTGCTACCGGGCACTGGTAAAATATTAACCAAACCCTTGTATTCCCACATAGGGTTTAATATATAATTGATGTTGGACTCTCATCTGAGTCTTTAAGATGTCATTTTTGATGTTTTCTGCGGATCCGGAGTTTTCGTCAGCACTCTAGTTCACTAGGCACTACTCTAGTTGTTTCGGTGAATTGTTTGCACTATTTCAAATGTACTCAATAAAAATGAATCATGTGTAATAACCAATGAATATTCCATGAGTTTTCTACGATGTATACCATGTAATCATGCAGTCGGAATATTCAAAACACATGCTTGTATAATGTAAATCACTGTTTTAAATGTAAGTAAATTACCCGAAAGTGGCAGTTGTCACACATATGCTATGACCTTTTGACGCTGCATCAACACGCAGCCTAGACCATGGTGTGAGGCGTCGCAATATACCACGAAGCCGTCAGTGCCTTCGGGTAGAGATAAGATTGGTGCGTCGCAAAGTTTGTTTTTCAACAACTGAAATGCTTCTTCTTGTTTGTCTCCCCAATCAAACTTCTTGTCTTTTTGTGTGAGAGAGGTCAATGGTTGAGCGATTTTCGAGAAATCCTCAATGAATCTGCGGTAATAACCAGCCAAACCTAGAAACTGTCGAATCTCGGTTGGCGTCTTAGGAGTTTCCCAGTTCTTTATAGCCTCGATCTTTATGGGATCCACATGAATTCCATTTCCATTAACTACATGACCAAGGAACTGGACTTCCCGTAACCAAAACTCGCACTTTGAGAACTTAGTGTACAACTTCTCCTTTTTAAGTAGCTCTAGAATGGCTCTTAAGTGTTGCTCATGTTCCTCTTTCGTCTTTAAGCAGATCAAAATGTCATCAATGAATACAATCACAAACTTATCGAGGTACTGCTTACAAACTCTGTTCATCAAATCCATAAATACTGCTGGCGCATTTGTCAAACCAAACGGCATGACCATGAACTCGTAATGTCCATAGCGAGTCCTAAAAGCAGTCTTTGGAACACTTTCCTCTTGTATCCTCAACTGGTGATATCCTGATCGAATGTCGATCTTTGAGTAAAAACTTGAACCTTGTAACTGATCGAACAGGTCATCGATTCTTGGCAAAGGATATATGTTCTTGATAGTCAGCTTATTCAGCTCCCGGTAGTCGATACACATGCGAAAACTACCATCCTTCTTTTTGACGAACAAAACTGGAGCTCCCCAAGGCGAGAAGCTTGGTCTGATAAATCCCTTGTCTAACAACTCCTTGAGTTGCGTTGACAGCTCTTGCATCTCTGAAGGTGCAAGTCGATAAGGTGCCTTAGCTACAGGCGCGGCGCCTGGAACTAAGTCAATATGAAACTCAACTTGCCTTTGTGGCGGCAATCCAGGCAAGTCTTCTGGAAAGACTTCAGGATACTCCTTAACGACTAGAATGTCTTCTAACTTCGGCTCAGCGGCTTCTCTATCCACGATGTGTGCCAAGAAGGCAACACATCCCTTCTTCAAACATTTTCTAGCTTTCAAACAACTAATGATTCTCAGGGGCGTATCGCGCTTCTCTCCATGTACCACAATCGTTTCTCCATCCGCCAATGGAATGCGAATGGTCTTCTCGTGACATACAATTTCGGCTTTGTTGCTTGACAGCCAATCCATTCCTACTACCATGTCGAAGCTCCCCAACTCGACTGGCAGTAGATCCAGTGTAAACTCGTGCTCTCCCAGCTCTATTATGCATCCTCTGATGACTTCATTCATTTCAATTAGCTTTCCATTAGCCAGTTCAATTGAGTACGGAATGTCTAACTTACTAGCAGTTAACCCAAGTATTTTCTTAAATTCTAGCGATACGAAGCTATAGTCGGCACAAGTGTCAAATATTACAGATGCAAAGCGTTGATTAATAGGGAACGTACCAGTAACGACATTTGGATCCTGGCATGCTTCCCTTACACCTATGTTGAAGACTCTTCCCTATGCCTGATTAAGCTTTGGGCATTCCCTCTTGAAGTGCCCCACGTCTCCACAGTTAAAACATCCTGGTCCTCGACCGTTTCCGTTCCCATTACCATTACCAGCTCGATTGTTGACTGCTCCTCGGTTACCAGCTTGATTCCCCGCCATTCCACGATTTCCATTCCCGCCATTTCCTCCCTGTTGGCGGTTTCCATTCCCATTTCCATATCCTCGTTGACCACCACGACCAACACCAGTACCAACCCAGCATGTATTCTTCGAATGGCCCTCCTTCCCGCAAGACTCACATCTCCTCAACCTGCATTGGCCGGAATGATGGTACTGGCATGTATCACATTTGGGCAGAGCACCCATGTACCCTCTTCCTTTGACTCCATCACTAGTTTTAGCTTCCTCTGGTTGGTTCACGTTCTTTTTCTTGCTGGCGCTGCTGGTACCCTTTTTAAAATTGGAGAACTTCCGTTTGTTCTCTCCCGAGGACTCCACATGAGTCTCCTTCTTTTTTTGATCAGAATTTGAAAACTTGTTGAGCCCAATAGCTTCCTCAGTCAGTGACACGCTCAGATCGATGGCTTCAGTAATTGTTGCCGGTTTTGACGATGTAACCATGCTCATAATCTGAGGTGCCAACCCCCAGATGAAAAGCTCCACGCGTTTGAATTCAGGCGTAACCATGTATGGTACCACATGGGACAGATCATGAAACCTTTGAACATACTCGGCAATCTTTGGGCCGCCCATCCTTAGGTTCCAAAATTCTGTTTCCAGCTTTTGTATTTCGGCCCGTGAACAGTATTTCTTCCTCATGAGCTCCTTCAGCTCAGTCCATGTCAATGCATATGCTGCCGCCTCTCCCAGTGTCTGTACTTGCAGATTCCACCATGATAAAGCACCATCAAGAAAGAGCCCTGAGATGTATGTAACTTGATGTTCAGGAGCACACTTGCTCATCCTTAAAACAGAATCCGTCTTTTCTGCCCATCTGACGAATGCAATAGCACCTCCAGTGCCGTCGTAATTTACAGGCTTGCAATCCAGAAATTGTTTGTAGGTGCAGCCTGTACAGGCGATAACATTTACAGAAGGTGTTAGCGGATGTGTAAGAAATATCCACATGTGTAGTAATGTGTCTCAAGGGACTTGGATATTACCATTGGGTGGCTTGTTGTTGTTGTTTGAGGTATTCCTGCTAGTTTCTGCGCGGGAGGCCTCATATTGTGCTATCGCTGAGGCAATTCGCTCCTGTAGTTCAGCCTCAGTAGTAGGCAAACGTGTGTCTCGTCGTGGAGGCATCTTCTAAAAGAAGATCATATTGGTTAGGTCATAGTAAGTATAGTAAGTAAGTAATATGCGTATGTAATAACATTCATCAACACAATAACACATAACATCCCATGTTATAATATAAAACAAATAATTCAACAATGCATGTAGTGAGAACGTTGCCATTGAGCTTTCATTTAATCATGACCACAATATAGTTTTACATGTTTCACAGTACATCATACATCAAAATAAGATCATAGGGTTACATCACCCCAAAATACAAGTCAGTCTACACAAATCATATACAAAAACGTGGTCTTCCAAAAGTCTTCATATGTCGGCCCAATTGCGACTCTCTCACCAAAACAATCTACCTGCACCAAACCAAAAAATATAGCTACACTGATAGCGGAGGAGGAGGTGGGGGAGGGAAGAAAAGCAAACGGCGCAAATGCACCCAATCCTCCTCGAGGGCATGGATAACATGCAGCAGGTAAGCAATCTGCTGCTCTAGAGTGAGGAAGCGGACATCAGAATCCGAGTGTAGTGGAAGAGGAGCTGGTGGTGTAGCAAATGGAGACTGGCAATGACAAGGGGGAGGACGCGGAGTCCTCTCTAGCTCCTGGACTCATCGGCTCAACGCATCTTGCAGTAACTGCAAGGATATAAGTATGTCATCCGTGGTATGTCCAACATGAAAAGGATGGTATGGGTCTGACAAAGGCATGACATTGGGCGAAGACCACATGAATGGCTCACCTGTGGGTGGAAAAGGTGATGTAGTGCGAGGAAGCTGAGGCATGAATGGAACAGCTGACAACACAGGCGGGACAAAAGCAGGCTGCTATCTCGAAGATCCTTCCCCAGGACGAGGTGGAGGAATGTCCTGGAGAAAAGTGATAGGAAGGTCGGTGCGATGGATGTCTGACACATGGGGAAAATGAGGGGTAACATCAATCGGTGCAGAGATGGGTGCATGAGGGGGAGTGACTGGTCTAACATATGGGGGATAATCGTCATCATCGACCCACCCATTGCGGGTGTCAGCATATCTAGGATCGATGTGGGCGGCAAATGGAGCATGGTCATCAAACACAAGGACTAGATCAGGTAATATCGGTGCAATATCAGGTATCTCAGCAAAGATGGAGTCATGATCTGGCGATGGGACAGGGTCAGCTCGGGCTAGATCTAGATTAGCGGGTACAACAGGGGGCTGATCGATAGGAGCAACAGGAGCCTCTAGGGGCTGATCATCCTGCACAAGCCCAATCTCGTGATCTGGGTCGAAATCGTGAGGAGAAACAGGGGCCTCGAATGGCTGCTCATCAGGAGCATAGTCTATCTCATGCTCGACATCATCAGCAAGGTCAAACTCATGATCGGGGTCATCAGCAAGGTCAAAATCATGATCGGGGTCATCAGCAAGGTCAAAATCATGATCGGGGTCATCAGCAAGGTCAAAATCATGATCGGGGTCATCAGCAAGGTCAAAATCATGATCGGGTCATCAGTAAGGTCAAAATCATGATCCTGATCGGATGCGGCTGACATGGCCATATCGGAATCTAAGTCGGTGGGGTATCGCTGTAACCCTAGCGCACGGAGAGTAGAAGATGATACTGACTCAAAAGAGTCTGGACCAGAAGAATCAGAAGGAACCTCCATAACCGGAACCTCAATGACAGGAATAACGACATCATCATCAAGTGGTAGATCCTCAACAGGAACTGCAGCATGGGGAACGGGAGCAGGGATCTCAGCAAGAGGTAGAGCCCCAACTAGAATACCATCAGCGAGCTGAACATCGTCTCCGACATCCGGCAAAGCAAAAGGCTGGAAATTGTCATCATCACTGCTGTCAGTATCAGATGTATAAATCTCGGGAACTGTGGGCATCGGATCATCTGAATCTACTGCTATGGGGTCTAGTGCGCCAGAAACTCCACTCGAAGAAGACATGACGTCTGTAACAAAACAATCACGACAATTGCACATATATCAACATATAATCAATTAAGCATGTAAGTCACAACAATGTAAGCAAGTAATCGTCCTAGTCTTCCCCAGATTATTCCACCCAGTCTCTCAGACTAAACTCCCTAGTCTCTCAGACTAACTCCCTGGTCTCTAAGACCAACTCCCTGGTCTTTAAGACCAAATCTCTGGTCTCTAAGACCAACTCCCTGGTCTCTAAGACCAACTTCCCCAGTCTCTAAGACTAAATCCCTGGTCTCTAAGACCTCCCAGTCTCTAAGACTAAATTTCCCCCAGTCTTTAAGACTGATCCTCCTTCAGTCTCTAAGACTGATCCTCCCTCAGTCTCTAAGACTGAATTATAAATATAGGTTTTGAAATGTGTACTTGTGCCTTTTGTTTGTAAAAAGTTTGTTCCCTGGATCTGGACGTTAGTGTATGCAATGTAAAAATGTTTGAAAACATTTTCGTGAGAGCCCTGATGATCATAGTCTAGACTCGAGAAAGAATCCTAGCTCGCTATGATCGAGGCTCGGATACCAAGTTGTCACACCCTGGCTTTTGCGGAAGCGTGGGTTTATCTGGTGTGACTTCTTAATACAATAGCAACAATCATAACAATGCTATATGATAAAAACACGAGATGTTTATCCATTCGTTAAGTTTAAAAATACCACGACATCATTGTTTGAAACATCGATACCAAAGTTAAGTTACAGACCATAACATGTTTGAAATAAGTTTATCAAAAGACTCTAAGATAACCCGGGTTTAGAAACATGTAACCCGTCCAGGAAAGGGTTACACCTCATAAACCCCATAACCAAGGATGACATCTTTTATTTATTACGCAGCTTAAACTCCATTGCTTGCCAGATCCATTCTAGTTTCCTGAAATACATGTAGTTTGAAAAAAAAATCAACAAAAGTTGAGCGAGTTCATGTGTAAGTGAGTATGTACAAACCTTTGTAATATGTCTGTATGTATGTAAGTCCCTGGTATGTAGCAATTAAGGAAAAAGAGATCACCAATGGGTTGCAAAGCCACTAGTATGTGTGAAACGGTGCAGGAAGTACTCAAACCTAGCAAATTTGTACCGGGCCTCGGCTGTAAGACACAGTCACCACTATGGGCCGCCCCGTCCTCATGGGTGTGGGCTCGCTACACCCAAATAGATCTATCACTCATGTCCCTCGGTCATACGATGAGGATTAATGGCCTTAAGTGTTATACCCACCTTTCACATGATCTAAGTAGTAAACCCTCCTTAAGCTAACCATACCATGTATAAAAATGTCTGTAATAATTGTAACATGTATTTCACCCCCGAAGTTGTAAAACTGAAAACAGTTAAAAGAAAAGGGGGACATGAACTCACTGTAGTGCGTCTCCTGTATCGTACTCAAATCTCCGGTCTCGTCAGCAAATACGACTCCCTACAATGTACTAATGTCTATTAGACGATCGGGCCGTGCCTTTGCCTTTGTATTTACGTTTGAGTTACGATTCCTTGACATTATTCCAAGTTATAATCATTTGTTAAAATAAATTATTTTAACTTAAATTATTTTTAAGGTTTTGGAATAATAGTTAGACAACTATTTCGTATTCATACTTCTCAAGTATTTTAACTCCGTATTTCCTTCCCAAGGATGGGGGCATTTATACATGTCTAATTGTAGTTTCGAAAAATATATATTTTAAGTCCCACTTAGGAAAATATATTTAATTTATTTGTCCAAAAATAACGTATTTCCAAATATATGTATTTTTCACAAAAATAACATATTTTCACTTCTTTAGTTTCCAAAATAATATTTTACCCAAAATATATGTGTAAGAGCATTTTCTGGAATAATTCATAAGTTACGTCTTCTTGTTCGGTTTCACAATATTATGTGTGTATCTTAAATATTTATTCCGTGTGTTTTTTTTTTTGGTATTATTTTGACGTTGTAATTTTTCCATGGTATTTGTAAGTTATATTATTTTACCCTAAAATAATATAACTAGTCCACAAAATATGCAAATATTCACACAAGTGTCTTAGTATAAAATATATATTCTAAATATACATTTATCCCTTTTATTTGTAAAAATTCAACCTCCGATACTTTGTATCTTTGTAACAAAACCTATGGCGAAGTTTATTTTGAAAAACAAAGTTAAAACATATTTGTAAACACTTGTTTAGAAAATATTTTCTAAGTGTTGGAATTTTAGAAAATTTCGCCAGAGTTTCCTTTGTAAATGGAGGTGCCCATGCTAATAAGCATATCATTTTCTTTTCCAAAAACTCATCCAAACAATCATCAACAAGTCACTAAACAATATTACATCTTTCAAGTGCAAAAACAATGCACTTAACATAACAACATGAACTTCGTTTTTCATAAAAACGCGTAGTAACTTAGTGGGGTGTTTAGTGGGTTTAGTTACCCTCCAAAGTGTGTTTATTTTTGTTAAAATCTCACTCTCGGGGTTTTTAGATGTTCACAACTTGTGAACATGTTTTACAAAAATATCCATTTACAACATTTTCATGTCTTACTAGTATTCATAAACTTATTTCCTTCCAAAAATAGTGTAAGAATCATGACCTTTCAAAAATCCGTCTTTTTAACTTGGTTTGTTTAGAGATATCATTTGTAAAGCTCGGATCCATACGATCATCAACTCACTTAGTTCACTTATTTTTTCAAGAAATCACTTTGTTACCAAGTTTATGTTGAAACATGGAGGTGATTCTTTTATGTATATCACTAATCACCTCCGAACTTGTTAACTTAAGTTTTTAATCTTACTTTAACAAGTTCAACCATCATGTTCAACATCATGTTACTAGTAATCATCAAGTATACAACAACAACATCAAAACAACTTTATTTCATCAAGGTTTCATCTTATTTCATCATCATGTTAACTTTATGTTCAAGACTTATGTTTATGATCTTTTAGTGTTCTTGAGATTTCATCATAAAATAAATATTAACCCCCATAAACATGAAGTAAATGAGGATCAAAGAAGCTTACTACTAGCTTTGAAGCTAGGGAAGAAACACTAGAGAAAATGAGTGGATAAAAGCACACGAGAGAGGTCCTTGATGATCCGTGAGCTCCACACTTCGTGATTCACCTTTGTGCACCTTGTAGTAACCTTGGAAAGCTTGAACTTGAAACAAAAAAGATGATGGTGTATGGTAGGGTGTTCGGTCGAAGCTTGTTTAGAGGGAGAGAGAGAGATGTTTTGTGTTGGTGATGATGATGAGAATGATAGGTGATTTATAAATCTCTAAACCTTTTACCTAATGGTTATCATTCCCACTAAGTACCATACAAGATCCACATAATCCCAAGAATAGATTGTATGGGGAATTGGAAGATTTATTCAAATCCTGTGGTCGTGGGTCCCCTTGGGGGACGGTTATGTACATGGGGGGGGGGGGGGTAAGATGAAAGTTATTTGGTAAAGTCAAGTAATAGGGTGTTAAGTGTAAGTGTCTTGTGTTTAAGTGTGTACCATGTCTTATGTAGCATGTTATAGTGCTCGGGAACCAATACTAGCTCAGAAAAAGTGAAACAATGTTTCTGATAATATTTTAGTGTTCCGGGTAATGTCCGGTTGTTCGGTTAGGTACCGTTCCGTTAAAGTGCTAAGTTATATCGTAAAGTATCCTTTATGTATCTTTTAGTGACCCTTTTAATTCCCGACACTTAGGAAAGCATACAGGACCATCCTGCCAAATTTTTGCAAGTGACTAGCATATTTAAATGCTGAATTTTGTTAACAGATGCAAAATTTTGCATTTTAGGTGGGTTTTAGGCACTTTCCGGCACCTAAACTATCACCTAGTGACGCAGTTTTATGGTCCTTACCTCCCTACACTCCATACTAGTGTAGTACCTTGTCCCTGGCTCATACTAGGCCTCAATATAGTGTCTGTCTATGTGCTGGCATTGTCAGCATGTTTCTGAGTTATCCGCTCACTGTGCTAACTGTGCTTTCTGCATCAAGTTGTCACTAAAGTTTGTATGTAATGAATGGAGTGACAGTATGAAATGTGATGCATATGTATGTATGTAACAGAAATCAGAAAGCAGTTCAAACATCAGTTGAAATCAAGCACAGTCATTAAGCATAAATTTAATATTAATTAATTGTACGGATACATGTAATTGTGAGGGTTGTCACACAGAGATGGTGAACCAGTTGTCCACCGGAAGGAAATAGTTTATGAAGATGTTCTTGCAGTAATTCCTCTATCTGGCGAGTTTTATTCAAATCTTGAAAAAGATAAGAATTATGAGAAAAAGCTGAAGAAACTTGTTAGAGACGTCATGACTGTGAGTATTAGACGAAGAGATGAAGAGAGGATGAAGAAGAACGTTGAATGCATGGTGGATGAGCTGAAGAAAGTTGCTGGTGAAACTAAGGTTGAAGAAAAGATTAATGGAGACGTGAAAGAAGAGGCTGTTTCTAAAGAACAACAAGATGTGAAAATTGAAGTTGTGAAAAAGGAAGATGTGAAGATAGAAGAGGAAGAGAAAATAGAAGAAGAAGTTGTTGATAAGAAAGCTGTTAGTGAAGAACAGCAGACTGAAGAAGAAATGAAGAAGAAAGAAGAAGATGATGAAGTGAAGCTGGAAAGTTCGGTGGATGATAGTGCTGGTGTTGGTGAGAAACAGAAAAAGAGAGATGCTGATCAGAAACAGACAGAAACAAAACTGTTGAACAGTGCAAGAAATGCATGGAAACATGTATTGCTTGTACTGAAAAAGATGAAAAATTCAGAACAAGAGATCTTGAATTCACTAAAATCGAAAATGTTTTCAAAGAAAAATGCAAAGAAATGCTAGAAAGTGAAAAGGTTTTAAAAGAAAATGATGAAAAACTTTCTCAAAAATGTAAAAATTTAAAAAAAGAAAATGAAATTTTGAAAGAAAAGGTTTCAAAAATGACAGAAGAATGTGTTAAAAAAGAAAATGCATGTCAAGAAATGAAAAAGGAATACGATTCAATAAAATTGGCATATCACATTACAAAAGAGTCATATGAAAATGTGAAAAGTCAAATGAAACTTGTTCAATCCAGATTGAAATACTGTTCTGAAACAACTGATACGCTTAAGCGACAGTATTCAATAAAGCAACAAGTTGTCAATTCTTACATTAAGGATGTTGCTAAGCTAAAGCGTCAAATAACTAATTTAGAACAGGATAACAACAAGTTACATAGTTATCATGCATCATCATATGTGCTTGAAAGAATTTTCAATCTAAAACCGGATGGTAAAGATTCTGAGCAAAACAAGAAAGGTATTGGCTTAGAGTTTCATCAAGTTCCACCACCGGAAAAGTTCTCATTTTATGATGATGAGAAGGTCAAAAAAGCTTTCAACATGGTCGATCAATTGCCAGATAACATTGACGTAACCTATTCCAAATCTGATGAGTCAAGTGATTCAGAGGTGGTAGGTAAGGTCGTTGAAAGTGTGTTGAAAGAAGAGTCAGTTGATAAAGGTAAATCTGAATCACATGATGGAAATGAAGGTAGTTTTCATGAAGAATATCTGAAAAACTCAAAATCTGAGAAAAATTTGAATGATGATTCAAAAGGATTGGTTTATACCATGATTGGATCGGACAAATTATTCGTAGATATTGTATTCCCGATTCAGAATGTGATTTCAGAAAAGATTGACAAAGTTTACAAAATGGTTGAGATTGAAAAATCTGAAATTCCAAAGTTTGCTGGAAAAGGTCACAAAACTTTTTATAACAAACCTGGTTTCAAGAAGAAAAACATGAAGGCTGGGTTGGGTTATAAGAAGAAACAAAGTTGGAATAAAAATGAAAAGCCAAATTATCAAACAAAAATGAATTTTATTCATGGAACAAGTTCCGAAGAAGAGAAAGAACTCCAATTTTGACGACAGTCTAATGAAGAGTTCTATGCTCAGAAAAAGCAACAACAACAGGTCAAAGATGTGTCCAAGAGAACATGTTTCAAATGTGATCAAACTGGACATCTTGCATACAAGTGTCCAAATCTGAAACCTATTGGTGTTGAGACGACAAAGAAGAGTGATGATGTTGAGAAACAAAAATCTGAGGATGTGAAAAAAAAGTCAACCAGATTTGATTCCAAACAAACTTGGAGGTACAACACAAACAAGTTTGCTTCAAATCAAACTTGGAAATCAAACCCGAATAGGTTCGATTCAAGACAGACCTGGAATTCTCACACACCCAGATTTACAACAACACAAAGTTGGAGAACAAATGTCGATGCAACAAAACCACAACAGTTTTGGAAACCAACTAGTGTTCAAAATCAAAATGTTCAAAAAGATTCACATTTTTATAAATGAGGGACTCCAAAAGGTCAAACATGGTCTGTTAAGAAACAAATCGCTCCGGTAAATGATGAAAAAGTTGAAGTCAAAAATGAAAAAGTCTTTGTTCAAAATGACAAAGTTTTTCCGAAGTTGAATGAAGCACATTGTGTCGAAATGCCTGAGGTCAAAAAGACCTGGGCTAAATTGTTCAAGTGACTGAATAGTTGAATGTGCAGGTGCTCAAGAAAACTGAAGATTGTAAAAATGGAATTAGGAGCAGCCTGGCACGAGAAGAGAAGGCTGTTGGTCCCTGCGATGGTTAAACAGGGAGTTTGTTTGATTTCTGTACATAAATAAACAATATTTCAAAACCCTAAAAATTGAAAATTTAAAATAACCAAAAATATGTTTTTATTTTGTCAAAAATTTGAAAAATCAAAAATGTGTTTGTTTTAAATTTTGTCAAAATTTCAAAAATCCAAAAATATGTTGCTTGAATATGCCGAAACCCTCACGGCGGAACAAACATGATTAATTTCACAAGATTGAAAAACGGTTTTCAAACTGTAAAAAATCAATGTGTTGTAAATCATGGGGGTACGAAATTTGACAACCTGATAAATAGAAGTGTTATGTTTTCTGCAAAACAGAGCATGAAAAGTAGAAAATGGATGGCGAGACAAAGCTATCAGTATTGGTTTATCAAATTTTCTTTAAATGTTTTGAATTTTAGGGGGAGTAAGAAATTGTCAGAAAATCCAAAAACATTTGAAAATTTGAAAAAGCCAAAAACATGATAAAATCCAAAAATGAGTTTTTGTGTAAAAAGAGGAAATGATAGTACATCAGTAGACAATCACAGTACGCTAAAGAATTGGAAAGTTAAAATGTGATAAACGGTCTCACTGATCATATGCCAGTAGGTTTTTACACGCTTACTAGACTGTTTTCGAGATATAAACCTAAATATCAAATACTTACTTATCTCGTGGGGAACATCTCTCGGATATATGGGTAACCCCCGAAATCTTGTTTGAAGGGCTTTCTATTTCTGACATACTAGGTCTTTGTACGTGATGATATCTGGGATATTATACCGGGACTTCTGATTTTGCGGGAGCAATAGCCTAGTCCTCGTATAATACTCTGCACTGCTTTATTCATAAAGCCCACCCTCAGCATAAAAAAATGATGAAACATTGAAAAATGCTAATCATGTGCTGTTGATAAGAAGATCCCCAAGGGGGACCCACCTAAAGTCGAGCCATCATCTCTCTGATTTTGCGGAAGCAATAGCCTGAGCTCTCATGGCCTCGCATTCACCCCTTACAGATATCATTAGTGTACATTCACCTGTAAGACTGAATATAGGAGTCTGGATACGGAAGTATATTCTGAGGTGGGACACGCAAATAAGTTAAGTCCTTAAAACACTAATCTGTATCTCGAAGCAATTGACCTTTGTGTGAAAATTTAAGTGGATCAATATACTGACAATCTAAGTGAATCGTTTAGAACTTAAAGTGTTTAAAGCTCAACGGTGCTAGTGATTTGTCATAAATTGATATGATCCTCTGACGCAAACTCAAACAAAAATATTGTCTGTAAATATGTTTGTAAATATTTCTTTACAGTTTTACGTTACAGAAAAATTCAAAAAGATTTTGATTCCATTTTATTTTCGACAACCAATGTCTGGGAAGCTAAGTTTCAAAAATCTAAAGTATGCTGATCGTGTTTCTGAAAATAAAAACAAATTCATTAATTTGAAACTTGAAGTTTTTAATCAAAAATCAAAAAATGTTTGTGATATCTCCAAGGTCATTAAGTTGGACTTGGATGATTAATTGAGAGGGATTTGGATTCTTATACTGTTAAAATCTGTAAAAGAGCCAGTTTCCAATCGTGTTCGCTAAATCTGTCAAATATATAAAGATTGTTGATAGGGGAGAAAATCAAGTAATCATGGATATATTCATATTATTATATCTTAGAGCCATGATCTTGATTTAGAAAGTTTAATAGAGCCAGGTTACGATTTCTGGTCAACTGAAAATGCTTTCACTGTTGAAATATTTTAGCTTATGCTGAGAGAGCCAGGGTTTTCAATCCTGGATGTTCAAAACATTTTCACTTATAAATGTTTGAGAATTGCAGATTCCAGACTACGATCCCGATAGCCGAGTCTAAGGGGGAGTCTGAAGACGAGCTCAACGAAAGGGGGAGCGTGCATTCAAGGAGCCAGGAAACTATCCTGAAAGAGCTTGTATCCGGAAAGCCAGGTGTCGATCCCAAAAGCACGAAAGCTTGACGAAAGGGGGAGCCTATAGAAAAAGAGTCTACTGAAAGGAGAAGCTGAAGCTGAAGACAGATCCAACGAGGATTCTGTTCGAGCAAGAGGGAGTCTACGTTGATGAAAACGTGTTAAAGCTTCAAGAAGACTCAGAGAGAGAGAGAGAGAAATAAGACGCTACGAGTTTGACTACGAATTGACTGCTGCAATATCCAAGGGGGAGTCTGTTGGTGCATTTATGTCAATCGCCTCCGTCAATACGAGCCGTAGCGAGAAACAGTTTAATTCTAGCCTTATATTTTTATAATTAGATAGAAAAGGCAAGGTGGGAATATTGTAAATAAGAGGAAAGCTCTTATAAGCCTTGGCCTATAAATAGAAAAGTTAGGGTTAGATTTAGATTTAGAGACTTTTGCCATTTGGAGCTTTGGAGATCTAGACCTAGAGAGAGAAAGTTCGCTCTATGTGATTTAGGTGCTGAACGTTTTCACACCAATCAATAGAATCACAAGTTATATTACGTTCTCGTGTGTTCGGTCACGTTCGTGTACGGATTCCGCACGTCACACGTTCGGTTCGCAATCGTTTCGGAGTCGAAAACCGGTCCTAACAATCATGAAATGGTGATTTGAATAAGATTTGATAAAAATAAATTTTAATCAGATTCTAAACACTAAAAATATGAATATTTGAAGTGTTAAATGTCACACCCCCAAAATCCACACGTGGAGTATCACCGCCTGGAGGCGTGACTGACCAGGATCAAGCCACCAATCATATTGAACATTGTAAGTAATAAATAAAACTCAATCCAACAATACGAAAGGTGTTCAAAACAAAACATAGTTAAGTGTTTAGCGGAAGCATAAATGTGAAAACCCAACATAAGTATTAAGTTCGAAATGTTATAATGTTTTTAACATGGCACCCACTGTCCATGTCCCACAACGACCGCGCCTCCCTGTGCAAGCTCCATGAGTACCTATCGACCTGCAAGGCATGTAACAACGAGTCAACAACAAAGTTGAGCGAATTCACTGTTAATTGTTCAGTTATTGAGTTTGTTTCAGAAACCGTAAGTTTGTGGCAGAGTCATGTGTTACCCAGTATCCTTGTTTCCCAAACCTTTACGATATTTAGTGGGGGCTTCCCATATTGTATATTACTAGACTAGTTGTATCTATAGGTGTCCTTCCCAATCCGAGGACAGTGATAAGTCTGAGATTATGTAGGTTTTACGTTAGTGCCCTTCCCAATCCGAGGACAGTGATAAGTATGAGATTACGTAGGTTTTACGTAAGTGCCCTTCCCAATCTGAGGACAGTGGTACGTAGCGAGTATGTAGATTTAATGCTGGCATCCTTCCCAATCCGAGGACGGTGGTAAGTAGTCTAGTAGTGGTATATGTACAAGTTCTGTCGTAGTTATTCAATCCCATTCCCAACCCACCGGGAATCCCATGCCTAAGGAGTGTGAACTCACCTTGGTTTGCTAGGTATGCTTAACTACTCGTTTTCCAATTAATCAGTCAAAGCCTATGGTTTGCACGCACACACAATCAGTAGACATTTACAAGTTTCGACTAACAGTCAAGATCATCACGTACATGCAAGTAACAACTAACACATAACATTTATCAGTTATACAGGCTCATGCAATCCATGCTTTACATTTAACAGTACGTGACTAACCTATTTAATCCTTAAGAGACTTAACTGAGTTACTGTGCATGTTTAATAACTCGACGAAACACACTTGTTTCGTCGTGAACCCCTTCGACGAAACTCCCCTATTTCGGCGTGATTACTCTCGGCGAAACTCCCCTGTTTCGTCGTGCCTGTTTCGTCGTGATTGGCGTTTCGTCCAGGATGAAATTTAGTTACATCGCATCTACGGGAACCCTAATCACCTTAACAGTTGATCATCAACATCTAGCCTAATCATAGATTACATGTTATCATATTGTTGATACAAACAGTATTATCTATAGCTTCAATACAACATCAAATTGATCATAGACAGTGGACATAAACCATTACAATCATAAGTATCAGATCTAGTCTAAATGATTGGCGACAGAATCTTCAAACCCTATCTAGTAACTAATTCATCATTACACTATCACATACAGATCATCAAATCCACAATTTACAAGTATCATACTCATCAAACAATTGAATCTCATCATACAGACGATCATAACCATCTACCTATACAACCCTAGGCAAAGGTCATTAGATAATAACAATCAAATCACTTTATCCTGGCATCACACAAATCAATATGACAGGAAATTGAATCAGTTAATTAATATCTATGCACTAACCGGTTACAAGGCGAACTAACAAGGATTCGAGAGGGATGATGACGAGAGATGATGGTTGTCGTCACAAAGAGGGTAGGAAAAGAGACTCTAGGGTTTGCTAAAAGAAATCCCCGTGCAAATTACGTAAATATATATGTATGCGAAACACAGTTGGGCCCTAACTGGGCTTCTGAGAAACCCGGGCCGGCGGAACACTATGTTTCGTCGAGATGAAGGTGGCGAAACACTCCTGTTTCATCGTAGTCGTTAATGGCGAAACCCTTGGGTTTCGTCGAACCCTTTCAAGGTTTAAATAGTTTAAGTTTTCAAACAGGTTACAAGTTATATCACCAAACACCTTAATCACATTAAATATATAACATATCAAACAAATACGATTTAACATATTACAAACGTGTACAGTTGCAAAACAAAAAAGTCGTGTAAACAAACAACTTAAACAATTAACGTGCGATTAATGCGAAGATGGAATCTTGGAAACTCGAGTTGTCACATTATCCCCAACTTGAAAGAAATTTCGTCCCGAAATTTAGCATGCGGTTACTGAGGAAGCTAGTTGTGTTGTGTTGTTTCCTGGTTTTCCTGGGGTGTCACATTAAAATTGTATAAAACTTTTTCATAAAATTTACTAGCTTTGCATGTTGTGCTTGGTGCTTTATGTGTTGTAAAATATGTGAAATCGCATGATTTATGTGACTTACACAAAAACTGCACTAATCTGATTATAATCATCATTTTAATCAGTAAATAACATGTATTGTGTTAAAAATCAAGTCATTTCGAGTTGGGATGGTTATGGTAACGTTTAACGCAAAACTATGCGGTAAAATGGTTAAAAATCGGCTTTTCGAAGGATTTTTATAAAACTGTTTTAAATCAGTGAGTAAACTGATATTTTTAGTTTAAATATAAGTATTTTAACTAATTTTAAGTTTACTTGGTGTTTGATTTTTTCATACGTGGCTTCCGACGCCCGAAAACGTTAAAGAATCACTAAAATATGTAGCATGGGTTATTTACTTATTTATGGGTGAACCCTATATGCTTAAATGTGTTATGTGATTTAGATATGTGTATATGATAAAAATGTTAAGTGTTGACATGATAGCGGGAAATTTAGACTATGCATGTACACTTGTGCGTTTAAAGCGGTAGAATCGGTAAATCGGGTTAAATGTGTAACTTGTTTGCCGAGCATGAAAATTGATACATATAAGTTATTTTATGTATGCATGCTTTAAAAATGATGAAATAAATAAGTTAACGAGAATTCACGAGTTATGATATTTAGTTTATATGTACGTTTATGTATATATATTACGACGCGTAAATCGTAGATATATTACGTATAAACGGGAGTGTTAATGGATTTACATGATAATGGTCACCAATAAAATCGTTCAAGTCGCAAAATCTTAAATATATATATATATATATGTGTGTGTGTGTGTGTGAACTCATATATATATTAACGTGCCAACATAATCTAAAACGATAACGTTTTGAGAAAATCTCAAAGTTATGTGAAAATTCTAAGATACGGAGAAACTTAGGAATTTTGTGATATATTTATTGATAAATTGTTCCTGCGTATAATAGGACGTGTAGAAATCAATTTGTGGGATTGCGTTATTTAAAATACGCACCCAAATGTGAGTGTCACTAAACCCACTCTTTTTACTATTTTGTACATGTTTTTGGGAAGAACACGCCAAAAAAAGGTTTAATAATGTTTTTGAATAAAACATACCTTTTGATATATAAAATGTATATTTTCATTGGAAATATATGGATTTGTTAAATATATATGTTTTGGGGAGAAACGGTTTTGGTAAATAAATATGTTTCGGGGAGAAACAGTTTTGGTGAATAAATATGTTTCGGGGAGAAACGGGGATTAGCACGGTATTTGGGGGGAAACGACCGTGTGGTTGGGACGAATTTGCTTGATCTCAAGAGAGTAATGTCACACCCCGATATTTCCACGTATTACTGGTGGGGAGTATCGTGACGTAGTTGATATCATCATAGTCATATAATCACAGTTCAATGCACAACGGAAGTCGAAAGTAAATATATTACAAACCGATTGAAAGTAACATCAAATATTACAAACGGATTGTAAGATGGATCCACAGGCGGATCTTAAAACAGAAATATAAAAACTGTTCAACAGACTTTAGACGTTTAGAACTTGCAAGATTTCTTATTAACGCCCTGAGCTCCCAGCCAATTTACGTAGTACCTGTCACTTAACCTTTTTGGAAAATACGTCAGGTTACACTGGTAAATACAATTAACTGACTCTTTTGAAAATCTTTATGAAAATTGATTTAAATGCGCAAGGCACAAAAATTCTTTTATAACTTGGGATAATTATTTAAAATAAACTTGTTAAAGAATTACATGTTTATAATACGTTCAGTAGCCCGGGCTGAAAACCGGGTTAAAGATTAATAGACACACCACATAATATATATCCCACGGCGAGTTATTCTCGAACAGGTGGGTACATTATCTTACATACGCACCGGCAGGTGTATGCCTACACCCTGTGCTTAAGTCGTGGCCATTTCAATGAATGAGCCGAGGATATCCAGGACATGGTCATTAACCCCCCAAAGGCTTAGAATAAACAAAACAGATTAGACGGGTTATCTCAATGATTTAACCTTCATACGATTAAAAATTCAATACCTGACCAAGCGGTATTTTATATACCGTACCCCAAGCCCGTATAAGGGAAAATAAGTTAAAAGTATTTACCTGAGCTTAAAATGCAATTTATACTCAGCCGTATATTCTAATCAGCAAGCACAAGTACCTCTACTGGGGCTCTCAATCTGGAACGAAGGTTTTATTAACCTATTAGATTCCTAACGGGTCTTATTTAAGTTGTAACTTAGACCGGTTAGTTTTAAGGAAAGGTTTACGGTTCAAAACGCAAGATTAAGTGAAGACCGGATTAGAATGTGATTTAGACCCGACAACTATGGAGACTTGTATAATATGGGTAAACTAAACACATTCTGAATTTTGAAGTGAAGATGATAAGGTTTGACCCGTTTCGGTTAATTCATGTAAACTAGTTACATAAACCGTACCGAACGCGTAAAGTGCATAACGGGTAACCAAATGAGTCATGAACATGTTTCACAAGTTAATATGCCTTAAATATGTTATTATATCAGTAGGATACCTTCCATTATGCCCAAAACGAATTTAAAACCAATTTATGCCCCGTAGGGGTATTTTGGTCATTTTAATGTTTATAAAAGAGGTTAAATAATAATCCGAGTTTCTGGTCTACATAATCAGTAAAAATACTTATTTTATCAAGTTATATCAGTAAGATATCTCGCATATGTGAAATTTATCATTCATGGCCAAACTATGCACCGTAGGGGCATTTTGGTCATTTCACATGTGCTTTAAGGGTTAATTTTGTAAATCTAAGTTCAAAACTTTTATTTACTGTTAAAGTATAAAAACTTATTCATAACATCAGTAGGTATCACGCTTTAGATGCCTAATATGGTTTTAAACCATACTATGCGCCTAAATCGCATAAAAGTCGGTATTTGACGATATTCGGGTTAATTAAGGAAATCTGAGATTTTGATCAACCTTTACTGTTTAAAATAACTTATTTAATATATAAAATCATTAGAAATAGGTTTGACATGTAAAGGATGTATAAAACTCATTTTATTAGCAAAAAGGGCGTTATCGTCAATTACCGGGCCTATGCGAGAACTCTATGTTATGATCTTTTTAAAATTTAATAAAAATTTCCAAAAATCCCAAAATATTATATTAAATCAGTAGGTATAAAGTTTGGTGTCAAAATTTTAGTTTAAATAGGCTTTACGCCGAAAATGCCGTTTAATTAATAAAAAGCTTTCAATTTACGATATCGAGCATAACTCTTAATTTAGACCTCAAACTGATGTCAAATTTTTAGGACATGTTTATAAATCAGTAATAAAGGTTTTTGTCCTCTCACATTTTCAAAAATCTCGTTTTAATATCAAAAGGGCATTACGGTCAACTTTTAAGCATATAATGGAAACATGCATATGAACTCTAATTCTAAAGGACCAAGTAGTATAACTTCAGGGGGTTATACTAACATATAATATGGTCACAAAGGAACCCTAAGGTATAATTAAACTAAGCTAATTCGGGTCAGAACTGAAAGTCAAAGCAAAAGTCAACTTTTGCGACTTTCGGTTGCGAACCGATTCTAAACTTAGAATTGTCGGGTTGAACATGCCTAGACATGCTCAATTAATATTTACCAAGTTATTAAAGTGACAAAACTGATTTTATAGCTTCTACATTATCAGTTATGAATTTTATTTAAAAATTGACCCGTTTAACTTTTATTTTAATTACTTTGACCCGACAATTAACTAAGTAAACTTGGTAATTAGGAGGCGCCCTTATGAGGGTATAACACCTACCTAATTACGATCACGTAGTCACGTTTTTTGCAAAACATGGCTTGACCATACAAGGTCTAGCTAAAAGTCAAATCGTTCATAGAAAACGCTTGACTTTTCAGCTTTAAGAGCCAAATAAAATAACCAAGCACGAAAGGAACACTTACAAGTGGTCCTTAGGATAGAAGATAACTCAAAAGGAGGTTCCAAATGATCAGGACCCTCAGATTTGAGTAGGAGAGCAAGAACTCAAGAAATGGTGTAATGAAATGAAAGATTTCACCTCTATTTATAGTGTTTGGAGGGTCTTTAGATGATCAACAAGTGTTATGAGAAGTTACAAGATGATAACAGGTGTAATACCATCTTTCCAAACCACCAAATGATCCATAGAATCAAACATGTGAGACAAGGAGGCAAACCAAAGCTGGTTTTTGAATATTCTGTTACTGGGCATGGTATACGGACCGTAAGGGTCTAGGTATACGGTCCGTAAGGACCTAGCCAGCTCACCAGCATTTTCAAATGTTGTCATATTTGGCCCCTGCACTTCCGAACTCTTCCGAAACGATGTTTTTAGCTCACAAGGCCTTGTATTTCCAACATTAGGCACATCCAAGAGTATAACCAAGCATCATAAACTTCTCGATATGTTAAAAGGGTCAGTCAGAGGCCTAGTTTGTTATATTGACGCTTTTATCCCCTTTAATGTGCGAACTTGCGCGTATTAACGCGAAATGGCGTAAAAGCCTTACGAAGTTAATAACAATCATTACCAAGGGTATAATGGAGTATAATGGAGTATTACGACACTCCAGTTCACACTAGTTCGCTTAAATGGTCGCTCAATGGTGCAGTTTTAAATATTGACGCTTTTGGTCCTTTTAACGCGCAAACTTGCGCGTATTATCGCTTTACTGTGTCAAAGCCCTATGTTATCCATATTGGGCATTCCCGGGAGTATTATCAAATATTACGATGCTTCGGGTTTGTTAAAAGGTCACTCAGAGGTAAGAATTAACATGTTGACACTTTCAACCCTTTTTAACGCACAAACTTGTGCGTATTGATACTTATTGACATTAAAGCCCTAATTGGCCAATGTTTTGCATTCTCAAGAGCATGATTAGATATAATAATGTTTCAGGTTCACTAGAAGGTCATTCAGATGTATTATTAAACATGTTGACGCTTCTAACCCTTTACCGTGCAAATCTTTCGGTTTATTATGCAAACGGTTTCGATAATCCAACAAGTGGCTTAATATGAGATTATGAATGTGTGCGGGGTTATTCAGAGACTTAGTCTAAGCATGTTAATACTTCCAGTTTTTCCATAATCAAAGTTTTTTATTTTTCGCAAAATTAGTCCCTCATAGTCAACGTTTGACATCACTAGGGTTTAGTACACGTGTCAACACATCATTGGACGTGAATTTTACGAGTTGTTACATCCTCACCCCCTTAAAAGATATCTCAACCTCGAGATTTGTTCAAAAGATGGAAGTACTTTCTGTCTTATAATGGACTTAATCTTCCATAGCATATTTGGGTCTCTAAGGCACCCAAGTTGACCCTTATAATAGGTACACGTCTTCTTTCGGAGTTTCTAATCTTGTCGATCCTCAATCGACGCTGATTTCTCCATAAACTATAAGTTTCTATTAATCCTCACATCATCATCTGACAATACTATAGACATATTGTCTAGCTATATCTTTAAATCGCAAGTGTGGGACACATTGCGAGTTCCATCAAGCTCCTTAAATAAATTTTAACTTATAAGCTATTGATTTTGACGTATTCGATTTTCTCGAATGGTATAATTTATCCAGTGTTTAATTTTCCTGCTATTTCACAATGTAGTACACCTCTTCTAGGGTGGTACTTTCTGTTGAATCTTATCCCTTATTAAGAACTTAAGAGGTTTGCGACTCTTATCAATCATTGACTTTCTGCCGATTATTGGCAACTTTCAGACGATTACGGATTCGTATGATCTTATCCGTTGTTTCCATGATAATTTCAGGTCCTACTAATTCGGACTTGCCGAACTTCTGTCTAACAATAGATGTTTAACATCCCATCTATACGAGGTCTCCAAAGGAGCAGCCTTGATGCTTAGATACTAACTATTAGTTATAAAATAGCCTATTTAAGGTGAGATGGTTATTCCAACTACTTCCTAAAACCAATCTTAAGGAATAGCTAATCCTTACAGTTAGTCGAACAAATCGACAATCCTGGGCAGCTGATGGCGATTCTTAATTGTTGCCTAAATATGGTTGCGGTATTCAATGCATAAGCAAAATGAACCGTCTTTCTTAATTAATAATACCGAATTCTCCAAATATTGAATTAGGCTTTATGAACCTTTATCTTAAAACTCATTTAATCAGGGTTTCGATTCTTCCAATAATGATGGTACTAATCGTCGTGGAGATTTCACAATAATGCAGCCCTATGCGGGATATAAATCTTAACTCTACTTGTCTTCGGAGGTAAACAGGGTACTTCTTTGGAGATGATAACCAAGACACAAGGAGGTTACAGAGATTTTCCAAATCTCAGGCTCCAGTTCATCTATCCATGCCTGTGTCAGATAAGTGACACATTTACGTTACGAGTCCACGGATTCCTTAATCAGAGACACTTACTTGGACAATTCCATTCTGGATATCTTCTTTGAATGCCATTGGCTGACTTTAGTACCATATGACCATTGGAATATCCTTGTGGTTCCATGCATTAAACCTCCATACTGATCAGGCATGGAAGCAATCTATGGAACATATTAAGATACACCAATCCTCATATGGCGCTTTTGTCATACCGTCTGGTATTCGCAATCGATAGAGATCAAAGAGATATCAACTACATATGCTGACGGACTTCATCTGGAGAGAGGGTACTCTAGAATTTTATGACTGAAGATTTCTGACAGGGACAGAAGAAATAGTTTCTATGATTTTCGTCTGTAAGTTTTACCTTACACTTAATATCTGGGGTTCTTATGGAAGATTTTAAAATTTTTTGCTATACTTACAATTTATGAAGGATTTATTGGCATCCGTATCAAAACAGAACTCTTAGCACTCATATTACCAATGGATGTTAAAGAAAGGTACCTGATGTCATTATTGATATGAACTACCTCTGGCATCCATTAGGAGAGTTCAAGCGCTTTCATTCTTGGGCTTTCTATCCTTAGTCACATTTCCTTTGACAGATTTAGGGCATGTAGTCTTGATGTGGCCTTTCTCATTACAGCCGAAGCAGACTGCATTTTTTATGTCCTTGCAATCCAACATTTTATGCTCTCTTGATTTGCAGATCCCACAAGCCCTAGGCTACGATTGGGAATTTCGATTCGAACCTGCACTTTCCTAGATGGCGCTTCTTGCAGGTCTTGCATACAGGTTTCTTGTTGGATTTTTGTTTGTTCTTATTGAACTCAAGCTTACCCTTTTCCTTAGAAGTGTGGGAGTTATCTTCCTCCCTTTTCCTTTTTAGTTCATTCTTAGCATCCGAGGCATGAACAAGATCCTTCTTGTGAGTAAGGGAGTGTAGTCTTAAATGGAATTTGGAGCAAGTAGCATTGGGCTCCTTGAACTTTTTCACGGCCTTTTTCACAGCTTTCCCAACAGCTGCGTCAATCATAGCTTGGAGAACATCCTTGTCAATTTTGAGGTTCACGATTGTAGCATCATTAGCATGTGTCGCATCATTAATGGCGCGATTGACGGTTGTCTTATCCGAGTTTGTCATACTCGAGACTTGGTTCCTAACACCAATTGAAACAATTACTTAGTTGTAATCCAACAACTGCTATTCATCCTCCTGATGACCTTATATATACTAACCATGGTATCTTTAAACCATACAGGCTAATATAGTACAAACATTCTTAATGAATGTTATTTAAATATAAATCAATTATACTTAGCCTAGGCCATAAAAAGACCATTAATGGCATTTAAGGTTTGGACCTAGTCCATCACCTTTTTGACAGGGGATCAAAATGTCACATCTGTCGTTATGATATTGATGATTTTGGATAGCTTGAAGGCTCGCCATAATGATATTTGAGAAGAGTGATTTCTATTGGATATAAAGCATCCATCTAAGATTGTTGAAGCGGTGTCTAAAGTATCATTGGCCAAATTTACCTCGCGTTATATGTCTAGAGTCCTAATCAGGCGGATACAACAACTTACAACATTTATTTTCCACAATAGACTTATCTGTGCCAGAATCAAACAAATTCCCACATAAACATCATTGATAAGGAAAGGTACCTGTTATGATGTTATCATTCTGTACTGCCTCCTGGGTGTTCATTTGGAAGACTCACGTGTTTGTTTCCATGGCCTCTCCAGGCTTCTTTATAAGTTTTGGGCAGTTGGTTTTGATGCGCCCTTCCTCGTTACAGTTGTAACAAGTCGCGTTCTTCAACTCCTTGCAATCTAGGCCTCAAATAAAACGCGCTATGCGTTTAGGTTCAGGGGTGACTAAATAGGGAACTAGGTGGGACATAGTGTTAAAACTTGTCACATATGCCTGACAATCTAAATTCTTCATGACTAGAGTCAAGAAGTCTGTTTCTATCCTTTCTACCTCATGCTGGGGACAGAAGTTTTCCTTGATCAATGCACCAAATTGATCCCAAGATAAGTTATAAAGTAGGGTCTTCCCCATGGCTTGGATCAATGATCTCCACCATGCCAATGCTTCTCCCTTGAATGATTGTGAAACAAACTTCACAATATCCTGCTCTGCACAACCACTGATGTCTACTACCGTGTCAATCTCATCCAGCCATGACATACAATCGATGGCTCCTTTTTCTCCAATGAAGTCCCTTGGTTTGCAAGAGACAAAGTATTTATAAGAGCAGGTCTTAACATGTGGCTCCTGATTGAGCACAATTTGTTAGGATGGAACACTTCTCTGATTTGAAGAATGATGAGAATCATTCTTATAAGACGTATGTATCTTAGAAGGTCGTTTGGTGTGAGGCACAGATTGGGTCCTACTATGAGCACCAGTTGAATCTTTGAACTGCCTGTCAATGGCTTGAGTGACAGCTTTATCTATCATCGTCTGTAATTCTGCAGCCGTTACATTCATCCTTGTATTGTCATTCCTCATATTGGGATGACTGTTGACTTCATCTGATTCAGGCATGATGAAGCTTGTTTTCTATAAAACAATTGCCAATAATTTTGCTTAGGAGTCTATTTTGGAATCATCATCTTCGATGATTCATTAACCACGGTATTAATAGAGCATATTTGGTTAATTTGATAATCAGGTTTATTTTAAATTTTCATTATAATTAATCTAGCTATAAGCTATTAAGGATATTGAAATGGCACAAAAGGCCTTGTCACGAGGACAGTTTTGAATTTATAAGCCATGATCTTGTAGGATCGAGGCATTAAGGTTTGAACATAGTTCATTACCTTTCTTGACAGAGAGTCAAAGACTACAACTGCCTTTTGTCTTTTAGGACAATAGATATAGCCCGTAGGCATTTCATCACTAAGGGATGTTTATGATATGTTCATCTTATCTGATGATTTGAGCCATGATTTCTAAGTCACTAGGCTAGATAAGAGATTGGAAGAATCCAATATAAGGATGACTATTGTGATTTTCTCGAACCACATTTGTCAAGAGTGTTAACACGTTCTTAGGTGTTAACAAGGATCTATTATCTTAAAAAGGCTTTACCATCTTAGCTATGTCGAAAATGACATATAGGCTAGGTTATACCTCTAAGATTTTCTTTGATATACAATGGCAGAGAGAATCATAAATTGAAATGACATTCAGATTTAGGATATAATAGAATCATAAATTGAAATGACATTCAGATTTAGGATATAATACATACGTATACTGTTTAATACTAAAGTAAATTTCAAAATAGGAAACTTTTCATAGAAAGCTTCAAAAATACAATAATTGCCCTAAACGGGTCTTATACAAAGAAATTCGCCCACGCGGGGACTGAAAAGATATATATATATATATATATATATATATGTCCTTATAGGGACTATTATAGAAATGAAACAAAACAAGGAAGTTTCTTCTTCATTCTATTTCTGAAAGTTTTCTCCTTGATTCCCAGAGTGCGGTATGGGTACAGAAGGTTCTTGTGGGTAGTCGAAATCTTCTTTATTAGGAATCTTCACAAAAGTGGAATCCAAGGATTCTATGGTTAATGAATAATATGAATCATGAATAAGGTCAGGACAGGTATAATCCAAGTTTGGGATTCCAAGACTTGGAGGTAAGAAATATGAGTCCTTTGAGTTCATAGGTTTTATATTTGGAGCGGGAGTTTCAGGGATAGCTGGTATGAACTCCTCCGATGTTGGCTTCTCACTTGAAGTTTCAAAAGTCTTGGGTACATAATTTGAAATATGGTTAATGGGTTCAAAAGGTCATTTTTCCATACTGGTCGTATGCTAATTCGAGCTGTAGTACAAAGCTTTACATTCTTAACAGGGATGAGATCATTCCTAGTTCCAGTCGTATGCTAATTCGGCTACACGATCCTGAGATGCATAAATATCGAAAACAATGTATACATATAACAGGGATGAGATCATTCCTAGTTCCAGTCTAGACTCGGAAGTCAAGGAATGTGCTACTGTGTCATTGAGATTCAACACAAAAGGCTAGTGTTTAATTCCCTCAATGTTGGCTCTGATACCAACCTGTCACACACCGATATTTCCACGTATTACCGGTGGGCCCGGTGGGGAGTATCATGACGTAGTTGATATCATCATAGTCATATAATCACAGTTCAATGCACAGCGAAAGTCGAAAGTAAATATATTACAAACCGATTCAAAGTAACATCAAATATTACAAACGGATTGTAAGATGGATCCACAGGCGGATCTTAAAACATAAATATAAAAACTGTTCAACAGACTTTAGACGTTTAGAACTTGCAAGATTTCTTATTAACGCCCTGAGCTCCCAGCCAATTTACGTACAGTACCTGTCACTTAACCTTTTTTGGAAAATACGTCAGTTTACACTGGTAAATACAATTAACTGAATCTTTTGAAAATCTTTATGAAAATTGATTTAAATGCGCAAGGTACAAAAATTCTTTTATAACTTGGGATAATTATTTAAAATAAACTTGTTAAAGAATTAAATGTTTATTATACGTTCAGTAGCCCGGGCTGAAAACCGGGTTAAAGATTAATAGACACACCACATAATATATATCCCACGGCGAGTTATTCTCGAACAGGTGGGTACATTATCTTACATGCGCACCGGTAGGTGTATGCCTACACCCCGTGCTTAAGTCGTGGCCATTTCAATGAATGATCCGAGGATATCCAGGACATGGTCATTAACCCCCCAAAGGCTTAGAATAAACAAAACAGATTAGACAGGTTATCTCAATGATTTAACCTTCATACGATTAAAAATTCAATACCCGACCAAGCGGTATTTTATATACCGTACCCCAAGCCCGTATAAGGGAAAATAAGTTAAAAGTATTTACCTGAGCTTAAAATGCAATTTATACTCAGTCGTATATTCTAATCAGCAAGCACAAGTACATCTACTGGGGCTCTCAATCTGGAATGAAGGTTTTATTAACCTATTAGATTCCTAACGGGTCTTATTTAAGTTGTAACTTAAACCGGTTAGTTTTAAGGAAATGTTTACGGTTCAAAACGCAAGATTAAGCGAAGACCGGATTAGAATGTGATTTAAACCCGACAAGTATGGAGACTTGTATAATATGGGTAAACTAAACACATTCTGAATTTTGAAGTGAAGGGGATAAGGTTTGGCCCGTTTCGGTTAATTCATGTAAACTAGTTACATAAACCGTACCAAACGCGTAAAGTGCATAACGGGTAACCAAATGAGTCATGAACATGTTTCATAAGTTAATACGCCTTAAATATGTTGTGATATCAGTAGGATACCTTCCATTATGCCCAAAACGAATTTAAAACCAATTTATGCCCCGTAGGGGTATTTTGGTCATTTTAATGTTTATAAAAGAAGTTAAATAATAATCCGAGTTTCTGGTCTACATAATCAGTAAAAATACTTATTTTATCAAGTTATATCAGTAAGATATCTCGCATATGTGAAATTTATCATTCATGGCCAAACTATGCACCGTAGGGGCATTTTGGTCATTTCACATGTGCTTTAAGGGTTAATTTTGGAAATCTGAGTTCAAAAATTTTATTTACTATTAAAGTATAAAACTTATTCATAACATCAGTAGGTATCACGCTGTAGATGCCTAATATGGTTTTAAACCATACTATGTGCCTAAATGGCATAAAAGTCGGTATTTGATGATATTCGGGTTAATTAAGGAAATCTGAGATTTTGATCAACCTTTACTGTTTAAAATAACTTATTTAATATATAAAATCAGTAGAAAAAGTTTTGGCATGTAAAGGATGTATAAAACTCATTTTATTAGCAAAAAAGGCGTTATCGTCAATTACCGGGCCTATGCGAGAACTCTATGTTATGATCATTTTAAAATTTAATAAAAATTTCCAAAAATCCGAAAATATTATATTACATCAGTAGGTAGAAAGTTTGGTGTCAAAATTTGGGTTTAAATAGGCTTTCTGCCGAAAATGCCGTTTAATTAATAAAAAGCTTTCAATTTACGATATCGATCATTTCTCTTAATTTAGACCTCAAACTGATGTCAAATTTTTAGGACATGTTTATAGATCAGTAATAAAGGTTTTTGTCCTCTCACATTTTCAAAAATCTCGTTTTAATATCAAAAGGGCATAACGGTCAACTTTTAAGCATATAATAGAAACATGCATATGAACTCTAATTCTAAAGGACCAAGTAGTATAACTTCAGGGGGTTATACTAACATATAATATGGTCACAAAGGAACCCTAAGGTATAATTAAACTAAGCTAATTCGGGTTAGAACTGAAAGTCAAAGCAAAATTCAACTTTTGCGACTTTCGGTTGCGAACCGATTCTAAACTTAGAATTGTCGGGTTGAACATGCCTAGACATGTTCAATTAATATTTACCAAGTTATTAAAGTGACAAACTGATTTTATAGCTTCTACTTTATCAGTTATGAATTTTATTTAAAAATTGTCCCGTTTGACTTTTATTTTAATTACTTTGACCCGACAATTAACTAAGTAAATGTGGTAATTAGGAGGCGCCCTTATGAGGGTTTAACACCTACCTAATTACGATCACGTAGTCACATTCGTTGCGAACCATGGCTTGACCATACAAGGTCTAGCTAAAAGTCAAAGCGTTTATCAAAAACGCTTGACTTTTCGGCTTTAAGAGCCAAATAAAATAACCAAGCACGAAAGGAACACTTACAAGTGGTCCTTAGGACAGAAGATAACTCAAAAGGAGGTTCCAAATGATCAGGACTCTCAGATTTGAGTAGGAGAGCAAGAACTCAAGAAATGGTGAAAGGAAATGAAAGATTTCACCTCTATTTATAGTGTTTGGAGGGTCTTTAGATGATCAACAAGTGTTATGAGAAGTTACAAGATGATTACAGGTGTAATACCATCTTTCCAAACCACCAAATGATCCATAGAATCAAACATGTGAGACAAGGAGGCAAACCAAAGCTGGTTTTTGAATATTCTGTTACTGGGCATGGTATACGGACCGTAAGGGTCTAGGTATACGGTCCGTAAGGACCTAGCCAGCTCACCAGTATTTTCAAATGTTGTCATATTTGGCCCCTGCACTTCCGAACTCTTCTGAAACGATGTTTTTAGCTCACAAGGCCTTGTATTTCCAACATTGCACGTATTATCGCTTTACTGCGTCAAAGGCCTATGTTATCCATATTGGGCATTCCCGAGAGTATTATCAAATATTACGATGCTTCGGGTTTGTTAAAAGGTCACTCAGAGGTAAGAATTAACATGTTGACACTTTCAATCCTTTTTAACGCATAAACTTGTGCGTATTGATACTTATTGACATTAAAGCCCTAATTGGCTAATGTTTTGCATTCTCAATAGCATGATTAGATATAATAATGTTTCAGGTTCACTAAAAGGTCATTCAGAGGTATTATTAAACATGTTGATGCTTCTAACCCTTTACCGTGCAAATCTTTCGGTTTATTATGCAAACGGTTTCGATAATCCAACAAGTGGCTTAATATGAGATTATGAATGTGTGCGAGGTTATTCAGAGACTTAGTCTAAGCATGTTAATACTTCCAGTTTTTCCATAATCAAAGTTTTTTATTTTTCACAAAATTAGTCCCTCATAGTCAACGTTTGACTTTACTAGGGTTTAGTACACGTGTCAACACATCATTGGACGTGATTTTTACGAGGTGTTACAAGTAAGTATCAGCATAGGCTTACATTTCGGTGGGGATTTCAGGGAATTCGTACAACATCATATATTGAATTTATCATTATTAATAGGATATATATATTGTACGTGAGGCAGGCATCATAGATGGCCTCGATATGGGCCATGCGCAAGTGATGTCGTTTAATCATTTAAGTATTGCACGCAAGGAATTGTTGGTAGATCTATCGGGTTGACAACCCCGTCGTGACTGGTCGCTCCGTGTCAAGTCAAACAACGAATTGATATTCTGTTCATAGTCTAGCATACTCCGTGTCAAGTCAAACGATGAATTGATATTCCTTATATAATCTAGCATTGATTATACCTTCATTGTTAATATATAGTTCGTAATGTCTTGCTAACTTACGAGTCCGAACATTTGATTCTATCAATTTAATATGTAAACTCGGGAAGATGTCTATGGTCGGAAGGTTCTACGGAAATGCTTGCGACGGCTGACCCTTGAGTTTTTACAAGGAAATGAATTAACTTTCTTAAAAATTATATAGATGTTTTTATGATAAACACTTAAGTAGAAAGTTTTTCCGTGGATCAAATTACTTTAAATTTGAATATGTGAACTCACCCTCCTTTGTGTTGACACTTGATTTTAACGTGTTCTTCAGGTACTTGAGTTCGGCTTCGGGAATTATGGCGTATCTTGTGGTTGTTGATGCATGTTTGGTTTGATAATGTGTTGGACAAACTTTTAAAACTGTTTGTGATGAAGTTTAAGACTTTTAAAATTTTTGTTTTAATTAAGTTAAAATGTCCAACAATTTGATGCATCGTTCAACAAGATAGTAATGGGCACCAACTTCCGTCACCACTATGTTTTATTTTCCGTTGCGACGTTTTTGGGTTGTGACACTTCAGTCCATTTGACCAGGAAGACAAGGATAGATTACAACCGGTATATTACCCATTAGCTGGTTTCATGGGGGAAATGGTGTTCCCCTTTGTCAAATTAATTTTCAAGTCATGCTTACCGATGGTAAGAATACACGAACAGAGGAGGTAAACTTCATGGTTTTACCACATACCTCCAAGCATGATGTGCTTCTCGATAGAGAAGCGAGAAGCATAAGGCGACATTAACATGATAACATCCACTCCCCACTCAGCAATCGTTTTCCCAACTGAAACAGGGATTGAGATTTTATATGCTCGCCAAGAAGTACTGTCGACGGACAAGCTCCGTCCGATCAAAACAGCAAGGCTAACACCAAGAATTGAACCGGAGAAGTGGGTACTTAATGCAAGATACCCCAAACAAACTGTTACCTTAGGCCACGCCTTATCCAACAACATCAAAGCATGTTTAAAGCAACTGCTCTTCAAGAACAAAGATATATTTGCTTGGACTCCTACCGACATGACAGAAGTCACGCGCGATGTTGCGCAGCATTGCTTGAATACCATGCCTGTTACTAAGCCTGTGGTCCGGCGCGGCACAACCTGGGACGGGAAAAGAATCGCACCATGAAAGAGCAAGTGAAAAAATTGCTCGACACAAGGATCCTGTGAGAAGTAAAGTACCAGACCTGGTTGGCAAACCTGGTTATGGTAGAAAAGGAAACTGTGGCCTGGCGCATGTGCGTAGATTACAAAGATCTTAACAAAGTCTGCCCCAAAGACTGTCATTCACATCTGGAAATCGATGAAAATGTCAACAACCTTGCACCATTCCAATGGAAGTGCTTCCTTGATTACTACAATGGATATCATCAAGTGCAGATGGCACTCAACGATGATGATAAGACGACATTCAGAACAACCATGGGAAACTTCTGTTACACTAAAATTCCGTTCAGATTGTGCAATGCTGGCGCAACCTACTGATGTGTATAAAATGCAACATATAAATTACATCAAATGAGGCATAAAACTAACCCTTTTTTAGTACTAATGTTGGAAAAAAGTGTGCTTTTGTCTTCTGTTTGTATTTTCGGGACCAAATGAGCTTAAATGAACAAAAGGAACAAATATGCAGCAAAAACTAACATAAATACAAAGAAAAGGAATAAACGTGGCATGCACGACCCCTCGACAGCATCTCCACAAGCAAAAACAAGAAACAGAAGGCTGACCACGGCCCGTGCCCACTGAGCACGGGCGCGTGGTCAGGTATCTGCAGAAAGGACAAAGCTGTAGAAGGTTCCATTGCCCACCACGGGGGCGTGCCCAGCTCAGCACGGGGCATGGTCAACACTAAGATTCGCATAATCTAGCAAATCTTGGTAGTACAGATACGCTTCTGCACACGGGGCCGTGCCCAGTGAACACGGTGCCGTGTGGAGCCTAATACAGACAATTGCAATTAATGAAGGAAGAGAAAAGGGATGGCCACAGGGGCATGTCTAGCGGACACGGGGCCGTGGCCGGGCTTCTGTTCAGGCTATAAATAGGGGTGCTTGGCTCACTTCAAATGCATCCTTTGGCAAACCACCTCTCCCCCACTTTGCCACCACTCCACCACCACTACAACACCAACATCCACCACCATCATCCATTATCCACCTTAGAGTGTGTGTAGTAGTTTCGGGATCCAAGATTGATCGTAAGAGTTCTTGTCAATCAAAGGCCATGTTTGGCTAAGTCTCTTACATCACTTGGTAAAGACAAGTCTTTAATGTATTACTTTTGATTTTTAATCTTTTCGCACTTTTTATTTGGTTTTATATTAATGACTTTAATAACTAGTTTCTTATGTTGAAGGTGAAACTTTTTTATCATTTGTCTGTGGTGTCTTGGCATTACTTTACTGTCTATATAAAGTAAAAGATTTTCACCATTCATATCTCTATGGTCTATATAGAGATATGTTGGCTATCTGGTCGGGGGTTAAGGGAATGGTTAGTAAGGTTCTTGCCTTGTTCAGTGTATAGATCCTGCAAGGACCTGGGTCAAGCTTACTAGGACCTCCTTCTATACCCACCGGTATTGGATGGCGGGAGTGCGAATGGCTTGATCCCCTCATATGTAAACTACTATTAATACATTCAACCGGCTGACTCAAACTAGTTAGCCGAGGGTAACGCCCCTTCAAAAGAGGGGCCTTCCACTTTTCGCATTAATAACTTAATTAATTATCTTCCAATATTCCGACCCTTTGGGATTGTATCCTTACTGACTCAAACCACTGGGTTGAGGGTAACGTCACCTTCAAAAGAGGGGCCTACTACTATAACTAAGATAATCTCTTAAAAAGTGCAAAAGTGCGTAAATCATCAAAGGATACATTAAAGGCGAGTCGGATCCAAGTGATTCATCTTTTCTATCTGTTTTATTTTTATTTTCAACATTTTTAGTTTTTGTTTTTCATGTTTAAAACATTTTCCAAAAATTTTAGTTTGATTAGACATTGAGGATAAACCGGTACTAAAAGTTCTTGTGTCCTTGGACGACCTCGGTATCTTACCAACGCCATACTACGCTAATGATGGGTGCACTTGCCCATGTGTGTGTTTAGTGTTAGTAGAATATCGTGTTTTATAAATTTAAAACTTGACTAATGTGTCAAATGGGCTAAAAAATATTAATAAAAACATATCACACCCAACACACACCAAGTTTTTGGCGTTGTTGCCGGGGACACAAGGATTTTGAGAAAGTTAGGAATCAACGGCCTAATCGTTTTTCTTGTTTTGCTTTTTTTTAGGATTTTTCTTAATTTTTCAGCTTCTGCAAACTTCAGCACGGGGTCGTGCCCACTGAACTCGCCCCATGCCCAGTCTTTGGTACTGGCAATCTTGTTTTATGGCAGACAGTAGCTGAACACGGGGTCGTGCCCACTGAACACACCCCCGTGCCCATGTTTTAGTTACTGAAAATAGAACCGTAAGATCCCGACGGTTGGTAATTTCTGACACAAACATGAGTGATATTGATTATTTTACTTTCGCTCCTCTTATGGTGCGTGGTGTCAAATATGTGGTGGATCTCATGACGATTTAAAGTGTTATTTTCTAAATTACACTCCCCACTATATAGACCCATCGTTTTCCTGTAACCTTAAGATGGGCGAAAGTAAAAACAATCCTTATCTCTCCCTCGAATGCTCTCAATCAATTCTTTTGGATGATATGATTCTCGAAGAAGTATTTCAACTCGAAGAAGTAATTCTCCAATTGATAAAAGAGCTTGAGATGGAAATAAATTGTTCATCTCAAGACGACGATCAAGGAGAATTATTGAGATCGCATTCGGAATCTAACAACATCTTTGACCCCAAAAGCACCTCCAACTCATGTGAGGATTTGAGTGATAGTCGTCCCTGTGTCGATTGTGCCGTGAAGGACTCCTCATCAGTCTCCACCGATGCATACATAGACCTGAGCGATTCAACATATACCTTCTTTAACGAGAGCCCGGATAAGGGGAATAAAGGTTGGTTTCGCCCACCGATATTTAGCTTAGGATTTACCCTTTCCGATAACCTCTTGCGTTCTTGTCTCAATCAAGGGCAATTAAGGTACCTCAGGCACTTCGGTGTTGTTCTGTCCAGTAAGGAACCACCCGATCTGGATAAATTCCTTAAAAATTGACGAAACTTCATAAAATTCTCTGACCACGGGGCCGTGTCTAGGTCAACACGCCCCCGTGCCCACCTAAAAATTTTGTCTGACTTTAATGTCAGTATACGGACAAAATGTGTCAGACTCTTGTCTGACCACGGGCCGTGTCCAGTCGACATGTGGCCGTGGTCAGCGTGCTGTCGTTTTCTATAAATGCAGCAAGATTCCCGCACACTTGGACCCATTCCAAAGACAAAGATCTGGTGGGATCTTCACATATACCCTATAAGGTATATTCTAAAGAAGGTTCTCAACAACCATCTTGTCTTTACTACTTTTGTCTCTTGCCTTCTTCTTCACAAACTCCTCAAAACCTCCATTAAAGCTTGAAATCTCCATGTTTTTAAGCTTTATTGTGATGTTTGCTAAGTTTTTAACAAAGGAATCTTATCAAAAATAAGTTTTACAACACTGTTTTAAGTTATTTCTACTCCGAAATGTTCCAAATTTCAGAAAAATAATTTAAAACTATAAGATTCCTGAGTTGAAAATTCTGAAGATTGGTGGCCATGGGGCCCTGCTCAGCGAGCACGGGACCGTGGCCGGAGTTACTGTTTCATTTATTTGAACTTTTCGACTTTTTTTCTTAGAATGTCGAGCCAGATTAGCGGAACCTCTTCAGCTCACTCAAGGAACAGTCGCAGGGAAAGAAGGCCATCGATCGAAGCAACCCTTGTGCGTTATGTAATGGCGCTAAGAGAGGCACTCGGTGAGATGACATCCGTAGAAGAAGTCCTAATCGACCGTATCAACTATCTAACGGTGGGGCTAGAGAATGGCTTCCAAGAAATCAACCTTTTGCACCAAAGGTTGAACATTCTTGCAATGTCACCTATGGAACCAATCTTCCCTCAAGAAGATTGGAACTTGGCACAAGAAGTTATCAATCCCACCGGATGGGACAACATTCCCCCGGAACCTCCTCTAAACACTTTACAAGTAGTTTCGGTCGAAGTCGCACCTCCTCCACATGAGGAAGACAATGGGCCCGCTTTCCTTCTCCCCCGGGAGATCGAAGAGTGGCTTAGCGATGTGTGAGGAGCCCTTTCCGGAAAGAAGTTCCAAAAGCCTTCTTTAAACCGAGAGAATCATTTTTGGAAATTTTGTTACTATTAAAATAAAAACATTTAGGCTAGGACTTCTTTGTGGATCAAGATTTCTTGCATTTTATGACCTACTTATCCAGTTTTTAGTATGAACTTTTTATTTTCTAGGAACCATGTATCTCGCTTTTTAATGAATGATGGTTTTTAGTTAATAAATGGTGTTTGGATGATGTTGTGATGGTTGAATACACTCGAAAAGGTGGAGGTCACCAAGGGAACTTTAAAACCACACCCCATGCACAAAAACAGAGCCTCTCGACAATTTTCCTTCATTATAGCAAGTCCAGCACGTGGCCGTGCTCAGCCCAACACGCCCCCGTGCCCATGGTTCTGCAGAAAATGCCCAGTATAGGTAACTGGACACGGGGCCATGCTCACTGAACACGCCCCCGTGCCCAGCCTTCTGTTAAAAATGATACTGGCAATCTAACCACGGGGCCGTGCCCGGACCAACACGGGCCCGTGGCCAGACGCCCAGTAACATAAAACTTTGTTTTTAAACACCTTTTTACACATTCAATCAACCTAAAAACTTATTTTTGGGACACACTAAGGACAATGTGTAATTTATGTGTGGGGGATGCTAAAACCTTGAATTTTGTAAGTCCTAATAACAAGCCTTACACAAAACTCTATTGGAACCGCTATTCACCCCAAATTTTTTCAAAAAGTTTTCAATTTTTTTTACTTGTCTTGGTTTAATTTAGGAATAACAAGTTCTAAAAAGGTTATATTTTTACAAATTTACAACCGATAGCGTCATGATAAAAAGAACCAACATAAGAAAATTATGAAACGGCATGACAAATCTAGTTAAAATTTGATTATATATACTTGATCACATTATAAACTCATTCCCACAATAAGTGAGTTTTGAGCCTTTATTGAGCATACAAGCATACATCTTTAAACTAAATGCTCATTTTTCGTTTCTTGTGTGAATAGCCGCTTGGTTCTTACGACTCTAGAACTTGCCACGACGATACATTCCCATTCCTTACCAACTTAAACCAAGTAAGTAAATGATGTAGGCATTAGGACTAACCCATTTTCCTTTCAACACCATTATTTTTCATTTTTTTCACCTACCCAAAATCCCCCTAGTTAACCCCTTTGAGCCTAAACCTTTTCATTTCTAAACCACAAAACAAACACCCTTTACCTACCAAAACCTTTTTTCTTTTCAACCCTTTATTTTAGTCAAAAGTTCGGTCTTCTTGTGATGTTTCTTTATCAAAAAAATGAAATTCCAGCAATAAACAAACAAAGTCCTCAAAGAAAATTTGTTTGAAAATGATTAGTTTGAATAAAAGTCACAATAACGAAAAGTTTTACGACGACCGACACTTTTTACGCTTTTAGCCCTTTTTACTAACCACTAACCCAAAACCACCTACCTTTAATCCAAGCCAAACCCTTCCCCAGGTCCTCTTGATATTTACAAAGGTTTACAGTTAAAAAGGAGGAGGATTGATTGCTTGGCAAGCTTATGGTAGAAATAAGTTCCATGCTGGTCTCGAGTGTTTCACAAAAATACATCTTCGGCCGAGTGTTGAGTGATCTCCCGTGAGGTATGTGAACTTGTATATAAATGGAATTTAAAAAGGCATGTTATGCCCAAATAAGTAATTTCTCTTATGAAACGTTCTAAATAAACCATAACGAATAGGATTGTAAATAGTATAAAAATAAAACCCAATAAAGATCTTGGATTCCCGACACTCAAGACAAGCCTAAAACTTCTCTTCTACCCATTCCATTTGGGTGTGTAAGCCACAAAATAAAGAGTTTTGCTTGAGGACAAGAAAAGATTCAAGTGTGGGGGTATTTGATGTGTGTAAAATGCAACATATAAATTACATCAAATGAGGCATAAAACTAACCCTTTTTAGTACTAATGTTGGAAAAAGTGTGCTTTTGTCTTCCTTTTGTATTTTCAGGACCAAATGAGCTTAAATGAACAAAAGGAACAAATATGCAGCAAAAACTAACATAAATACAAAGAAAAGGAATAAACGTGGCATGCCCCTCAACAACATCTCCACAAGCAAAAACAAGAAACAGAAGGCTGACCACGGCCCGTGCCCACTGAGCACGGGGGCGTGGTCAGGTAACTGCAGAAAGGACAAAGCTGTAGAAGCTTCCATTGCCCACCACGGGGGCGTGGCGTGGTCAGCGCTAAGATTCGCAGAATCTAGCAAATCTTGGTAGTACAGATACGCTTCTGCACACGGGACCGTGCCCAGTGAACACGGGGCCGTGTGGAGCCTAATACAGACAATTGCAATTAATGAAGGAAGAGAAAAGGGATGGCCACCGGGGCCGTGGCCGGGCTTCTGTTCAGGCTATAAATAGGGGTGCTTGGCTCACTTCAAAGGCATCCTTTGGCAAACCACCTCTCTCCCACTTTGCCACCACACCACCACCAATATAACACCCACATCCACCACCATCATCCATCATCCACCTTAGAGTGTGTGTAGTAGTCTCGGGATCCAAGATTGATCGTAAGAGTTCTTGTCAATCAAAGGCCATATTTGGCTAAGTCTCTTACATCACTTGGTGAAGACAAGTCTTTAATGTATTACTTTTGATTTTTAATCTTTTCGCACTTTTTATTTGGTTTTGTATTAATGACTTTAATAACTAGTTTCTTATGTTGAAGGTGAAACTTCTTTATCATTTGTCCGTGGTGTCTTGACATTACTTTACTGTCTATATAAAGTAAAAGATTTTCACCATTCATATCTCTACGGTCTATATAGAGATATGTTGGCTACCTGGTCGGGGGTTAAGTGAATGGTTTAGTAAGGTTTTTGCCTTGTTTAGTGTATAGATCATGCAAGGACCTGGGTCAAGCTTACTAGGACCTCCTTCAATACCCAGCGGTATTGGATGGCGGGGGTGCGAATGGCTTGATCCCCTTATATGTAAACTACTATTAATACATTAAACCGGCTACTTGGGATTGTATCCCTGCTGACTCAAACCACTTAGCCGAGGGTAACGTCGCCTTCAAAAGAGGGGCCTACCACTTTTCGCATTAATAACTTAATTAATTATCTTCCAATATTCCGACCCTTTGGGATTGTGTAATTGCTGACTCAAACCACTGGGTTTAGGGTAACGTCACCTTCAAAAGAGAGGCTTAGTACTATAACTAAGATACTCTCTTAAAAAGTGCAAAACCGTAGAAATCATCAAAGGATACATTAAAAGCGAGTCGGATCCAAGTGATTCATCTTGTCTATTTGTTTTATTTTTATTTTTATTTTTATTTTCAGCATTTTTAGTTTTTATTTTTCATGTTTAAAACCTTTTCCAAAAATTTCAGTTTGGTTAGACGTTGAGGATAAACCGGTACTAAAAGCTCTTGTGTCCTTGGACGACCTCGGTATCTTACCAACGCTATACTACGCTCACGATGGGTGCACTTGCCCATGTGTGTGTTTAGTGTTAGTAGAATATCGTGTTTTATAAATTTAAAACTTGACTAATGTGTAAAATGGGCTAAAAATATTAATAAAAACATATACACACACCACTACCAACGATTAATAGACGAGACGTTTGGCGAAAATATTAGCAAACGTGTGGAGATTTACATGGACGATCTTGTCATTATGAGCATGGAGGAAGACACCATGCTCCAAGATATCGAGAAGACATTCCAAACTCTGAGAAGAATTAACATGAAGCTCAACTCGAGCAAATACTCATTTGGAATGGAAGAAGGCAAGCTCCTTGGATTCATTACAACCCTTGTGTCATTGCTTCACCATATTACCTTCGGTAATATGCTTTTATTCGAAACCTTCAGAGCAAATTACATTTCATCTCACAACTCTTTGTAATCCTATTATGTATTCAAGTACTATCCTTTGTTTACTTCTCTCTTATATTTACAAAATTTTTATCGTTTGGACGAAAATTTTACTATTTACATATATTCTTTACTCAAATAATTCAATTACATATTTTTCTTTAAGATAAAAAAAATATTTATTTAAAAAAATATAAAGATAATTTTTTTTTTTTTATAAATTACACAAACCATTAACTTTGTTTGTATTTTCTCATCCAAAATACAATAACTTGCATGAAACAAGTGAAGTAGGTGCTAACCAAGACCCAGTCAATCCTCAAAGTGAATCCATGCAAAATGTCAATAATAAGAAAACCCTACAAATGTAAGAACAAGAGTGTGATGGCCCAATAACCTATCCAAACAAAGCCAATGAAGAAAGCTTGGGTGAAGGGTCTATTGGTCCAAAATATGGTCCTGCAGAAAGGAACAAAGGAACAAGTCCAAACCTGCATTTCTAAATAACTATCAAGTGAGGCTCCCCCATCATTAGACCATGAACATTCATCCTCTTCCACCGATCATGAACTCTCAACGGTACATCGCTAGTATGTCACACCCTGACTTTTGCGGAAGCGTATGATGTGTGACTGGTTTAATATCATTGCATTCAATCATAATAAACAACTACATGATCAAAACGATATGCATCCATTCATTAAGTGAAAGTATTACAAATACCAGTTATTTAAGTTTCAAACAACACAACCTTCGACTAAGATACAATTCAACAAAAGTGGATGGCATCTAAACTTGGAATTTACTTCTAGAAACAACACCCGCGCCCAAGATCCACTTGTTACCTGAAATACATGTAATTTTGGAAAACATCAACAAAAGTTGAGCGAGTTCATGCGTTTTGTGTGAGTACTGGCAAACTTGTAAACCTTTGAGAAACTCTTTTGAAAACAGGTATGAAAAGCGTATATGAACATACCAAATGAATGTTTTACAAGGACATTAAGGCATGTGAGGACATAGGAAGCACTCAAAATGAGTAGGCTTATACCCTTGTCGATTTCCCTCGACTATGTCAATTTACCTTGACTATGTCGATTTCCCTTGACTATGTCGATTTACCTCGACTATGTCGATTTCCCTCGACTATGTCGATTTCCCTCGACTGGGACACCGAAGCACTCAAGAGGTCACATAAGGACCATGAGTGGGGCTCGGCCGTACCCGTTTGATCTAACCTTCGTCCCTAATTATGAATTAATGGCATTTCAAATTTAAGCTATGCTCACATGATTTAATAAATCATTTCATACCGTTTAAGCATACGTAACATGTATTCCACCCCCGATAGTTATAAAACCAAAAACAGTTAAGAGAAAAGGGGGACATGAACTCACAGTTTTGCGTCTTCGGTATTCGTAACTCAAATCTCTTCAGCAAACACGACTCCCTACAATGTACTAGGGTCTATTAGACGAACGGGTCGTGCCTTGCCTTGGTATTTACGTTTTTGAGTTACGTTTCTTTTATGTCCTCAATATTATTCCAAGTTATAATTACTCGTTAAAATAATAATTATTTTAACTTTAAATTATATTTAATTTTGGAATAATTGTTAAACAATATTTTCGTACAATACTTCTCAAGTATTTATTTTCGTATATTCTTCCCAAGGATGGGGGTATCTCATGTATATCCGTATTCTTGTATTTGTATATCTTCCCATGTACTGGCGTCGTATTCCGGTGTGTACGTATCTTCTTAATAAATATCCAGTATATATTTCCAAAACAATATATTTTCAAGTCTCACTTAGAAAATATATAAACTTATTTTATCCAAAAATAATGTACTTCAAGAAAATATATATTTTTCCCAAAAATCACATACCTTCTAAATATTCAAGAAAATATATTTTTACTTCCAAAAAAAAATATATATTTTCTCCTTGTTGAAAATATAATATAACTTTTGTAATATTAATAAAAATCATACTTTCATTTCTTTTGTATCCAAAATAATATTTACAAAAAATATGCTCAAAATGTGGTTTCCGGAATATCTTGTAAGTTACGTTCTTTCGTTCGGTTTCGCAATATTATGTGTGTAACTTATATATTTATTCCTTGTCATTTTTGGTAACATTTTAGATTGTAAATTCCTTGGTAATTTGTTAAGTTATATTACTTTAATTCCTAAAATAACATAACTATTACACCAAGTATACAAATAATCACACACAATGTGTTATAAATGAAAATATATATTCTAAATATATATTTATCCATTTTTATTTATAAAAATCAACCTCCGATACTTGTATTTTTGTAACAAAATATATGGCAAAGTTTGTATTGAAAACCATAGTTAAAACTCACTTGTAAATACTTGTTTAGAAAATATTTTTCTAAGTGTTTGTATTTTTAGAAAATTTTGCCATAGTTTCCCCTAGAAATGGAGGTGTCCATGCTATTAAAGCATATCATTTTCTTTTCAAAAATCATCATAAACAATCAACAATCAATCTACACTTACCAAGTGCTGAAACAAAGTTATCTATATAATGATCATGAACTTGAGTTTTCATAAAAACTTGTAGTAACTTGGTAGTATGTTTAGTAGACTTAGTTACCCTTTAAAGTGTGTTTATTTCTTTAAAAATCTCATTCTTGAAAGATTTGAGTGTTCACAACTTGTTAAATGATTTTTCCAAAAATCATTCATTTGAGTTTTTCTTGTAAACAAAGTGTTCTTATATTTGTTTCAATACTAGAAACATGATTGGTTCTTTTTAAAACAATGTTCATGTAAATCTTTGTGATTTAGCTTGGTTTCTTTGGAAAACTATTTTAGAAATCATCCACTCACAAGACTTGTATTTTGTTTAAATCATCATCACATGAAAACAACTTTTATTATTCAAGTTCATGCTTATATATGAGGATGATCATCTTGTTTTGTCACATAATCATCCTCTCACTTACTAGATCATGTGTTTAATCACAATCTAGCAAGCTCCTTATGATGATCAACATCATAATCCCAAGAATATAACAATCAGGTATCATACATACACTAAACAACATAGTTTCATCATGCTTTCATCATATTTCAAGCTTATGTTAGAGTTTTATGAATATATCTTTTAATGTTCATCAAGATTAACAATGTATATCATCTTTTAACCAACAATATATGAAATAACAAGAGATTATAAGGGCCTTACTACTAGCACAAGGCTAGGAAAGAACACATGATGATGGTGATGACAAAAGTGTTGGATAAAAGCAATCGGGAGAGGTCCTTCAAGATCCAAGAGCACCGAGCTTCCTTAAACACCTTGTTACACCTTAGGAATGGACTTGGAATGAATGAACTTGAAATGGAAGTGATGGTGGTGTGGGGGTGGCTCTCGGCCGAGTAGAAGAAAGGAGGAGAGGGAAGGAGTTGTGGTGTGTAGTGTGTGTGAAAATGAGGACCCTTAATCCTTCTTATAACCCCTAATCCTTGTTAGTGCATTCATCTGTCGACTTCGTCTTATATCGAGTCTGGGTTGCGTTGTGGATCTGATCAAGCATGATGTCATCTTTGAATATGATGACATCATAATAGTGACATCATGATGGTGACATCGTCAATTGCATCATCACGTGAAAACAACATGCATTTACAAATCAGAATGTTATATTATGTCTTGTTCGCTTGAAAGTCAACAGGCATGTTCTCCTGAGAGATTCGCTTGAAGAAGCCATGTTCATTTCAAGCGAACTAGTGAATAGTATAAATAGGCTAGTGGGCATTTCATTTGTAACAGATTCCAGATTTGATACCGAGGTGCTACCGGTGTTCCTTGTGATTGTAAACGCTATTAAATCAATACACAAGAAGTTTATAGTGATATTCAAGCTGTTTTACATCCGTTTCTTTGTTTCCGCCTCTGAAACGGACTAGAGCTCTTCCGAACGACTCATTCAGGTCGCGATTCGATCCTACAAGTGGTATCAGAGCTCAGGACGAGGAGTTCTTGCCAAAACAGCTTGTTTTCATCACAATATCTATTTTCTACACCTTCTTTCACAAAATTGATAATTTTTCACGGTTAAAATCGGCTCAAATTCTCACATAATGTGCGTAATCATGTTTTAACAAATCCTGGAAAGTTTCAGAACTTAAATCGACTTAAAACTGGTTAAAATCATGTGTTCGCTTGAAATTTTTGTTCGATATGCTGATGTCATCTGGTAGTCCGCTTGAAAACGACTGTCCGCTTGAAAACACCGCTTGACCGCTTGAAATCACACCGCTTGACCGCTTGAAATCACACCGCTTGACCGCTTCAAATCAACAATCCGCTTGAAAGTGCATCTAGTCATGTGAATATATTGGTTTATGTGTGCATGTCATCGGCTAGTGGGATATTATTGTTGTTGTCTGTCACATTTCGAGGTCCAGTCAAATTAGATGTTAGCATGTGATAAGTTGTTTGGCCCAAGATAAAGTGATATGCATGTGAAAATATCCTTTAACTAATCAGCCCATGTGCATTTAATTAAAAAAAAAAACAAGTCAGTGCATCGTGTCTTGTATCTGTCTTCACGAGGTGATTAGTCTTCACGAGGTTGTCAGTAGTTAATCGGTCCAATTAAGAAGTTTTCAAAGTGGTCAAATTTGAGTTGTTCAAGGCTTTTGAAAGTAAACAAATCTATCGGCTTAGTGGTTATGTTAAAAAAATTTGTTATTTTTAGAAAGTGGTCGGCAATCATGGGATAAGATTTGCAGTGTGGTCCAATCAGATTGTAGTGCATGTGAACAGTTAGTGTATAAACAAAGTCCTCGGTCCAAGTTTCATCATATATTCGGCCCAATCAACATTTAAAGCAAGAGTACCAGCCCAATCAATTTGTCCATTTACAAGTTAAAAGGCTCATTTGAGTAAAAAGTTTGCATTCATTCATCTTGTATTCAAACATTGTACAGTGAAAATGAGACGGGAACACATCACAAACCGCCAAAACTGATGTACATTGAAGATTTTAAAGGATGGCAAAATCGATTTGAGAACTGGGTGCAAGATTACAAATTTGATGTATGGTGTTCGTTGGAGAAAGACTACGAGAAACCGAAAAACGAACGTGGGCTTGAAAAGGATTTCAGTGACTTTACCGAAAGTGATAAATTGAAATATACAAGTGAGAAAATGATGATCAGTATTCTTCAACAGGCAATTAAAGAAGATATATTTGTTTTGCTCCAACATGGTAATACAGCTAAGTCAATTTGGGAAGCATTGATTCAGAAATTCAAAGGAAGTGCAGACATGATCAAAAATAGAAGGGCTTTATTGAAGAAATCGTTTGATATGTTCGTAGCTTTTGATCATGAAACAACAAAACAAACCATTGACAGATATTGTCATCTTGTCTTGGAAATGGGAAGATTAGATATAAAGAAAGATGATGAGGAATGGGTGGATAAACTTGCTGATACATTACCACAACAGAAATGGGGAACTTATTTGTTGATTATCAAACACATGAGAAAATCTGAGAATATGAATCTAGCAAAGTTTATTCAAAAGATTGAAGAGCACGAGTTGGATATCCAGAAAACGGCTATCATGAAAAATCCAAATGCTAAACAAGATGTTAGTCTGTATTACAGAGGAAACAAGTTTGAGGCTAACCCCAGTCCTAGTCCAAAGATCCAAACTGGTTTTAGTGCTGATGTGTCTTCTAGTCCTAATGTTAGTACTACAAATCCGAGTGGTGGATATTCTTCATCATTTTCAAGTTTTGATCCAAACAGCACAACATCAAGTCCTCAACAACAAAGTTCAACAAATCTTTAATGCAATGTGACTTTGAACATTAAGAATGGTCAGAATTTGTCTCCAGAAATAGCCAAACAACACATGGCATCACTCGTTGCTATGTTGGAATCCTATGAAGGTTTGATTGCTGGCAAAATTGGAAATCCAACGCTTACAAAAGAAGATTATGACCAAATTTATGCTGAGGAGCTTGAGTTGATGGATGTGAAGTGGTGTTTAGCCAGTGCTTGTAGGAGAGCAGAAAAGTTTCAACAAATTACTAGTAGAAATGAGTTTCAAGGCTTGGCTACTTCTCCGTTAGGTTTTGACAAGTCAAAAGTTACTTATTTCCGTTGCAAAGGAAAAGGTCATTTTAAACGAGAATGCAAAAATCAAGAAGCAACCGGGAATCAAGGAAAAAACAACTATTATCAGAAATCAATTTTTCATCAGATTGATCAACAGCCTCAACAAAAAGTTCAGAAAACTGCTCATGGAAAAATGATCGAAGATGCAAATAGAAAAGCTTATTTTGGTATCATTGATCAAGATGATGAATTTGTTGCTGAAGGATTTAGCTGGGATAAATACATTCCATCCGGTTCAGGCTTTGTTGCTAGAATTCAGGGTGAAGATGAGACTAATCAGAAAAGAATCCTGATTTTTCCAGATCTTGGAAGCAATGTGGATACCGATGATGAGGAAGAACATCTCAATAGAGCTAGAAAAGGCATTGATCCTACTAGTTTTAATTTGTTTTTTGCAGATAAAATGGAGATGTTGAATCAGAAGAAGATTGCCAGATTGAAGAAAGAGCTGGAAGCAGCAAGAAGGCTAGCTGATGAAAAGACAAAGACGGAAGCTGGAGAAGCAAATGTTGATCCAGTAACTGAGAAAGTAATAGAGAAAATCGTTGAAGTGGAGAAAGTAGTGGAGAAGATTGTCGAGGTTGAAAAAATAGTCGAAGTTGAAAAACTGGTCGAAGTAGAGAAACTCGTGGAGGTAGAAAAAGTCATTGAAGTTGAAAAGATTGTCGAGGTTGAAAAGATAGTTGAAAAAATGGTTGAAGTTGAAAAACCATGTTTGAAGTGTTCAGAATCTTGCAAAGTTTGTGAATAAAAAGATAAGAAGATTGCTGAGTTAGAGAAGATAAAAGAAGATTTACTGTGTGATGTGAAGTATGTCAAGGAGTATTATGATGTGCTGAACAACATAGTTGATCGTCTGAAAAAGACAAATTCAGAAATCGAAAATGCAATGGAAAAGATGAGTGCAACATTAATGACAAAGCAGAGTGTTATTAATGCATACATTGAAGATTGTGCAAAGCTGAAGCAAGATGTGGAACTCGAAAAAATCGAAAGTGAAAGGATTAAACGATTACTGTTGAGTTACACTACTTGTGATTATTTGATTGATCGTGTTTATCCTACTATTGCAGGTTTGGAAGCATTCATGGATAAAAAGACTGAAGATACTGATACTGGTAAGAAACCAAGTGCCAAGTATAACAGATGTCCACCTCCGATCCATGAAAGTTATTCTCCCAGAAATCCAAACGAAGAGCGTCTAAAAAAGGCAGTCAACATCAAGTTAAAGTCTGAAATCATTGATGAATTACCAGACAATATTGATGTTACATTCACAGCGTCTGACACTGATCATGAGTCTGAGTTAGTAAAGAAAGTTGTCGATCAGGTGTTAGATACGGATGAAGAGTCAAAACCGGAGTCTAAGTCTGAAAGTTCGAGTTCATCAGAAAAGAGTCCGAGTTCACCGGTTAACAGGGTTTACAATAGAGAATTCATGTTATCAAAATCTAATTTGAATGACGGGTCAATCAAAGTGGCTTATACTTTGTATGATTCAGACAAATTATATTCTGATGAGGAATTTCCAATAAGAAGTGTAAAAACTGAAATGATGAAACAAGTTTTCAAATTAACAGAAATTAATGTTTCTGAAATAAAAGATTTAAATCTTTCTGAAAAACCTAAAAAATACACTTCAAGAGTTCAACAGAGATTGAACAAGAAAAAGGGTTACGGTTATGGTTCAGGTTATCGAAAGAAATCAAACCATAATGGTAATCTCAAAAAGAAAGATCTTGGCTTCAATTCATCAGAAAATTATAAAAATCAGAAAATTTATAAACCAAATACAAAATTTGTTTCAGGAGGATGTTCAGAAGAAGAACAAAAGAAACCGTTCTGGAAACAATCGAATCAAGAGTTTCTTGCTGAAGTAAAGAAGAATGTGAGAAAATTTGCTTCAAGAGTTGACAGAAGAACCTGTTTCAAATGCCAAGAAGTTGGACATATAGCTTGGAATTGCCCCAATACCAACTACCAAAAACAGGAAGTTTCTTCTAACTCTGTTTTGAGAAAGACTTGTGTTGATAAGAAAGAAAATGTTAAAAAGTTTGAAAATTCTACTTCTGAGGAAGGAGAAAGTTCAAAACGGTTTTACAAAAGAAGAGGTGATTTGAGTAAACAAAAGTGGGTGGTTAAATCTGAGGGTAATTCTGACAATGAATCTGATTCCATAAAATCAGAGGAGTCTTTGGTTGAGAAAAAGGTTGTGAATTCTGTTCCAGAGGTGAACGATGAAGACTTTCCTCCATTGTCAAAGGAAAATTTGATGAAGAAAGTGGGAAAGGTAGAGATCTCAAATCAATTCTTCTTTGATAAAGGAGAATTTGATGTTGAGAAGACTTTCAATGGAAAAGTCAAACATATTTTCGGGAAGATGGTTGATGGGAAGGTTAAAACTGCAAAAGATTTTTATAAATCAAAATGTTGGTGGGATAGATGTGTCCCAGAATCTCCCAATGCTGGTCAGGCTTGGGGGAAAGTTTTTCCAAACTAAAAATCCTAACTTGCCGGAGCTCCCAGGTTGGTAAGAGTGGAGCAGGAATCAACATCTTTCTTAGCAAATGATTCTACATGTGGTACAGTTGGTAAAGTACAGGTGGTATATTTAAATTGTTATATTTTGATTTACAAGTGATTATAGTTGGTGAGTGAACCTGTAAGTGATTGAAAGAGGTTTTCATTGACAAATGGTTAATCAAGGTCATTAAGTTGATCTTGATTGGACCATACTTACAAGTGATATTTTGGAGAACAATGTGATGAACCCCTAACCTACAAATGGTTTGAAAATCAACAAAACTAATTTTCCGGAAAAACCATTTGATTAAAATAAACTTAAGTGTTTTGAAATCACAATGGGAAAATAGTTTGTTGTAAGGGGGAGTTCTGATTGTTTATGCCAAGTGGATGGCGATTTGAAGTGATTTGATATCAGTTGTCACTTTATTGTATAGTTTACTTTCAAATTTTCTAAAATGTGTTTGCATTTTAGGGGGAGTAAAAATTTTCAGAAAATCCAAAAACATTTGAAAATTTGAAAAAGACAAAAACATGATAAAATCAAAAGTGAGTTTTGTTGTATAAAAGAGGAAATGATAGTACATTAGTGGACGATCAAATCATGCTAAAGAAATGGAAAGTTAAATAGTGATAAACGGTCTCACTGATGATATGCCAGTAGGTTTTTGCACATTTAGTAGATTGTGACGAGATATAAACCTAAATTCAAACTTGCTTAATTCGTGGGTAACATCTCTCGGATATATGGGTAATCCCCGAAATCTTGTTTGAAGGACCCCTCTTTCTGAGATACTAGGTCTTTATGCTTAGTGATATCTGGGGTATTATCCCGGGACTTCTGATTTTGCGGAAGCAATGGCCTAGTCCCCGGAGAATACTTTACGCTTGCTTGAAATATAGCGCCGCCCTCAGCAAAAATAGACAATAAAATTGCTAATCAATGCTGTTGTAAAAAAGATCCTCTAAAGGGGACCCACCGAAAAGTCAAAGTCGTCATCTCTCTGCTAAACGGAAGTTCTGACCTAAGCTCTCACGGTCTTCGCAATTTAACCCCTTACAGATATCATCTAGGTATACTCACCTGTAAGACTGAATATTGGGATCTGGATACAGGAGTATATTCTGAGGTGGGACACGCGATTAAGTTAAAGTGCTTAAGACATTAATCTCATATCTCGAAACAGTTGAACTTTGTGTGAGAATTTAAGTGGATCAGTATACTGACAATCTAAGTGAATCGTTTAGAACTTAAAATGTATAAAGCTTAGCGGTGTTGGTGATTTGTCTCAAAAACTGATATGATCCTCTTACACAAACTCACAAAAATATTGTTTGTATATATTTCTTTGCTGCATTTCATTTCGGTTATATCAAAAATCAAAAAAGAATTTCAGTGTGTTTTAGCATAAATTTTGAAAAATCCAAAAAGATTTTAGACAACTGATGTTGAAAAGCTGATTTTCAAAATTCTGAGTGCTAAACATGAAGAACAGGTTTGGGAGAGTTTGTTTGAAGATGTGTTGAAATGAAAATGATATATATTCAAGTGGTTCATCAGAAATTGACATGATAAATCATTTTGTTCGATACTTGAAAAAGATGTATTCAGGGTTGTGTCTTCAAGAGGTTAGCAAAGTTTCTAAATTTGTTATATCTTATCGTTTATGAAACTTATGTTTTGGGTAGAGAATATGCAGGTGAGTCAGGTTACGATATCTGAACTTGTGAAAAGCCAGACTACGATCCCATCACATCTTGAGGGGGAGTCGGTGAAAGAGAAAGAGAGTCTGAAGATGCAAGAGCAAGGAATTTGATCCTGAAAGATTAGTTGAAGAAAGTTAGAGTGAAGAAAGCCCAAAGACTGATAAAGACTGAAGATTGAGAAGACTCGACACTTAAGACTCGTCAACATCTGAGGGGGAGTCTGTTAGTGCATTCATCTGTCGACTTCGTCTTATATAGAGTGTCACACCCCGACCACGTAGAACATACCAAACGTGGCGGAAATGTCGGGGAGTGTTGTAACAGAATTAATTGTTTCAAATCCATGGCAATTGAAGTTTCGTTTTATTGAATACAAGTGTTACAATGTCTTAACAAACAAGAGACTACAACATAATTAACTAGTCTTGTATCTTTTATTGTCACTAAAGCCCAAGTCTGCCTATGTGTATCTTGATCATCTTATGCAACAGCTCCTGAAAAACACATGTGAAAATAGGTACGTCAGCATAAAAATGCCTGTGAGATACATAGGTTTTGTGAAAATAGGTTCCATGACTTATGTTTGAGAAAATGTTTAGTCATGAACCTTGTAATTTGCTTTGTTTTGTAAATCATTTGAAAAACAATGAGTTCAGATGATATGTATAAATAAATGAATAATGTATGGTTAAATGAATAATCATAGTAAAATGGATTTGTATAAGATAAGTTGTTTGTAAAACAATGTCTTGTGAAAAGTATGTTATTTGTATAAAATGTTATATGTATCAAACTGAAATGATTCAAATAACGCTACAATATGTAATACCATACAAACACTTATATATAGGAAGTACCAGCGGCGTATCCACCATGCTTGTATCATATTACACACGCATCGTTACTTAATCACTTAATCAAACCAAACCAATGTCAAAATGTCTATGTCAAATATCCATGTCAAACGTCTATGTCAAAATATCATGTATGGCAAGTGAAATGTCTCAACTAAACCATATACACAAAAACAAAGTATTGAAGTAAAACTTGGTTTAAATCAAAGTTATGTTTTGTGGGAAATGCATGATCAAATGTCAATCATGTTAAAATGTCTATGCCGAAATGTCTATGTCAAATACGGTTCACACGGTTCATAGATACAAACGGTTCACAGATATCAACGGATCACAGTCAAATGATTACAACGGTTCAATATGTAGTATAATGTGTTCATATGCTGGGTAAGCATATGCAACAGAAAAGCAATGTAAAACAATGTACTAAGTATGCACAAAATGGACATACGTAGTATGAAATGTAATGTAGAATGATGTACTAAGTAATGCACACAATGGGCACACCTAGCATGAAATGTAATGAAATCATGTACTATAATGTACTAACGAACATAGCAGGTATATGATGTGAAAACGGGAAAGCATGAATGTAACAAGTAGGCACATGTGTTCCACCCCAAAACAGTTTGGAAAACAGTAAAAGAGGGGTTTATGTACTCACATGAGATTGCTCAGTTGTATAAAGATAACCACCAAGCAATGCAAGAGATCTCGGAATCAAACGGCACCTAGTATAGGTAACTATGTTAATAAACCGGACCTATCTCGGAAGACTGGGTAGCATTAGGGTTTGTAAACCAAATGAGTGTCGGAACTCACGTGATATGGTTTAACAAATCCTACATGCTAAATGAAACTTAACATAATTGTTTACGACCCATTACGACCCGTTTAGGAAGCTTATGCTACTTTAACGCATCGTGCGCGTGAAACGCGTTCGGACCGCCTAACTAGTCCTATGACAAGTATTATATGCCTAAACATGTTACATAATCAGTTACGTGACAAAAGTTTAGGTTACATATGCTAAATTACCAATTATGTATGAAAAGGGTATTCTGGTAATTTACCTAAGGCATATAAACTACCTATCATACAACTACTTAAACGCCGTGACCATAAGGTATAACCTCGGAAGGTTATTCCCTACACTATGGTCACCTAACGTATTTGGTCGGATCCTAACGATCAACCAAACTGGGTCGGGTTCGAGGTATAAGCGATTTATTAGATCGCTTACCCTACGACCCTAGACAACGTGGTAATCAGTAGGCATAGTCCCAAGGGACTGTAACCATCGTGATTACAATCACGTTGCGAAGTTCAAACGAACTTCGCATTGACCATTACTGGTCAACGCTGAAAGTCAAACAAAGTTTGACTTTCTGACTCGAAAAGCAGTAAAAATAAGGAAAAGAACGAAAGAATACTTACGAAGGGTCCCCGAATGCTAATCTAAATCAGTATAGTTCAGGTATGAAACAAAGTTTCAACTTAGAACACAACTAATAAGATTCTAGTAAGTAATGAGGTTGGATGGCATGGGTATTTATAGAATTCGGGTAACCGTTAGGATTGTTTCTTGAATAACATAATCGAATCTCGTGCGTACACTTGTCGGAATGTTATGGTGCCACAAATGCTCCTTAACTTAATGACACATCAACTCAAAACATGTGGTTAAGGATTAATTGGTTGCAACTTGTGTTTAAATGCATTGAATCTGTCCAGAAGGGGGCTCGCGTGACGCTAAGGCCCGTCGCGTCACGCTAGGCCCCTGTTTTGGCAGATTTTGCAGAAATGGTCCCTGCACCTTGTTTAAGCGATTTTCGATGCGTTTGAACCCCGTTAACCTCCCTTCAAGGCTCTAAAATGAAGTTAAAGTATAGGGAACTCAAAACATGCTCAAAAATATCTAGGATGTCGGTTCGTTTGGCCGTACGATCGCGATGTTCGCTTAATTACGACGGAATGCGCATAAGCGCGAAAAACGATCCAAATGACGTGACGAATGGATTTTTCTTATGGTGAACACTAAAATATAATGTAGTCATGCTTTCTTAAATTTTTGGATGTCCGGATGTATTCAGAACGTAAGTTATGCGCGAAAATGCAAACTTGTGCACTTTTTGACACTTTTAGTCCCTGAATGTTCCAAAAGTTTATTTTAGCACACCAAACCCCTCAAAGCCTATTTCTAAGCTATGTAAAGGATATTTAAGGTGTGTTTAACTTATGGTCATGTTCCGGAATGTTCGTTACAGTTCAAATTTACATACTTTCGCAGTTTGTCAACTTTAGTCCCTGATAGCGATATAACTTTGATTTCACCACATCAAACCTTCCAAAACTTATATCTAAGTTATGTAAAGGTTATTTAAGGTATGTTAAACCTATTTCACTATTCCGGAGTGTTTGTTGCATTAAACTGGTTATATTTACGCATTAGTGCGCGTATAACCTTCCAGAAAGCGATTTAGAGTTTGAAATCGAACAAGAGTTGATATGTGCACAAGATACACATATTTATACAAGTCCAAAGTATGAAATACAATATTTCATTGGTTTGGAATTTGTTTGATGGTTGAAATGACACAGGTGTTACAGTCTCCCCTACTTTAGGAAATTTCGTCCCGAAATTAATTCGTAGGAGTCTATTTGTGACTTTGTGTCAGATAACCACCAGAGATATGTGAAGCCTAATCCTGTCATTTCCTTAACGGACATTCTTCAGAATGAAAATGAACAAACGGAGTCATTTTCCTCAACGAATATTCTTCAGAAGCGGAAATGAAGGAATAAACAGACGGGGATTCATTTCCTTAACGGACAATCTTCAGAAACGAAAATGAACAAACGGAGTCATTTTCAACAGATGCTTCCTCAGAAACGGAAATGAAAATGATAGACAAACGGATATTCATTTCCTCAACGGACAATTCTTCAGAAACGAAAATGAACAAACAGAGTCATTTTCAACGGTTGCTTCCTCAGAAACGGAAATGAAAATGATAGACAAACGGATATTCATTTCCTCAACGGACAATTCTTCAGAAACGAAAATGAACAAACAGAGTCATTTTCAACGGTTGCTTCCTCAGAAACGGAAATGAAAATGATAGACAAACGGATATTCATTTCCTCAACGGATAATCTTCAGAAACGAAAATGAACAAACAGAGTCATTTTCAACGGTTGCTTCCTCAGAAACGGAAATGAAAATGATAGACAAACGGATATTCATTTCCTCAACGGATAATCTTCAGAAACGAAAATGAACAAACAGAGTCATTTTCAACGGTTGCTTCCTCAGAAACGGAAATGAAAATGATAGACAAACGGATATTCATTTCCTCAACGGATAATCTTCAGAAACGAAAATGAACAAACAGAGTCATTTTCAACGGTTGCTTCCTCAGAAACGGAAATGAAAATGATAGACAAACGGATATTCATTTCCTCAACGGATAATCTTCAGAAACGAAAATGAACAAACAGAGTCATTTTCAACGGTTGCTTCCTCAGAAACGGAAATGAAAATGATAGACAAACGGATATTCATTTCCTCAACGGATAATCTTCAGAAACGAAAATGAACTAACGGAGTCATTTTCAACGGTTGTTTCCTCAGGTTCGGAAATGAAGGATTAAATAAACGGATATTCATTTCCCTCGACGGATACTCTTCAGAACGAAAATGCACAAACGGAGTCATTTTCCTCAACGGGTATTCTTCAGAATTGGAAATGAAGGATAAACGGATAATCATTTCCTCAACGGATATTCTTCAGAAGTGAAAAATGAATAGCTAGTTCATTTTTCCTCAACGGATACTTCATCAGAATTGGAAACGAATAGGGTTAACTTCTAGGTACATGACAAAGCTCGCTGTGGTTTATGTGCACTAAATTCCATAATTATGTATGCATCCATAATTACGTAATTCCTTGCATAGTCCGCACAGTTTGTCTTGTAATGTTCATAACCACATAATCACATAGTTGTTTAATTGTTATTATCTTGTTATTGATTGCTATTAACTCGGCACCTCGTACTTCGTTTCTCTTGGAAGAAACGGGTACTTAGGATTTTCGTGAAAAACGCAAGAGATCGTATAATGGAAGAAATTTGGGGGTAGTCTGTTCTTCAAGGAATGCGGTTCCTTGATTGTCGGTATTGTAGGGGATATGTTGTTTATACATACAATCACATAAATACATTGCAATGTAAAAGATTTATTTATAAACAACGATAACAACTGTTTCTTGGATCTTGACAACAAAAGAAAATAATACATAAGACGTGATTATTTCTAAACGATGTTGTCTTCTGGTTGATCATATGCTCATCCCTGCGCTGGATTTGCATTAGCAAGCCTTGGGCAATTCCTACGAAAATGGCCCATCTCGCCACAGTTGTAGCAAGATCCCGGTGGAAAACGAGCTTGAGCAGGATTGTTGCCAGCTTGATTTGGTGCAACTGCGGTTGGGCAAACCCTAGCTGTGTGACCTATAAGTCCGCAAACTTGGCATGTGCGGCACTTCACCCCAGCATGATGATGTAGGCCACATTGGTTGCACAAGGGTGCAGTTCCGTTGTAGGGTTTCCTGGCAGGGGGTTGAGCTGGTTGGTTGAGGACGGCTTGATCATTGTGAGCGACCACAGCGTAGTTCTGAGAAGCCTTTCGCTTCTTTGAACTCTTAGGGGATCCAGTCTGTTCATCCATGATCTTTGATTCCTCGATTGGTTTCGATTCTTCGACCGGCTTCTTGTCACCTTTTCGGAAAAGTTTACCTTTCCTGATCTTTGATTCAGTCAAGGTTGCAGATAGCTCAATGGCCTGTCTAACTGTAGTAGGGTTGCTACCAGTCAAAATGTCTTGTATTGAATCAGGGAGGCCATCAATGTACTTTTCGATTGCCTTATCCAAAGGCGTGACCATGTTTGGGCATAACAGACTCAACTCCTCATAACGGTCCGTGTAGGCTCTATGCTCACCGCTGTCTTGCTCCAGATTGTCGAATTCCCTTTCCAAAGCCCTGATCTCGTGTCGAGGACAGAATTCCTTCATCATAAGGGCCCTAAGTTCAGCCCATGTCTGTGCTAGAGCAACTTCTGCACCACGATCTCTCATAACCCCGTTCCACCACGTAAGGGCTCTCTTCTGGAACACACTCGAAGCAAACTCGACCTTGCGATTGTCAGGACACTGCACGTGGCGGAAAGTATTCTCAATGCTCTCGAACCATTGAAGAAGCCCAGTCGCTCCCTTAGAACCACTAAACTTGAGTGGTTTCGCCGAGTTAAAACTCTTGAAATTGCATGGACCATTGTTGTTGTTGTTGGCTTGATTCCATTGAGCAAAGAGGTTTGGGAATTGAGCAGCCATTTGCTGCGCAATGATTTCTGCCAGCTCGGCAGTCGCTATCTGGTTTTCGCGTCGAGGAGGCATTCTAAAAGAGGAAACATGAAAGGAAACGAGTGAGAGAATTAGACGAAAAGAATGAGATGAAACAAATTTGATGAACGCAATGGATAGTGGTCATTTGTTTGTTACTACAAAGCAACAAACGACCTCGGTGAATAATCAAAGTAAATAGGTCAAAAATAATGTATCGCGAATACATGCTCGCCTATAAGTGAACACTCATCCCAAGAATTCCCAGGTAAGCACAACTGGTCTCGCGTCTGGTTGAGATGTATACGAAGTGCTTGCCTAGACAGAAAACCCAGAATACAGGCGTTCACCCTTCCAGTTTGCACGTGTTCACATTATTTAAAGCCCAAAACCTTGATGAGATTTTGAAAACTCAAAGGGGTTCAAAACCTTACAATAGAGGGTTCAAAACCTTACAATAGAAGGTTCAAAACCTAGTAATCAATCATCCTAGAACAGATGATTAGTTTTCAAAGCGGTTTTGAAATTTATGTTCTTGTTGTGGTCGTCGCCTAAGGATAGGTGACGGTATTGTTTTATGACTAAACGCAAGTAAACTCACGTTAGGGTCCTAAGAAGGTTATAGACTAGGTCAAAGCATTACTAATAACCTAATTCCCTATAACCATTGGCTCTGATACCATCTTTACTGTCACACCCCGACCACGTAGAACATACCAAACGTGGCGGAAATGTCGGGGAGTGTTGTAACAGAATTAATTGTTTCAAATCCATGGCAATTGAAGTTTCGTTTTATTGAATACAAGTGTTACAATGTCTTAACAAACAAGAGACTATAACATAATTAACTAGTCTTGTATCTTTTATTGTCACTAAAGCCCAAGTCTGCCTATGTGTATCTTGATCATCTTATGCAACAGCTCCTGAAAAACACATGTGAAAATAGGTACGTCAGCATAAAAATGCCTGTGAGATACATAGGTTTTGTGAAAATAGGTTCCATGACTTATGTTTGAGAAAATGTTTAGTCATGAACCTTGTAATTTGCTTTGTTTTGTAAATCATTTGAAAAACAATGAGTTCAGATGATATGTATAAATAAATGAATAATGTATGGTTAAATGAATAACCATAGTAAAATGGATTTGTATAAGATAAGTTGTTTGTAAAACAATGTCTTGTGAAAAGTATGTTATTTGTATAAAATGTTATATGTATCAAACTGAAATGATTCAAATAACGCTACAATATGTAATACCATACAAACACTTATATATAGGAAGTACCAGCGGCGTATCCACCATGCTTGTATCATATTACACACGCATCGTTACTTAATCACTTAATCAAACCAAACCAATGTCAAAATGTCTATGTCAAATATCCATGTCAAACGTCTATGTCAAAATATCATGTATGGCAAGTGAAATGTCTCAACTAAACCATATACACAAAAACAAAGTATTGAAGTAAAACTTGGTTTAAATCAAAGTTATGTTTTGTGGGAAATGCATGATCAAATGTCAATCATGTTAAAATGTCTATGCCGAAATGTCTATGTCAAATACGGTTCACACGGTTCATAGATACAAACGGTTCACAGATATCAACGGATCACAGTCAAATGATTACAACGGTTCAATATGTAGTATAATGTGTTCATATGCTGGGTAAGCATATGCAACAGAAAAGCAATGTAAAACAATGTACTAAGTATGCACAAAATGGACATACGTAGTATGAAATGTAATGTAGAATGATGTACTAAGTAATGCACACAATGGGCACACCTAGCATGAAATGTAATGAAATCATGTACTATAATGTGCTAACGAACATAGCAGGTATATGATGTGAAAACGGGAAAGCATGAATGTAACAAGTAGGCACATGTGTTCCACCCCAAAACAGTTTGGAAAACAGTAAAAGAGGGGTCTATGTACTCACATGAGATTGCTCAGTTGTATAAAGATAACCACCAAGCAATGCAAGAGATCTCGGAATCAAACGGCACCTAGTATAGGTAACTATGTTAATAAACCGGACCTATCTCGGAAGACTGGGTAGCATTAGGGTTTGTAAACCAAATGAGTGTCGGAACTCACGTGATATGGTTTAACAAAGCCTACATGCTAAATGAAACTTAACATAATTGTTTACGACCCATTACGACCCGTTTAGGAAGCTTATGCTACTTTAACGCATCGTGCGCGTGAAACGCGTTCGGACCGCCTAACTAGTCCTATGACAAGTATTATATGCCTAAACATGTTACATAATCAGTTACGTGACAAAATTTTAGGTTACATATTGTCACGGAGTTATTCTTGAACTCTCGTGCGGCACTTAGATTTGATCTAAGTTAAGCCTTTTGGTTGTGTTGGGTTATGTTTACGCAGCGGAAGTCTTTTGTGAGAATCACAAGGACAGGTTTTGTAGTGCAATACTACAACAAAGATAGAGTTTTGATTACTTGAACAAGGTTACAAGTGAGAGTGATTACAACAAGTTGGGTTATGAATGAGTTATGAGAGGTAATGTGGGGGTGATTACAAATGATGCCTCTCATCCCTATTTATACTACTACAAGATCCTCTAGATTATTCTAAATCTAGATAAATCTAGACAACAAAATATCAAGGCTGATTTCTAGAGTATTCCTTCAAAATATCAAGTAATTCTAAGTGTCTTCATGAAGATTCTAGATTGTTCTTTGGCTGTAACTTTTAGGCAGATTTATGTAGCCTATTCCGGACCCTTCCGAGCTCCTTCACGGCTGGTCTAGGACCTTCTAAGGGTGTCAAAACGTTCCAATATTGTCTGGGCTGTTCTGGAGTCATCCGGGTGGCCCTTGACGCTTCTTTAGTGTTCCGGAAACTTCCGGAATGCTGAAATTTTGAGTTGAAATTTTGCGGGGCGTGACATCCTCCCCTACCTAAATTCGCAACGTCCTCGTTGTGATTTCGGGTTATGCCTCGTTGTGATGAATGTGTGGTTGATCTTGTCTTTGAGCCAACCTCCATTTGTATTGACGTTATTGACATACCTTGACGGCCAGTGTCCGTCTCTGTCTTCATTTTGTGAACTTGGTTTCCGTCTATGATGCAAAATTTGTTTGCAAACGGAATAAGAAAGGCCGGTTCCTTTTCAAAGAAATCCTGGCCAAGCACGAAGTTGTGTTCTTTCATTGGCACCACGGAAAGGTCAATCTTACCTTTCCATTTTCCGATTGTAGTTTTGACGCCGTAGGCCATCCCTAGTGTTGGTTGGATGGGTCCGTTTGTGGTCTTCATCGTTGCGTTTTGTTTTGTTACTCGAACACCGAGTCTTATTGCTTCATCTATTGAGACGAAGTTATGGCTTGCTCCTGTGTCAACTAGTGCCTTAACGGGTCTCCCGTTTACCACCATGTTGAGGAGTTGAAGTCCTGCTTCCGACTTCTTTTCTGGTTTTGTGGTTGTGGATTTTTTCTTTCCCTTGTTCGGGAGCTTTTTGATGTTACGTTTTTCTCGTGTTTTGGGAGTTTCTTGTGTGTTTAAAGTATTAAGATGACTTACTTGCATGGACCCCTGACATGCTTCTGGTTGTGTCTTGTTGGTGTCGTTCATTTTTGCTTCTAACTCAGCAAAGTTTTTGTGAAGGTTTTGGATCTTCTCGTCTACGTCACTCTGCAGCCTTGCGATTTCCTCCTGGATCATGGCTTGCATCTCGAGGCGTATGATGTTGATAGCGGTTTTGAAGTCTTCTTTGAGTCCTCTTAACTCATCTCGCAATGTTCCCAAAGCATCTAGCTTTTCCAAGGAACGATTGACAAGAGTTCCAAGTTGTGTGACCGATACTTCGACATTAGTCTTCACTTTGTCTAAGGATCTGGCGAAATCCATAGACGCACCTTGAACTTCTTGTTGATTCTTGTTGTGATTGTGTGTCTCCTCTTTACTAGAGACGATTTTCTTGTTCGTTGCTCCCTTCTTGCTTTTCTTGTTCGCCATCCCGATGAATCGACGCAGCTCTGATACCACTTGTCACGGAGTTATTCTTGAACTCTCGTGCGGCACTTAGATTTGATCTAAGTTAAGCCTTTTGGTTGTGTTGGGTTATGTTTACGCAGCGGAAGTCTTTTGTGAGAATCACAAGGACAGGTTTTGTAGTGCAATACTACAACAAAGATAGAGTTTTGATTACTTGAACAAGGTTACAAGTGAGAGTGATTACAACAAGTTGGGTTATGAATGAGTTATGAGAGGTAATGTGGGGGTGATTACAAATGATGCCTCTCATCCCTATTTATACTACTACAAGATCCTCTAGATTATTCTAAATCTAGATAAATCTAGACAACAAAATATCAAGGCTGATTTCTAGAGTATTCCTTCAAAATATCAAGTAATTCTAAGTGTCTTCATGAAGATTCTAGATTGTTCTTTGGCTGTAACTTTTAGGCAGATTTATGTAGCCTATTCCGGACCCTTCCGAGCTCCTTCACGGCTGGTCTAGGACCTTCTAAGGGTGTCAAAACGTTCCAATATTGTCTGGGCTGTTCTGGAGTCATCCGGGTGGCCCTTGACGCTTCTTTAGTGTTCCGGAAACTTCCGGAATGCTGAAATTTTGAGTTGAAATTTTGCGGGGCGTGACAATATGCTAAATTACCAATTATGTATGAAAAGGGTATTCTGGTAATTTACCTAAGGCATATAAACTACCTATCATACAACTACTTAAACGCCGTGACCATAAGGTATAACCTCGGAAGGTTATTCCCTACACTATGGTCACCTAACGTATTTGGTCGGATCCTAACGATCGACCAAACTGGGTCGGGTTCGAGGTATAAGCGATTTATTAGATCGCTTACCCTACGACCCTAGACAACGTGGTAATCAGTAGGCATAGTCCCAAGGGACTGTAACCATCGTGATTACAATCACGTTGCGAAGTTCAAACGAACTTCGCATTGACCATTACTGGTCAACGCTGAAAGTCAAACAAAGTTTGACTTTCTGACTCGAAAAGCAGTAAAAATAAGGAAAAGAACGAAAGAATACTTACGAAGGGTCCCCGAATGCTAATCTAAATCAGTATAGTTCAGGTATGAAACAAAGTTTCAACTTAGAACACAACTAATAAGATTCTAGTAAGTAATGAGGTTGGATGGCATGGGTATTTATAGAATTCGGGTAACCGTTAGGATTGTTTCTTGAATAACATAATCGAATCTCGTGCGTACACTTGTCGGAATGTTATGGTGCCACAAATGCTCCTTAACTTAATGACACATCAACTCAAAACATGTGGTTAAGGATTAATTGGTTGCAACTTGTGTTTAAATGCATTGAATCTGTCCAGAAGGGGGCTCGCGTGACGCTAAGGCCCGTCGCGTCACGCTAGGCCCCTGTTTTGGCAGATTTTGCAGAAATGGTCCCTGCACCTTGTTTAAGCGATTTTCGATGCGTTTGAACCCCGTTAACCTCCCTTCAAGGCTCTAAAATGAAGTTAAAGTATAGGGAACTCAAAACATGCTCAAAAATATCTAGGATGTCGGTTCGTTTGGCCGTACGATCGCGATGTTCGCTTAATTACGACGGAATGCGCATAAGCGCGAAAAACGATCCAAATGACGTGACGAATGGATTTTTCTTATGGCGAACACTAAAATATAATGTAGTCATGCTTTCTTAAATTTTTGGATGTCCGGATGTATTCAGAACGTAAGTTATGCGCGAAAATGCAAACTTGTGCACTTTTTGACACTTTTAGTCCCTGAATGTTCCAAAAGTTTATTTTAGCACACCAAACCCCTCAAAGCCTATTTCTAAGCTATGTAAAGGATATTTAAGGTGTGTTTAACTTATGTTCATGTTCCGGAATGTTCGTTACAGTTCAAATTGACATACTTTCGCAGTTTGTCAACTTTAGTCCCTGATAGCGATATAACTTTGATTTCACCACATCAAACCTTCCAAAACTTATATCTAAGTTATGTAAAGGTTATTTAAGGTATGTTAAACCTATTTCACTATTCCGGAGTGTTTGTTGCATTAAACTGGTTATATTTACGCATTAGTGCGCGTATAACCTTCCAGAAAGCGATTTAGAGTTTGAAATCGAACAAGAGTTGATATGTGCACAAGATACACATATTTATACAAGTCCAAAGTATGAAATAAAATATTTCATTGGTTTGGCATTTGTTTGATGGTTGAAATGACACAGGTGTTACATAGAGTCTGGGTTGCGTTGCGGATCTGATCAAGCATGATGTCATCTTTGAATATGATGACATCATAATAGTGACATCATGATGGTGACATCATCAATTGCATCATCACGTGAAAACAACATGCATTTACAAATCAGAATGTTATATTATGTCTTGTTCGCTTGAAAGTCAACATGCATGTTCGCTTGAGAGATTCGCTTGAAGAAGCCATGTTCATTTCAAGCGAAGTAGTGAATAATATAAATAGGCTAGTGGGCATTTCATTTGTAACAGATTCCAGATTTGATACCAAGGTGATGCCGGTATTCCTTGTGATTGTAAACGCTATTAAATCAATACACAAGAAGTTTATAGTGATATTCAAGCTGTTTTACATCCGTTTCTTTGTTTCCGCCTCTGAAACGGACTAGAGCTCTTCCGAACGACTCATTCAGGTCGCGATTCGATCCTACAATCCTTATATCCAATGGGTCTTGTGTCTTCAAAGTACATAACACAATCTTTAGCATATCTAAGAAAGATCAATGGGAGATTTAGAGAAATCTTGTAAGATTTTGGAGGTGGGGTCACATAAGTGACCGTCCACTTATATGGGGGGGGGGTATTAGTTGTGATTGAATGGTAAGTTAGAGATCTAGTTAGAAGTTAAGTATAATGTTTAGTGTTTATGTGTAACATGTGTTCTATAGTGTGTTAGGGTGTTCGGGGATCATAACTAGCTCAGAAACATTAAAACAATGTTTCTAATATAATTTTGGTATTTCGGGTAGTGTCCGGTTGTTCGGTTAGATACCGGTTCGTTAAAGTGTCAAACTATACCGTTTAGTGTTCTTATTGTTACCTTTTGTGACACTTTTAATTCCTGACACTTAGGAAAGCATTCAGGACTATTTAGTCATATTTTTTCATGGTACGAACTTGTTAAAATGCTGAATTTTGCTGAAATATGCTGAATTCAGCACTTTGGGTGAGTTTTAGGCACTTCCCGGCACTTAAACTATCACTTAGGCACGCAGTTTTGGGGTCCTTACTTCCCTACACACTATACTAGTGTAGTACTTAGTCTCTGGCTCATACTGGGCCTCAAAACACTGTTTGTTTATGTACTGAACTCCCGTCAGTGCTTTTAGTTTGTCTGATAATGGTGCCAATTATGTTCTGAGCATTAATAGAATTATATCGTGTTGCATGTAGTAATGATAAAATTCTTGCAACATGAAATGCCATTGTATGTATATAACAGTAATCAGAAATTCATTTGTCTTATAAGCTAGATCATGCACAGATTACTGTTCAATTAGTGTACAGAATGTACGGAAAAGTGACAGTTGTCACATAGTACACTTTGTTTCTTATTATAACTTTACCAACTCACATAAAACCTTTTTGGCGGCCATTGCTTCAAATAATGAGCCTAAATATTTTGATCAAGCTATAAAAAATTCGAGATGGTGGACACTATGAAGGAGGAAAAACAAGCTTTAGAGAAACAAGATTGGACTCTCCAAGAACTTCCAAAAGGAAAACGCGCCACTGATTCAAAATGGGTGTACAAGATAAAATACAAATGAAACGGTGAAATAGAATAGTATAAAGCACGACTGGTAGCAAAAGGCTTCACACAAATTGAAGGGGTCGACTCTCATGATACATTTGCCCTTGTTGCTAAACTTGTTACCATTAGAAGTCTCCTTGCAATTGTTGTAAAGAGGGATTGGCACATCCAACAATTAGATGTGAACAATGGCTTTTTTCATGGAGACTTGGATGAAGACGTTTACATGAAGGTTCCTCAAGGATATGGCAAGAAAGATGACAAGCGGGTATGCAAGTTAAGAAAATATCTTTATGGTCTTAAGAAGACATCAATAAATTGGTACCAAAAATTCACTAGATTTATATAAAATCTCGGCTTCGAACAATCTAAGGCTGATCATTTGCTTTTGTTGTTCATAAGGAAAGAAGTTTTGCCGCTGCACTCATCTACGTTGATGATGTAATCATTGTAGGTAATAACAAAGAAAAAATACAATATGCCAAAGCATCCCTTGACAAAGAACTTAGCATCAAAGACCTTGGCCCATTAAAGTTTTTTCTTGGGATTGAAGTTGGTCAAACAAAGCCAGGGTAGGTTTTAAGCCAACGTAAGTACACGTTAGACATTTTAAAAGACACGGGTATGATGGGTTGTCATCCAAGTTTGTTTCCTGAGGAACAAAATATAAAATTAGACAAGCAAGAAGGTGAGGAACAAGTTGATAAAAATTAGTACCGAAGACTGGTTGGGATCCTTATCTATTTACAACCCACTAAATCCGAAGTCCTTTATGCAGTTTACATCCTTAGTCAGTTCGTTAGTGACCCAAGGGTGCGCCATCTTGAGGCTGTGAATCATGTCCTTCGTTATCTAAACGCTACAACCGGATAAGGAATTCTCCTTACCAAAGAAGGCAGTACAAGTCTCTCAGCTTACTGCGATTCAGATTGGCTTGGGTGTCCTATCACTAGGAGATCAACAACATGGTACTTGTTGCCTATAGGGGGAGCCCATATATCCTGGAAATCCAAAAAACAATATGTAATAACACAATCTTCTGTAGAAGCAGAATAGCGAGCTATGGCCTCCACCGTAAGTGAGATATTCTGGTTAAAATGGCTTCTAAAGGAGCTTCATATGCCTTGTGATGGACAGACTCAATTGTTTTGTGATAATCAGGCTGCAAGACACATTGTAAATAACCATGCCTTCCATGAATGAACCAAACATATTGAAGTGGACAATTGTTTTGTTAGAGAGCGAGTCAAATCCAAAGAGATAGTTCCCATGCAAATTGATACCAAACATCAAATTGCAAACGCGTTCATCAAACCTTTGGGAACACGAGATTTTCATGCTATCATTGGCAAGTTGGGCATTATTAACATCTATGCGCCAACTTGAGAGGAGTAACGACCATAATTTCCTCCTCCCTTTTCACTTCAACAATCTCACTATTATCTTCCGAGTTTTTTCTCAAATAGGTGTAGTTCGAAAATTTATTTACCAAAATGGGTACTTTAAAAAATATTTACTAAAATGGGTATTTTTTGAAAAGTTACTTTTTCTCACTCCTAATGTTATTGGATAAAAAGAATTTTCTTTATAAATATATTATTTTACAAGAGTTAAAAGAAAAGATTATAGTAAACTTAAAAAATGGTCGTAAGATTCTATAAAAGTTTTTTAAATGATTTTTTAATTCTTTTATTAACATTCTTCTTCATGTTTTTTTTAAATATACTTTAAAAGATCTTAATTCTTTCACAAAGATTTTTCAACTTCCATGACTATGTTAATTTTACTAATGAGAATGCCCGCGCGTTGCAGCGAGACTAAAAACCATATCAAACTGTATGGATAGGGTAGAGCAGAGATTGAATGTCGCATTCATCCCATTCAATGGCCGTGTGGATTGCTCTTTGATTGCAAAGATTGAAACCAATGATGGTAGGCAAGAAGCTATGACTGGGTGTGAACTCATGAGATGAGGTTTGATGATTTGGCGAAACAACCCCTTCGGTATGTTTGTAAAATAGTTTTAGAAAACTTGGTTTTATATAAAAGGTTGCAAATATTATATATAAATGCCTACATATTAGTCTCTTTTTTTACACTTTAAAACCATAGTACACCCTTTGTCGATCTTTTTGTACGACGAATTTCTTGCTTCTTGTGAGACTTGAATCAAAGACTTCACACTTAAGTGTATTGAAAGATTTTGCCTTACACTGGACCAGCAACCCAAGTGGTAACCTTTGTCGACATTAAAAGGATTTATAATATACCAAAACTTTTACTAAATAGTACTAAAATTAAAATGTAAAAATATGAGATTGTCTTCACACGCTCCCTTGATATTGAAAGAATATTAAATACCAAAGACACCAAAACTTTTATTAAAAACCAAAATTAAAATCCTTATACAAAAACTACTATTAAAAAAGCAAAATTAATACCTTATATAAATGATAAACTTTTTATAAACATTCACCACCTAATTAACTGTGATTGAATTTTTATTTAATTAAATCAATGCATAAATTTTATCAATTTACAAGACTCTTCACATGTTTCAAAATGTATACACAATGTAAAATTACTATAAGGGTAGAAAACCTAGTTTGGTTAATAAGGTAGTATAGATATAAATATAGATAATACAATTTTTATTATCTCAAAAAAGCTTTTCTCCTTTTCTTTTAATTTAAGTTTATCGAATTGATATTGACCTCAACTACACATAAAATAGTTCTGATTAAGCAAAAATAAAGCATAAAAACCCATATATGAAGTAAATATTAGAATATCATTAAACAGAAATATAAAGCAATTCAACAAAATGCATGTCACCCCCAAATATCAACCAAAACATAAAAATAACCTACAAAAGTTGAAGACAACCGTAATCTAAATTGCAGATACTCTGAAAACATACTGTAGACAAAAAACATATCACAACCTCCTTTCTCTTTTCCTACTCTTTCGACGAGTGCTATCTGTTGGAATTGGTGCCACGTCCTCTGTCATCATCAAAACATAAAACTTACTTATTAGCTACTCCTTAAACATAAATAAAAGTTCTTCAAAGAGCAAAAAGAACAAATACAAAAATTCGTATATAAAAAATAAAGAATACAAGCATACCAATGCGACCAATCTTCATGCCAAAACGTGCAAGAGCTGTGACTCTATGAGGGAAGACTGTGCACCTGGACCGGGTGTCTTTGTCTGGTTACCTCCAGTTATGGATCAGAAAAACAATCTGCATGTAATTATATCTCCCAGTATGAACAAAATAAAACATTGCTCGCAAAAAAATTGAACATACAACACATGTTCCTAGCGGAATATATATTATATGCACATGAGTGTGTTTAGCATTTACTTAAGGGTTTTAACTTCAATATCAATTACGACTTTTGATTTGTATATAGATTAGTGCAAGGCTAAACCCTTTAAATACTAATAGTTAATTTCCTCATTAATTCAATAAACGATGGCCTTGATGATCATTACTTATTAATTTATATTGATTAGTACCCATAACTCTTTGAATTATATTTATTTAAATAGGTGCCAAATCACTAAAATGCCCCTAAAATGTCTTAAATTTTTGGACAATATGCAAGTTTACCCCCTCTAAAATAGCTTGGTTCTCTTGTACAACTTGCTTCAAAATATGTACACAATGTAAAATTACCATAAGGGTAGAAAACCTAGTTTACTTAATAAGGTAGTATAGATAAAAAAAATTATTTTATTTTTTGTTGTGTAAGTTACATGTATCTTTATTAGGGGTGCTAAATAGGCGTGTTTGTGGATTAGCGGGTTCAACCCGACACAACCCGAATCCGAAAATCTTTTTCAGACATACGAACCCAGAAGCAACATGGATATTTGAGAGCTGACATGGTCATAACCCATTTTGACCCCAATTGTTTTTTTTTTTTTTTGCATATTACATCTCTAATTTTACACTTTTACAACAAAACAAAATATAAGTTTATTAAAAAGTTATATGTTAATTACAAAATTCAATGTCAATTATAAAATTCTACATCGTTTTTATAAATCAGAAGGATAAATGGGAAAATTTGGCATATAGTTTAAAAGTAAACAATATTATTTTAAACCAAGCTAAAATAAACGAATGAATATATGTATATGAGCGAAAAACAACCAAGCTAAAATAAAATAATGAATATATGTATACGGGCGAAAAACATATATGCGGATTATATAAAAGTTAGCTTGATGATGTTATAGAATGGTGGTTTAATACGAATGTGATATTATTTGCCGTTAAAAAAATAAAAATATGAATGTGATATTACTATCGACGACTTTCTTCTTTGTAATTTATTGTATTATAGATAAGTTACATAAAAGAATGAATATTTGTAAATTATTTTAAACTTCTTTACATATCTGCATATGAGCCAAGAAAATGTTTTTAATGTTTTTCCATTTAAGAAAATTACTGAAAAAAACTAAAAGATAATGTTTTTTAAAATTATTAAATAAACCACTTAAAAGATAATTTTTCTTTAACTTTTGTTAAACAATATATTTATAAAAGGAAACTCTTTTTATCCAATAAAATTTGGAGTGAGGAAAAGTAACTTTTAAAAAAAATACCCATTTTGATAAATATTTTTTAAAGTACCCATTTTAATAAATAAGTTTTTTAACAACACCCATTTGAAAAAAAAAAAACTCATTATCTTCCTCCATTTGACCAGCATCATTGCCATTGATAGTTTATTGTTTTATGTATTTACATTGGTCTTTTTCCATCTTTTTTATCAGTCGATTTTGAAAGAAAGATTTACAATAATAATAAAGTTATTATATAGAAATAAGACAATGGAAATTTGTAAGTTCATAACTTCATTTAAGAAATTTCACTAATTGCTAAGTTACGACACAACTAGATGTATATTATAATTACCAACTCGATTATCCACCTAGCTTCTAATTCTCTATAGTTTATATGCACACCTTTGTCTTCCACCTAGCTTCTAATTCTCTATAGTCCATATGCACACTTTCGTCTTCCCACCCGGAAAACCTTTAAAAACTTGTCGTGCACAAAAAAAAACATAATTTCAAAGATCCCATACGAGAAAAAAAACATAATTTCAAAGATTAAAAAAAATTCCATAAGCGGCCCAATTTTGTATTGTGGGGATAAACAAAAAATCCATAAGCGGCACAATGTAATAAAGTACAATGCATTTATGATTTCATATGAAAGTATTTCACTATTTCCCACTTGAGTTCGAACTTAGTCAAAACATTTCTTTAGGGAAACCCATTAACTTTTTTTTTAAATTTATTTAATGAAAGTTATTTTAAAAGAATGTTATAAAATGATTTTGAAAACGGATTAAATTTTTAGAAAACGAATTATATTCAAAGTAAACTTCTGATGTTTTAACTCAAATTTAGTGTCTTTTTCTTTTTTTTTAAAGGAAAACTTCATTAAAAACGAAACCAACTCGAAAACGAGCGGCCAACTCTGACTACATATTTACAAATTTACACCAAGACTCCCAAGAGATATTCCTATTCTTCGATCTATTTTTGTACCAAACAAAACCAAGCGATCTAATCTCACTAAAAATATCGTTGATGTTAACGGGCTTACCCGAAAACACCAAATCATTCCTAGCTTTTCAAATACTACAACACGTGAGAATGACGATACCGTGAAAGACATCCTTTCTCTGATTTCTCTGACCTTCCAACCCACACCAATTATGCGCCTCCAAAACATCCCGGAACGAGAAAACAAAAAAAATAGTAGTCTTGCACCAGGCTTGAATTCTCTGCCATATCACCGTCGAAACCCAACACGAAGTAAACAGGTGATCGACCGACTCAACCCCCATATTACATAAAGCACAACTACTATCTTCAACATGGATATTCCTCCTTTGAAGCGCCTCCCTTGTCGAAATCCTGTCCAACTCAGCTCTCCACGCAAACAAGTTGCACTTCTTTGGCAGCCATCTACACCATTCCCAAACATAACACGAGCTAAAATCAAGATTAATCTCAAACAATCGCTTAACCGACCCAACCAAGAACCCATTCGTCCCATCTCCCAACCATTTCCACCCACCCTTGTGAGCGGCCAATGCCACCGGTTGAAGTAAATTTGTAAGACCCACATTGGAAATTTACACGATTATAATTTTAAAATACACATTTTAATACTAAAAATACGACTTTACAAAAACTTAGTTGTAAGCATTTACATAAATCACTTATAACAATACAAATCAAGATTTGACGCGGAAGCTTCATTTAACGTGTGTTCGGTTCTTGCTCGCCGCTTGATCTTCATCCGGGACTCTCGACGTTCACCTATGATCAAAACCAACTTAAAAGTCAGTTTTGATAGTTAAATAACAAGTACAACAAGGTAATTAGGTCAAATAATCGAAATAAACAAAAAAATCAAAATTTTCAACATTTTAGGCCGTCGCCGAGCGCGGCGGCTAAGGGCTTTGGCCGTGGCGCGACGCCACGGTCCTATTTTGACAGAATGTGCGATGCTGGTGCTGCATATTCCCAGCCAAGCTTGATTTTATGAAAACGAGCATAACTCTTTCGTTATTGATCCGATTTACACGATTCTTTTTCCTACGTGATCGTAATTTAATTCTCCATCACATGGAGTTAAAATCTGACATCCGGATTAACAAAATTTTAGACTTTTAAGCCTTCGGCTTAAAAATACCATTAGGAACTTTTAACCCGTTCATGCATTTATCAAACAAACATGTTTGTTTGATCCCATTTTCAAATGAACCTTATCATTTCAATGTTGCCTATCATATTAGGTTCAGTTCACGAGTTTATGTACATTCTTAAACCCGTTTTTACTTAAATGCTTATTTTGACCCGTTAATGGGTATTTAAGCACTTTTCCGCATAATTCATGCTCGTTTATATCTAGCATCTTATTTCCACATTGTTTATTAAATGATCTTCCACCACAACTATAGTTGGGGTGGATTTAACGTGGCAATCATTATATTCCGAGTTTTACCCCTCGGATCGTTATTTTACGGCAAAGACTCTTATAGAGTCAAATGACCAAAGACTTACATTTTTCGCTTTTTATACTTATTCTAAGTATTTATTTAAGCATACTACTTGTTTCCAAACAACCTTTAATGGTCGTTCACTCAATTTCGCTTACAAGGGCGTTTTGGTCTATTTCAGCATTTCATTTACGATGAAGGGCTTTTGGAAAGCATGTTTGACCCAAAATCCCTCATTTTATCTATGATCTTATATTAAAGGTCATTAGGGTTTCAAAACACCATGACCATCATTTAAATCATTCGGTTTACTTATTTAAAGTAACCGAATGTCCATTAACTTCATTTAACTCTCCATGAACCTCTAGTTCTAATTGAGTAGTTAACCTATTATACATACCTGACTCGGATGAATATATTGACCCGTTTCGATACCTTGCCTTAGTAGCCGCTAAGCAATAGCGATGTAAATATCCATTTGATATTTATTCCTATAATCATACAACTCGACAAACCATTAGTCGATATTGTCAAAGGGTGATAATTTCACCTTTTGACCCGTTTGGTCTAAATGACCGTGAATCTTTATGAGATAATATTTATTACCATCTTATCTATATGACTCGCTCCGGTTTACACCGTATAGTCATTTTACTTATAAATCATTCATTGATTCTTTTGACCCATTATAACTTACGCTATAAAGTGTCTTTCACAAACTAACGGTTATTGCCAACAAGTGACCAAAATACCGCTTTACCCTTATTATTTGCCATGGTTTACCCTATGACGTAACCACTCGAAACTCATTATCTATTAGTCATTGCATGACCAAATAATTATTTTAGTCCTTTTTAACCATTAAACATGGTTTATTACCATTGTCTTTTGTTCCGAACCGCACATGTCGTGTCGGAACATCATAATTCAAACATGACTTTCTTTTATTCATAACCTATAAAACCAATAGGTATTAAATAAAAGGTGTAAGCTTTGACTTACCTTGCATCCAATTTATGCTTTTCGTTCATTGCTGATTCGTTTGACCCGCTTCCTTCCCAAGCTTTCACCTAGCTCGTCAAGCGTCAAACTATCATCATAAGTTGTAAGATGGTTAGACTAGTCATAATCATTCACGACTATTCCATCCTACTAACTTTATGTCGAAATTATCATTCAATCATATAAAAGGTTATTTTGACTTTAAAAAGTCAAACTGCCTATTAACATAGTTAATTACACGGAGTAGCTCAACTACTCGTTTAATTACTTGGTCAATTACCCGGTAAACATCATCTTTATGTTACCGTTTTAATCAAGTTCTTATCATCATAATTCACCGAATTAATACACAATGATATTTAACATCATTTAACATAAACCTATCATCAATTTTATCATATCATACTAAACTTATTTCATAATAAGTATGATTATAGACTCAAACATATAATTTGTTCAAGTATTTCCTTATTACTATCTTATATGATGATTCTAATCATAATTATATCATCATTTTCATCATATGATTAATACCCACTTATCCTAGTGTGGTAAATCATCAAATCATTCAAATTGTAGCTTCATATGTATAAATTTCACTTAGGGTTTGATTCCTAAGCAAGTATATATCACTAATTCAATCATAGCTTCTATAATTCATTCATAATTCGCGATTATGATGATTATCCAAATTTCACAACTTCACAAATCATCAAAATTTGACATACCTTATGATCCCCTAGCTTGGGTGATCGTTAATCCACGTTCAATTGTGAATTTGAGCATCAATTTGACCTTCAATTTGATGATTTATTGTGAACTAGGGTTTTAGCTCATGAGAGCTTGTTCTGATCGATCCAGAACACCTTCAACACACACTCAATGTGTGTTTTAGGTTTTTAAATTTCTTTTATAATTAAACTTTCAAGTTTATCCACTTTGGCCCCTCTTGTTTGGTTAGTTTATTAAGTAGGCCACAACCCACTTAATTTCAATAACATTTCTTCTAATTAACTAGGTTAAACATTCCTAGTTAATTTAGTGGGTTAGGGGAATTATTGACTAAGTTTATTTTAAGTACCGTTAACTCGGGCTGCTATAAACTTTATTTTTCTCAAAAGCATTCTTTTCCCTTTTTATTTAATATTAGGTTTAGTTATATAAATCCTAATATTTTTCGGGTTAATTTAACACTAACGGTAATTTACCCATCTTTTAGTATTAACGTGGTTTAATTACCAAACCCGTTTTCGGGGTGTTACAAGTCTATCCCCCTTAAAGAGTTTTCGTCCTCGAAACCTTTCATATATAGCTCATTGAGTTTTAAACTCAATGCATTTGACCCGAGTAATCCTTTAAGCATTACCCATACCTTAACCAATTGTTAATATTACCAGAAAAGTATGGTAATATATTTTTGGTTACAAAGCATATACGTATTTCATATGAAATAATACAACTCAAAATAACGTAATCTCGTTATTTCCATTAGTTTAGTTAACTTAGCGAAATCCATCGCTTTCATATTATCGAATTCGTTAGGAACTCGTTATTTTGACCCGTTTAAAGGTCTTTAGTGAAATCTTTCGCTTTTAGCGATCGACTCTTTTGTTTGAATTGACTTCCCAATACTTCGCTTTGGTTGTCTCCTGATCCCTCCCGTAGGTAATCATTATTTTCTGTTAGTGAGGTCTCATATGCCGTCACTTTTATCTTGTATTTTATATACTTTTGTTGTTTAGTTGACCGAGTCACCAATTTGGCCACTTGATCATGTAAATCTGTTGTTTTGTTTATTCCACGCTATTCTCAAAGTAATTAGTGTATAACAAATTTCTTAATTTGAATCTTGACCTTAACCGGTCTTACTAACTCGACTTATTAGTCCAGTTACTTTATACCCATCACTCGGGTTACAATGTGATTACATTTCACATTACTTCTCTTGACCGTGATCGCGTCACGTCATGTTTAGGTTTATTTCAACCTTTCTTTATCGACATTATTTCTTTTAATTTATGACCCATAGGGCTATTTTGGTCCTGTAGACCTTTTCACTAATTATAACTCGGAGGTTATAATGATCCCGTAGATCATTTCTTACTCATGTCATTCTTAAAATATATAATTGGTGTCAAGGCACCTTGTTTAGGTTTGGAAATCATTTGATTTCAAATTTAAGATCCGTTTACTTTGACTGTAGTTCGTGACTACAATCGTTTTACTTCGGACCTTTCTCCCGACTCTATGACTTCTCATGTTATTTATGCGTCGGTTTGTATCATGCTCACCGTTATCCGGTTTACATTTATTCGTATTTAATCATGTCCCATTACCGGGCACCTTAGTCTTTTAGTCATAACTTGGAATTCGAGTCCTTTGACTTTAAATACGCGTTCCCGTCCTTCGGTTTACGCATGTGTTTATTTTCCTACCCATCAACCGAGTGATTTTTTTTTCCGAAGTCATTATTAATTCAATCCTTTAGATATGCATCAAAACTTCGTTTTGACTTGTTTGGTTGTCTTAGCGAAATCCATCGCTTTATTTAACCAAACCTTTATTCCTTATGTAACCATGCTTGATGGTCTTATAATTTCTGAATGATGATTATCATCATCATCCTTTCTTTACTGCGACCAAAGTAAATGACTTCGATCGTCTTATTGTACGGGAAATACCTTTGTTTTTATGATCTCACGGGCCATTTATCCTTTGGTTTTACGTGCCCTTTTTGTTAACCATGGCTTTTTCGTCCATTATGACTTATTTCACTATTTACTTGGGTCATCTATTTCTATATGCGCCATACATCGTTTTCATGGTTCCCTCGAAAACCATATTACGATTATGCCCATAAGATTTCTTGACCCCAAGATTCTTTTAACTTTTCATTCATCTCGACCTTACCACATTGAACATAATTGTGCTCATTATAATAAGCTCATGGTATCATGTGTTCACTACTTACTTGGCCAGAGTAAGCGATCAACACATGGTACACACGACCTTATTATAATTACCACCTCACGTCCCATGTAAGTAATCTCTCAATTTATTTAAATTGGTAAAATTTTATTTAATTGCCTATTACAATTATTAGTTTTACCCATTTTATCTTTGAACATATACCATGTTCCTTTTTATAACCATTTATACAATCACATTCGTTGATGTGCTCATTACCTTTCTCAATTTAATCTTTATTGAGAATACTTTCTTGGATGATTACTTTCGTCCAAGTTTATATTTAAACTAAATTCAGTTATTGTCTTATTATTCACGACTGTGAATAATGTATATCTCTACTGAATTTTTCTTGGAATTGTCATCCTGGATAGATAACCTATCCAGGTTTTCCAAGTTTCATATTCTATATGAAACTGTCATTCACTATGTGTTTGTTGCATATTTCTGTTTATGCTATAAGTCTAAGACGTGTACCTTGCAGATAGTTGCCCTGATAAACTTTCCTTGTTGTTCGATCTCTCATTCGAGATCGTTTCTTGATTCATGTCCTTAATATGTATGACTTACTTGTCATACTTCAGACCATATCTTCATCGTGTCGATAGATCCTTAGACTCTCATCATCTTCAGATGCAAGGATCCTTTAATTTAAAACATCTACAATTGTTAGTAACGTTAGCATTAACAAGCACACGTACAGTAGAAACTCGATAAATTAATACTCGATTATTTAATAAACTCTCTAAGATAATATTTTTTGCCGGTCCCGACTCGGGGATAGGGTGCTAAATTAATAATTCGCTAAAATGATAAGATAATACATTTTTGATAATTTCTTTAGACCCCATATAAAATATAAATTAATAATTCCTTATATATAGCATATTACATGAATGATTTATGAAGGTTTCTTGACAAATGACTCAATTGTCTTTTGTTTTTTGTTGAAATTAATTTCCCCTTGAATCTCGTCTCTAATTTTCCTTAGCATGGTAAGAACTTCTGGTGTTGTTTTCTCATAGCTCAACAAGAAATTGTTCAATGTGATTGCCGCTTTAGTAGCTTCGTTTCAATGTGATTGCCGCTTTAATAAAAAAACAAACCTGTTTCATCCATATTAAAGATATCTTTCATTTCAAACTGATCAACTTTGTCTCTTATGGATTTTAGTTGTCCTCCATGCCCTCCATTTCAACAGATCCACTCTCTCCAAAACGCCAGAAATTTTTAATTCCATATCTTGCTTTGAACTTTCCAAGCCAACCAATAGAAAAAGTAAAGTCTGGAGTATCCACTGGATACATATCTTTCATGAACTTTTTCGCCTTCTCGATGATTAGTTCACCTATCATATTCACATGTTCTTGATATTGAAGAGTCCATTCATAGAGAGATTTGTCTAGGTCAGGAAATTTTGCTGCTTTGTGTCGCTTAACATCACCTCTTTCGGGAGCAAGTGAGAGATACTCTAAAGACCGCTTAACTGTATTCGATATTGTCGCTTGACTCACCTGCAAACCATAGTTACTATGAATCCATTCTTCCAATTGCTTTTGAGTGAGACTTGGATTATCCTTGTTGTGCTTGCATAATGCTCTTCGAATCTCGTCTGTCATTGTTGTTTTTTTCACACCTTTAAGATGGGAAGCCATGTTGTGTGTATGATTTGTTTGTGTTAACCTATTTTGATCTTGTATTTATATAGAAAATATTTTTAATGTCCATAAAGTGATACATTGAACACAAGAAGCATAATAAGGTGGGAGATTGAAGGTTTCTTTCAAATTGGGCCGTTCATTTGATATACATGCATTGTATACAATAATTAAGTGGAAGCTTGAAAGGTGTTTGTAAACTAAGTATTCTACTATAAATTAATAAAATATTAATTAATAATTATTAATTTATCGATTAATTAATAACTCTTTTAATTAATAAATTTTGGTGGTCCCAAGTGTATCATTTTATAGAGTTTCTACTGTATTATCATACAAGGCTTTTTAAGACATGTGTTAACACACGTAATCAATTTAACTATATCGGTCTTTTATCGCTTTATTTGGAGTAACGTGTTTTACACGATAACCCTATGTGTTGTTCTCAACACTTTACACGCTAGACCGTTAATGTATTTAAATAACTTACCGGATTTTGCAATCAAGCTTCGAACCGAACACCAATCTTTATCAAGAGCATAAGGTTTAAGTCCAAGCATAGTTCTTTCCCACCATACTTGAATCTCTAAAACCAGGGCTCTGATACTAACTTGTAAGACCCACATTGGAAATTTACGCGATTATAATTTTAAAATACGCATTTTAATACTAAAAATGCGACTTTACAAAAACTTAGTTGTAAGCGTTTACATAAATCACTTATAACAACACAAATCAAGATTTGACGCGGAAGCTTCATTTAACGTGTGTTCGGTTCTTGCTCGCCACTTGATCTTCATCCGGGACTCTCGACGTTCAACTATGATCAAAACCAACTTAAAAGTCTGTTTTGATAGTTAAATAACAAGTACAACAAGGTAATTGGGTCAAATAATCGAAATAAACAAAAAAAATCAAAATTTTCAACATTTTAGGCCTTGGCCGCGCGCGATGGCCAAGGGCGTTGGCCGTGGTGCGACGCCACGGTCCTATTTTGACAGAATGTGCGATGCTGGTGCTGCATATTCCCATCCAAGCTTGAATTTACGAAAACGAGCATAACTCTTTCGTTATTGATCAGATTTACACGATTCTTTTTCCTACGTGATCGTAATTTAATTCTCCATCGCATGGAGTTAAAATCCGACATCTGGATTAACAAAATTTTAGACTTTTAAGCCTTCGGCTTAAAAATACCATTAGGAACTTTTGACCCGTTCATGCATTTACCAAACAAACATGTTTGTTTAATCACATTTTCAAATGAACCTTTTCATTTCAATGTTACCTATCATATTAGGTTCAGTTCACGAGTTTATGTACATTCTTAAACCCGTTTTTACTTAAATGCTTATTTTGACCCCTTAAGGGTATTTAAGCACTTTTCCGCATAATTCATGCTCGTTTATTTCTAGCATCTTATTTCCACATTGTTTATTAAATGATCTTCCACCACAACTATAGTTGGGGTGGATTTAACGTGGCAATCATTATATTCCGAGTTTTACCCCTCGGATCGTTATTTTACGGCAAAGACTCTTATAGAGTCAAATGACCAAAGACTTACATTTTCCGCTTTTTATACTTATTCTAAGTATTTATTTAAGCATACTACTTGTTTCCAAACAACCTTTAATGGGCGTTCGCTCGATTTCGCTTACAAGGGCGTTTTGGTCCATTTCAGCCTTTCATTTACGATGAAGGGCTTTTGGAAAGCATGTTTGACCCAAAATCCCTCTTTTTATCTATGATCTTATATTAAAGGTCATTAGGGTTTCAAAACACCATGACCATCATTTAAATCATTCGATTTACTTATTTAAAGTAACCGAATGTCCATTAACTTCATTTAACTCTCCATGAACCTCTAGTTCGAATTGAGTAGTTAACCTATTATACATACCTGACTCGGATCAATATATTAACCCGTTTCGATACCTTGCCTTAGTAGCCGCTAAGCAATAGCGATGTAAATATCCATTTGATATTTATTACTATAATCATACAACTTGACAAACCATTAGTCGATATTGTCAAAGGGTGATAATTTCACCTTTTGACCCGTTTGGTCTAAATGACCGTGAATCTTTATGAGATAATATTTATTACCATCTTATCTATATGACTCGCTCCGGTTTACACCGTATAGTCATTTTACTTATAAATCATTCATTGATTCTTTTGACCCATTATAACTTACGCTATAAAGTGTCTTTCACAAACTAACGGTTATTGCCAACAAGTGACCAAAATACCGTTTTACCCTTATTATTTGCCTTGGTTTACCCTATGACATAACCACTCGAAACTCATTATCTATTAGTCATTGCATGACCAAATAATCGTTTTAGTCCTTTTTAACCACTAAACATGGTTTATTACCATTGTCTTTTGTTCCGAACCGCACATGTCGTGTCGGAACATCATAATTCAAACATGACTTTCTATTATTCATAAACTATAAAACCAATAGGTATTAAATAAAAGGTGTAAGCTTTGACTTACCTTGCATCCAATTTATGCTTTTCGTTCATTGCTGATTCGTTTGACCCGCTTCCTTCCCAAGCTTTCACCTAGCTCGTTAAGCGTCAAACTATCACCATAAGTTGTAAGATGGTTAGACTAGTCATAATCATTCATGACTATTCCATCCTACTAACTTTATGTCGAAATTATCATTCAATCATATAAAAGGTTATTTTGACTTTAAAAAGTCAAACTGCCTATTAACATAATAAATTACACGGAGTAGCTCAACTACTCGTTTAATTACTTGGTCAATTACCCGGTAAACATCATCTTTTTGTTACCATTTTAATCAAGTTCTTATCATCATAATTCACCGAATTAATACACAATGATATTAAACATCATTTAACATAAACCTATCATCAATTTTATCATATCATACTAAACTTATTTCATAGTAAGTATGATTATAGACTCAAACAAACAATTTGTTCAAGTATTTCCTGATTACTATCTTATATGATGATTCTAATCATAATTATATCATCATTTTCATCATATGATTAATACCCACTTATCCGAGTGTGGTAAATCATCAAATGATTCAAATTATAGCTTCATATGTATAAATTTCACTTAGGGTTTGATTCCTAAGCAAGTATATATCACTAATTCAATCATAGCTTCAATAATTCATTCATAATTCTCTATTATGATGATTATCCAAATTTCACAACTTCACAAATCATCAAAATTTAACATACCTTATGATCCCCTAGCTTGGGTGATCGTTAATCCATGTTCAATTGTGAATTTGAGCATCAATTTGACCTTCAAATTGATGATTTATTGTGAACTAGGGTTTTAGCTCATGAGAGGTTGTTCTGATCGATCCAGAACACCTTCAACACACACTCAATGTGTGTTTTTGGTTTTTAAATTTCTTTTATAATTAAACTTTCAAGTTTATCCACTTTGGCCCCTCTTGTTTGGTTAGTTTATTAAGTAGGCCACAACCCACTTAATTTCAATAACATTTCTTCTAATTAACTAGGTTAAACATTCCTAGTTAATTTAGTGGGTTAGGGGAATTATTGACTAAGTTTATTTTAAGTCCCGTTAACTCGGGCTGCTATAAACTTTATTTTTCTCAAAAGCATTCTTTTCCCTTTTTATTTAATATTAGGTTTAGTTATATAAATCCTAATATTTTCTGGTTTAATTTTACCACTAACGGTAATTTACCCATCTTTTAGTATTAACGTGGTTTAATTACCAAACCCGTTTTTGGGGTGTTACAAGTCTATCCCCCTTAAAGAGGTTTCATCCTCGAAACCTTTCATATATAGCTCATTGAGTTTTAAACTCAATGCATTTGACCCGAGTAATCCTTTAAGCATTACCCATACCTTAACCAATTGTTAATATTACCAGAAAAGTATGGTAATATATTTTTGGTTACAAAGCATATACGTATTTCATACGAAATAATACAACTCAAAATAACGTAATCTCGTTATTTCCATTAGTTTAGTTAACTTAGCGATCGCTTTCATATTATCGAATTCCTTAGGAACTCGTTATTTTGACCCCTTTAAAGGTTTTTAGTGAAATCTTTCGCTTTTAGCTAACAACTCTTTTGTTTGAATTGACTTCCCAATACTTCGCTTTGGTTGTCTCCTGATCCCTCTAGTAGGTAATCATTATTTTCTGTTAGTGAGGTCTCATATGCCGTCACTTTTATCTTGTGTTTTATATACTTTTGTTGTTTAGTTGACCGAGTCACCAATTTGGCCACTTGATCATGTAAATCTGTTGGTTTTGTTTATTCCACGCTATTCTCAAAGTAATTAGTGTATAACAAATTTCTTAATTTGAATCTTGACCTTAACCGGTCTTACTAACTCGACTTATTAGTCCAGTTACTTTATACCCATCACTCGGGTTACAATGTGATTACATTTCACATTACTTCTCTTGACCGTGATCGCGTCACGTCATGTTTAGGTTTATTTCAACCTTTCTTTATCGACATTATTTCTTTTAATTTATGACCCATAGGGCTATTTTGGTCCTGTAGACCTTTTCACTATTTATAACTCGGAGGTTATAATGATCCCGTAGATCATTTCTTACTCATGTCATTCTTAAAATATATAATTGGTGTCAAGGCACCTTGTTTAGGTTTGGAAATCATTTGATTTCAAATTTAAGATCCATTTACTTTGACTGTAGTTCGTGACTACAATCGTTTTACTTCGGACCTTTCTCCCGACTCTATGACTTCTCATGTTATTTATGCGTCGGTTTGTATCATGCTCACCGTTATCCGGTTTACATTTATTCGTATTTAATCATGTCCCATTACCGGGCACCTTAGTCTTTTAGTCATAACTCGGAATTCGAGTCCTTTGACTTTAAATCCGTGTTCCCGTCCGTCGGTTTACGCATGTGTTTATTTTCCTACCCATCAACCGGGTAATTTTTTTTTCCGAAGTCATTATTAATTCAATCCTTTAGATATGCATCAAAACTTCGTTTTGACTTGTTTGGTTGTCTTAGCGAAATTCATCGCTTTATTTAACCAAACCTTTATTCCTTATGTAACCATGCTTGATGGTCTTATAATTTCTGAATGATGATTATCATCATCATCCTTTCTTTACTGCGACCAAAGTAAATGACTTCGATCATCTTATTGTACGGGAAATACCTTTGTTTTTATGATCTCACAGGTCATTTATCCTTTGGTTTTACGTGCCCTTTTTGTTAACCATGGCTCTTTCGTCCATTATGACTTATTTCACTATTTACTTGGGTCATCTATTTCTATATGCGCCATACATCGTTTTCATGGTTCCCTTGAAAACCATTTATACGATTATGCCCATAAGATTTCTTGACCCCAAGATTCTTGATGTGCGTGACTGTTATTAGTTTTTAATGTATATATTAAGTCCTTTTTAACACTTTTTAGCCAAGTTTTAAATTTATAAAACACGATATTTACTAACACTAAACACATATATGGGCAAGTGCACCCATCGTGAGCGTAGTATAGTGTTGGCAAGATACCGAGGTCGTCCAAGGACACAAGAGCTTTTAGTACCGGTTTATCCTCAATGTCTAATCAAATCAAAAGTTAGAAAAAGGTTTTAAACTAGAAAAAAAATTTAACTAAAATGCTGAAAAATAAAATAAAAATAAAACAGATAGACAAGATGAATCACTTGGCTCCGACTCGTGTATAGTGTAACCTTTGATTATTTCCGCAATTTTGCACTATTTAAGAGATTATCTTAGTTATTGTAGTAGGCCCCTCTTTTGAAGGTGACGTTACCCTCAACCCAGTAGTTTGAGTCAGCAATGATACAATCCTAAAGGGTCGGATTATTTAATAGTAGTTTAACTTATGAGGGGATCAAAGAGTTTGGACCCCCGCCATCCAATACCGTTAAGTATTGAAGGAGGTCCTACTAAATTTGACCCAGGTCCTTTGCAGGATCTATACACTGAACAATGGCAAGACTCTTACCAAACCGTTCCCTTAACCCCCGACCAGGTAGCCAACATACCTCCATATAGACCGTGGAGATATGAATGGTGAAAATCTTTTATTTTATATAGACACTAAAATAATGCCAAGACACCACAGACAAACGATAAGGAAGAATCACCTTCAACATAAGAAACTAGTTATTAAAGTCATTAATACATAACCAATTAAAAAGTGCGAAAAGATTAAAAATAAAAAGTATTACACTAGACACTTTGTCTTCACCAAGTGATGTAAGAGACTTAGGCAAACATGGTCTTGATTGTCAAGAACTCATACGATCAATCTTGGATCCCGAGACGACTCACACACTCTATGATGGACAATGGATGATGGTAGTGGATGATGGTGTTATGGTGGTGGTGGGTGGTGGGTGAAGTGTGAGAGAGGTGGTGTGCCAAGGGATGGTTTGCAAATGAGCCAAGCACCCCTATTTATAGCCTGAACAGAAGCTCGGGCACGGCCCCGTGTCCATCCTCTTCTCTTTCTTCATTAATTGCAGTTTGTCTGCATTAGTTGACCACGCCCCCGTGTCCGTTGGGCACGACCCCGTGTGCAGAAGCGTATATGTACTCTCAAGATTTCCTTAGATTCGGCGAATCTTAGAGTTGACCACGGCCCCGTGTCCGCTGGGCACGCCCCCGTGGTGGGTGATAGAAGCTTCTACAACTTTGTCTTTTCTGCAGACACTTGGGCACGCCCCCGTTCTCACTGAGCACGCCCCGTGTTGAGCTGGACACGCCCCGTGTTGAGCTGGGCACGCCCCGTGTTGAGCTGGGCACAACCCCATGCTCAGCTGGGCACAGCCCCATGCTCAGCTTTCTTCTTGTTTTTGCTTTGGGAGATGCTGTCGAGGAGTCGGGCATGCCACGTTTATTCCTTTTCTTGTATTTATGTTAGATTTAGCTGCCTTTTTGCTTCTTTTGTTCATTTGAGCTCATTTTATCCTAAAAATACAAAAGGAAGACAAAAACACACTTTTTCCAACATTAGTACTAAAAAGGGGTTAGTTTTATGCCTCATTTGATGTAATTTATATGTTGCATTTTGTGCACATCAAATACCCCCACACTTGAATCTTTGTTTGTCCTCAAGCAAAACTCTTTATAATGTGGCTTTACACTCCCAAATGGAATGGGTAGAAGAGAAGGTTTTTTGGCTTGTCATAGAGTGTCGGGATTTCCAAGATTCTTTATTAAGTTTTATTTTTATTTATTTACAATCCTATTCGTCATGATTTATTTAAAACATTACATAAGATAAATTACTTATTAGGGCATAACATGTCTTTTTAAAATTCCATTTATATACAAGTTCACATACCTCACGGGGGATCACTCAACACTCGGCCGAAGATGTATTTTTGTGAAACCCTCGAGAGCGGCATGGAACTTACTCCTACCATAAGCTTGCCAAGCAATCAATCCTCCTCCTTTTTAACTATACACCTTTGTAAATATCAAGAGGACTTTTGGGGTGAAGGGTTAGGCTTGGGCTAAAGGTAGGTGGTTGGGTTAGTGGTTAGTAAAAGGGCGAAAGGCGTAAAAAGCGTCGGTTTTCGTAAGACTTTTTATTTTTGATTTTTGATTTTTTTTATGAAGCCATTATTAAAACAAAGTTATTTTTTATAAACTTGTTTGTTTATTTATCTTTTGCTTCATCATCATCATCATTTTGTTTTTTTTTTAAGTCATAAAAAACCGAGCTTGTTACTAAAACAAAGGGTTAAAAATAAAAAGGTTTTGGTGGGTGAAAGGGTGTTTGTTTTGGGTTATGAAATGAAAAGGTTTAGGCTCAAAGGGGTTAACTAGGGGGATTTTGGGTAGGTGGTAAAAAAAAATAACGGTGTTGAAAGAAAAAGGATTAGTCCTAATGCCTCCATCATTTACTTACTCGGGGTTAAGTTGGTAAGGACCAGGAATGTATCATCATGGCAAGTTCTAGAGTCGTAAGAAACCAAGCGGCTATTCACACAAGAAACGAAAGATGAGCATTTAATCTAAAGATGTGTATTTGTATGCTCAATAAAGGCTCAAAACTCACTTTTTGTGGGAATGGTTTTTTTTTAATGTGATCAAGTATATATAATCAAATTTTAACTAGATTTGTCATGCCGTTTCATAATTTTCTTATGTTGGTTCTTTTTATCACGACGCGGTCGGTTGTAAATTTGTAAAAATATAACCTTTTTAGAACTTGTTATTCCCAAATTAAACCAAGACAAGTAAAAAAATGAAAATTTTTGAAAAAATTTGGGGTGATTAGCAGTTCCAATAGAGTTTTGTGTAAGGCTTGTTTTTAGGACTTGCAAGATTCAAGGTTTTAGCATCCCCTCACACTTAAATTACACATTGTCCTCAATGTGTCCCAAAAATAAGTTTTTCGGTTGATTAAAATGTGTAAAAGTGGGTTAAAAACAAGATTTTATAGTACTGGGTAGCTGAACACGGGGTGGTGTTGGCTGAGCACGGCCCCGTGGTCAGACTGCCAGTATCAAATTTAGACAGAAGGCTGGGCACGGGGGCGTGTTCAGTGAGCACGGCCTCGTGTCCAATTACCTGAACTGGGCATTTTCTGCAAAACCTCGGGCACGGGGCGTGTTGGGGTGAGCACGGCCCCGTGCTGAACTTGCTGTAATGAAGAAAAATTGTCGGGAGGCTCTGTTTTTGTGCATAGGGTGTTGGTTCAAGCTTCCCTTAGCATCCTTCGCCATCCCGAGTGTGTTTTATTCCTGAAAATTAAAAACTAAACTAGAAAACATAAAAGTTAAACTAATCTAAAACTAATGATAGTTTCGCGGAATGCCTCCGTGGTGCGCCACGTTTATTAGGGTCCTTGGCTAGACCCACCTTATCGGGTGGTTCTGTCTCATCTTCAATTAGGGGGTCGTCATTGCCGATTGGATATTTCATTGATCGTTCAAGATCGACACATCTTTTGAATGCCCCTAATTGAATTGATAGATTGTTGTACTTCCGGTTTTTCAAAGCTTCGTGGGTTTTGACAAAAGGTCGTCCCAACACTAGAGGAGCGTCATCGAGGATGACAAAGTCGGTTGGGATTACCATTTGATTTGTCTGAACCAAGACATCCTCAACTACACCGATTGATTTTATTATTTTCCAATTAGATAGAAAAATGGGTATTTGAAGTGGAGAAAAATCACTAATACTTAATTTTTCAAAAATGTAGTTGGGCATTATGTTAACACAAAGATCTTTATCAATTGTGATATTACTAATAAATGAATTTTGAAAAAAACCTGGAACCGGTGTAATGTTGATTTCAAATGGGTCTTCTTTTATTAGCGAGGTTTGATCATTAGTTAACTTAACGCTTACCGTTTCGTTAATTTTAGTGTTAGTGTTTAACTCTTTTAAAAACTTAGCATGAGTTGGGACTAAACAATGATTTTCAAAAGAAGGTGACAAGAGATTAATTTATTCAAAATTAGACTCTTCTTGAATTTTAACGTTAACGGACTCACCTTCTTCGTTGTTTAACTCATGTGCCGGTTTTTTACTTGTTTGTTCTTCCATTTTTACACTTTCAGTTATCTCTTCTTTAATTAATTCTTCTCTCGCGCGGGACTCCTCTTCCCTTGCGTGAGATTCTTTTATATAGCGCTCGATAACTTTAAGGTGTTCTAATATCCTATCGGTCACTTCAGTTATAGAGTAAGGATCGGGATTTTCACAGCTTGAATCCGGTTATTCGATCCTTTGTTCCTCATAATGCCCATGTGAAGTAGATGGTTCACACCATTGTTCTTCATTGTAAGTATATGATGGATAAGGGTCGTAATTTTGTTCTTCATAATACTCATATGAGGTGGGTTATTCATGCCATGGTTCCTCATAATAAGCATATGAAGGTGGTGGCTCATATCTTGGTTCCTCAAAGTATGAGTAAGAAGGTTCATACCTTGGTTCATCAAAATATGAGTATGAGGGAGGAGGTTCATACCTTTGGTCTTCATAGGATGTGTATGAAGTTGATGGCTCGTACCTGGGCTCCTCATAGTAGGTGTATGAAGTGGACGGTTGATATAAGTTACAATATTGAACCGAGTGTGGGTCACCACAATTATTGCAATAGTTACTCCTATAATCATCTTCCTCATAGGTGTAGTTGTAACCTCCCGAGTATTGATCCATAAGAATCACTCAGCAGACCACAACCAAGTCTCGAGATCAGAAAGCAAAAATAAAAACGGAAACAGAGGCTGGACACGGCCCCGTGCTCAGTGGACACGACCCCGTGTACATAATCTGTATCTGGGCGTTTTAATTAAAGTTACTGATTTCGTTGAGCACGGGGGCGTGTTTAGTGAGCACGGCCCCGTGTTCAGCTTCTGTTACTGGGTGTTTTATGAAAAATGTGCAGCACGGCCCCGTGTTCAGTGAGCACGGCCCGTGTTCAGGTTACTGTAAATGCAAAACTAAACTAAAATGCAGAAAAATGTGCGCGCGTTTTAAAAAGGTTTTGAAAAACGGATTAGGCCGTCGATTTTAAGCTTTCTTAAAATCCTTGTGTCCCCGGCAACGGCGCCAAAAACTTGATGTGCGTGAGTGTTATTAGTTTTTAATGTATATATTAAGCTCTTTTTAACACTTTTTAGCCAAGTTTTAAATTTATAAAACACAATATTTACTAACACTAAACACACATATGGGCAAGTGCACCCATCGTGAGCGTAGTATAGTGTTGGCAAGATACCGAGGTCGTCCAAGGACACAAGAGCTTTTAGTACCGGTTTATCCTCAACGTCTAATCAAATCAAAAGTTAGAAAAAGGTTTTAAACTAGAAAAATATAAATTAACTAAAATGCTGAAAAATAAAATAAAAATAAAACAGATAGACAAGATGAATCACTTGGCTCCGACTCGTGTATAGTGTAACCTTTGATTATTTCTGCACTTTTGCACTATTTAAGAGGTTATCTTAGTTATTTTAGTAGGCCCCTCTTTTGAAGGTGACGTTACCCTCAACCCAGTAGTTTGAGTCAGCAAGGATACAATCCTAAAGGGTCGGATTATTGAAAGATAATTAATTAAGGTATTAATGCATAATGTGGTAGGCCCCTCTTTTGAAGGCGACGTTACCCTCGGCTAAGTAGTCTGAGTCAGCTGGGATACAGTCCTAAGTAGCCGGGTTAAAGTTTTAATAGTAGTTTAACTTATGAGGGGATCAAAGAGTTTGGACCCCCGCCATCCAATACCGTTAAGTATTGAAGGAGGTCCTACTAAATTTGACCCAGGTCCTTTGCAGGATCTATACACTGAACAATGGCAAGACTCTTACCAAACCGTTCCCTTAACCCCCGACCAGGTAGCCAACATACCTCCATATAGACCATGGAGATATGAATGGTGAAAATCTTTTATTTTATATAGATAGTAAAATAATGCCAAGACACCATGGATAAACGATAAGGAAGAATCACCTTCAACATAAGAAATTAGTTATTAAAGTCATTAATACATAACCAATTAAAAAGTGCAAAAAGATTAAAAATAAAAAGTATTACACTAGACACTTTGTCTTCACCAAGTGATGTAAGAGACTTAGGTAAACATGGCCTTGATTGTCAAGAACTCTTACGATCAATCTTGGATCCCGAGACGACTCACACACTCTATGATGGACAATGGATGATGGTGTTATGGTGGTGGTGGGTGGTGGGTGAAGTTTGAGAGAGGTGGTGTGCCAAGTGATGGTTTGCAAATGAGCCAAGCACCCCTATTTATAGCCTGAACAGAAGCTCGGGCACGGTCCCATGTCCATCCTCTTCTCTTTCTTCATTAATTGCAGTTTGTCTGCATTAGTTGACCACGCCCCCGTGTCCGCTAGGCACGACCCCGTGTGCAGAAGCGTATCTGTACTATCAAGATTTCCTCAGATTTTGCGAATCTTAGAGTTGACCATGACCCCGTGTCCGCTGGGCACGCCCCCGTGCTCACTGAGCACGCCCCGTGTTGAGCTGGACACGCCCCGTGTTGAGTTGGGCATGCCCCGTGTTGAGCTGGGCACATCCCCATGCTCAGCTGGGCACAGCCCCATGCTCAGCTTTCTTCTTGTTTTTGCTTTGGGAGATACTGTCGGGGAGTCGGGCATGCCACGTTTATTCCTTTTCTTGTATTTATGTTAGATTTAGCTGCCTTTTTGCTTCTTTTGTTCATTTGAGCTCATTTTATCCTAAAAATACAAAAGGAAGACAAAAACACACTTTTTCCAACATTAGTACTAAAAAGGGTTAGTTTTATGCCTCATTTGATGTAATTTATATGTTGCATTTTGCGCACATTAATTCTTTTAACTTTTCATTCATCTCGACCTTACCACATTGAACATAATTGTGCTCATTATAATAAGCTCATGGTATCATGTGTTCACTACTTACTTGGCCAGAGTAAGCGATCAACACATGGTACACACGACCTTATTATAATTACCACCTCACGTCCCATGTAAGTAATCTCTCGATTTATTTAAATTGGTAAAATTTTATTTAATTGCCTATTACAATTATTAGTTTTACCCATTTTATCTTTGAACATATACCATGTTCCTTTTTATAACCATTTATACAATCACATTCGTTGATGTGCTCATTACCTTTCTCAATTTAATCTTTACTGAGAATACTTTCTTGGATGATTACTTTCGTCTAAGTTTATATTTAAACTAAATTCAGTTATTGTCTTATTATTCACGACTGTAATTAATGTATATCTCTACTGAATTTTTTTTGGAATTGTCATCCTGGATAGATAACCTATCCTGGTTTTCCAAGTTTCATATTCTATATGCAACTGTCATTCACTGTGTGTTTGTTGCATATATCTGTTTATGCTATAAGTCTAAGACGTGTACCTTGCAGATACTTGCTGTAACGCCCAGCATCCCTAAACCTTAGACACTTGGCAGGATCAGTTCCTGAACTCCTATAAATTGTTGATCTTAGTCCTTGTGGTTATGTATTGTTGATACTTTGAAAGTTTTGGTGTGAAACCTATTGATAATTGATGCTGAACACTATGATACTTGATTCTTTATTCTAGATGCTTGATTCTTGAAACTTAAACTATGAGACTTGATACAGATACTAGACCCTTGATGCTTAATCTAGACACTTGAGTTTCTATGATTTAAACTAGATACCTGATTCTTTATACTATGGAAGCTAGATTCTTATTGTTGATTCTTGATACTGGATATTTGGACTCTTGATACTTAGACACTTGATTCTTGAGCAACGCTGACCCTTGACCCTTGAAACTTAAACTGGTGCTTGACCCCTTAGACTCGTGAAGCTTGATTCTTGGTTAAACGAGAGACTGGAGCCTTGGCACTGGCAGAATCTATCAAACCGTGATACTTCGGTGCTTATGATGTAATCTAGTTATTAAAATACCTTACATAATCTATACTCAACGCAACGCCTATCATTACGTGAAAAACGAACCAGAAACGGAACGCGAAAGGATGGGTTGGCCAGAGTGGCCGACCGATCGGATGACCAGCCGATCGGATGGCCAGCCGATCGGACGGCACCCCAGCCGAACCACCTTCCTTCCTTTTCTCCTTCACCTATAAATAGGCTGTCACATCACCATTCCAAGTGATGTGACAGCTCTGACCGAACCTGATGCACGCGCACGCTATTCCTTCATTTTCTCATCGATTTCGGTATGTTTCAAGCTCAATCTCTGTACTTCCTTGATCTACACATCATTCTCTATGTGATTCACCTTTGAAATCACACTTTTCATCGTGAAATCTCTTAGATCTGAGATCTTAAGGATGACATCAGCACTATGGTTGGTACAAACTGCTATATGAGGTCATTCATGGTAAGATCTAGCTGAGATTCAAGGGATTCCATGTAATAATCACCTAATCTATGCTAAATCTAAGTATTTCATAATAAAAACTTAGGATTCTTTGCCTTTTCTTCAAATTTCTGATTTACTTCGGTGATAAACGTGACTAAACGGACTGTAGACTTGATCGGTGGTCTAGAGTTAGTTTAAGAAACGGGTTGTTCATTGATTAAGACGATCACGGAATGGATTCTGGCATAAACCCGTCGCTAACAGGCAACTGTTTGATTTGGGGGTGGTTCCCGACAGATCAGAACGGCTGTTAAACGATAAGTTACTATTGCCTCAGTGCGTGCCGTGCCGTGACGTCACCAATACTTTTCAAACTTAGAAGTTTTAACGAAAGTTAGTAAACAAGAAACAACAGGCCAGCCGATCGGATTGCCAGCCGATCGGACAGCTCTACTCAACACTAGGCCAGCCGATCGGACAACCGACCGATCGGTCAGCCACCCTTCACATTAGGCCAGCCGTTTGGACAGTCGTCCGATCGGTCAGCCATCCTACACACAAAGCCAGCCGATCGGACAGTAGTCCGATCAGGCGGCCATTATCCACCTTAGGCCAGCCAAATGGACGACAAGCCGATCGGACAGCCCCACTACTCTTGGACCAGGAGGCAATCCGATCGGACAGCCGTCCGATCAGGCAAGCCGTTGCCTCCTTACATCACATGTCAGCCAACCGACCGGCCAGCCGATCGGATAGCCCTTCGACCTGGTGACTGTCTTAACACTTTATTTAGCCCTGTTACTCTGCCCAACGCTTATCCTATGGTAATCTAATCATGCTAATCTCAAAAGAGCTCCCTTTGGTCCAATAACAGTTGCAACTGTTAAGCAATCACTGTGAGTATACTCGATCCCCTTTTTACTATAAACTTTTGGGGTGTAACATGTATTCTATGAAACTTAAACTTGAATCTTTGGAAACTTATACTCTATCCTATGTGAAACTTGTGATTCTTGATTCTTGATTCTTTGTGCTATGTGAAGTTTAATCCAGAGTGTGTGGTTCCGCCTTAACAATAGTAGCGCTATAGGAGACGCACCTCCCCCATTACTCTCGGGGGGTATTGTTAAGAGGATTCTAGTTTACCTTGAGTCTTGGGTAAACAACAAAGCATCAGGATACTTGGGCTATCACTGCGTGGACTGCGACACTAGCACGGCTGAAACTATTTTATTGTTTACACTATGGATATGAGTTGTTTTAACCTATTATGAAATTACCAAACTTGTATACTCGCCAATACTTTTGTATTGATATTTTAATACATGTTGCAGGCTGATAGGACGCTTGGAATCATGGAATTCAGCTAGGAGATGCTTAGAAACGTCGCCTAGATAATATTAGTCTTTTGAACAAATTGAACAATTTATGATTTGGTTTGTAATGTGATACTTGTGACGACGTTTGTTAGACATTTGCATGAAATCAATTAATCTTTATCGAAACAATAGTGTTATGGAATTCTCATGAGCAATCTGAACGCTTAGTGCTCGCACCTCGATGTTTCCGCCATCGGTTGGGGTGTGACAGATTGGTATCAGAGCCATAACTATAGGGAATTAGGATGAGTAGGAATACTTACCCTAGTCTATAGTTCTAGGAACTTGATTCTTATTTGTTGTTTAAGACTATGCATTCTACCGTACCTGCTTCCTAGCAGCACATGTTCCTATTAAACTTACATGCCTTTCCTAAGGCTGATATTATATACACTTTATACCATGAGAACACTGTCACACAGTGTTTATTTTAGCACGAGATTTGCCCACAGGATAGGAGTGACATCCGAACCTTGAGGGAAATCCCCATATTATTCTTGGTCGATTTTGTCTGCGGATGAAAGCCGACAACGCTTAGGGTACGATGTTGTCAAGATAGAGGTGAAACTCAGACCTTGATAACTAGTCCCACTCCTTGATGATTTTATGTCTCGCCAAAGCCTCGTAACTGCCAATCAATTGAGTGCGTGAAATGACTAAAAGGACGAATATTGTAGGCCTAACATCGATGACGTATTTGTCTAAGTAAGTCAAGGCGCGCTACCTCAATTCGATAGGAGTTCGAATCACTTTGGTTGGTCACCGTTCCTCTACCCGGAACAATCTTATGTTTTAAAAGCCTATCTCGTTTTTATGTTACCTTGATTTTATAAATGTGGTTTTATCTATAAGGTTTTGAACATTAATCTTTATTCATTTCTAAAATGCTTTACACAAGATCTGCGCGTAGTCCGCAATCTAAAACGTTAATTCTTAATCTCAGATCAAACTAAATTTACAAAGCTTTATACTATGTGTAATCTATGTGGTAATCTCGAATAGACTAATTATGATATTATGCGTTGTGGTGGTATGAAACGCTAAGATGACATGGAAGTACGGGACAGAAGTGGTGTGTCTGAAGCATGGTGGATACGCCGCTGGTACTTCCTATATATAAGTGCTTTCGGCATACTACCAACTTCCGTATCAATTGCCACGCGAGATTTAGTGTTTGCAGGCCGTTGTGGAATGTCTATGTAATCGATAGTAAGTCTATGGAATGCCTATGGAGTGTCTATGTAATCTAAGAAAATTCTAGCATGATCTAAAATCACTCTATTGTGTTAATCTGTGATAATCTAGCACGTTAAACTACTTTGAGCTAACCTATGTTAAACTACTTGGGTCTGTTGGTTTGATCTATGATCATCTTCTTGGTTAGTCTATGTTAAACTATCTACTTGAGCAAGTTATGTTAATCTATTAATATAATCTATGCCAATCCATGACATGATCTATGCTAATCTACTTGAGTATTCGACGCGGAACTATTTTGAGGAATTCTGTGTGATTCATATTGAGTAACCTATGAGTAATCTACGATAATCTATTAATCTATGTGAAACTATTTGGCAATATATGATGATGATGATGTGGATGGGTAAATGGTTATGTGTGGTGATTTCGACACGCAGCATGACGCCGAGTACGAGGCCAGGCGACGTGTCCGAAGCGTGGTGGATACGCCGCTGGTACTTCCTATATATAAGCGTTTTTTGCATGTTGACCAAACTTCGTACAAACATGTCATGTGAAGGTCGTGAATTTTGGGATGGTTCAATCTAGATTGTTAAGTCTATCGTGTGAGTAATCTATGTTGTGAGGAGTTCGTAATCTAGACTTATACAATCCCGTTTGTCGGATCTGTAGATGTCTACTCGTAGAACATCTGACGCTCTCAGGAGATCCAGAGAGAAGTCTCAAAAGAAGATGATGTCTTTCATGGCCGATCAGATCGTTCGAGTCATGCCAAGAATCTTCACTGAGCTTCAAGGATCAAACACTTCGCCATCCTCTGCGGACTCCAAGTCTGAGAAGCAGAAGCCTACTAAGTTCAACTACAAACATTTCATCTCTTGCGGCCCTAAGTCTTTCACGGGCAGTGATGGGGTGACTGCTATGCTCGAGTGGTTCGACAGCATCGAAGTTACCTTCATTAACAGCGAGTGCCCAGATCATCTGAAAACTAGGAGTGCGACTGGAATGTTTCAGGGCAGAGCATTGGAGTGGTGGTCGAATGAGAGAAACATCCGTTCAAATGAAGAAGCCTATGCTCTCCCATGGGCTGAGGTGCGAGAACTAATGATGCTTGAGTTCTGTCCTCCCCATGAGCAGTTGAAGCTCGAAGAAGAATTTTGGCATCTGAAACAAGTTGGTGATGACAACCTGGCTTATACTACCCATTTTAAACAGCTGAGTCTTATCGTTCCCCACTTGGTTTCGACTCCTAAGCGAATGATAACCAAATACATCAATGGCCTACCTCCCGCTATGCGTGATTCCATCGAAGCAGCTCAGCTAGAAACTATTGAGGAAGTCTACTGTCTCGCAGCTAGTCTCAACAACAACCGTGTGCATGATAAGCAATTTGCTACCCCCGCTCCTTCGAAGTCTGCAAATTAAGTCACTCAGCAGCCAAGTAGCAGCAGGAATAAGAAACGAAAAACCCAGGGTTCGGGATGTAATGCTATTACCCCTGCTGCTAACCCTGCTGCTCCCAAAGCTAAGAAGCAATACACTGGGCCTCATCCCAAGTGTGCAACTTGCAACTACCATCATCCTGCTGCTTCTGCATGTCGTCTGTGCACCAACTATAATCGTTATGGTCACACGACTCCCTACTGTCGTCAAACTAACCCGGCCCCACAAGCTCAGCAAGCCCCAGCTCACGCAGCTCTCCCAGCACCTCCACAGAACCCAAGGCCAGTCAACGCCGCTCGTACATGCTACAAGTGTGGGGATACTACCCACCTCCGTAATCAGTGTCCCCAGCTGAACCAGGATCAGCAGCCAGCCGCTCGTGGACGAGCGTTCAATCTAAATGCAAATCAGGCTCGTAATGACAATAATGTTGTCAATGGTATGTTCCTTATTAATAACCTTTATGCTTCGATTCTATTTGATACTGGTGCCGATAAAAGCTTTGTATCCGTGGAATTTGAGTCCTTGATAAACTGTACACGCTCCAAGTTACCTGAGTCATTCTCTGTTGAGGTCGCCAATGGTAAGTCGATTCTTGTAAAATCTATCTTGCGTGATTGTTCCTTAATTCTTAACGATCACGTCTTCTCTATTGATCTTATACCCATGAGGTTGGGTAGTTTTGATGTCATCATTGGCATGGACTGGTTGCAAAAGAACCATGCCGAGATTGTCTATCATGAGAAACTAGTTCGTCTTCCTCTTCCCTCTGGTGATACCTTGATCGTCTATGGAGACCAACCTTCAAAAGGACTAAGGTTAATGTCATGCACACAAGCGAGCATAAGCTTACGTAAACAGAACCTTGCCTTCTTGGCCCACGTGGTGGAACAAAAAGGCAAGGGGAAGAACATAAGCGATGTTCCAATGGTGTGTGACTTCACTGATGTCTTTCCTGAAGATCTTCCTGGTCTTCCCCCTCCCATATCTGTTGATTTTCGTATTGATCTCGTACCTGGTGCGACTCCTGTCGCCAGGGCTCCTTACCGTCTTGCACCTTCCGAGATGCAAGAGTTATCCAGCCAGCTACAAGAATTGCTCGACAAAGGTTTTATTCATCCAAGTACCTCCCCGTGGGGTGCTCCTGTCCTATTTGTCAAGAAGAAGGATGGGTCATTTCGTATGTGTATCGATTACCGAGAAATTAATAAGCTTACCGTGAAGAATCGTTATCCGTTACCCTGTATTGATGACCTGTTTGATCAACTACAAGGCGCTTCCTGTTTCTCAAAGATTGACCTACGTTCTGGATATCATCAACTACGTGTCCTCGAAGGTGATATTCCAAAAACGGCATTCCGTACTAGATATGGGCACTACGAGTTCGTAGTCATGCCTTTTGGCTTGACCAACGCACCTGCAGTGTTCATGGATCTTATGAACCGTGTGTGTAAACCCTATTTGGATCGTTTTGTGATAGGCTTTATCGACGATATTCTCATTTATTCGAAGTCTAAAGCCGATCATGCTCGCCATCTACGTCTTATGCTTGAACTTTTACGTGGTGAACGTTTGTATGCTAAATTTTCTAAGTGTGAGTTTTGGATAGACGAAGTGCAATTTCTTGGTCATATTGTTAGTAGACAGGGTATTCATGTTGATCCTTCGAAGATTGAGGCAGTGAAGAATTGGTGTACGCCTAAATCCGTGTCTGAGATTCGTTCTTTCCTAGGATTGGCGGGCTATTATCGCCGATTCATCACATATTTTTCGAAAATCGCTGTTCCTCTTACTACGCTAACCCAAAAGGAGAGGCCTTTTATTTGGGGTCCCGAGCAAGAAAACTTCTTCCAAACCATTAAGAATCTTTTGTGTAATGCCCCTGTGTTGACTCTACCTGATGGCAACGATGATTTTGTGGTATATTGTGATGCCTCGAACCGTGGGTTGGGCTGTGTGCTCATGCAACGGGACAAGGTTATTGCTTATGCTTCTCGTCAGCTTAAGTTACATGAGAAAAACTACACTACCCATGACCTGGAGCTTGGCGCAGTCATCTTTGCGTTAAAGATCTGGCGACACTACCTGTATGGTACAAAGTGTGTGGTCTTCACCGACCATAGGAGCCTTCAGCATATCTTTGACCAAAAAGAGCTGAACATGCGACAAAGACGTTGGGTGGAATTGCTTAACGACTACGACTGCGAAATTCGCTATCATCCCGGCAAGGCGAACGTAGTGGCCGACGCTCTTAGTCGTAAGACTCATGTTAAGTCTATCCGTATCTCCAATGACCTCCATGCTTGTATCCGAGAAGCCCAGTATTCATCAGCCAACGAAGGTAGTATAATCGAGGAAGTCCATGGTGCCCGTATTGACCAATTGGTAACAAAACCTGATGGACTCCAATACTACCTCAATCGCATCTGGGTGCCAGATCGCAATAATCTCCATGAGCTCATTTTGACTGAGGCTCACAAATCCTGTTACTCTATCCATCCAGGTGCCGACAAGATGTACCAGGATCTGCGTACAACTTATTGGTGGCCTGGCATGAAGAGGGACATTGTTGTCTATCTATCTAAGTGCCTTACCTGCTCGAAGGTAAATGCTGAACACCAGCGTCCTTCTGGACTCTTGGAGCAACCTAAAATCCCTGTTTGGAAATGGGATAGCATTGCTATGGACTTCATTACCAAACTACCCCGTACCTCTAAAGGTTATGATAGTATATGGGTGATTATTGATCGTCTGACCAAATCTGCTCATTTTCTTCCTATTCGTGAAGATTTCAAAGTGAAGACACTTGCTCGAATCTATACCGATGAGATTATAAGCCGTCATGGCGTACCTCTTGACATAATCTCGGACTGTGATGGTCGTTTTACTTCACGCCTTTGGCAAACGTTTCAATCTGCTATGGGTATGCACTTGAATCTTAGCACGGCCTTTCATCCTCAGACGGATGGTCAGACCGAGCGTACTATTCAGACCCTCGAGGATATGCTTCGTTCTTGTTTCAATGACTTTGGTGGTAACTGGGATGTACATTTACCATTGATAGAATTCTCTTACAACAATAGCTACCATTCTAGTATTCAGATGGCTCCTTTCGAAGCTTTATATGGGCGAAAATGCCGATCTCCTCTCAGCTGGCATGAGGTTGGGGAAAAGCAGTTCACCGGCCCAGAGATTGTTCAAGAGGCAATGGATAAAATTCTTCGGATCCGTGATAACTTGATCAAGGCTAGGAACAGACAAAAGAGCTATGCTGATAATAGGCGGAAGCCTCTGGAATTTGCTATTAGTGACCGAGTTCTACTCAAGGTATCTCCCTAGAAGGGAGTAGTTCATTTTGGGAAGAAGGGAAAGCTTGCGCCTCGCTATGTGGGTCCTTTCGTGATACTTGAAAGGATCGGCAAGGTAGCATACCGACTCGACTTGCCACAAGAGCTAAACAACGTGCATCCAGTGTTCCACGTGTCCAATCTGCGAAAATGTCTAGCCGATGAGGGACTGCAAGTTCCTCTGGAAGACTTGCAAATAAACGAAGCTGTTCAGTTTGTGGAGAAACCGGTCGAAATCATGGATCAGACTGTCAAGCTTTTGAGGCGCAGTTAAATCCCCATTGTTAAGGTTCGATGGGAAGGAAAGCGTGGCGATGAATTTACTTGGGAGTTGAAAAGTGATATGAAGGCCAAGTACCCGCATCTCTTTGAACAGTCTTCTTCTAAGATTTCGGGGACGAAATCTCCTAAAGGAGGGGAGACTGTAACGCCCAGCATCCCTAAACCTTAGACACTTGACAGGATCAGTCCCTGAACTCCTATAAATTGTTGATCTTAGTCCTTGTGGTTATGTAATGTTGATACTTTGAAAGTTTTGGTGTGAAACCTATTGATAATTGATGCTGAACATTATGATACTTGATTCTTTATTCTAGATGCTTGATTCTTGAAACTTAAACTATGAGACTTGATACAGATACTAGACCCTTGATGCTTAATCTAGACACTTGAGTTTCTATGATTTAAACTAGATACCTGATTCTTTATACTATGGAAGCTAGATTCTTATTGTTGATACTTGATACTGGATATTTGGACTCTTGATACTTAGACACTTGATTCTTGAGCAACGCTGACTCTTGACCCTTGAAACTTAAACTGGTGCTTGACCCCTTAGACTCGTGAAGCTTGATTCTTGGTTAAACGAGAGACTGGAGCCTTGGCACTGGCGGAATCTATGAAACCGTGATACTTCGGTGCTTATGATGTAATCTAGTTATTAAAATACCTTACATAATCTATACTCAACGCAACACCTATCATTACGCGAAAAACGAATCAGAAACGGAACGCGAAAGGATGGGTTGGCCAGAGTGGCCGACCGATCGGATGACCAGCCGATCGGATGGCCAGCCGATCGGACGGCACCCCAGCCGAACCACCTTCCTTCCTTCTCTCCTTCACCTATAAATAGGCTGTCACATCACCATTCCAAGTGATGTAACATCTCTGACCGAACCTGACGCACGCGCACGCTATTCCTTCATTTTCTCATCGATTTCGGTATGTTTCGAGCTCAATCTCTGTACTTCCTTGATCTACACATCATTCTCTACGTGATTCACCTTTGAAATCACACTTTTCACCGTGAAATCTCTTAGATCTGAGATCTTAAGGATGACATCAGCACTATGGTTGGTACAAACTGCTATATGAGGTCATTCTTGGTAAGATCTAGCTGAGATCCAAGGGATTCCATGTAATTATCACCTAATCTAAGCTAAATCTAAGTATTTTCATAATAAAAACTTAGGATTCTTCGCCTTTTCTTCAAATTTCTGATTTACTTCGGTGATAAACGTGACTAAACGGACTGTAGACTTGATCGGTGGTGTAGAGTTAGTTTAAGAAACGGGTTGTTCACTTATTAAGACGATCACGGAATGGATTCTGGCATAAACCCGTCGCTAACAGGCAACTGTTTGATTTGGGGGTGGTTCCCGACCGATTAGAACGGCTGTTAAACGATAAGTTACTATTGCCTTAGTGCGTGCCGTGACGTCACCAATACTTTTCAAACTTAGAAGTTTTAACGAAAGTTAGTAAACAAGAAACAACAGGCCAGCCGATCGGATTGCCAGCCGATCGAACAGCCCTACTCAACACTAGGCCAGCCGATCAGACAACCGACCGATCGGTCAGCCACCCTTCACATTAGTCCAGCCGTTCGGACAGCCGTCCGATCGGTCAGCCATCCTACACACAAAGCCAGCCGATCGGTCAGGCGGCCATTATCCTCCTTAGGCCAGCCAAACGGACGACAAGCCGATCTGACAGCCCCACTACTCTTGCACCAGGTGGCAATCCGATCGGACAGCCGTCCTATCAGGCAAGCCGTTGCCTCCTTACATCACATGTCAGCCAACCGACCGGCCAGCCGATCGGACAGTCGTCCGATCGGACAACCCTTCGACCTGGTGACTGTCTTAACACTTTATTTAGCCCTGTTACTCTGCCCAACGCTTATCCTATGGTAATCTAATCAGGCTAATCTCAAAAGAGCTCCCTTTGATCCAATAACAGTTGCGACTGTTAAGCAATCACTGTGAGTATACTCGATCCCCCTTTTACTATAAACTTTTGGGGTGTAACATGTATTCTATGAAACTTAAACTTGAATCTTTGGAAACTTATACTCTATCCTATGTGAAACTTGTGATTCTTGATTCTTGATTCTGTGTGCTATGTGACGTTTAATCCAGAGTGTGTGGTTCCGCCTTAACAATAATAGCGCTATAGGAGATGCACCTCCCCCATTACTCTCGGGGGGTATTGTTAAGAGGATTCTAGTTTACCTTGAGTCTTGGGTAGACAACAAAGCATCAGGATACTTGGGCTATCACTGCGTGGACTGCGACACTAGCACGGCTGAAACTATTTTATTGTTTACACTATGGATATGAGTTGTTTTAACCTGTTATGCAATTACCAAACTTGTATACTCGCCAATACTTTTGTATTGATATTTTAATACATGTTGCAGGCTGATAGGACGCTTGGAATGCATGGAATTCAGCTAGGAGATGCTTAGAAACATCTCCTAGATAATATTAGTCTTTTGAACAAATTGAACAATTTATGATTTGGTTTGTAATGTGATACTTGTGACGACGTTTGTTAGACATTTGCATGAAATCAATTAATCTTTATCGAAACAATAGTGTTATGGAATTCTCATGAGCAATCTGAACGCTTAGTGCTCGCACCCCGATGTTTCCGCCATCGGTTGGGGTGTGACACTTGCCCTGATAAACTTTCCTTGTTGTTCGATCTCTCTTTCGAGATCATTTCTTGATTCCTGTCCTTAATATGTATGACTTACTTTTCATATTTCAGACCATATCTTCATCGTGTCGATAGATCCTTAGACTCTCATCATCTTCAGATGCAAGGATCCTTTAATTTAAAATATCCACAATTGTTAGTAACGTTAGCATTAACAAGCACACGTATTATCATACAAGGCTTTCTAAGACATGTGTTAACACACGTAATCAATTTAACTATATGCTGGTGCTGCATATTCCCAGCCAAGCTTGATTTTACGAAAACAAGCATAACTCTTTCGTTATTGATCCGATTTACACGATTCTTTTTTCTACGTGATCGTAATTTAATTCTCCATCACATGGAGTTAAAATCCGACATCCAGATTAAGAAAATTTTATACTTTTAAGCCTTCGGCTTAAAAATACCATTAGGAACTTTTGACCCGTTCATGCATTTATCAAACAAACATGTTTGTTTGATCCCATTTTCAAATGAACCTTATCATTTCAATGTTGCCTATCATATTAGGTTCAATTCACGAGTTTATGTACATTCTTAAACCCGTTTTTACTTAAATGCTTATTTTGACCCGTTAAGGGTATTTAAGCACTTTTCCGCATAATTCATGCTCGTTTATTTCTAGCATCTTATTTCCACATTGTTTATTAAATGATATTCCACCATAACTATAGTTGGGGTGGATTTATTAAATGATCTTCCATTCCCACTTACCGTTCGGATTTGACACAAGTCTAATAATCCGATCATTGACCTTACATTTCTTATTCAGCTCCAACCGAAAAAGATTAGGAAGTTCATCTTTCAATGGTTTCGGAAGTAACCATGGATCTAACCAAAATAAAATATCCGACCCGTCCCCAACCTCACCAAGCATTAAGCTTTTAAGAGAAAGATTGTCTCCTAGTTGCTTCGAACATACATTACAAATGTTACTCCACACCCCCTTTAACGTCGACCGCACCGGGAGGAAATCCCAAGACAGTCTATGACGATGTAAGGCATTGATCACTTTAACCCAAAAACTATTACTCTTGGTTTTGAATCTCCAACCCCATTTAGCAAGAAAGGCCTTATTTATATTTCCGAGACTACAAAGGACAAGTCCCCCCAGCCCAAAAGGGAGAGGCTACTCTATCCCACGCAACCCAATGCATTTTGGCACCTTTACTAGAACCACCCCATAGAAACCTCCGGATTAACCTTTCAAGATCTTTAATCACCCGCACCGGGGCCTTATAGAGAGAAAATAAATAGTTCGGAAGACATTCTAAAACCGCTTTGATAAGAGTCACTCTCCCTCCTATGGACATCACCGATGCCTTCCATAAGGAAAGCCTCGATTCAAAAACTTCATACACTGGTCTCCAGTTACAAACCCTATTCATATCCGCTCCCACTGTGATACCTAAGTATTTAAAGGAAATTCAACCGCTTTACACCTAAAAGTTGCCGCCACATAATCCACGTCTTGACGACCAACCACTATACTGTTTATATTTGACTTTATAATATTCATCTTCAAACCCGAGCAAATATGAAAGCATCTCAGAACCCGAATAACATTTAACACATTATCACATCACCACTCTCCCATAATAATTAGGGGTGTTCAAAAAACTCGTGGCTCGCAGCTCGCTCGAAACTCGCTCGAAAAAAGCTCTAAGAAAGCTCGGCTCGTAATTGGCTCAGTTTGTAAACGAGCTGAGCTCGAGCTTGGTGTAGCTCAGCTCGTGAGCTGGCTCGATAAGGTTTACATCCTTCATTTTTTTGTCCCACATCGCTTATAAAACAAAAACTAAGGAAGTATTCCCCCTATAAAAGAAGGTAAAGACGATGTACAGAGTGAATTAATTATTACTTGCATATTTAGCCATATGGTTAAATTAAATGGCAATTACGACCCTTAGTCTATGAAAAAATTCATTTTTAAGGGCTTTTTAAGTAGTAAATTTTGCGATTTTTTGTTAGTTCGAGCTAGATCGAGACGGTTCGAGCTAGATCGAGACGATTCGAGCTAGCTCGAATTCTAATCAAGTCGAGCCCGAGCCTTAAATCTCAGCTCGATTTGAAATTCGAGCTCGAGCCGAGCCAGCTCGAACCGAGTTCGAGCGGGTTTTAGCTCGGCTCGACTCGGCTCGTTTACAGCCCTACTTAGAATAATAGTGTCTTTTTCTAAAATTGAACACCTTAAGGTTTTGTGATTTAAATCTAAAAGTTAGGTTTGACACAATGAATTTAACTTAAGGTTCCATAAATGTATTTGTGAAAACTTTTCTCTTGAAAATACACTATGAAATCTAGGACGTACGACGTTTAAGGATAAATGGATGATGAAAATTGGTACAAAAATACAATGGTATAGAGTTTAAGATAAAGATAAAGTTAAATTTAGAAAAGTGGAAATCTAAAAGTTGGAGTTTGCAGGACCACATTCTTCGGGACTGTGGTATTGTCGGGTTAGATTCTGATTATGTGTGTGCGTTGGATTGCATGCATATGTCCCTTCCGGATTTCGATCTTGGCGGTTTCTCTAATAAGGACACCGCCCCTCCTAAAGCCCAGAATGCTTTGGCGAGTGCCCTATTTAGTAGAACTGTCCAAAGTTTGGGAGAGAAGTTTAGTCTATCCCCTCGTCAGAAAGCCGTGTTCGATTGTCTCCGGGCTCCTCATGCTCAGGATTTCCTGACAGTCATCCCCATTGAAGGACTAGGCCAACACATGTCGGCAGTGGAATACCGAGCAATTCTTAAGTACCGGCTAATGATCCCTCTGTTTCCGGTTGATGAGCCTTGCCCAGTTTGCCGCAAGGTTTGTTTAGATACTTTTGGCGAGCATGCGGTGCATTGTAAGGAGTTGCCTGGTTTTAAATACAGACATGATTTGGTAAGGGATATTCTGTTTGATGTTTTAAAGCGGGCGGGGATTTCGTCGAAAAAGGAGGCTCCGGTGAACTTTCTGACGGATCCGCTTGATGGGAGGTCTACTCTTCGACCAGCTGATATTCTTGTGTTTGGGTGGGCCAGGGGAAAACACGCTTGTGTGGACCTTACAGGAGTGTCCTCTCTTGTTGGGCTCAGGGATAATGGGTTTGCTGCTGGCCAAGCTGCGTTGAAAGCGGAATCAAGCAAAGTCGCTAAACACGAGAAGGCTTGTTTAGAGAATCAACATGTGTTTATCCCATTCGCTTTTGATACATTTGGTTCCCTAGCCCCAGAGGCTGTGGAATTTCTAAACAGGGTCCAACAGGTTGTGAATAGTAATCTTTCAACCTTTAAGGGTCGTTTCGTCTTTAGTAGGATTGGTTTTGCAATTCAAAAGGGGGTTGCGGCGCAGCTTGTTGCCCGTTTACCTGCCACTTGTTTGTAATTTGCTAAAAAAAAATTATCAATAAAAAAAAAAAAAAAAAAAACTATTAACACTAGTAGTTTCATCATTATTTTTACCTCATCAAAAAACAATGTGGGGATAACTCCGGCATCCTAAACTCCACACAACATACCGTGCCTCGAGTACGTCCGGCGAAGGATAGCCCGCAACAAAAAGAAATTGCACAAAAGTAGTCCACCAGTTTTGTTAACCATCATCACTTCGACATCAAGCAAGCAAGTACTTCATGTGTGTCACTTAAGAAAAAATAAGGTGTCTACTATGTTCAAGAGTCCCAACTACGACCCTCGTACGTCGTACTACCTACTATGTGGTACCCCAAATCTAATTAAATCTCATAACTGAGTTAGGTGCCTACCATTTAAGATGGTTATGTTAACTTATAATACAAACAGTGGCGAAGCTTGAGATTTCCGACCGAGGGGGCGGAAGTAACCGGACCCTAAAAATTTCTATAAAACCGGGGGTCGAAAATGTATATACCCAATAATTTCTATACGAAAACTATATACTCTCCACTACTGAGCGAAAAGTTCGGGGGATCGGCCGCCCCTCCCGCCCCTTAAAAGCTTCGCCATGAATACAAAGATTGAATAAAATAAAATTACCAAACTAACAGAAAGAAATTGGACTATTAAAAGCATTATTTTTTTAATTAAGGAATTAGATAAAAAAAAATAATTAGTTCTATAAATGATCTCAAGGTTTTTTATTTACACTGGAATTCCCCCGTGGGTTGCGGCGAAAATTCGATTTCAGTCGGTATTAGTAGAACACCAAAAGTCGGTATTGCAACCAAAAGAGAAGTCCAAAAAATTAAGCCGTGATATGGAAGAAAAAAGTATCCGATAACACCTAATACCAGTACGGCGGTACCAATGTAGATATCGGTTCGATTCATCACGGTATCGGCAATCGTTATAGATTACGATAACAAAAAAATGGTCTACTTTGAATACAACTATAAGGCTATTTGGTAGCCTCTTAATGACCATTCAGATGCTACATCTTAATGGTTTAAAACCTCTGAATGAATAAGAGGTAACCACAAGTCTGAATGGTTAAGAGGTAACATCTGAATGGTAAATCATCACATGTCATATTCTTCTACCTTCTCATTGGTAAAATTCTTAATGGTTCCATTAAGAGGTAGCCTCTTAATGACCATTCAGAGGCTACCAAACAGCCCCTATGTTTTCTATAAAATTTATACTAGAACGTCGAGGAAAAAAGTTAAACGTACTTACGTATTCAACTTTCTTTTTAAAAGTTAACGACGCTAAGTTATTAGAAAAATAAAAATGAACAAAAACAAAAGAAAACTAAATGCTTTGAATGTGTATACTATTTAAAGCTCAACTAGATTTTTTGTATCGCGCGTTGCGGCGAAACCGAGCAAATGATAATGTAAAACAAATGTGATTTGAAAATAAAGCATATTGTTTAGAAAGTCAAACCATTAGAACGATTTAGTTTATCATCATACAGTTTTATGATACCAAATAAATGTTTTATTTTGAGTATGACCTCGTTTTAACGAAATGTCAGGGAAAGAAATCAAGCACAACTACGTACTTAAGTTTTTTAAAAAAAGTTATAACCATAACTTATTAAAGAAGTATCAAATTAATCGATAAATTAATATATGTTAAAAAAAGAAAAAAAACAACTATTAAAAAAAGGTAAAGAAAATAGATTAAGATAAAGAAAAATATGTTATTAAAATTAAATATAATAATAAACTATTATAATATATTAATTAACAAAAAACTATATATTATTATAAAAATAAAGTTACTATTCATCGTTCCTCGAAATCAATGTATATATAATATATAATAGCTGAAACTGAAATATAAAAATATACCTCACCATTTACTTTCAGTGACACCAGGTGATAATGGTAGATCAGGCGAGTAGGTGGCAATCGCTAGTTCGATCCTTGAACTGAGCAGGTTTTACCTCATCGCACTGTCATGCCTTCGGGCGAGTGCTCACGGGCTTCGGCCTAGGTGAGGGTTTTCCCCGGTTCGGAGGCAAGTGTATCCTAATGTGGCAAATTTCGCCAGTAGCACATTTGGAGGATTCGTTACCCGTTAAAAGATACAATATAAAATACAATTTATATAATTTATATTTATATAACTATTATTTTGCAACAAGTTTGTGCATATATGAGTTGTACATGATGCTTTAGTGGTTTTTTTTTCTAAACCAATTTGTTCAAAAATTTAAATTAAGTTGTAACGATGAATGATATTTTTATACCATACATGTAAATATTTTTTTTTTTAATTTCGACATATTTTGTTGTAAGTAGAGTTGTATACGCAATGGAATGGATTATCTTTCTTATATTGTAAGCTATAACGAGTGTTGGTACTAACAGATACCTTCACAACAATATGAGTTCCACTTCAATTCCGTTCGAACAACATCGATATCGATATTCGTTTTTTATGGTTTTTGATCAATGTGACATGTGTCAATGTTCTTTTGGGCATACTACGACTATATTTTTTAGTTTTATCTTTCAGCTTCCATACCGAATGCCAGTAGTGTACCGCCATCGTAACGAACCGAACCGATATTGACCAAATTCTTGCCGCGACACGCGAAGAAGTTTCACTATTTTATTTATATTTTAATACATATAATATCATATGTATTGTGAACAACATATATAAAAAAGCATGTTTTTGTGTATAAATATGAATACCAACCAAGCTTTAAGCACATACTGGAATTGGTGGGAAAATTCAGATAACAAACGCATTTAAAATTTTGAAACGTAACTTTTAAAATCATTTATCCTAGAATATTAAAATTTTACACATGTACACATATAAATATATTTAGTCGATACTTTCAAAATCATTTATCCTAAAATAGCTATATGTGCTGCTTGTTAATGTTCACTTTACATCTTTTTTTAACAGTATGTATAATATACTTTTGTAAACCAATGGCAATTTACTATAATCATGGGCTTCAAGGAACATAAATTTTGATTCGTAGCAGCCCAAACTGAAGGAGAAGAGGAGACAGGACTCAGGAGCAGGCTAGCAGCTGTGGGCTGCTGCTTTTCTTGCCAGCCCACTTTCACAACTATCAAAGTGACAGTTGAGGGTGGCAGCGGCCAATAGCTAATAGTTAGGGGTGATAAAATCCAATAACTCTAAATCATAATTCCAAATTCTTGAAATAAAACAGGACGGTCTAGCCATTTAGGCTATAGCCTAGTGGTCAAAAGAAATTATCACTTATGAGGAGACAATAACCCTAAATCATAATTCCAAATTCTTGAAATAAAACGGTCTAGCCATTTAGGCTATAGCATAGTGGTCAAAAGAAATTATGACTTATGAGGAGACCAAGATTCAATACTTGGTAGGTGTAAGTATTTATGGGAAAATTAACCGATCAAAAACAAAAAACAGGATGCGGTTTAAAGTAGATGACAGACGACTATGATGTGGTGACAAGTGACGGCGGCCCATTTGTAGGGTGGACCGAGTGCTTTCCGCTTTCGGACTGTATCAAGTGAACCGTGCTTATTTTTTTCCTATATTATTGAAAAATCAATTGACTGTAGTTTTTCCAAAGATTTTACCCTATAAAACTTTTGTTTAACCCTAAACTCAAATACTTTGTTTGAATGCTTAGCACATTAATAGTTAAAAAAAGGGACCCAAAAATTAAAACAAAAAAACTAATTAAAATAACAAGCCCAATTTTTAGAAGAAAGATTTTAGTAATTGCAATAGAACAGAAGGATTTATGTTTTATGTGAATGATGCTTCAAATGATTAACATAACGTATCACCAATATTATGAATTTGATTTGATTGTTTAAAACAGTGGTACATATAAAAAAAAGATAATTGACGATCATTTTAGTGATTTATCAGTTGAGTTGATATACGAAAGATACTAAGGGTCTGTTTGGTATGGGGTAATGGAATAGATGAGATAATGGAATGGACGAGGTAATGGAATGGATCATTCCATTCCATTGTGATGTTTGGTTACTCATATGTGAATAGAATGAATCATTACTTTGTACAATTTGATAAACAAAAAAAGATGAAGTAACGAAACACAACTGTATTAAAAACGACAAAAATATAATTGCCTCAATAATAATAATAATATATTAATGACAAAAAATTAATAATAGATTTTTGATGTATATTAATATTAGTATGAATATTAATAAATATAAATACAAATAAAAGTATAATAATAATAATAATAATAATAATAATAATAATAATAATAATAATAATAATAATAATAACAACATATTTCTTTCCATTCCTTGAAGGAATGGAAAAAAAACACCTACATACCAAGGAATGGAAATTATTATATTTGGAAGGAGTTACATTCCTTTGGAATGCTCCATTCCATTACCATATTATAACCAAACATGTTTCTTTTCATTCCATTAGAATGATCTATTCCATTCCAGCTTCCATTCATTCATACCAAACACTACCTAAGGCTAATCGAGATGTATTCAATTGGTTTTGATTATGTGATAAAACCAGGCTTAAGTTTGGACTCCTCAAATATGTGATAAAAGTTTACTTAGTAATCTACAAGTCAAAATTTCAACTCCTGAATCGAAGATGATCTAGGATCATCCATTCAACTAAGTTTATGAAAAATAACGAGTCAGATGATACAACTACCAACAATAAATGCAACCTTGATCAAGACACTCGAAGCGCGTCAAGTTAAGTATAATCAAAGTACCAATTAAATTAATATTGAACCAGTGGGATTCCTCCGCGCTACGCGACGGAAATTCGGTATCGATTTACATTATGACTAATAAAACAACATTGTTGGTGTGAATGAAATTTCACTTCTTGCCACACTCTAGAAGCCCTAATTGAAAACACTTGACTCGAGTATAAATAGTAGTTATAGAAGATAAAACAATTGAATTGCACCTATGCTAGTGTTTACTCAAAATATAATAATCAACAAGTTTTTCATTGGTTTCAACAATGAATCCAATTTTATTTATCACAGGTGAAACAAGTTCACAACACTTCTCTCTCTCTATATATATATACACACACTAGTGGGAAACCCGCGCGTTGCCGTGAAAATTGATAATACGGGCGAGAACATAATACAAACCTTTAAAAATTCAAAATAAACTTATAGAAGTTGCATGTTTATATAAAAGCACCGGCGTTTTGCAGCGGGGTACTTAAAGATGATATACATATATAATAAGTACATATATTTATAATACTCGACAAGCATAATATAAGAACCTACCATCCAAAAAATATAATTAGCATTTATAAGTTTGTAACTATCCAATTAACATCAGATGACCAAAACTTTTAAACCATCTCATTAAAAAAATCTAATATATCAAGTTGTATAATAATAATACACTAGGTGTAGTACCCGTGTAACCACACGGGTAGGTTTAATAATGATCGAAATCAAATACTAAAAAACAGATTATAATATATCATTTAAATTTTGGTCTTTATTTCTATATCTTTATAAAATAATGTTGAAGACAGTATGTTATTAAGGGGCTGTTTGGCTAAGCTTATTTTTTTTACTTATTTACTTATTTGCTTATTTGAAAAGCAAATAAGTCATAATGGAATGACTTATTTACATATTCCTCTCACATAATAAGCTAACCCAAACACCTTTAACTTTTCAAAAAGCAAATAAGTAAATAAGTCAAAAAAATAAGCTTAGCCAAACAGCCCCTAATTATTTTATATTGTCTAATAATTAAAGCCTGACCTAATTCAAATAACCAAATGTTATTAAACAGTTCAATAAAGCCCCTTATATTTGATCCAATTAACCTTACTAATGGATTAGATTTTGTAGGCCCGTTAAAACCCTTCTATCAAATATGGATTAGATTTGTTAAAGACATGTATGAAATGTCCTTAATACCCTTATCCCTTAATATTCCTTAATACCCTTATCCCTTAATACCCGTAACATAGGCAGATTTACATCAGATTATAATATATCATTTAAATTTTGGTCTTTAGTTCTATTTATACTATATTAGACCATGTTTTATAGATAAGTATTATTTTAGTTTAATCTTTTCTAATTAATTTATATATAATCCTCCTGCTAAATATTATTTAGTTTAATTTCTTATGAATAATTATTTTTTAGTTTAATCTCCTTGTCATCATCACACTTCTCCAAAAATACAACTTGACTGTTATAAGTTGTATGAAATGACTAACATCATCACCGATCATTATCATCATTACACTTCTCCAAAAATCTCCAAATATCTCTCTCAACTCTCAACAGTCAACACAGATCTTCATCATCTTCATCCAGCTTCATCATCTTCATCCATCTTCATCTTGAAAACAGAGGTTTGAATCATCATCTTATCTATTTATAAGTTTTGATATTTGTGATGTTTTTGTAAAAAACAGAGGGTTGATTTGGGTATTTTGTTTCAGTTTTTTATAATGATAATCTGAATGCCGCATGATGATGATGATGATAATCAGTTTTTTGTGAATGTTTTTTTGAAAAAACAGAGGGTTGATTTGGGTATTTAGGTTTCAGTTTTTGATAATGATAATCTGAATGCCGCATGATGATGATGATGATGATAATCAGTTATTTGTGAATCAGTTTTTGATAATCAGTTTTTTTATAATCAGTTCTTTGATAATCAGTTTTTGTTAATCAGTTCTTTGATAATCTGAATGTCGTATGATGATGATAATCACTTATTTGTGAATGGGTTGATTTGGGTAGTTTGCTTTCAGTTTTTCAGGTTTGTTTGTTCTGTTTTGGTTCTGTTTTGTTCTGTTTTGTTTTGTTTTGTTCTGTTTGTTTGTTTTGTTTTTGTTCTGCTTTGTTATGTTTGTTTGTTTTGCTTTGAAAAAACAGAGGGTTGATTTGTTTTGCTTTGTTCAGGTTTGTTTGTGATGTTTTTTGTGAAAATTTTGTACAGAATGGCTGTGGATGTAAAGATACGCAAAACACCAACTACGAAGGCGAGAACACTTGACAACCTCCTAGAAGATAGTACGGTGCACATAAGGAAGTGATTGATCAAAACGATCAATTGCATATGAATGAATACAACCCTAGTGATAGATATGTAATTAGCGAGCTCTGGAATTTCAAGGAAAATCTAAGAGCTACACTGGCGTTATATTCATTCATATGAATGAATATAACCCAAGTGGCAGATATGAAATTAGCTACACAGGGGTTATATTCATTCATATCTGCTACATTCCGAAGTGCACCGTCAGTAAAGATCCACAATTGCTTGTGGTGGTATGACGTTTTGTCTCTGTATTGTATGTTACAGTCTTTTGTTATCTAGTCTGTAAGTTCCATCAAGTCTACGAAGTTGGTATGACGTTTTGTCTCTGTATTGTATGTATTAAAACTTTACATTTAATATACAATTTAGGCTTTAATGATTTGTTATAACTTGTTATAAAAAATATTAACAATGCCAATACAACTTTCATCAACAACTCTCCTTAAATATCAGGTTATGTGAATGATATGAGAGAACCAACTGGATCAACTTTTTCTGTAATAAGCAACTCTTCTGGAAGATGTCCTCCTTTCATCAGTTACAATAGATAAATCAACATTCAATGAATGATTAATAGTTATAAGAAAACTCTATAGAGAATACAGTTTGTAATATTTGTTAATGGGCTGCTCTCAATGTTATGATTTGACGATTCAAGTTGTGTGACCATTGAAGATACAAACAATGATAGATTGGTGAATTATACTTAGTGTTGTTAAAAAACTGTTTTGAAAACACTTTTGGCTTAAAACATTGGTTTCAAACACTGTCCTTAAATCAACAGTAGTTTCAAACAGTGTTAACCCAAAAATGGTTTCAAAACATATCATTAAGAACACCATTTTAACCGAACAGTGACAAACTAAACTACTGCTTCTTCCTTCCATTGTTGCATGTCAAGCACGGATGTTTGACATTCAGTGGTTTCCTCAAAGTTGATCAGTCCTTGAGTGGGCACTACTTTAATCAACAGCAGTACTTATATAGCATCAGTAGATTGAACCAGTAGTGTTTAATCCTTAACAGTCTTCAGGGCTTCATCAGCAGTTTGAAGGACAACAACTGTTGTATAGAGACAGTGGATAGAGGACATCAGATGTTATAAACACTTTCAAGGGGAAAGCCTGGTGTAAACTACTGCTTATGATGAATGATTAATAGTAATAAGAAAACTCTATACACCATACAGTTACCGAATTTAGGCACAAGTTATCAAATCCACCTGAGAATGTATCCACGACAGCGCCAAAAAATATCATTAACAACACTATTTTAGCCGAACAGTGGTTTCAAACACTGCTAACCTTAACCACTGATTCTATACAATATAAGTGACAAACTAAACTACTGCTTCTTCTTTCCATTGTTGCATGTCAAGCACTTATGTTTGACATTCAGTGGTTTCCTCAAAGTTGATCAGTCCTTGAGTGGGCACTACTTTAATCAACAACAGTACTTATATAGCATCAGTAGATTGAACCAGCAGTGTTTAATCCTTAACAGTCTTCAGGGCTTCATCAGCAGTTTGAAGGACAACAACTGTTGTATAGAGACAGTGGATAGAGGACATCAGATGTTATAAACACTTTCAAGGGGAAAGCCTGGTGTAAACTACTGCTTATGATAAATCCACTGTTGTGAACCAGTTTTGGCTTTAATTATATGTTCATCTGATAGGGTTCAATCCCAATACTCTTTAGATTATTTTTCAGTACTGTAAAACTTATCAAAGTTTAAATTTTCTTCATTCATTCAATAATAAACCATAGTATTACAAAATTATGATTTTGAAAAATAATAAAAATTAAAAATTAAACATTACAATTAACACTTCCTAGAATATCTCGTTCTCTCGCCTTCTTCCATCCAATTTCATTTTTTGTTTTAATTTGCAGATCAGCTAGCATATCACAGGTCTTCTGATCCTGTTTCAGCAAATTTGTGATAAACTCTTCCGCTTTTTCTTTAAATTCTGTTGGAGTAGAAGATGCAACTTCATCCAGCAGTGCAATGCTACTCCAGGTTTGCTTATAATATTTATCACTAACAATACCAACTTTTTTGTTGAGTTCTTCAGCGTTTCTCTGTTCTTGGAGTGACCATATTGAAAATTCGATTTTAAGATCAGTAGTATCCGACCAGTGGTAGAAGGTTTTCCTTGCCATTTAGGAAGAATGTGAGTGTTTTTGGACGGTTTGCTTTAGGATGAACGTTTTTTTTAAATTGAAGTGTTGATGTTTTCAAGTAAACTAATAATGATCCTTTATAGTGTTTAAAATGTTTGATAGGATAACTGAAGAGACGTCTCCTAATTATGATAACCTTTTTTTGAAGGTTTCAATTTTGTTCTTTGGTTTTCTAGATATTTAATTTTACTTGTTTTCCCATGAAAACTCATTTTTCAAACGTTTTGCATTAAAATGTTTGATAGGGTGACTGAACAGGCATCTCCCATATACACATTTTTTACTGTAAAATCATTAAATGTACATGGTTTTTAAGTATAAATGTTTATTTAATGATTGCATTTAAATCTGACCTTTGGCCTGTTTACATATATTCTATATAATAGCATTGCTAATAAAAAGTTTTTTCATCAAAACAGATTCATTCAGTGAAACAGAAGAGCAACTATTATTATTTTTCCTTAATTCTTATAAATATACTAAAATGGAGTCATATACTTCTGCAAAATCTGACGATTTCAAGCAACGTTTTATTAAACAAATCGAAGACCAAGTTTTGGCTGATAGGTATACTCTTCAAGAGTTGAAGAGGTGTTTTAACGGTCTGGAAGTTGGTCTGCTGACAAGAGACCAGGTTTCGAGGGACTTGAGGGCGATGCCAACTACTTCCGTTCGTGACCTGTGTGTTGCGAGTAATATAGAATGTGGAGAAAGAGACCTGGAGTTCATGAGAAAGATCAATGAGATACATCGAGAGGTTCAGCGCTCCATGGAGTTGAAGTTAAAGTTTCTTGATTTTTGTTATTAGAGTTAGACGTGTCTGATTAGTTTTCGTTTTTGTATGTAATTGCTACTTTCTTAATACTTCATATTTTAATCGTATTAATTTGTCAGCAGTTTTTACATTCCACTGCTTCATTCCAAGCAGGGCTTTGCTCTTTAGCAGCACTTGAGTTAGGACAGTAGATTAAGTAGCAGCACCTTGTCTTCAGCAGTTGTTGTACACAAGCAGTACTTAATGGACAGTAGTTGTAGTATACAAACAATGGATGAGGGCCATCAGATGTTATAACCACTTTCAAGGGGATAGTCTAATGCAAACAGCTGCTTATGACGAATCCACTGATGTGAACCAGTTTTGGCTCTTATTATCTGTTCCTCTGATAGGGTTCAATCCCAACAAAAGAGGCGTGTACAAAAGAGGCGCATCAAATTCAGATTATAATATATCATTTAAATTGTGGTCTTTAGTTCTATATCTTTATAAAATAATGTTAAATACAATATGTATTAGTATTATAATAACCATAATGATAAAAGTTTTTGTCTATGTAAACTATCATGTGAACAAATATTTGATGAATTGACATTCGCACAAACTTTCATTAAAAGCAGTCTTATTTGGCCCAAACAAAACTTGTTCTTAGTTAAGTGTGACAAACGGATTTTCTTTAGTGGATAAGATCAAAATACATCTAACATTCTATAAAAAAACATCATTAACAAAACTATCTCGATGGTTAATAAAAATATTATGATATTGAAAAATAAGATGGTGGTACCTCTTTTTCTAATTTGAAAACTTTAATATTGAAATGCTGATGAAATTGTCCTTTTGCATAATTAATATAAAACTGCTATATTAGCCATAACATAAGAGCAAATACACCCCAAATAGAACAAAAGCAACAAACAAACTACACAGAAGCCTATACAAAATCCAAGTTTTACAAAATTGTTCTAGCTATCTAAGGTGAGATCCGCAATTTTTCTCCTTTTAACCATCCACCGGTATGATTTCATTCTGCCTTTATACTTTCCAGGAGATGTGTTGATGTATCCATATACTTTAGTTCAAAAACCCTCTCGTCTCGGTTCTTCCAATAAAGCTCTAAAAACATTTCATAAATTCAGCCAATTTCACTACATACAAATAGAAAAAAACGTAAATGGAAAGAACTACATTGATATGAAACCACCAAATCACAAAACCATTTTATTAGCCTTCGCTTCCACACTTTCAACACATCCAAACACTTTCAACACACATCCAAACAGTGGTTTCAACCACTGTTTTAACCCAACAATGGTTTCAAACCTCCGTTTTAACCGAACAGTAGTTTCAAGCAGTGGTTTGAACAAATATTATTTCAATTTTTAAACTCAACTAAAACAAATTAATAACGTTAAAAATTACAATCATTAATATACCTTCATGATGATAGCATACGCATGATTTTTCTTTGTGTTGTGGCATTCATCAAATATTAACACCTTGATAATATCCAACGTTAAGAATCTATGCCTCAATGCATTCCTTAAAATGTCAGGGGTCATGACCAATAGCTGTAAGAATGATGTATAACATATATGTGTGTTAAGTTTAAATTGAAAAATAAAAACTACATGATACAACAAAGGTAAAGAGTAACACAATAAAAGTTTATTACTCAAGACTGCATTTGTCTGCCTCAGGGGTACTTTACGTATTTAATCATTAGTCAAAATTCTGATGAGATTGTATGCGGTCAACAAAAAAGTCAAATGTTGACTTGTCATACCTGATTCTGATATCGTTGTTTCTTCCAATCAGCAGCATTCAAAAAATCAACACCTTTTTCACCCCAATACTCCTCCACTTTCAAATCAAGGTGCTTTCTCACATACTCCGCTTGCTAATAAGATAGACAAAGCTTCCATTAGTATGCTTTAACCACATGTTGAAAACATGTTCAAGAAACAACTAAGTCAACCGACATACCTGTTTGACCAATACAACAGTGGGTACCAACTACCAAGAACACAGCAATACACGGGGAGGGTTTTTTCAGCAGATAAGCGTAGTGACATAAAAGCATAATCGCGATCAACGTCTTGCCTGATCCCGTCTCCAAGAACACTATAGTGTTCTCCTTAATTGCCTGAGCTAATGCTTCTATCTGATAACTGCTATATTAGCCATAACATAAGAACAAATACACCCCAAATAGAACAAAAACAACAGACAAACTACAGAGAAGCCTATACAAAATCCAAGTTTTACAAAATTGTTCCAGCTATCTAAGGTGAGATCCGCAATTTTTCTCCTTTTAAGCATCCACCGGTATAATTTCATTCTGCCTTTATACTTTCCAGGAGATGTGTTGATGTATCCATATACTTTAGTTCAAAAACCCTCTCGTCTCGGTTCTTCCAATAAAGCTCTAAAAACATTTCATAAATTCAGCCAATTTCACTACATACAAATAGAAAAAAAAACGTAAATGGAAAGAACTACATTGATATGAAACCACCAAATCACAAAACCACTTTATTACCCTTCGCTTCCACACTTTCAACACATCCAAACACTTTCAACACACATCCAAACAGTGGTTCCAACCACTGTTTTAACCCAACAATGGTTTCAAACCTCCGTTTTAACCGAACAGTAGTTTCAAGTAGTGGTTTGAACAAATCAGTGGTTTGAACCACCGTTTTAACCCCAACAGTGGTTTCAACCACCGTTTTAACCCAACACTGGTTTCAACCACCGTTTTAACCCAAAACTTGTTTCAACCACTATTTTCTACACAAAACACTGTTTAACCCAACAGTCATTTGAAACAGCTGTTTTATATTCTAACATCTGTTCACAACAAACAGAGGTTTCAAACATAAAACAGACCTTTGCCAAATACATGTCTCACAACAAACTTAATTTATCGGGTATCTATTACCTAAACCGCTTTTCTGAACCACAAGTGATGATTGCATAAGGATCCAACATTCCATTCAGATTACCACCAATAAGATTCTTCGCTGCTAACAGTTCCATTGAGATTAGCATAAGGATACAACATTCCATTCAATTCGATTAAACCAAAACTCGTCCGATGAAACAGGTGCCCACTTCATCCATCCATCTCTACACAAAATTCAATCCCTAAACTAAATAATAAAAATGAAGATGTTATCATCCCATGAAATTAATTTGAACCAAAAATATGTGAGAGCACATAGCTTGGTTTACCAAAACTTTTGGTTCACATTAATAAACTTAATTAAAAATCAAAATCCGTTCAATCAGTCGATTATTAGGCACAAATTATCACAAGTTCAAATCATAAACATAAAGCACAATCGGTTTAACAATTGTGAATACAATAAATAATTTTATTTCAACCCGCAAACCTTTGCAAAACTCACCTACATCAACAACTACTGCTACTGCTGCTGAATCAACAACTGCTGCTGCTGAACCTCACAAATTCAATCTTCATATTCCTGAACCTCACAAATTCAATCATTTTGGTTTAACAATGGTGAATACAATAAATAATATAATTTCAATCAGTCGATTATTAACTGAACCTCACAAATTCAATCTTCATATTCATGCATCAACAACTACTGGTGCTGAATTTGCCGTTGATTAGGAAGGTCACGCTCATATTAGGAGGTTGCAAAACATTTATATTTTCAGAGGGCCATGCTCAGATTAGGAGGTCGGTGACATTTTCGAGGGTTGTCAGGAAATGCTATCACTTTGCATTTCCTGACAACCTCGACAACGTCACCGACCCCTCCAAGTTTTCCACCAAAACACTCTCACTGGTTGCTTCTTCAACAAAGTTACATACAGCCTCAAAAACTTGGATTTCTTACATTTACATCGCTTGCAAGCCTCCACCTCTCCAGCAGTTTCCGCTCTACGCCTATAAAATTCAACCAAAACGTTAATAACCATTATGCTTAGCATATTGAAACGTTATACACCGACACTATAATGATCTATATATCTATATATAAAACTGAAACTCATACCTGAAAGTCTTTCTTCTTGCCACCAGACCTTTCTCCGATAACGTTGTCATCAATTCTAACTTCACCTTTATAAGCAAGAACATATCTTCCATTATAATAACTAATAACTAATAACTCTTAAATTGGTTCTCAAACCTGAAACTCTTTCTTCTTCTACCACAGATACATACTGATGACACGGAAATCCCCATTACCTAAATTAACAATCAACTTGTTACTCACAACCATAGTAATTAGTAATTTCAATAAAAAAAACTCGTTCATCACCATTTGTAAGATCGGGGTATTCATATTTTTTAACTCTGTATAAGATTATACTGCACAAATATCAGCTCATAAAACTCTGCCAAACATAAATGCTTTTTAACCTAATGAAATTAGCTCATAATACTCTGCCAAACATAAATGCTTTTTATCCCCTAGGTTATTAATGATATATGTTTGTTTATGGGCTCATAATCTACACATCGAGGGTCAGGTAACGTTTAACAACAGGTCATACAAATACAATAATATTCTAATCGATGGTAAAGATGATGAATAAACAGTACCTGAGGGTCAAGATTCGGTGTAATATTCAACTACCTGTGCCCTGATGACTCTAAAAACCCTAATATGGTTCCAGTAAATAAAAAGTAAGAAATCGAAAGAAAAGGCAAGAAAACCAAGATTGAATGTTACCAAAGAGATTGAATTGTACCTTTGTGATGAAGATTTCGTAAGGCTGAAGGGCGGCAGACAGAATTAGGGCAGAAGATTTCGATATGAAGAAATTGAAATAATTCCAGATTCTTGCCAAAGAAGAAAGATTTATCTTTCAAAAGAGGGGCCTGCTACTGTGAACCGAATGATTTATCTTTCAAAAGACTGTGAATTTTAGAGAGAGAGAGAGAGTTGAGAGAGAAATTGATTAGAGAGGGTAATTGATTGAAGAAGATGATAGGTTATATATCTGGAGCCATAATTTTGAATTTTGAATTTGGAGCCATAATTTTGATTTTGAATCATCAGTGGTTGATTTTGAATCATCAGTTCGTGACTTTTGGAGTTGGCCAGTGGTTTGGATGATCATCAGTGTTTTCCCTTTTGCCCATTTAGATACTGATTATATATTTTAGATAGATTATTAATTAATAGATATGATTACTTCTTACAGTGCATTAATTGCTGATTTCATCTCCCCATGCAATTTCAAACTTCCCTCCTAAAGAAATCTCTTATTTACTAATAATAAAATCTGATTATATATTTTAGAAAGATTTATACATATCTAAATATTGAAAAAGGAATTATTACATCAGCGATTACATGTGGCATACCTTAGAAATTGACACATAGGCAGTTTTACATCAGCTCATAATCTCTTATTATAGATAGTATAGATTAATTTAACCAAGCCCAAACCAAAAAATAATAAGTCCAAAATTGTCCGGAAAAGGACTCTGTGATGGCCGCAGCTGGGTTGGATGGTGTTTGATAAGTAGGAGGATGTATAAGAGTCGATGATTGTTGAAAAGCATCACTTCTTGTATGGAAACCAACAACATATGGGTAGACGTGTTCCAAGGAGGCAACGAAACAGGAATCAAGGGACTGATAGCAGGGACTACGCTTGGAAGGGTACTACCATGTTTAATCCTAAATCCGGACTTCTGTGGCATAGATATTTCACGTTTGAACTGAAAATTTGCATGTTATAGGAACTGCAACCACCATGGGATTATGTGCTTTATAAACAAATCTAAAATTTCAATACGGGCTTAAACAATAGCAAAATTGAATTTTTTTTACAGTCTACTGAAAATTTAAATTATTATTCAACAATTCACCCCCATTCACTTACAGATGGAATGATTTAGGTCATGTTAAAAGGGTCAAAATTTTGTTTGATTAAAGTATACTAAAAACCAAATAGAAAACTGCAACAAATTCTTTCCGTCGACACTTTCCATTAGTAAAGCTTGATGTATCTCCAAGTCTCAAACAATGAGTGTCTATAAACTAACACAAAAGCCCTTGCAGGTCAAATGAATCTAATAAATTTCCCATTTATTCATACATTAGAGATTGTAGCTTAAAGAAAACCCGACTATACTACTTACATTTTTATAAAAAAACTCCAATACCAAATAAAACATGTCTATACTACATACAATTCTTTAACCATATATAAGAATTGTTAGCCAGCTATGTAACTAGAAGCCAATTGAACGTAGGTGATTAAATTTGTCAGAATCGGCTTCTTTTCGTCTACATATATGTAAAAAACAATAGGGGTATTGTTATTGTATATAACATCTAAATGTTAATTAGAATGATTTCTTTTTCTAGGAACATTAATCAAAATATATAACAAATCTCTTTGTTTCAAGAACTTTTTTTTTAAACGGCAAATTTGGATCACTGACGGACCACTGGAGTATCATCGTGCCACCAGCGGAACCACCCGATCATATCCATCTCTACTAGGAGTAATGCCTATACACCAATTCAGGAGGAAACCCAATAAATATGGGAAAAAACCCCCTTGTGGGAATCGAACCCGGGACCTATTGGTTCCAAAGTCTTATCCTACCCCCAAGATGCCACTAGGCTATAAAGCCATGGGCTCTTTGTTTCAAGAACTACATACCTGTATTCGTAGTTAAAGTTGCTTGAGATGCAATGATGTTATCCAGCATTGGATGAAAAAACCGCAACAATAGAGTTTTCTTTAATAATTGCCAATGTCTTCGCTCCATCCCAACTTTACAAACATGCGAAAATTCTACCAAAACTTCCTATAATCATTTTCTGTTTATTAGCTTAATTCTAAAACAATGTAAGCACTTGTGTTCACAAGAGTTTTTGGTAGCAAAGAATTAGTTTTAGATAATGAAACTTACACATAAATGCAACGATTTCTATTAATTTACTCACTTATGACGGGAGCTTGCCGATAGCATCCGATCACAACAACCGCCACCACCGCTACCAGTTTTCGCGAAGAAACCCAATTTAAGAGCGATGTAGAGAATTGGCCCATTAATAGCTCCCACAATTCAATTACTTGTCGATTGAGATTCACTAGCCGTTGGTGGATTATGATGGGAGGGGAAGGGGAACATGTAAGGTGTTTAATTTGGGATGAAAACGTTTTATTAATCTGGACTCATTATGGTTCACCATTCCCAAATGGATATGCGTTACATACGCCTTTATTTTTAATCTTGATACTTTAACTACCTAAATAGGAATATGTGCTACTACAATGAAAATTTTAAATACAATATAATGCACACCGTCTGCACCGTTTTATATTCACCTTCGTTTTATATTCACCTATTAAATGAAAAAACCAAGCCATTTATATTAAATACGTAAATTAGTTTAAACACACTGTCTACATCGTTTCATATTTACCTTTTAAATGGCATAAAACCAAATCTAATTATTTTAAATACCTAAATTGAAGTTATTTACTTTATTAATTGTATTCAGTTTAATAGTAATGCAGAAAGACAATTTTGCCCCTTTTACTAAGCTAATTAATTGTTGCACCATAAGCATTATAGTTTGTAATTACTTAACTTTTGTAGGAACCTTTGTGAAATGCTTTATAGTATAGTAGGTATGTATATATATATATATACTAGTCGTTTACCCGCGCGATGCGGCGGGAAACATATCACTTAGGTTGGTGAGTTTAGGGCTATGTACGGGAATGTAGTTTCCGATGTGGCATGCGACGACGGTGGTGGCAGTGTAGCAGAACGTGAAGGTCGGTTGCGGCCTTCTTCAGCGGCGGAGAATCAATAGTGTGCGGTGATTGGTTGTTTCGTGGTGGCGTTTGGTGGTTATTGTGCGACGCGGCGTTTCGGCCCATACTCATGATGACCTGTTTTGACTCGTTACCCAACCCATGAATCTTGCCCACAATCCGAAACTATAACGTGCATGTAAAATGTACCTGCTCAAGGAGGGCTTTTATGTGATCCTCTCGTGTTTAGTCATGGATTCTTTCTTCTTTAGACTGTCATAATAATAGAACTTTGGTATTAATATTTGACCAAAAAATTGCCACTAAATATCATAATATATTAAGAATATGGAATGACACTAAATTTTGTTTCATGGCAATAAATTGATGATATATCAAAACCTCAAAACCATCATATGGATATCTTTTTGTTTCACTTGTCTTTCTTCTTTCAAATTTATAGCTCCCTGCACACCAGATACGGTCAAGATCAATACCAATTATTCCATAAGTCACCAGTACAACAACTTACAATAACAAACAAATCAATTATACCATAAATTAGTATAAGAATTAATACCTCATCATTTTCATATTCGTTTCACTCTTTTTTTCTAAGTCTCTTCACCTTCATATTGGTCTTTTTGGACTTAACAAAGCTGCCAAGTTCGCCACTATCGTCTTCGTCGTCATCCAGTAGCTTGTAAATACTAACCCAACCAAAGGCGACCCGTTTCTACTTGTACAAAATATCCATTTTCACATTTATTTTATAAAATCCAGGTAAACGGATAATGATTGTGGGTCAGCTAGCCCAGCCCAACATGCCTTACTTTGACACATTACCCGACCCGTTCTTACAATGGGTTCTTATAGGTGGTGAGGAAGCTAGAATCATGGGGAGAGTGGGGTATTGAATATGCGTTGGCCCCAGGATGGAACCCAAATGGCGGTACCTTATGCTTCAAAAAGAAACTTTGCTAATACAAACGGATGTACTCATAAATCGTTAGTTTATCAATCCACTCGTGATATATGTGATATAATGTATTATATGTGTGTTAGTTTTCTTATTCGTAGCATCGGTGTAGTATGTCTATGTCATAATCCTTATAGATCTCAATTAAATAATAACGAACACTAAATAAGAAAATAGCAAACATTGGTTACCATGATATTAATAATAATAGCGAAAACTAATAAATAAAAGATATATCATTTTTAAGAAGCATCACAACTAACATTTAACAAAAGGAACCGAAATGTTTATACAAAGTAGCCTTTTTTTAATGTCAATTGATATACAAAAGGAACCAAAATGTTTATACAAAGTAGCCTTTTTTTACCATTCTACTGCATATTAGTCTTAGATAAGGTTATTTTAAAGATCATTTATATTTGATGATTTGTACGCGACCAGCAAGAGAAAAATGTGAAGTTCTTTCGATGAACAAGCATTTTTATGACTATTTATTATGCATCGACAAAATATAATTCTAATATATGTTTACAAATTTGAAGTCCATGTGCCCTTGACAACAAGCAAGTCACATTTGGGTTTTCATACCCCAATTTTGGGCCTTCAACTGGATCACAAGATCAGAGCCCAACCACACCAGGATATCCCTAGCCTTCAGTATGTTATGCTGAATCTTGACAGCCTAAATCCAAAGCTTATAAACCGAGTAGCCAGACTTAGGAGTGGAAGTAGCATACCAGCAGCACCAAGTAAAACACATCCAATAATTCCCAGCTCGGTACGTAGAAACAGAGATACCAATATCGATGCAGCAAAACTCGAACCAGAAAACGGGAGCCAAAGTCGAACATAGGGAACGGATGTCACAAACCCAAGGTGAGAGCACCTGAATGAGTAAACGGACAGCATTGCAACCCAACCAGTTAGATCTGCAACTCACCTTAAACCCATCAGTCTTTTTTACCAAATTACCCCTGGACCTTTTACTACAGGACAGCTCTTAACAGCCTTACACATGCAGTTTAAGGCTGTATTAAGACCCAGCAGCATCATGAAATCAGCACTATACTTTAGGCACAGGCTTAGCAGCAGAACAAACAGAAGGTCTCTTATCCGGTGTTTTGATAAGAACATTTTCCGGCTTTAGATCACAATGTATTATTCCCAATTCATGCAAGTAATCCAAAGCTTCCAAACATTGTCTCGTTATCGCCTGATTTTCAACAAAAGTCAACATTTCTCATTCAAGATGTATAAATGGGTCAATTTGGTTTTACATTATCTCAAATGGGTCAATAAACAAACCTGATTATTGCGGAAGGACTCTCTCAAAGCTTCCTTGTCTGAATATCCATAAACATTAAAAATATTAATCCAGCATCTTTACAATTGAGAATAAAGGCGGTTCGACCGATTTATGTTTGAATAATTGTCCTCGGAATATGGATGTTGGCAAGATGAGCAATATAAAGTATCTTTTAGTTGTCCGGAGTGCACTTTCACATCCTAAAGCCCCCTAAATCATTTTATTCAAAAAAATTAAATAATTAATAAAATAATATAACTTTCATGACTCACCAGCAACATAGAGGCTTTGTCAGCCCAATCTCTAAAGCTCCCTCTATCGTACTCAGGTTTATGTCAACTATCCCAAGTCAACAGGTTTATGTTTAAACCTATATTTCACCATTTCAAAAAAAAAACACTTAACCCACGCCCTATGATAGAAAGTCCATGAAACGACCCATTGGGAATTTCCCACCACTTCAAAATATTGTCAACTATCCCAAGTCAACAGGTTTATGTTTAAACCTATATTTCACCCACATGAATGAGAGCTCATGTATTTCTTCCAGGCATTTATGGACTAATGTACCTTTATTATTGTATCTTTTTTTCATTTCACTAACCAAATTTTACATAAAGAAGCAAAGAAAAGAACATGTAGGAATTTCGTTCTCAGACTCGAAACTTGTCACGCCTCTAATGCCTCCAAAATGCCACCAACTGATGTTTCATTTGCCATAAACAAATAACTGCAAATGCTTCCACAGCCAGCCTAGAACAATAATAGCTATGAGTCCGAAGAGTGAAAACAATCAATCAACAACCAACATGGATAACACAAACCCAGATTAAAAAAATATTTATAAATGACCATTGATACGACAACTTCAGGTGCACCAAAGGCTATTAAGAGAAAAAAAATTGCTTAGCTGGATAGTGCATGGAAGAACCCAGAATAAAAAATATTTATAAATGACCACGACTGAACTTTCAAGCCGTTTCTGCAGATAAAGCACCCAAACACCATCACATGCAATGACAAACCTTCCGCCCACAAAGAACAACTGCACGTTACAAATATAAACGGGTCAGTCAGGCTGGTGCAGAGCATTTTCATCACCTGAGTGTGTTTGAGGCACTTAAGTTGTGCCTCGCCTCGCCCCGAGAGCATACGCTTGCGTCCAGACTCTGGTGCGTTTTTTACTACTATATAGTTAACTAACAGTGAATGATCTAATTTATGACTTTAACTTTTTTAAATAATAAAAGATAAGTTTTCTGATATTAAAAGATAACTTTTAAAAGTCTAAGAATTATCACTAAATGAACAAACAGTACCAAGAAATGTAAGATATGGCATGAGGATTTACTTCAATTTTAGCCCCAATATTCATAAGCAGAACATAAACTTGTGATAATAAAAAGCTTTGATACATATTAAAAATGTTAGCTTTTCATCATTCAGACAATTATCAAACAAATTGTTTTCATTAAAAACCAAGTACATGTTAGTCATGTTTCAGCCAGTGGAAATATATAATACTAACAATAATAATAATAATAATAATTAATATTATTATATAAAAGATAAAACACCTTCATTTCAATCTCAATCGATTCTAAGCTTGGTTTAAAAAAGCGCGAGGCGCTCCGAAGCGTTTTGGTTCCAAAAGCTTTAAGCGAAGCTTCAAGCGCGAAGCGAGAGCTTCACTTACTTCAACTTGCCTGCATCAAATTATATATTCACCTTGAAAACATACTATAGAACGCGTAACGTTTTCTATGCACAAAATTTCAGAAGACTATACCAGTGATCCAACTGACAGAATATGTGACAGCACAGACACGTTTAACAGTCCACTCCAACCAAAATAAATGCAACAATTCCAACCCAGATTTGAGAGTAAACTGGAGTGTGACACGTTGAATGAACTTTAGCGAATACTGCAGGTAATAACCCATATTTTCCAAGCCCAAGATACAGGTAATTTACTCTAAAAAGGAAAGATGCTTACTTTGTAGCACCAAACATTTCTTTCACTATTAAGGAGTTGTCTCCTGCACAAAACCCTGGTAGCTGGTAACACGAAAGTGAATACAATCAGGTGATCAACATAAGTATGGATTAGAATATATCAGATTCAAATACATGCCGTTAGAATACATCATTACCGATTGATTAAAAGCAGTTAAAGCTATATACTCTGCATATAACTAAACAAAATCGACACACCATGCTTATTTGTCCGCCCATCGTCACCAAACCTGGAACAAAATCAAAGATTAATATACCAAACACATCATCAAAGTACAAACATCTAAAAAGATATATTTTCAAGTGAACGACGAAAATCGGCATCTGAAACAGCGGTTCATGTTGAGTAGCATCTGCATTCAGAAACGCATCAACCAAAGAAGCATCCCAGCTCTCTTCGAAAATCGGCATCTGAAACAGCGGTTCATGTTTTTAATCTATGCTTTGCTTCATAAAAAATCTGGTATAATGCAAAAAAATCTGTTAACATAATTGTGCCCAGCTTACACTCGTACACCAGCTGCATCATACATCACCTTTCAATAATGTCATTATCAGATAGATGCATTTTAAACAATGACAGATGATCAAAAGAATGATTAATAGGAATATAATCATACCATACAATCTAAAATGAGGGCAGTTGCAAGGTCGAACCCCCAAAGTCATCTTGACATCTTGTAAACCAACAACAACCACAAGAGCAGTGACTGTCGACGAATACAAACTGCAAGCCTAATCTTTGCGGGTCTTCAAGCAGACCCTCGATCCCGAACATCTGACCCAGTTCTTCTCTCAGCTCATGGTAGCTGTTGAACCGGCTCATGTCTAATGACCTCCAAACACACCCTGGTTTGTATACCTTCACAAATGTCCGGTTAGGGTTCACGTTAGATTCCAACAGGATTCAAGCTCTCTTCAGGTTGACCATTAGCCGAAACCACCGGTGCAACATTCACAGCAGAAAGTGCAGCATTCGCAGCGGTCTGCGAACCGATTAATTCACTCCCAAACGATAAAGTAAGTGAGTTTTCCGCTCTTGCTGCATCACGTCTATGATCTAAATAATGCAGTCAATGAAAATTAATAACAATTGAAAAAAAAGTGAAAAACGACTAACAATGTATCGTAAAATACAAAAAAAAAAAAAAACCGGGAACAAGGTGCAATCCAAGCCACGAATTTGGGGGCAACAATGACTGAATGTTTTCAAACGGATGAGCGGATGCCTTTCGTTCCAACATTTCACGAAAAGCTAATGAGATAAAATCGCAACAAATATTAAGAAATGATAAAGTTAAGTAATTTCGGATATAAATGAGTAAAATAAACGGAAACCTTTCTTAAATTTGGAACTGATCTTTTGCAAGAGCCCAATAAGGGTAGTTGCTTCAGAAGTAGCCTTGGTCGGTTTTGGGTCTTTTCAGAATTAACTGCCAGCTGTCAATCAACAAAACAATTCTTTATTAAAACAAAATTATGTATAAACTAAAGTAAATTTACTTTTTAGTTACCTGAAACAGTACAAGTCCGATTATAACACAACAGGAAATTAGTCAATCACAACAGGAAATTAGTCAATCACAGCTTTAAAAACAGATTTTAATCAATAACAAACAAATAGTTATACCAGATTTACCGTAAACGTGAACGTGAACACACCAGGTGAAACAACACCAGCTTTAAAAACAGATTTTAGTTACCTGAAACAACAACAAATCCGATTATAACAACAGGAAATTAGTCAATCATAGCTTTAAAAACAGATTTTAATCAATAACAAACAAATAGTTATACCAGATTTACCGTAAACGTGAACGTGAACACACCAGCTGAAAATTCAGATAAATTTTGCCGTGAAACTGAGTTAAGATCTGGCCAGTACCTTCAACTTCAAACGGTAGATCTGGCCACCAAACGGTAGATCTGGCCACCAAACTGTAGATCTTTGTGTCATCGCCACCATCTTCCACCCACAACCACCAGGTAATCTGAAATATTACACAGATCCGATTCAAATAACAAAAAAAAAAGATAAGGTAAAAAGAAAGGTACCGAGCGGTCAAACCAGTCGATCTGGTGTCGGATCTAGAGAGATTCATCACTGAGGAAGTGGAGATCTTGAAGCGACTGATAAAGAAACCCTAGATTCGCCTGGAGAAACCTCGGGTTGAATCGACTGATCTTGAAGCGTAGATCTTGTCTTGACCACTTTTACAGACCACACCATTGTTGGATCTGGTGAGATCTTGCTCATACCATAGATCTCATGAAACCCTAAATTGGAAATCGCCAGAGAGAGAAGAAGAAGAAGAATGGGGGCGGACGTGAATGAAATGAATTTAGGGTTTAGGAAGGAGTAAAGAAAGTTTATATTGGATCCATAAAAGGAAAACGGGTCAAAGAGATCCGGTTAGGATGCTCCGCGTGTTGAAAACGTGTTGAAGGATTTTTCAACACCTTCATGCTTTAAAATTTGTACAATGGGCTTTAAATGGTTGTAAAGTGGCAAATGACCATTTCTGTCCTTCCTATATGCTTTATAAAGTAGTATAGATATATATATATATATATATATATATATAGGGGAGGGTTTAAATAAGAACACAAAATATTGCGAGAATCGTGAGAACGAATGGAAAAATCGCAAGAACTTGGTCAAAAACAATTCAACTTCAAATTTTTTTTACACTTTTCATTATTATTCGGATACGATGTTAGAAATTTAATTTACACGTTTAAATTTACGTGATTTCGTAAATAAAGGAAATTTACGTATGTGTAAGTTTGCGATTTACACATGTGTAAATTTGTTATATTTACACATGTGTAAAAAATCTAATAAGAGTGATTTTGTGAGGAGAAATGAATTATTTAATGTTGTAAATTTGTTTTTTAATGTTATATCTTAATTACAATGAGGTGTGTGTATTAAAAAACTTGGTTTTGATTGGTTTTTTGTTCGTTTTCACGGTTCTCGCAATATTTAGCGTTCTCAAGATAACCCTCCACTATATATATATATATATATATATATATATATAGGGGAAGGTTAAAATGAGAACCACCTCGAGTTGTAAGAACCAGTGAGAACCACCCCCGCGGGGGGCCGTTGACCACGAAATTTTTTTTACACCTAGATCCGTATATTTTAACACGGGGGGTAAATTTTGGGTTCAAACGGCGCGCCCGAGGGGGTAGTTTTTTACGCCCAAAGTTTGGGTTTTTTTAATTTTTCTTTTTTTTTTTACCAAACTTTGGGCGTAAAAAACTACCCCCTCGGGCGCGCCGTTTGAACCGAAAATTTAAACCCCCCGATAAAATATACGGATCTAGGTGTAAAAAAAATTTCGTCGCCGACGGCCCCCCGCGGGGGTGGTTCTCGTGGTTCTTACAACTCGAGGTGGTTCTCATTTTAACCTTTCCCTATATATATATATATATATATATATATATATAGGGTTGAGTTTATTTTAGAACTCTGAATAACTACAGAACTTTCAGAACTCCTAATAAACAATCATTTTATATATAAGTTTTTGTATTTATGATCTTTTTATCATCTATTATATGTATTTCTTTGATTAGATACATGTTAAAAGTAGTTTACATATGTTTAATTGCCAAAATTATATATATGTGTCATAACTAATTACATATATGTAAAAAAACTAGTTTACATATGTGTAATTATAAAATTACATATAAAAAATGATAAAATTACTCTTAACATGTATGTGAGTAGGAGTTGGGTGGAAAGTCTATTTTTCCTAGAAAGTCTAGGAAGGAATAAGAATTGGACATGTGTCATTGAGGGATTTTAAGTAGAAGGGCTATCATGTAATTTCACATTTTAATTTTATTTTTGGAATGTATCTTCATTAACTAAAATTCCATGATTTTTGGAATTTTTATTATTTTCGAATCCAAATCTGGAAGTCAATGTGTTCATTAACTAAAATTCCATGTCACATTACATCGCATATTCCATTGTTCAGAAGATTACTGGAATTTATCAGCATGTTCTTGGTGCTGTGTTTTAACAGTTTGCAGGGCTAAAGTCAATTTTTTTTATAGATCCCACAATATAAAGATGGTAAAACACAGGGTATGAATCTGATTGCTGTTAAAACACAACTGTATGAATCTGAATGCTAAAACACAAGTGTATGAATCTGCTTGTTGTTAAAACACAACTGTATGAATCTGTTTACTGTTAAAACACAACTGTATGAATCTGAATGCTAAAACACAGCTGTATGAATCTGCTTGCTGTTAAAACACATCTGTATGAATCTGGATGTTAAAACACATCTGTATGAATCTGCTTGCTGTTAAAACATATCTGTATGAATCTGCTTGCTGTTAAAACACATCTGTATGAATCTGGATGTTAAAACACATCTGTATGAATCTGCTTGCTGTTAAAACACAACTGTATGAATCTGCTTGCTGTTAAAACACATCTGTATGAATCTGGATGTTAAAAGACATCTGTATGAATCTGCTTGCTGTTAAAACACATCTGTATGAATCTGCTTGCTGTTAAAACACATCTGTATGAATCTGTTTACTGTTAAAACACATCTGTATGAATCTGAATGCTAAAACACAACTGTATGAATTTGCTTGCTGTTAAAACACATATGTATGAATCTGGATGCTAAACCACAACTGTATGAATCTGCTTGTTGCTAAAACACAACTGTATTAATTTGCTTGCGGTTAAAACACATCGTCAAGAAAACAGAGATGATAAGAACAATATTTGAATGGTGATGATGAACTCGGAGATGGTGGAGATGGATAAGTGTTTTAATTTGATCCGGTGCTCTCCATCGTTTCTAAAGTTATCTTCTTCCATGATTGTAGTTATTTTTGGTAGGGATTGGGGTTTCCAAGATGGGTTTGGAGAGAGAGAGAGGGAAAATCGCTTGAATTTAGGAACTGGGCGGTTATCTAATTGATTTAAAACACGGCCATTGACAAAATTGCCCCTACTTATTTAAAACAATCAATTAATTAAACTCAAATATTACAAGATTGCCATTGATTTAATCTCAACCCTTAAACACACCAATCGGATGGACCAGATCGCTTCCTAGACTTTCTAGGAAAAACGCACTTTCCGTGCGAACCCTACTCACATGTATGTAATCGTAAAAATACACATAATAAATGATAAAATTATCCTAAACATAAAAATATATAAATAAAAAGATTGTTTATTAGGAGTTCTGCGAGTTCTGTAAATATTTATGGTTCTGAAATGATCCTGACCCTATATATATATATATATATATATATATCGGTTCCTTGAACTTTTATATTACCACAAAGATACTATTATCATCACTTGTATGAAGATATAAAAGATCAGAAAAATAAAGTTTGCTTAGTAATGTACAAATCAAAATTTCAACATGGTCTAGAATCGAAGATGATCTAGCATCATCCATTTCAACTAAGTTATGTTGGCACACTAGGTTGGATACTCATATCAGCATTGAAGGGAAAGTAGTGCCAGAGACAACTAAGTTCAAGTATTTAGGATTGTTTGCACAGAGAGATAGGGAGTTGGATCGTGACGTAGCACATTGCGTCCATGTTGGATGGTGTAGGTGGAGAGTAGCCACCACTGTATTGTGCGACAAGAGATTCCCAACTAAATTAAAGGGTAAATTTTATAGGGTTGTAGTTAGACCTGTTATGTTATACGGAACAGATTGTTGGGCCATCAAGAAGACACAAACGCGTAAGCTGGAGGTAGTAGAGATGAGGATATTGAGGTGGATGTGTGGGCACACTAGGTTAGATAGGATAAGAAATGAGGTTTTTAGGGAGAGATTAGGAGTAGCTAGTATATCAGATAAGATAAGGGAGGGAAGGTTAAGATGGTTTGGGTATGTCCGGAGAAGACAAGCGACATCCGCGTAGAACAATAGAATGTCTCGTTGTGGAGGGGCGAAGGAGTAGAGGTAGACCGAAACTGACTTGGGATGAGCGAATTGGAAAGGATTTGTTAGAGTTACACCTCTCTAAGGATATGATTGAGGATATGAGTTTGTAGAGATTTAGGATTAAGGTCAAGGACTTTTAGAGGGTATTACCTTTTGTCTTAGTTTATTGTCTTGTGAGCTTAGTGTGTTATGTTATTGTCTTAAAAGGATTGCGCATGTTATCCCCCTTTATAATGTGTTATTAGTGTGTTAAGTGTTTGATAGCTTACTAAGATTTTATTAGTACAATACATTTTTAGCTCTATGCATATGTATGCTTGTTGTGGCTCCTATATATGGAAACGTCTTTGGAGCCGAGGGTCTCACCGGAAGCAGCCTCTCTGTCCCTTGGGATAAAGGTAAGGTGTGCCTACATTGCACTCTCCCTAGACCCTACTAATAGTTGTTATGGCTATGGGTGGGATTATATTGGGTTTGGTTGATTGATATTGAAAAATATCAACTAAGACTGAAGTAAGATACTACAACTACCAACCATAAATGCAACCTTGATCAAGACACTCAAAGGGCGTCAAGTCATGTATAATTAAAGTAACAACGAAATTTAATATTGAATTAGTTGGATTCATCCGTGCTATGCAGCAGGAATTTGGTCAATATTGACTGGTTTTGTTCGTTATAGTACCGACACTCGCTATAGCATAAAAAAGGTTACAAAATAAAAACTGAAGTTGTGATATGCTCAAAAAATCGACACCTGTTACATAACCAAAAATGATGATGAGGAATCTGGTATCGATGTCGTTCAGTTCAAATCGATTCGATTATTAAGGGTACAAACACAGTACCAACACTCTTATATATTTAATATTTAATTTATCCAACTGCGTGTAATACACGAGTTTCTAACCAACAATATAATATAACAAGGTTAATAATATGTATTTCGGCAATTATGCATTCCAACTACCATTCACTAAAGTACAAGAATGCAATTAAAGAATGACCCAATAACAATTACAATAACAATTGAGGAGTTTTTGTGCATAGACCAAGTATTCACACGAGGGTTGTTGAGCACTGTTCGTCATATAATATCGTCTGTAAAACAAAATAGCTAAAACAAGAGGGTTAAAAAAGTTATTGTAATTAGAACGTGGAAGCTATGATTAACTCATAAACCTTTGTCTAGGGTGTTCAACAAATCAAATTGTAAATACTTGAATCAATCAAATCAAATTATTATAACTTTGAAATTTTGAAGCTGGATTCAAATTAATTTGATTGTTGTAGTCGAATTAAATTTCGAGTTTTTTTATGTCAATTCGAATATTGAACAACCATAAATGGGGCCGTTGACAAAAATAATGAGGTTGTCGACTTTAACATGATGAAACTATATGGGAGGAAAAACAATTTTAAATGAACTCAAAATCAAACAAAGTCAACTAAATGAACTCGACATAAAATATAAAAATTTCGAATCGACTTACTATAACTCGGTATTGTCACACCCCGATATTTCAACAACACCCGGTGGGCCCGGATGGGGGTATACGTGACGAGATTGATATCAAATACACAAATAGTACAGCGGAAGTCTTGGAGTTAAATTATTACAATATAAATGTCCGAGTGTTCAAAATATAATACAGACAGATGTATGAAAAGATCCACAAGCAGATTGTAAATTTACAAAATGAAATAATAGACTAATAGGTTTCTTATGTAAAGGAGTTGCAAATTCCTCTTAAGCATTACCGGCACTTCCAGCCTATTTCGTAACCTTGTAACATGTCACTTAGTCTTTTGAAGATACGTCAGTTTACACTGGTAAATACAAATAATCGACACATTTTGAAAATATTTCAAAATTGTTTTAAGTGCACAAAGGCACATATAATTTTTATAACTTGGGACAATAATAATTATCTTGTATACAGTTTTACATGTCTATCAATACATATGGGGCCCGATATAGAAACCGATAACATGATTAACCGACACGCCACTTTTAACCCACAAAGGGGTATCCCCAATATGGGTAGAAAATATTTTATATTAGCATTAGCATCTGTCAGGTGTATGTCTACACCCAGTGCTTAAGTCATTGTCATTTGTAATTAAAGAAAAAATTACAAGTTTTGTCCTTTATCTTTACATCAAATTTCAGGCGCTGTCCTTTAGCCTAAAAGTTGACAGGCGGTGTCCTTTATGTTGCCAAATCTTGCAAGTTTTGTCCTTTTAGCCAAACCCAGTTAGATTTTTTGGTTAAATCTGGTCATGTGCAAGGCACATGAGGGCATTGTTGTCTTTTCATCTCTTTAGGAACTATTATGTACAACATCTAATATTAAGGGGCTATTGTGTACATATAAAAACATATAATAAAAAAAGTTTGCACTCTCTCTTCGTCCCTCTCTCTCTCTCTCTCTTCTCTCTCCATTTGCAGTCATGGAACAACTCTATTGATCAGTAGTTTGTCTCATGATCTGAACTAAAGATTGATCTGTAGTCAATGATTAATGTTTGTCTCATGATCCGAAAGAGGGTTCTGCGGAGGAGATGCAGTACTCCGGTGGAAGGGTAGGGGTACACCGGTGGAGATGCAGTACTCAGCAGCAGTACTTCGATGGAAGGGAAGGGGTAGTGGTGTTCAATGACATTTGGTTGGTGTCACAGGGGTGGTGGTGTACGATGGCTTGCGGCGGAGAGGAGCGACAGAGGCGACAGTGCTGCCAACGACAGATCTAGGGTTTCGGTGGACTTTGTTGCTTGCTCCGTCGGATTGGTGGTGACTGCTGGCGGTGGAATTGATTTATGGCCGCCAAGCAATGGTGGCCGATGGTGGTTGTTGTCGAAGGGTGTTGGTGAACCTGATTTCGGGTTTGATGATGAATGTGGCACCACCACCACCTGTTAGATCTAATTTTTGGGGGGGTTTTTGATATTTTTGGTTTTGGGGATGCTCTTCTCTCTCTTCTTCATGGTGGTCATCTACTCCGGCCTCATCCGCCATCATCTCTCGCAATCCAATCAACGGCGCCGGTGATTTGAAATCCGGTGCTTCCAGATCCGTTTCCAATCCTTATCCTTCATACCTCAAGTCCATGTTTCTTCAACACATCAGTGGTCAGTCGGTTTCACGTTATTCGTTATGTAACTATTGGATTTTGATTTGTGTTTTAATCTATCTGTACGGATTTGCTTGATTTATTGATATGTATAGACGCACGTAGTGTTTTAGATTTTGTTGACATTTGTAGAGGATGTGAGGTGTTCAACGCACGTGAATGTCGACGAAATGGAATGTATTGGACATTAGGCTGTTTCGTCGTGAGGTGTTCGACGAAACAACTCTGTTTCGTCGAAGGCTGCATCAGCTGTGTTGTTTGCTGCAAACAGACAGCAACAAACAGAACATATAAACATTACAATAATGATCATATTACCCTTGTATGCAACATGCATTGTTTGTAATACATTACATATCAAACAGAGACAAATAAGTCGGACACAAGCGGATAGGAGGATATCCGACTTGGTCGACATCAAATACAGACTCGATAAACGTTAAAAGACCGTACACAATACATCGTTAAATATAAGACTAGTTACAGACACTAAAAGTGCATCAACAAACTCCCCCTTGTCTGTTACTCGTCTTCGGTCTTCTAATCTTCCGTCTCAGTGTTGTTCGGACCACGAACTGCCCGAATGAATTCCCCGGTAGTAGCAAAAACAAGCTACGCGCTGAAATTTCAAAGCTTGATGTGCGTCCTGATCTTCATAGAAAATGTCGTGACGATATAATCTGTTGATGTCAGCCTCGGACATGTTGACTATCCACATCGGATCCAACATCCGGTAATTTGCACGATCACCTCTAAACACGATCACGGCTTCATGAGTGTCTGAGTCGTAGCACCATAATGCCATATCTTCAAGAAAATCCTGCTGCATCGGCATTAATGGGATTTTATCTAGGACTCTCGGTGGCTGATACACAAGCTTGTATCTGCCAGTGTTGGTTGCCGGATCAAGAGTAAACTTGATCTGTTGATAGATGGGGAACTGTGGCTTGTATGATTCATCCTTCCAGCCTGACTTCTTGTTCATCTTAATCAGCCGTTCGAATAAAGTTGCACCTTCAAAGTTTGAGCGATTTATAAGCTCAATCTTTGTCAATCCTGCCACGTCATAAAAAGGCAAAGATAATATGCTCAGCAGCGACCGGAAGTATTGAATTCCAAATTACCTTTTGATGGCAACGCAGTGAATTTCCTGTACAAACATCCAACAGAGAATTCTGCCACTCGGTTTTGCCTTCTCAAACTGTAAGTAGTCGACTTGAGCGACTTCTGGCACAGGTCTGGTAGCCTTGGATAGAAACTGTTTTCGCCATTTAGAGAATGCATCTGTTGCATTTTCGGATGTATCACGGTTCTTTAAATGCTCGTCTATGATGTCTACATTCTCTTGTAACCAATCTTCATCGAACGGCGCGAATTCAGTCCTATCTTGTCGAACATATGAAGACTTCTTCTCGTTCCCTTCAAACACGATTTCTTCGATATCTTCAACAATTGTTGTTTCAGGCTCAGTCGACATTTTATCAATCTCAGCATCATCTATCTCTCTCATAGCATGTAGAGCAAGCAATTGCTCATGAGAAAGATCCTCTATAATCTCTCATTCTTCAAGTAATTCCCCCGTGACTGGATGAATAGCCTGTAAAGCAATATCAGCACTGCTTGGAACAGAAGATGTACCTTCGATCTGTTGAACTGTTCCAGAGGAGGTTCCTTGAGTAGATTCGACCACTGGCGGTTGAATGATGCGTGTGAAGTGTCGTATATTTTAGGTGTATATTTTAAGCCCTTTTTAACACTTATTTTAGCCAAGTTTTAAATTTATAAAACACGATATTTCACTAACACTAAACACACATATGGGCAAGTGCACCCATCGTTGAGTGTAGTATAGCGTTGGTAAGATACCGAGGTCGTCCAAGGACACAAGAGCTTTTAATACCGGTTTATCCTCAACGTCTAACCAAAATAAAAGTTTAGAAAAATGTTTTAAACTAAGAAAAATAAAACTAACTAAAATGCTGAAAATAAAAATAAAATAAAAACAGATAGACAAGATGAATCACTTGGTTCCGACTCGTATCTAGTATAACCTTTGATTATTTCCGCACTTTTGCACATAATTAAGAGATTATCTTAGTTATTGTAGTAGGCCCCTCTTTTGAAGGTGACGTTACCCTCACCCCAGTAGTTTGAGTCAGCAGGGATACAATCCTAAAGGGGTGGATTATTGGAAGATAATGAATTAAGTTATTAATGCAGTATTGTGGTAGGCCCCGCTTTTGGCGGTGACGTTACCCTCGACTAAGTAGTCTGAGTCAGCAGGGATACAGTCCTAAATAGCCGGGTTATAGTATTAATAGTAGTTAACTTATGAGGGGATCAAAGAGTTTGGACCCCCGCCATCCAATACCGTGAAGTATTGAAGGAGGTCCTACTAAATTTGACCCAGGTCCATTGCAGGACCTCTAAACGCTGAACAATGGCAAGACCTTTACCAAACCGTTCCCTTAACCCCCTACCAGGTAGCCAACATACCTCCATATAGACCGTGGAGATATGAATGGTGAAAATCCTTTATTTTATATAGACAGTAAAATAATGCCAAGACACCACGGACAAACGATAAGGAAAGATCACCTTCAACATAAGTAACTAGTTATTAAAGTCATTAATACAAAACCAAATAAAAAGTGCAAAAGATTAGAAATAAAAAGTATTATACTAGACACTTTGTCTTCACCAAGTGATGTAAGAGACTTAGGCAAACATGGCCTTGATTGTCAAGAACTCTTACGATCAATCTTGGATCCCGAGACGACTCACACACTCTATGATGGACAATGGATGATGGTGGTGGATGATGGTGTTGTGATGGTGGTGGGTGGTGGATGAAGTGTGAGAGAGGTGGTGTGCCAAGGGATGAGATGAAATGAATCCAAGCACTCCTATTTATAGGCTGAACAGAGAGCTGGACACGGCCCCGTGTCCGCTGGACACGGCCCCGTGCCCGTCTGACACTCTCTCTCCTCATTAATTGTAATTCGCAATTACAATAAATGCGCCTGCTGTACTTTCGACACGCCCCCGTGTCCGCTGAGCACGGCCCGTGGTGGGCAATAGAAGCTTCTATAGGTTTGTCTTTTCTGCTGCTTCTTGGGCACGGCCCCGTGCTGGCTGAGCACGGGGCGTGTTCAGCCTTCTGTTTTCTCTATTTTGCTTTGGAAGGTGCCGTTGAGGGTTCGGGCAATCCACTAATGTTCCTTTTCTTGTATTTATGTTGGATTTAGCTGTCTTTTTGCTTCTTTTGCGTTTTTGAGCTCATTTAATCCTGAAAATACAAAAGGAAGACAAAAACACTCTTTTTCCAATATTAGTACTAAAAAGGGGTTAGTTTTATGCCTCATTTGATGTAATTTATATGTTGCATTTTACACACATCAAATACCCCCACACTTGAACTTTTGCTTGTCCTCAAGCAAAACTCTTTAATATTTGGCTTACACTCCCAAATGGAATAGGTAGAAGAGAAGGTTTTGGGCTTGTCATAGAGTGTCGGGATTTCCAAGATCTTTTTGGGTTTTATTTTTATTTATTTACACTCCTATTCGTAATGATTTATTTAGAACTGTTCATAAAAGAAATTACTTAATTGGGCAGAACATATTTTTTTAAAATTCTATTTATATACAAGTTCACATACCTCGCGGGGAAATCACTCACACTCGGCCGAAGGTGTATTTTTAGTGAATCACTCGAGAGCGGTCCTGGAACTTATTCCTACCATAGGCTTGCCAAAAAATCAATCCTCCTCCTTTTTAACTTTTATACCTTTGTAGATATCAAGAGGACTTTGTGGGTTAAGGGTTGGCTAGGGTTAAAGGTAGGTGATTGGGTTAGTGGTTAGTAGAAAAAGGGCTAAAAAACGTAACAAGTGTCGGTTTTCGTATTTTTGCAACTTTTTATTTTTGATGAAGCTTTTATTCAAACAAAGTTATTTTTGATTACTTTGTTTGTTTATTTTCTTTTTGCTTCATTTTTTTTTTCACGAAGAACCGAACTTGTTACTAAAATAAAGGGTAAAAAAAATGAAAAAGGTTTTGGTGGGTGAAAGGGTTTTTGTTTTGGGTGATGAAACGAAAAGGTTTAGGCTCAAAGGGGCTAACTAGGGGGATTTTTGGGTAGGTGGTAAAAGAAAAAGAAAAATAATGGTGTAGAAATGAAAAATGTTAGTCCTAATGCCTCTATCATTTACTTACTCGGGTTTAAGTTGATAAGGACCGGGAATGTATTGTTATGGCAAGTTCTAGAGTCGTAAGAACCAAGCGGCTATTCACACAAGAAACGAAAAATGAGCATTTAGTCAAATGATATGGAATTGTGTGCTCAATAAAGGCTCAAAACTCACTTTTGTGGGAATGGGTTTTTATGTGATCAAGTATATATAATCAAATTTTAAATAAGTTTGTCATGCCTTTTCATAATTTTCTTATGTTGGTTCTTTTTATCACTACGCTATCGGTTGTAAATTTGTAAAAATATAACCTTTTTGAGAGCTTGAATTTCCCGAGTTAAACCTAGACAAGTAAAAAAAAAAAAATGAAATTTTTGAAAAAATTTGGGGTGATTAGCGGTTCCAATAGAGTTTTGTGTGAGGCTTGTATTTAGGACTTGCAAAATTCAAGGTTTTAGCATCCCCCCCACACTTAAATTACACATTGTCCTCAATGTGTCCCAAAAATAAATTTTTAGGTTGATTAGATGTGTAAAATAGTGTTTTTAAAAAGCAAAAATTTGTGTTACTGGGCACTGAACACGGCCCCGTGTTATCCGGGCACGGCCCCGTGTTCAAGTGCCAGTAACAAAATTGAAATAAGAGAAACAGAAGTCTGGACACGGGGGCGTGTTGGGTGAACACGGCCCGTGTCCAGTTACCTGTACTGGGCGTTTTCTGCAGGTGGTTCGACACGGGGCCGTGTTGGTTGGGCACGGCCCGTGTTGAACCTTCTGAAAGGGAGAAAATTGTCGGGTTGCCTCGTTCTTGTGCATGGGATCATTTTTCTCGTTCCCCTTTTCATCCTTTACCACCATGAGTGTGTTTTATTCCTGAAAATTAAACTAACTAGAAAACATAAAAATTAATCTAAATTAAACTAAGGATAGTTCCGTGGAATGCCTCCATGGTGCGCCACGTTTATAAGGGTCCTTGGCTAGACCCAAAGCCTGGTCATATGCTACCCAAGTGGGATGTGTTGCATCCCATGTTACACCGTCGGAGAGCGTCATCCAAACTTGAGTCTATGACCTTCATGTAGTTGACCGGATCTTCTTCCTCTACTCGCTTTCCACATTCAAATTTCACCTCCTCATCCCCAAACTTCAATGTTAGAGTTCCGTTATTCATATCCACCAATGCTTGGGCGGTGGCTAGGAATGGCCTCCCGAGGATGAGAGGGACCTCGGTGTCTTCTTCCATGTCTAGGATGACAAAGTCGGTTGGAAAGACGAATTTGTCAACCTTGACTAGCAGATTTTCGGCGACACCATGTGGGAATTTGACGGACCTGTCGGCGAGTTGTATGCTCATCTTTGTGGGGCTTGTTGTTCCTAGGCCGAGTCGCTTGAACATTGATGTGGGCATGAGGTTGATGCTAGCTCCAAGATCGGCTAAAGCATTTCGGACGGGGGACTTCCCAATCGAACAAGGGATTGTGAAGCTCCCGGGGTCGATTTTCTTTTGTGGAAGTTTGTTGAGTACTAGAGCTGAGCATTCTTCGCCTAAGTTAACTAATTGCAATGATTCAATTTTCCTTTTGTGAGTGAGGAAATCCCTCATGAATTTTGCATATTTAGGCATTTGGGTTAGGACCTCAATAAAAGGAATATTAACATGCAATTGTTTTAGTAAACTTTTGAACTTTGCGAATTGCTCATCGGTCTTTTGACGATTTAACCTACCGGGGTACGGGATTGGAGGAGTCTTGGTAGGCTCTTGATTTGGTGTAGAAGCTTTTTCTGGCGCAGGAGGAGTCACAGGCTGACTAGAATGGCTTCTTTCATTTGGCGACAATGGAGCATCCTCGGGACCCACGGTTCGATTTCTTAATGTGATGAGATGTACTTGTGCCTTTGGGTTCGTTTCGGTATTACTGGGTAATGCGCCTTGTGGTCTCTCGGAGAAATTTTGAGCTAGTTGATTTAATTGTTTTTCAACGTTTTGAATGCTAGCTTGTTGATTTCTGAAATTCGATTCCAATTGTTGAAATCGATCCGAGTTTTTCTTTTCAGTGTCAGAGATGAGGCGAGATACAGTATCTTCAAGCCTTTCTCTTCCACCTTGTTGTTGAGGAAAATTTTGCGGTTGTTGAAAATTAGTTCGTTGATTTTGTTGGTTACTACTATTGCCGGGATCTCTCCAACCGAGATTTGGGTGGTTACGCCATCCTTGGTTGTAGGTACCCGTTGGAGGACCCGACGGCCTAGGTCTATTATCCATGTAGTTTACCGTTTCAGTTTGTTCATCTAATTCTTTCATACAACTCCAATTTTCATGTGACCCACCACACCCTTCACAAGCCATAACCGAGGCCGTTTTTGTCATTTCTAGCCTTTTGATTTTTGAAGAGAGGGCCTCGATTTGGGCTTGTAAAGAGGTGCTTTCATCAACCTTATGGGCGCCCGGGGCAATAGATTTATTACCTCGGGGAGTGTGCCATTGAAAATTGGTTTGAGCAATTTCCTCAATTTGGTTATATATTTCATTTGGGCGACGATTACCTAAGAGTCCCCCGGAGCTTGAATCAAGTGTTTGTCTTGTGTGTGGCAACAATCCATTGTAGAAAGTGGATACTTGTTGCCATACCGCTAGACCATGGTGAGGACACTTTCTTAGAAGCTCCTTGAACCTTTCCCAAGTTTCATATAAGGATTCCCCATCCTCTTGTGAGTATGTATTAATTTCAGTCATTAATTTAGCCGTTTTAGCAGGAGGGAAATACTTATACAAAAACTTTTGGGCGAGTTCATCCCAGGTGTTTACCGATCCAACTGGGAGGGTGTTAAGCCAAGCCTTGGCTCGGTCTTTTAGTGAGAAAGGAAACATTCGAAGGCGGATGGCGTCATTTGATGCTCCATTGATCCGAAAGGTATCACATATTTCTAAAAAGTTAGTAATATGTAGATGGGGATCCTCGTCCGCAAGCCCGTGGAAGGTTGCGGAGTTTTGGAGCATTTGTATCAAATGCGGCCGAAGTTCGAAGTTGCTGGGCTCGACATTCGGTGCATTGATAGCAGCGCCAAGATTGCGTACGGTAGGCCGTAGGTAATCCATGAGGGTACGTTGGTCCGCCATTGGAAGTGGGTCCCCCGAAGCTTTCTCTTGATTTTTAGCTTTTAGTCTTTTTCTGAGAAAGCGCTCGGGTTCTTCTAGGGGTTCTTTTATGTCTCTACTAGAACTGGAGCTCATGCACTACGTAGGAGGTTCAAATGTGGCGCCTGGGTTCCGAGTCCTGCAACAAAAACAGAAAAGAACGCTGGTCAGAATGTTCACCACGGCCCCGTGCTCAGTGAACACGGCCCGTGTTGAGAGATACAGTAATTGTTTTCTGGATTCCCAGTTACTGGGAGTTGGACACGACCCCGTGTTGCACCGACACGGCCCCGTGTTCAGCTCTCTGTAACTCAGAAAATAAAAACTGCCAGTGATGATGCTGGGCACGGCCCGTGTCTGACCGGGCACGGCCCGTGCTGAGCTCTGCAGAAGCTGAAAAACTAAGAAAATCCTAAAAAAATAAAAAAGAAAAATAAAAGATGATTAGGCCGTTGATTCCTAACTTTCTTAAAATCCTTGTGTCCCCGGCAGCGGCGCCAAAAACTTGATGCGTGTGAAGTGTCGTATATTTTAGGTGTATATTTTAAGCCCTTTTTAACACTTATTTTAGCCAAGTTTTAAATTTATAAAACACGATATTTCACTAACACTAAACACACATATGGGCAAGTGCACCCATCGTTGAGTGTAGTATAGCGTTGGTAAGATACCGAGGTCGTCCAAGGACACAAGAGCTTTTAATACCGGTTTATCCTCAACGTCTAACCAAAATAAAAGTTTAGAAAAATGTTTTAAACTAAGAAAAATAAAACTAACTAAAATGCTGAAAATAAAAATAAAATAAAAACAGATAGACAAGATGAATCACTTGGTTCCGACTCGTATCTAGTATAACCTTTGATTATTTCCGCACTTTTGCACATAATTAAGAGATTATCTTAGTTATTGTAGTAGGCCCCTCTTTTGAAGGTGACGTTACCCTCACCCCAGTAGTTTGAGTCAGCAGGGATACAATCCTAAAGGGGTGGATTATTGGAAGATAATGAATTAAGTTATTAATGCAGTATTGTGGTAGGCCCCGCTTTTGGCGGTGACGTTACCCTCGACTAAGTAGTCTGAGTCAGCAGGGATACATTCCTAAATAGCCGGGTTATAGTATTAATAGTAGTTAACTTATGAGGGGATCAAAGAGTTTGGACCCCCGCCATCCAATACCGTGAAGTATTGAAGGAGGTCCTACTAAATTTGACCCAGGTCCATTGCAGGACCTCTAAACGCTGAACAATGGCAAGACCTTTACCAAACCGTTCCCTTAACCCCCTACCAGGTAGCCAACATACCTCCATATAGACCGTGGAGATATGAATGGTGAAAATCCTTTATTTTATATAGACAGTAAAATAATGCCAAGACACCACGGACAAACGATAAGGAAAGATCACCTTCAACATAAGTAACTAGTTATTAAAGTCATTAATACAAAACCAAATAAAAAGTGCAAAAGATTAGAAATAAAAAGTATTATACTAGACACTTTGTCTTCACCAAGTGATGTAAGAGACTTAGGCAAACATGGCCTTGATTGTCAAGAACTCTTACGATCAATCTTGGATCCCGAGACGACTCACACACTCTATGATGGACAATGGATGATGGTGGTGGATGATGGTGTTGTGATGGTGGTGGGTGGTGGATGAAGTGTGAGAGAGGTGGTGTGCCAAGGGATGAGATGAAATGAATCCAAGCACTCCTATTTATAGGCTGAACAGAGAGCTGGACACGGCCCCGTGTCCGCTGGACACGGCCCCGTGCCCGTCTGACACTCTCTCTCCTCATTAATTGTAATTCGCAATTACAATAAATGCGCCTGCTGTACTTTCGACACGCCCCCGTGTCCGCTGAGCACGGCCCGTGGTGGGCAATAGAAGCTTCTATAGGTTTGTCTTTTCTGCTGCTTCTTGGGCACGGCCCCGTGCTGGCTGAGCACGGGGCGTGTTCAGCCTTCTGTTTTCTCTATTTTGCTTTGGAAGGTGCCGTTGAGGGTTCGGGCAATCCACTAATGTTCCTTTTCTTGTATTTATGTTGGATTTAGCTGTCTTTTTGCTTCTTTTGCGTTTTTGAGCTCATTTAATCCTGAAAATACAAAAGGAAGACAAAAACACTCTTTTTCCAATATTAGTACTAAAAAAGGGTTAGTTTTATGCCTCATTTGATGTAATTTATATGTTGCATTTTACACACATCATTGAACTACAACGATTTCAGAAGATGTAGCGGCTGGTTGCTGCTGTGATGTACCAGAAGTGTCAGGATTCCCTTGATCTTCGGGATCGTCATCTCTTTTCTTCATAACTTCTTGTTGTTTACAATGATAATTCCACATAGTAACAACTTTGTGGCGAAGAAACTCATAGCCAGCAGTTAGCGTTTTAACTCCATCTTGTATCTTTGTATTCCGTGACTCGTACCATTCTTTCATGTAGTCACATCTTCTTTTAAGATCTTCTGCCAACTTCCGAAGTATAGAGTCGCTTTGCTCTCTTGTTTCTTCTGCAGCTTTCAAACGTGCATTCTCAGCTTTCAGTAGATCAATCTCAGCTTGTTGTCGCTCTATCACCATTTGTTGCTGACCAACAGTGGACTTCAATTTGTTGATTTCCACCAATTGACTGATCTGATCATTTTTCGTGATTTTAATGAAATCAGTTTGCCTCTGAATTCGATCAGCAGCCGCTTCGTATTGAGAAAATAGGAAGTTGTTTTTCTCGTCTTGAGACATCTCTGAGAAAATCCTTTGGCGTTCAGAACTGGGCTGAGAGGTAGCTCTAATTGCAGCAGCCATTGTTCGTTGAGGAACAGCCTGAGGAGTTACAGTTTGAGTTTCCGGAGCTGACGATACTACAGGAGTTTCTTGAACAGGCTCCTGAGGTACAAATTGACGAGCAGAAGTACTCAAATATCTTCTTGCTTTCTTCTTCTGATGTTCAGCCACTTTCTCAGCTTTTCTTTTCTTTATATGTTCCGATTCAGTCTCTTCTGGAACATATTCTGGATCATCTTCAGTTCTAATTTTTCTGTATCTTTTAACCCCATGGTCATCAAGATACATTTCGTATCCAGGCTCGATTAGATCATCAGAATCAGAATCTTCTTCATCATCACTAGCTGATGTACCACCAGTCGCACCAGCACTTGATGTACCACCAGCAGCACCAGCACTTGATGCACCAACAGCACCTGTATCACCACCATCATCACCATCACCTTCACTATCACTTTTCGACGACTCAGAATCCACTGGATCTGGACCAAACTTCTCAATCATTCTTCTCTTCAACTCTGGCTCTTCATTGTCAGATTGGCTATCATCATGACGCCATTTATCATCAGCTGGAGCAACATAATCAGGATTTCCTAGCACGCCGATCAGCTTCCTTGGAGGAACGCTTTCTTTGTATCTTTTGGCGGCAAGGTTCTTAATTATCCTTAATGAATTGAAGTTCATCGCTTCTATCTTCAGAATGTCATTGTCGGCTTTAGGAAGACCAGGATGTTGAACATTCATGATCATTTGAAGAAACCGCGGATACATCCAGAACTTGTTCCCGGTTATTCTACTACTAGTCCTCCTCATATTTTCCTTCATATTATCGAAGATGTACTTTGAGATGCTGAATGGTTTGTTTAACACCAACGCCACCATGAAACCAACGAGATCATTTCCAGCCATATCGTATCCAGCGCGTCTATTGCTGAGACACTGAATGAGAATATGTAATAGGAACTTGTAGCGTAATGGCAGATCACCCTTGTTGATTTGAGTGCTGAATATGTCTCCTGTACACTTCATCCGTAACAAACAACCTCGTGTACACATGATAGGAATAGAATATGGAGCATCCTGTTGATCTTGTAGTTGTAACACCTCGTTCAAGATATCCGGAGAAACAATAACATCCAGATCATTCACACGACCCCTGATAACTTCCATTCCATCCAATTGTACAACGCTTGCAGAATCCCAGAAAGCCTTGATAAGCGATTTGTAAACGGGCGTCGAGAAAGTAACAGCATGATTGATACGCGACTCCCTGATCCATTTCGTGATATCTTTCAGTTCAGTGAGCTTTTCATCTGGATCCAGATAAGCGATTTGATTATGGCGTTTTTCAGACATAATCTCCTATTCCGACTTATTTTCCTTCTTTGTCGCTTTCTTGCGTTTTCCTGCTTTCGGTGCCATCTGTACATGAAAATGTCCACAATGAGTCTTACCAGATATACCATTTGTATTATACATGTATATATACAAGTTATAACATCAAATGAACATATAACACTTTTATACACACATTCTGTTATATAGGCACCAAAACAGAAAATATGCCAAGGCAAGAACAACGAAACAGGAAGACTTCGACGAAACGGAATGATGTGCGACGAAACGGAGTTGACCGTTGACCAGTTCGTTTCGTCGACAGCACCTCGACGAAACGGATTCGTTTCGTCGTTGGTTTAATTCGTCGTTGTTTGATTCGTCGGAATTAGGGTTTTTCGGTTTCGTCATTTGGGGGTTTTTCTGTTTCGTCGATTTGGGGGTTTATACAATAATCAGATCAAAACAAAACAAAACAATATCAACATCTTTGTTTATACCCAAACAAACTGAAATCAACCCATATGTAATGTGTACATGATGTTTGTCTAAAAACCCATTCAAACCAATTTTAAGCAACACAATCAACAACCCCTGTTTCTTTGTTAACCAAAATCCAAACCCTAATCAAAGATGCAATAACATATAATCCCTAAATCTAAGTATTTTATCAAGAATACAAACAAAGATCAAGAGTTCATATGCTAGAAACCAACAATGAGGGTGTCCGAGGATTCCGGACAAAAACCGACGGTTAAAATGTTCGAAATATAACCATGAACATTTTTGTACCTTTGATTTTGATAAACAAGGGTGAGAAAATGAGGGTTTGTGATACGGTAATAGGTTATGGGGTTTGTGTGTTTGGAGAAGGAGAACAGTGATAATTGTTTGAAAAAGTGATTCAATAATTGACCAGGGACCCTTATAAATATCTTCCTTTTCGACGAAACGGACATCTTCGACAAAACGGAATAAGGGCTCGACGAAACGGACAAATGGGCTTGGACATGGGCCTGAAACTTTAGCCCACGACGAAACAGAAACTGGGCCATTTGCGTTTCATCGTTGCTTGGACGAAACGAATCTGTTTCGTCGATTACCAAAACAAGTTTGACTTTTGACTTGACCAGTCTTGTTTCGTCGATAATGATTTTGATTCGTCGACCATAAAGTGCTTCGCCGACAACAATTTTCACAAACACTAAGGCATGAAAATTTTTGACACTGAACAAATTTTGTTTTTAATTGAACACTTTTCAATTTTGATTGAGTTTACAAATGCAAGGACGTTTTATGAAGTAGGTTTCAGGCTTCCGGCAGAAAACACCAAGCAACAACATCGGCTTAATAAAAAACGAACTTTACAAACTACACTAAAAACGAATTTAAAGTGCAGTAAACTAAACGAAAATGCGATAAACTGTGAAAAGCAATAAACAACTGTACCAGTGCAATCTTTTTGCGAATTTCAAGGACAAGGAATCATACCAGCTTACGGTCTTAGTCAACATGATTTTGATTTCTGTTTAAAGCTCTGGATAAGTATACTACCTCGATTATCGGTATTGTTGTCCACATAAGCTCAAACTGATCAGACGTAATCATAATTAAGAGATACGATTAACGGTAAGGATTATACTTACAAGTCGATGCGAATCCACTCTCGACACATTCCCGTATCAAGGTATGCATGAGAATTCATCTTACCGGTGAGTATACCGATTATCATTTGTTTGATCGTATAAAAATGTGAGAAACTCACTTATTTTGATTGAAAACAAGCCCTATGTGATAGAATCACTTATTGATGAGGAACTTGATTTTCAGATGCATGAGGGCACAGGAGCAAGTCCGTGAACAGGTCAGTACTTCCGTACAGCAAAGAGACGAACTTGACTCCCGCAAAGAATCTGTGATATATTATCACTTATTTTGTTTGGACATGTGATTGTTGATCACTTATTGAGGTCGAATGCAATATGTACACGTATGTATGGTATCATGGAAGATCTTAGACTTCGTCTCCGTTATTTTTACGGTTTGATACAACCATGATACCCAGATGATAAGCAGCATAAAGACCGAATATCTCAGATCTCGGCAATCAATCAAACAAAATTTCGGTACTAAGACCATATGCCAATGAATGGTTCCCACTTGACTTGAAGTCTGTTAGGTTTGTATCATCCTGCACATTTTAGTCTGATTGTGAGCCTACCGATACATCGTTAGTATAGATACTTATCATTTCTCAATTTTTGTTTTTCATTTTGAACACGTTGACCGACCACACCAGTGAACATCATCATTTTCCTTTATCCAAGAAACTCATTTTTGTTTTCTATTTTTTTTTAATTTTGAAATTTTCAAACGTAAAGACAGAAAGTAAAGACATCTTTTTGGATTTTGAAATTTTGCAATGTTTTTGTATTTTCTTGAAATTTCTCCCCCTAAAATGCTAAAAGGTTACGAAAACGAAAATCTTTTTGAATTTTTAACGTTTTTAAAGAAAATATTTACAAAAACGATCAGCCAAAGAAGTTTACTCGGGTATCACCTTAATGCCATTGACCAAAAGTAGATAATCAAAACGTGATTTACCAAAAGCTTTTGTAAACAGGTCGGCACGTTGGTGATCGGTGGGGACATGAACAACATCGATTAATTTCTTCTCAAAACAATCACGTATAAAGTGATATTTAATGTCGATGTGTTTTGTCTTGGAATGCTGCACAGGATTTCTAGTGATCTGTAAGGCATCATTATTATCAACAAAAATATGAGTAGATAGGAATTCAAAACCGTAGTCGCGCATTTGTTGTTGTATCCAAAGAACTTGGGAGCAACAACTTGAGGAAGCAATGTATTCTGCTTCACATGTTGAAGTAGCAACACACGTTTGCTTCTTGCACTGCCACGTGACCAGGCGATTTCCTAGGAACTGACATCCTGCTGTTGTCGATTTGCCATCAATTTTGCAACCACCAAAATCAGAATCACTGTAGGCAATTAATTCAAAGCTATCATCCCTAGGGTACCAAAGACCGAGGTCCGGGCATCCCAGCGAAAAATCCTTTTGACAACTGACAGATGAGAGGCCTTCGGGTTTGCTTGATATCTTGCAAGCAGGCACGTTGGATACATGATGTCAGGCCTCGAAGCCGTGAGATACATGAGAGATCCGGTCATGGCGCGATAGTATGAGGAGTTGATGCTTTCACCCTTCAAATCCGGAGTAATCCCGTGATTCTGCGGAAGTGGGGTACCAATGGGCGTTGCATCTGACATTTGGAATCGGCTCAAAATGTCACCAACATATTTAGTCTGATGAATGAATATTCCAGACTCTGTTTGTTGAACTTGTAGGCCCAAGAAGAAATTCATCTCCCCCATTGCGCTCATTTCGAATTTTTCTTGCATAACACGTTCGAATTGCCTGCACAAAGAATCATTAGTAGAACCAAATATTATATCATCAACGTATACCTACACCAGCAGAAGATCTCCATCTAGTTCCTTGATAAAGAGTGTGCAATCAATAAGACCTCGTCGAAATCCATTCTCCAGAAGATAGTTGGATAAGGTTGCGTACCAAGCCCTAGGTGCTTGATGTAAACCATAAAGAGCTTTGTTGAGCAACCAAACCCGATCGGGGTGAATAGGATCTTCAAAACCTAGAGGTTGTTCGACGTGCACCTCTTCTTGAACTAAACCATGAAGAAAAGCACTTTTGACGTCCATCTGGAAGACTTTGAATCCTTTGAAAGAAGCATAAGCTAAGAAGATCCGAATAGCTTCCAGACGTGCAACAGGTGCATAAACTTCATTGTAGTCAATGCCTTCAATCTGGCGAAAACCCTGAACAACCAATCTCGCCTTGTTGCGAATAACAACTCCACGGTCGTCCTTCTTGCATTTATAAACCCACCGTGTGCCAATTTTCTTGTAGTTTTCCGGTTTTTCAACAAGCTTCCAAACACCAAGCTTTTGAAATTGCTGCAGTTCGTCCTGCATGGCTTCAACCCAAGAATTATCTTTTAAAGCTTCCTTCCAAGACTTTGGTTCTTCTTGTGAAACGTAACACGCAAAGGACCAATCGTTTTGAAGACTAGATTCTCTAATGGCTGAATATAAACCAGCATTCTGGTTATTTCTCAGCTGATTACGCGTCTGCACACCGCGTTGGACATCTCCTATAATGTTCTGCTGGGGATGGGTATTGTGAATCCTCAATTCAGGATTTTCATGAACACTAGCATTAATACCCAAATTGTTTAGATTAGGATCAGCAACCAACTCCGCACCAGGAATTTGCGTGGAAGTGGATGCATTCCCTTCAGTAGTATCAACGTTCTGCACTTGAGGAGTTTCTAAAGAAGTGCCGTGAACAGGAGCAACCGGGGCAGAAGTGCCTTCAGTCGCATCAAGATGTTCATCATCTTCCGATGACTCATTGTAGTCAGTAGCATCTTCAAATACTTCATTTTGAACAGTATTGTTAACTGAATTAGAACCTTGTGGGTTAACAATAATTGGTCTTACCAATGACGAGCCGGCAGCGTTGTCACTATCAAATAAGATTTGAACAGCTGCAGATTCTTCGTCAAAGGTTGGCAGATTAAAGGAGTCAAATATCCCATCGTAATCGAACATCCAAGGATCACCCGGAGATCTAACAGGATTTGTATACCTTTGAACCCTTACTTCATTCCAAAGCTCAATCCTTTTGGTGGTCAGATTCCATACACGAAAATTTGGAGTTGCATATCCAAAGAAGAAACCTTCGATAGCTTTTGCGCCAAACTTTCCATCTGGTTCAATCATGGTACATGGACTGCCAAAGGGTTCAAGGAGAGAAAGATCCGGTTTCCTTTTCTGTAGAAGTTCGAAACAAGTTTTGCCATGCCTCTTAACTGTAAGAACTCGGTTCAAAGTGTAGCAAGCAGTCGACACAGCTTCTGCCCAGAATTGAACAGGAAGCTCCGACTCTACCAACATCGTTCTTGCAGTTTCAATAATCGTGCGATTCTTCCTCTCAGCGACACCGTTTTGTTGTGGAGTATAGCGAGAACTGTATTCATGAAGAATGCCTTTAGAAGTACAGAACTCATCCATCACACGGTTCTTGAATTCAGTTCCATTGTCGCTTCGGATCCTCTTCACTTTCAACGTGTATAAATTTTCCAACATTGTAAGAAGATCCTTGAGGATTCCAGGAGTATCACTCTTGTGTTCCATAAAAGCTACCCAAGAAAATCTAGAATAATCATCAGTAACAACCAGACAGTAAGCATCTCCGAATGTTGTCTTGTGTTTCATAGGTCCAAAGAGGTCCATATGAAGACGTTCGAGATGCATGCTAACTGTGTTGATTTTCTTCAGAGGGTGAGACTTCTTTGTTTGTTTCCCTTTCTGGCACGAAACACAGATATCTTGTAGATGAAAACTTCTCACAGGCATGCCATTCACAAGATTATTTTTCACCAAATGGTTCATTTTCCTCAAGTGAATGTGCCCCATTCTTCTGTGCCAAGAAATAGACTCCTTCTCTGTGGCTTTTGAGACAAAACATGTTACTTGCGCAGATGTCGTAATGGCTTGGCTCATATCAAGAATATAAAGATCATTAATCCTTGGAGCCGATAAGAGAATCCATTCATCAAGAATCTTGAATCCAGGTTTAAGCACATAACAAACGGCATCATCGAAATGCACGGTGAACTTCTTATCGCAGATTTGCGACACACTGAGAAGATTATGATCAAGTTGACGAACATAATTGATCTTTTCGAAACATACCACACCATTGGAGATCATTCCTTCTCCGGTGATATCTCCGCCTTTGTCTCCTTTGAACGCGACATAGCCTCCTTTAATATTTCTCACATCGTACAGAAGCCGTAAGTCGCCAGTCATGTGCCTGGATGCCCCACTATCAACAATCCAATGACTACTGATAGTTCCTCCTGGAACACCCTGCACATATCATCCAATGATTAGTTAAGGATGGGGACCCAAGCCATAGTGGTCTTGGGTCATCCCTGAGCATCATGATTTTCCAAACTAACAGCTCCCCCTGAACTTTCACCCGTCTTAGGTTTCCAAGTTTGTTTTTGTTTACCAGTTTGAGTTTTGTAAACAGATTTTGAAACTTCTGGTTTTAAAGGTGAACTTGGTTTCCTTGGAACAGATTTGACCTCAGATTTTAAGGCCTTTTCTATTTTCTTTACATTTTGATGTCGTTGTTTCGTTTCCTGTTCTTTAAAGGTTCTTTTATCATGTTTTGGCGAAACGGGATGACATTGAGGGTAAATCTTTTCAGGTGGTGCTTTCTCAACAAATTTCTCTTTTGGAGTGTTTGCACAATCTTTGATGATGTGCCCAAACTCCCCACATTTAAAACATGTACTCCTCTCAACAAACTTAGGAGAATCGGATCGACGAACAGATGTCGAACCTGTAGAACCTGAGGTACTTGCCTTTTCATCACACCCGTTTGTATATTGAGTGTAATTGTTTTGACTGTTACACTTTAAAATCTTGACTTGTTGTACAAAATCGGTGTTTGATTTGTTTGCAAAAGTCTCAATTTTATCAGTACCCTCAGATGCCACAAATCTGACATCATTGTTTTTCTTTTGATAACGAGCTCCTTTTGTTTCAAATTTTGATTTAGAAACATTTGGCCTTTGAGCTCGTTGAAATGGTTGTTTACCCTTAGGAGCAAAAGGTTGTTGCTTTGTTGGGGATTTTTGATTTCCAAATTGCTTTTGATTTCAGCCTTAGGAATTAGATCACATTGAGTCACAATAACTCTCGGGATCGTCTTTCCCAAAAACTTGCTTGTGTTATCTTCAAAAACTTTATCAATCGATGATGGATTGACGTTTTTAATTGGAAAATCATTATCCAAATAAATTTTGGAATCACCAACCAAAGTATACAACACATTGTTACTCTTAACAGTAGACACAGGTTTCTTTTCATCCTTGACAGGATTAATCACTTGTTTGGCAACTTGTTGCACAACAGGAATAGGAGGATCACAAAGAATATGATTCTCAATTGGAATTTCTATTCCCTTTTTGTTATCAAGTGATTCATCCTGGTCATTAGCATATGTTTCATCATCAGATGAATCATAATCCTCAATAGTTGGAGGACTTTGACACACTGTTGTTGAAGTTTCTGTTTCAACAGATGAGGTTCCCGAGGAGCTGTTCGGTTTGAACCCTAATCCAGTAGTAATTTCCTCATAATTAAGAGGTACACTAGGTTCAAAACGAGGCATATCCTCTTCATCAGGTGGTGGAGCATAATTGTGTCTCAAAGGGGGCGGACATTTCTTATACCCAACACCACTCTTGTTTTTCTTCAGTTGTTGAACGTCAATAATGTGATCGAGCACAAATCGGGAGTTAGAATAACTCTCCAACTTGAGCTTGATTGCATCGTGCTCGCATTTGGCAATGGCTAATTCCTTTTTGGTTTCCTCAACGATATTAATGTAATCGTTAATACTAATTTGTTTATGATAAACAACTTTGGTAACTTCGGAAACACTTTTCTTTAAATTTTCAATTAAAGATTTAAAATCCTTTTCGTTTCTTGTTAAAGCCATATTTGCCTCTTTGCACTTTGACATCTCAACAACCAAACTTTGATTGTGACCATGAATTGTGTCACATTCAAGTTTCACTCTATCACATTCCTGTTTCATATAAGCACAATCACTACATATTCTAGGATTTTCAGATGTTACCTGACTCGAAGAGGCTGAAACATTTGCCATAAAGGCAGTTTGAAAAGAAAAAGATCCGTCTTCAGAGAAGAACTTCTCCATTTCCTTAGATGCTATCCCAGCCTTCTTGATAAGAACATATTTCTGAGACTTCAACTCCTCTGCTTTATTTAATAAATCATCAATATCAGAACTTGCTTCTTCTTTCACATCACCCGAAATAGAACTTTCTTCATCAGAACTCCCGGTATAACCAGAACTGTCGTCACTTTCAGAAAATTCTTCCCTATGAATGTGCTTGATGTGATTGATGATCTTTGCGTAACACGTGGTTCCTCCTCCTTCATTATCACTTTCCCCTAATTGTACAGACAAATTACACCCTTCATCTGTTTGAACAGTCAATGCACGAGTGTTGTTTGATGGTCCAGACTGGTTCTGGTTGGTGGTGTTGTTCACAGCTACTATCCCTTTTCCACGATTGTCTTGAGTGCCTTGATTGGCATTTGAAGTACTTGTCTGATTTCTGAAGGGGTTCTGATTGCCTTGCTTGGTTGGTCGGGTGCATTCACGTTTGAAGTGCCCCTTTTCACCACAATTGAAGCATGTAACCGCTTCTTTATCAAACCCGTACTTCGTATCCTGCTTACTTTCCAAGGAACTTCTTCCCGTTCGAGTCATGAAGTCCTTTGCCCTTCTAACTGCACTTGCAAACGCCCACTTTATATCCATCAACTCCATTTCATCACGGTCGATTTGTTGATAATCTTCGTTGGTCATACTGATGTTCCCAATTTGACCTGCGACCAAACCGCAGTATGCACTGACCATTGTATTAATGAGTTCCATGTGCTCCTTTGCTACTTCAATGCTAACTTTTGAGAGGTTCGAAGTATCAACTTTGACAGTGTTCGTGTTTTGGGGTGGAGGATTGTTGGTATAATGTGCTTGTTGTGGTGGTGGTTGGGCTTGAGATTGGGGTATAGATTGTGAAAGATAAGCACCTAAATCAAACTGTGGTTGAGTAGTGGTAACTTGAGGTGGAGGTTGAAAAAGATAAGCACTTTGATTGAACTGTGGTTGAGTACTTTGAGTGAACTGTGGAAACGGAGATGAGCTTGTGTTGGACACAAACGCCGTTTGAAGCTTCGGTTGCTGAACAGAACTAGAACTAGCTGAAGGAGCAAAACCAGGCAAATACATTTCTGTGTTTTGAGGAGCTGCAATCCTTTTAGCTTTCCGAGTTTCCTCTTCATTCTTTTGCTCCAACTTCTGAACGAATTCATAGATAGAGACATTTGCCCCATCCAGAGCACCCGTATGCTTTAGAAGTTCAATGAATGGACTCCACTTAGGAGGTAGAGCATCAGCTAACCGTGCAATCATTTCCAAATGAGTTGCCAGAACCTTATAAGAACACATTTCACTAATCAAATGATAGAAACGAGAAGTCATATCCTTTAGGGTTTCATTCTCCAAGGATTGAAATGATTCAAATTCTTTCTTCAAAAGATCATGGCGTATCTTTCTAGTAGCTGCATTTCCTTCTCCTCTTGTTTCCAATGCATCCCATAAAGCTTTCGTGTTCTTACTATAAGAGAATTGATGATAGATGTCTTTATGAAGAGCTTGTGTTAGAAAAGAAAATGCCTTCTTCTCTAAATCATAGGCTTTCTTGTCATCTTCAAGCATATTAGAAATACCAGTGGCAGTTGATGCTGCTGCTTCGAGATCCGGGTTACATGCAGTAATGAAACACGTCCAAAGTTCGACGTTTTGCCCTAGAATGTATGTGTGAAAACGACCCTTCCATGATGGATAGTCGTTCATCTGATTTAGCTTTGGCGGGCGATTGTTGCTACCCGTCTCACTCTCACTGAGCAATAGATTTTGAATGTTTTGATTTTGATTCGACACCATTGCCCATTGACCTGCACTTATTGATTGTTGTTGTTGAGGCAAGGAATTCATTAACAATTCGGCCAACGAAGGCTGATTTTGACTTGGTCTTGGGTCCGAACTCCAATCCCACAGACCTGTACTACTCATATTTGGTATATGAATGATATTTCCTGGTCAAACACTTGAAAATAAACAATTAGATCACTTTTGCAAGTCCTCTGTATAAAATTGACAACACACACGACGAAACACTTTCCGCGAAACAAACTTGTTTCGTCGATATGGATGATGACAAAACAGACTTGTTTTGTTGAAGATATTATGACGAAACAGACTTTGTTTTGTCGAAGATATTTTTGACGAAACGCTTTTGTTTCATCGCCTGCTTGTTTCGATGAGGATAAGGTCGCAGACAGCTGGTGAAATAGTTGGTGAGATTTTTCAACTATAGTCGTTTCTTTTTTCTGACACTGTGTGCTTAATTTCAACTCATATCATGAAACATAATACCAATGCAAGTATGGTCTATATTTTAATCAAGTTAAATTCTTTTTGAATTTGCTATTGATTTTAAATCCAAGAATATCAAGAACACTTTGAAGGTAATATGAAGATATGAAGAACCAGACCCAGAAACTATGAGTTTTCCGGTCAACAATAATTTTCCGAAACACAAAAATGCACAAGACTTTCACTAAAAACCCGGTTTAAAGCATGAACAAACAATCTAACAAGGTTTTTGATAAAACTCTTTAGCAAATAACAAGAAACCAACAGATTTTATGAATAATTTTCCAGAAAATATGATTTTTCAAGAAACACTTTTCAGAAAATCAACAACAAATGCTTGATAAAAACCGAACTATGTTTGATTTTAAACAAGGATAAGACCCTTTCGCTCTGATACCACTTGTAGGTCCCGAAATCTGAGGATCGATAACGAACCGAATCACTTGTTTATAGCAAACACGGTCACGTGTGCGGAATCCACGTAACTATGTCAAATCAAACATATAAAGCAACACAGTAAAACACACGAGGTATAATCAATGAAACGCAATCTATTGATCAAATGGGATGAGAACAAAGAACAAACTGATACTAACACAGTTTTGACAGAGTTTCTTTATGGGTATTTTCTCATCTAGTTTCTAAGTGAAACCAGACAGTGTTTATATAGTCCCTGGGCCCAAGTCTCGACGAAACACAAGGTGCTACGACGAAACACACATTGGGCCTAAACCGGCCCACTACACGACGAAACAAGTCTGTTTCTTCATGAATGTCGACGAAACGGAATGTATTGGACATTAGGCTGTTTCGTCGTGAGGTGTTCAACGAAACAACTCTGTTTCGTCGAAGGCTGCATCAACTGTGTTGTTTGCTGCAAACAGACAGCAACAAACAGAACATATAAACATTACAATAATGACCATATTACCCTTGTATGCAACATGCATTGTTTGTAATACATTACATATCAAACAGAGACAAATAAGTTGGACACAAGCGGATAGGAGGATATCCGACTTGGTCGACGTCAAATACAGACTCGATAAACGTTAAAAGACCGTACACAATACATCGTTAAATATAAGACTAGTTACAGACACTAAAAATGCATCAACAACGTCCATTTGTGATGTAGGGCCTACGAGCCATATTCATTGTCATATAAGACAAAAGACAGTTGTAGTCTATGACTCCTTGTCAAGAAAGGTAATGAACTACGATTCAAGCCTTAATGCCTCGATCCTATAAGATCATGGCTTATAAATTAAATTGTCCCTGTGACTAGGCCTTATGTGCCATTAATAATACCCTTAATACTTCATAATTAGGATAAATTATAATGAAAATCCTAAATAAACGTGTTTAATAAATTAACCAAATATGGTTTATAATTGCCATGGTTAATGAATCAGCAAAGGGATGATCCCATAAATAACCTCTGAATAAGATATTGTCAATTGTTTTGTAGCAATCAAGCTACATGGCTGAATCGGAGGAAGTAAACAGTCACCCGAGAGAAAATCATGATACCACCAGGATTAATGTAGCTAGTGCGGATCTACAGGCATTAATAGACAATGCTGTTACTAGGGCACTTGACAGACAATTCAAAGAATCAAGTGGTACACACTCTAAGACTCTATCTATGGCACATAGTAAGCCCCTATCTAAAGTAAATGAGTCAAAGAAGGACGATGCTCGTCACTCGTCGAATCAAAGAAGTGTTCCATCTAAACAAATTTTGTTCAACCAAGAGCCTCGTGTTAAGGGTTGTTCTTATAAGTATTTCATCTCCTGTAAGCCCAGATATTTCACAGGAGAGAAGGGTGCCATCGATTGTATGACCTGGCTCGATGAGATGGATACAGTGGTTGACATTAGTGGTTGTGCAGAGCAGGACGTTGTGAAGTTTGTGTCATAATCGTTTAAGGGAGAAGCTCTAGCTTGGTGGAGATCACTGATTCCAGCTACAGGAAAGATCCACTTATATAGCATGTCTTGGGAGCAGTTTGTTGCTCTAATCAAAGAAAATTTCTGCCATCAACATGAAGTTGAGAAGATTGAGACTGATTTCTTAACTTTAGTTATGAAGAATTTAGACTGTCAGCCTTATCTCATGAGCTTCAACACTATGTCACGTTTGGTTCCATACTTGGTTACACCAGAACCAAAACGTATAGCTTGATTCATTGGAGGTTTAGCTCCGGAGATTAAGGCGAGTGTGAAGGCATCAAGACCTACTACCTTTAGGTCAGTGGCTGATTTATCATTGTCTCTTACCCTTGACGCGGTCAGGCAGAGATCGCTTAGGAATTCAGATGAGGGGAAGAGGAAGCGTGAGGATGAGAACTCACAGCATTCCGATAAGAAGCACAAAGGGAACTCTGATCACAAGAAGAGTTCTGGGTCTAGAAAGGATGATCAACAGCCGAGTGAAAAGCCCAAGTGTAAAATTTGCAAGAAACGCCATCTGGGAAAGTACAGGTATGAATCAAAGTCCCAATCGCAGCCAAGAGCTTGTGGGATCTGTAAGTCTTCTGAGCATAAGACGTTGGATTGTAAGAAAATTAAGGATGCGACTTGTTACAACTGTAACGAGAAGGGGCATATCAAGTCCAACTGCCCAAAGTATGCGAAGAAACCTGAAGAAGGCAAGAAGACCAATGCTCGGGTCTTCCAAATGAATGCTCAAGAAGCAATCCAGAATGACAACGTGATAACAGGCACCTTTCTTATCAATGATGTCTATGCAAGGGTATTGTTTGATTCGGGTGCAGATAAGTCATTTGTAGATAATAAGTTTTGTAAATTGTTAAATCTGCCTGTTAAAACCCTAAGCACAAAATACGAAGTAGAATTGGCCGATGGTACCATAGAAACCTCTTCAATCGTGTTAGATGGATGTTTCATATCCATTAGGAACCACTCTTTTCCATTGTCTTTGCTTCCTTTGAAACTAGCTGGATTCGACAAAGTAATAGGCATGGATTGGTTATCTCATAACCAAGCTCAGATCATTTGTGAAAAGAAAAAAGTGGTTATCAAGACTCCGTATGGTGAGCCACTTACCATACAAGGAGACACTCATCATGGGTTGCCTAAGCAAGTGTCTATGCTTAAGGCATCAAGGTGCATGAAGAAATGTTGTGTCATTTATATGGAACAAGTGACAATTGATGAACCAAAGCCCAAGATTGAAGACATTCCCATCATTTCTGAATACCCTGATGTATTCCCTGAAGAACTACCTGGTTTACCCCCAGATAGGCAAGTGGAGTTCAGAATCGACATTATACCTGGAGCATCACCTGTTGCAAGAGCACCTTACCGGTTGGACCCAACTGAGATGAAAGAGTTGAGAACTCAGTTGGATGATTTGTTGGCAAAAGGATTTATTCGACCTAGCTCATCTCCTTGGGGAGCACCGATCCTGTTTGTGAAGAAAAAGGATGGATCAATGCGTTTATGCATTGATTATCAAGAGCTGAACAAGGTTACAATCAAGAACAGATATCCATTGCCCAGGATCGATGATCTATTCGATCAACTTCAAGGAGCAAGTTACTTCTTCAAGATTGACTTAAGATCAGGTTATCATCAGCTGAAGGTTAGAGATGAAGATGTGCAGAAGACTGCATTCAGAACTTGCTATGGTCACTACGAGTTCTTAGTGATGCCGTTCGGGCTCACTAATGCACCAGCAGCGTTCATGGACCTCATGAATCGTGTTTGCAAACCCTCCTTGGACAAGTTTGTCTTTGTCTTCATTGATGACATTCTTATTTATTCGAAAAATCAGGCGGATCATGAGAAGCATCTTCGTTGTATTCTTAAACTTCTTCAGCAAGAAAAGCTCTACGCCAAGTTTTCAAAGTGTGAATTTTAGCTTCGTGAAGTCCAATTCCTTGGACATATGGTGAAGGGGTGAGGTCCCAAAAACCTCATATTGGGAACTTGGGACCATACAAGAACCTCATCCTTTAACCCTCTTTAGACCTTGCGCGGCCGCTCACTGGTCCAACAAAGAGAACTTAAGAGAAAAACAGCGGATAACACCCACGCGTGTGACACCTGTGCCTCCACGGCCATCAAACAAATACTGTATCAATGAAATATTGTATTTCATACTTGGGATTTGTATAAATATGTGTATCCTTTGCACATATCAATTCTTGTTCGATTTCAAGCTTTAAATCGCTTTCTGGAAGGTTATACGCGCACTGATGCGTAAATATAACCCGTTTAATGCAACGAACACTCCGGAAAAGTGAAATAGGCTTAACATACCTTAAATAACCTTTACATACTTAGAATTAAGTTTTGAAGGCTTTGGTATGGCAAAATCGAGTTAATTCGCCTACAGGGACTAAATTTGACAAACTACGAAAGTATGCCAATTTGAACTGTAACAGACATTCCGGAACATGAACATAAGTTAAACACACCTTAAATATCCTTTATATATCTTAGAAATAGGCTTTGAGAGATTCGGTGTGCTAAAATAAACTTTTGAGTCATTCAGGGACTAAAAGCGTCAAAAAGTGCACAAGTTTGCATTTTCGCACATAACTTACGTTCTGAATACATCCGGACATCCAAAAATTGATGTAAGCACTAAAATATTTTATTTTAGTGTTTGGCATGAGAAAATTCCATTCGTCACGCAAGTTGGATCGTTTTTCGCGCTTATGCACATTCCGTCGTAATTAAGCGAACATCGCGATCGTACGACCAAACGAACCGACATCCGGGATATTCTTGAGCATGTTTCATGTCCACAATGTTTAGGCATCATTTTAGGGCCTTGAAAATGGCTTAAAGAGCCTTAAACATCTTGGAAATTGCCTTAATACACAACGGGGACTGAAATGGAAACATTGGAAAGTGTTTGCTGATCAGGGGGACCTTAGCGTGACACCTAGTCCCCTTGGCGACACGCGAGGCCCCTTCTGATCAGCAAAAGTCATTTTTCAGCTGTTAACAGCCCTTAGACACCCCCAAAGGCCAATGCCACATGTCAAACTCTTGTGGTGGGGGCAAAATGATGCACCATAACATTTCAACACTTGGACGGCCTAGATCGAAGCACGTTTTTCAAGAAACGATCCTAACGGTCTTGGTTTTCCTATAAATTCCCAACCCCCACTCCTTGCAAACCCACATTTAATCTGAGTTTTTCTCTAAGTGGTTGTGATTTCTCACTTCCTACCTGAGATTACTTGGAATCAAATCTTGCGGGGACCCTTTGTAAGTGTTCCTTCGTTCTTTTATTGCTTTTCGAGTCTGAAAGTCAAACTTTGTTTGACTTTCTGAATTGACCAGTTTATGGTCAATGCGAAGTTCGTTTGAACTTCATAACGTGAGCGTAATCACGATGGTTATAGTCCCTAGCGACTATACCTACTGATTACCACGTTATCTAGGCTCAGTGACGAGTCGTAGTTTCGGCCAAAATGCGCATTCTTGCGTATTTTGTAACCAAACTACTCATAGGTATCAAAACCGTTTGTTTTGATACCAAACCTGTTTTCTAAACTTAGTTAAGCATGTTTTAACATGCTTAGCTCGTCACTTTTAGTTTAGTGCTTATATAGGGTCGTAAGGTAAGCGATCTAAACAATCGCTTATACTTTAGAACCCGACCCGTTTGGTCGATCATTAGGATCCGACCAAACACATTAGGTGACCATAGTATATAGGGAATAACCTTCTGAGGTTATACCTTATGGTCACGGCGTTTAGTTAGTTGTATGATAGGTAGTTTATATGCCTTAGGTAAAGGACCAAAATGCCCTTTTTGCACCAAAATTCATATTAAGCATATGTAACATAACTTTTGATATCTAAACTGATTTGGCAAAAATATTAGACATGTTAAGGCATATTTTACTTATCATAGGGTTAGTTAGGCGGTCCGAACGCGTTTCACGCGAACGACGCGTTAAAGTAGCATAAGCTACCTAAACGGGTCGTAATGGGTCGTAAGCACTTAGGTTAGGTTTCATTTTAGTATGTGGGCTTTGTTAAACCATATTACATGAGTTCACATACTCATTTGGTTTACGAACCCTCATTTTATCTGATCCTCCGATTTAGGTCCGGTATATTAACATAGTTACCTATATTAGGTGCCGTTTGATTCCGTGATCTCTAGCATTGCTTGGTGGTTATCTTAGGACTTCTGAGCAATCTCAAGTGAGTACATAGACCCCTCTTTTACTGTTTTCCAAACTGTTTTGGGGTGAAACACATGTGCCTACTTGTTACTTTCATGCTTTCCTGTTTTCACATAATATACTTGCTATGTTCATTAGTACATTTATAGTACATCGTTTTACATTACATTCTATGGTATGTATGCCCATTGTGTGCGTACTTAGTACATTATTTTACATTACATTCTATGCTATGTATGCCCATTGTGTGCGTACTTAGTACATTATTTTACATTACATTTTATGCTATGTATGCCCATTGTGTGCGTACTTAGTACATTATTTTACATTACATTCTATGCTATGTATGCCCATTGTGTGCGTACTTAGTACATTATTTTACATTACATTTTATGCTATGAATGCCCATTGTGTGCGTACTTAGTACATTTATTATTCATCACATGTTTACATTTTGGTATGACATTTGGTTTGTTTAAATGAGACAATGTACATTCATTAACACCGATCATGCCGCTCGGTAGTAGGTAGTGGTACCATAGGACTTGACAAATCCCATTCCTGTAATCTTGGGTTTGTTTGGATGGAAGGAATGACCGAATCCGAATACATTTTTTGATAACCTTTACTAAAAGGGTTATCCGACTGTCGCAAGGCTTGGATGTATGAATTTTCACAATACCGCATAGATGTTTATATCAGTATAGCATGCATTTATTATACAAAACATAACTTTGATTTAAACCATGTTTTACTTCAATACCTTGTTTTTGTGCATTTTACATATGGTTTAGTTGATATATTTCACTTACCATACATAAACATTTCGACATTTACATACACAATTCATGATTTACATTAGACATAAACATTTTGACATTTGATTGTACATAAACATTTTACATTGGTGGTTTGGTTTGAGTAAGTGATTTAAGTAACATGGCGTGTGTAATATGATACAAGCATGGTGGATACGCCGCTGGTACTTCCTATATATAAGTGTTTGTATGGTATTACATATCGTAGCGTTATTTGAATCATTTCAATTTGAGACATATAACATTTTATACAAATAACATACTTTTCACAAGACATTGTTTTACAAACAACTTATCTTATTCAAACTCATTTTACTTGGTTATTCATTTAACCATACATTATTCTCTTATTTATACATATCATCTGAACTTATTGATTTTCAAACGATTTACAAAACAAATCAATTTACAAGGTTCATGACTGACTTTTGCTAAACAACTTTTTTTTTAAACTTACAAGTCATGAATCCTATTTTCACAAAACCTATGTATCTCACAGGCATTTTTATGCTGACGTACCAATTTTCACATGTGTTTCAGGATATGATGCATATGATTTATCAAGATACACTTAGGCGGCCTTGGGCCTTAGTGACAATAAAAGATGCAAGACTAGTTGTTTATGTTATATTTCTTTGATTGTCAAGACATTGTAACTCTTTTAAATCAATAAAACAATATTTCAATTTCCATGTGTTATGAAACAATGATTCTGTTACAACACTCCCCGACGTTTCCGCCACGTTTTGTTGTTTTACGTGGTCGGGGTGTGACAGAAAAGTTGGTATCAGAGCTCATGGTTATAGGGAATTAGGTTATTAGTAATACTTTGACCTAGTCTATAACCTTCCTAGGACCCTAACGCGAGTTTACTTGCGTTTAGTCATAAAACAATACTGTCACATATCCTTAGGCGACAACCACAACAAGAACATAAATTTCAAAACCGCTTTGAAAACTAATCATCTGTTCTAGGATGATCGATTACTAGGTTTTGAACCCTCTATTGTAAGGTTTTGAACCCTCTATTGTAAGGTTTTGAACCCTCTGTTATAAGGTTTTGAACCCTCTAAGTTTTCAAATCTCATCAAAGTTTGGGTCTTATAATGTGAACACGTGCAAACTGGAAGAGTGAATGCCTGTACCCTGAGTTTTCTGTCGAAGGCTAGAGTGTTCGTACAAATCCGCAGTATCGGACCAGTCACTCTTACCTGGGAACTCTTGGGGTGAGTGTTCACTTATAGGCGAGCATGTCTTCAGTGATACATTAATATGACCTGTTTACTTTGATTAGTCACCGTCTCATTTGTTGCCCTAGGTAGCAAACAAATGATCGCAATTTCTATGCGTTGTCATTTTGTTTTATTTGCTGATAACATTTCATTTGTTTCCCCCTATGTCTTTCATTTCCTTCTAGAATGTCTCTTCCTCTCAGCAACGGTCAAATGTCCGAGCGAACAGCCAAATTTGCCCAGCGATTAGGCGAAGTGATTCTGAAGACTGTGGATTTAGGCATTGCCATGTATCATCTCCAGGATGAAGCCACTCAAGAGTCACCAAAGGAGACAGAGGCCAAGCCTTCACCTAAACCAAAGAAACGTAAAGCTTCAAAGAATCCCACAGCGGTTGCACCAAAACAGGCAAGACCTAGCCAAGTGACAGCACCACCAGCCAAGAAACCAATCAAGGAATCAAAGACAATGGATGAACAGACTGGATCCCCTAAGAAGTCAAAGAAGCGAAAGGCTTCTCAGAACTTCGCCGTGGTCGCTCACAATGGTCAAGCCATCCCCAACCAACCAGCTCAACCCCCTGCTAGGAAGCCGTACAATGGAACTGCACCCTTGTGCAACCAATGTAACCTTCATCATCACGCTAGTGTGAAGTGCCGCAAATGCCAGATTTGTGGACTTATAGGTCATACAGCAGGGGTTTGCTCAACTGCAGCTGTACCAAATCAAACAGGACCCATCCGCGTGGCAACACCACCTGCTAAGAAGCAATACAAGGGGACGGCACCAATATGCGACAAATGTAATGGGCATCACCAAGCTCACTTACCATGTCGTCTGTGTGTATCATGTGGGCGAGTTGGTCACCTGGCAAGTGCTTGTCGATGTAACCCGAACCAAGGTGGTCCAAATCAACCACAAGCCGACTCTGCTCAAGCTCGTTTCTCACCAGGGTCTTGCTACAACTGTGGCGAGATGGGCCATTTCCTAAGGGATTGCCCAAAGCTTGCCAATGCAAATCCAACCCACGGATGAGCAGTTGGCTGACTAGAAGATGTTGATGTCTTATGCTTTTGTTCTTCTGTTTTCTTGTAATGTGAAACAATCTGTTTTGTTTATAAATAAATTATTGTTCACAATTCTGATATACAAGTGTAGTTACATGTGTGTATGACTTTTCCTATGATACCTACATCAAGAAACTATGTACCTTACAAACTACTCTTGTGATTTCTCTCTTTCAAATGATCGCTCATGATTCCCTCGAAAATTTTAAGTACTCGTTTCACTCTAAGAAACAAAGTACAGAAAATAAAGTGACATTATGAGTAATCATGCTTCTGCACATCTGTGCCTTTGAATCCTTGGTTAGATAACTAAGGGCATTTTCAAATCTCATACCCATTACGTTTTGATTTTTCAACATACACAGTACAAGTATTTCAAAAACAATCTTCATGATCTCAAAACATTTCATATAGTTTGAAAACAATTTTTTTTAAATGCATTGTCTATGTTATTTCAAAAACATTGGCTATGCTTTCAAAAACAACCTTCATAATTTCAAAATGTTTCATATAGTTTGAAGACAATATTAACACAGTACCTTTTCTTATCAAGTGCATGATTTCGAAAAGCATCATTCATGTTTTTCAAAAACCTTATACATAATTTCAAAATTCATCGCGCGTGATTTTAAAACATTTTTATAAATATACTTACCTAATACACCTATTTTATGATTTCAAAAGTATTATATATAAGGTTTCAAAAACATTGAACACATTTTTTTTAGAACCCCATGCGTAGTTTTCAAAAATATTTTTCCTCATACATTGACTTAACTTTCAGATTCTGCTTCATATGTCGCCTTGACATATCTAGCATCTCAACTTCATAAGCATTTTTACTTCATGTTTTGACTTAAGCACATCCAGTGCAAGGTTTCAAAACAGGTTTCAAAACATCTTCAACTTCTAAAATCCATATGGGATCTTTTTATCTTCACATTTAGACCCTTGTGGATGATTATCATTCAAATCAGAGTCCTTAATTGGATTCCTTATGTATCTAAATTCGAACATTTCGGTTCCTTATAATCAAAATCGAATTTTCTTTTTAAAATCTTTCTATCTTTATAGTTAGATTCTTGATATTGTTTAAAGTACCAAATGAAATCCACGGAATGGATTCCTAGTGTGCTTTAAATGCATGTACGCAATCAACAAAACAAATTGACAAATAAACAATCTTTGTGGTTATACGACTATGTGTTTATGCATCTTGTGTTTTCTTTTATGCATTTTTTGTTTTTGTATACTCTGGATATTCGTTATCCAAATCCTCGTAGAATCTTTCATATCTTCATATGAGGGATTCATAGTAGGATATTCAAAAAGGTACTACCTTAGATCCTTATTGGGCTTCTATGTAATAGTTAAGACCATTGGGTTATATAGTACCATTCCATGTTTCATAAGAGACCCTTTTAGGGGTCTAGTAAAAAAGATTGATTCAAAAACCTGGTTAAGAATGACATGTGATGATATAAGCTGAAAAGACTCCTTGGTTGTCTATTAAAATCATTTATTGATTTAATAAAGGGACCCTATGGTGGTCTAGTCACATTCATCACAAGAATTGTTCATTTGGTTTTCCCCTACACATTATAAAATAGACTGTGTGGACTATGCAAGGAATTGTCTAATTATGGACGCGTACATAATTATGAAATTCAGTGCACAGAAACCCAGTAAGATTTATTATGTGTAAGAACCAATAGTGACAACAATAACAAAATGAGAACGATGTAATGGAGGTACGGTGGACGCACCAATGACGCTTCTTATACTTGTATATAAGTATCCCTCTTACATTGCAAGCATGATGTTATTAAAGTTACTAGAAGTTCAGAACCCTAACCAATGTTGTTCGATCTTTTCAACTTCATGTTTCAAGCTCTCACAAGTTTCCTCTGAATAAATTTCGGGACGAAATTTCCTAAAGTAGGGGAGACTGTGACACCTGTGCCTCCACGGCCATCAAATAAATACTGTATCAATGAAATATTGTATTTCATACTTGGGATTTGTATAAATATGTGTATCCTTTGCACATATCAATTCTTGTTCGATTTCAAGCTTTAAATCGCTTTCTGGAAGGTTATACGCGCACTGATGCGTAAATATAACCCGTTTAATGCAACGAACACTCCGGAAAAGTGAAATAGGCTTAACATACCTTAAATAACCTTTACATACTTAGAATTAAGTTTTGAAGGATTTGGTATGGCAAAATCGAGTTAATTCGCCTACAGGGACTAAATTTGACAAACTACGAAAGTATGCCAATTTGAACTGTAACAGACATTCCGGAACATGAACATAAGTTAAACACACCTTAAATATCCTTTATATAGCTTAGAAATAGGCTTTGAGAGGTTCGGTGTGCTAAAATAAACTTTTGAGTCATTCAGGGACTAAAAGCGTCAAAAAGTGCACAAGTTTGCATTTTCGCACATAACTTACGTTCTGAATACATCCGGACATCCAAAAATTGATGTAAGCACTAAAATATTTTATTTTAGTGTTTGGCATGAGAAAAATCCATTCGTCACGCAAGTTGGATCGTTTTTCGCGCTTATGCGCATTCCGTCGTAATTAAGCGAACATCGCGATCGTACGACCAAACGAACCGACATCCGGGATATTCTTGAGCATGTTTCATGTCCACAATGTTTAGGAATCATTTTAGGGCCTTGAAAATGGCTTAACGAGCCTTAAACATGTCGAAAATGGCCTTAATACACAACGGGGACTGAAATGGAAACATTGGAAAGTGTTTGCTGATCAGGGGGACCTTAGCGTGACACCTAGCCCCCTTGGCGTCACGCGAGGCCCCTTCTGATCAGCAAAAGTCATTTTTTAGCTGTTAACAGCCCTTAGACACCCCCAAAGGCCAATTCCACATGTCAAACTCTTGTGGTGGGGGCAAAATGATGCACCATAACATTTCAACACTTGGACGGCCTAGATCGAAGCACATTTTTCAAGAAACGATCCTAACGGTCTTGGTTTTCCTATAAATACCCAACCCCCACTCCTTGAAAACCCACATTTAATCTGAGTTTTTCTCTAAGTGGTTGTGATTTCTCACTTCCTACCTGAGATTACTTGGAATCAAATCTTGCGGGGACCCTTTGTAAGTGTTCCTTCGTTCTTTTATTGCTTTTCGAGTCCGAAAGTCAAAATTTGTTTGACTTTCTGCATTGACCAGTTTATGGTCAATGCGAAGTTCGTTTGAACTTCATAACGTGAGTGTAATCACGATGGTTATAGTCCCTAGCGACTATACCTACTGATTACCACGTTATCTAGGCTCAGTGACGAGTCGTAGTTTCGGCCAAAATGCGCATTCTTGCGTATTTTGTAACCAAACTACTCATAGGTATCAAAACCGTTTGTTTTGATACCAAACCTGTTTTCTAAACTTAGTTAAGCATGTTTTAACATGCTTAGCTCGTCACTATTAGTTTAGTGCTTATATAGGGTCGTAAGGTAAGCGATCTAAACAATCGCTTATACTTTCGAACCCGACCCGTTTGGTTGATCATTAGGATCCGACCAAACACATTAGGTGACCATAGTATATAGGGAATAACCTTCCGAGGTTATACCTTATGGTCACGGCGTTTAGTTAGTTGTATGATAGGTAGTTTATATGCCTTAGGTAAAGGACCAAAATGCCCTTTTTGCACCAAAATTCATATTAAGCATATGTAACATAACTTTTGATATCTAAACTGATTTGGAAACAATATTAGACATGTTAAGGCATATTTTACTTATCATAGGGCTAGTTAGGCGGTCCGAACGCGTTTCACGCGAACTACGCGTTAAAGTAGCATAAGCTACCTAAACGGGTCGTAATGGGTCGTAAGCACTTAGGTTAGGTTTCATTTTAGTATGTGGGCTTTGTTAAACCATATTACATGAGTTCACATACTCATTTGGTTTACGAACCCTCATTTTATCCGATCCTCCGATTCAGGTCCGGTATATTAACATAGTTACCTATATTAGGTGCCGTTTGATTCCGTGATCTCTAGCATTGCTTGGTGGTTATCTTAGGACTTCTGAGCAATCTCAAGTGAGTACATAGACCCCTCTTTTACTGTTTTCCAAACTGTTTTGGGGTGAAACACATGTGCCTACTTGTTACTTTCATGCTTTCCTGTTTTCACATCATATACTTGCTTTGTTCATTAGTACATTTATAGTACATCGTTTTACATTACATTCTATGCTATGTATGCCCATTGTGTGCGTACTTAGTACATTATTTTACATTACATTCTATGCTATGTATGCCCATTGTGTGCGTACTTAGTACATTATTTTACATTACATTTTATGCTATGTATGCCCATTGTGTGCGTACTTAGTACATTATTTTACATTACATTCTATGCTATGTATGCCCATTGTGTGCGTACTTAGTACATTATTTTACATTACATTTTATGCTATGTATGCCCATTGTGTGCGTACTTAGTACATTTATTATTCATCACATGTTTATATTTTGGTATGACATTTGGTTTGTTTAAATGAGACAATGTACATTCATTAACACCGATCATGCCGCTCAGTAGTAGGTAGTGGTACCATAAGACTTGACAAATCCCATTCCTGTAATCTTGGGTTTGTTTGGATGGAAGGAATGACCGAATCCGAATACATTTTTTGATAACCTTTACTAAAAGGGTTATCCGACTGTCGCAAGGCTTGGATGTATGAATTTTCACAATACCGCATAGATGTTTATATCAGTATAGCATGCATTTATTACACAAAACATAACTTTGATTTAAACCATGGTTTACTTCAAAACCTTGTTTTTGTGCATTTTACATATGGTTTAGTTGATATATTTCACTTACCATACATAAACATTTCGACATTTACATACACAATTCATGATTTACATTAGACATAAACATTTTGACATTTGATTATACATAAACATTTTACATTGGTGGTTTGGTTTGAGTAAGTGATTTAAGTAACATGGCGTGTGTAATATGATACAAGCATGGTGGATACGCCGCTGGTACTTCCTATATATAAGTGTTTGTATGGTATTACATATCGTAGCGTTATTTGAATCATTTCAATTTGAGACATATAACATTTTATACAAATAACATACTTTTCACAAGACATTGTTTTACAAACAACTTATCTTATACAAACTCATTTTACTTGGTTATTCATTTAACCATACATTATTCTCTTATTTATACATATCATCTGAACTTATTGATTTTCAAACGATTTACAAAACAAATCAATTTACAAGGTTCATGACTGACTTTTGCTAAACAACTTTTTTTTTAAACTTACAAGTCATGAATCCTATTTTCACAAAACCTATGTATCTCACAGGCATTTTTATGCTGACGTACCAATTTTCACATGTGTTTCAGGATATGATGCATATGATTTATCAAGATACACTTAGGCGGCCTTGGGCCTTAGTGACAATAAAAGATGCAAGACTAGTTGTTTATGTTATATTTCTTTGATTGTCAAGACATTGTAACTCTTTTAAATCAATAAAACAATATTTCAATTTCCATGTGTTATGAAACAATGATTCTGTTACAACACTCCCCGACGTTTCCGCCACGTTTTGTTGTTTTACGTGGTCGGGGTGTGACAACGCGCCAAAAGGAAGTTAACGAGTCCTTGCGCCATTCTCCATAACAAACAGGGATAAAAATCCTAGTTAAAAACCTCCACTTAATAATACCCAGATTTGGATATTATTTAAGCTGACACCACACGATAAGGAGCCACACCGGATTATGGCAATAATCTTCTAGAAGACTCAATCGTGCACCACCAGACGGTTATAACCGTCTGAGACACGTGTCATCATCCCAGGCCATCCTGAAAACACGATGATGGCATGGAATTGGAGAGAAACCTCCACTTGCCCACTTTCCACGTGGTAACTCCCCAGCCTTTGATTAAGATCGCGATCCGTGTGCTCTCACAATCCGATCAAGAGCATTAACGGAGGGAAAATAACCGCGTATGGAGTTAGCATCTTCCGTTAATATTTCAACAACGAATTTTCCCGTCCAAACTCCCGGCTATAAATATGAGAGTAATTCAGGTATGAACTTCAGGTCACATTCACTTCAGTAATACTTCTTCTTCTTCATAAACACATACTTATTCTCACGCCGGAGTCGGGTTACCGAGAGAACCTCCCTTCTCCCCGTAACGAGGCTAACGGTGTTCTGTTTTGCAGTGTTCATCGGAGAAGAAGACCTGTCCCTTCAAATCAAACGAGAGAGAACCACCCTTTTATGCAGAACCTAACCACCTGGATAATTTGATTCCGGTCATTTAGCCAGTGTTTCTTCATTGGCGCCCACCGATTTCTCTGTTTCACCTATTTTTTCTCGTTTTGATTTAAGTTTCTTCACTTTCTGTTCTATATGGCAGAGAATTCATCATTTCACCCATCAAGTCCTCAATCTGAATCCAAGGGTTTCGAAACCCGAGATAAGCAGATTGACGAATCATGGGAATCAAAGGAAGCAACGACAGTCATTTAGAAGGAAATGACTCTTCGGGAATTCATAATCAACCAGATCCACTCCTAGAAAGAGCCCCGGAATACTGGTTCAACAGATTTTAGATCGCTATACAAAACATCAGATCTGAGTTATCAAACGTCAGATCTGATACACCAAAAGAAAGCAAAAAGAAATTCAACACTACAGTATTGGACCTACAGACACCTAATCAGTGGTACATCCAATCTAGTAGCTATAACAAGATGATTCAAAAATCAGAAGAAACCAACTGTCCGGAAACAGAACCAAAGCAGATACACATGGTGCAGGGGGGTCCTTCACGAAGGCCAAACAAACGAAACCATAATCAGCACTGGAGGGAGCAGCAAGTTGTGTATCCTGTCTTCCCCGGAGGCCCTTAGGAAGAACGACCAGTAATCATTACTGGCATCTTCGGCCACTACAGAACGGATTATATGCTCATAGATCCAGGAAGCTCGATGGATATTATATATGAACAGTGTTTCAAACAATTTGATCCAGAGGATAAAGCACGATTAGAGCCGGTCGACTTTCCTCTCACCGGGTTTTGCAACGAAGCTGTGTTTCCATTAGGAAAAAATGCATTTCCTGTAACTCTGTCAGATGGCGAGCATTCACGCACAGTCACAGTAAATTTCATGGTCATGCCAGCAACATCGCGCCACGATGTTCTGCTAGGAAGAAGATCACAAAGAGAATTCAGCATGATCACTTCTATTTCACATTCTGCCTGCGGGTTTCCAACGGAAACTAGAGTAGCAATTTTGTACTCAAGTAAGGAGGTTATGTACGTGGATGATGAGCCACCAGAAAAGTGGCCAAGCCCTCAGCGCCAAATGATCCGGAAAAATGGATCCTCAACGAAGAATATCCAGAACATACCATATTACTAGGGCACACCATCTCGCCGACAATACGAGTACAATTGAAGGAATTGCTTTCGAATAATAAAGACATATTCGCCTGGTGCCCAGTAGATATGACTAGAATTCCGCGAGAGATAGTGCAACACTGTCTGAATGTCAAACCCTGAGCAGAGCCTGTCGCGCAGGGAAGACGTAGTCTCAGTGCAGGAAAAGCGGAAGCAATGAACGAGCAGGTCACAAAATTACTCAATGACGGAATCCTGCGCGAAGTACAGTACCATACATGGGTCGCTAACCCAGTCATGGTTCAAAAACACAACGGTGGGTGGAGGATGTGCGTCGACTTCAAAGACCTAAATAAAGCTTGCCCAAAAGATTGCTACGCGCTTCCAGAAATAGACAAAAAAGTCGACTCTCTGGCATCCTTCCGCTGGAAGTGTTTTCTCTACTGTTACAAAGGCTACCATCAGGTCCTAATGAAAGAGGAAGATGAAGACAAAACAGCCTTCCGAACCGATAAAGGTATCTTTTGCTACACAAAAATGCCCTTCGGGTTAGGCAATGCCGGGGCTACTTACCAGAGATTGATGGATACATTTTTTGGAGAAGACATCAGGAAAACAGTTGAAGTATACATGGATGACCTCGTCATCATGAGCCACGAAGAGGAAACTATGCTCGAAAATATTCAGCGTACGTTCAATTCATTACGCAGCGTCAACTTAAAGCTCAACCCAACAAAATGTTCTTTCGGGATGGAAGAAGGAAAATTTTTGGGTTTCATAGTGACAAGGGATGGCTTTAAAGTTAACCCGGAGAAGGTGCAAGCCATCCAGCTAATGTCGTCACCTTCAATAATAAAAGAGATGCAAAGACTCGCGGGAAGATTAGCAGCCTTGAACAGATTCTTGGCAAATCACGCTGCGAAGTCTTATCCGTTCATTAGTACGCTGTGCAACTGCGCTAAGAAAACACATTTCCAGTGGACGTCGGAAGCAGAAAAAGCCTTCAAACAAATGAAGGAGTGTTTAATCTAGTTACCAACACTAACAGCGCCACGAGAAAAAGAACCGCTAATCTTGTACCTATCCGCAGCAGAGGTAGCGGTCGGCGCAGTATTAATGGTCGAACGGGAAAACATCCAGACCCCAATTTATTACATTAGCAAGATGCTAACCGGTCCAGAGACGCGCTACTCGATGATAGAGAAACTGGTCCTCGCGCTAGTGCACGCATCACGACGCTTACGCCGGTATTTCTCTGGGCATGTTATTACAGTTCTCACCAATTATCACTTGGGGCAAATTCTATCCAAGCCCGACGTCGTGGGAAGGTTGGCAAAGTGGGCCATTGAGCTAGGAGGATACAATATCCTATATAGACCACGACCAGCAATCAAGGGGCAAGTTCTAGCAGACTTCGCCACAGAAGTCCCCATAGACAAAATACAAGAATATGAAGCAATCCAAAACCCTATCCCTGTTTTCAACGATAGAGTCTGGACGTTACACACAGACAGGGTTTCTAATGACGATGGAGCCGGCTCAGGTCTCCGATTGGTTAGCCCAGACGATCACGAGCTTACATATGCGATACGCTTGGATTTCCGAAGCACAAACAACGAGGCAGAATATGAAGCGTTTCTAGCAGGCCTCCGTTTAGCGCTTAAAATGGGAGCGAAAAATCTTGAAGCTAACGTTGATTCAAAATATAACAACTCTAAACCAACACTCTCCCGAATATTTTCCAACACCCTAATATATTTTAAAATATCCCAATATGTCCAAAAATACACCCCATACGCGAAAACGGACCCTGAATACCTTAAATAGTATTAAAAATAATTAAAAATTAATATTTTGGGTTTATCACGGGCCGCGTAAACCTCTAAAGGGTCTTACGCGGGCCGCTAGAGATCAAGAATGTGGCACAGCCCGGTGATGACATGTGTTATCATCGTGGCAGGTCTAGTCGCTAACCCAGATCAGCTACGCGGTTGACCGGGTTTGACGCGGGCCGCGTAGCCCCTTGTTAACATTTACGCGGGCCGCGTAAAAGTCGGAAACCAGCCCTATAAGTAGAGGCCATCGGATCTTCAGTCTGCTCGTTCAAATTCGAAATCTCCCTCTCAATTCTGAATAATAGGCATTATAATCGGGTATTATACCCCCTCTAAATAGCGAAGTTCTGCTCCGTTGTAAGTATTATAACCCCTGGATACGTATTAGATACACTGCCCGATTGATCTAGGGTTCCGTAACGGCTGTCGTGGTTCTGCCCGACGTAGTCGTTGGAATGCCGTCTCGGGGAGGGTATTACTAATGTTAAAATGGGTTACTATACTAACACGTGTGCATTTGTGTAAATTATAGATTGTCACCAGGAAACCCTAAAGGATAATCTAAGACAGTAGTGTGAGTAATCCTTATTTTTGTAAACCTTTTAGTGAGTTGATCCGCTTTTTGTAAACCTTTTTATTTACTGTTTTTACAAAACCTCATACAATTAAATGCATATTAAGCAGTTATTGAGTATTTGTAAGAATACAATTATCATGAGTATGTTGGGGTTTTGTATACAAAATTTGTTACCACCTGGTCAAGGAGTAACATTTCCACAAGTCGGGTCTGACAGTACCATGGATGTTAATTGATATAACTTGGAAACAAATGTAATTGCGAGATCGCCCTCAATACTGTAGAATGGTTTTTATTTAAACTTGATTAAACTGGGATTCACTCACCAGTATTTCCCACTGACAAATGTTTTTAAAAGCGTTTCAGGTAACAAAATGTGAAAGCCAATTAGAAGCCAGCTGGACAGCACTGAAGGCTTGGAAAAGTGGCAACAAAGTTACCTAAAATAAAATAGATGTTTTTATTAAATAAAATAGGATTTATTCCTATTAAAATGTGTGTACTGCAAACTTGGGTTTTATCCCATGTGTTTAATGTTATGAAAATGTGGTATTTTACTCTGATCAAATATTTCCTAATTACGGTCCTGATGAAAATTCCGCTGCCAAATTAGACAATATCAGATACCACCGAAACTGGCTCGCGGCCGCCCGTTCCCGGAGATTAGGGATCGGGGGTTGCGACAGAAGGTGGTATCAGAGCTAAGCCACTAATTCAGCCACATAAGTGTTCTGCTGACCTCAAAATTCAAATTGTTAGGAAATAAATTACGGAAATACATGCATAACTGTATTTATTGTTATGTGTTATTTGACTATTTGTTAGTTTACAGTATGAGCGACCAAGGACCATCTGACGCATATCGTCAATTGACTGGTTGGCCTAGAAGCGAAGGCACCTCCTCTTCTCAGCCTGCCCTCTCAGGGTACTCTGCTGATACGGAAGAAGGAATATTCGTGTTTAAGGCTCAGTCAGAAGAGCCATTTCCTCAGAAAAAGAGGGGATGGTTCAGTCGAGGGGCACACGAGCGTAGAAAGCGTATGAAAAAATTACAAGAACAGAGAGTACTAGCAGCAGCCAAAAGAGAAACCGATGCCTATGCCCAGGATATGATTAATAGGGGTATAACCAACATCCACATACTAGCAACCACTGCAGCTGACCCTAACCTGGAACAAATGATAGTACCCCAACCACAACTACCAATTCCTGACCAACCGATGGAAGTAGAAAACCCTGAAAATCAAGTAGAAATGCATGACTTCAATCCGGAAGAAATACCTAGGGTACCAGTACCAAATCCCCAAGACCCAAATTACGACCCCTTGTGGGATGACAATAGGGACTATGTGCAACGTTACCCGATACATGAAGACATGCCCATGCCAAACATAGGAGCCTACCCATGTTTGGATCCTTTAGATCCCTATTACCATGATGAATACATTAGGGAGATTTTAGAGAATCCTTACCAATTCCAGGTCCCTACACCCCCATATCAGGAACCCGCACCCCAGATTCCGAACTCAGTCCTAGAACCTGCACCCCCAATGAGTGCAGAAAACGTACAAGAACTTAGGACATTTGGTGAGGAAATTTTAGAGAGTAGTGAACGAATGAGACAGGTGGGAGAGCGACTCGTCTGGAAGTATGACGAGCGCAATATGGATTTCTGGATGAATCTATACCCATGAATATGATGGTAAAGATGGTAATAGTAATAATAATAATAAAATAATAAAATAAAATATGTGTGTACGGATGCCTACTATTATTAGTGTAATTTTATTTCAGTTGGTATTGTAATTTTAATTTCAGTACTGGTGTGTAATAGATGCATAGTATATGAATAGAGTAAAGTATAGTATATGAATAGAGTAAAGTCGCAATGATCGACGCTTTTGACCAAAATGCGTGTCATGTGATTGACTTTATTAAATATTATTTTGTGATATTAATACGGGGTAACTGTTTAAAATTCAGACGGCCGACGAAGGAAATCAAGAAAATCTGAATAACGATAACCAGAGTAACATTAACTTGGTTAATGAGAATCCAAGCATTAATAACAATGGAAACTAAGTGGACAATAGTGCTATTCAACACATAGTGGCACAAGGAATCATAGATGCAATGTCATTTATTATTCAAACAGTTCAAGAAGAGAATAATAAAAGTAAACATAGTAGTAAGCGACCAATTGAACCAGAACACAACATAAACAATGGACCCGTACTTCAAGCGCCCATTCCCAAAAGAAGAAGAACCATGCCTTATGGTTGTTCTTACAAAGAATTCTGGTCCTGCAAACCAATAGAATTCTCTTGCAATGAAGGACCCATTGCAGCCCTACGCTGGATAGAGAAGACTGAGGCTGTTTTAAAAATAAGCAAGTGTGCTGAAGAAGACAAGATAATGTTTGCTTCTAATCTATTTAAGAACTCAGCCTTAGAATGGTGGAACACTATCCTCCAATCAAGAGGAAGTGATAGGGTATACAATATGGAATGGGATGAATTTAAAAATATGGTAGAAAGGAAATTCTGCCCTCCCAATGAAAAAGAACAGATAGCAAATAAGTTTCTGAATCTTAGGATGACCGGGGTAGATAGTAAGGGTTATACTACCACATTCTTTGAATATGCTAGAATAGTACCAACCCTTGCATCACCTGAACCAGTATTAATCTCCCGTTATATCTGGGGATTAATCGGGGAGATTAGGCATGTAGTCAAGGCAGCTAGACCTCAAACTATAGAAGAAGTTGTAGAATTAGCAAACACCTTGACAGATGAGTTAATCCGTACTAGAGAAGAAGACCAGTGGAGAAACCTAACCCAAAGACTTATACAAGAATTCCGTTCTGGGAATTTCAACGGCAGGAATATGGGTTCTACCTCTGTACCATTCTGCAAGATCTGCAAGAAAAAGCATTCGGGAAAATGCTCCACTCTTTGCAATTTCTACAAAGCACCCGGACACAAGGAAGAAGATTGCAGGAGAAAATCCAGTAATGGACTGTGCTTCAACTGTGGAGAAAAAGGTCACATCAAGCCGAATTGTCCGAAATTGGCTCCAGCTGTAAACAACAGGAACACTAAAAATGCTAGAGCATTCGTTCTGACTGCAGATGAAGCCAAGATGATTCCAGACGTGATAGCTGGTACGTTTTTAGTTAATGATGTTTTTGCTAAAGTATTATTTGACTCTGGTGCAAACCAAAGTTTTATTAATACTTCATTTTGCAAACTTCTAAATCAGTCATTAACTAAACTACCACAAGAATGTCTAGTAGAGACAGCTAATGGAGAAACTGTTATGATTTCTGAAATCTTGCAGGGAGCAAGAATATAATTTTTAAACCAAAAGTATATGGCAAACCTTTACCCAATGAATCTGGCAGGATTTGATGTTGTTTTAGGAATGGATTGGTTAATAGCCAATAAAGCCAGTATTTTATGTGATCAAAAGTCAATTCAAGTAAATTCACCAAAAGGTGAAAAGATCACAATTAAAGGAGATAAACCATCTAGATCCACAAAATTCATCTATGTTATGAAAACTGCAAGTTATATAAGAAAAGGGTCTATAGTGTATTTGATTTCTATAATTTACGTGATGTCGTAGTACACGCAATTTTAATCCAAATAACAACTAATAGATAGTGGTAAATGGGTATCGAACTCAGGGAGTATGTAGAAAATGTGTTGATTCTATAGCTTTGCACTTTAACTAAAATTAAACTACAATTGCAGAAACTAAAATTCAAGAGTTGATTGTTTTGGTTTTAAGAACTAATAGCAACTACTTAAATTGCAAATCAAAGATTGTTTTTGTAAGCAGATTAGGAACAAGCGACCATCCTAGATTTCAGGTTTTAATCCACACTAATGTTTATGCTTAACTAGAAAGAACCATATAGAGATGGCTCATGTTTGATTATCTGTTTGTGATGAAAGAGAACTAAGTACTCGGATTAGAAATGCGAGGTTGTTACTCGATGATCAATTGACAATTATCCAATCCTAATCCCTCCCATGATATCTCGATTGCCAACGGCACCAAGAACGCATGGTTTAGATTAACATCAAACAATAATCAACAATTTATAAACAAATATCCAAACACCATAATAACTCAAACAAACATTCAAAGTTATTATTCTAGAAATTCAAGCACAAACATAGTGTTTCAAAAGTAAACCTTACATCTAGGATGATCACCAAAAGTTTAGCCACGCATGACTTGGTACATCATCATCACACAACGATTAATGTTCATACGAATCGAATACACAAACCAATTATTTAGAAATGTTTGGAACCAAGAGAACACCAGCCAAAATCGCCCCCGATATCCTAAGAAAAACGTCCAATGATGAGATAATGTGAAAAGGCACCACAAAAACTGTTTTAATGAGGCAGTTACAAGTTTTCCGTTGCCCCCACCGTAATTTACGGTCTCCACCGTAAATTACGGTGGACATCAAACTGTTACGGTGATTTGCTTCTGAGGTACGGTGGAGAAAACATGAGTTTCAGGGCCACCGTAATTTACGTCACCGTAAATTACGGTGGAGCCCTGAATCTTGGGTTTTGTTTCTTCTTTCCTTCCATGCATGACCCGTTCCACTCCAAACCGTCCAAAGCAGCGTTTTATCCATTTTTAGCTCCCGAAACGTACCTGATACATAAGCACTGTAGTTATCTAATTCAAGATAATTACACGATCAAGTGAGGGATAAACTCGTCTTTTAACATCATTAAGGGTTATCCTATGGATCACCCGTCACATCCCCACACTTAACCGTTGCTTGTCCCAAGCAACTCATCAAACCATTTTCAAAACAAGCGATCAACATAAACTAAGCATAAACATGTAGTCCTTTTACCAACCCTTTCTTAACACCCAAAATAACGCACCCCTCGCTATGTCTCTCCTCTCGGCAACAAGTAAGCTCTAGCAACTATGAGCTAGACACACAAAAGGCACACGGGTGGTTCACAACTATAGGCTTGTACCTAAATCGGTCCTTCTCCTAACAAGTGCCAAACATGAATACAAATCAAAGGGGCTTTATGGTTGTAACGTGGCTAGGTATACGGGTAGGAAATGGAATATATATGTACTAGCGAAAACTTAACCCGGTCTTTTTATTACACAAAAAATAAACAAACAACTACCAAACTTAACTACTATATACAAGATAACTCAACATTACTTTTTTTTTCATTGCTTTTCTCTTTTTTTTTCTCTTTTTTTTTCTTTTCTTTTCTTTTTCTGATTTTTTTTAACTCAAAGCAAACATACAATAAAACATAAATATATCTACATACTACTAGAACAACCACTAACAATATAAGACCGGGTCAAGTCGGGTAAATTTTTAGGTAACTAGCTAAGGGGTAACAAATGATAGGCTTTAGGCACAAAATGGGCAACTAAATGTCCAAACCCCCGCCCATCTCGCAACCATGCTCATATATATAATTAATGAGGTCCAACCCCCCAAATCCCACACTCGCACACACTAATGACGAGGCTACCTAAATGCCCTTATCCTTTTCGCATTCATATCCAACTAAGGACTCAAACCGTATCAAGGCACAAGTTCTAATGTACCCCCACCCGTTGCCACTCTCATCAAAGACAAGTATTATTTATTTACATGTGTGGCTTCAACTCTCACCAAGAACAAAGGGTATTAAGGGTTTCCGGTGCATCATTTGGGGTTAATCCGAGGTGTTCAAATTCTCACATTGTTTCACTTGATTTAAATTTTTTTCAAAAACCTCAAAATTTCCCCCCATCCCCACACTTGGGATACATTGACCCCAATGTATGGTTTTAGGAAGATTTGATCGCTAAACATCTTTAACATCACCCAAAAGCTCACAAACTCAAACCACAAACTTCTTTTTGGTATTTTTCATTTTATATATTTTTTATATATTTTTTTTCTTTTAAAACATCACACCGCCAACTCCACCACCCAAACATAACATCACAACTAAACACCACCCAACCACCCGACCATAAACATATCAAACTAAAGAAATATTCACAAAATGTACAAGAAGGAGCACAACCTGACTAATAATAGCGCGGTTGAGGCGGTCCGAAAATGGAAGACATCATCTCGTTCCATTCTCCGAAAGCAAATGCACTGCTACCGCTTCCAGCTTCTTGTGAAGCTCCTTGTTGTTGACGCGGGTCTAACCATTGTGAATGATGGAGCGGTGGGGTTGGATACGATACACTACCATCATATGGTGGTAGAGACGCATAATCCACCGGAGGTGGATCCACAACCACAGGCCGCCTGGCATGCCAATCCGCATGCATCCTTCTTGCTTGGTCATCTTCATACCGGTTATTCATCTCTAGCTCGTGGGAGTAAGCATGTGCACGATTCCATGATTCTTGACGATCAAAGTTATGCTTCAAAGACCGCTCCATACTAGCACTCATCATCGTTTGTTGATCAAACAAAGTACGCTCCGAACCCGACCATGAGTCAAAAATGGGTGCCGGAGGACGTTGGTTCTCAATAACCTCTTGCATAGTGCCACTGTAAGCCCAATTCGGCTCGTATGAATGCTCCGTGTAATCATAGAAAGCACCACCATATCCCCTACCTAGGCCCCCTTGGCCCACATTCTCACCGTGCGGCTCATCCGCATAATCATCATCCCCACTCGGGCTTCCGCTTCCGCTTCACTCTCCGGTTCATCCTCTTCACTCAGTAGAAGATCCCTTGCATCAACTTTCAATGCTCGCCATCTTTGAACCTCCGATTTAAGCTTATGATACCTTTCCGATTGGGTGTAGGTCCACCCAATACCCATCTTGTTTAGACTAAAAGGATTATGCCTTTTCGGATGTCCTCTATCCTCCGACGTGATTGCCTTAAATTGCTTCATCAATCCTGTGATAATTCGGCAATACGGGATAATGCTCCTCCCCAACTTGTTCCGGCAAATCCAAATATGGTTCACGATCAAATACCTTATCGGGAAACGAGGAGACCCATTGAGCATGAATAAAGGACGGGCACTTCCGGAAACCTCACTTGTTCTTTATCTCCTCTTCTCGGAATGACGTTCAAAATGTAAATCGTTAGCAACAACTTGGCTTCAATCTTCAAGTTCTTCCGGTACAAGATTCCACTATAAGTACCGGGCAAGAACAAAGCCGCTAACATATCATTCCATCGCGGATGCTTCTCTGGTTTTATCAAAGGGTCATCAAGACTAGGGATCATGTAATCATGAGCAGGTAGACTGTCGTACTTTGCCAACTTCCGTAATGTATCAAACGACATTTCTACCCTTATCCCATTAACCATGCCCGTCAACTTCATCTGTGCCGGTCTATCATACGTGTTGCACATCAAGGTTGCCATCCATTCTTGAATTTCATCCATGAACAGGTGCTTGTTGTCCTTATCATAACAACTGAGAGCCGCCTCCCATCCTAAGGCACGGAATTGGGCAAACACATTGAACGGCCCAAATTCAACCTCTCGAACTTCCCTCTCACAAATGAATGCGACAGCCTTGTTTTTCAATCGGTTCATATTGTCATGGAAAAATGTTGGTTGCCAATGCTCCGGCTGATCATCTAAAGGACCCGATTCCCACCTTGGCTTTTCAGCCGGGTCCAACTCTACCATCTCTTCATCCTCGCTTTCACTCTCACTAACTCTACCCAAGTATTGTCTTTTCTTCGGTTGTTCTTCTGGCTGTTTTCCTTTGCCTTTATACGAAGAAGATGAACTAGCTCCCGCTCTTTCCTTCGTTCGTACCATTTTCCTACACACATTGCAAATCAAACAACACAACCAAACACAAAAAGTTAGCCCCTTTTTTCTAACACATCCCCACACTTGCTTGTTATTATGGTTGTAGATGTTAGTGAACCAAGAGTTTATAAATCTTTTTAAAAAAATTTGGGCATGGTGTCTCTACAATGTAGAGATTCCCAAAAAGTTCACAACTTTACATCAAACCTACATCTACAAACCATAACAATGATCAAATAACAAGTTCATGACAAAAACTATGAACAAGCAAGTGGGTATGAACAAATATCCAAAAAAAACCTTAATCTTCACAATGCATCATCAAAATATAACAAATAAACTTCCATACCTTTGTTTGAAGATGCTAGAACACAAGTGAAACAAAAACTTCAAAAACCCCCAAAATTTTCGGACCTAGGGTTTGTGATTCGGACCAGAAAACGTCGTTTCCTCCCAAATTTCTTCTCAAAATCAGCAAGTACGTGAAAAATTAGTCAAGATAGACCTAGATTTCACTTGATTTGACTAAGAATTGAGAGAGGTATGAAGGATTGAAGGTGGAAGAATGTTGTAGGGTTATGGGGATTTTGTGGGACTAGAGAAAGTGATAGATGTGTTTGTGGTTAGGGAAGAAAGAAGGAAATCATGTGGAGGGGGAGAGTTCACATGACCTGATATTTTTTTTTATGTAACTGTTGTACAAGAATCGACCCATCAGTTCGCCAGGTCCGCCGTAACTTACGGTGGACACCGTAAATTATGGTGGATGCTGGCAAAATATTCCTACCGTATCACAGTAGCAAACTACCGTAAAGACCATAAATTTTCAACCCCCATCGTAAATTGCAGTACCACCGTAAATTACGGTGGTACCTGGGCATCCCCACTTTTCCTAAAAATGCAATCTAAAGTGTCTTTTTTTATATTTTTTTCAGTTTTTCCAATTTTTTGTGTTTTTAAAAATTTTCAAAAACATGTAAAATTTACCCTACCCCCTCAAAAGTCCCGTGTTGTCCTCAACACAATGTTAGAGCAATTCATGATCCGAATGTCCCCACACTTGTTTCAAACACAAGCTTCAAGCGAGTACGGTAAATGCGCAACTATACAAAACAAAAAAAATAAAATACTAACTATTTACACAACCAAACATGGGCCTCACATGGTTGTTCCTCATCGACCGGGCGTAAGATGTAACCCGTTTTATTTAGCTCCAAGTTGTTAATGTCGTTCCCTTCCAAGTATGGCTTCAACCGATGACCGTTCACCGTTTGTTGTTTGTTCGTTTGCTCATCTTGGATATCTACATCACCAAACCTCCCATCTCGCCGAACGACATACGGGCCCATCCATTTGCTTTTAAGCTTGCCCGCAAACATCTTGAGCCTTGAATTGTACAACCAAACCTTTTGACCCACTTCAAAGGTTTTCTTCCTCAACTTTGCATCGTGTACCTTCTTGAGCTTGTCTTTGTAAGCCGATGCACACTCATACGCCTCGTCTCTAATTTCTTCGATCTCACTCAATTGCAACTTCCTCATCTTTCCCGCTTCATCATAATCCGCATTCACCGTCTTGATCGCCCAATGTGCCCTATGAGCTAACTCCATTGGCAAGTGACATCCCTTTCCATACACCATCCGGTAAGGTGTTGTGCCAATCAGAGTCTTGTAGGCTGTTCGGTATGCCCACAATGCATCGTCTAACTTGCTCGACCAATCCTTCCTATCCGTATGAACCGTCTTCATGAGAATTTCTTTTATTTGACGGTTGGACACTTCGACTTGTCCACTAGTTTGTGGATGGTAAGGTGTGGCAATCCGGTGATTCACGCTATACCGCTTCAACAATTTCCCGAAATTAAAGTTCTTGAAATGCGAACCACCGTCACTTATGATAACTCTTGGAATGCCAAAATGGGAGAAGATGTTGGATTGAACAAATTTACAAACAACCGAGTGGTCATTTGTTCTTGTTGCAATAGCTTAAATCCACTTTGAGACATAGTCCACCACCACCAAAATATATAGAAACCCATTGGAATTCGGGAAGGGGCCCATAAAGTCAATGCCCCATACATCGAATATTTCCACAACCAAAATTGGTTGTAATGGCATCTCGTCCCTCTTTGAAATGCTTCCCATCGTTTGGCAATTTACACAATTCCTGGCAAACTCACACGCATCCTTGAAAATTGTGGGCCAATAAAATCCACATGAGAGAACCCGATAACCTGTTTTATGCCCACAAAAGTGACCTCCACAAGCGGATGAGTGGGCATGAGTCAAGATTTCCAACACCTCCGTTTCGGGCACACACCTCCTAATGACTTGATCCGACCCGATCTTAAAAAGATCCGGTTCATCCCAAATGTATTGCTTCACCTGGACCATAAATTGTTGTCTTCACTTCTTGGTCCAATGATTCGGGATGGCACCCGTGACAAAGTAATTTACATAGTGAGCATACCACGGTGCAACAAAAGTGGATATGGCTAGGAGTTGCTCGTCGGGAAACCTTTCATTTATTTCACTCAAATCATCATTCCCTTCCACCGGAATCCGAGACAAGTGATCCGCCACTACGTTCTCACTTCCCTTTTTGTCTCGGATCTCTAAATCGAACTCTTGTAACAACAACACCCATCGAATTAAATGGGGCTTCGCGTCCTTTTTCTCCATCAAATACCGGACCGCACTATGATCCGAATAAACAACCACCTTGCTCCCCCAAATATACGAACGAAACTTATCCAAAGCATACACCACCACTAATAACTCCTTTTCGGTTGTGGTGTAATTCAGTTGTGCTTCGGATAAGGTCTTGCTTGCATAGTAAATTACCACCGGATTTTTGTCAACCCGTTGACCCAAAACTGCACCAATTGTAGTGTCGCTTGCATCACACATGATCTCGAACGGCTTTGACCAATCCGGCGGTTGCAAAATAGGAGCTTTCACCAAGTGTTCCTTCAAAACAGTAAATGCTTGCAAACATTCGTCAGTAAAGTCAAATGGAACATCTTTTAGCAACAAATTACATAAAGGTTTCGTGATAACACTAAAACCTTTAATGAAACGTCTATAGAAACCCGCATGTCCCAAGAATGACCTTACACCCTTAACATTTTTTGGTGGTGGCAAAGATGATATTACCCTTATTTTTGCCTTATCTACCTCCATTCCTCTTTCCGATATTACATGACCTAACACAATGCCCTCTTGCACCATAAAATGACTTTTCTCCAAACTAAGCACTAAATTTTTCTCAACACATCGTTTTAAAACTTTTTGTAATTCATTGAGACACGATTCAAAACTAGTGCCAAAAATCGAGAAGTCATCCATAAACACTTCAAGCGACTCTCCAACCATGTCCGAGAAGATACTCATCATACATCGTTGGAAAGTTGCCGGTGCATTGCACAAGCCAAATGGCATTCGCCGAAAGGAAAAGGTGCCATATGGACAAGTGAAGGTGGTCTTATGTTGGTCATCCGGGTGTATTGCTATTTGATTGTAACTCGAATACCCGTCCAAAAAACAATAATACTTTTGACCCGACAGTTTTTCAATGATTTGGTCAATAAAAGGTAGCGGGAAATGGTCCTTAGAAGTGGCGGCATTCAATTTTCGGTAGTCAATGCATACACGCCACCCGGTGACCGGTCGGGTGGCAACATGTTCACCGTTTTCATCCTTGACTACTTGAATATCGGCCTTCTTAGGCACAACTTGGGTAGGACTTACCCAAGCACTATCCGAAATCAGATAGATAATTCCCGCATCCAACCATTTAATTACCTCTTTCTTTACTACCTCCCTTAGGTTCGGATTCAATCGCCTTTGAGCTTCTCTTGTCGGTTTTGCATCTTCGGTGGTAATAATCTTGTGCATGACAATTGAGGGACTAATTCCTTTGAGATCGGCAATCGTCCATCCAATAGCTCCTTTGTTCTCTTTCAAAACTTCCAACAAGGCTTGTTCTTGCGCCATCTCTAAATTAGAGGCAATAATGACCGGTAATGTGTCATTATCCCCTAGGAAAGCATATTTCAAGTGGCTTGGCAAGTCTTTGAGTTCCAAATTTGGCGGTTCTTCTAATGATGGCCTAGTACCCGAGTTTATTTCCACCGGCAGGCTTTCAAATTGATGAGTCCATGGCGCTCGACCTTCCTTCAAAGCCATAGCATCCTGTTTTTCCTCTTCAACCCGTAATGCACAAGCATGAACCTGTTCAGAAAAATCACACAAACAAATATCTATGCCATCCTCTTCGTACTCATGCGGGTTGCATCCGTCGACTAAATCTGCCATGAAACACTCATCAACACCAACAACATTAGCATTGTTAGTAAAAACATTTAAGCGCATTTTTCGATTCCCAAAAGTCATATCGACTGTACCAAATCTACAATCGATCACAGCATGCGCGGTGCTAAAAAATGGCCGACCCAAAATGACATTTTGTTGTTGTTTTGGGTCCGCGGATGAGTAGTCCAATACTAAAAAGTCAACCAGGTAGTAAAACTCATCAATTTTCACAATCACATTTTGAACCATCCCCCGAGGAAGCTTATGAGATAAATCGGCCAAAACAACCGTTGTCTCTACCCTTGCTAACGGACCAAAGTCGTATTGGTCATATAAGCCCCCCGGTAAAATGCTCACCTCGGCTCCAAGATCTAGTAACGCCTTTGCCATTGAAAATTACCAACTTGAATGTTAATTAATGGCGTGCCCGGATCTTGTAGCTTAGGAGGAAGCTCCCCATTCAAAACTGCACTCACTTGCCCGATTAAATCCACCCGCTTAGGCATTTTCTTCTTTTGTTGCCTCTTTTGTGTACATAATTCCTTTAGAAATTTAGCATAAGCGGGTACTTGTTTTATTGCATCAAGTAGTGGAAGATTGATTTTTACTTGTTTAAACATGTCCCACAATTCTTCTTTTTGGGGACCTCTTGATGCAATAAAATTTTTCTTACCCGGGTCAAGTAAAGCCGATGGAAACGGAAGTTGACTCGGTTCACCTTCATCTTTTTCACTTTTTTCATTTTCACCCAACCCCGGTTTTTTAATATTTGATTCTTTAAAAACAACCGGTGAAACTTCATTATCACTTTCATTACCCGTGACATCCTCAACTACCCCCTCAACCAAATCGGGTGACAAATTGGCTTTAAATTCTTTGCCACTTCTTAAAACACTAACATGATGAACATTAAAATTACCTCGTGATGAACCATGTGAAGGATTTACCTTGGTGTCGCTAGGAAGTTGACCTTTGCTCTTCTTCAACTCCGCCACATCGGTTGCCAATTGACCCATTTGCGTTGTTAGTGATTGGATGCTCTTGTCACGAACCTCATCCTTTTGCATCCGGACTTCATCGAGTTGATTCCGTTTTTGCATATCTTGTTGCATAGCCCGAAGCATATCCATGACTTCATTCCCGCTTGACGAAGTTTGACCCGAACCACTTTGACCCGTTTGTTGAAATTTCCCTTGATAACCATAGTTGCTTCCACCCCGATAATTGCCTTGATTGTATTGTTGACGAGGTGCAAAGTTACCTTGAGCTCCTTGAAAGTTTGGGTTAGCTTGGTTCGCCGCATTCCCGTAGTGGAAATTAGGGTGGTTTCGTAACCCGGGGTGATAGGTGTTGGAGTTCATATTGAAATTTTGACCACCCCCTCCTTGAATTGCATTCACTTCCTCTACTTGCTCATCAACCACCCCCACTACACACACTTCTGCCGTATGGCCTATTTCATTGCAATTTGTGCACACGTTGTACACTTGATTCGTAGCTTGCACGTTGCCACTTTCTACTCCATGCACTTGTGGCCTTTGAATCACATGCCTAGCCCGTCTTGAAGATTGGGCCTTCCTCTTGGAATTCACCACCATTTGCTCTAAAAATTCCCAATCAACATGTTCATAATTCGTACTGAATGTACCATTAGTGATCGACATTAAATCACGTGCATCCTCCGAACTTAACCCTTCGTGAAATGCGTTCAACAACTCCCATAATTGGATCCCATGATGAGGGCAATTCTGTAACATCATATTAAACCTTTCGAAGGCTTCATGAAACATCTCCCCCGATTGTTGTTGGAAGCTTCTCAAACCTCTCCTTGCATCATTAGTCTTTTGAGAGGTGTAATATTCATCCAAGAATATTTGTTGCATATCGGCCCATGTAAAGATCGACGCGGAGGGTAGAGTGTGAAACCATCTCTTTGCCTTGTCTTCCAAAGAAAATTGGAAAAGAACCAACTTAACATCATCCGAAGAAAACCCTTGACCTCCAATAGTGTTGCAAATGGAGTCGTATGTCTCCAAATGAAAATAGGGTTCTTCCGTTGCTAATCCCTTGAACTTTGGTAGACTTTGGAGGGCGGTTGTTCTAACTTCAAAAGTTCTTCCATCCGCATGATGAGGAATCACTACCGGCGAAGGATTGTTAGTGATAATAGGCCGAAAGTGAGCTTCGATTCCCCGTACTACCTCCCGGTGATGTCTTTGAGGGGCACCTAATGGTGCTCTTGGTTGACCCATTTGCATAGGCCCTTGAGGTGCAAAGGGTGGTTGAAATTGATATTGATGCATTGGTGGTTGTTGTTGAATCGGTCTTTGAAATTGTGGTTGTATATTTTGAGGACGTGCTTGATGTAGCGGTGTAGGGCGTTGCAGTTGCGGCCCTTGCGGTCTAATGTGTTGCACCCCGACCAGTAGTCTACTCGTATCTTGAAATTGTTGGATCGGTTGACTTTGTTGCCCCGCTCCTCCTTGAGGTCCTAAGTATCCTCCATCGCCCCCATAATAGAATCCTTCCTCTTCATACCCCCTAAAATCCTCTTCATAGCCATCATCATATCCATCTCCTTGAATACCCGAGGATTGCCCAAAGGGAAGAGTTGAGTATTGAAAACCCGATTGGTTCGATGGTCTAAATGTTGAAGTAGCATGGACAATGGTTGAATTTGGTGGTATTGAATAGTGGGAAGATGATTGACCCGTAGTTGGGGGAAAGAAGTGTGACAATGGTGGGATTGTGGCAGAAGGGCTAAAGGTAAGATTGGGTTCAACTTGAGTAGTAATCGGTTGTGTGGTGTTGGTTGGTATAGTGTCATGAGGTGGAGTAAAATTTGTAGTGGTATTAGGTATGGTTGTGTTTGGTGATGGTTGTGTGGAAGTAGGTATGAATGATGAGGCCGTTTGACCCATTGTGGGTGGTATTTGAGATTCTTGCATGATGTTTCGTGGTGTGATGGGTGAGGTAGGTGAACTAATAATTCTGTTTTCTCGTACTAAAACTCGGTTTTGCCTTAACATTCTTTCGATCTCCGGATCAAATGACAATGGTGACGACTTGTGAGAGCCTCTAGTGTCACACCCCGATTTCCACGTGTCACTGGTGGGCCCGGTGGGGGAGTATCGTGACGTGGTTGGCAACATAATAGTCAAACAACACAATATTTAATATGCACAGCGGAAGCAAATGAAAGATATATTTCAACCGAATAAAATATTGTAATATCATGTATCACAAACAGTTGAAATTTTATCCACAGACGGATCGAAATAAATAGGAAACAATAGTTCAACAGACTTTAGGCATCTTAAGCTTGCGAGACTCTTTATTGATGCTAAGGAGAAATCCAGCCGATTACGATTAGTACCTGCATTTAATCTTTTTGGGAAAATACGTCAGTTTACACTGGTAAATACATTCAACCGACTCATTTTGAAAAGTTTAATAAAATTGATTTGAATGCACGTGGCACAAACATTTTATAACTTGGGATAATTATTTAAATATATAATCTCGTAAAAGAATTACATGTTCCTTATGCGTTCAGTAGCCCGGGTCGTGCCGGGTTAAAGATCAATAGACACACCACATTATTTATTTGGCAACTGACAGGTGTACGCCTACACCCCGTGCTTAGGTCGTGGCCATTTCGTAAAATGATGCCAAGGATATCCGGGACATGGTCATTAACCTCCCAAAGGCTTTAAGCAAACAAAACAATTTAAACGGGCCGATCAAATATCAATTGGCCACCAAACGATGGAAGATTTAATGCCCGACCAAGCGGTATTTTATATACCGTACCCCAAGCCCGTATAGGGAAAATAAGTTAAAAGTATTTACCTGAGCAAAGTAATAATCACAATAAGCAATTGCAAGTAGCTTTTACTGGTCCTCCTATTCTGGAACGAAGGTTTATAATAACCTATTAGAATCCTAACGGGTCTTTAGTTAAGCTTAAGCTTAGACCGGTTAATTTTAAAGATACGGTTCGTACGCACGATTAAGCGAAGACCGGATAGAATGTGATTTAGACCCGACAAGTTTGAAGACTTGTTTAATATGGGTATTTCATACACATTCTGGATTTTGGGGTAAAATCGATAAGGTTTGACCCGTTTCGGCTAATTTATATAAACTAGTTACATAAGCCGAATCGTACGCGCGAGAGGCGTAACGGGTAATCATAAGGGTCCTAACCAGGTTTCCTAAGTTAATATGCCTTAAATATGTTGTGATATCAGTAGGATACCTTCCATTATGCCCAAAACGAATTTAAACACAAACTATGCCCCGTAGGGGTAATTTGGTCATTTATAATGTTATAAAAGAGTTTAAGTATTAACCTGAGTTACATGTCTGATATGTTCAGCGAAAATACTTAGTTTACCAAGTTATAACAGTAGGGTATTGTATATATGTGAAACTTATCAATTATAACCAAACTATGCACCGTTGGGGCATTTTGGTAATTTCACATAAGCCGAAAAGCTCAAAACTGAAGTCTGAGTTAAAAAACTTTTGCTTACTGTTAAAATATTATAATTTACCTAAAATATCAGTAGGTTTCAACCCTTGTATGTTTAAAATAGTTTTAGTACATACTATGCGTTAAGAACGCTTAAAAAGGCGATTAGGAGCCGTTTCCGGGTTCTACATACAAAGCTGATATTTTTATTATTCCAGAAGGTTTAAAATAATGTATTTATCATATGTAATCAGTAGCAAAAGGTTTGGGGTCAAAAAGATATGTAAAACTCATTTTATAGCCCGAAAGGGCAAAACCGACAATTACCGGATTAAGCCTACGACTCTAAGTTATGCTCAGCCTAAAATTAATTAAAAATCTTCAAAAATCCCAAAATAATATATTACATCAGTGGGTAAAGAGTTTGATATCAAAAAGTATGTTTAAATAGGCTATATGTTAATTATGCCGTTTAATCGCTAAAAAGCTTTCTAATTACGCTAATGAGCATAACTCTCAATCTACACCTCAAACTGATGTTAAATTTTGGGTACAAGTTTATATATCAGTAATTAAGGTTTCTACTCTTTTACATTTCCAAAAATCACGTTTTATGGTGAAAAGGGCATAATGGTCAACATATGAGCAATTAACGGAATCATGCATATTAATTGGTTAACTAATGAACCAAGGTGTATAATCACAGAGGGTTATACTAGCATGTAACCTACTCCAATTAAAGCTCTAAGGTATTTCTAAATCATACCAAAACGGGTCAGAACCGAAGTCAAAGCAAAAGTCAAAGCTTTGCGACTTTCGGTTCCGAACCTGGTCTAAACAGAAAATTGTCGGGTTGAACATGTTTAGACATGTTCTTATACTAATTACCAAGTTATATTAATGATCAAACAGGTTGTATGTGTTCTACATTGCTAATTATGCATAAATTAGAAATTAAGCATTCTGTTGAATTTTTAATAACAAGTTTGACCCGACAAATGGTCTAGTTAGAGTGGGAATCAGAGGGTGCCCTTTTAAGGGTTTAATGCCCACATAATTACCAACTTATAACTACTTTCAATTTGACTAATCACTGAACCATCAATGATTAGTCGCTAAGTCAACCGTTAATTACGATGGTTTGACTTTTAAGCTTAAACTAAGCAAAAACTTAACTAAGAAAGGTTAAGCATACTTACTGAAGTCCTATGCACGATTTGTGAAGCTTAGAGAGAAGTCTTGAGCTCCAGAAATGTTCCAAAGTGCAGATGGAAGGTGTGAGAAAATGGTTGCAACATCATGGCCTTTTATAGTGGATTTTGATCCATAACATGGTGACAACCAACTCTATCAATGATCCCAAATGATCCACACATGTCCCTAAGGGTCTAGGGGTTGCTTAGGGGTCGCCCATGAAGTGAAACAACTGATTAAAGTCGGTTTATGCGTGAAATTCGGCTGCTGTCCAAAGTTCCTGTATCTGGGCGTCGTAGGCGGCCCGCGTAAGATGTTGTTGGGTCTTACGCGGCCCGCTTGGGCCTTGTGTTCAGCTTCCACATTTTCTAGTTTTTGCATATTTGTCTCTTGGCCTTTCGAAGGGTCAACTAACTTATTTCTTGCAATTTGGACCCTCTAAATTGACACATAAGGGCTTCAAGATATATACCCACTTTGTTAAGACCTCGGTTAACTTTATTGTTACCCGAAAAGTCATAACTTTCAACGTTAACGCTTTAACCCCTCGCATACGAATTTGATCATAACTTTCTCATACGATAACGAAACTTCATGAAATTTTTATCGTGCATTCTAGTGAGCATAATTAATCGTTACAAAGCTTCGGGTTTGCTAAAAGGTCACTCAGAGGTATAACTTAAACATGTTGACACATTTAACCCCTGTAGTTTGTAATCTCTCACTTTTAGCTTCGTATGATCCATGATTTATTCGTTTGATGGTATAAACATCATGTAGGGTTATTATAAAGTATATTTATTCACTGTTGACATTTTGAACTCATATATTCACATACTTTCCATGTTCGTCAACTTTAGTCCCTCAAGAACATTCTTTCACACGTTCAAACTTATGACACGTGTCAACACATTATAGGACGTGAATTTTCGAGGTGTTACATCTAGTATGCATGTACCTGTAGAACCTGCACACTAAACACACCAGTGTAAACCCGAAAATAACAAAGCAAAACTAACAAACTGACACACGTTGCGCACTACTCCCTGGAAACGGCGCCAAAATTTAACGTGATGTCGTAGTACACGCAAATTTAATCCAAATAACAACTAATAGATAGTGGTAAATGGGTATCGAACTCAGGGAGTATGTGGAAAATCTGTTGATTCTATAGCTTTGCACTTTAACTAAAATTAAACTACAATTGCAGAAATTAAAATTCAAGAGTTAATTGTTTTGGTTTTAAGAACTAATAGCAACTACTTAAATTGCAAATCAAAGATTGTTTTTGTAAGCAGATTAGGAACAAGCGACCATCCTAGATTTCAGGTTTTAATCCACACTAATGTTTATGCTTAACTAGAAAGAACCATATAGACATGGCTCATGTTTGATTATCCAACCCTAATCCCTCCCATGATATCTCGATTGCCAACGGCACCAAGAACGTATGGTTTAGATTAACATCAAACAATAATCAACAATTTACAAACAAATATCCAAACACCATAATAACTCAAACAAACATTCAAAGTTATTATTCTAGAAATTCAAGCACAAACATAGTGTTTCAAAAGTAAACCTTACATCTAGGATGATCACCAAAAGTTTGGCCACGCATGACTTTGTACATCATCATCACACAACGATTAATGTTCATACGAATCGAAAACATAAACCAATTGTTTAGAAATGTTTGGAACCAAGAGAAAACCAGCCAAAATCGCCCCCAATATCCTAAGAAAAACGTCCAGTGATGAGATAATGTGAAAAGGCACTACAAAAATTGTTTTAATGAGGCAGTTACAAGTTTTCCGTCGCCGCCACCGTAATTTACGGTCTCCACCGTAAATTACGGTGGACATCAAACTGTTACGGTGATTTGATTCTGAGGTACGGTGGAGAAAACATGAGTTTCAGGGCCACCGTAATTTACGGTGGCTACCGTAAATTACAGTGGAGCCCTAAATCTTGGGTTTTGTTTCTTCTTTCCTTCCATGCATGACCCGTTCCACTCCAAACCATCCAAAGCAGCGTTTTATCCATTTTTAGCTCCCGAAACGTACCTGAAACATAAGCACTGTAGTTATCTAATTCAAGATAATTACACGATCAAGTGAGGGATAAACTCGTCTTTTAACATCATTAAGGGTTGTCCTATGGATCACCCGTCAATAATCACTAACACTAAAGGAAAAGAACTACAAGACATTCCAGTAGTGTCTCAGTTTTCAGATGTATTTCCAGAAGAATTACCAGGACTACCACCAGACAGAGAAGTCGAATTCAGAATTCACCTGCTACCAGGAACGGCACCGATTGCCAAAGCACCTTACCGTTTGGCACCCACAGAAATGCAGGAACTAAAGAAACAGTTAGATGAATTATTAGAGAAGGGATTCATACAGCCAAGCTCATCGCCATGGGGAGCGCCAATTTTATTCGTTAAAAAGAAGGACGGATCAATGCGTATGTGCATTGACTATCGTGAATTGAACAAAGTCACGATTAAGAATCGGTATCCATTACCAAGAATCGATGATCTGTTGGATCAACTGCAAGGAGCTTGATTTTTCTCTAAAATCGATTTAAGGTCAGGATATCATCAATTAAAGGTACAGGAAGAGGATATTCCTAAAATCGCTTTCAGAACAAGGTATGGCCATTATGAATTTACTATCATGCCATTTGGTTTAACCAATGCCCCAGCCGCATTTATGGACATGATGAACCGAATATGTAAGCCATATTTGGATAAATTCATAATTGTTTTTATTGATGATATTCTCATTTATTCTAAAAGTAAAGAGGATCATGCAAAGCATTTGCACGTACTTCTAAGTCTATTAAGAAAGGAAAAGCTTTATGCTAAATTTTCAAAGTGCGAGTTTTGGTTAAAACAAGTACAGTTTCTTGGACATTTAGTGAACCATGAAGGAATTCATGTGGATCCAACAAAGATCGAGGCGATTACCAAATGGAAAACCCCTGAATCACCAACCGAGGTTAGAAGTTTCTTAGGATTGGCCAGCTATTATAGAAGGTTTATTCGAGATTTCTCTAGAATAGCCATTCCTTTAACTAAGTTAACTTGTAAATCCATTAAGTTTGAATGGGGACCAAAACAAGAAGAAGCATTTACAATTCTTAAGCAAAGATTAACCCATACACCCATACTAGCGTTACCAGAAGGAACTGAAGACTTTGTAGTCTATTGTGACGCCTCTAAGTTAGGTTATGGATGTGTATTAATGCAACGTCAAAAGGTTATAGCTTACGCCTCTAGACAACTTAAGAATCATGAAGAAAATTATTCAACTCATGATCTAGAATTAGGAGCAATAATTTTTGCTTTGAAAATTCGGAGACATTATCTTTATGGTAGTAAGTTTACCATATTTACCGATCATAAAAGTTTAAGATATGTTTTCGGACAAAAGGAGTTGAATATGAGACAAAGACGCTGGATGGAGAAGCTTAGTGATTATGATTGTGATATCCAGTATCATGAAGGAAAGGCAAATGTAGTGGCTAATGCTTTAAGCCGAAAGTATCATGAAAAGCCAAAAAGGGTACGTTCACTTAAATTAAATCTACGAGTAGATTTAAATGATCAAATTAGAAAAGCACAAGAATCAGTAATCAAGGATGATACTGAAAAACTAAAAGGTATGATTAAGGAATTAGAACAAGGGACAGATGGAATTTGGAGATTCCATAAGAAGAGAATATGGATACCTAAATTAGGAAACCTGCATCATCATATATTAGAAGAAGCCCATAAGTCTAAATTCACGATGCATCCAGGAAGTGATAAAATGTACCAGGATTTAAGAAAGAATTTCTGGTGGATAGGGATGAAAAAGGACATAGCAGTCTATGTTTCTAAATGTTTAACTTGTTCACAAGTTAAAGCTGAACACCAGAAACCCTCAGGCTTGTTACAACAACTAGAAATGCCAGTGTGGAAATGGGAATTGATAACAATGGATTTTGTTACCAAATTACCTAAAACAAAGAAAGGAAATGATACAATCTGGGTAATTGTAGATAGGCTAACTAAGTCAGCTCACTTCCTACCAATGAAGGAAACTTTCAGTATGGAACAGCTAGCTAAATTGTATGTAAATGAAATAGTTTCATTACATGGAATTCCTTTATCAATTGTTTCTGATAGGGATAGCCGCTTTACCTCTCATTTTTGGTTAAGTTTCCAAAAGGCAATGGGAACCAAGTTAAATCTGAGCATAACTTATCATCCTCAAACGGATGGACAAAGCGAAAGAATAATTCAGACAATGGAAGACATGCTTAGAGCTTGTGTAATTGATTTCGGAGGTAATTGGGACAATCACTTACCTTTAATAGAATTTTCTTATAATAATAGTTATCACACAAGTATCAACGCTGCACCATTCGAAGCACTTTATGGACGAAAGTGCCGAACCCCAGTCTGTTGGGTAGAAATTGGGGAAAAGCAACTATCTGGACCTGAGATAGTACAGGAGACAACTGATAAGATCATTCAAGTCAAGGAATGACTGAAAGCAGCACGAGATCGACAGAAAAGTTATGCTGATAACAGGCGAAAACCATTGGAATTTTAAGTAGGAGACAAAGTATTGTTGAAAGTCTCTCCTTGGAAAGGAATAGTAAGATTCATCAAAAGAGGAAAGCTAAGTCCCAGGTATGTTAGACCTTTTGAGATTATTAGAAGAATATGACCTGTAGCCCATCAGCTACAACTGCCAGAGGAAATGGCAGGAATACATGATGTATTTCATGTATCTAATCTCAAGAAATGCTTAGCTGATGAATCACTAGTAGTTTCTCTTAAGGATATAGAGGTAAATGAACAACTCAAGTTTGTAGAAAGACCTCTACAAATTGAAGACAGGAAAGTAAAAAATCTCAAGCACAAGAGATTAGTTCTGGTCAAAGTGAAGTGGGACTCCAAAAGAGGGACTGAATACACATGGGAGCGTGAATCAGAAATGCAAAGGAAATATCCACACTTGTTCTAGTAGATCTCGAGGACGAGCTCTAAAACAAGGTGGGGTGGATATAACAACTCTGAACCGACACTCTCCTGAATATTTTCCGACACCCTAATATATTTTAAAATATCCCAATATGTCCAAAAAATACACCCCATAGGCGAAAACGGACCCCGAATACCTTAAATAGTATTAAAAATAATTAAAAATTAATATTTTGGGTTTGTCGCGGGCCGCGTAAACCTCTTAAGGGTCTTACGCGGGCCGCTAGAGATCAAGAATGTGGCGCAGCCCGGTGATGACACGTGTCATCATCGTGGCAGGTCTAGTCGCTGACCAGGATCAGCTACGCGGTTGACCGGGTTTGACGCGGGCCGCGTAGCCCCTTGTTAACATTTACGCGGGCCGCGTAAAAGTCGAAAACTAGCCCTATAAGTAGAGGCCATCGGATCTTCAGTCTGCTCGTTCAAATTCGAAATATCTCTCTCAATTCTGAATAATAGGCATTATAATCGGGTATTATACCCCCCTAAATAGCGAAGTTCTGCTCCGTTGTAAGTATTATAACCCCTGGATACGTATTAGATACGCTGCCCGATTGATCTAGGGTTCCGTAACGGCTGTCGTGGTTCTGCCCGACGTAGTCGTTGGAATGCCGTCTCGGGGAGGGTATTACTAATGTTAAAATGGGTTATTATACTAACACGTGTGCATTTGTGTAAATTATAGATTGTCACCAGGAAACCTAAAGGATAATCTAAGACAACAGTGTGAGTAATCCTTATTTTTGTAAACCTTTTAGTGAGTTGATCCGCTTTTTGTAAACCTTTTTATTTTCTATTTTTACAAAACCTCATACAATTAAATGCATATTAAGCAGTTATTGAGTATTTGTAAGAATACAATTATCATGAGTATGTTGGGGTTTTGTATACAAAATTTGTTACCACCTGGTCAAGGAGTAACATTTCCACAAGTCGGGTCTGACAGTACCATGGATGTTAATTGATATAACTTGGAAACAAATGTAATTGCGACATCGCCCTCAATACTGTACAATGGTTTTTATTTAAACTTGATTAAATTGGGATTCACTCACCAGTATTTCCCACTGACAAATGTTTTTAAACGCATTTCAGGTAACAAAATGTGAAAGCCAATTAGAAGCCAGCTGGAAAGCACTGAAGACTTGGAAAAGTGGCAATAAAGTTACCTAAAATAAAATAGATGTTTTTATTAAATAAAATAGGATTTATTCCTATGAAAATGTGTGTACTGCAAACTTGGGTTTTATCCCATGTGTTTAATGTTATGAAAATGTGGTATTTTACTCTGATCAAATATTTCCTAACTACGGTCCTGATGAAAATTCCGCTGCCAAATTAGACAATATCAGATACCACCGAAACTGGCTCGCGGCCGCCCATTCCTGGGGATTAGGGATCGGGGGTTGCGACACAAAACTAGTGGCCGATCAAGTCAATGGGCACTACGATGCGAAAGGTGAAGCTATGGCTGTGACAACTCGTATTTCAGACCTCTCTTTATACTTTGATGTAACCGGTGTGAACGTTATGTGATTATGTGAAATTTGATGATTAATTGAATGTTATGCTGTTATGTTATGTGATTATGTGTAATGTATGAATGTATGTAATATGATCACACAAAACGAGAAACGAGCCCGACCACACAACACTTGGCCGATCGCACAAGCCCATTCGGGCCACACTCTTTGTATCCGAACCAAGGGCAGCCCATGATGGGTTTGGCCCACTCGTTTACACGCATAACCTATGAGGAGGGTGTACACTCCTCATCACTTGCAAAACACAACACACAAACCCTACTCGCTCTCTTTCTCCCTCTCGAAACCGACGGCAACGCACCCCTCTCCACCGAAGCTTTTGTGTTCGGATCGATCTTTGCTCTCTTCTCCAACCGGTTAGTGTTTTAACTATTGATTGTATGTTGCATGATGTTGTGATATATATGAGGATTTAGGGATGATATGTGATTGATTGTGATGTAAACTGTTAGGGTTTGGGGTTCATGTAATCGGCGCACATGTGTAGTATATACGGATCAAATAAGATTTGATGATGCTATGTTTGAGTGATAATTTAGAAACTGAAAGCATGATACTCGACTGTGATGTATTCATGTTCGAAGGATTGGTTGACTTGTCATGAATAGGATGCATGCTGGTAATCAAGAACACAAATCGTGTTAATCTAGTTGATGTTATGTTTTGAACATGTCTAGGGTTCATAGGAAAGTGATGTTAAAACCCTTGTTTGATCGATTATTGTTAGTTTGGAAACTGTTAGTAATGATTGAATCGAATGGATAAGAAATTAGAAACTGTTAGTGTTGATTGATCGAATAATTGTAAAACAAGAAACTGTTCAAATTGTTGTAACTGATAGCATGATTTTAGGAGAGTCACTTAACCAATCGCACAAGTTTGTCGGTCGCACAAGATCAGGTCACACAAGACCTGATCTGATCGCACAAGGTGCATAGCACAAGCTTGGTGCAACCATTTAAAGCTCACGGTAGAACTTAGGACTGCATGATCGCACAAGACATGTGGATCGCACAAGAGTATATGGGCTGCACAAGTTAATTATCTGTTTAATGTTTCGGCCGGGTTTGCATGGGATCGCACAACCCGTTGTGAGTAGTACAAGACCGTGCTAGACGCACAACAGGTTGGGCCGGTACCTTTTGGGCTTTGTCTATTGAATCGCACAAGGCTGTTGGGCTAATGGACGTATGCGAGCCCAATCAGTTGAGTCGCATAAGTGTGAATATGTTGTATACTTGTCGGTTAACGTGATGAATGTGATCTTAAGTGTTTGCCATGATCATTACGTGTTCGGAACCTATTAGGTTATTATGTAACCTTATGTGCACTACTTGAACCTAGACCTGACTTGTATGGTAACCATGGTAGGACGTGGTTGACCACATATAGCTCGAGTGACCATTTTGTTTATCTGCCGAGCAAACCAAGGTGAGTTCACACACTTTTTAAGGCATGGGATTCCAGCTGGCTGGGAATGGGTTAAAGAATTTAAAACAGAACCTACATATTCTCCTTGGGTAGGATATGTACCGCCATCCTCCATGGGTAGGATGCCAATATTAATCCTGCGTATTCTCCTTGGGTAGAAAACGTACGTTCGTCCTCCTTGGGTAGGACAACAACCTTAAACTTACTAGACAAAACTCTATCATGAAGTCCCTCATTTTTATATCGACTTAATCGTCGGGCCAATGGCGAGCGGGTCATTAGTTAATAGCGCTATTAGGGTTGACAAGCCTCACACCGTGCCGGTCGGACGGGCGTGTACTAATGGATATGGGCACTTAGTTAATGATGATAGACATTGACGTAGGGCACAACTATTGTTTGTCTGTTGTCGATATAGTAACGGTCTAGTGGTTCACATGGGGAAGCCCCCACTGGTTATGGATATGGTTTGGGGAAAACAAGGTTACTGGTTAACTCGTGGTTTACGAAACAACTCATGGTTTTCAAAACAAACTGATAAAACTAAACAACCAACTGTGAACTCGCTCAACTTTGTTGTTAACTCGTTGTTACATGCCTTGCAGGTCGTTAGGTGCTTATGGAGCTTGCACGAGGAGGCGTGGTCGTTGTGGGACATGGATAGTAATATGCCATGTTAAACATTTGAAACATCTAAACTTATGCTTTGGTTTTAAACATTATGCTTCCGCTTACAACTTAAACTATGTTTTGATTGGACACCAATTATATTGTGTTGGGTTTTATATTTATTCTCATGCTTTGTTCAATATGATTGGTGGCTTGATCCTGGTCAGTCACGCCTCTAAGCGGTGATACCCCACATGTGGATTTTGGGGGTGTGACAGATTGGTATCAGAGCCATTGGTTATAGTGAACTTGGTTTTAAAAAGGGGAAAAGCTTTTTGACAAAACCAGACTATAACCTGTACAGTGCTCAACGATCCACAACGACGCTTCGCTCCACGTGCAAGACTCAACATTCTAGGTGATATGGTTTATGTTTATATTACCTACTTGTTAGTTACATGGTACATGGTTCATGGTATGCTTTGGTTAACGTAGCAACTATTGTTAAACACTTATTGCGTGCTTACTCCCTTTTGTCGTCCACACTCACGCGTTGTCACGACACTTTTCTCACCCATGCTCTCTTTATTGTGAAGATCATGAGTGGACGTATCAACCTAACTCAAGCCCAGCTGACGGCTTTAATCAATGAGTAAGTTGCTGCAGCGCCTGCAGCCGCTCAGGCAGGAGGTCAACATGCTCAGCCTCCTGTGTGTACTTTCAAAACTTTTATGTGTTGGTGCATACGTCTGTCGACTTCGTCTTGTATCGAGTCTTGTATCGAGTCTTGTATTGTATTAGATAGATCAGGGCACGTAGTACGAGAAATCTGTCAAATATAGGCTAGAAGGTGATTTCGCACGAAATTACATATTGGTAATTCCGCACGAAATTACTTTGTGATTTCGCACGAAATAGGTATTTCGTGTGAATGTAATTTCGTATGGGCAATTCCGTGCGAAATTAGGCTGCCTATATATAGTGGTCTTGTGATTTCGTTTGAGAGAGTTCCAACTTTCTGGTTTCAGTGCCGAACTGCTGCCGAAGTGTCTACTCACTGTAATTCTTTGTCAAATCAATCAAAAGACAGTTTAAAGTGAATTGAAAGCTGAATTACCTCGATATGTTTGTTTCCACCTCTCGTATTGAGCAAAATCTATTCTGAACGACTCGTTTGGTCGGTAAAACGATCCTACAAGTGGTATCAGAGCTCAGGAGGAAGAGTTCATACCAATTCAGCTGCAAAATCTGATTTCTACACCTTCTTTTTCAAAATTAACAAGTTTTCATGGTCAAAATGATTTGAATTTCAAACATTATATGCGCAATAGTGTTTTAACAAAGCCTTGAAAGAATTGGACCAAAAATCTGCTTAAAACCTGATAAATTTTAACAAAAACAGCTCGAGATGTTGACATCAGCAGTGTTTCGCACGAAATAGTATCTTGATTTCGTACGAAATCACATTGTGTGATTGATTTCGCTTGAAAGTGTTGTTTATTTCACACGAAATTAGTATTTCGTGTGAAAAGTTGGTTGATTTCGCACGAAATTAGTATTTCGTGTGGATATTTCATACGAAATTACCTATTTCGCTTGAAATAAGGTTATTTCGCACCAAAAGTCATTTCGTTTGAACTGATTTCATTTGAGATTTTCTTGCTGGTATTTCGTTTGAACAGGTATTCCGTGTGAAAAGGTGTTTTCGTTTGAGTTGGTATTTCGTTTGAAAAGCTATTAGTTTGAAACTTTGAAAACCGAAACATGGAAGAGGAATTTTACAACGCCTTTGCTACTCCAATTAGTATTGTTTAGAACACAATGTTAGAAAATGAAACGGGTACCATGCAAAAACCGCCAAAGCTTATGAACATTGAGGAATATAAAGGATGGGAAGTACGGTTTGAAAATTGGGTTCAAGCAAATTATTTGGATGCTTGGGAATGTGTTGAGACGAAATATGTTAGACCAATGACTGATGATGAGGAGATTATTACAATTAAAGATCTTAGTGCTGAAGAGAAAAAGAAATATAAAGATGAAAAGATGATGACGAGTTTGTTGCATCAAGCTGTTAAGGAAGATATCTTGGTTTTATTACAACACAATGGAACTGCTTATTCAATCTGGAAAGCTTTAAAATCAAAGTTTGTTGGAAGCAAAGAAATGATTAAAAACAAGAAATCGCTTTTGAAGAAAGAATTTGATCTATTTCGTGGTTTGAGAACTGAGAGCACCAAGCAGATCATCGAAAGATATTGAAATTTGCTAGTCAATATGAAGAGGGTGAGCATTACAAACGATAATGAAGAATTGATTGAAAAGCTAGCTGATGCATTGCCACATGAAACTTGGGGCACATACCTCATGATGTTGAGAAACAAGAAAGATTTTGGAAATCTGACATTGAGCAAGTTCATTGAAAATCTTGAAGCTCAAGAGATGGAGCAAAGGAAGATATCAAGAATGAAAGATTTTGATGGTGAACAAGATATCGGACTTTATTACAAAGGAGTATCAGTGATAAGACCAACATGTCACCAAAGGTTGAAACAACATTCAATGCTAAAAGTTCATCAGGAGAGTCATCTAAAGGATCAAACAGCAAAACTGAATTTTCTTCATATCCATCATATGATCCAAACTTTTCAACAACAAAGAATGGAAAGAAGTTACAATGCAACATGGTATTAGATCTTGAAAATGGTCAAAATTACACATAGGAGGTTGCAAAAGGTCACATGTCTTTGTTAGTAACTGTGTTAGAGTCATATGAGAGTTTAGTAGCAGGTCGGATCGGGAATCCAATGCTGACAAAAGAGGATTACGATCAGATAGATGCTGAGGAGATGGAGTTAATGGACATAAAGTGGTGTTTGGCGAGTGTGTTGAGGAGAGCTGAAAAGTTTAAACAAATTATGGGAAGAGATGATTTCCATGATACAAATGTTTCTACTTTAGGCTTTGATAAATCTAAATTTACTTGTTTTCGTTGCAGGGAAAAAGGACACTTCAAGAGGAAGTGTACAAACCGCGAAGCAAGTGGAGCTAAAAATCCGTTCAACAACAATGATTATTATCGGAAAGCAATCTATCATCAAGTTGCACAACAACCACAAACTGCTCATGCCAGGAAGGAGATTGAAGAGTCATCAAAGAAAGCTTATTTGATGAGCAAAATAATTGATCAAGATGATGATAAATTACCAGAAGGGTTTAGTTGGGCAAATTTCAGTTGGGATGATTATGATCCTAACAAAACTTCAAATCATAAAGCTTTTGCTGCTCGAGTTGCTGAAGACAGTGATAATGATGATGATTATTATGCAAGAAGAATGGAAGAACATTTAAGAATGTTAGAAGAGAGTGACAGTGATGATGAAAAAGCTAAAAAGAAAAAGAAGAAAGTTAAAAAATCAGTTAGCAGTGATGATGAAGAAGCTCGTGTGATAAGGAAGAAAATAAAAGACATTCCAGTCTTTAAAGTTGAAGCAGAAGCTGATGCACAAAAGATTCGTGTGAAATGGGAAAACTGTGAAGCAGTGAAGAAGCAAAACAGTATTTTGATTCACAACATGAACCGCTTGAAAGAATCTTATGATGTTCTAAACAAAGCAATGAATCAGTACAATCAATCAAGCAGTGAACAAGCAACAGCCATGAAAACACTTCAAGGAGCTTTCATGACAAAGCAGAAAGTTGTCAACAATTACATTGAGAAGTGTGTTGTGCTGGAACAAAAACTGGAAACACAAAGAATTGAAAAAGAAAGAGTTAATAGTTTGTTAAAAAGTTACTCATGTACTTCTTATGTTATTGACAGGATTTATCCAACTATTGAAGGCATGAAGGCATTTGATGAAGAGGAAGTATCTGAAGATAAGAGCTCTGAAAAGAAGAATGATACTGAAATAAAAGATTCTGGTAAGAAACATAGTGCCAGATACAACAAGTGTCCACCCCCGCTTGAAAATGGATATTCTCCACGAAATCCAAATTCAGAAAGAGTTAAAAAGGCAACCAATTTACATTGGGAGTCTGAGTCTTCAGAAAATTTGCCAGACAACATCGATATCACTTTCACATTGTCTGACACTGATCATGAGTCCGAATTAATAAAGAAAGTGGTTGATCAGGTGTTGGAAAACGATGAAACCGAGGAGTCAAAGTCGGAGTCAAACTCAGAGTCAAAGTCTGACAAGTCAAAGTCAACAGTCAAAAAGGACAAACGGGTTTATAATAAAGAATTTTTAGTATCAAAATCTAATTTGAATGAGGAACTGTTCAAAGTAGCATATACTTTGAATGATTCTGACAAATTATATTCTGATGAAGAATTTCCAATAAGAGGTGTTAGAACTGAAATGATAAAAAAGGTTTTCAAACTAACAGAAATTAATATTTCTGAAATAAAAAATGTAAATCTTTCTGAAAAACCTAAAAAAATACACCTCAAGAGATCAACAAAGGTTAAACAAGAAAAAGGGTTACAGTTCTGGTTCAGGTTATCGAAAGAAACCAAACCATAACGGTAATTTCAAAAGAAAAGGTCTTGGATTTATTCCACCAAAAAATCATAAAAATGAGAAAACTTATAAACCAAAAACTGTATTTGTTTCAAGAACATCATCTGAAGAAGAAAAAGAGCAAGTGTTCAGAAAGCAGACGAACAAAGAATTCCTTGCAAAGAAGCAAGAAGAAATGAAAAAAGATGTTGCTCAACAAAAGAAGGAGACAAGAACCTGTTTTCAATGCAAAATAGTTGGCCATATTGCCAGAAATTGTTCAAAGGCAATCCAAACAAAACTGGGAGTCTCTGAAAAACTGAAAGAAAAGATTGTTGAAAATGAACTGTCAACCAAACCTTTTATAGTTTTCAAAAGCTCAAAATTTAAAGTTGGTGAATGTTCAAAAAGGTTTTACAAGAGAAAAGCAAATCTTGACAATCAAAAATGGGTTGTTAAGAAATCTGATGATAGTTCTAGCAATGATTCTGATTCGTCAAAATCAGAGGAGCTATCGTCTGGCGATGAATCTGATTCCACAAAGTCAGAGGAGCCACAAGTGGAGATGAAAGAAGAGAAATCAGTTCCGCCATTGGATGATGAAAATTTTCCACCATTGCGGGCTGAGATTTTCAAATAAAAGATTGGAAAAGTTGAAATTTCAAATCAATTTTTTTGTGAAAAGAAAGATTTTGATGTTGAAAAAGCCTTTAACCCCAAGGTGAAACACATTTTTGGAAAAATGGTTGATGGGAAGGTAAAGGGGGTTAAAGAATTTTACGAGAAGAAAACTAAGAAACCGAGTGTTGGTAACTCGGAATCTCCCAAGGTCTGTCAGGCTTGGGAGAGTCTTTCTAACTAAAAACATGACTGCCGGAGTTCCCAAGTTGGTAATTGTGGAGCATGAATCGGCATCATTCTTGAAAAATTGTTGTTTTTGAAAATTGAAAAATTTTCACAAGTATGATTTGCCGGAACTCCCAGGTTGGTAAGTGTGGAGTAGGAATCGGCATCTTGAGAATTCAATCTACAAGTAGTAGTTGGTCGAAAAAGCAAACCTACATGTGGTTGAAATAGGGGATTCATTCATAAGTTGTTGATAGAACAAAATGATGAACTAACCACCATTTTTACAAGTGGTAAAATCAACAAAACTCATTTTCCAGAAAAACCATTTTGATTAAAACAAACTTAAGTGTTTTGAAATCACAATGGGAAAATAGTTTGTTGTAAGGTGGAGTTCTGATTGTTTATGCTGAGTGGATGGCGATTTGAAGCAATTCACAACAATTGTCACTTTATGTGTACAGTTTTTTTCAAATTTCTTTTAAATGCTTTTGTATTTTAGGGGGAGTAAGAGTTTTTCAGAAAATCCAAAAACATTAGAAAATTTGAAAAAGCCAAAACATGATAAAAGCAAAAATGAGTTTTGTCGTGAAAAAGAGGAAATGATAGTACATCAGTGGACTATCACAGCATGCTAAAGAATTGGAGAGTAAAATTGTGATAAACGGTCTCACTGATGATATGCCAGTAGGTTTTTACACGCTTAGTAGATTGTGTTCGAGATATAAACCTAAATTTCAAACTTACTTATCTCGTGGGGAACATCTCTCGGATATATGGGTAACCCCTGAAATCTTGTTTGAAAGGTACCTCTTTCTGAGATACTAGGTCTTTATGCTTAGTGATATCTGGGGTATTATCCCGGGACTTCTGATTTTGCGGAAGCAATGGCCTAGTCCCCGTATAATAATTTCTGCTTGCTTGAAATATAGCACCCCCTCAGCATAAAAAATGATGAAACATTGCAAAATGCTAATCATGTGCTGTTGAAGAAAAGATTCTCTAAAGAGAACCCACCAAAAGTCGAAGCCGTCATCTCTCTGATTTTGCGGAAGCAATAGCCTGAGCTCTCACGGCCCTCGCATTTAACCCTTTACAGATATCATCTAGGTATACTCACCTGTAAGACTGAATATTGGGATCTGAATATGGGAGTATATTCTGAGGTGGGACACGCGATTAAGTTTAAGTGTCTAAGACATTAATATCGTATCTCGAAACAATTGAAATTTGTGTGAGAAGTTAAATGGATCAGTATACTGACAATCTAAGTGAATCGTTTAGAACTTAAAATGTTTAAAGCTTAATGGTGTTGGTGATGTGTCTCAAAAACTGATATGATCCTCTTACGCAAACTCACAAAAATCTTGTCTGTAAATATTTCTTTACTGCATTTCGTTAAATACAAAAATCCAAAAAGATTTTAGTGTGTTTTAGCATAAATTTTGAAAAATACAAAAAGATTTTCGACAACTGATGTTGACGAGCTGATTTTTAAAATTCCGAGTGCTAAACATGATGAACAGGTTTGAGAAAGTTTGTTTAAACTGAGAAAATTTTGAATGTGTGACTACAAATGGTCATTAGAAGTTTTTAAATGATAAGTCATTCTATTCATACAAGTTGGTTCATCAGAGATTAAAATTGTAAAATCATTTATTGATTAATTGATGTCTGCAAGAGACTTTAAATCATTGTTTTGAAATTAGTTTCTACAAGTGGTAAGCAAAGAACTTAAAATTGTTAAATTTTAAATTTGTGAAATTTATTGTGAGGTAGAGATTGTGCAGGTAAGCCAGGTTTAGATCCTGAGCAGGATGTGAGCCAGGTCACGATCTTGAATCTGTGAAAGCCAGACTGCAATCCCAAGCACAATTTAAGGGGGAGTCTGAAGTTGTATAGAGCAAGGTTCTGATCATGAATCTGAGGATGCTGATGAACTTAATGAATCAAGAGATTTGATCAAGAGAAGATATAGCCAGGTCGAGGTCCTGAAAAAGAAGAGAAGAGAAAGATTGAGGATGTTTTACATTGTTAGATATTTCGGGAGAAGTCGAGAATACTGATAAAGACTGAAGATTGAAGACTCGACACCGAAGACTTCGTCAACATCCGAGGGGGAGTCTGTTGGTGCATACGTCTATCGACTTCGTCTTGTATCGAGTCTTGTATTGTATTAGATAGATCAGGGCACGTAGTACGAGAAATCTGTCAAATATAGGCTAGAAGGTGATTTCGCACGAAATTACATATTGGTAATTCCGCACGAAATTATTTTGTGATTTCGCACAAAATAGGTATTTCGTGTGAATGTAATTTCGTATGGGCAATTCCGTGCGAAATTAGGCTGCCTATATATAGTGGTCTTGTGATTTCGTTTGAGAGAGTTCCAACTTTCCGGTTTCAGTGCTGAACTGCTGCCGAAGTGTCTACTCGCTGTAATTCTTTGTCAAGTGAATCAAAAGACAGTTTAAAGTGAATTGCAAGCTGAATTACCTCGATACGTTTGTTTCCGCCTCTCGTATTGAGCAAAAACTCTTCTGAACGACTCATTTGGTCGGTAAAACGATCCTACATTATGGACTGCCGACCTACTACTTTCAACGGCACTGAAGGAGCTGTAGGCCTCCTTCACTGGTTTGAGAAGCTCGAGTCTGTTTTCAAAATGTGTGAATGCCCTGAGGCTCGTAGGGTGAAATATGCTACTGGTACTCTTGAAGGTGTAGCGCTCATGTGGTGGAACGCTCAAGTTCAAATGCTGGGGTTGGTTGCTGCTAATGCCACCCCATGGAACGATTTCAAGGAATTGATCAAGGAAGAGTACTGTAATCGTGATGACATCCATAAGCTGGAGGTAGAGTTCTTCAACTTAAAGATGACGAGGTCGGAAATTGAAGCGTACACGAAAAGATCGAACGAGCTGGCTATCTTGTGTCCTACTATGGTGGATCCTCCTATCAAACGTATCAAGCTGTACCTTAAAGGTTTAGTGCCAGAGATCCAGAGCCATGTGACTACAGCAAACCTCGCCACCATCCAGCAAGTTATTCGTTTGGCTAATCGTCTCATTGATCAGGCAGTTGAGCAGAACAGGCTGCCCAAGCGTATCGGTACTACTACTACTTCTGATGCCCCCAGCGACAGCAAGCGCAAATGGGATGGAGTCTCAAGCAAGGGTTCAACATCAGCTCAGTCTCAGTCTCAGCAATGAAAGACTGATGACTACCAGAGTCCTGGTCAGCAATCTTCTGGTAGTCAAGGGCAGGGTGGATACAGGGGAAACCACCCCAAGTGCAACCGATGCAACAAGCATCATAGTGGGCAGTGCAACAAGGGTCGTTGTCTGAGGTGTAACAAGTTTGGTCATGAAGCAAAGGATTGCAGGGGCACACGACCGGCAAATCATAATCGCCAGCAACAGCCACCAGCTCCACAGAATCAGCAGTAGCAGGGTAACAGGGGATGCTATCAGTTTGGTGCTGAAGGTCACTTCAAGAGAAACTGCCCCCAGTTGAACTAGAATCAGAACAACAACAATAATCAAGGGAACGGGAACAATAACAGGAGTAACAATGATGGCAATGGTGCCAGGGGACGTGTTTTCGTGCTGGGTCAGGGTGACGAGAGGAACGATCCCAACATTGTGATCGGTAAGTTTCTTCTGGATGATTTCTTTGTTAGTGTTTTATTTGATTCGGGTGCCGATACTAGTTATGTGTCCTTAAAAGTTAGTCAAATGCTTAAGCTCACCCCAACACTTTTGAACACCAAGCACACGGTAGAACTAGCAAACGGTAAAAGTCTTGAAGCCTCACACATAATTAAGGGTTGTAATCTCGTCTTAGCTGGTCAGACCTTCTCTATCGATCTTATTCCTATCGTACTTGGTAGTTTCGACGTCGTTATTGGGATGGATTGGCTATCTCAATATCAAGCGGAGATTATTTGCAAGGTGAAAATCGTCCGTATTCCTCTTTCTGGTGAAGAACCTTTAGTGATTCATGGAGACAAGAGTGGTGCTGTTGTAGGCATCATCTCTTTCCTTAAGGCCCAGAAGGGTTTGCGAAATGGCCACACTGCTATTCTAGCCCTCGTTTCTGATACATCCTCGAAGGAAAAGAAGGTAGAAGACATTCCTATTGTGCGCGACTTTCCTGAGGTATTGGTGTGTGCGCGTATACACATATTTTTATCATGAATAAACACACGATTCGGTTTTAAATTTATAAAAGTGATTATTACTTTAACATCAAAACACACACGAAAGAGGCAAGTGTACCCCGTCATATATGTAGTAAAGTATCGGTAAGAACCAAGTATCGATCCAAGGAAATGGGCGGAGAAATAATACTAGACCTTTGTCACTAAACTACTGGTAAAAACATAAGTTGTTTGATTTTTTTATAAACTAAAGTAAACATAAACAAATACTTATAAAACATAGTAGAAAATAGATAAATAGCCTTGCTTAATACACAACCAAAGTATGTCAACTAAGTCGGTTTGGCACTAGAAGCATTCGGTCAATTTTCCATTTTAAGACAATTAGTATCCCTTTCGGGAATCCTAACATGACAATCATTCGGAAAGTTAAAACGATAAACACACTTTAACCACCTAAAATTGTTCTTTAACGTGCAATTGATAAATGTCTATGAAAATCTCTTAAAAATAAGTTAGTCATCCGTTAGGAGTTTTCTAACCTCACTTAAACAAGGAAAGCGACACCGATAAACACAATGCAACCAACGAGAAAAGCATAAACTAGATTAAATCACAACCGAGTTCATTTTACAAATCTTGCACAATAATTCACCAAGATAGCAATAGTGGCCTAAACTACTAACTAAGCTAACAAATCATGGCAAGAATTTATAACGACACCATCTAACCCGTTAAGGTCCTTACGTGACGGCAAGCTCTCTTGATTAACAATAATTACATTTTATTAAATCACTAACCATTTCTAGTATCATGATGCACACATTTAAACCAAGCTAAACTAGTTAACCAAGTTCAAAGTTTACTAATACAAGATTAATTAAGCTTCATTTTTCAACTATCTTAACTAACCAAGCATCAATCATCCAACATAATTACTTATAATCAAGAAATCAATATCAATAACAAGGTTGCAAACTAATCATCAAAGATTAACATAGAAAATACTTCAAAATGTCATTACAAACAAAGATTAACACACTAATGGCTATAATCAAGCAAGGGATTGTTGTGTTTTTGCCCAAAGGCTACAACAATACATAAACATTAATCTAAATGCTTGAAAGATTAACAAAATCATGGAAAGATTAGAAAACCAAACCATAAACAAGCACTAGACTAAGAATCCGGATAGTAATGGAGCTAAACGGCACAATGTGGCTTGAATCCGGGTCAAAAGCATAGCCTCCGGAGCCTGTATAATTGCCTGTGAAGCTCCCAAAATTCCAGAATGTCGAACATAAAGTTTCTGCAAGTTTTTTATATTTTTTCGATGTCGCACGGTCGTGCTTCCTGTGGCACGACCGTTCACTTTTGGCAATTATTGTAGGTATGGTGCACCATACTGCATGACGTCACAGATCTTGACTGGTCTTCGGTCTCGCACGACCGTTCTTCATATGGCACGGTCGTTCATTACCGGGTTCTTGTTGCACGCCTGGTCGCACTGATCGTTCAGTTCCGAGGTTTGGCTTGATCATCGGATCCGCACGGGGTGCAATATGTGGAACGACCGTGCATCACCGGGATGGCTTTGAATGCTTTGCACGCTGAGTCGCACTGGTCGTTCATTACCGGACTTTCTTGCATTTGTCGGAGATGCACGGTCGTGCATTGAGTCGCACGACCGTTCCACACGCCCAGGTCAGTTTTCTAACAGAAGGTTCGTAGCTTCGTCGTTTTGTCCGGAAAGTCCTCGTTTTCGCTATCATCTTGTCTGGTATGTTGTTTTAGGCCTGTAAACAAAAGTGTAGATAACTAAGTATCCGAATGACGGTTTTACGGCCAAAAATGCATAAAATAGGGGTAAAACGGGGGACTAAAATATGTGTAAATTAGCGAATATCAAATCTCCCCACACTTGAACCTTGCTTGTCCTCAAGCAAGCTAAACTAAAAAGCAATAAAAGATAGAAATAAACAAGAACGATAATTTACACAATAATTTATTGAAACTACTACAAACGGTTAGTCGGTTTTTCGAAAGACAACATCAAAAGACTCAAACTCAACAAGCATATGCAAATATATAGCGACAACCAAAACGCCGTGACTTCACATTTAATTGACTCAACATGTTAATCTTCACACAACTCACAATGTTCACACACACTCGGTTTTATTTATGAAACATACATAAAATGTGTACGTGCAAACACTCAATGCCTCGTCAATGAAATGTGCAATATCATAAGCTTGTCATAAGATCTCGTCTCCACCAACTAACATGCAAACAAGTGTAAATCAAGAGGTCTTTACGGGGTGTAACGTTAGGCTTGGGTGAAGGGTATGGAAATGGATATTTAAAGTGGCGAAAATGGTTAAAACTCGGTAGTAGCGTTTAGCTAGCAACAAAATATACAACTATACATACAAATGCCTTAAAAAGGCGACTATTTCGCAATCGAGCTAATCAACGATATTTTAACGTTTAAGCATTCAAAATGGCTCGATTTTCATAGAATAAACAATAACTTACAACAAACGCTAGTTAAACGATTATTAGGACCGAGTTTCAACACTAAGAAGGTTTAAAACATAAAAAGGCTAAATTTGGCTAAGTGGGTGATAATGTGGGTAAACAAAGGTAAACGGGAAGGCTCGACATGGTTAATCCTAAAGGGTAATAAAAGGTAGGAAGCACAACACAAAGAACAAGGTTTACAACAAAGGGTAATCTAAGTGCCTCTATCACTTTTACACAAATCCGCACGTTCATGGTCTTAACAAGCATACTAGTGACAAGTTCTAAATTACACATAACATCCGGCTCACTCCTATATCCGAAATAAACAAACATATAACAATATCAAGGCTCAAATATGCTCACGTAACGGAAGGAATGGGTAAAAGTGTGAAAACTATCATGTAAGTCTTTCTTTGTTTGTCACGCTTTCCGGTTTCCTTTTTCAAAAATATTTTGCTTGTCGAGTTTTTTATCAAGTCCGAAGCTTTCTAAAACACAACCGACCGGTTTATTTACTAAAATATATACAAAATACAGGTATTTTTGAATGATTTTTCTGATTTTCTGAATTTTTTTTAGAGGACAAACAAAGATAACAAAGTTAACCCACTCCCCACACTTGAACTTCGCATTGTCCCCAATGCGAGACCCGAAATATAGAGAAAAGGATAAAAGTACTCCCCTCAAGATGATGTTGATGCAACGAGACTTCCGAAGCTGTATCTGTCACGTGCTCCGGTCCAAGATATGTCGGCCAAAAACCTGCAAGTATGTCACATTTGCACCAAAATAGAACAGAAACAGAAAAATCACAAATAAACCATAATTTACATAAATATAAAAACTAGCAATCCCAACAAAGACATAATCATAAAAACTAAAGTAAAGAGTCTGAAAAATAAAGCATACATAACCGGGGTGTTCGAAATAACAGTCAAAATAAACACCCAAAACAAAGTACTGAAATACTAAAAACAACCACCAACTATCACTCCACCGCTCCTAAGCGTCATCACCATCATCGTCTCTAGTAAAGGACGGGCCCGCATCGCCATAACCAGGGGGGCTCCACGGTGGGAACTATGGTGGATGCTGAAAGTAGTCGGGATATGCGTGATGCATCTCCCCGAAAAGATATGAAAATCCCGCGCTCACCCCCTGGTATAGAGTATCCTGGCTCTGCCGAAGCTGGTCCTGTGTGGCCCGAAGCTGATCCTGACTGGCCCAAATCTCGTCCTATCTAGACCGGATCTGGTCAATGTAAACCCCATGCTGTTCCTGGTTAACCCTGATCTGATCCTGGTTAACTTGCATCTGCTGGAACTGCTGATAGAACTCGGGCCAGTCCTGATGCTGGTGGAATGCATGGTGCTGCGGTGAATGTGGTGGTGTCTGTGGCTGGTGCTGGTGCTGCTGCTCCGGATGCTCCTGATCGTGCATCTCCTCATTCTCATGTTCCTCCACAGCTGGAGGCAACGGGTCCCAGACCTCGTTGTTCAACCCTTTCAACCTATCCCCCCTATCTAGCTCTACAATCAACCCCATGGCCTTCAGTGACCTAATGTCGACATGAACCCCGTCGGTTATCAGAGTGAGACTCTGAAGCACCTCCTCAGTCATATAGCGTTCTTTGTAAGCTATTTCGGTCACATACTGACCGCCATGTATCTCACTGTTGGGAGTCCACCCCGAGCACTTCACAAAGTATTCAGCCATTCGTGCGGCTAGGTTGATAGGTGCTTTCTCAACCAACGCATATAGAAAAATCAAATCTGGTGTTAGACAGTTTCCAAGACTGTCCATGCGACCGCTTATCGTATGGCTAAATACATGGTGCATCACTCGCACCAAAGGGTCTCTCAGTCGTGAAGCCTTCGACATCCTCGGGTTGTAGGGGTCCCCAATAGCGTTTTCAGCCCAAAATGCATCCCGTGCTGCATCAGAAGGGAAGGTGAACTGATCTGTGAAGACATCGGTATCATCCATGTCGTCCCTAGTATAAATCCCGAGTCTTCTACCCAACCAACCAACTGACCACGTATGCCATCGTCCACATAACCTGAAAGCTACCCGCTCCTTGTGGAGGAATTTGGGTCTTCTATGTGCAACCGGCTTTTCATAGGCATAAGATGCGAAGAACTCTATTGTCAGCTCACGGTAAACGGGTCGGTTGATACCGACCAGATTTACAAGCTGGTGACTCATCATGTCGTCTAGTCTGTCATGCTGATTTAGTTCCCGCATGACTTCCCAATCCAGCCATCGGGGGACTCCGAATTGCCCCCGCCTTGCCCATAAGGCGTCGCGTTTCGGAATGCAAAGTGCTTCTCGCTCATCATTAGGGTCGAATTGAAGGAAAGGGTGATCCATCTGTAAGGGAAATAACGTTAGAAAGACGGAAACATGAGAAATTTGAATAAAAAACAGCTGAGCAGCCAATTATGAAGAAGCTGTGAATTCTGATCTGGGCATATGGCACGGTCGTCCGACGAGTTGCACGGTCGTGCGTCGCCGATAACCAACACCAGTTGCCCAAATCCGTCGGAACTGCACGTCGTGCGACCAATGGCACCACCGTGCAACACCGACCAACAAGTTGATATCGTGAACCACCCGGAATGGCACGACCGTTCCATCCAAGGAACGTCCGTGCGACACCTGTTCTGCAGCTTTCGAACCCCTGAACTATGAATAGGCTGATTTTCTCAAAATCAACAACTTTTTGTACAAACAGGGGTCGGAAACTTAACCGGGTGTTCACGATATGCAAGATTCAAACAAGGGTTAGGGTTTCGATTTGTTTATGAAGAGAACCCTAAAAAGCCTTGAAGAATCGGATTAATCTACCCTAGAAAGCGAAAAAACAGATAATCTACAACTAGGAACGTACCGTGCGAAGTAGGGTGTGAGATCGTGCGAAGAACCGTGCGATTTGAAGTAAAAAACGGTCTGGAATGGCCTGGTGCGACTAGGGTATTTATAGTACCAAATGACAAAAATGCCCTCAGCCTGACGCACGGTCGTTCGACCTTTCGCACGGTCGTGCGTCACCGACATCGCTCAAACCCAGTCGACTGTTCTCGGAGATGCACCGGGGGTGCGATCCACCGTGCCGGCCCTCGGAAACGCATGGTCGTGCGACCCGAGGAACGACCGTGCAACAGCTGCAGATCAGAATTTTCCGCAGAAGCTATTTCCAGCAACTATTTCGGCCGTTTTTCGCCATTTTTTCGACACACAAACTGTTTAAACAATATTTCAACACAGAACCTTCGCCCGACACGTAAGAAACTTAAATAAAGGAACGGAAACTACCTAACTTACCTAAATTACGCTAAAACAACAAAAACATAAAAGTGGACTATTTTACCCTTATAGCGCCAAAGACGCTCCTGCTACATTTTTGTCGGCGAGTCAGTAGCGTAGACTCATGTTAAATTTTTGTCGGCGAGTCGATAGCAAGACTCCAAGCTAAAACTAGAAAAATTCCTAAAAAGACGATACTACTCCTAAAGCGCAAAATACGCTCTTGCTACATTTTTGATCCGCGAGTCAGTAGCGTAGACTCTCTCCTCCCCACACTTATGATGTGTGCGGGGTTTTGAGCTCAATTACCTCCACCGCCGACTCTATCGGCCCGGCAACGTACAACTTCAACCGGTGACCATTTACCTTGAATGTAACGCCATCCGCGTTCTCTACTGCAACAGTACCATACGGAAATACTTCCTTAACCGTGTATGGTCCTGTCCAGCGTGAATGAAGCTTCCCAGGAAATAAGCGCAGCCTTGAATTATAGAGAAGAACAAGATCACCCGCTTGGAATTCTTTATGGTCCTTCAAGCGTTTGTCATGAAGTTTCTTCGTGCGCTCTTTGTAGAGTACGGAGCTTTTGTAGGCTTGTTGTCGCAATTCTTCCAATTCATGAATTTGGAGAAACCGGGCTTCACCTCCGGTTTTTAGGTCCAAATTCACGGTTTTCAAAGCCCACATAGCCTTTTGCTCCAACTCCACCGGTAAATGGCATGCCTTTCCGTATACCAACCTAAAGGGGGTGGTCCCTATAGGGGTCTTATAAGTTGTACGGAATGCCCACAATGCATCCTCAAGTTTGTCCGACCACTACTTGCGGTTTGCACCAACAGACCGCTCAAGGATGCGCTTAAGCCCATGGTTCGTGACTTCCACCTGCCAGCTTGTCTGCGGGTGGTAGGGCGTGGATAAACGGTGATGCACACCGTATCGGGATAAAGCCTTTTCAAGCTGTGTGTTACAGAAATGAGTCCCTCGGTCACTAATGAGCGCTTTCGGAGCGCCAAATCGGGCGAACTAACTTTTTAGAAACCTCACAACTACTCTGGCGTCGTTAGTAGGTAAGGCTTGCGCCTCCGCCCACTTTGATACATAGTCAACAACCATGAGTATGTACTTGTTTCCATGTGAGGGGGGGGGGGAATGGTCCCATGAAGTCTATCCCCCAAACGTCAAAGACTTCACATACTTGTATCCAGTTCTGGGGCATTTCGTCGTGTGCCGATATGTTCGTCACCCTCTGAAAAGCATCGCACACTTTCACCAAATTCTGCGCGTCACGAAAAATGGTCGGCCAGTAAAACCCGGAATCCAACACCTTCTTCGCGGTGAAGTTGGCTCCGTGGTGGCCTCCGGTAGGTCCCTCATGACACTGGCGCAGAATATCGGTCGCCTCAGCCCCTGATACACATCTTCTGATCACCTGATCAGCACCCACCTTGAATAGAAAAGGGTCGTCCCATATGTAGTGCTTGAGATCCGAAAAGAATTTCCTCTTTTGCTGGTGAGTCAACCCTTTAATCAGAATTCTACAAGCAAGGTAGTTCGCAAAGTCGGCGAACCAAGGCGACTCATCGCATATCTCTACACCCATCAAAGACTCGTGTGGGAAATTGTCATTGATTGAATCCCAACGCGCGTCCTCGATGTCTCCTTGCTCTAACCGAGATAGATGGTCAGCCGCTACATTCAAAGCACCCTTTTTATCTTGGATTTCTATATCAAACTCTTGCAGCAACAGGATCCATCTGATTAGACGCGGTTTAGCATCCTGTTTGCTGAAAAGATATCTGATGGCTGCATGATCAGTATATACAACGGTTTTCGAAAGCACTAGATACGATCTAAATTTATCAAATGCGAAAACGACCGCCAAGAGCTCTTTTTCAGTCGTGGTGTAATGCTCTTGAGCGTCGTGAAGAGTTTTGCTCGCATAATAGATCGGGTGAAAGTGCTTTTCTTTCTTTTGACCCAGAACGGCCCCTATAGCGTAATCACTCGCGTTGCACATAATTTCAAATGGCAGACTCCAGTCCGGTGCAACTAAAATAGGGGCCTCAATCAACTTTTGCTTGAGAAGGTCAAAAACCCTCAAGCAATCATCTCCAAACACGAACGAAGCATCTTTCTCCAACAAACGGGTCATGGGTCTGGCGATTTTCGAAAAATCTTTGATGAATCGCCGATAGAACCCGGCATGACCGAGAAATCTCCGTATAGCTCTAACAGAGGTGGGGGCAGAAGTCGTGAAATAACGTCGACTTTAGCTGGATCGACTTCCATGCCCGCGTGAGAAATTTTGTGTCCCAGAACTATGCCCTCCTTCACCATGAAGTGGCATTTCTCCCAGTTCAGGACCAGATTCGTCTCCTCACACCTCTTCAACATCTTTCTCAAATTTTCCAAGCAGTGATCGAAGGAATCCCCAAATACCGAAAAATCATCCATGAAAACCTCCATGGAATCCTCGATCATGTCATGGAAAATTGCAACCATGCATCTCTGGAAGGTCGCTGGTGCATTACACAACCCAAAAGGCATCCGCCGGTAGGCGAATGTGCCGAAGGGGCAGGTAAAGGTAGTCTTCTCCTGATCCTCAGGAGCGATAGGAATTTGAAAGTATCCAGAGAACCCGTACAAGAAACAGTAATACAACTTCCCTGACAGACGTTCCAACATCTGATCGATGAATGGAAGCGGGAAGTGTTCCTTACGAGTAGCATCATTGAGTTTGCGGTAGTCAATGCAAACTCGCCACCCAGTGACGGTACGGGTAGGAATTAGTTCATTCCTATCATTCGAGACTACAGTCATTCCACCTTTCTTAGGTACAACCTGCACTGGACTCACCCACACAGAGTCAGAAATGGGATAAATCATCCCGGCATCCAACAATTTAATCACTTCCTTCTTCACCAGGTCTTGCATATTTGGATTTAAACGCCTCTGATGCTGTGCACATGGTTTGTACTCGTCTTCCATCAGAATCTTGTGAGTACAGAAAGAAGGATTGATGCCTTTGATATCCATGATTTTCCATGCAATGGCTCTCTTATGAAGTCTCAGAACCTCAAGAAGCTGATTTTTCTCAACCTTTTCCAATGACGCCGAAATTATGACCGGTAAGCGATGCTCCACGTCAAGAAATGCATACTCGAGATGTGGCGGGAGTTCTTTAAACTCCAAAGACGGTGGATCTTCAACCGACGGTTTTGCTTTCTCTTCTTCTACATGGACAATTTCAAGAAATCTCTCCGGACTCTGGGAACCATCGTCACCAATCTGATAGACTGGCTGCTCGAAATTGTGGCCCTCCTGCGTAATGCCAATCAGGTCCCCACACGACAGAGGTGTCCGAATCAATCTCGTCAATAGTACCTTGAAAATGAGAGCACACACATGCATCGACAATGTCGACGTAATAAAGCTTGTCATCGTGACATTGCCGATGCTGCATCGATCTTTTGATATCGAATGTCACGTGCTCATCATTCACTCGGAGCGTGATTTGGCCAGCTGCCACATCAACAATCGTCCTCGCTGTATTGAGGAAAGGACGTCCAAGTATCAAAGGTACTTTTGAATCCTCGTCCATGTCAAGAATAACAAAGTCCACGGGGAAAACAAATTTATCAATTTTTACAAGCATGTTTTCCACAAATCCACGCGGATACTTGACTGAATGGTCTGCCAACCGAATGCTCATCCTAGTAGGTGACGGCTCACCTAGATCCAGTTTAGTAAAAACCTTATAAGGCATAAGGTTGATACTCGCTCCTAAGTCAGCCAATGCATGACTAACAAACATGTTTCCAATCAAACACGGGAGCGTAAAACTACCTGGATCTCCCATTTTCATGGGCAGACGGTTTTGTAGAACGGCAAAACAAGTTTCATTCATCAGCACACATGAAATATCCTCGAGCTTTTGTTTATTCAAGAGGATATCCTTAAGGAATTTCGCATACTTTGGCATCTGGGCCAACGCTTCAATAAACGGTATATTGATGTGTAGTTGCTTAAACAACTCAAGGAACTTACCGTATTGTTCTTCATTCTTCTGCTTCTTCAGCCTGCCTGGATAAGGTACTGGAGGAGTGTAATCTTTAACCGGCTCCTGGACTTGTGTTGTACTTGCTGGGCGTAGCCTGGCTTGCACCTCGTCCGGTGTGTCAGTCGGGACCGCTTCAGTGATCGGTGCTGAGTCCGATATGACGGGTCCGGTTGGTTTTCCACTCCTGGTCATGACAGCATTCCCATCCCTGTGTCCGCCCGGGTTTGGTTCTGTATTACCCGGAAGACCACCCTAGGGTCTTTTAGACATCATCTGTGCCAGCTGACCAACCTAATTCTCGATATTCTGAATCCAGGCCTTGTGACTCCTCATTTCTCCCTCATGAGAAAGAAAACGATCCTCGCTCTGTTGGTAGCGTTTTTCAGCCAACTGATTCGCACTCGAGGAGCTAGTAAGAAGCTGAGACATCATATCCTCCAGCTTAGAACTAGACTGAGGGGCCTGCTGCTGGGAACTACTCCCAGTGCCCTGATTCTGATACGAATATGGACGCTGTTGGTAAGGTTGGTTGTATTGCTGGAACTGCTGACCCTGACCTTGCTGTGGCGCTGGAGCACGCTGATTAAATCCCAAAGGGTTTTGATTGGCTGTATTCGCTCGCCACCCAAAATTTGGGTGATTTCTCCAACCGGGATTATAGGTGTTACTGTACGGGTTGTTCTGCGGCCTCACCTGATTACTCACGAAATCTACTTCTTCGTGGCCCTCATATACGACTCCCTGAAAACATGCCCCAGGCTCGTGTGACACTCCGCACTGGTCACATCCCGAGCCAGCATGCGCAATCATCTAGGACTTGTCGAATCTCGATGCAAGAGCCGAGATTTGTGCAGTAATGGCCGTATAGTCGTCTACAGCATGAACTCCTACGCGAGATGATGATGATGATGCCCGACCTCTATCTCCTTCCCGACGCGAGCTGGATTTCAACGCAGCTTTTTCTATAATATCATACGCTTCAGTCGGCGTCTTAGTTTCTAGATCGCGTCCCGCGTTCACGTCTAATCGCTCCTGCGTGTTATAACTGAGCCCCTGATAGAACTTCAAAACCAGCTGTCGCTTGGAGAAGCCATGATGTGGCACATCAATCAACAAATCCTTGTATCTCTCCCAAGCTGCATGCAACGACTCGCCCTCGTCCTGGCGAAAGGAAAAAATTCGGTTCCGTAGCTTGTTCGTTTTCTCAGGTGGAAAATATTTCTGCATAAACTGCTCTGCCAACTGATTCCAGGTCCTGATGGACCCGGCTGGGAGTGACATAAGCCAAGCTCTAGCTCTGTCACGTAATGAGAACGGAAACAACCTCAACCGAATTGCATCCTCCGAAACACCTGTAATCTTAAACGTGGAACAAATGTGGAGAAAAGCAGCAATATGCCTCCCGGGATCCTCGTGCTCTCGTCCGTCAAACTGTACTGAATTCTGCACCATGTTAATAATACTAGATCTAATTTCAAAAGTAGGCGCATCAATAGTAGGTTGAAGGATACTTGGCTCCAGGCCTGCCCTTCCGGGCTGATTTGTCTCATTCAACGGTCGCTCATCGTCTGCCATGATTGCGTCTCCTCCTGAGCCCTCGGCTTCAGTGGGTACCACCGGCTCCGGCTCACCACTTGCGAGCAGTAACCCAACCGCCCGACCTCTCACGCGTAGACGTCTCCTAAGATCACGTTCGGGCTCGTCTGACGGTTCAACAACTTCTGGAGCGGGGGTCGAGAACATTAACCTGCAAACGAAAATTTGACACAGTGAATATTTTATTAACAACATAATGCTGTTTTTTTTCTTTTCAGCTGAATAGAAACAGAATATTATTAAAAATGGGCTGAAAATTTTATAAAAATCCGAAAATGGGCACGAAATTTTATAAAAATCAACACAATAAAAATAATCGAATCGGCTAATACAAAAATGATTTAAAGGTGCCGAAAACCCAATGAATAAATGAATAAATAAATCCGGACCGAATAAATAAATGGAATAAAAATTTACAAGTGTACAAAAATGACTTGGAAAACGAATAAATGAAATAAAAGCAACAAATATTAACAAATAAATAATCAAGAAATTATACACAAATATTAACAAGTATATACACCGATAAAACAATGACTCAGGTCGTTCCTAAAGCTCGCCATTTCCCCGGCAACGGCGCCAAAAACTTGGTGTGTGCGCGTATACACATATTTTTATCATGAATAAACACACGATTCGGTTTTAAATTTATAAAAGTGATTATTACTTTAACATCAAAACACACACGAAAGAGGCAAGTGTACCCCGTCATATATGTAGTAAAGTATCGGTAAGAACCAAGTATCGATCCAAGGAAATGGGCGGAGACATAATACTAGACCTTTGTCACTAAACTACCGGTAAAAACATAAGTTGTTTGATTTTTTTATAAACTAAAGTAAGCATAAACAAATACTTAATACACAACCAAAGTATGTCAACTAAGTCGGTTTTGGCACTAGAAGCATTCGGTCAATTTTCCATTTTAAGACAATTAGTATCCCTTTCGGGAATCCTAACATGACAATCATCCAGAAAGTTAAAACGATAAACACACTTTAACCACCTAAAATTGTTCTTTAACGTGGAATTGATAAATGTCTATGAAAATCTCTTAAAAATAAGTTAGTCATCCGTTAGGAGTTTTCTAACCTCACTTAAACAAGGAAAGCGACACCGATAAACACAATGCAACCAACGAGAAAAGCATAAACTAGATTAAATCACAACCGAGTTCATTTTACAAATCTTGCACAATAATTCACCAAGATAGCAATTTTGGCCTAAACTACTAACTAAGCTAACAAATCATGGCAAGAATTTATAACGACACCATCTAACCCGTTAAGGTCCTTACGTGACGGCAAGCTCTCTTGATTAACAATAATTACATTTTATTAAATCACTAACCATTTCTAGTATCATGATGCACACATTTAAACCAAGCTAAACTAGTTAACCAAGTTCAAAGTTTACTAATACAAGATTAATTAAGCTTCATTTTTCAACTATCTTAACTAACCAAGCATCAATCATCCAACATAATTACTTATAATCAAGAAATCAATATCAATAACAAGGTTGCAAACTAATCATCAAAGATTAACATAGAAAATAATTCAAAATGTCATTACAAACAAAGATTAACACACTAATGGCTATAATCAAGCAAGGGATTGTTGTGTTTTTACCCTAAGGCTACAATAATACATAAACATTAATCTAAATGCTTGAAAGATTAACAAAATCATGGAAAGATTAGAAAACCAAACCATAAACAAGCACTAGACTAAGAATCTGGATAGTAATGGAGCTAAACGGCACAATGTGGCTTGAATCCGGGTCAAAAGCATAGCCTCCGGAGCCTGTATAATCGCCTGTGAAGCTCCCAAAATTCCAGAATGTCGAACAGAAAGTTTCTGCAAGTTTTCTATATTTTTTCGATGTCGCACGGTCGTGCTTCCTGTGACACGACCGTTCACTTTTGGCAATTATTGTAGGTATGGTGCACCATACTGCATGACGTCACAGATCTTGACTGGTCTTCGGTCTCGGACGACCGTTCTTCATATGGCACGGTCGTTCATTACCGGGTTCTTGTTGCACGCCTGGTCGCACTGATCGTTCTGTTCCGAGGTTTGGCTTGATCATCGGATCCGCACGGGGTGCAATATGTGGAACGACCGTGCATCATCGGGATGGCTTACAATGCTTTGCACGCTGAGTCGCACTGGTCGTTCATTACCGGACTTTCCTGCATTTGTCGGAGATGCACGGTCGTGCATTGAGTCGCACGACCGTTCCACACGCCCAGGTCATTTTTCTAACAGAAGGTTCGCAGCTTCGTCGTTTTGTCCGGAAAGTCCTCGTTTTCGCTATCATCTTATCTGGTATGCTGTTTTAGGCCTGTAAACAAAAGTGTAGATAATTAAGTATCCGAATGACGGTTTTACGGCCAAAAATGCATAAAATAGGGGTAAAACGGGGGACTAAAATATGTGTAAATTAGCGAATATCAGGTATTTCCTGAGGAATTACCTGGTCTTCAGCCTCATCGACAAGTCGAGTTTCAAATCGAGCTAGCTCCTAGAGCAGCGCCCATAGCTCGAGCACCTTATCGTCTAGCCCCATCAGAACTCGAAGAATTGTCCACGCAACTACAAGAGCTCTTGGATAAGGGTTTTATTCGTCCTAGCTCTTCGCCCTGGGGAGCTCCAGTGTTATTTGTGAAGAAGAAGGACGGTACCTTCAGAATGTGTATTGACTACCGTGAACTCAACAAAGTGATTGTGAAGAATAGCTATCCTCTTCCACGCATTGATGACTTATTCGACTAGTTGCAAGGGTCGAGTTTCTACTCCAAGATTGACCTGAGGTCAGGCTACCATCAACTGAGAGTCCGAGATGAGGATATCTCTAAGACAACATTCAAGACTCGTTATGGGCATTACAAGTTTCTGGTTATGCCTTTCGGATTGACGAATTCACCTGTGGTCTTCATGGATCTCATGAACCGAGTGTGCAAACCTTACCTGGATAAGTTTGTCATTGTTTTCATCGACGACATCGTGATCTATTCGAAGAGTCAGGAGGAACACGAGTAGCACCTGAGGCTTATTTTGGAACTTCTTCTAACAGAGCAGTTGTATGCCAAATTTTCGAAATGCGACTTCTGGCTTCGCGAAGTCCATTTTCTAGGCCACGTGGTGAACAAGGATGGGATTCATGTTGATCCATCCAAGGTCGACTCGATCAAGAACTGGCATGCACCCCGTACACCAACAGAAATCCGCCAATTCTTGGGTTTGGCGGGCTACTACAGACGGTTCATCAAGGATTTCTCCAAGATTGCGCAACCTCTCACTGCACTAACTCAAAAGGGTGTCACCTATCGTTGGGGTGATGCACAGGAATCTGCATTTCAGCACTTAAAGGATAGACTTTGTAGCGCGCCTATCCTCTCATTACCTGAAGGCACAGATGATTTTGTGGTTTATTGCGACGCTTCCATCCAAGGACTTGGTTGCGTGTTAATGCAACGTGACAAGGTCATTGCTTATGCATCGCGGCAACTTAAGGTTCACGAAAAGAACTACACTACGCACGATTTGGAGCTGGGAGCAGTTGTTTTCGCACTTAAGATATGCTGACATTACCTGTACGGTACCAAGTGCACCATTTACACCGATCACAGGAGTCTCGAGCATATCTTCAAGCAAAAGGAGTTAAACATGCGACAACGTCGATGGCTCGAGCTCTTGAATGATTATGAATGCACGATCAAGTACCATCCGGGCAAAGCCAATGTTGTGGCCGACGCCCTCAGTCGAAAGGACACTACACCTAAGCGCGTGCGAGAGTTACAACTTACCATCCAATCTAGTCTTCCTACTCAGATACGAGATGCTCAGGTTGAAGCATTGAAAGCAGAGAATATCAGAGCTAAGTCCCTATGAGGATCGAGGAAACGATTAGAACAAAAGGAAGACAGCGCCTACTATGTAACAGGGCGCATCTGGGTCCCACTTTATGGAAACTTACACGAGCTTGTAATGGATGAAGCGCATAAGTCTCGTTACTCAGTACATCCTGGTTCGGATAAGATGTATCAGGACCTAAAGACTACATACTGGTGGCCTAGTATGAAAGCCAACATAGCAACCTACGTTAGTAAATGTTTGACTTGTGCGAGAGTCAAGATTGAATATCAGAAACCATCAGGCCTACTCCAACAACCAAAGATCCCGACATGGAAATGGGAGCAAATTTCCATGGATTTCGTTACTGGCCTGCCTAGATCTCAACGCGAAAATGACACTATTTGGGTGATAGTGGATCGATTGACTAAGTCTGCACATTTTTTGGCTATCAAAGAAACAGATAAGTTTTCTACCTTAGCAGACGTTTACTTAAAGGAAGTGGTTTCAAGGCACGGGGTGCCAACCTCCATTATTTCCGATCGTGATGCGTGTTTTACTTCTGAACTGTGGCAAGCTATGCACAAGTCCTTTGGCTCACGTTTAGACATGAGCACCGCTTATCATCCACAGACGGATGGGCAGTCTGAGCGCAACATCCAAACCCTTGAAGACATGCTTAGGGCATGTGTGATTGATTTTGGTAACGACTGGTAACGACATCTACCTTTAGTGGAATTTTCGTATAATAACAGCTACCACACCAGTATCCAGGCCGCTCCGTTTGAGGCATTGTACGGACGTAAATGCCGATCACCTCTTTGTTGGGCAGAAGTTTGCGACAGCCAAATCACAGGCCCAGAACTTGTGGTAGACACGACTGAGAAGATTGCTCAGATACGAAAACAAATGGCGGCAGCTTGTGACCGTCAGAAAAGCTATGCTGATAAGCGCAGGAAACCACTCGAGTTCCAGGTTGGGGATCGAGTGCTACTCATAGTCTCACCTTGGAAAGGTGTAGTTCGTTTTGGCTAACGAGGCAAACTCAATCCGCGTTATGTCGGACCGTTCGGAATCATTGAGAAAATTGGTAAAGTGGCCTACAAACTAAACCTACCAGCAGAAATCAGTGGAGTTCACAATGTTTTCCACGTGTCAAATCTGAAGAAGTGTCTGTCAGATGAGACCCTCATAGTTCCTCTTAAGGAGCTCACTATCGACGATCAGCTACGATTCATCGAGGAACCAGTAGAGATAACTGACCGAGACGTTAAGGTTCTCAAACATACCAGAATGCCCCTTGTTCGAGTTCGTTGGAACTCCCGTCGTGGCCCAGAGTTTACCTGGGAACGAGAAGACCAGATGAAACACAAGTATCCCCAGTTGTTCGAGAACAACGAAACCACTACTGAGGCTGAAGCTACAGCAGAATTTCGGGACGAAATTCCAAACCAACGGGGGAAGGATGTGACACCCCAGGAAAACCATGCAACTTAACTAGCTTCCTCAGTAAGTATGTGCTAAATTTCGGGACGAAATTTCTTTCAACTTGGGGATAATGTGACAACTCGTAGTTCAAACCTCTCTTTGTACTTTGATGTAACCGGTGTGAACGTTATGTGATTATGTGAAATTTGATGATTAATTGAATGTTATGTTGTTATGTTACGTGATTATGTGTAATGTATGAATGTATGTAATATGATCACACAAAACGAGAAACGAGCCCGACCACACAACACTTGGCCGATCGCACAAGCCCATTCGGGCCACACTCTTTGTATTCGAACCAAGGGTAGCCCATGATGGGTTCGGCCCACTCCTTTACACGCATAACCTATGAGGAGGGTGTACACTCCTCATCACTTGCAATACACAACACACACACAAACCCTACTCGCTCTCTTTCTCCCTCTCGAAACCGACGGCAACGCACCCCTCTCCACTGAAGCTTTTGTGTTCGGATCGATCTTTGCTATCTTCTCCAACCGGTTAGTGTTTTAACTATTGATTGTATGTTGCATGATGTTGTGATATATATGAGGATTTAGGGATGATATGTGATTGATTGTGATGTAAACTGTTAGGGTTTGGTGTTCATGTAATCGGCCCACATGTGTAGTATACACGGATCAAATAAGGTTTGATGCTGCTATGTTTGAGTGATGATTTAGAAACTGAAAGCATGATACTCGGCTGTGATGTATTCATGTTCGAAGGATTGGTTGAGTTGTCATGAATAGGATGCATGCTAGTAATCAAGAACACAAATCGTGTTAATCTAGTTGATGTTATGTTTTGAACATGTCTAGGGTTCATAGGAAAGTGATGTTAAAACCCTTGTTTGATCGATTATTGTTGGTTTGGAAACTGTTAGTAATGATTGAATCGAATGGATAAGAAATTGGAAACTGTTAGTGTTGATTGATCGAATAATTGTAAAACAAGAAACTGTTCAAATTGTTGTAACTGATAGCATGATTTTAGGAGAGTCACTTAACCAATCGCACAAGTTTGTCGGTCGCACAAGATCAGGTCACACAAGACCTGATCTGATCGCACAAGGTGCATCGCACAAGCTTGGTGCAACCATTTAATGCTCACGGTATAACTTAGGACTGCATGATCGCACAAGACGTATGGATCGCACAAGGCAGTGCCGATCGCACAAGTCTTGGGCCATACACACTGGTTGGACTTTATTATGTTGATTGGGCCTTAAAGCCCAAAACTCAATCGCACAAGCGGTCTTGGATCGCACAAGAGTATTTGGGCCGCACAAGTTAATTATCTGTTTAATGTTTGGGCCGGGTTTACATGGGATCGCACAACCCGTTGTGAGTCGTACAAGACCGTGCTAGACGCACAACAGGTTGGGCCGGTACCTTTTGGGCTTCGTCTATTGAATCGCACAAGGCTATTGGGCTAATGGACGTATGCGAGCCCAATCAGTTGAGTCACATAAGTGTGAATATGTTTTATACTTGTCGGTTAACGTGATGAATGTGATCTTAAGTGTTTGCCATGATCATTACATGTTCGGAACCTATTAGTTTATTATGTAACCTTATGTGCAATACTTGAACCTAGACCTGACTTGTATGGTAACCATGTTAGGACGTGGTTGACCACATATAGCTCGAGTGACCATTTTGTTTATCTGCCGAGCAAACCAAGGTGAGTTCACACACTTTTTAAGGCATGGGATTCCCGGTGGTTGGGAATGGGTTAAAGAATTTAAAACTGAACCTACATATTCTCCTTGGGTAGGATATGTACCGCCATCCTCCATAGGTAGGATGCCAATATTAATCCTGCGTATTCTCCTTGGGTAGAAAACGTACGTTCGTCCTCCTTGGGTAGGACAACAACCTTAAACTTACTAGACAAAACTCTATCATGAAGTCCCTCATTTTTATATCGACTTAATCGTCGGGCCAATGGCGAGCGGGTCATTAGTTAATAGCGCTATTAGGGTTGACAAGCCTCACGGCGTGTACTAATGGATCTGGGCACTTAGTCAATGATGATAGACATTGACGTAGGGCACAACTATTGTTCGTCAGTTGTTGATATGGTAACGGTCTTGTGGTTCACATGGGGAAGCCCCCACTGGTTATGGATATGGTTTGGGGAAAACAAGGTTACTGGTTAACTCGTGGTTTACGAAACAACTCATGGTTTTCAAAACAAATTGAGAAAACTAAACAACCAACTGTGAACTCGCTCAACTTTGTTGTTGACTCGTTGTTACATGCCTTGCAGGTCGTTAGGTGCTTATGGAGCTTGCACGAGGAGGCGTGGTCGTTGTGGGACATGGATAGTCATATGTCATGTTAAACATTTGAAACATCTAAACTTATGCTTTGGTTTTAAACATTATGCTTCCGCTTACAACTTAAACTATGTTTTGATTGGACACCAATTATATTGTGTTGGGTTTTATATTTATTCTCATGCTTTGTTCAATATGATTGGTGGCTTGATCCAGGTCAGTCATGCCTCCAAGCGGTGATACCCCGCATGTGGATTTTGGGGGAGTGACAATGGCGTTATATCTGGAACAAGCGCGGATGCTAATCAGCCAATTCCAAACGTTCAAAATAAATCACATAAACATAAGCGAAAACAAGCATGCGAATGCACTAAGCAAATTGGCTACCACCAGCTTCAGACATCTAGCAAAAGAGGTGCGCATCGAGGTATTATCCAATCCTTCTGTTCCTTTTAGCAAGTAAACATCGTCGAGGTCGGCAACCCATCCTGGATGTCCCCGATCATCATGTACCTTCAACATGGAAAACTTCCAGAAGGGAAAGCGGAAGCTAGGAAGATCTAAAACAAAGCAATAAATTACGAAATGGCAGACGGAATTTTGTACCGAAAGTCATTTATGGGACCACTCCTACGCTGTGTTGACAGAACAGATGCACAATACTTAGTCAGGGAAATCCACGAAGGCTTATGTGGGATACACGTGGGACCACGCATGGTAGTAGCAAAGATCATGAGTGCAGGCTACTATTGGTCGGGGATGCACGTGGACGCATTATTACGAAAATGCGTAGCTTGTCAGCGCCACGCTCCAAAAGCCCTCCGTCCAAAGAATCCACTCGTACCGGTCACATCCGCATGGCCCTTCCAGCAATGGGGCATCGATCTTGTTGGGCCTTTCCCTGACGCACCTGGCGTAGTAAAGTTCATCATTGTGGCAGTAGACTATTTCACAAAGTGGGTTGAGGCCAAGGCATTAGCTTCAACCACAGCAATGGTGATCCGCAAATTTATATGGGAACATATTATTTGCAGATTCAGATTACCATTGCGCATCATTTCCGACAACGACACCAACTTCGCCTCGAAAGATCTTCAGAAGTGGTTCAAGGAAATGAAGATTGAACACAACTTTGCCTCTGTGGCGCATCCACAGGCAAATGGGCAAGTTGAAAGTGTTAACAAACAAATAGTTGATGGTATAAAGGCAAGACTCGGGACGGTGCACAGAGGATGGGTCGATGAGCTTCCTAGCATATTATGGGCTCATCGTACCATGCCAAAAACCAGTACAGGAGAAACCCCATTCAGCCTTGTGTACGGATCAGAGGTGGTAATCCCAGCCGAAATTGGCCTTCCATCGCCGCGTATGCTTGCCATGGAGAAGCAAAACAATGAGAAAGAACGAAGAATGGATTTAGACCTTCTCGAAGAAAGGCGCGAAAACGCCGCCATAGCAGAAGCAAGATATAAATCCAAACTGGAAAAGTACTACAACGCGCGCGTACGCGTGTGTACTTTCGTTCCAGGAGACTTCGTCTTGCGCGACAATGAAGCTTCCAATGCGGAAAAACCGGGCAAGCTAGCGCCAAAATGGGAAGGGCCATACATTATCAACGAGGTCCTAGGCAAAACGGCATACACCCTAAAAAGAATCGACGGAACGCTAGTCCCTCGCACCTGGAACGCGCAACAATTGCGCAGGTGTTATATATAGTCGAGCTATTCAGCAAGTCAAACCTATACAAGCAATGTATTTTCCTATTTTACTTTGTACAATTGGCTCTACGCCTTATTAATGCAACAGTTATCCTTACACATGTTATTGTTTGTTACAAATTGTATATAATTCTTTTGGTTTACGCGAAAACAATATGGTGAACATTGTACGCCTCATGAACAGTCTAAAAAAGCACAACCTCGCGTGCATTTTAGACATACGTTCACACATGGGCACAATACCATTCTCATTCGCTCTACCTAAACAAAGTAATTAAGCATATGCTACATATTGTAATTCAAACACAACTTATAAACCATCAAAACAGATATGCACAGCAGTGCATCAAAAAATATCATTAGTGCAACAAAGCACTCTAAGCAAACCATTTACAAAAAACACAGCAGTGTTTCTTCAAAAAAAGTGCTAGTTACAAAATAAAACGAACTAAGAAAGCTAATCTAGCACCCCATACGGAGTATGGAAAACCTCACTATACTCGGATAAGGGATGAGGATCAACAATCCATGGGTTAACATCTTCGTCATCTTCATATACCGCAACCGGAGGAACGACACGGGGACGTCGCAGGTAGACAATCGAATAACCCCCCCCCCCCCCCCGATCAACCGGAAATAAGCGAGTCACTGTATGTGCAGACAGCCTGGTAACCCCACCGTTGTTGTCATCTGCAAGACGAAGACGGATTCGATCTTTTGAAGCATCCTGGCGATTTGCATCGTTAACACCTTCATCTTCGACACTAAGATCAGTCAACGGATTGGAAAGCAGAAGCAAAGCGTCTGCAGCTTCAAGATCTTTCAAAACCTCCGAAAGTCTCCTCCATCGAGTCGGTCGCCTATTCCAAAATTAAGAAAAGAATGTCATACCCAACTACGAATATATAGATCAGAAAGGAGCAGTACCAGCATCGAGAAGAGAACTGTGATGATTAAGTGTCAAATCAACTGACTTCGCAACGGCGCTGCCACTGCAAATGTCATATCCCATTTAAAACCCTCTGACAGGGTCCACACGCATTCCCAGAGCTACAGTCAGATAGAAGACGAAAAGGCAACATGAATTATATTTTCCAAAGATGACGTAAGCAATCGTCAACTCCTGATTGCACAAACTCTTCGCCCAAAATAAACAACAATTCAGAATAAACAAAGGTATAAATATCTTTCCCCAAAGTCAAAAGTTTTTCAGAATCAGCATAATAAGCAAAGTGAATCTTCTCATAAAAGATTCCCCACTTTCGTGCCCAAAAAGCCCTACAGCAAAAACACTTTTCTCATATAGTCCAGTGCTCCACTTATTTTGCATAAGAGCAACACTGGACTAGGGGGACTTGAAGGGGTAAGGTCCCAAAAACCTCGTATTGGGTACTTGGGACCATACCAGAACCTCATCCTTTAACCCTCTTTAGACAAAGAGAACTTAAGAGAAAAACAGCGGATAACACTCGCGCGCCAAAAGGAAGTTAACGAGTCCTTGCGACATTCTCCATAAAAAACAGGGATAAAAATCCCAGTTAAAAACCTCCGCTTAATAATACTCAGACTTGGATATTATTTAAGCTGACACCACACGATAAGGAGCCACACCGGATTATGGCAATAATCTTCCAGAAGACTCAATCGTGCACCACCAGACGGTTATAACCGTCTGAGACACGTGTCATTATCCCAGGCCATCCTGAAAACACGATGATGGCATGGAATTGGAGAAAAACCTCCACTTGCCCACTTTCCACATGGCAACTCCCCAGCCGTTGATTAAGATCGCGATCCGTGTGCTCTCACAATCCGATCAAGAGCATTAACGGAGGGAAAATAACCGCTTACGGAGTTAGCTCTTCTGTTAGTATTTCAACAACGAATTTTCCCGCCCAAACTCCCGGCTATAAATATGAGAGTAATTTAGGTATGAACTTCAGGTCACATTCACTTCAGTAATACTTCTTCTTCATTAACACATATTTATTCTCACGTCGGAGTCAGGTTACGGAGAGAACCTCCCTTCTCCCCGTAACGAGGCTAACGGTGTTCTGTTTTGCAGTGTTCACCGGAGAAGAAGACCTGTCCCTTCGAATCAAACGAGAGAGGACGACCCTTTTATGCATAACCTAACCCCCTGGATAATTTGATTCCAGTCATTTAGCCAGTGTTTCTTCATATGGTTAGTGAGCGTGGTATCCAGGTGGATCCCGCTAAAATTGAAGCTATCATGAATTGGAAAGAGCCGAAGGCACCCACAGAGATTCGTAGCTTCTTGGGTCTGGCAGGATATTATAGGCGTTTTATTGAAAATTTCTCAAGAATTGCAGCGCCCCTAACTTCACTGACTCGCAAGAATATCAAATTTGACTGGGGTCCTAAGCAGCAAGAATCCTTTGATATACTTAAGCAAAAACTGAGCAATGCACCTGTGTTGACATTGCCTGGAGGGATTGAAGAATTTGTGGTTTACTGTGATGCATCACACACTGGCATGGGATGTGTGCTAATGCAGAAGGGCAAAGTTATTGCCTATGCTTCCAGACAATTAAAGGTGCACGAAAAGAATTACACCACCCACGACTTGGAGTTGGGTGCCGTTGTGTTTGCACTAAAACTTTAGAGGCATTATTTATTTGGCACCAAGTGTGTGATCTATTCTGATCATAAGAGCCTTCAGCATCTGTTTAATCAGAAAGATCTGAACATGAGACAGCGTCGATGGATGGAAACACTGAATGATTATGATTGTGAAATCCGATACCATCCAGGTAAGGCGAATGTGGTCGCCGATGCTTTGAGCAGAAAGGAAAGGGTTAAGCCCATTAGAATCAATGCCAAGAGCATTGAATTGAAGAACAGCTTAAATGAAAGATTGTTATCCGTTCAGAAGGAAGCTGTATTGGAAGCCAACTATCAAAATGAAAAGTTGGGAGTAACTGCTAAGCAGTTATCATATGGCAAGGATGGAATCCTAAGATTGAATGGACGAATATGGGTTCCAATCTATGGAGGACTTCGGGACGTTATCCTCCAAGAAGCCCATAGTTCCAAGTATTCTGTTCACCCTGGTAGTGACAAGATTTACCAGGATTTAAAGGCAAATTACTGGTGGATAGGTTTGAAGAAATCTATAGCCACTTATGTGGCCAAATGTCTGACATGCGCTCAAGTTAAAGCAGAACATCAGAAGCCGTCAGGTTTGCTGCAACAGCCTGAACTTCCCACCTGGAAGTGGGAAATGGTAACTATGGATCTCATTACTAAGTTACCAAATATGAAGCGAGGAAATGATACTATTTGGGTTATAGTAGACAGATTGACCAAGTCAGCCCACTTCCTACCTATAAAGGAAACACACAGCTCAGATAAGTTAGCTCAGCTGTACGTGGACGAGATTGTATCTCTTCACGGAGTGCCAGTGTCTATCATCTCTGATAGGGATACGAGATATACATCGCATTTTTGGAAAAGCTTTCAGCAATCCCTAGGCACTCGATTAAACTTCAGCACTGCGTATTATCCTCAGACGGATGGTCAAAGCGAACGTACAATACAAACACTCGAGGATATGCTACGAGCTTGTGTTATTGACTTAGGAGGAAGTTGGGATGATCATCTTCCATTGATAGAATTTTCGTACAATAATAGCTATCATTCGAGTATTCGAGCTGCACCTTTTGAAACTTTGTATGGAAGAAAGTGCAGGACGCCTGTTTGTTGGGCAGAAGTTGGAGATGTCCAACTAACAGGACCTGATATAGTCCTGGAGACGAAAGATAAGATTGTGCAGATATGTGATCGTCTCAAAGCTGCCAGGGATAGGCAGAAAAGCTACGCACATAAAAGGTGTAAACCTCTGAAATTCGAAGTAGGTGACAAAGTGTTACTTAAGGTATCACCCTGGAAAGGGGTGATGCATTTTGGCAAGAAAGGCAAGTTAAGCCCAAGATACATAGGACCATTCGAGATAATCGAATGTGTCGGAACAGTGGCTTACAAGTTAAACCTGCCTGAAGAGCTCAGTGGAATTCATAATGTGTTCCACATCTGCAATCTAAAGAAGTGTCTAGCCGATGAATCGCTAGCCATGTCACATACGGATGTGCATATAGATGAGAGCTTAAAGTTTGTTGAAAAACCTTTATCGATTGAGGATCGACAGGTTAAGAAGCTTCGAAAGAAGCATGTACCGATTGTAAAGGTTAAATGGGATGCCCGTAGAGGTCCCGAATACACGTGGGAGGTTGAATCTACAATGAAACAGAAGTACCCTCATTTATTTCAGTAAATCTCGAGGTCAAGATTTCTTTTAAGGGGGTGAGGATGTAACACCTCGTAAAATCACGACCAATAAAATTAAGACACGCGTCATGGATTCTAAACATGTTATAAACCCGGATCATGATTAAAAAGGATATATGAAGAAATTAAAAGTGTCATCATGTTAATTATTACCTCTGAGTGACCTTTTAACATTTTTCAACTTTAGTAAAATATAATTACATTCCCATAAAAATCTGATAAAGATTTCATGGGTATCCGGTTAAATCATGTAATGAATAATTCAATATCCAAATCCAAGAATTTGTAATCCCATGTGCAAAATCGACCAATTTCATTCAATAACCTCTTTTTACAAGACTCCAAGGCAAACAATGCATGGCAATGCATTCTTAGCAATGCAGACCTGATCATATGGGCCTTTACTGCTGATAATGACAAGAGATTCAAGGTATTATAGGTTGCATGGTCAAATGCCAAAAGTTCTCAAAATTTTTGTCTTCTAACCAAGTCTTACGGACCGCAAAGAGACCACCTTACGGACTGTAAGGTGGCTGATCTGGGCGATACAAATTAAAAAGCGGATACGGACCGTAAGGCCCTAAACTTACGGTCCGTAAGACCTGTAACTGGGCAGAAAAATGGACAGCTGCCTGTCCAGCCAATTCCACCGCCTTAGGAAGCTTGTTTTCAAATTCAGGGACTGAGCCAACAGTATTACATGCATAGGGGACACCTGGGATCATCAGAAATCAGTTATATGCTTATGTGGAATAATCTTGTGAATTTTGAAATCCTATATAAGACCCCATGTTGCATCACTTGAAATTGCTCACCTTGAAATCATTTCAAAACCCATCATCTGGAGCTCTCTGGACATCAAGAAGTTTTCTTCAGTTCCATTTTCGTGCTAAGAGCTCTAGTAAGCATTCTTAGCCTCTCTAGTTCATGTTTTATTAGTCTAATGATCGAAAGTCAAAGCCGTCGTAATTAAGCTTTGACTTAGTGATTAATCACTAATGGTCCAGCCATTATTCGAATTAAAAGTGGCTATGAGTTGGTAATTATGTGGGTAATAATTCCTTAAAAGGGCACCCTCTGATTATCACTCTAACTTGGTCAATTGTAGGGTCAAACTTAATATTAAAAAGTCAACAGAAAGCTATTTTGCAAATAAACTCATAATTAACAATGTAGAAGCTATGAAACCTGTTTTAACACTTATATAACTTGGTAATTAATGTAAGAACATGTCTAAGCATGTTCAACCCGACAATTTTGAGTATAGGCTCGGTTCGGAACCGAAAGTCGCAAAAGTAGACTTTTGCTTTGACTTTCAGTTCTGACCTGATTTAGCTTAGCTTAGACATGCCTTAGAGTTCCATTAGGACCAGGTTATAGGTTAGTATAACCCTCTGAGATTATACAACTTGGTTCCTAATTAATCCGATTCATTTGCATGTTTCCGTTAATCGCTTAAATGTTGACCATTATGCCCTTTTGACCTTAAAACGAGATTCTTGAAAATGTGAGAGGACAAAAACCTTTATTACTGATTTATAAACATATCCTAAAAATTTGACATCAGTTTGAGGTTTAAATTAGGAGTTATGCTCAATATCGTAATTTGAAAGCTTTTTATTAATTAAATGACATTATTAGCATAAAGCCTATCAAAACCCAAATTTTGACACCAAACCTTTTACCCACTAATGTAATATAATATTTTGGGATTTTTGAAGATTTTTATTAATTTTTAAACTGATCATAACATGGAGTTATTGCTTTGATTCGGTAATTGTCGGTTATACCCTTTTTGCTAATAAAATGAGTTTTATATAACATTTTGATACCAAACTTTTTGATACTAACTTTATATGATAAATAAAATATTTTAAACTTTATAAACTGATCAAAAACTCAGATTTCCTATTATAACCCGAAAATCGTTTAAAACCGACTTTTACGCGTTTAAAACGCATAGTATGGGTTAAAACAAATTTTGGCATATAAGACTTAATACCTACTGATGTTTTAAGTAAATTTTTATACTTTAACATTAAGCAAAAGTTTTGGACTCAGATTTCTAAATGTAACCTTTAAAGCTTATGTGAAATTACCAAAATGCCCCTACGGTGCATAGTTTGGTTATAAATGATAAATTTCACATATATGCAATACCCTACTGATATAACTTTTTAAATTAAATATGTTTACTGATCCTTTAAGACCAGAACCTTAGATTAATATTTAACCTCTTTTATAATCCTTAAAATGACCAAAATACCCCTACGGGGTTTAATTTGAGTTTAAATCCGTTTTGGGCATAATGGAAGGTATCCTACTGATATCACAACATATTTAAGGCATATTAACTTAGGAAACCTATTGATGACTCATTTGTTTACCCGCTATGCATTTATCGCGTTCGGTACAGTTTATGTAACTAGTTTGCATAAATTAACCGAAACGGGTCAAACCTTATCATTTTCACTTCAAAATCCAGAATGTGTTTAGTTTACCCATATTATACAAGTCTTCATACTTGTCGGGTCTAAACGACATTCTAATCCGGTCTTCGCTTAAACTTGCGTTTTGAACCGTATACCTTTCTTTAAAACTAACCGGTCTAAGTTTAAACTTAAGTAAGACCCGTTAGGAATCTAATAGGTTAAGTAAAGCCTTCGTTCCAGATTTAGGAGACCAATAAAAGATACTTGCACTTGTTGATTTGTACAGCCGGGATGAATTTGTATAATTTGCTCAGGTAAATACTTTTAACTTATCTTCCCTTATACGGGCTTGGGGTACGGTATATAAAATACCGCTTGGTCCGGTATTAAATTTTTAATCGTATGAAGGTTAAAAAAATGAGATAACCCGTTTAATCTGTTTTGTTTATTTTAAGCCTTTGGGGGGTTAATGACCATGTCCTGGATATCCTCGGCTCATTCATTGTAATGGCCATGACTTAAGCACGGGGTGTAGGCATACACCTGCCGGTGCGTATGTAAGATAATGTACCCACCTGTTCGAGAATAACTCGCCGTGGGATATATTATGTGGTGTGTCTATTAATCTTTAACCCGGTTTTCAGCTCGGGCTACTGAACGTATAATAAACATGTAATTCTTTAACAAGTTTATTTTTAAATAATTATCCCAAGTTATAAAAGATATTTTGTGCCTTGTGCATTTAAATCAATTTTCTTAAACCTTTTTAAAATGAGTCGGTTAATTGTATTTACCAGTGAAAACTGACGTATCTTCCAAAAAGGTTAAGTGCAGGTACTAAGCGTAATGGGCTGGCTACTCCTAGCATCAATAATGAGTCTTGCAAGCTTAGATGCTTATTAATCTGTTGAACAATGTTCCTTTTATCTTTGATCCGCATGTGGATCTCTTACAATCGTTTTTGTAATAATTGATATTACTTTCATTCGGTTTGTAATGTTTTTATCTTTCGACTTCCGCTGTGTATTAAACTGTCATAAATTGTCTATGATGATATCAACTACGTCACGATACTCCCCACCGGGCCCACCTGTAATACGTGGAAATATCGGGGTGTGACAGGATAGGAGAGACTAATTTTGCCAAAATTGAAAACTATGAACGTGGAGGGACTAAAAGTGTTAACATGCTGAAATTATGCCTCTAAGTGACCTTATACAGTGTCCGTATTCTCAAATGAGCAACTTGTTGGATGAGAGGGACCGTTTGTGAAATCGTTTGAAAGTTTGTGAGATATGGAGGGTTAAAAGCGTCAACATGTTAATTTATACATCTGAGTGACCTTTTAACGAACCGGGAACTCTTGATGTTCGGTCATAGTCCCGGGTATACCTAATACTGACTTTGAGGGGTTATAAGTGTCAAAAATGAAAGTTATAATGAGTTTTAGAGCCGAGGGACTAAAGCTGCCAAATTTGAAAATCAATTTTAAGATGCCGCGGGCTGCGACGGGATAAAGGGCTGGTCGCCACGGGCTGCCAGGCCCTGCCCAGCTTTGTTTTTTAGCTTGCAGCCCACTCAAAGCTGCAAAACACTCCAAAACACCTCAATTTCAATGCAATGGGCATACTGGTTTAAGACACGTTTGTGGACACTTGTTATCATCCCCAAGAGGTTCCTAACACTTGGAATGATCTGATTAATCCTCAAAAACTATAAATAGGTGCTTGTTTTCATTATGAATTTACACCTCTTCTTGAATTCTTTCTTATCTTCACTTCACTTCTGGAGGTTCCTGAGCTTTGGGGACTTCCTAAGTAAGTGCATTTTCATCTAAGGACCACTAGTAAGTGCTCCTTTCAGTTGCTTATTCGTTTATTAGGCTTTTAAAGACGAAAGTCAAACGTTTTTGGTAAACGCTTTGACTTTCAGTTTAGACCTTAATGGTCCAACCATTGTTCGCAACAAACATGGCTACGTGATCATAATTAGGTAGGTGTTAATATCTCAAAAGGGCACCTCCTAAGAATCACATTTGTTTGGTCAATTGACGGGTCAACATATTATCGTTTTAAAAAGTCTACGGGGCAGAATTAATAAATATTGTAATCTAAGTTTAGAAGTGTTCTAAAATACGTTTTAACACATAAACAACTTGGTAATAATTATTAGAACATGTGTAAACATGTCCGGCTCGTCAATTCCCGTTTTATGGTCAGTTCGCAACCGAAAGTCGTGAAGTTTGACTTCTGCTTTGACTTTCGATTTTGACCCGAATTAGATTAGTTTGCTACTGATTTAAGGTTTCTTTATGATTGTAATAAGAGGTAGCATAACCCTCTGAGGTTATACTACATGATCATAATAGTAATATGAGTTTTATGCAAGTTTCCGTTATTATGCCATACTTTGACTATTTTGCCCTTTTTATTAAAAAAATAGTTTTGAACGCCAAAGAACTTGCAAATGGTTTATATACTGATATGATAGCATGTTTAACATATTTTGATGTTATTAATCTGATCTTAACTGAGTTTTCGTATAATATCGTATATTATGCTTCTAATGGACCAAAATGCCCTTTCGGCACCTAAATTGGTTTTAAACATAATTTCTTATACCAAAGTCATTACCTACTGATGTAATATCACAAGTAGAATTATTTGGGATACCAAGTCAGTTTATATTCTGAGTTTAAGTACAAGTTCTTGAATTATGAAGATAATACCCTTATGGCAATTAAATTAGTTTTAATCATGCTTTTCATTCAAAACCTTTTTACCTACTAATATGTTATATTAAATAACATATTTTGATCATATAAACCTAATCATAACATCAGTTTTCATTAAACATTGCAAATATCGTCATTTAACGACTTTAACACCCTTTCGACGCGTAGTATGGTTTAAAACCATATTTACCAACCAAGACTTGTTACCTACTAGTTTTATAACTTATTTAAAATGTTTTTATAGTAGGTCATGTTATAAACTCAGAATCCCAAATAAGCTTTTAAATTATGTGTGAAATTACCAAAATGCCCTACGGTGCATAGTTTGGTCTTAAACTATGAAACACACATATGTTTGATATCCTACTGATATTATATCATAAATAAAGTGTTTTCATAGAATGTTTATGGTCATAACATCAGATTATATGCAAGTACCTTTTATACGTCGCTAAAACGCCCTTATAGGGCATAATTTGATTTTAAAACCTTAACGGGTATACAAGTTGATATCCTACTGATATTATAACTTGTTTAAAGTATATTTGCATATGGAACTTGTTCATGACTCATCCGGTTACCCGTTATCGCTTATACGCGTACGGTTAGACTTACGTAACTAGTTTACATAAGTTTACCGAAACGGGTTTAACCTTATCATTTTAACTCAATTTCTAGAATGTTAATAGTTTACCCATATTATTTAAGTCATAGTACTTGTTGCGTTTAAACTACATTTCATTCCGGTCATCACTTAATCGAGCTTATCATACCATTTTTGATACTTTAAGCTAGCCGGTCTAAGTCTACGGCTTAAATAAGACTCGTTAGCATTCTCATTGGTTATTTATACCATCATTCGAGACTAGAGCCTTCCGGTAAATTGTTACCTACGCTTACTTAATTGAATACAGCTGAGTTATTATAAATCTTGCATTATAAGACGAGTGTTAGCTCAGGTAAATACTCTTAACCTATTTTCCCTATACGGGCTTGGGATACGGTAAATTATTACCGCATGGTCGGGTATGGGATTCAAAGACCAATGTGTCGGGAAATTCAAATAACCTGTTTTAATTCGTATTGCTTGACTGAAACATTGGAGGTTAATACTGATGTGTGCAAAATGCAACATATAAATTACATCAATTAAGGCATAAAACTAACCCTTTTTTAGTACTAATGTTGGAAAAAGTGTGCTTTTGTCTTCCTTTTGTATTTTCAGGGTTAAAAGAGCTTAATTGAACAAAAGAAGCAAAAATGCAGCCAAATCCAGCATAAATACAAGAAAAGGAATAAAAGTGGCATGCCCGACCCCTCGACAGCATCCTCCAAAGCAAAAACAAGAGAAAAGATGGCTGAACACGCCCCGTGCTCACTGAGCACGGGGGTGTGCCCAAGTGTCTGCAGAAAAGACAAAGTTGTAGAAGCGTCTATCACCCACAACGGGGGCGTGTCCAGCGGACACGGGGCCGTGGTCAACTCTAAGATTCGCAGAATCTAGGAAAATCTTGATAGTACAAATACGCTTCTGCACACGGGGTCGTGCCCAGCGGACACGGGGGCGTGGTCAACTAATGCAGACAAACTGCATTTAATGAAGAAAGAGAAAATGGGTGGACACGGGGCCGTGCCCAATGGACACAGGGCCGTGTCCGGGCTTCTGTGCAGGCTATAAATAGGGGTGCTTGGATCACTTGCAAACCATCCCTTGGCAAACCACCTCTCTCACACTTCACCCACCCACCACCACCATCACAACCCACATCCACCACCATCATCCATCATAGAGTGTGTGAGTAGTCTCGGGATCTAAGATTGATCGTAAGAGTTCTTGACAATTAAAGGCCATGTTTGCCTAAGTCTCTTACATCACTTGGTGAAGACAAGTGTTTAGTGTAATACTTTTTATTTTTAATCTTTTCGCACTTTTTATTTGGTTCTGTATTAATGACTTTAATAAATAGTTTCTTATGTTGAAGGTGAGTCTTCCTTATCGTTTGTCCGTGGTGTCTTGGCATTATTTTACTGTCTATATAAAATAAAAGATTTCCACCATTCATATCTCCACGGTCTATATGGAGGTATGTTGGCTACCTGGTCGGGGGTTAAGGGAACGATTTGGTAAGAGTCTTACTTTGTTCAGTGTATAGATCCTGCAAGGACCTGGGTCAACTTTAGTAGGACTTCCTTCAATACCCACTGGTATTGGATGGCAGGGGTCCAAACTCCTTGATCCCCTCATATGTAAACTACTATTAATACTTTAACCCGGCTACTTAGGATTATATCCTTGCTGACTCAGACTACTTAGCCGAGGGTAACGTCACCTTCAGAAGAGGGGCCTACCATAATATGCATTAATAACTTAATTAATTATCTTTTAATAATCCAACCCTTTAGGATTGTATCCTTGCTGACTCAAACTACTGGGTTGAGGGTAACGTCACCTTCAGAAGAGGGGCCTACTACAATAACTAAGATAATCTCTTAAAAAGTGCAAAAGTGCGGAAATAATCAAAGGTTACACTAAATACGAGTCGGACCCAAGTGATTCATATTGTCTATCTGTTTTTTATTTTATTTTATTTTTCAGCATTTTAGTTAGTTTTATTTTTCTTGTTTAAAAACCTTTTTCTAAACTTTTGATTTGATTAGACGTTGAGGATAAACCGGTACTAAAAGATCTTGTGTCCTTGGACGACCTCGGTATCTTACCAACACTATATTACGCTCACGATGGGTGCACTTGCCCATATGTGTGTTTAGTGTTAGTAAATATCGTGTTTTATAAATTTAAAACTTGGCTAAAAAGTGTTAAAGGGCTTAAAATATACATTAAAAAATCTATAACACCACACACACATCAGGTTTTTGGCGCCATTGCCGGGGACACAAGGATTTTAAGAAAGTTAGGAATCAACGGCCTAATCAATTTTTTTTATTTTTCTATTTTTTTTAGGATTTTTCTTAATTTTTCAGCTTCTGAAGAACTCAGCACGGGTCGTGCCCGCTGAACACGCCCCCGTACCTAATGTTTGGTACTGGCAATTCTGTTTTAAGTCAGACAGTAAGCTGAACACGGGGTCGTGCCCACTCAACACGCCCCGTGCCTAAGTTTCAGTTACTGAAAACAGAACCGTAAGATCCCGACGGTTGGTAATTTCTGACACAAACATGAGTGATACTGATATTTTTTACTTTCGGCACTCTTATGGTACGTGGTGTCAAATATGTGGTGGCCCTCATAAAGATTTAGAATGTTATTTTCTAAATTATAAGCCCCATATATAGACCCATTGTTTTCCTGTAGCCTTAAGAGGGGGGAAAGTAAAAATAATCCCTATCTCTCCCTCGAATGCTCTCAATCAACCCTTCTAGGAGAAATGCTTCTCGATGAATTATTTCAAATGGAAGATCTAATTCTTACTTGGGTGAAATAACTTTAGATGGATATCATTAATTCACCTCAAGACGAAGCCCAAGAAGAATTATTGAGATCGCATTCGAATAAAAACAACTTCGTTGTTCCCGAAATCACCTCTAACTCTAGCGAAGACTTGAGCGATAATCGTCCCTGTGTCGATTGTACCGTGAAGGACTCCCCATCGACTGTAGGATCGGGATTCGATCAAACGAGTCGTTCAGAAGAGTTCTTGATCAATACGAAAGGCGAAATCAAACGTATTGATGTTATAGCAGCTAGATTCACATGTAGAAACACTTTAACTGTCGATTGTATTGATTTGATAGTGTTTACAGATCGTTCGACACTTCAGCAGCACTTCGTCTCCGGAATCAGAATGTTACAAATGAAGACCTAGACTCACCTATTTATAGGAATGCCAGACCCCATGAACCAGACCTGCTAGGTCGCACGAACTGGCCAGAAAGCACGAAACTGCCATAAAGCACAAACTGCCAGAAAGCATGAACTTTTCACCTCGTGCGAGGTGGCCTATCCACTTCGTGAGGGGTGGCTGGTTCAGGTCTGTTTCCCGTTTCTCTCGTACAACATATCCTGGTCTATCTATTCTAGTTACATGACTCGATACAAGACGAAGTCAAGAGACATATGCACTGACAAACTCCCCCTTGGATGTTGACGAGTCTTCAGTTTATTGAGTCTTCAGTCTTGATCGGTCTTCTCGCTCTTTCCAAAGTATCTTTCTTTGTAAGCATCCTTCAATCTCTCTCTTACTCTCCCAGAATCACAACCTGAATCTTCAAATTCTCTTGATCAGATCTCTTGATTCCTTATGCTTATCAGCATCAACATCAGGAACATCTCCAGGCTCTCCGTAGCAACAGGATCAAGAACCTGGTAACCTGCACAATTCTCTACCCAAAAGTAAATTTCACAATTGTTAATATTTAACAAATTTAGAAACCATTTGTAGATATCACCCAACATCAACAATAGTTATATCAAGTTCAAATTACTGACCTTGATTAACTAACAGTAAAATCAGCTTTAACTTCATTTTTAATTTCAAACACACTCTCCCAACCCACTGTTGTTCATCATGTTTAGCACTTGGAATTTTGAAAATCAGCTTTTCAACGTCAGTTGTCAAAAATAAGATGAAATATAATATTTTTGTATTTTCAAAATTTTATGCTAAAACACACTGAAAATCTTTTTAAATTTTGGGAAATAAACTATATACAGACATCTTTTTGTGAGTTTGTGCAAGAGAATCATATCAGTTTTTGACAAATCACTAGTACCGTTGAGCTTTAAACACTTTAAGATCTAAACGATTCACTTAGATTGTAAGTATACTGATCCACTTAAATTTTCACACAAAGTTCAATTGTTTCGAGATACGAATTTAGTGTTTTAAGGACTTAAACTTATTCGCGTGTCCCACCTCAGAATATACTCCCGTATCCAGACTCCTATATTCAGTCTTACAGGTGAATGTACACTAATGATATATGTAAACGGGTAATGCGAGACCATGAGAGCTCAGGTTAGAACTTCCGTTCAGACAAAGAGATGATAGCTCGACTTTTAGGTGTGTCCCGTTTGGGGATCTTTTCTTCAACAGCACATGATTAGCATTTTTCAATGTTTCATCATTTTTTTATGCTGAGGGTGGGTTTTATGATTAAGGCAGTGCAGAGTATTATACGAGGACTAGGCTATTGCTCCCACAAAATCAGAAGTCCCGGTATAATACCCAAGATATCATCACGCATAAAGACCTAGTATGTCAGAAATAGAAAGCCCTTCAAACAAGATTTCAGGGGTTACCTATATATCCGAGAGATGTTCCCCACGAGATAAGTAGGTATTTGATATTTAGGTTTATATCTCGAAAACAATCTACTAAGCGTGTAAAAACCTACTAGCATATCATCAGTGAGACCGTTTATCATATTTTAACTTTCCAATTCTTTAGCGTACTGTGATTGTCTACTGATGTACTATCATTTCCTCTTTTTCACAACAAAACTCATTTTTGATTTTTCGATGTTTTTGGTTTTTAGATTTTATCATGTTTTCGGATTTTTCAAATTTTCAAAATTTCTAAAATAAAATTTTTTTACTCCCCCTAAAATCAAAAATATGTTTCAATTTTTTATTTTCCGGGAAAATTTGAAAGTAAAAGCAATAAACTGTACAAATAAAATGACAAACTGATGTGAATTGCTTCAATTCTCCATTCGCTTGGCTTAAACAATCAGAACTCCCCCTGACAACAAACTATTTTCCTATTATGATTTCAAAACACTTAAGTTTATTTTAATCAAAATGGGTTTTCCGGAAAATTAGTTTTGTTGATTTCACACATCATGGGGATTCATTCATCACTTTGTTCTTTCAACCATTTGTAAAAACTATTACTTGTAGGTTTTTTCACAAAAACATTTTTCAAGAATGATGCCGATTCATGCTCCACGATTACCAACTTGGGAGCTCCGGCAAGTCAGGATTTTACTTTTTAAAGAATCTCACCCATGCCTGATCAATCATGGGTGAACCATCCTCGTTTGGTTTAACAACTTTCGATTCATAAAATTCTTTCACTCCCTTCACCTTCCCATCAGCCATCTTATAAAAAATATGGAACACTTTACCATTAAATGCCTTTTCAGCATCAAATTCTTTCTTATCAGAGAAGAATTGATCTGAAATCTTAATCTTACCAATTTTTGATTTCAAGTTTCCGTTTGACAATGGTGGAAAATTTTCATCATCCATTGTTGGAACGGAATTCTCATCATTTAGCACAATAGATGGCTCCTTTGACTTTGATGAGTCAGATTCATTTCCAGAACTAACTTCTGATTTCTTAACCACCCATTTATGTTTGTTAAGATTTGCTCTTCTTTTGTAAAAATGTTTCGAACTTTCACCAACTTCGAAAGTTGAATTTTTGAACTCCTTAAATTTCTCTGTTGGTTGTTCCTTTTTTATCAACACATTTTTCTTTCAATTTAGAGTTAGAAGAAACTCCCTGTTTTGTGTTGGTGGGCTTTGGAAATTCCAAGCAATATGTCCAACCTCTTGGCATCTGAAACAGGTTCTTCTTTCAACTCTCGGTTCAGATTCCTTCAACACATTCTTTTGCTTTTCTGCGAGAAACTCCTTGTTTGACTGTTTCCAGAAAGGTTTCTCCTTCTCCTCTTCATAACTTGCTCCTAAAACAAATTTAGTTTTTGGTTTATAAATTTTCTCATTTTTATGAATTTTAGGTGAAATAAAACCTAATCCTTTCTTTTTGAAATTACTGTTATGGTTTGGTTTCTTTCGATAACCCGAACCAGAACTGTAACCCTTTTTCTTGTTCAATCTTTGTTGAACTCTTGAAGTGTACTTTTTAGGTTTTTCAGTAAGATTTACATCTTTTATTTCAGAAATATTAATTTCTGTTAATTTGAAAACCTTGTTAATCATTTCAGTTTTAACACCTCTTATTGGAAATTCTTCATCAGAATATAATTTGTCGGAATCATTCAAAGTATATGCTACTTTGAATGTTTCGTCATTCAAATTATTTTGTGACATCAGAAAATTTTTATTGTAAACCCTTTTGACCGGTTTACTCGAGCTTTTGTCTGATGAACTCGAATTTTCAGATTTAAACTCTGACTTTGACTCTTCATCTTTGTCTAACACCTGATCGACCACTTTCTTAATTAACTCGGACTCATGATCAGTGTCAGACGCTGTGAAGGTGACATCAATATCATCTGGTAATCCATCGATAGACTCGGATTTCAGATTCCGATTGAGTGCTTCAGCCACCTTTTCAAAGTGTCGGGGGTTATAGCCATCCCACATTGGATTTGGTACTCTGTTATAATTCAAACCAGTTTTCTTACCAGAATTTTCTTCATCATCTGCAAACTTATGAGCTGCAACGGTAGGATAAATGTGATCAATAACATACTCTGAACTTTGATAGCTTCGAAGTAAAGTATTCACTCTTTCTGTTTCGATCGTCATTGCTGCCAATTCTGGTTTAAGCCCTGCAATAATCTCAATGTATTTGTTGATTGCAGTTTGCTTTTGAAGAACTGTTGCTTTCAGAAGATTCTTCATCTGGATATCCTCATCACTAGCTCCTTTGTACAAGTTCACTTTGCTGCTTAGAAGATCATATGATTCCTTTATGCTTCTCACATTGTGTAGCAAATTTTCTTTGAGCTTCTCTAATTCAGCATATTTTGTATCTTTTTCAGCACAATCTTTGCAGGATTCTAAACACTTAGCACAAGGTTTTTCAACCTCTACAATCTTTTCAACTTCAACAATTTTTTCAATTTCAACTATTTTCTCCAGCACAATCGGTTCTTTTTCAACTTCTATCTTCACTTCACTCTCTTCAACCTCGACCTTCTCTGTCGGTTTTTCTTCAACTTTTGCCTTATCAGCTTCTATCTTAACTTCAGTCTTTTCTTCAGCAATCCTTCTTGCTTCCATTTCTCTCTTCAGTCTAGCAGCCCTTTTCTCTTTCAATATCTCGATTTTATCTGCAAAAAAAAATTAAAACTATAAGAATCCAATTGTTTTCTAGCTTTATTAATATACTCTTCCTCATCATCAGTGTCTTCATCACTTCCTGGAGACTTAAAAATCGTTTGTCTTCTAGGACTGTTCTTAGATTTGATTGATTCTTCTTCCGAGGTTGAATCTTCAAAGATTCGAGAAACAAATGCTTTAGAAACTGAAGTTCTAGAAGGATCATAATCATTCCAATTGAAATCTTTTGGAATCCTTTCATCTTCTTGGTCTACCAGACCAAAACAAGCTTTACCCTTTGATTCTTCAACCGGAATAGTATGTGAGTGTGAAGATTGTTGTTGATATGGTTGTTGAGCAACCTGATGATAAATTGCTTTTCTATGATAATCGTTGTTTCCGAAAGGAACTTGTCTTCCGGTTGCTTCTCTGTTTGTACACTCTCGTTTAAAATGTCCTTTTTCTCGGCAACGAAAACAAGTAACCTTCGATTTGTCAAAACCTAGCTGAGATGTTGCAGCTTCACGAAGATCATCTCTTCCGGTGATTTGTTTGAACTTTTCTGCTCTTCTCAAAACGCTAGCTAAACACCACTTGATGTCCATCAACTCAAGTTCTTCAGAATTAACCTGATCATAATCCTCTTTAGTAAGCATCAGATTTCCGATTCGTCCAGCAACTAAGCTTTCATATGACTCTAATACAGTGACAAGAGATGCCATATGTTGCTTCGCAATATCTGGATAAAAATTTTGACCATTTTGAATATGTAATGCAACATTGCATTGCAATACTTGACCGGTAAAATTTGTTGAACTTTGTTGTTGAGAACTCGGTGTCGAGAAATTTGGTTCAAAACTTGAATAAGACGAAGAATATCCACTACTCTGATTTGTATTGCTTGCAGTTGTTCCGGAAGAATTTTCAGCACTGAACGCAGTTTGAATCTTCGGACTAGGAGTAGTCTCAATCTTGTTTTCTCTGTAGTACAGACTAACATCTTGTTGAGCACCCGGACTTCTCATTGTAGCAGTTTTTCGAATTGATAACTCATGTTCTTCCAATTTCTGGAAAAACCTGCTCAAATTCATATCTTCAAATTGTCGGTTATGCTTTAAAATCAACAGATATGTTCCCCATTCATTCTGTGGTAGCGCATCAGCTAATTTATCAACCCATTCTTCATCTTCTTTCTTGATGTCCAATCTTTTCATCTCCATGACTAGATGACAATATATCTCGATAATCTTCCTAGTCGTCTCACCTTCAAAAGCTGTAAACATATCAAACGATTTCTTTAGTAATGCTCGTTTATTTTTTTATCATATCGACACTACCCTTAAACTTTTTAATCAATGCTTTCCAAATTGATCTAACAGTTCCCTCATGTTGAAGTAAAACAAAAATATCTTCTTTTACCGCTTGTTGGAGAATGCAAATCATCATTTTTTCACTTGTGTATTTTAATTTTTCATCCGGTAAAAATTGACTTAATTGTTTTTCATTTCCAAGTTCATCTTTCGGTAAAGTATAATCTTTCTCTAAAGACACCCATGCATCAAACTTGTTCGCTTATACCCAGTTTTCAAAACGGTCTTGCCACCCTTTAAAATCCTCAATATACATAAGCTTTGGAGGCTTTTGGAAAGTTCCCGTTTCATTTTCAATACCAACTGTTTCAGCAACTGTAACTGGAGCGATCGGAGCAGTAGCAAACGCATTATAAAATTTGTTGTCCATGTTTCGATGTAAAAGATATACCAAAACCCAAAGTTCAAACGAGCTGACGTTTTAAAACGAACTGGAAGCCACAAACGATCTGAGAAGATCAAATGATCTGATTTAAATCCGTGCGATCTGACTCAACCCGTGCGATCTGGCTCTGATCTCCAAACGACCTGACACCCCGTACGACCTGGAGACACTTTCAAACGGTTTGACAACCTCCAAATGACCTGATCCACTTCGTGCGAGCTGAGTGAATCAAACCGTGCGACCTGGTGAACTTTCACACGATCTGGACCTAATTTCAAACGACCTGAAGATGTTTCACACGACCCGGACCTAATTGCAAACGACCTGAAGATTTGTCGAACGATCTGAAGGGTTTTTCACGTGATTTGGACAAAGATTCACTCCGTTTGAAACTTCTTAGTCCAAAAATTCATCATTTTGTCAAATTTTATCTGTTTTTAGGTTGATTTTACGGTCAAATTAGCTCACATATTGTTTAAAACAGTGTTTTACGTGCAATTTGTCAAAATCAGGTCATTTTAACCACGATTCCACGGTTAATTTGATGAAAAAAGTGTAGAAAGATGAGTAGAAATGAGAAGAAATCAGTTTTTATCCGTGAAAACAAGCTGAAATGGTAAGAACTCTTCCTCCTGAGCTCTGATACCACTTGTAGGATCGGGATTCGATCAAACGAGTCATTCAGAAGAGTTCTTGATCAATACGAAAGGCGGAATCAGACGTATTGATGTTATAGCAGCTAGATTCACACGTAGAAACACTTTAACTGTCGATTGTATTGATTTGATAGTGTTTACAGATCGTTCGACACTTCGGCAGCACTTCGTCTCCGGAATCAGAATGTTACAAATGAAGATCTAGACTCACCTATTTATAGGAATGCCAGACCCCATGAACCAGTCCTGCCAGGTCGCACGAACTGGCCAGAAAGCACGAAACTGCCAGAAAGCACGAACTGTAAGAAAGCACGAACTTGTCACCTCATGCGAGGTGGCCTATCCACTTCGTGAGGGGTGGCTGGTTCAGGTCTGTTTCCCGTTTCTCTCGTACAACGTGTCCTGGTCTATCTATTCTAGTTACATGACTCGATATAAGACGAAGTCAACAGACATATGCACTAACATCGACTTCGTTCGGTGCATACATAGACCTGAGCGATTCGGCATACACCTTCTTTAATGAGAGCCCGGGAAAGGGTTGGACTTATCCACCTACATATAGCATAGGAATCACCCTCACCGACAACCTCTTGCGTTCTCGTCTTAATCTAGAACAACTAAGGTATCTCAGGCACTTTGGGGTTGTTCCATCCAGTAAGAAACCGCCCGATCCGGATAAGTTCCTTAAAAATAGACGAAACTTCATAAACAACCTCTAGACACGGGGCCGTGTCCAGGTCAGCACGCCCTCGTGTCCACTGAAATATTCCTTTCTGACTTTTTGTCAGAATACAGACAAAATGTGTCAGGATCTTGTCTGCACACGGGGCCGTGTCCAGCCAACATGGGGCCGTGTGCAGGGTGCTGTCGTTTTCTATAAATGCAGCCAAGAATCCTTCACATTTGGACCATTCCAGGGACAGAGATTTGGTGGGATCTTCACACATACCATCCTAGGTATTTTCTAAAAGAAGGTTCTCAACAACCATCTTGTCCTTTCCTCTCTTGTCCATTCCCTTCTTCTTCATTTTTTTTACCTCAACACCTCCATTAGAGCTTGAGATCACCATGATTCCAAGATTTATTGTGATGTTTGTTAGGTTTTTGTTCAAGGAATCTTGTTAAAAATAAGTTTTACAACATTGTTTTAAGTTATTTCTGCTCAAAAACGCTTCTTAAGTTGGTAAAATAATTTAAAACTCCAAGATTCCTTGTGCCAAAAATCTGCAGAAAGGTGAACACGGGGCCGTGCTCGTTGAGCACGGGGCCATGTTCGAGGTTACTGTTTCATTAAAATGAACTCTTTTCAGTTTGTTTTCATAGAATGTCAAGCCAAAACAATGGAACTTCGTCGGCACATTCCAGAAACAGTCGAAGAGAACGGAGATTCTTAATCGTAGCAACTATTGTACGCTACGTGATGGCATTACGTGAAGCTCTTGATGAGATGACGTCAGTAGAGGAGGTCCTGATTGACCGTATAAATTATCTTACGGTGGGGTTGGAAAACAGTTTTCAAGAAATCAACCTCTTGCACCAGAGGTTGAACATTCTTGTGACGCCTCCCATGGAACCAATCCTCCCTCAAGAGGATTGGAACCTAGCACTTGGAATCAACAATCCCACCGGATGGGATGACATTACAGCGGAACCCCCTCTTGAAAATCTGCAAGAAGTCCCGGAGGAAGTTGCACCCCCTCAAACTGATGCAAATGAGCCCGCCTTTCGTCTCCCAAGGGAGATAGAGGAATGGCTCGCCGACGTATGAGGAACCCATTTCCGGAGGATGAAGTTCTTCGAGCCACATCCAACCGAGAGAATTATCTTTTCAGAAATTTTGCTAATAGAATAATCTTTAGGCTAGAACTTCTTGGTTTAGACTCCTTGTGTTTCTTTTGACCTATTTATCTTGAATTTTAATTTATTAGGAATATTATGTAACTTTCTCTATTTGAATGAATGATAGTTTTAATTAATTTGGTGTTTGGATGATGATGTAATGGGTAAAACACACTCGGGATGGTGAAGGATACCAAGGGAAACTTGCACCAGCATCCCATGCACAAAAACAGGGCCACCCGCAGATTTTTCTTCGTTATAGCAGGTTCAGCACGTGGCCGTGCTCATCCAACACGCCCCGTGCTCAACCATCTGCAGAAAAATGCCCAGTTCGGGTACCTGGACACGGGGCGTGCTCACTGAACACGCCCCCATGTCCAGCCTTCTGTTACTTTGTTTTATTTTCTGTTACTGGCAACTTGAACACGGGGTCGTGCCCGGACACCACGGGGCCGTGTCCAGACGCCCAGTAACATAAAATTTTGCTATTTCACATCTTTTTACACATTCAATCAACCTAAAAACTTATTTTTGGGGCACATTGAGGACAATGTGTAATTTAAGTGTGGGGGGGGGGGGGGATGCTAAAACTTTGAATTTTGCAAGTCCTAATTACAAGCCTTACACAAAACTCTATTGGAACCGCTAAACACCCCAAATTTTTTTTCAAAAAAAAAATTCATTTTCTTTACTTGTCTAGGTTTAATTTGGGAATTTCAAGTTCTAAAAATGTTATATTTTTACAAATTTACAACTGATAGCGTTATGATAAAAAGAACCAACATAAGAAAATTATGAAACGGCATGACAAATCTAGTTAAAATTTGATTATATATACTTGATCACATAAAAACCCATTCTCACAAAAAAGTGAGTTTTGAGCCTTTACTGAGCATACAAATACACATCTTTAAACTAAATGCTCATTTTTCATTTCTTGTGTGAATAGCCGCTTGGTTCTTACAACTCTAGAACTTGCCACGACAATACATTCCCGGTCCTTACCAACTTAAACCCAAGTAAGTAAATGATGGAGTCATTAGAACTAACCCTTTTTATTTCAACACCATTATTTTTCTTTTTTTTTTACCACCTACCCAAAATCCCCCTAGTTAACCCCTTTGAGCCTAAACCTTTTCATTTCTTAACCCCAAAACAAACACCCTTTTTACCCACCAAAACCCTTTTTCATTTTAAACCCTTTATTTTAGTAACAAAGCTCGGTTTTTCTTATGACTTCCTTATTAAATATATATATATATATATATATATATATATATATATATATTATGAAGCCAAAAGAAATAAACAAACAAGTTTATCAAAAAGAACTTTGTTTGAAGAATTGCTTCATCAAATAAAAAGTTACAAAAATAAAAAGTCTTACGAAAACCGAAGTTTTTTTACGCCTTTCGCCTTTTTCTACTAACCACTAACCCAACCACCTACCTTTAACCCAAGCCTAACCCTTCCCCCAAAAGTCCTATTGATATTTACAAAGGTCTTTAGTTAAAAAGGAGGAGGATTGATTACTTGGCAAGCTTATGGTAGGAGTAAGTTCCATGCCGCTCTCGAGTGTTTCACAAAAATACATCTTCGGCCGAGTGTTGAGTGATCCCCCGTGAGGTATGTGAACTTGTATATAAATGGAATTTTAAAGAGGCATGTTATGCCCTAATAAATAATTTCTCTTATGAAAAGTTTTAAATAAATCATGACGAATAGGATTGTAAATAAATAAAAATAAAACCTAATAAAGAATCTTGGAAATCCCGACACTCTATGACAAGCCCAAAACCTTCTCTTCTACCCATTCCATTTGGGTGTGTAAGCCACAAAATAAAGAGTTTTGCTTGAGGACAAGCAAAGATTCTAGTGTGGGGTTAATACTGATGTGTGCAAAATGCAACATATAAATTACATTAATTAAGGCATAAAACTAACCCTTTTTAGTACTAATGTTGGAAAAAGTGTGCTTTTGTCTTCCTTTTGTATTTTCAGGGTTAAAAGAGCTTAATTGAACAAAAGAAGCAAAAATGCAGCCAAATCCAGCATAAATACAAGAAAAGGAATAAAAGTGGCATGCCCGACCCCTCGACAGCATCCTCCAAAGCAAAAACAAGAGAACAGATGGCTGAACACGCCCCGTGCTCACTGAGCACGGGGGCGTGCCCAAGTGTCTACAGAAAAGTCAAAGTTGTAGAAGCTTCTATCACCCACCATGGGGGCATGTCCAGCGGACACAGGGCCGTGGTCAACTCTAAGATTCGCAGAATCTAGGAAAATCTTGATAGTACAGATACGCTTCTGCACACGGGGTCGTGCCCAGCGGACACGGGGGCGTGGTCAACTAATGCAGACAAACTGCATTTAACGAAGAAAGAGATGATGGGTGGACACGGGGCCGTGTCCGGGCTTCTGTGCAGGCTATAAATAGGGGTGCTTGGCTCACTTGCAAACCATCCCTTGGCAAACCACCTCTCTCACACTTCACCCACCCACCACCACCATCACAACCCACATCCACCACCATCATCCATCATCCATCATAGAGTGTGTGAGTAGTCTCGGGATCCAAGATTGATCGTAAGAGTTCTTGACAATCAAAGGCCATGTTTGCCTAAGTCTCTTACATCACTTGGTGAAGACAAGTGTTTAGTGTAATACTTTTTATTTTTAATCTTTTCGCACTTTTTATTTGGTTTTGTATTAATGACTTTAATAAATAGTTTCTTATGTTGAAGGTGTGTCTTCCTTATCATTTGTCCGTGGTGTCTTGGCATTATTTTACTGTATATATAAAACAAAAGATTTTCACCATTCATATCTCCACGGTCTATATGGAGGTATGTTGGCTACCTAGTCGGGGGTTAAGGGAACGGTTTGGTAAGAGTCATGCCTTGTTCAGTGTATAGATCCTGCAAGGACCTGGGTCAACTTTAGTAGGACCTCCTTCAATACCCACTGGTATTGGATGGCGGGGGTCCGAACTCCTTGATCCCCTCATATGTAAACTACTATTAATACTTTAACCCGGCTACTTAGGACTGTATCATTGCTGACTCGGACTACTTAGCCGAGGGTAATGTCACCTTCAGAAGAGGTGCCTACCATAATATGCATTAATAACTTAATTAATTATCTTTCAATAATCTAACCCTTTAGGATTGTATCCTTGCTGACTCAAACTACTGGGTTGAGGGTAACGTCACCTTCAGAAGAGGGGCCTACTACAATAACTAAGATAATCTCTTAAAAAGTGCAAAAGTGCGGAAATAATCAAAGGTTACACTAAATACGAGTCGGATCCAAGTGATTCATCTTGTCTATCTGTTTTTTATTTTATTTTATTTTTCAGCATTTTAGTTAGTTTTATTTTTCTTGTTTAAAAACCTTTTTCTAAACTTTTGATTTGATTAGACGTTGAGGATAAACCGGTACTAAAAGCTCTTGTGTCCTTGGACGACCTCGGTATCTTACCAACACTATACTACGCTCACGAGGGGTGCACTTGCCCATATGTGTGTTTAGTGTTAGTAAATATCGTGTTTTATAAATTTAAAACTTGGCTAAAAAGTGTTAAAGGGCTTAAAATATACATTAAAAAATCTATAACACCACACGCACATCAATACAACCGTGTCCTGGATATCCTCGGCTCATTTAATTGTAAATGGCCACAACGTAAGCGCGGGGTGTAGGCATACACCTGACAGATGCTAATGCTTATTAAAATGATTTTATAACCCAATACGGGTTTTTCCCAATATGGTATTCCCAATAAGGGAATACGTGATGTGTCGGTTAATCATGTCTCGGCATAGTTTCTGGGCCCCATATATATTGTCAAGTGTTGTAAAACTGATAACATGAGATATAGCTTGTCCCAAGTTATTTATGAAAATTATATGTACCATTGTGTACATGAAAACAATTTTGAAAATGTTTTCAAAATGTGTCGGTTGATTGTATTTACCAGTGAAAATTAACGTATTTTCAAAAGACTAAGTTACAGGTACAAATACGTAAATAGGCTGGAAGTTGCTCGATAATGCTAGAATAGGAATTTGCAACTCCTTTGCATAAGCCTATTAGTCTGTTGAACTCCTTTTGTATATATTGATCCGTCTGTGGATTATTATTACAAGCTCGTCTGTAATTATTACTTTGGTATTTTCGGACAATTGAGTTTGTAATAATATTTTATATTCCAAGACTTCCGTTGTGCTATCTTGTGTATATTGACTATGATGATATCAACTTACATCACGATACTCCCCACCGGGCCCACCGGGTTTGTGGTTGAAATATCAGGGTGTGACAGGTTGGTATCAGAGCCAACGTTTGAGTGAATAAAACACTAGCCTTTTATGTTTAATCTCAAATGACACAGTAGCATATTCCTTAGACTTTCTGAGACTAGACTTGACATAGGAATACTCTCATCCCTATTAAGTATACATTGTTTTTGATGTTATGTATTTTAGGAAAACGTCGCCAAGCAAAGAAGCTGTCAATGGAAATTGCTTAGTTGCAATATAATAGTTAATCATCGAACCTGATGACTTCACAAGCCATGGTATCACTAAAACATAGAGGCTATTAGTTTTTTTAACATTCCTGATGAATGTTATTATTAACTCAAGTACGTTTAGCCTGGGTCACAAAAGGACCATCAATGGCATTTTAAGGTTTGGACCGAGTCCATTACCTTTTAGACAGGGGATCATAAATTCATGATTGTCATTGTCGTATTGACAACATCAAATAGCTCAAAGGCTTGTCACAAAGGACATTAAAATATGGCACATAGGCCTATCACGAAGGACATATATATATCTCACAAAAGGCCTTGTCCCAAAGGACATTTAAATATGGCACATAGGCCTTGTCACAAAGGACATATAGATATGGCACAAAAGGCCTTGTCAGGACATTTAAAATATATATAAGCCGTGATCTCATTTGGTCAGGGGCTTTAAGGTTTGAACATAGTTCTCCACCTTTGGACAGGGAGTCATAGACCACAGCTGTCGTTGTCATTAAATGATGATGTATTATGGCCCGTAGGCAAATCAATTGACATCACAAAGGATGTTAAAATTAAAATCACTGCACTGAGGATATTAGTCATGATCGCATTGATCATATAGACTATGAGGCTTGGGCATAGCCCACCACCTAAGACAGGAAATCATAAAGGTCACAACTGTCATTGTCTCAAATGGAAAATATAATATAGCCCGTAGGCAAAACATCACTAAGGATGTTAAATATAATCATCGTTTTGATGATATTAGTCATGATCGCACTGATCATATAGACTATGAGGTTTGGGCATAGCCCACCACCTTGGACAGGGAACCATAATGGTCACAACTGTCATTGTCTCAAATGGATAATATAATATAGCCCGTAGGCAAAACATCACTAAGGATATTAGATATGATCATCATATTGATGACATCAGCCATGAGCTAACTCGATCATATAGGCTATAAGGCTTGGACGTAGTCCAAATACCTTGACGGCTAGTGTGGTTCCTCAAGTTACACTGCCACGAGTGTTAACATTACTTGAATGTTAACATAAAATAATTTTCTTAATGGTTAAACAATATAGCCATAGTCGTATTGACCATAAAGGCTTGGAGGCTTGAACATAGTTCACCACCTCTGGATAGAAGGGATAATCTTCCTTAACTAGCATGATAGAAGGGCTAGTCATCCTTAACTATCAAAATTTGCCAATTAATGTGGACTTACCACTTGGTGGGTGTAAACTATTAAGAAGATCATCTGGAATTATTTAGCGAATCGATAAAGTTCGAATTAAAATCGAGACGGACGCTTGAACAAAGGATGTAATAAATACATATATAATAATAATTCCAAAATTCTTTCCATTAAACATTAGGAAATTACAATAGTGCCTTAAGTAGGACTTGAAATACAATAACTAACTTGTCCTCGCAGGGACTAAAAGAAAAACAAGTCCACGCAAGGACTAAAGGAAATGTCCACATAGGGACTATAAGAAACAAATGTCCACGTAGGGACTAAACAGAAGAGACATGTCCACACAGGGACTTAAAGGAAAATGAAATACAATAAAAGAAGGATTCTCTAATGCCTCCTTTACTTCATTCCTGTTGTTCCTCTCCTCGGTTCACCACGTACGGCATTGACACCGAAGGTTTCATTGGATTTTGTAAGTCCTCCAAATCAGGATCCGTTGTAGAAGTATAATCCAAGGATTCAATGGTTAAAGAATAAAATGGATCACTAATTAGAGTTTGACAAGCATAGTCCAAGTTTGGAATTCCAAAACTTGGAGGTAAGAAATAGGGATCACTAGCATCCACAGGTATCGACTTCAAAATTAGAGTCTCATGGACCACCGGTATGGACTCTGAAGTCTGGTTAATGGTTTCAATAGGTTTGGTTTTGGGAATAGATCCATAAATGTCCTTCCTCCAAACCGGTCGAGTATGGCAAGCTTCGAGTATGGCAAACTCGGATGAGGCGAACAGCAGTCGCAACACTAATGATGCGGAAAATGTAAATGATGCTACAAATGTGAACCTCAATGTTAATGGAGTTGATCTCCAAGCTATGATCGATGCGGCATTCGGCAAAGCCATGGATAATATCATGGAAAACTTTAAAGAGACGAGTTTACTCGCTCTAAGCCCCATTCAAAGCCACATTCATCAGCTCGTAAAGATAGCTCTGTTAACTCTTCGGCTGCAAAGAGTGAACCAAAGAAGATAGTGTATGATGATAAACCTCGTTCTTCTATGAACGGTTGTACATATAAATATTCCGTCTCTTGCAAACCCCAAGACTTTGATGGAGAAAAGGGGCAATCGATGCCATGAGATGGCTCGATGAGATGGAGACCGTTGTGGACATTAGCGGTTGTGCTGATAAGGATGTGATGAAGTTTGTTTCACAATCCTTCAAGGGCGAGGCCCTCACATGGTGGAAAGCCATGATACAGTCCACGGAGAAGATTCCCCTAAACAATATGAGATGGTCCAAGTTTGTGGACATTATCAGAGAAACTTACTGTCCATAACATGAAGTTGAAAAGGTGGAGTCAGGTCCAAGTTAGCATTCTAAATGGTTATTTATACCATCATTCTAGACTAGAGTCTTTCGGTAAATTGTTACCCACGCTTACTTAATTGAATACGGCTGAGTTATTATAAATCTTGCATTATAAGATGAGTGTTAGCTCAGGTAAATACTCTTAACCTATTTTCCCTACACGGGCTTGGAATACGGTAAATTATTACCGCATGGTCGGGTATTGGATTCGAAGACCAATGTGTCGGGAAATTCAAATAACCCGTTTTAGTTTGTATTGCTTGACTGAAACATTGGGGGTTAATACGACCATGTCCTGGATATCCTTGGCACATTTAATTGTAAGTGGCCACGACCTAAGCGCAGGGTGTAGGCATACACCTGACAAATGCTAATGCTTATTAAAATGATTTTATAACCCAATACGGGTTTTTCCCAATATGTTATTCCCAATAAGGGAATATGTGGTGTGTCGGTTAATCATGTCTCGGCATAGTTTCCGAGCCCCATATGTATTGTTAAGTGTTGTAAAACTGATAACATGAGATATAGTTTGTCCCAAGTTATTTATGAAAATTATATGTACCATTGTGTACATGAAAACAATTTTGAAAATGTTTTCAAAATGTGTTGGTTGATTGTATTTACCAGTGAAAACTGGTGTATTTTCAAAAGACTAAGTTATAGGTACAAATACGTAAATAGGATGGAAGCTGCTCGGTAATGCTAGAAGAGGAATTTGCAACTCCTTTGCATAAGCCTATTAGTCTGTTGAACTCCTTTTGTATATATTGATCCGCCTGTGGATTATTATTACAAGCTCGTCTGTAATTATTAATTTGGTATTTTCGGACAACTAACTTTGTAATAATATTTTATATTTCAAGACTTCCATTATGCTATTCTGTGTATATTGACTATGATGATATCAACTTACGTCACGATACTCCCCACCGGGCCCACCGGGTTTGTGGTTGAAATATCGGGGTGTGATAACTGGGCACCCCTTACGGACCGTAATAGGTAGGCCTTACGGTCCGTAAGGCCTTTAGAAAATCAAAACTTTGATTTTTGGTAGTTTTGGCCCCTGGACTTGTATTATCAACTTTTTGATAGTTTTAACCCTTCTAACTTATTGTTCAAGTTATTTGAAGGGTATAAAGGCATGTATGACTTCAATTTTGTTCCAAAAATATTGTGAATATCGTTTTTCTTGAACGTATGAAAATGAAACACATAAATAAAATTTAGAATTTTATTAAATACGAAAAAGGTTTACAATTCTTGAAAATTTTCTATGGTTACAACTCAGTATCTTCTAAAGAATCATCTCAAGACTTCTCTAACTATTTAGAAGATTTTTCTCTTATCCCAGCACATCATGCTTCATAGCAAAGATTTCTGAGGTACATATTGATCCTTTACTTGTTAAACCAAACTGTGATAAATGCATTGAGTCTCAAGGTGTTAAAAGAAAATGAAAATAGATTCTAAAAATAAAATCAAAGATTTAACAAAAGATACAAATGATTTAATAACAATTGTTTGTAACAAACAAGAGGCGATAAACAATTATCTTGAACAATTGATCAACTTAACAAAGATTTTGCAGTTACAAAATGTGAGTTTGAAAATTTAAAGAGAAAACTTAATAGTTGTTTAAACTTATCTTATGTATTTGATCATATAATTCCAAACAAGTTATAGGGAAACAAAGAAAAGGGGGTGGGTTATAACAAATGTCCACCACCAGTTAATAACATTTTTTTAAGTTACCTAAGGATAATGACATTACTGAATTTGTGGTTACAACACCGTTGGTTATTGATCCACGTGAGAATTTACATGATGATTTGTCTGTCACTCATGACAAATCTAAAAAATCTGTTGGTGAGGTTGTTGAGGTAGAGGAAATTGATGGTGCGGAGATGATGAAAGTTACAACGGCTGATAACATTCTTTTGAAAAACCATATTTTGGGTGATCATAAGAACATAGTTACAATGTATCAACTACAAGGTTCAAGTAGGATTTATTTTGACCAAGAATTTCCAAATGAAAACCTAAATACTAACTTGATAGTTAAGAAATTTCAAGTTGTTCAGGAAGTTGAAACAAACAAGCTGAGGTAAAACCTAGCCAGGTTGAAGAAAAGCCTCGCTAATAGAATTATAAGAAACCTATTGTTCAGAATAATAATCAGAATAGAAACAACCAACCTAGAAACAATTAGTCTAGGAACAACTAGTTTATGAATAATCATTCTAGAAACACCAAAAATCCTAGACAAAACAATGCGAAAAAGATAGAGTTTGTGAAAGGACCAAGTAGTGTCGATGAGAAGAAAAATTTTGAAAACAAATTGAATAAAGATTTTTATGAACAAAAGTGGTTAAATGAGAGTTCGAGTTCTAGTTCACGTGCTTCATCATCTTATTCTCCTACTGTTCGACATGCTAATCAATTTATTGGTAGTAGAACATGTTACAATTGTGGAAGCAGGACATGTTTCTTATAACTATCCTTACTTGTACAAGTTGAAAAACAAAATGTATGATGAACCTTGTGGATCTCCAAAACAAAAAGTTTCCAACTTTCAAAATGAGAAGTTTGAAAAAGAGAATTTGACCAAAAGGGACAGAAATGTTGGGAAGTTCCTATTTTCTTGCAAACAACCAATCTCCAACTAGTTATCCAACTAACCGACAACGAAAGTTTACTATTGAAAGCTGAGCGTTTCGATACTTGGTTCTTACCCAGACTATACTACGTTGTTATATGTGACCTTGCCAATTATCTGTGTGTTTAGTTAATGTGATTATCACTTTTATAAATTGAAACCTAATTTTGTGTGAACAAAAATCACCTAAAACATCACACCTAAAGACACCACATCAAGTGACCATAGGATTGGTGTGAGTGGCACTCAATGAGGGGTTGGTGGTATGTGATCTATCGGTTCAGAGTTTGTGAACCTATACTAGGATGGTGATTGATGAAGGGTTGGTAGGTAAGGTATCCCATGACAACACCCCATATGTCACACCCCAACCGATGGCGGAAACATCGGAGTGTGATGAAAACGAGATTGCTCGAGACTTCATAACACTATTGTGACAATATTTAATTCAAAACGATTTCATTCATTGATAACGATTTTCAAGTACATAATAAGAAATCAAAGTACAACATTTGGAAATTTAAAGTACAACAAGTTTGAAACAATACGACAAAAGTACAACAACAACACAATAATATAATCTAGTATTTCTAAATGTGTTTCCAAAACATCCCTACTAGATTTCGTCAATATCAACATCATCAACCTGCAACATGTTTAAAAGTATAGTTCAATACACAAAGTATTGGTGAGTACACAAGTTTAATAATATCATAAGTATAGAAAACGGTTTAAACAAATTCACATAGCAAAAAATAGTTAACTAGATTAATGTAATCATGGCATGCAATTATACAAGTCAATCCTCTAATTACCGCATGAATTAAAGACTTAACATGACCACAAGACTACGGGCGGTGTGCTACTCCTATAGCGCTATACATGTTAAGGGGAGGCTCATACGAAGTTAATGACAAGCGAATCACATAAGAATGTTCCAAGAATACAAATCAAGTATCACGTATTTAAGCATGTATGATTGGATTGTTTGTGTTTGCATAAAGTATAAGTGTGATTGTGTAATTTGATAAGTTAAACATATTGCACCCAAAAGTGTAAAACATAAAAAGGGCGTTCGAGTGTACTCACGGTTTTGCAAAGCTTTCCTTTGGTAATCCTGTGAAGAGTTGGAGGTTGGAAACACCGAGGTCACCCTACATGGGGTAAACGAAAGTGTGTGAGTAATAGGAATTATGACGAAGGATTTGGATTGAAATATAAAGTACAAAAAGTATATATGCATAAAAGTATATCTTGTCTAAGTACTCTTTTTGACACTAAGTTATATGTGATTTCATGGGTCCTAGTTTACCCATTAAAATAAAAAAACGAGAGACTTAGAACATTAGATAAAGTAGCCTAAGTTCATGACACATAATCATACACCGGTTATCATCACGAGTTCGGTTATGTATGTATATATATATATATATATATGTGTGTGTGTGTGTGTGTGTGTGTGTGTAATCCTAAGCTAAGTCCATCTAGAGTATCATAGATGTTATATAAGTCAAGCATGGAGGTAAGATTACCTCATTGTATGAATTCACCAATGCACAAATCATCACAAGGATGATTCGGATGGTCATGAATGAAAAAGAAATATACAACTAACTAATATGTCTTCAAGTAGCCAAGTAAGATTAACCTGGGTGTGTCATCTCAATATGGAAAGAATGAACTAAATGTTGGAGGCTAGACGAGGTTATGTTACTTTAGGACTAGTAAGATACTTAGAATAGCAAAATAAAACATCAAGTGAGGTGTGGAACAACTTAGGATAGCCAAAGCTTCCAAGGTTCACACTTTCATCACAACACAAGTCTTGCCATATGAACTATGGTAGACTTGGATGACTTCAACACTTGTGGGTTGTCTTAAACCCTATAAATACATAAATTTAGAGGGTATTTGCACCTCTAAACTTGTAAGAATGAAACTCTAACAAGTCTCACAACCATAGATGGGTTTAGGAAGATGTTAGGCATGAGATTCATGAAGAAAAGTTAAGTTTCATAAAAGATTTCCATGTATTCTTCTAAAACAGAAAGTTTGGACCTCAAAATGGTGATGTTCCACCTTGGTTTACCATGGTAAACCTGTGGAAACAATCCTAGAGGTGTTCCAAGCATTGTAGAGGAAGAAATGATGGAGAAAAGATGAAGAAAAGTGAGTTTGACTCACTTTTAGCACTTATAACTTTCTGCCTTGTTCTTGCAATTCCAGCAAATTTGAGAGAGTTTTGAGTGTTTAGATGAGTTTGGAAAGTGAAAAAGAGTGTTAGGAAGCTTGTTTATATAGTGGGTGATTAGGGTTTGGTTTATATAGTGGGTGATTAGGGTTTGGTGTTAAATGAGGTTTAGAGGTTATTGGGTGTGAAAAAGTAGGTGAAAGTTAGCCAACCCGCGTGTAGGAAGCACTTGGCTGCGGATCGGGGTCCCTCACGACACGCGACGGGGTGAGGGGGATGCCCCGCGTGTCGTGTCGCGGCGCATGTTTATTCAGGAAACTTTGTTTTTTACAGTACATCCCCCTGAACTTTGATGTTTTTATTATATTAAGCCATTACTTGTATATTTTAGCATATTATTAAGTATAAAGCATGCATGACACCATAAATCGAGTATCGTGAATGCATGATTAAGAATTTGCATGTATAAACAATATCAAAACACATATTTACGGCGGATTGTATGTAAAACAAGTATGAATTTGTGTGAGAGACGAATGTATTGAGTTTGCACGTATATAAGATGAATGTATGACAAGTATGTATAATCAATGTATAATTTGTGTAAAATGATTAAGTTTTATTACGATCAAAGCCTCATATTACAATGATTAGAAATGAAATACGATTACAAGAGGATACAAGTTTCCAAAACTAGAATACAAGACAATTTTCTAAATAAGGAAAGTTTCAAAAAAGTGAGGAGTTACACTGCAGTGGATTGGCAGAGAACACGAACCTTGTGAAGATGTAGAGTGATGGGAAAAGGACTGAATTAGGAGTGTATAAACTCTTATGATCAGTCGTGTGATAGAAAATAAAGCAAATGGAAAGGAAGACTTCTAAAACATAACCAGGCGAAAAATTTATTTAGCGTGAAGATCAACACATATATAGTCATGACGATGAGATTGATAACCAACGAAGATGTTATTGGAGCTATGATATGCGAAGAAAACGTATATAAACTTTTGATTCATATTTTATTATTTTTTAATAATGTAAACTTTTATGATAAATATTATAAGTCTTATTTTATGTATTATTATCATTTTGTTTATTATTCCATAGATTTTATAACCCCTTAACTATTTATCTATTCATTAATATACCTATGTTTTATAAGCCCTTAATTATTTATCTATTCATTAATATACCTATACTAAATTCATATTCATATTTATCAAATCTGTCGATATTCAACAATTCTTAGTTTAAATTAAATAGGTTAGGATAAAATACAAAGGCCAAAATAAATAAGAATGGTAAGAAGAATTTTAGTCTACTAATTTTAGATTCGGAAAGCTGAGATTGGTTTTAGGGAAAAAATAGTGGAAGGTTATAAAATTAATCTTTCATCTATTTAGTTTCTCTCTCCACATACAAGACGTGTGTCAATTCCCCCATCAACTTAAAACCTCTGTAACTTTTTCATACGTCATTTTTTTCAAAAAAAAAAAATTACACCATAGTAACATGCGCTTATGAGTATGACATTGCTATATATAAATAAAATATATTTTTTTATTTTTTACTGGTTTTATTTGTATTATGTTAAAGGTTCAGGTCATTGTGTATTTCAACTGGGTTTTGGTCATTACGTTTTTACTAGGGTTTCTATACATTGTGTTATTATCAAAACTTATAACACAATGTTAATTTACGTTCTAGCCATCGCGTTTTTATCAAAACCTATAACACAATCTATGATACAATGAAGATGGTGTTATGTTTGGGTTTTCTATACATTGTGTTATTGGTTCTAATTATTGTGTTTTTCAAGTGGGTAAGTTTTCTATACGTTGTGTTATAGGTTCTGGTCATTGTGTTTAGTCTGCTATCCATTGTTTTTTAATACGTTTTTAGCGGCGTACGGTTAGTTTGTCGCTAACCGGGTTAGTAGTTAGTATGTTAGTATCACCTAGTTAGTATTAAAATCCCCCTTGCCTGGATTTGAACCCGAGACCTCTAAGAGAAGCAAAGCTTCCCACCTCCCTCTTGACCACTAGGCCAAGAGATCATTGTGTTTTTATTTTGTTTTCCATTGTGTTTTAATTTATTGTTCATTGTGTTTTATTATGTTTTTCATTTTGTTTTAGTGTGTTATCTATTTTGTTTTAGTCTGTTGTTCATTTTGTTTTTTAGTTGTTGTCCATTGTGTTTTAGTCTGCTGTCCATTGTGTTTTTTATCTGTTGTTCATTGTGTCTTTTATCTGATATCATCAATTGTGTTTTAGTATGCTTTTCATTGCGTTTTTAGTTTGATACTAGTTGGTACATTTTAGGTACACTCTAGTTTGTTTTAATAATAAAAATGCATCGATATTGTTACAAAAGATACCGCTTTGACCGGTTTTGTTATTTTGTAGGTTGAATAACAAAACGAATTAAAATGATTCTACTAACTAAATAGAGGATAAAATGATTGATTATTAGAATACAAAACAATTAAGGAAAATAATTTTTCTTGTTAACTTTAGATACTCATTGTGTTTTACGTTATGTCCGTTGTGTTTTAGCATGTTAATCATTGTGTCTTTTATCTGTTGTTATCGACTGTAATTTTGGTTTACTTTCCATTGTGTTTTTAGTTTGATACTCATTGTGTTTTACGTAACTGGGTTTTCAATTTTTTTTTAAACTATAACAACAGGATATTCATATTAAAGATAAAAAGACGCTTGATTTTATAGTATAAGTTTTTTTAAAAACAAATAACATATAAAAAGTTATGAACGTTTAAAAATGAAGGAAAATAGTATGTGACTTGCATATCCATATTATTTTTATTCTTTTGAACAAAATTACCTTTTTACTTCATCACCACTTGGTCCATCAAAATTATTCAACAATTCTTCGTTTAAATCAAATGTCTAGTCCATCAACATTATAATTTCATCATTATCTTATTGCTTCATTTATTTATTATTTTCATTTTTATGGGCAAACATTTATGTTCCACTTACAATATAAGTGACTTATGTACTACAATTATATTCCCGAAAAGGTCCAAAAAAACTATTTGATAACAACAAAATAAAAAGATGAGCCCAAAGGTACATAAGTGGTGATGATCAAACGTTAAATCCTAACCATAAAAGCCCGTCTTCCAATCCAAAATCTTTATACCAACAATCAATAGTTAACACCCATGTGGCATCTCGAGTAATCTTGATTGTGTGGCCTCTAACAATTCACAAGCTAAATTCTTTCTATATATGTTATCTTCTTTTGTTGACTTCATACCATTCTGCAACTTATCTTCACTTCCACAGCTTCCTCTCTAAAAGTCGCCTGAGATCAATGGCTACGGCCATCCCCACTGTTGGAGCCGTTAACCGCGCCCCGGTACTCCTCTTCTCCCCATTCTTCTACTATACATTGAATTTATAGAATCAGATAAATATCAAGTTGTTAAATGTGTGATACGTCCGTTATTGGCTATTAGCCGCTGTCACCCCCAATTATCACTTTAACGCCCGCCACCCCCAACTTAACACTTAATGTGTTCTGTCACCACGTCGTTAACTTAGCACTAACCCAACGTGTCAATAAGTGTTACTTCTCCGTAGGAAAAAAACACACTAAGTGACACCTAGGACAAAAAAACGTAACTGAGTTAGTGTTCAGTTAACAACGTGATGACAGAACACACTAGGTGTTAAGTTGGTGGTGGCAGCGGTCAATATCCCACACTTGGGGGTGATAAAATCCAATAACTCACCCTTACAAATTCGGGGTTCTTTCCGTAAAAATATATATTTGTTTTGGTATGTTAAATTTGTCATTGTTGTTACAGTTGAGCTTGAATGGAACCACTGGTAACACTGCAGTCCCAAACTCAACTTTCTTTGGTAGCAGCTTGAAGAAGATATCGAATTCAAGAGTGACAAACAATAAGTCTTTCTCCTTCAAAGTACTTGCAGCCGAAAAAGAGATCGATGAAACCCAACAAACCGACAAAGACAGATGGAGAGGACTTGCGTACGACATCTCTGATGATCAACAAGACATCACCAGAGGTAAGGGAATGGTAGATTCTCTCTTCCAAGCTCCACAAGATGCCGGAACCCATTATGCTGTCATGAATTCATATGAATACATTAGTACCGGTCTTCGCACGTAAGCATTGATCTATCTGTCTATCTGTCTATCCATCTATGACAAAGATTCTGGTTGTTTTGAGTTTGGATGTTGTTTTTTTGAATCTTTAGATACATGGACAACAAAAAGGATGGATTCTACATTGCCCCAGCCTTCATGGACAAACTTGTGGTTCACATCACAAAGAACTTCATGACTTTGCCTAACATCAAGGTTATTATTAATTCTTTAATCATGTGTTTTTGTTGGTTATAACTAGGGATGCATGTTCACGGTCCATATTAGTTAGTTTTTTTAATGAAAATTTTGGGTCAATTGACCGGATTGATTGGGTGGGATGGCCGTTTTTATGGTTGTACGGTTTGAAATTTTTTTTGACGGCTTTGCGGGTTGGGACAAAAAAAAATCCAACTTTTTTTTTCGAAACAATAATTGTGTATTAATATTTTAAAAATTACTAGTAGATGGAAAGCCTCCTGTTACCCGGTAGTGATAAACCAGGGAAAAAAATAACGTCAAAACGTTAACACAAACCCGTTAGCTGGGGGAGGATGTTTGAACTGTTATATAAAACAGAAATCTTTATGTAAACCAACGCGATGCAGTGGTGACGTTGATATTATTCAAAATTTCATATAAAAAACGAAACCGTTAAAAAGAATTCACGATGTCGCAATAAAAAAATTCGGTAAAAGCTCAAAAAATTGTAACTTTCAGGGGCTGCAGTGCCAGAAGGTAAAAAATGAATGTATTAATAAAAGAATTTCATTACAGTGTTTGGACTGTATGATAATATTATTAAAATTTAAGATTATGAATTGTACATGAAAATTTACATCAAAAGACAAAATAGGGACTTGATGATAACTTTATTTAAGTTAGAGTTTGAGATGTAAGGAAAAAGAAAAAAAGACAAATAGGCTAATTAAAGTATAGGAGGTGTAAATGCAAACGGACTAAACGAACACTGGTTGTTCGTTCATAAAGAAAATACATGTGTTCTTGAACTGTTGATGAATAGTTATCGAACAAGAGTTTTTGTTCGTGCTTATTCATTAAGGAAATAATCGTATTTGTGTTCGTTTGTTAGTTTTAGGTAACGAACGCAAACAAACACATACCAACGTTCATGAACAAAATGAACACAAACAAGTGTTCATTAACACAAACGAACATGTTTAAATTAAATTTCTAATAAAATCGGCATCTCTAATCGCAAACATTATGTAGATCGGCCTAGATATAGTACTAGTGAACAAAGACAGATTTGTTATCGAACGTTTACAAACATAAATAAACGAACGGGGCCTCTTTTCATGTTTGTTTATTTAACTAAACAAACAGATTTTTGTGTTTGTGTTCATTCATTTATTAACCGAACGAACACAAACAATTTTTTTCACTGAGTGGTTGATAAACTGTTTACTGAAATGCTTGATTCATTTGCAACCTAAATGAAACTTTACTATTCTGTAAGTTGTCTTTTAAATATGTAGTTAGTTAATAAAATTATTGGTTAATACAACTTTATATTTCTAAAACTAAAAAAAAAAAATAGACATAAAATGGCCATTTAGTTTACACCACCTAATAAAATTTCTAAACCATGAACCGAACCATAAACCTTAAGCAGTTAAAAGTTAACCAGACCCGGATCATATATAAACAGGCCCGTTTTTTCGATTTTAACCGTTGGTTCCTACAGTTCATGAATTCTCCTAGTTAGAGCATTCACATGCTGTCCATCAAATTCTGTGAGAGTGCCCTCTATATTTTAGATAGTGGTTGTGAGTAGAGGTGAGTATTAACGGTACTGTTTATCTGTAAATAAAAGAAAACGTTGTTCACCCCTATAACTTTTTTTAGTATTTTTAGAAAGTGGTTGTGAGTAGATGAGAGAAAAAAATAACAATAAAGGTATAAAAAAAGTGTTATTTAATTGAAAAAGAATGAAAAAAGTAATGATTTTTAGTATAATTATAGAGATAAGATTATATGATGTCATTGCTCTTGTAACATATAAAAAAGTAATTATAATCCTTATTTTGATACTACAGGTTCCACTCATTTTAGGTGTCTGGGGAGGCAAAGGTCAAGGTAAATCTTTCCAATGTGAACTTGTGTTCGCCAAGATGGGAATCACGTAAGTTTCAACTCTTGATATTCAATACAAATTTGCATTATTTTGAGTTCATAATTCTGTTTATGAAATTCTTCCAGCCCAATTATGATGAGTGCTGGAGAACTAGAAAGCGGAAACGCTGGAGAACCCGCAAAGTTGATCAGGCAAAGATACCGTGAAGCCGCAGACATCATCAAAAAGGGTAAGATGTGCTGCCTCTTCATCAACGATCTCGACGCAGGAGCAGGAAGAATGGGCGGAACCACCCAGTACACCGTCAACAACCAGATGGTTAACGCTACTCTCATGAACATTGCTGACAACCCCACCAATGTTCAACTCCCTGGAATGTACAACAAGGAAGAGAACCCTCGTGTCCCCATTATCGTCACTGGTAACGATTTTTCGACCCTTTATGCTCCCCTCATCCGTGACGGGCGTATGGAGAAGTTCTACTGGGCTCCAACTAGAGAAGACCGAATTGGTGTCTGCTGCGGTATTTTCCAAACTGATGGTGTGTCTAATGAAGATGTTACCAAGCTAGTTGACACTTTCCCGGGCCAATCTATAGGTATGATTGTTTGGGTTATCATATATCTAATAACATTTTTAATAAGCATGTCGTATTTGGGTTGACATCAACTAGTTTAATTCAACCATTTTTTTTTATATGTTTTCAGATTTCTTTGGGGCATTGAGGGCTAGAGTGTATGACGATGAAGTAAGGAAGTGGATTTCAGGCGTTGGGGTCGACTCAATCGGGAAGAAGCTTGTCAACTCGAGGGAAGGCCCACCAACATTTGAACAACCGAAGATAACAATTGACAAGCTTCTAGAGTACGGATACATGTTGGTTCAAGAACAAGAGAATGTGAAGAGAGTCCAGTTAGCCGACACCTATTTGGATTCAGCTGCACTTGGGGATGCTAACAGGGATGCCATAAGCCGTGGAGAGTTCTACGGTTAGCTCCTTTGATCCTTAGCATGGGTTTGAATTCAGAATTTTTTGTAATGTTTTGGCTCATGTGGTGTGGTTGAGTGCAGGGAAAGCGGCCCAACAGGTGCAGGTTCCGGTCCCTGAAGGATGCACAGACCGTACTGCGGACAACTTTGACCCAACGGCTAGAAGTGATGATGGAAGCTGCAATTATACATTCTAAACTTGGACAAGAAGTATATGTCAAAGAATGTTAAACATTTCTGTTTCTATGGATGTTGCTACCTTTCTGTTTTTGTTTGTTTATAAGGGTTTGGTGAAACATTAAACACAACATGGCCAATATGTGTTTTGTAGAGAAATATGTTATTATCAAGTATCAACCACAACTCGATCTCAATAGGATAAGGGACTAGCATCAAAATTATGGATGAATCAAATGCCATATATATGAATAACACTTGAGTCTGGTGTCTACAAGTTCACTTGTTGACACTAATAAAAAAATCAAATTATATTCTTACCTATGAAGCACGGGGACGGCTAGGACCATTGAGTACCCGTCTCGGGGACGGTTAGGGGACGGAGACGGCATGGAGACATCCCCCAAACGTTTCCAGGAAATTGGGGACGGCATGGGGACGTCCCCCAAAAGAATTTCTTACCTACTAGGATTAGTTCAATGCCTATTTAATTGTGTATAATCTTCAGTTTACGACGGCATGTTTAGTACCAAGATGTTCGTTTCCTTTTCATTAGCTCTAAAGCTTATTCCTAAAAATGATCTTAGTCTAAATATAGTTATTTTCTTTGATACAAAAATTGGAATGAGTTAGATTACATTTGTTGCTCTTTCATTCACATATAAAATTCCTTAATTTAGCAATTAGTATCTGTATAGGGGAGACGGGGCGCTACGTGGTGGTTGGGTGACCACGCGTGGAACACCGCCGCCACTGAAGTTCACCACGCGTGGTGGTCATAACGCGTGTTGGTGACAACGCGTGGGGATGATAATATTACCGTTTGAATTTGAACGTTGGTGACCATTGGGGGACGAGAAAAAAATTAAACACTATATATATACCATCCACACAAATACATATTTCACCCACACAAATACATAATTTTATACCATTTTCTTGTTTAAAATGGAATTTCCAACCGATTCTTTTCCGCTAGACACCGATAGCTCTTCGTCTTCCGACGATGACACACTTGATTTTTCCGAGAAGGCGTATAACGAACTTGAAGGTGGACGTGCAATATCTCCAGATTGGGTGCCGGATCCTCCTACACAAGTTCTTGTTCTCGAAAATGTCCAACAAGACTTGCGCAATGAAGAAATTCACTTTCGGTTGAGATATGATTTAATTGAACTTGTAGGTTCTTTAGGTTTGGAATTTCCGGATTCGGACGAGTAGTAGGTTTTCTTTATGTATCTTTTTATTTTTATATGTTTTTTTAAGTTGTAACCTAAAATATGTCTAGAAATATTGTTTTCTTATTTAAATGAAATTATTATTGTTAATTTTATTTTTATATGTTTTTTTAAGTTGTAACCTAAAATATGTTTAGAATTATTATTTAAATGAAATCACTAGTGATGAAATCAAGTTCAATGATGTGGCGGAACATAATTGGGTGCGGTGAGTGATGGAAAGTGAAGCACCCCCACCCCCTAATAGGAAAAGGAAATGAATAGTGTTTTTAAAGATCCTCCCCATTCACTTTAATCCAACGGTTAACTGAGCTATCTTTGTGTCACACCCCGATATTTTCACGTATTACCGGTGGGCCCGGTGGGGAGTAACGTGACGTAGTTGGTATCATCATTGTCAAAACACACAATATAATAGCACAGCGGAAGGCTTGGTGAAAAATTACTATTACAAACCATAGTGTCCGAATGTCCAAATAAAAGAATATACAGACTAGGTTGTAATAGATATCCACAGGCGGATCATAAAATAAAACACAAGAAACTGAAATAACAGACTCCAGGCATCTAAGGATTTGCAAGATCCTCTTATTGACACCGAGTAGCTCCAGCCTATTTACGTGAGGTACCTGTCACTTAGTCTTTGGAAAATACGTCAGTTTACTCTGGTAAATACAATTAACCGACTCGTTTGAAAATAGTTTATAAAAATTGATTTAAGTGCACAAAGCACAAATCATTTATACTTGGGACAATTATTTAAGATAATCTTGTATACCGTTTTACATGTTTGTCATACATATGGGGCCGGTTTGGAAGCCGGTCATGATTAACTGACTCACCACTTATAGAACCCACAAAGGAGTTATCCCCAACATGTGGGTTATTTAGCATTTGCATCTGTCAGGTGTATGCCTACACCTCGTGCATAGGTCGTGGCCATTTTCAAATGAAATGAGCCGAGGATATCCAGGACACGGTCGTATTAACCCCCAATGTTTATGTTATCAAACAAAACAGATTAAAACGGGTTATGTAATTTATTAATCACAATCTGATTAAATGATTCCATACCCGACCAAGCGGTATTATTATAATACCGTATCCCAAGCCCGTATAAGGGAAAATAAGTTAAAAGTATTTACCTGAGCTAGATGAAAGAAGTAACTCAGCCGTATATTCCTAAAGCCTTATGAAAGTACCTTCAACCAAAGCTACTCAATCTGTATAGAAGGTTTATTAACCTATTAGGATACTAACGGGTCTTTATTTAAGTCAAAGACTTAGACCGGTTAGTTTGAAAGATACTTTACGGTTCTAAACGCTAGATTAAGCGGAGACCGGAATGGAATGTGGTTTAGACCCGACAAGTTTGGATACTTTTATTATATGGTTAAACTAAACACATTCTGGATTTCGAAGATTTAATGACAAGGTTAAACCCGTTTTGGTTATTTTATGTAAACTAGTCACATAAACTGATCTGAATGCATAAATGCATAACGGGTAGCCAAATGAATTATATACAGGTCTCATATGTTATTATGCTTAGAATATGCTAATACATCAGTAGGATGTTAGCATATATGCCCAAAAAGTATCTAAAATCAATTTAAGTCCCGTAGGGGTGTTTTGGTCATTTTAATGTTTATAAAAGAGATTTTATAATAATCTGAGGTTCCGGTCTAAAACATTCAGTAAAAAAATTTATTTTATCACATTACATCAGTAAGATATCATACATATGTGAGGTTTACCATTTATGACCAAACTATGCCTCGAAAGGGTATTTTGGTCATTTCACCTATGCTTTTAAGGACATTTTTGGAAGTCTGAGTTCATAACTTATACTTACTATAATAATATCAAAATTTATTTAAAAGTTCAGTAGGTAACAAATCTTACGTGTTAAATATGGTTTTAAACCATACTATGCACCTAATTAGTGTAAAACTCTTTAATTGACGATAATTAAGATGTTTATGGAAATCTGAGATTTTTATCAGTGTTAAATACTCAAATTAATTTATTTAATATATATGATCAGTAGGAAAAGGTTTGGCATTCAAATCATTCGTTAATCTCATGTTATGTATGAAAAGGGTATTATCGTCATTTACCGATTTACACAAGAACTCCATGATATGATCAGATTATAATCTGATAAAAAATTCCAAAAATCCTTAAAAATATTATCTTAACGGTAGGTAATGAGTTTTGGGTCAAAACCTATGTTTAAACATGACTTATGCAAGATATCGCAATTTAATTAATAAAAAACTTCAATTTACGATATTGAGCATAACTTCTGTTTGAGATCAAGAACTGATGTCAAATTTTCGGGACATACTTATATATCAGTATTAAAGGTTTTTATCCTCTCACATTTTCAAAAATCTCGTTTATATGTCAAAAGGGCAAAATGGCCATTTATAAGCATATTAACGAAACTTAGCATATAATTCAGAATATATATGACCAAGTACTATAACTCCAGAGGGTTATACTACAACATAAGGTGGTCCTAATGGAAGCTTAAAACATGGGAGAATTAAGCTCAATCGGGTCAGAACTGAAAGTCAAAGCAAAAGTTAAGCCTTTGCGACTTTCGGTTGCGAACCGACCTTAGACTTAGAATTGTCGGGTTGGACCTATTTGAACATGTTCTAATAATGATTACTAAGTCATTAGAGTGTTAAAATATAATTTATAACCTCTGAATTATTAATTTTAATTATATATCATGATTCTGTCCAGTTTGACTTTTTAAATAAATAGTTTGACCCGACAATTAACTAAGCAAACGAAATAATTAGGATGTGCCCTTTTAAGGGTTAATCACCTACATAATTATGGTCACATAACTACATTCAATTCGGACAGTGGCTGGACCATTTGAGTTTAAACCGAAAGTCAAAGTCAGATTATGATATCTTTGACTTTTCGGTTTTTAAACTAAAAACTGAACTAATTAGGGGGCTAAGACTCTTACAAAGGGTCCTAGCTATCTTTTCTACAAGAACAAACTCCCTTCTTGGCCAGGAAACTCCAGATGAGAGTGTAGGATTGATTTTAAGTGAATGAGCAAATAAAATGTTCAACATGAAGGCCTATTTATACTTGGAATCCTTGATTCAAGATCACACCAGGTGTAATGGGAGTGTTTAGGATCACCCCAGGTGTCCTAGTGGTATTCTAAAACCGACAATAAGCCCCAAGTATCGAAATTCAGGCCTCAAAGGCGGTGCAACAGGCTGCAACATGCAGCTGCCAGTTTTTTGGAAGCTGGCAGTTGCTACGCGGGCCGCGTAGGAATTCAGAAGGGGCTACGCGCCCCGCGACAAGCTATCGCCCAGGTTAACAAACTATCAAACATTGCACTTTCAGCCCCTGATCTTTTAATACCTCAATTATCCTTTATTTTTGACACAAATGGCCCTTATAGTTTGTTTGTAGATGATCATGGGAGAATAACCAAACTTCGTTAGGCCCGGTTTCGTTAAATGATCACCGAAACACTAGTTTCATCACATTGACACTTCTCACCCAAAGTCCTGAAAACTTGTATAACGATCTCGAAACCACGTGAAACTGATATCACTTATTCTTGAGAGTATATTTGAATATTACGAAGCCTCGGGTTCGTTAAAAGGTCACTCAGAGGTAAGAATTTACATGTTGACACGTTTAACCCCTGTAGTTTATAATCTTTCGATTATTTTCATAAACGGCTTCTTATATCCAATTTATTACTCGTTTAAGAATACATTCTTCGCGTATGGTCATTCAGAGGCACAAGTTTGGCATGTTGACACTTTTAGTCCCTTTGGTTTCATATTTTCATTGTTGTCAACTTTAGTCCTTCAAACTCAATATTTCACATGACTAGGGTTTAGGACACGTGTCTTCACATAAATGGACACGTTTTTACGTGGTGTTATACTTTGTGGCCTTCTCACACGTGTGAAGAAGGCCATGTGTCGCCTTCCACGGTGTTTATTCAGAAACAATAGATATGCATTTGTAGAGAGAAGACAACAATAAGAACAGCGGTGTCCATTCACTAGAAACCCTCCACCCACCGGCTCCGACATCCTTCTTCCTCTTTGTTGACAAAATAGGCAACATTTAGAAATTTGGAACCCTATGCCATGTAGGGTTTTATATACCATAAACACAAAATATTGAAATCTTTGTGCAGGTTTAAAGTGCTTTAGCGCACTTCCACGACATTTAGAAATTTGGAACCCTATGCCCTGTAGGGTTTTATAGACCGTAAACACAAAAGATTGAAATCTTTGTGCAGGTTTAAAGTGCTTTAGCGCACTTCCACGACAATGGTGAGAACCCTGAAGGATGTCCCCTCTCAAAAATTTGTCAAAGGTTACGTCGCTCACATCAAACGATCTGGAAAGGTAAAAAGCAATTGGAGTTGTTTCATGTTTTTCCTTCTTATTTAGAGTGATTCATTAGATTTCTTTGGAATGGAGTAATCTAGAAAGAATCAAATGTTGGGTTTTCAATTACATTTGTGTATTTGATTTTTTACATGTAGTTTCTTCTCTCCGGTCCCATACTTCAGTCATCGCTCCATGTTACGCTTTTCTATGATATGATTTGATTTTTTACCAAACGTTTCGTTTCTCTAGTTCGCTCCATGTAGTAATATTTGGACTTTTATAAACTCTAAAGAGAACGGTTTTCATTTGAACAGAAGGGTAGTAGCTTTGATTTGAATAGTATGGGCACGACGGTGGTCGAATCTATTTGTAGGTACCCTTTAAAGGGGGATTTGGAAGATGTCACTACAATTTAAATTCCATTTGATTTAGTATATTAAAAAAGCAAAGCAAGAAATCACAAATAAAAGTTAAATTGAATATTCCCATTTATTGCATTTCAATTTTAAAATGTCAACATATCAAATATGTAATTACAAAATATTAATTAAATTACAATCTCACTAAAGTTCATGTGAGTCAGGCATGTGGGTTCAACACGATTCATTAATCATGTTACATCTTAATTTCTTTTGATAATGATAATATCATTTTTTTATTATTTAAGGACTTTAAAAATAAATCATACTTTTAAATATAAGGCTGAATTACACTTTACACTCTTCTATGTTTAAACATTCTTTAGACAATGTTATTTAACTACCAAAATTACACTAACTGTCCTTTAAGTTAAAACGTATTATCTGGTTGTGTCCTTGTCTTCTAACCCAGTTAAATTTTCTGGTTAAATTCTATCACGTGCAAATCACGTGAGGGTATTATTATCAATTCTTTTATAACTTAAAGACTAAATTGCATTTTACGTCTTTATGTTTGAACGTTCTTTCCTAGAGTGTCCTTTAACTACCAAAATTTAATGGTAGATCTATAACTTATTTTAACATTTAGTAAATTTAATAATTAGTTATACTGTGTATACGATAAAATGACATATTTAACCATTAATTACTTGGAATCAAATTACAATTATTCAAGCTAAAAGAGTAAATTACTGTCATGAAAATTATACCGTTAGTCCTTGTGGTTTATCGAAAGTAACAATCTTAGGTACTAATAGTTTAAAGTAACAATCTAAGGTTTTAACTTTTGATTTTGTAACATCCTATGGCCTTAAGGCTAACGGGTGTTAAATACTAACTGAAAATTTAGGGTATTTTTTGTTGATCAGTTCTGTTTAAACTTAATGGAAAACATGAATAACATACCTGTTACAGCAGACAGGCCAGTAGAGAATCCAGTCAGAGATGCAGCCATTGAGTTCGACATACTTGTCAGGATGATCTGGTTCCTCCTTAGGGTGTAAGGTTATGATGGTGATGAACCGAAACTAGGGAGAGTTTCGGTTAGGGAGAGAGAGCCAAGAATGATGTTATGAGGGTTGGTTGATTCACTAAATTGTGTCACCCTTAAACTCTCTAATAATCCCCTTATATATACACCCAAGAGGAAACCTAATTAGTTAATGAGGGTAATATGGTCCATCAACAATTACCAACTAATTATTAATAGGTTATTAATATATTTTGATCTAATATAATATAAATGATTATAAAGGCTACAAGATTAAATAATACATTAATAATATATTTAATCTCACATTCTCCCACTTAGCCAAGTAATCATTTATCATGAGTATTAGATGAGCCTGGCCAGGAGTTAACACTCATTTTAGCCTTAAACCAAGAACTATAGCAGAGAAATACAGTCGATGAATCATCATTCGACTCAGGACCCCCATTAGTCATACTATAGCCTCAATTTAAAACCTAATAGTTACGATCAAAATACCTATAAGCCCTTTAGCGTCTGATTTGTATTTATATTTGTCTATATGTCATTACACCGGCAGAACATATGTTAGAGACATACAAAATCAATCTGAGGAAATTTTATTAATTAAAACATAAGCTAGTACAATATGCCATTAAACAAGGTCTTTAGTAAGTCCCATATTCGATACATGTTCTTCGAAAACCTTAGGTGGGAGACCTTTAGTCATCGGATCCGCAAGCATATCTTTAGTACTAATATACTCAATACAAAGATTATTTTCCTCAACTCGTTCACGTACGAACAAATATTTTGTATCGAGATATAAACCAGCTCCAGTCGAACTGTTACTGTTCGAGAAACTAACGGCAGCTGAGTTATCACAGTAAAGCTTCAATGGTCTAGAAATGGAATTAATGATTTTGAGTCCAGTGATCAGATTTCTAAGCAACATTCCATGACAGGTTGCATTGTAAACAGCAATATATTCTACCATCATTGTGGAAGTTGTAGTTAACTGTTGTTTATGACTCTTCCATGAGATAGGTCCGCCTGCTAACATAAAGATGTAGCCCGAAGTGGATTTCTTGTCATCTTTGCATTTAGCAAAGTCAGAATCAGAATAACCTACCACTTCTAAATGATCACTTCTTCTATAAGTCAGTTTATAGTCTTTCGTCCCTTGCAGATATCTAAGGACCTTCTTAGCTGCTTTCCAGTGATCTAGGCCAGGATTAGTCTGATAACGACCTAGCATTCCAGCAATATAAGCGATATCTGGGAGAGTACAGACTTGAGCATACATCAGGCTCCCGACTACTGACGCGTAAGGTATCTGGCTCATTTGCTCCTTTTCAACCTCTGTTGTCGGACACTGGAATGAACCGAAAACATCTCCCTTAACTACTGGAGCAACTGAGGGTTTGCACTGTTGTATGTTATAACGTGTAAGGACACGATCTATGTAAGTATTTTGAGACAATCCTAAGATCCCTTTGTGTCTATCTCGGTAAATTTCGATGCCAATGACGTAAGAAGAATCTCCGAGATCCTTCATGTCGAAGTTATGCGAGAGTAACCGCTTCGACTCATGCAACATGTGTAAACTATTACTTGCCAATAGAATATCATCTATGTAAAGGACAAGTATAGTAAAGTTACTCCCACTCATCTTGAGGTAGGTGCATTGATCCACTTGATTCTTCATAAAACCTTGTCTCTTCATGACTTCATCAAACTTGAGGTACCATTGACGTGATGCTTGTTTTAACCCATAAATGGATTTCTTCAACTTATAGACTAGATGCTCCTGACCTTCAGGTTTAAAGCCTTCAGGTTGTTTCATGTAAACATCTTCATCTAAGTCTCCGTTAAGGAAAGCAGTTTTGACATCCATCTGATGCAGCTCTAAATCAAAATGAGCTACTAGGGCCATAACGATCCTTAATGAATCTTTACGAGAGACAGGTGAAAACGTCTCTTGATAATCAATTCCCTCTTTTTGAGTGTAGCCCTTTGCAACCAATCTCGCTTTGTAGCGTTCAACGTTCCCATTCGGATCCAGTTTTGTTTTGAACACCCATTTACAACCTACAGGTTTGGCACCATTGGGTAATTCGACTAAATCCCAAACGTCATTTTTCTTCATGGATTCAAGCTCATCAATCATTGCTTTATTCCATTCAGAAGACTGATCACAGCTAATGGCTTCATTATAAGAGATAGGATCATTGAGCTTTCCAGCATCCATTTCAGTCAGGTAGGTAACATAATCATCCCAATTAGTAGGCCGTCTTTGCCTAGATGACCTCCTGAGTTGATTATCGGGTTCAGCGTTGTCTAGGTTTTGAGCATTTAATGTGCCTTCGTTATGAGGTATAATGGGTTCTGATTGTGGAGATGGAATTTATGCAGTGGCTTCAGGTGCAGTTGCATGGGGTACAAGAGGAGTAAACGGAGTAATGGTAAGCGACGAGTCTCTCCCCCCCGCATCTTGTACTTCTTGCAATTCTTCGTAAGGGTTGGTACTGCTCCCACTGACCTTGAAATCCTCCAGGAACGCAGCACGCTTGGTTTCAACAATACGGGTGACATGGGAAGGACAATAGAAACGATAACCCTTCGAATGATCAGGATACCCGATAAAGAAGCAGGTAACTGTTTTAGGGTCAAGTTTCCTTAGGAAAGGATTATAGAGTTTTGCTTCAGCAATGCAGCCCCATACTTTCATATATTTAAGACTCGGTTTCCTTCCTATCCAAAGTTCATAAGGAGTTTTAGGGACAGACTTAGAAGGAACTCTATTGAGTATATGAACAGCTGCTTTTAACGCTTCAGTCCAGAGGAATAATGGTAAATTAGTGTTGGCTAACATACTGCGCACCATGTTCATAAGGGTACGATTTCTTCGTTCAGCGACACCATTCTGCTGAGGTGTACCAGGCATGGTGTATTGGTTCACAATCCCCTGGCCCTTACAAAACTCATAAAATGGACCAGGAGCTTGACCCACATCAGTATGTCTTCCATAATATTCACCGCCTCTATCTGATCTCACAACTTTAATCTGACGATCTAATTGCTTTTCAACTTCAGCTTTATAATCTTTAAAAGTTGTAAGAGATTCAGATTTTTCCTTTATATGATACAAGTACATGTAACGAGAATAATCATCAATGAAAGTGATAAATGAAGTATGTCCTGTTATACCAGCGATTTGATAAGGACCACTAATGTCAGTGTGAATGAGTTCTAATAAATTAGAGCTCCTAGTGGCACCTTTCTTATTCGCTAATGTCATTTTGCCTTTAAGACATTTGACACATGTTCCAAAATCAGTAAAATCGAGAGGAGGTAAGACTTCATCCTTCACGAGATGATTTAATCGTTCTCTTGAGATGTGGCCTAAACGTTGATGCCACAACATAGATGAAGTCTCTAAGTCTCGAACCTGTTTCATCTTTGTGAGTGATTCATTAATATTATATGACAACAAAGATTTGGAAAAATTATCATCTAGTTCTAATATATAGAGACCACCATCCAGAATGCCAGTACCATAAACAACGGAATCATAGAGAATAGAGAGTTTGCGATGACCATGAGAAACGACAAAACCGTCCATGTCTAACTTTGGTCCTGATACAAGGTTCCGAGTTACCTCAGGAACATATAAGGTATCATAAAGTTTAATACATAAACCAGTTTTCAAAAATAATTGTAATGTTCCTATGGCCTTCACTTCTAATTCCCGATCATCTCCAACTTTAAGTGTTCTTTGGTTTCTTCCTAGCTTCCGGATTGTAAGGAATCCCTGAGTTAAATTGGTAACATGAACCATAGAACCAGAATCAAACCACCAAGAATTAGCAGGAACATTTAAATTAAAGGACTCAAGTATCATGAAAAAATCGTTACCTTTCTTAGCCAACCACTCCTTGAAGTCAGGGCATTCCTTTTGCTTATGTCCTGTTTTCTTACAGAACTTGCAATAGGGTTTGCCTAAGGAGCTCTTAGAGCTGGAAGGTGCACTTGTATGAGGATTTGGATTTGGCTTTTAGACCTTAGAAGCATCCTTTCTTTGATAATTGTGCTTCCTCTTCTTAGAGTTGGAGGTGGTGAAGTTAGCAACATCAGTAGTGCGATCCATCTTCATACGCTCTTCCTCCTGCACGCACAGAGCGATCAGCTCACTCATCGTCCATTTGTCCTTCTGAGTGTTGTAATTGATCTTGAATGCTTCATAGGACGAGGGAAGCGAAGTGATGATGAAGTGAACAAGAAAACCATCACTGATTTCCATCTCCAGGCCCTTCAGCTTATTGGCCATGTCATGCATCATCATGATGTGGTCGCGAATGCCGCTCCTCCCATCATACTTAGTTGTCACCAGCTTGAGGATAAGAGTACTAGTGTGTGCTTTTGATGTTCCCTTGAATTGATCCTCCACAGAAGCCAAATAGGTTTTAGCATCTTTAGAATCAGGAATGGCTCCTCTGATTGAGTTATGAATGGACTGCTTCATGAACATGAGAGACATGCGGTTACACCTAGTCCATTTATCATGAACTATCTGCTCAGCAGCAGTACTTTGAGTAGTAAGGTCCACTGGCTTATTCTCTCTTAGAGCATAATCAAAGTCCAGCAATCCAAGTGTAAGCATGAGGGCATCCTTCCATGCAGCAAAGTTATCACCAGTCAAAGGTGGAATCCCCTGATTGGGTGCTGATAGTGGAAATAAGGTGAGCAAGTTATGATACTAAGAAAGAAGTCTTAATGTGATCTAAGGGCATGTTATACTAAGGCAAGCATAAATAATGACCATTTTAATTATGAAGCTGTGATAATGTCTATTACTAACATCAAAATAATAGACTTAGTAAAATTCTACTTAAACGAAGACAAAACAGCTTTGGCCAGAAGTGTAATCATTTAAGTATGTGTGCAAAGTAATCGTGACAAATCAGCTTTGGCCAGAAATGAGACAATCACTTTAGTTATGCACTTGTCAAGCATGCTAAACATAAATGAATTAAATCAGCTTTGGCCAGAATTAAGACATTTCACGTTTGTAATGCATATTCAACATAGCTTTTATAATACTTGAACAATAAATAGATGTATTAAATCAGCTTTGGCCAGAATTAATACATCAGAAGCTTATTCAAGTTAAGCTATTTTGGTTTTGTAAAATTATCTGATTCTGATTAGTTAATTAAATGTTAACAAAACCAAGTATTTAATAGCAAACCAAGTATTTAAACAGCTTAAAATAATGAGGTTTCGAGTCTTGTGCGATCAGTAATGCCCAAGTTTTGTGCAATCAGTAAAGCCCAAAAACTTGTGCGATCAGTAAGTCCCAAAAACTTGTGCGATTAGTAAGGCCCAAAAACTTGTGCGATCAGTAAGGCCCAAAACTTGTGCGATGTATGTAAGGCCCAAGTCTTGTGCGATCGGCACTATCTTGTGCGATCCACAAGTCTTGTGCGATTATGCAGTCATAACTTGTACAATGTGCTTAATTAGTTGTACAAATCTTGTGCGATTCTCTTGTGCGATTGCCCTTGTGCGATCAGATCATATCTTATGTGATCTGATCTTGTGCGACTGTCTTGTCCGATCAGATCATATATGATCTGATCTTGTGCGACTAAAGGGAACTTGTGCGATTAGTTACATTGATAACTTCGAATCCACTGTTAAGGCTGTTTATTGTGATAATAACTGAAACTCGAAATTTGAGGGATTTTGGGATAGTGTTTCCTATTTTATTTTTGATCTAAACTTATCAAAAGATTTCGAAAATAATAACTGATTATCCTTTAACAGTTTTCGAAACTTTAATAGATAAAATTAAGATCAAAACAATGAAAACACCCACTAATCCAAATTATATTCCAAAATTTATGGAATTTTCGAGTTTTCTTAGAACAGTATGATGAACCCTAAAAAAATTAAAGAGTAAACTTCCGTTTTGCTCCCTGTGGTTTGGTCACTTTAACGGTTTTGCCCCAAACCTTTCAAAATAGCCATTTTACTCCCTGATCTATGAAGACCTTCATAATTTTGCTCCCCGCCCCTAAACGTCATCCATTTTAACAGTTAGGGTTTTAAGCTGGAATTGTAAAGGGAGGGTTGGGAAAAGACATAATTTCCCCTCAGGTGTTTTGCACATGACAGACTTTAACTGTTAAACTGGATGACGTTTAGGGGCGGGGAGCAAAATCATGAAGGCCTTCATAGATTAGGGAGTAAAATGACTATTTTGAAAGGTTTGGGGCAAAACCGTTAAAGTGACCAAACCACAGGGAGCAAAACGGAAGTTTACTCAAAATTAAAACATAATCTGGGATCCGAAACCTTAAATTTTAGACTTTAGTTAACAGATTTCGGATATTAGTTTGCCCTTTATAATTATTAATAGGTTATTAATATATTTTGATCTAATATAATATAAATGATTATAAAGGCTACAAGATTAAATATTACATTAATAATATATTTAATCTCACATTTTTGTCAATTAAAAACTTAGTACCCAACCTTGTTACTTTGGAGAAACCATAGGGACTAACCCCGCAACTAACTTTGATTTTAAAACACAAATTTTATTTTTTTCTCATTTTCGTTAACTAAGTTTTTTTATTATTTAACTAAAAAATATAAAAATGAGTACAAACCAAAGCACGCTAATTTATAAAATCCAAAATGGTCAATATGAGTTATAAAAAAAGCTTCTCGAAACCATGGAATAAGTCACCTTTAATCCTAAGCCTTTTTACACATAATTCAATTTTAGTAAAAAAAATTAAAGTTTATATCCATTAAAAACTAAATTCAACTTTATTAAAAAAGTTGCACATGGTTGATCAATATGAAGTTTAGTTTGAAGGTGGTCATCAAACAATAAAGCAAATATGAAGTTTATATCCATCATATACCCATCCATTCATCACAATCACAATTTAGTTTGAACTAAATTTCTATGAAGTTTAGCATATCTTTATTCTCATCTATTTATCACTTTATATCTATCAAGAACTAAATTCTCATGTGCATGGTGGTCAACAAAAAATGGTTGGATGGTTCCACGGCACGATGCCGATGGTGGTTCCACGACCACTACGTCAAAAAAGGCTTACGACCACATAAAAAAAGTGTGACCATACGCCTTTTGCTACACTTTTTTTTCCAGCTCAAGTGTGACCAAAGGTCAAGTCATCGGAGGTATCATACGACCACATTCACTTATGTGTGGCCGTAGCAACTTAAACCGTGGCTAAAATGTGTTGCTGAAAATCAATCATTTTGTCCAAAAGTGTGGTTAATGGTAGCAACAGCCACATCAATTTACTATGAGTGTGGCCAATTCTATTATATAGTCACTAATAAATTTGCTTTAGCAACATTAATTTTTTTAAAAATGTGGCAAAAAGGTTTTGTAATCAAGCAAATTGTCAATTAAATGTGGCTAAACGGTATCAATAGTAATATGAGTTTTGTGTAAATATCAGCGTTTCTATTATATAAGCACATAATTTTACTGTAAGTGTGACCGTTTCTATTATATAGTCACTAAAAAGTTTAATTTAGCCACATCAATTTAAAAAAAACGTGGCAAAAATGGTTGTTGTAATCAAGTAAATGGCCCATTAAGTGTGGCTAAATGGTATCAGTGGCCACATAATTTACTATAAATATGGTCATTTCTATTATATAGTCATTAAAATTTTTGTTTTAGTCACATCAATTTTAAAAAAAATGTGGCAAACACTTGTTAAAATCAAACAAATGGTCCATTACGTGTGGCTAAATGGTATCAACGGCTACATGAATTCACTATAAGTGTGGCTAAATGGTATCAACAGTTACATAAATTCAGTGTAAGTGTTGTTGTAACTATTATATAGTCACAAGAATTTATTGTAAGCGTGGCTAAAAACTATATATAGACACATAAAAAATGTAAATTTAAGTGTGACTATTATCTAACATTTAGTCACACATATTTATTATTGTTTTGTGTGGCCATTTTCATGTAAATAGCAATTTTATTTTTAATTTTTTGTAAAATTAAAATAGTAAACATGAACAAACCTAAAAACCAAATTAATGATATAACAATAATAAACCAAAATCCATTCATAAATTTTCAATTTTCATACTAAATACATAAACTCCTAATCAAAAGTCATCTACAAATGATGCAGCAGCTGCAACATAACCTGCAACACTTGCAACAACAACATTTTTGTCTAAAAGCCTAGATCACTCCTATCAGGACTTGCAACAACATAGCCTCCTAGCAATTTTCGTCTAAAAGCCTAGATCACTCCTGTAAGACTCATCTTGAAATAACAGAATTTGTACTATTTAACACGCATTTCTTACAAAAATGCGAGCTTACAGAAAATTTTGTAGGGTTTACAATCATACATGATTGAAATATTTGAATTACCATTCTAACTAGTTTAAAATAATTTCAAATGCAATTCTTAATGTTTACATATTAACTAAAACAAAATAAATCAATGCGGAAGCTTGTTCGGTGTGTTCGGTTCTTGTAAGTCGCTTGATCTTCATCCGGAAATCTTGGAAGCATTCACCTAGTGCCAAAACCACATAACTGTTAGTTTTGACAATGTTTAAGCACGTATAAACAAGTTCTAAGGCCCAACCATAGAAATAAAACAAAATTTCTGAACTATAAGTCGGTCGCGCCCCGCGACCGTTTTTGACTCATCCTCCGCGCGACAAGGGTCGCGTCGCGCGACAAGGGTCGCGTCGGGCGACAAGGGTCGCGTCGCGCGACCATTTTGTGGTTTCGCTGTCGCGTAGCGCGATGGCCTATTTTTCACAGCAGGTTGTTTTCTTGATGCAGCATTTTGCCCAGCTATGTTTTTCATCCAAAATTCCAACTTACAAGTTTCATAACTTTCGATCTACTTATCCGAATTACGTGATTCTTGTTTCTATGCGACCGTAATACAATTACGGATCCGTTTATCATCTCGATTCGCAATAAAAGCTGATTTATAAGCAAACGGCTTCTAAATTCTTTATGCCATTATTTGACCCATTTCATTTTAGCACCATACAACATGTTTATTAACGAATATTATTTCTTGTCATTTTTACCCATTCCCGAGCTTGTCAAACGTTAGCGTTTTCACTCCCATTAAACGGTTTGCGTACGCGTTTACTTTCGCCGGTTTATTTTGTAACCTTATAACACTTAAACCAACATTTTACCACCTACTTTATTTTGACCCACGAAGGTGCATACCTATAATTAAATTCAAATTTAATGATTCCATAATCAAATGCAAGTTACTAAACAACCTTTATGGGTTGTTCGCCTAATTTACCCATCGAGGGCTTTTTGGTCAATTTTAGTCCCTCATTTACGACGAAGGACTTTCGCTAATATTTGACCAAAATATCGCTTTTTAAGTATAATTCTGAATATGCGTACCTGGCCCGGGTCAACAAATAGACCCGATTTATACCTTGCTTTTATTATCACAAATTCTATGGCGACGAAATCATCCGAATTGCTAATCGTTCCTGTTAACATAAGGCTCGACAACCACATTAGTCGATATTGTCAAATGGTGTTACCACCACCATTTGACCCGTTTGGCCTATATGGCCAAACTCTTACATGTATAGCAAAAACATGGTTTTTAGTTACCACTTTGCCCATCCGACCCATTTCGGATTTTCCTTTTATTAAATCCCTTTCCTTACTTATTTAGCCCATTTCGGCTTACGCCATGAGTACATTTTTAACTTCGGTTTACATTAGTCAACACTTGACCAAATTCCATTTTTTTTCATTTTACTTAATATTAGATTACACTACAAGGTAATCTTATCGAAAACTCACAATTTCTTAGTCCTTTCATGACCAAGTTACCATTTCACCTTTTTTTACCGTAACTCATAGTTTTTATTGTTTATATTAGTCTGACCTGCATCAATTGCGTCGGAAATCGATGTTTCCCGTATTATCTTTATCGTATTTATACTCATAAAGTAAGCAATTATTCTACAAGGGGGTGTAAGTTTCACTTACCTTGCATCCGAAACACGCTTTTCCTTCACACTTGATTCGTTTGACCCGCTTCCTTTCCAAGTCTCCACCTAGCTTGTCAAGCGTCAAACTATAATCATAATTCGTAAGACGGTTAGATTAGTCATTATCACATACGGCTATTCCATCTTACGAATTCTATGTCGAATCTACTATTCGACTTCATCATTGGTTGATATGACTTATAAAAGTCATTTACCCTTAATCATACAAAATGCAAATTTGCGTTCAATAACTCACTTAGGCAAACCCATCTATTATCAAAGACACACTATTCATTAGACGACATCTACGGGTTTTCATCTATAAATGAACCCCCCCTTTTTATCACGCTATTAGGCGTTCCTATGGATACCCAATCAAGCCAAGTTCATATCACTGAAAATAGGCTGTTTTTGGTGACCTGTTTAACCTGTTTACAAGTCTTCAAAAATTATGATTTTTTTATGTGACATACCTCTCGTAGGGTTAGCCCTTGTGTTAGAATTTCAAGATCTAACTCTTTACCAAAAATTCGTAAAAATTCATTTACTAAGCTGCAATCAGATTCGTCACTTCTGACTGCAGCTTACCAAAAAATTCATTTAAAATTCCTCGTTTATCCGATTGACGAAATTCCAATTCGAGATTTTTTGAATCACTTAAAGCTATCTACAGTAAAAATTTGAGATTATAACTAAATCCCTAAATTGAGTTATGACATTCGTAATCTGCTGCAAATTCTGCCAGAAAACGCAGCTTGAACCTTCTATACGGAAAAATTCATAAAACGCTCAATTTTCGTCGAACAAATGCAATTCCAGTGGGGTTTTAAAGATATTTCCTGAAATTACATTTTAGACTCAAGAAACACATGTTCTTGTCATGTTTTGTCCACGTTACAGCCAATACAAGTCGGCCGTAAATTCTGATCAGAAGCTGTTTGAATTCAGCTTTCAATTTAAAACATGTTTATGACATTATAACACTATTTTTAGCAATCAAAACCCTAAAAACATCACATGCACGAATTTAGCATCAACAAATCTGAATTTACTTCATTGAACTCAAATTACACTAGAATAATAATCATAATCCTAGTGTTTGACATGTTTCTACAAAACCCTCTAAGCTCTTATATTGGTGAACACCAATTTATAAAGTTATTGACTAGGGTTCGTTCTTAAACATGGATTCATCCTAGTTTCACCAAAACATCAATCATTCTAGCTTAAATTTCGATTTTCATAAATTCACCAAGAATCTCAACTTCATAAATATCAAAAATTTGACATACCTTATGATCCCCTAAGCTTGGTGATCGTTTTTATGTGTTCATGCATTTGATTTGAACTAGTCTTGGCCTTCAATTTGATGAATTTGGGTGAGCTAGGGTTTCACCCCCTTTCTCCTGCTCCTGATCGATCGACCACACACACCCATGTGTGTGTTTTGTATTATTATTTTTTTATAAACTCTTAAATTAAACATCATTCCAATTGCCCACTTTTAGTCCCTCAAAGTTTAAGGGTTTTATAAATGGGTTAGTTACTACAAGCTCCTTCATTGTTTTACTAAACATAAATAACTAGGTTAATTATTCCTAGTTAATTTAGCGGGTTTCGGGAGTTATAACCCGTCTTATTTAAGTTCCGCTAAGTCGGTCTGTCATAAGCTTTGTTTTTCTCAAAACTTTTCTTCTCTTTTTATTTAATATTAGGTTTAATTATTTAAATTCTAATATTTACCGGGTTAATTTTACCACTAACGGTATTTTACCCGTCTTTTAGTATTAATAGGGTTTGACTACCAAACCCGTTTTCGGGGTGTTACAAGTCTACCCCCCTTAAAGAGGTTTCGTCCTCGAAACCTTATTTACGTAGTTCGTTGGTTTAATCAAACGAACCTTGTTTCCTTTTCAAGGCACCCGTTTCTTTTGGTCAAAGTTTTCATTTATATTGACACGTACGTCCTTCCTCTGTAAGGCCTCGTGGGTCGTTACTTTCAGCTCGTGTCCGTTATCCTTATTAATTATCTATTTTGGCGGTTAGACTTGTTAGTCGCCGTCACTTCATACCCCGTCACCCGGGTATTCTATTGCCAACCCACCCCTTTGCGTGTTTTCTGATTTCATATCTCGTAACTCACGTTATGACGTGGTTATATTATGGATCACCCCCCCTTTTTTACCGTGACCACATCATGTCTTGTTTACGTTTATGTCGACTTTTCATTACTGTACATCTTTCTCTCGAATGTATCGCCTTGCACCTGTCAGTGTCAAGATCTTTATTCTTTGATACTAATCATTTTCCGAATTCATCTCATAATATTCATATTTGTTAAAGCGTTGTTTCTTACTAATACTAAATTTTAGTTTAACGCTTTTCTCTTTGACTATGTCAATTACTCATGTCAAGGAAATTGACAACCCACAATTTATTCTTTTTCCGTTCTCGTTTTAGACGGGGAATCATAATCAGTTCCCTCGTTTTACGCTATTGACCCGTAGGTTCTTTCACTTAGTCTCATAGTCTAATTCTTTAGATTTCCCCCTTTTTAAGGTGAGACCCAACAGTTCGTTTCCTTCTATTTATGACTCGTGAGTCATTTTGGTCCGTAGACTCTAACATTACTTATAATCCCGTAGTTTATGATGATCTCGTAGATCATCTTTTATTTGTGTCTTTATGCAAATGTACTGTAGGATCGAGATTCGACCTATACGAGTCTATCAAAAGAGTTCTAATCCAAATCAAAGGCGGAATTCAGTGATTCGGACTTGATTATAGCTTGATTCACACACAGATTCACTTTAACTGTCTTGTTATATTGATTTGAAAGCGTTACAGATCAAACGACACTTCAGCAGCACTTCGGCTCTGGAATCAGCAACTGTTACAAATGAAATGAGCAAACACACTATATATAGGCAAACCCATTTCGTGTGGAATGGACTCACACGACTTGGCCAGTGCCATTTCGTGCGAAATGGACCTGTTCCATTTCGTGCGAAATGGCTACAACCTACCTATTTCTCATTTTTCTCGTACTACGTGCCCTGATCTATCTAATCTATTACAAGACTCGATACAAGATGAAGTCGACAGACATATGCACCAAGAGACTCCCCCTTGGATGTTGACGAAGTCTTTAGTGTCGAGTCTTTAGTATGTCAACCCTTCAGTCTTGATCAGTCTTCGTGCTCTTTCCAAAGTATCTGACAGCGTAAGCTTCCATCAAACTTTTCTCTTCCTTTTAAGCATCAGCATCTTTCAGCATCAGCATCTAACCTCTCCCTTGGATGTTGATCTAAAAATCTTCAATCTCTTCTTTCTCTCACTCTTCAGCAACAGCAACTGGCTCGGACAACAAAATTCAAAACTGGCTCTACTATCTTCAGACTCCCCTTTGCTAGTAGACTCCCCCTTAAATTGTGCCGGGATCGCAATCTGACATAGCTCTCGTTTTAGGATCGAATCCTGGCTCAAACTCTGCTCAGGCTTAATGCACAAAGTTTTCAAGAATCGAAACCTGGCTAACCTGCACAATTCTCTACCTCAAAATAAATTTCACAAATTTATCAATTTGACAAATTTATATACCACTAGTAGATATCATTCAAAATGATTTAACATTTATAATCTCTGATGATCACTTGTAAGCATATCATTTTTCTAAACAAACTTTCCCAACCTGTTCATCATGTTTAGCACCCGGAATTTTGAAAATCAGCTTTCCAACAACAGTTGTCGAAAATAAGAAGAAATAAAATCTTTTTGAATTTTCAAAATTTTATGCTAAAACACTCCGAAAATCTTTTTGGATTTTGTTTTTAATGAAAAACAGTAAAGAAATATTTACAGACAATATTTTTGTGAGTTTGCGTAAGAGGATCATATCAGTTTATGAGACCAATCACTAGCACCGTTAAGCTTTAAACATTATAAGTTCTAAACGATTCACTTAGATTGTCAGTATACTGATCCACTTAAATTCTCACACAAAGTTCAACTGTTTCGAGATACGAGATTAGTGTTTTAAGAACTTAAACTTATTCGCGTGTCCCACCTCAGAATATACTCCCGTATCCAGACTCCTATATTCAGTCTTACAGGTGAATGTACACTAATGATATCTGTGAGAGGTTAAATGCGAGACCATGAGAGCTCAGGCTATTGCTTCCGCAAAATCAGAGAGATGATGGTTCGACTTTAGGTGTGTTCCCTTTAGAGAATCTTTTCTTCAACAGCACATGATTAGCATTTTTCAATGTTTCATCATTTTTTATGCTGAGGGTGGGCTTTAAGATTAAAGCAATGCAAATTATTATACGAGGACTAGGCTATTGCTCCCGCAAAATCAGAAGTCCTGGTATAATACCCCAGATATCACCACGCACAAAGACCTAGTATGTCAGAAATAGAAAGCCCTTCAAACAATATTTAAGGGGTTACCTATATATCCGAGAGATGTTCCCCACGAAATAAGCAAGTTTGATATTTAGGTTTATATCTCGAATACAATCTACTAAGCGTGCGAAAACCTACTGGCATATCATCAGTGAGACCGTTTATCACATTTAACTTTCCAATTCTTTAACGTACTGTGATTGTCCACTGATGTACTATCATTTCCTCTTTTTCACAACAAAACTCGTTTTGATTTTATCATGTTTTTGTTGTTTTTCAATATTTTTTAATTCAAAAAAAGTTTTGTGCTTTTTCAAATTTTCAAAAAATGTTTTTGTATTTTCTGAAATTCCTTACTCCCCCTAAAATTCAAAACCATTTAAAGAAAATTTTGACACACCGATGTGAATTGCTTCAATTCTCCATTCACTTGGCATAAACAATCAGAACCCCCCCTGACAACAAACTATTTTCCCATTATGATTTCAAAACACTTAAGTTTATATTAATCAAAATGGTTTTTCCGGAAAATAAGTTTTGTTGATTTTACCACTTGTAAGATTGGGGTTATGATCATCACTTTGTATGAAAGTTAAATCAAGTTCAACTTAATGACATTGATTAACCACTTGTAGGTGAAAACCCCTTTTTCAACCATTTGAAGGTTCACTTATCAACCAATACCACTTTGTAAAATGAAATATAACAATTTTCAAGAATACTACCACTTGTAGGACGAAATATCATTGAACAACCACCATTCACGAAAGTGATATTTCTCAAGAAAGATGCCGATGCCGATTCCTACTCCCCAATTACCAACCTGGGAGTTTCGGCAAGTCAGGATTTTAAGTAGAGAATGTTGTCACCCAAGCCTGACCAGTCTTGGGTGATTGTGAGTCATCTTCACTCCACCATCTTTTTGATTTATAAAACTCTTTCACGCCCTTTACCTTCCCGTTAACCATTTTTTCAAAAATATGTTTCACTTTTCCATTAAACGCCTTTTCAGCATCAAATTCTTCCTTACCAGAGAAGAATTGATCTGAAATCTCAATCTTTCCAACTTTTGATTTCAAATTATCTTTCGACAATGCCGGAAAGTTTTCATCGTTCATTTCTAGAACGGAATTCTCATCATTTTTCACAACATGTGGGTCCTCTGACTTTGATGAGTCAGGTTCATCACCAGAACTTTCTGAACTTTTAACAACCCATTTTTGTTTGTTCAAATTGACTCTTCTTTTGTAAAAACATTTCGAACTTTCACCAATTTCGAAAGTCGAATTTTTGAACACTTTGAATTTTTCTGTTGGTTGTTCTGTTTTATCAACACATTTTTCTTTCATCTTTGAGTTAGAAGAAAATCCCTGTTTTGTGTTGTTGGACTTTGGGCAGTTCCAAGCAATGTGTCCAACTTCTTGACATTTGAAACAAGTTCTTCTGTCAACTCTTGATACGGTTTTCTTCATCATATTCTTTTTATTTTCAGCGAGAAACTCTTTGTTTGACTGTTTCCTGAACAGTTTCTCATTCTCTTCTTCTGAACTTGTTCCTGAAACAAATTTAGTTTTTGGTTTATAAATTTTCTCATTTTTATAATTTTCTGGAGGAATAAAACCTAAACTTTTCTTTTTGAAATTACTGTTATGGTTTGGTTTCTGTTGAAAACCTGAACCAGAACTGTAACCTTTTTTCTTGTTCAATCTTTGTTGAATCCTTGAAGTGTATTTTTTAGGTTTTTCAGTAAGATTTACATCTTTTATTTCAGAAATATTAATTTCTGTTAGTTTGAAAACATGTTTGATATGTTCAGTTTTAACACTTCTTATTGGAAATTCTTCATCAGAAAATAATTTGTCAGAATCATTCAAGGTATATGCTACTTTGAATGTTTCGTCATTCAAATTATTTTTCGTCATCAGAAATTCTTTATTGTAAACCCGTTTGACCGGTGAACTCGAACTCTTGTCTGATGAACTCGAACTTTCAGATTTAGACTCCGACTTTGACTCTTCATCCATATCCAACACCAAATCGACCACTTTCTTTAATAACTCAGACTCATGATCAGTGTCAGACACTGTGAATGTGACGTCAATGTTGTCTGGTAACTCATCAATGGCTTCAGACTTTAACTTTATGTTGACTGCCTTTTTTAATTGTTCCTCATTTGGTTTTCTGGGAGAATAACTTTCCCAGATCGGAGGCGGACACTTGTTATATTTGATACTTTGTTTCTTACCAGTATCCGTATCTTCCGTATTTTTATCTTCAAAAGATTCAAGACCTGCAACAGTAGGATAAACTCTATCAATCAAATAATCACAAGCTGTATAACTCAGCAGCAATCGATTGATTCTCTCATTTTCAATCTTTTTGGTCTCCAAATCCTGCTTCAGCTTTGCACACTCTTCAATATAGCTATTGATGACCTTCTGCTTAGTCATTAATGTTGAACTCATCATCGTTGAGGCAACTTCTACTTCTAAGTTTGTCTTATTCAAACTATCAACCATTCTGTTCAGCACATCATATGATTCTTTTACACACTTAACATCAAACAGCAATTTTTCTTTCAACTCGTCTAATTCACTATACTTCTTGTCTTTCTCTTCACAATGTTTGCATGGTTCCAAACATTTTAGACAAGGTTTAGTGACCTTGACAATCTTTTCAACTTCGACTATCTTTTCAACTTCGACGATTTTTTTAACTTCAACAATTTTTTCAACTACTTTCTCAACCTCAATTATTTTTTCAACTTCAACTATTTTCTCCACTACCTTCTCAATCACATTCTATTCTTCATCAAATTCTATTTTTACTTCACTCTCTTCAACTTCGGCTTTCTCTGTTGGTTGTTCTCCAACTTTTGTTTTCTCAGCTTCCAATTTTGCCTTTTCTTCAGCAATCCTTTTTGCTTCCAGTTCTCTCTTCAATCTAGCAGCCTTCTTCTCATTCAACATCTCGATCTTATCTGCAAATAACAAATTAAAACTATAAGGATCCAATTCCAATCTAGCATTATTAATATACTCGTCCTCATCATTTGTGTCTTCATCACTTTCTGATGATTTGAAAATCTTCGTTCTCTTTGGCTTAGATTTGGCTGACTCTTCTTCCAAGATTCGAGCAACAAAGGCTGTTTTTTCCGAATTAGCTGCAATATATTTGTCCCACCTAAATCCCTCTGCCAATCTTTCATCATCTTGATTTACAAGATAAGCTTTCTTCTTTCCATCTTCAATAGCACGAGATGATGGCGATTTTTGAGCAATCTGATGATAAATCGCTTTTCGATGATAATCGTTGTTTCCAAACGGATCTTGTCTTCCGGTTGCTTCTCTGTTTGTACACTCTCGTTTAAAATGCCCCTTTTCTCGGCAATGAAAACAAATAACCTTTGATTTATCAAACCCTAACGGAGATGTAGCAGCATCACGAAGATCATCTCTACCGGTGATTTGTTTGAATTTTTCTGCTCTTCTTACAGCACTAGCTAAACACCACTTGAGGTCCATCAACTCAAGTTCCTCAGAATTAGTCTGGTCATAATCCTCTTTAGTAAGCATTAGATTTCTGATTCTTCCAGCAACTAAGCTTTCATAAGACTCTAACATAGTAACAAGTGATGCCATGTGTTGCTTAGCCATTTCTGGAGAGAGATTTTGACCATTTTGAATATTCAATGTAACATTGCATTGCATTGCAGATTTGTTGAACTTTGTCGTTGAGCACTTGGTGTTGAGAAATTCGGATCAAAACTTGAATAAGACGAAGAATATCCACCACTCTGAGTCGTAGTGCTAACATTTGTTCCTGAAGTACCATCAGCACTGAACGCAGTCTGAATCTTCAGACTCGGGGTAGTCTCAACTCTGCTTCTTCTATAGTATAAACTATCATCTTGTTGAGCACTTGGATTATTCATGATAGCAGTTTTCTGAACATCTAATTCATGTTCTTCAAGCTTCTGAATGAACTTACACAAATTCATACTTTCAGATTTTCTCATATGTTTTAAAATCAACAGATATGTTTCCCGTTTATCTTGTGGTAACGCATCAGATAGCTTATCAACCCATTCATCATCTTCTTTTGTTATCTCCAATCTTTTCATTTCCTGGACAAGATGACAATATCTATCGATAGTCTTCTTAGTCGTTTCACCTTTACAAGCAGTAAACATATCAAAAGATTTCTTTAGTAATGCACGTTTATTATTTATCATATCAGCACTTCCCTTAAACTTTTGAAGCAATGCCAACCAAATTGATCTAGCAGTTTCCTCATGTTGCAGTAGAACAAAAATATCTTCTTTTACTGCTTGTTGGAGAATGCTAATCATCATTTTCTCACTGGTGTATTTTAACTTCTCATTTGCTAAATAGTCACTTAAAGGTTTTTCATTTCCACGGTCATCTTTCAGTTTAACGTAATCTTTGTCCAACGAAACCCATGCATCAAACTTATAGGCTTGCACCCAAGTTTCAAAAGGGTTTTGCCATCCTTTAAAATCCTCGATGTACATAAGCTTTGGAGGCTTTTGAGATGTTCCCGTTTCATTTTCGATTTCAACAGTTTTAGCAATTGTAATTGGAGCAACTGGAGTAGTAGCAAACGCGTTGTAAAACTCTTCTTCCATGTTTCGGTAAAAAGTTTCAAAATTCACAAAGTTCAAGCAAGCTGGAGGTTCAAACGAACTAGGATCTCAAATAAACTGAACTACTTTGATGTGAACTGACCTAAATCTCAAATGATCAAGTTCAAACGGTTTGAACTTAAACGACCTGAACCTATTCACTTCAAACGAACTGGTTCAAAGACATTCCATACGAACTGGTTCTGATTATTAAATGACCTGATTTGAAGCGAAATGAGCCAATTCGTGTGAAATGGTTTAACTTCAAGCGAAATGGTTCAACTTCAAGCGAAATGGTTCAACTTCAAGCGAAATGGTTCTCTAAATGACCATTTCATGCGAAATGGGGTTCCTTTCAAGCGAATTGGCACTATTCAAGCGAAGTGGACACTTTGGTGCGACCAAGAAGTCCAATTCGTGCGAAATGGAGGTCTGATTCACACGAATTGGGCCATTTCATATGAAATGATGCTGATGTCACACGATCGAGCAATATTTGACCAAATTGATCAGGTTTTAGTTCGAATTAAGGTCTAATTCTTTCAAGGATTGATTAAAACTATGTTTCGCACGTTATATGAAGAAATCAGTCCATTTTAACCGTAAAAACTCCGTTAATTTTGAAAAATGTGAAGAAGAATGAGTAGAAGTCAGAAATTTCGGTGCAATCGAGCTGAATCGGTAAGAACTCTTCCTCCTGAGCTCTGATACCACTTGTAGGATCGAGATTCGACCTATACGAGTCTATCAGAAGAGTTCTAATCCAAATCAAAGGCGGAATTCAGTGATTCGGACTAGATTACAGCTTGATTCACACACAGATTCACTTTAACTGTCTTGTTATATTGATTTGAAAGCGTTACAGATCAAACGACACTTCAGCAGCACTTCGGCTTTGGAATCAGCAACTGTTACAAATGAAATGACCAAGCACACCATATATAGGCAAACCCATTTCATGTGGAATGGACTCACACGACTTGGCCAGTGCCATTTCGTGCGAAATGGACCTGTTCCATTTCGTGCGAAATGGCTACAACCTACCTATTTCTCGTTTTTCTCATACTACGTGCCCTAATCTATCTAATCTATTACAAGACTCGATACAAGACGAAGTCGACAGACATATGCACCAACATGTACCTAAGACATCCCTTGTTTGTTTGGAATCATTTGTTTTTACTTTTGAACTTTAGTTGACCTTGACCGTAGTCTAAGGCTTCATTCATAACCCATTTCAGACTAATCTTCCGACTTTATGACTCCTCACGTCATATACACGTCGGTTTGCTCTACGTTTACCATTTCCCGGTTCATACTTATACTTCTTTACACCCCATTACTCGGGTTCTTTTATCTTAATGTTTTTAACGCCAATGACCCTTTACATAGGTTTATTAATATTTCGCGCTCTTATTTATTCAGTTCACGCTTACTTGCATTAGCAAGCGTCATCCTTTATTTAACTCGTTTGACTTATTCATGTGAACTTCGTCACTTATAAGTGTCAAGCCTCATTCTTTGTTCGACCCGTTCAACTTTAAAATAGTTGAACGTAATTTTTCAAAATTTCTATCTACAGCATCATATCATCTTTTAGTCATGACTCGAAACCTGTTGGACCCAGTATGGCCTTAAAACAACTTCTTTTCTCGTAATATGGCAAGTGATTTCAGTAGATGTGAAAAAGATGTGCGGAAATGGAAATCAGACTTTCAAGAAACAAGACCTACAGAATTATCAAGTTTATATCACTTTGAAACAAAATGGTTTACAAGGTGATTGTAAGATTATTATCTAGTACAAATGAATCTTGAATTCTGTGGGTGAGAGGGCAATGGAGTTTTGATGTATGTATGAATGATAAGCTTCAAACTCACTTTGCTTCTCTTGGTTGAGCCTTCTATTTATAGAAGGCTTGGTGCATGAATAAACAATAGTTTATTCATGCAATAAGTCCTGCAAAAAGTGGCCAATTGACATATTCATTGAATCCAGCGTTCAAGTTTCCTTTTTCATCATGATATCCAATAATGTCAACTTGCATCAGTAATTGTGGCAGGATAGAGCCAACTTCAGACAAGTGGGGTGTTTCACTAGAAATTCTGATAAACCACTTCATCAGAAATTCTTGTGAACAAATCATCAGAAAAATCCTGATGATCAGAATCGTCAGAAACTGATGATATTTCATCAGAAATATCATCAGATCCATCAAAAGTGACCTTTTCTGATAATCCAGTTTAGCTCTTGATCAACTTGTGTTTCTTTGAAGTAGATGCTGTGTATTTCTATTGTCCCATCTGATCTTCTTTTTCTTGTTCGTGATCTTCAGGACTGTGATCTCTTCATAGATCCAGTTGATTGTGATTTTCTTTAATACTTACAAATAAAGTTTCCTAACAGTTTCCCCCTAAGTATTGTAAGAAAATGAACTATCTTATGAACAGAAAATTTCCAAACAGTGGAAATATAATACTTGCAAATTTAAACCAGTTACTTATGTTTTTGCAAAACAAATTACATAAAGGATGAAAAATCAAATAAACATGTTCTTCAATTCAGCTTCATTCTCTTGTGCGCATCTCCTTCCTTTAACTTCTTTTTGTAGGAGATATACTTGTTGCAGCTGGCATACATGTCTTTATACCATTCTCTTGCTTGGATCCATTCTTCAATCATTTGCTCAATTTCTTTTCTTTTTCCCTCCAAGTTCTTTTCTATCTTCTGAAGATGTTCTTGTCTTTTGTTCATGGTTTTCAAGATATACCTCAGAGTTTGATTTGAGTACTTACAGATGTCAACACTTCTGAACAGAGCCTTGTTATTATCATGATCTCTGAAGATGACACCATATTCCAGTTCTTCATTTTTACTTGTCACCATAATGATGTCTCCAGATCTTGCATCTTCCAATATATCTGAGGGAACTTTTGTCTTTGGTGATCTGACATACACCTTTTTGTTGTGTACATGCTCAAAGTTGATGCATAGATCAAAGTCTGAGAAAGCTATTCTTTCAAATAGCAATATTCCAGCCTTTGATATGCCATATAATGCTCTTCTGACCTCTTGGTTATTTCTCTTTTCCTTTTCACAGTGATCCTTCATAAACAGAATGTCTAAAGGATGCAATTGGTCAGCTATTTCTTCATCAGTCACCTTTTGTTCTTCCCCTTTTTCTCTCTGAAGTGTGTATATGTTTTGCACATGAGTTCCTCCAACATCATCGGTTGCAACTTTCACTTCGTCCACCTTTAAAATTCTCCTTACTGGATTCTCATTCTGTTTGTGAATGCTGCCTGCCCCTCTTTTTATCCTTTCTTCTCTTAAAGCCATTCTGATAGGAGACAATGATCTTGGTTGTTCATCTTCTTTTGTTAAATAATAACTCACCAGATTGTACTCAGGAAATATCATTACATTCCTTGCAATCTCTTTAACCATGACAGACTTGGTTTCAGAGATTTTTCTCTTAACAATCTTTGATTTTGTTGATGAATCACCTTCTTGTTCCCATTCATTCATTGTTTGTATATTCATAAATTTACTTATGGCTGAGTCATCAGACACTGTTGGATTTGGAACAGATGCTAGCAATTTCAAATTTGTAATAACTTGAGGTTTTGCAGTTGCTAACCTTTGCAGCATTTCATCTCTTGGGACATTTCGAGGTGGACCCATCAATGTGGTTCCAGCTTTGGTGATTGGTGTGGTTGATGTTTGTTGAGGAGTTGACTTTGGAGCTTCTTGATGTGATCTTAAAGCAGGAATTTCTTTCATGAGTTCTTGGGGCTCCACTTTGGCCAATCTTGCAATGTTGAATTACATCTTCTCTATTAGCTGTTGCACTTCTTTTACCTGTTTTGAGTTGCAGGTTATGTTTTTCTGAACATTTGTGAATTCAGTTTGAGCTTTTGTCTGAATTATAGCCCATTCTTTTGACAGCTTCTCAAGGGCATCTGTGATACTGTTATTGCTTGCCCTTAGCATGGTAACTTCCTCCAAAACTTTGTTTGAACTGCTTGATTACCTTGATTCTACAGCATTTGCAACTTTTGCCTTGATCTTTTCTATTTCAGTGAGAATATTCTGGATTTCTGATGCAGAGATGGTGGATTCTGGTGCCTTTACTTTCATCTTTTGAAAAGACTTTAGTGCTTCAGTGTTTTCTTCAGTTTGTTTCTTTATTGTCTCCACTGATTCTGACAAAGTCTTCATATCAGCCCTTTGACCTTGTATTTCTGACAGCAACATATCAAGTTTTTCTTCAACTGGATATCTTTTGCAGACTTTGTAAACATTTTCCAGTACTGTTTTTAAATTTTCTGTTCATGGGTGTTTCAGGGATATTGGGAACAACAGATGTTCCTCGTAACATACCAGCTGCAAACACATTTGCTGCTGTTTTGGAAATGATTGGGTCACTTTTGGCTTTACCAGATTTTGGTGCAGCTTTAAGTTTACCAGAATCATCTCCACCAGTGATGAAAAACTCATTTTCATCCTGGATTTCCTTGTGTCCTTGAACCATATCAACATATGATTCTCCACAAGTTTTTGAGGTAAACAAATTACCTTTAGCCAGATTTCCTTGATCAGTTTCCTGATCTCTATCTGTTGGGATCTCATCCTCTTCCTCATTTTCTGATTCGGAGTTGAGATTAATGGAACTAGTAACCTCCTCATCAACCTTAGTTGTTATGTATTCTATCTTGTAGGATACATTAACTGAGCTCTCTGATTTTTTTTCTTCTCTGTGAGACTCAACTAAAACAGTGTTTAAAAGAGATGTACCAGCAATGTGAGATTCATCATAATGTATGACTTCAGTGGCTTCAATTTTAGCAGTATGAGTTTCTCCAGCAATATGTGATTCTGCATAATGTTCTTGATGGATTTCAAATTCATGATGAATTCCTGCTTCATGAATCTGTTGACTTTCAGCATGTTCTTCTTTGTTTTCTGGTGAGTTAGCTATCTCCAAGTTAGCTGTCTCCAGAATTCTTCTTCCTTCTTCACCCTCCTTTTCTGATGGCGAGGACTTCTCATCATCTCCTTTTTCTGTTGATGAAGAACAGTTCACAACTTCTCTGCTGGGTTCTTCTGTTGGAGAATCTGATTTTGTCAGAAGTTTTTCATGTTGTATTCTGTATTGTGAGTCTGGTGCAATGAAGCATAACATGCTTTCTGGTAACAAAGGGACATCTTTGTCTGATTCCCATCTGTTTTGGTCAAAAATTACCGAAGCAATTAAGTGATCAAATTAGTAATGTGAGGTAGTGTGCTAGAAAGTGTGTAGAAAATATGCTTTTTGAGTTATTTAGAAAATCAGTATTCAGGATACGGCTCATGATATTGAGCTGTATCTATGATCAAACTATGAGCAAAAGTAAAGTAAATGACACGAGATGTACGAGGAAAGCCCTTGATCAATCTAGATCGCCGGCATAAAACCTCGGGAGCTGACAATCGCAGCTGCCTTGTTCTTCTTATTACTTCAAACGTCAGGATACAGTGCAGGATATAGACCAGATCGCTAAGTGTTACAATGCCTTTGTATGAAAGTGAGAATTGCTAGAGAGCAAGTGTTTGAGTGTAGCGAGTGTGAATGTGATGTCCTATTCGATCTGGTATACCCACCTATTTATAGTAATGAATTACAAACAATAATCCCTACAAATACGGGGTACTCCGAATATTCCATTGTGAACGTTATAGACCGAGTAATACGGCTTCAACGTCTTCATTTGAACGACTTGGACCGAGTCTTCCGCGGAATGAGTCTTTGTGAACGTTGATAGCTTCTAACCCACGTACCTGCACATAATCCGTTAGTAATCCTGAGGATACCATTCAGGATGTTACCAATATCCTGAATCAGCATCCCGGATATAAACAGATACCATATAATCAAGATATATGTCAAGATATTTTCCAGGATATGGGCTCAGAATTTCACCCATAACAATTGTCCCCAAAAATATTACCGTTTGATATCCTGCACTAACGGTTACATTTTTCACGGTGGCCGAGGTAATTAATAGATAAGACTAATGATGTGACCGTTTTCAACTACCCAGCCTATATTTACTCATCATGCCCTATATCTTCTCATCCTCATCTCCTTTTTTAATCATAATCGACAAGGAAAAAGGTAATATTCTCTCCCTCATCTTCATATTCATCTTTATCATCTTTCTCCGGCGAAAATTCAGGCGACCAAATGCCTAGGCAAACAAGGTCCAGTTCAGGTGACTCGGCTCCCACATTCATCCACCAGAACCTTCTCCAAGAACCGGAGAAGGAAGCATGTACCTTCGATAGTGCCCACCTGTCGGCCTTGAAATCCTCCGGCATCTTCCCGGTAGGAACCGTATTTAGACCCTTTGACCGGGAAATCTGGTCAGATATGGTTTCCAGTGAGTGGATATGCTTCAGTGCTTTCCCTTTTACCCTAGGGCTACAATTCCCCTTTCCGGATTTCATCACTGAATTCTTTAATATCACCAAAATCTCTTTCAGCCAAACCATGCCAATGCTCTGGTGTGTTTTGTCTGTTCTTGACCAAATCAAGAGAAACCACATTCCCGATCTTTCTGTCCATGATCTGCCCCTAGCTTACAAACTTAGATGCCACGGATCATGCAGATTTCTGTTTTACTCTACTTCCGGTGACCCATTGATACTTCGTGCCACCAGGAACGAGGATGGTTGGCAATCCAAGTATTTCTTTGTAAAAAGGGATTCAATCCCTGGTGGAACGGATTATCCGATGAGATGGTTGAAGAAGGGTAGGATTTAGGGCTTAAAGATCATCCTGCCTATTATCCTGCTTTATATCCTGAACTGACCAATTTTATTTTCTCTGTTGTGTATGCAGCTGATTTCAGGAAGATTGCACCTCCCCTTGCTGATTCTCAAAAAAGAATAGACGCCATCAGACTGCTTTCAGAAGCAGAGAGAAGCTTTAACCCATCTCCACCAACTCCAAGCCCTCTTTCAAGCGCAAACGTGTCTGGTAAGAATCCTGCAAGATATCCTGTACACACATGTTTTTATTTGATATTCTTAGGAAAGATTTAGAATTTTACTCCCTGTGTGCAGATTCCAGCAAAGTTCCAGTCTATCTAGACCTTGATGAACTCGACAACTACCCAACTCCAGCCACAGTCAAGAAGGAAACTCTTGCTGCCACTAGCTCCAAGCCACTCCAGGCTCCCAAGGCCAATCCAAGAACTCGTGCTTCCACAGCAAAAAAGAGGAAAGGTCTTGAAGTCACTGCTCCAGGTTCTGAAGGGTTCTCATATGACGAACTCAGCTTCTCTGATTCCTTTGAGCCAATGACATCCTTTCTCAACAAGGTAATATCCTGCACGTATATCCTGCACGTATATTCTAATAGGCTATCCTGATAGGATATCCTGGTCAATATATATTCTAACTTATACCTGTAATTGATGTGCAGGGCCTCCAGCATTTGCTCCACTTGTACAATGATGCTTGTGGTACTGTGGCACTCCATGAAGCCAGGATCAAACAGCTTGAAAGCACCGTTGCTGACCAAGGTGCCATTGCCGAAGCGAAGACCCGGCACTACGAAAGCCTGGTGAAGAAGGTCACCCAAGACGCTGAGCTCAAACTTGCCACCGTTCAAATGGATCATGATCAAGCCTTGGTCAATTTCCGGGAGGGAATCAAGGCTTCTGCCATCGTCTCCTTGTTACAAGCACGCATCAAGATGGCCTACGAGGCCAAGGAGACGGGCCTTGTTTGTCCATCTTGGCCAGTTGAATCCTGGGTGGCCAAGTTAAAGGAGCTCGGAGGCAAAGCTGTGCCACTTCCTGCTGAAGCTGGTGAGTCTTCTAAGTCAGCAGAGGTGGTGATCCAGGCTGGAGACAAGAAGGATGCTGGAGCAGATGCTGGGATGGATGCTGTTGAGGATGCTGGTGCTGAGAAGTCTGCGAAGGTTGGAGAAGATGCCGCTGTGTGAGGGCACTCAGGTGGGCGATGATGGATATACGTGCCAAGGCCGGAGCCCACCTTATTGAATCTGAACGTTGGTCTGTAGTCCTAAAACAATTTACTTTTCTGCACTTTACTTTTCTGCACCCGAACAATTTATATTTCCTGCATGCTTTTGTGAACAATACAACAGTTGGAGGTGGATGGGTCTGGTTTGAGATGAAACCTTCAACTGTTAGGTAAATATGGTAAGAAACTATTAGTGCTCTTAGTGGATGGGCCTTGTTTTGAGGTGAAACTAAGAGCACATCTTTTGGTATGTTAATAATATAACTTCTCTTTTGACTTTATTATTGTTGTCATTGATATGAAAATCGTATTTGTGAAAACTGTTTGGTTTGTACATTTTTAGAAATATATATTATAAATGTATCCTGGGAGGTATCCTGAAAGATATCTTGATAAGGATATTAGAATACAACCTATAAATTGTCCAAATAAAAAGGAGAGTTCATACCAGAGATTCTTACAGAATCAATTTTAATCCTCCATTATCAGTTTTGTCCCCAGTGCATACTTATGAACTTGGATCCATCCTTTGAACAGTATAATGTATGTCCCCTGTGTTTGACACAGAAACGCAAATGTATTTATACTTTGACTTAAATAAATTCTGAATACCCTGAGGCAAAACCCATGATCTCCTGAAATGAATCCTTAGCATACTCGGGATAAACCTTTAATACCCTGGGGATAAACCCTGATATCTGGGGATAAACCCTACATTTCATGCGCTACAGGCGAGAGTGTATAAACTCCAATTCTCAGAAAGGTGAAAACCTTTAAACCTTTGAGAGTATGAAAATACTCTTTCGTGAGAGAGGGTGATCAATCCTCATATACCTTTAGGATCCAGGATATAGCCAACAGTAACGAAATTGTCAGCCACTTTTACATGAACTGGTCCTGCTACCTTGAACTATACCTAGATAGCTTGCGCTCCAGGCGAGGTGTTTAAACCCGATTCGAAAGAAAGGTGAATACCTTTAAACCTTTGAAGGGACCAGGATCCCTTAAACGTGAGAGAGGGGGCCAATCCTCTAATCTTTCGACTTATCCTGAGTATATATCCTGAAACATATCCTGCAAAACAATTGTAAACTAAGGTGGGTGTTAGCTTGGCTAACACCCCTCCGATGCTTAAGTCAGTATTGGGTTCAAGACAATAAACAAATATATTTAAAAATAGAATACATACCATTCCGAGATAGAAAATAAATTCTACTCTTAGTTGAAATAGAGCTTTAAATGTATTGCATTCCAGGATCTTGGTAGCATATCCCCTTCCATATTTTTGAGTCGATATGCTCCTTTCCCTGCTTCTGACTCGACTTCATAAGGTCCTTCCCATTTCGGAGCTAGCTTGCCATCGGCAGGATTAGTGGTATTTTAAAAAGCCTTTCTTAACACCCAATCACCAACTCGAAATCTTCTAGTCCTTATATTCTTATTATATGCTCTGGATATTCTTTGTTGATATGTTGCCATCCTTAGCCTTGCCGCATCTCTTTTTTCGTCTATAGTATCCAAATCCTGACATAAGACTTCAGGATTCTGTTCAGGATCCTGTAGCATAGATCTTGCAGTAGGTATCGTCATTTCTGTTGGAATTATTGCCTCCGCTCCAAATACCAAGGAAAACGTTTTTTTGCCGGTTGCATTCTTTACCGTTGTCCTATCAGCCCACAAAACAAAGGGTAACTCTTCCGCCCATCTTCCTTTTTTGGCTCCAAGTCTCTTCTTTAAGTTATTGACTATTATCTTGTTTGAAGATTCAGCTTGTCCGTTCGCTTGAGGATGTACTGGAGTAGATGTGATCATTTTGATTCCCCAACTTTTGCAAAAGTCAGTAGTCCTTTTGCTTATAAACTGGGACCCATTATCACAAATGATCTCAGCTGGTACCCCAAACCTAGTCAGGATATTCCTCTTTATGAAGGATTCTACTTCTTGGTCTCTAACTTGGACAAATGCTTCAGCCTCAACCCACTTGGAGAAATAATCCGTCATAGCTACCATAAAGACTTTTCCTCCCGGAGCTTTTGGTAACTTCCCTACTATATCCATCCCCCACTTCATGAATGGCCAAGGGGAAACTACAGGATATAATGGTTCAGCTGGTTGATGTAGTATGTTACTATGTCTTTGACATGCATCACATCTTCGAGCATATTCTGCAGCATCTTTCCTCATCGTTGGCCAATAATATCTTGTCCTTAATACTTTCGAGAACAATGATCTGCCCCCGGTATGATTACCACAATCCCCTTCATGTTTATCCTGAAGTACTTCTTTGGCTTCAGGATCCTCCAAGCACCTTAAATACGGTCCTGCAAGAGATTTCTTGTATAAAACGTTATTTATAATAGTGAATCGTGATACCTTCATTCTAAACGCCTTAGGATTTTCATTTCCGGGGATGTGTCCTTCTTTGAGATATTTCACAATTGGAGCCGTCCAAGATTTAGGATCCTGTTTAGAATATTCCGCTCCAGGATCCTGAATACCCGCTACTTCTTTATCCTGAGGATTCGCTGCAGGATATAAGACATGTAATACTGGTATTTGGGTCCCTTCCGGTATCCTGATTGATGATCCCAGATTTGCTAAGGCATCCGCTTCAGCGTTATCCTCTCTTGGTACCTGTTCAAGTGTAAAAACATCGAAATATCCTGCTAATTTTTTAAGAATATCGAGGTATTCGATTAACTTCTCACCCTTAACTGCATAGGATCCATTAAAATGGTTAGTAATTAACAATGAGTCAACATATACTTGTAAATTTTTGATACTCATGCTCTTAGCCAACTCTAATCCTGCAATTAAAGCCTCATACTCTGCTTCATTATTAGTAGCAGGAAATTCACACCTAATAGCCTGGGGTAATATGTCCCCCTGTGGCGATTTTAGTAGTATTCCTAATCCTACTCCTCTTATATTAGATGCACCATCAGTATATAATGTCCAGGATCCTGAGGATTCTCCTAACTGTTGAACTTCTAAGTCTACCTCATCCTGAACGTCACTACTAAAATCAGCCACAAAGTCAGCTAAAGCCTGAGACTTTATGGCATTCCTAGGTTCATATACTAAATCATAAGCACTCAACTTTACCGACCACTTAGCCATCCTACCTGACATCTCTGGTTTCCTAAGTACGTTTTTAAAAGGATAATTTGTTTTAACATGAATCCTATGAGTCTCAAAGTAATGTCTAAGTTTCGTTGATGCCATGACTAATGCTAGTATCAATTTTTCTAAATGAGAATTGTTTTGGTCAAAAATTACCGAAGCAATTAAGTGATCAAATTAGTAAAGTGAGGTAGTGTGCTAAAATGGGTGTTGAAAATATGCTGGTTAAGTTGTTTATGAAAACAGATTTCAGGATACGGCTCAGGATATTGAGCTGTATCTACGATCAAACAATGAGCAAACAATGAGCAAAAAATAAAGTAAACGACACGAGATGTACGAGGAAAGCCCTTGATCAATCTAGATCGTCGGCATAAAACCTCGGGAGCTGACAATCGCAGCTGCCTTGTTCTTCTTATTGCTTAAACTTCAGGATACAGTGCAGGATATAGACCAGATCGCTATGTGTTACAAGGTTTTTGTGTGAGAGTGAAAGCTTGCTAGAGAGCGAGTGTTAGAGTGTAATGCGTGCGAAAAGTGATGTCCTATTCGATCTGGTATACCCACCTATTTATAGTAATGAATTACAAACAATAATCCCTACAAATATGGGGTACTCCGAATATTCCATTGTGAACGTTATTGACCGAGTAATACGGCTTCAACGTCTTCATTTGAACGACTTGGACCGAGTCTTCCGCGGAATGAGTCTTTGTGAACGTTGATAGCTTCTAACCCACGTACCTGCACATAATCCGTTAGTAATCCTGAGGATACCATTCAGGATGTTACCAATATCCTGAATCAGCATCCCGGATGTAAACAGATACTATATAACCAAGATATATGTCAAGATATTTTCCAGGATATGGGCTCAGAATTTCACCCATAACAATTGTCCCCAAAAATGTTACCGTTTGATATCCTGCACTAACGGTTACATTTTTCACGGTCGCCGAGGTAATTAAGGGATAAGACTATTGATGTGACAGCTTTCAACCACCCGGCCTATATTTACTCATCATGCCCTATATCTTCTCATCCTCATCTCCTTTTTTAATCATAATCGACAAGGAAAAGGTAATATTCTCTCCCTCATCTTCATATTCATCTTTTATCTTTCTCCGGCGAAAATTTCAGGCGACCAAATGCCAAGGCAAACAAGGTCCAGTTCAGGAGACTCGGCTCCCACATTCATCCAACAGAACCTTCTCCAAGAACCGGAGAAGGAGATATGCACTTTTGACAATGCCCACTTGTCAGCCTTGAAATCCTCCGGTATCTTCCCGGAAGGAACCGTATTTCGACCTTTTGACCGAGAAATCCGGTCAGATATGGTCTCCAGCGAGTGGATATGCTTTAGTGCTTTCCCTTTTACCCTAGGGCTACAATTCCCCTTTCCGGACTTCATTACCGAATTCTTCAATATCACCAAAATCTCTTTCAGCCAAACCATGCCAATGCTCTGGCGTGTTTTGTCTGTTCTGGACCAAATCAAGAGAAACCATATACCTGAGCTTTCCGTCCATGATCTCCCTTTAGCCTACAAGCTTAGATGCCATGGCTCGTCTAGATTCCTATTTTATTCTACTTCCGGTGACCCACTGATACTTCGTGCCACCAGGAACGAGGATGGTTGGCAATCCAAGTTTTTCTTTGTAAAAAGGGATTCAATCCCTGGTGGAACGGATTATCCTATGAGATGGTTAAGAAAGGGTAGGACTTAGGGTTTAAGAATGATCCTGTCTGTTATTCTGTCTCGTATCCTGAGCTAATGAATTTCATTTTCTTTGTTTGTGTATGCAGCTGATTTCAGGAAGATTGCACCTCCCCTCGCTGATTCTCAAAAAAGAATAGACGCCATCAGACTCCTTTCAGAGGCAGAGAGAAGCTTCAACCCATCTCCACCAACTCCAAGTCCTCTTTCAAGTGTAAACATGTCTCGTAAGGATCCTGCAAGATATCCTGTACATACATGTTTTTATTTGATATTTTTAGAAGAGATTTAGAATTTCACTCCCTGTGTGCAGATTCTAGCAAAGTTCCAGTCTATCTAGACCTTGATGAACTCGACAGCTATCCAACTCCAGCCATAGTCAAGAAGGAGACTCCTGCTGCTACTAGCTCCAAGCCACTCCCGGCTCCCAAGGCCAATCCGAGAACCCGTGCTTCCACAGCGAAAAAAAGGAAGGGTCTTGAAGTCAGTGCTCCAGGTTCAAAAGGGTTCTCCTATGATGAACTCAGTTTCTCTGATTCCTTAGAGCCAATGACATCCTTCCTTAACAAGGTAATATCCTGACACATATCCTGCACATATATCCTGCACGTATATCCTGATCAATATACATATTCTAACTTATACGTATAATTGATGTGCAGGGCCTCCAGCATTTGCTCCACTTGTACAATGATGCTTGTGGTACTGTGGCACTCCATGAAGCCAGGATCAAACAGCTTGAAAGCACCGTTGCTAACCAAGGTGCCATTGCTGAAGCGAAGACCCGGCACTACGAAAGCCTGCTGAAGAAGGTCACCCAAGACGCTGAGGTCAAACTTGCCACCGTTCAAATGGATCATGATCAAGCCTTGATCAATTTCCGGGAGGGAATCAAGGCTTCTGCTATCGTCTCCCTGTTACAAGCACGCATCAAGATGGCCTACGAGGCCAAGGAGACGGGCCTTGTTTATCCATCTTGGCCAGTTGAATCCTGGGTGGCCAAGTTAAAGGAGCTCGGAGGCAAAGCTGTGCCATTTCCTGCTAAAGCCGGTGAGTCTTCTAAGTCAGCAGAGGTGGTGGTCCAGGCTGGAGACAAGAAGGATGCTGGAGCAGATGCTGGGATGGACATTGGCGAGGATGCTGCTCAGGATGCTGGTCAGGATGCTGGTGCTGAGAAGTCTGAGAAGGTTGGAGGAGATGCCGCTGTGTGAAGGCATTCAGGTGGGAGATGATGGATATACGTGCCAAGGCCGGAGCCCACCTTTTTAAATTTGAATGTTGGTCTGTAGTCCCCGAACAATTTACTTTTCTGCACTTTACTTTTCTGCACCCGAACAATTTACATTTCCTGCATACTTTTTGAACAATACAATAGTTGAAGGTGGAAGGGTCTCGGTTTGAGATGAATCCTTCAACTGTTGGGTAAATATGGTAATGAACTATAGTGCTCTTAGTGGATGGGCCTTGTTTTGAGGTGAAACGAAGAGCACATATTTCGGTATGTTAATAATATAACTACTCTTTTGACTTTATTATTATTGTCATTAACATACAAATTTTACTTGTGAAAATTGTTTGGTTTGAACATTCTTAGGAACTGTTAGGGGAGGATTTTCTAACAATTAGTGATCCTTACACGTTATCCTATTTAGTGATCCTTACTTCTGTGACAGGTGGTGATCCTCAGAAGAGCTTCAGGATCAGGATCATGGATCACTTTAAGGATCCTTGTACTAACGATTGTTTACTCATGTTTTGTACTATCTCGCAGGTATAACAAGCTTGACCAAGTCTTGGCGACATTCCTGGAGAATATTCCTAAACTATTATGCACGTGCTTGACCAAAAATAGACGTTATGGAGAACGTGGAGGCTTTGCACGAAAGTCGGATAGTTAGTTTAGGTGGTTATTTCTATTTTAAAAAGGGAGTAACGAGCTAGTAGAAAACACTTAGTCATTTTTCCAGTTACACACACTTGTACAAACGCTCATACAAGCTCTCGTTCAAACACTTAGCAATTTCATACACTTTTTACACATTCCACCGTAGTGATCCTTGTACCTAGCTCGTTACTATCCGAAGTTGTAAACATTCATTCATTTATTTGAGCTTGGTGATCGGTAGTTTCCATCACCCGGGGTTTTTTGTGCCGGAGATCAACTCTTGATCAAGGGCTTTTTCCCCGTATAAACCCTTGTGTTGTTTTATCAATTTTACACTAAAGTGATCCTCATCATCGTTACACATTTTAAGCATCATACCCCATAATCTAGAGTTTGGTTGCAATATCCTCATCTGATTTTTTGACCAAAACAGTTTGGCGCCCACCGTGGGGCTGTTGGTGCTTTGTCCTTAGAAGAATACGCATTTCTGTACTCATTCCGGTTCATTACAACCAAGCAAATGGCTTCCTCAGCGAAGAGTGCTTCAAACTTGATGCCCTCATTCACTTCTTCACAAGGCGTCCCTCCTTTGCCTCCACCACCTTCTGGATCCCAGAAGAATACTGAGAATGCCGCGAAGAAACCAACTCCCATTTTCTCAAAACCACCTACTTCTTCTGTTTCAACTAATCCTACTACTAATGATCTCTATGCCTTGATTTTGCAGATGAGGAATCATGCACAAGAACAGGATAAGACCAACGAAAGGATCCTCCGGGAGATTGACGAAATCAAGAAACAGAAGAAAACGGCAGAGGATCGTTCCCCACTGATGCCCAGATCTTTGAATTTTGATACTCCGGTGATTACTTCTCGGCCATCAGTGGTCCCAGACATCCAATATGTGGGTGGACCAAAAGGAGTGCACTACGGAACAACAACAATGACCCAGGCATCAGATTCATATTTCCAGCCAGCGGGATCCTATCCTCAGCATATGGGATCCCTCACGAGTTCAGGAGGATATTCAGGAATGCAGCAGGTTCAAGGATCCTCCTTCGTTCCAGGATCATCCCAGGTTCAAGGATCCTCCTTCGTTCCAGGATCATCCCAGGTTCAAGGATCCTCCTTCGTTTCAGGATCATCCCAGGTTCAAGGATCCTCCTTCGTTCCAGGATCATCCCAGGTTCAAGGATCCTCCTTCGTTCCAGGATCATCCCAGGTTCAAGGATCCTCCTTCGTTCCAGGATCATCCCAGGTTCAAGGATCCTCCTTAGTTCCAGGATCATCCCAGGTTCAAGGATCCTCCTTCGTTCCAGGATCATCCCAGGTTCAAGGATCCTCCTTTGTTCCAGGATTGTCCCAGTTTCAGGGATCCTTCCAGATGCCAGGATCCTTAAGGAGTCTGCAGACAGGAAGTTCAGATGTCCATCAGGGAGACTTTATTCCAATGCAGACCAATGCCTCTACTGGTCCCTCGATCCTTCAAGAGTCTCAACAATATGGATTAACATCCATTCTTCCTAACTTGAATCCAATGGGAGGTAACACTTTTAATAATTCTCATACTACTAACCATGGTCTCATGCAGGATCCAGGTATCAATCATGCCATGGCCAGAGAACTGCAAAAGCTAAAGGATATGATATCAAGTGTTCCGGGGGTGGTCAAACCTATCCCAGAGATTGCAGATGGAAGCCACAAGATATCTCGTTTTGCACCACCAATCTGTGATGCTGAAATACCTAAGAGGTTCCATGTGCCTACAATGAAGCTGTATGATGGTTCGACTGATCCTGAAGAACACATAGCACAATATAGGGAAAGGATGGAAATCAATCCAATTCCAGAAAGGTTAAAAGAAGCATGCCTGTGCAAGGGATTCGGATCCACTCTTACTGGATCAGCTCTCAAATGGCTGCTAAGTCTTCCTCCTTATTCTATTACCTCATTTGCTAACCTAGTTAACTTGTTTAATATTCAGTTTTCTTGTAGTAGAAAATTTGAACGATTAACTAGTGATTTATATAGGATAACCCAGGGTCATAATGAATCATTAAGGGATTACATTACCAAATTCAGTAAAGAATCCTTAGACATTCCCAACTTAGATATAGCCACGGCTGTTGAGGCCTTCAAAATGGGATTGCTTGGGGATTCGTTATTTTATGATGATCTTGTTATGACACCATGCAGGAACCTAGATGAGGTAAGAACCCGGGCCCTCAGGTTCATCCGGCTAGAGGATGACAAGAGGATCCAGGAGAGGTTAACAGGATCCTCAAAGCAGGATAAGCAAGGATCCTCATTCAGGAACAACAAGTTCAGATCCTACAACAGATCTGATAATCAGAACGTGCATTCTATTGATCAAGAAGAGGATGATGAGGATTATCCTCCAATTTCTGAATATTGTTTTAGTGTTGATAACAATGAACTAATCCTTGCGATGCAGATCCTAGGTGATAAAGCTAGATGGCCGAGAAAGAATGATAGGCCGGCTGCAACTAAGGATAAATCAAAGTGGTGTGCATATCATGAAGATTTTGGGCACCTCACAGAAGAATGCATTGCATTAAGAAAGGAAATTGGATACTTGTTGAGCAAAGGGCATCTAAAAGAGTTGTTGGGAAGAAAAAAGTCAAGGACTCAGGATCCTGAAAGGATCCCTGAGAAGGCTCCAGCTCCTCCAGCAGATGCACAAGTGATAAACTTCATTTCTGGAGGATCAGACATTTGCGGCACATCCTTCTCAGCAGCTAAAAGGCATGCAAAGGAAACTAAAATGGATAACGGAGAAAGACCTGTTCGAACATCAAGTGTCTCGGAAGGGAAAGTCATAACCTTTGATGAAGAGGATCGTGTTGATATCCAGGATCCTCATCACGATGGTTTAGTTATTACTCTTTTCATATCTAACCATTTTGTCCGCAGGATCCTTATAGACGGAGGAAGTTCAGTGAATATTATCCAGCTTGATGTCATAAAGAAGATGGGTATTCCTGAATCAGAGATCATACCAAGATCCTCTGTGCTCGTGGGATTTAGTGGAGAAACTAAGAATACCCTGGGGGACATTAAACTCCCAATATACATTGAAGGCCTACACTCTTATAAAAATTTTTGTGTTATTGACTGTTTATCTTGTTGTAATGTTATCCTTGGCAGGCCCTGGATACACGATATGAAAGCAGTCCCATCCACTTACCATCAATGTGTGAAGCTCCCTAGTCCTTGGGGAATAGTGAAGATTGATAGTGATCAGCAGGAGGCTAAGAATTGCTACACTTCATCGATGAAACCAGCCTCGAAGTCAAGGGAGCAATAGCAATCAAAGTATCCTCCAAGGGATGTCTTGGAGGCAAGAGAGCAGGATGTGGTAGAAATCCTCATGGATCCTGATGATCCTGAATCCAAAATCTATATCGGATCAGGGATCCTTAGCGAAATGAAAGAAGACCTCGTATCCTTCCTCAAAAGGAGAAAGACTACCTTTGCATGGAAACACGAAGATATGACTGGTTTATCCAGATATGTTATCACTCACAAACTCGGCATTGACAGATCCTTCAAACCAATCCATCAAAGGAGAAGGAAGTTTGCACCGGAAAGGAATGCCATTATCCAGGAAGAGGTAGAGAAATTGCTTCGGGCAGGTATGATTAGAGAGGTCAAGTATCCAAGATGGTTAGCCAATGTGGTTGTTGTTCAAAAGAAAAACGGAAAGTGGAGGGTATGTGCCGATTTTACCGATCTAAATAAGGCATGTCCCAAGGATCCTTTCCCTTTACCCCACATTGACTCCATGGTGGATGCAACCGCGGGTCATGAACTGTTAACTTTTATGGATGCTTCATCTGGATTTCAACAAATCCAAATGGAACCATCCGACCAAGAGGATACAGCCTTCATGACTCCAACTGGTATATACTGCTATATTGCTATGCCGTTCGGATTAAGAAATGCAGGTGCAACATATCAAAGGTTGGTGAATATGATGTTCAAGGATCAGATTGGACAAACTATGGAGGTTTATATAGATGATATGGTGGTAAAATCCTTAAAAGCTGAGGATCACCTAAGAGACTTGGAGGAAGCAATCGATATCCTTGACAAATATAACATGAAACTTAATCCTTCAAAATGTCACTTTGGTGTTAAAGCAGGTAAATTCTTAGGATATATGGTGACAAAGAGAGGCATTGAAGCTAGCCCGGAACAGATCAAAGCAATAGTGAACATCAAATCCCAAGCACTAGCTGACTTTGTGGCAGATTTCAGTAGTGATTTACAAGAAGAAGCTGAATTAGAAGTCCAGCAGCTAGAAGAGACCAAGGATCCTTGGATACTCTACACTGATGGATCCTCAAATGTCAAAGGCACAGGGCTTGGAATACTACTAAAATCGCCACAGGGGGACATAATACCCCACTCTATAGCTTGTGAGTTCCAAACCACTAACAATGAGGCTAAATATGAAGCCTTAATTGCTGGTTTGCAAATTGCTAAGCATATGGGGATCAGGTATCTTGAGGTACATGTAGATTCTTTGTTAATTACAAACCACTTTAATGGATCCTATGCTGTTAAAGGTGAAAAGCTAACCAAATATTTAGAGATAGTCAAAAGTTTGGCACTCTCTTTTGTTTCCTTTAGTTTGTCACAGGTACCAAGGGAAGAAAATACAGAAGCTGATGCATTGGCTAATTTAGGATCATCCTTGAAGATCTCGAAGGATATCAAGATCCCTATTATCCATATCCTGAACCCGGCTATTGAGGATCATGTGGCTATGGAGATAGGAAGTGATTCTGCAATGATCCCTAGTGAGGATACTCAATCCCATTCAGGATCAGGATCATGGATCTCACCAATTATGAGATACTTACAACATGGAGAGATTCCTACAAGAGAAAACCCTAGGGCTTTCAAATCTAAGGTATCTCAATTCACAATTTTAAATAATATGTTGTATAGACGATCTCTTGCAGGACCATACTTGAGATGCATTGAGGATCCGGAAATCCAAGAAGTTTTAAAAGACTTCCATGAAGGAGATTGTGGAAACCACACTGGGGGCAGGGCATTATTTTCAAGGATCTTGAGGACAGGATACTACTGGCCAACCATGAAGAGAGATGCTGTGGAGTATGCTAAAAGATGTGATCCTTGTCAGAGACACAGCAATATCCTTCATCAACCAGCTGAATTGTTACATCCTATATCCTCCTCTTGGCCATTTATGAGATGGGGTATGGATATAGTTGGTAAGCTCCCTAAGGCACCTGGTGGGAAAGTATTCATGTTAGCTATGACTGATTACTTCTCCAAGTGGATAGAGGCTGAAGCTTTTGCCCAAGTCAGAGAAAAGGAAGTTATATCCTTCATTAAAAGAAATATTATAACTAGATTTGGAATTCCTTCTGAGATCATATGTGATAATGGTTCCCAATTTATTGGGGGCAGAACCACTAACTTTTGTGACAGCTGGGGGATTAAGATGATAACATCAACACCAGTCCACCCACAAGCTAATGGTCAGGCAGAATCATCCAACAAGATCATCATCAACAATTTGAAGAAGAAGCTTGGATCCAAGAAAGGGAAATGGGCAGAAGAACTACCCTATGTGCTTTGGGCTGATAGGACAACCCCCAAGAATGCTACTGCTCAAACACCATTCTCTTTGGTATTTGGGGCAGAATCAGTGATCCCAACAGAAATGGTGGTTCCAACTGCAAGAACAAGTACCCGTGATCCTGAGAAGAATAATGAGAACTTGGCTCAAGACCTGGATACTATTGAAGAAATCAGGGATATGGCTAGGATAAGGAAGGCCAGTTATCAACAAAGAATGGCTGGTGCTTACAACAAAAATGTCAGGTGTTTTGGTCAGAAAATCTGATGAGGATATTGCAACCAAACTCTTTGTTTAGGGGAATGATGCTTCAAATATGTAACAGTGATGAGGATCACTTCAATGTAAAATGCACAAACGACACAAAGATTTATACGGGGAAAAAGCCCTTGATCAAGAGTTGATCTCCGGCACAAAAAACCCCGGGTGATGGAAACTACCGATCACCAAGCTCAAATAAATGAATGAATGTTTACAACTTCGGATAGTAACGAGCTAGGTACAAGGATCACTACGGTGGAATGTGTAAAAAGTGTATGTAATTGCTAAGTGTTTGAATGAGAGCTTGTATGAGAGCTTGTATGAGTGTGTGTAACTGCAAAAAATGACTAAGTGTTTTCTACTAGCTCGTTACTCCCTTTTTAAAATAGAAATAACCACCTAAACTAACTATCCGACTTTCGTGCCAAGCCTCCACGTTCTCCATAACGTCTATTTTTGGTCAAGCACGTGCAGAATAGTTTAGGAATATTCTCCAGGAATGTCGCCTAGACTTGGTCAAGCTTAATATACCTGCGAGATGCTACAAAACATAAGTAAACAATCGTCAGTACGAGGATCCTTAAAGTGATCCATGATCCTGATCCTGAAGCTCTTCTGAGGATCACCACCTGTCACAGAAGTAAGGATCACTAATTAGGATAACGAATAAGGATCACTAATTGTTAGAAAATCCTCCCCTAACAATTGCCCCCAAAATATAAGGAGTAATTTGTAAAATTGGCGAGTTATATTTTCTTGATCTTATCCGTAACTAACTAACGGATATATAGCCGTTAAAATAGAACTAGCCGTTGCGATGATGATGTCACGGAAGTGACAATCCTGCAGAATCATAATTATAAATAGAGATATAGATAGGATCATTATGTATTCAAATTCGAAAAAGACTCCCTTTAAATTCTCAGTCGACGAACAACCAGGTAATTCTTTCTCCTCTTCCTTCCTTCTTACTCTGTTTCTCTATCTTTATCTCCGTCACTTCGAAAATGTTGCTCCGAAGTTCACCGGCCAAGGATCACAAAAAGGATAGCCCTTTGAAGAGTCAAAAGATCATCAAAGACTCAGTGAACGAAAGGTGTTGCTTTAACGACGCACAAGTAGATAACATCCGTCACCGTTTTCCAGCTAATGTCTTTTTCAAACCCTTCGATCCAACTGTTATGAGCGACTATGTTTCTGATACATGGGTTGCCTTTCCAGTCACTCCATTTGCTATAGGGTACACCTATCCTTTCCCGGAGTTCACACAATCCTTATTTTCCCTTACCGGCATATCTTACATTCAAGCCATGCCGATGATTTGGAGGGTTTTATACACCCTAGAGAGGATCATTGAGCAGGAGAGTCTTGATTTAGGAATGTCAGAACTGGCGGAGTTGTATGATCTTACTACCTTCGGTTCCCATCGTTATTTATTCAAACGAAAACCCAGTGCAGATCATCCTCTTCTCAAAGTCACCAAAAACGACAAAGATTGGAAGCGTCGCTTCTTCTTTGTAAGAAGGGATACCATTTCAGATGGAGAGCACTTACCAAGAACATGGTCCACCCATGGTAGGCCAGAGGATCCTGGGAAGGATCACCAGATGGTCATGTTTTTGTAATAGGATCACTAACCCCTTCTTTGTCTTGTGTCATGCAGCCATCTCCTTTTCACGTCTCATCACAACACCCGCAACCAGGGAAAGACTTGCTACTTTCTGGGGACTTGACCCTGAAACTAGAACTTTTAAGACAACAACCCAAGACTCACAGGAGGTGTTAGGGCATGAATTTTATGCTAAGGATCATCTATCCTGAGACTAGGCATGGATCACGGATGCTTAAGGGCTGATGCAGAGAGTCTGAGGATCCAGAGTCTGAGGATCACGAGTCTGAGGATCACGAGTCTGAGGATCACGCGTCTGAGGATCACGGGTCTGAGGATCACGAGTCTGAGGATCAGGATCCTTAATAGAACTTATGTTTTGCACGTTTTTAATGTGTAAATGCAGGTAATGGACGTAGTGGACCACTTCTCTACTAGAATCTCGTGGAATATGCTTTTAGGCACGTGCAAATTGAAGAGATAACCGTTAGTGGTGGTCATGGGGTGACTTCCACCTTTATCGGGAAGTTAGTTACTTGATTTTTCTTATCATTTTAAGGGGAAAACGAGCTCAATGAAGGCACAAGTCGTACACACCACACCAAAAACACACAACACTCGAATTCTCTGCAAACACTTAGCGAAAACACACACTTACACTAGAAATTCATTGTATTGAGCTTGTTTTCTTCCGAAGTTGTACAAGGATCACTGCTGTTTTTGCAATATAGTTGGTGATCGGTAGTTTCCATCACCCGAGGTTTTTTATGCCGGAGATCTTCTAAAGATCAAGGGCTTTTTCCTCGTATAAATCTCGGTGTTCATCGTTGATTTCATATACTTGTTGTTCGTACAATTAACCAAGCATCATACCTCACAAAATCAGATTTGGTTGCATTATCCTTGTGTGATTTTTGACCAAAACAGTTTGGCGCCCACCGTGGGGCAATTGGTGCTTCAATTCTGAGAAATTTTGTTCATTTCATTCATTTCGGTTCATTACCTTCAACCACATGGCTTCTCAGGGAAAACTTCTCCAAGTTCTATGTCGGCGGTCACTTTTTCACAGGGCATTCCGCCTTTGCATCATCTCCCCCTTTGCATTCCAGAAGAATGCTGAGAATTCTCCGAAAAACACAACCCCCGTTTTCACAAAACCAACTGTTGTTTCTTCCTCTACACTTACTAACAGTGATTTTTATGCTTTGATTGTGCAGATGAAGGATCACATGCAGCAGGTCAAAACTAATGGCAGGATCCTTCGTGAAATTGATAAAATCAGCAGACGATCACTCCCCTTTGATGTCGAGGTCGCTGAATTTCGACATTCCGGTCATAACTTCCCAGCACTTTGCAGCTCCATATGTCCAATACCAGGGTGCATCAATAGGAATGCGTTCTGGATCATCGGTAATATCTCAGGCTCGAGGGTCCTCTTTCCAGCCTTCAGGATCCTCATTTCAGCATCAGGGATTCTTCACCAGTTTAGGAGGATGCATGGGGACGCAGCCAATTCAAGGATCCTCGCAGGTTTAAGGATCCTCTTAGGTTCAAGGATCCTCGCAAGTTCAAGGATAATCTCAGGTTCAAGGATCCTCGCAGGTTTAAGGATCCTCTCGGGTTCAAGGATCCTCACACGTTCAAGGATCCTCTCAGGTTCAAGGATCCTCGCAGGTTCAAGGATCCTCTCAGGTTTAAGGATCCTCGCAGGTTCAAGGATCCTCGCAGGTAGGGGTTCAAGGATCCTCTCAGGTTCAAGGATCCTCTCAGGTTCAGGGATCCTCCTCCCAGGTTTAAGGATCCTCTTAGGTTCAAGGTTCCTCCTTCCAGGTTCAAGGATCTTCATCTCAGGTTTCCGGATCCATGGATTATCCTCCAAGACCTACATTCACAGTACTTCAAGGATCCAACATCTTCCAGGATCAAGGATACTTAAGGAGTGTGCAACCCAGAAGTTCAGATGTTTATCTAGGAGACTTCATACCAATGCAGACTATTACTTCCTCTGGTCCCTCGGTTATGCCAGAATCCCGCCAACATGGATTCACATCTGGAATTCCAAACTTGAATCATTCAAGAGAGATACCGAAGCGGTTTTAGACACCAAATCTGGTTGCTTGTGCAAGGGCTTTGGATCCACACTTACCGGATCAACGTTAAAATGGCTGCTAAGTCTTCCTCCTTACTCTATTACTTCATTTGCTAATCTAGTTAATTTGTTTAATAGCCAATTCTCATGCAGTAGGAGATTTGAACGATTAACTAGTGATTTATATAGGGTAACTCAAGGTCATAATGAATCACTTAGAGATTACATAATTAAATTCAGTAAAGAATCCTTAGAAATCCCTAACTTAGATATTGCTACAGTTCTAGAAGCCTTTAAAATGGGCTTGCTTAGGGATTCAATGTTCTATGATGATCTTGTCATGACCCCTTGCAGGAACTTAGATGAGGAAAGAAACGGGGCCCTTAGGTTCATCCGTTTAGAGGATGACAAAAGGATCCACTAGAGATTGTCAGGATCCTCAAAGCAAGACAAATAAGGATCCTATCTCAAGGATAACTGATCCAAGCAATACTCCAAGCATGACAACCAGAATGTGCATGATGTGGAACAAGAGGAAGATGATGAGGATTATCCTCCTATTTCTGAATATTGTTTTTCTGCTGATAATAATGAACTAATCCTTTATATGCAAAGTTTAGGTGACAAGGTTAGGTGGCCAAGGAAGAATGACAAACCGCCTACCACCAAAGACGAATCGAAATGGTGTGCTTACCATGGGGATTCTGGTCATCTCACAGATGAGTGCATATCATTAAGGAAGGAGATAGGTTATCTTTTGAGCAAAGGATACTTGAAGGAATTGCTCGGAAGGAAAAAGTCAAGGATCAAGTATCCTGAGAAAGTTCCTGAAAAAGCTCCTCCTCCACCATCCGATGCTCAAATCATCCATTTCATCTCCGGAGGTTCTTAGCAGCTAAGAGAAGTGCAAAGGAAATGAAGATGGAGAATGGGGGCAAACCTGTTCGGACCTCCATCCTTACCCAGCAGAAAGTAATATCATATGATGAGGATAACTGTGCGGACATTCAGGATCCTCATCACGACGGCCATGGATACACGATATGAAGGCAGTCCCCCTCAACATATCATCAATGTGTCAAGATCCCAACTCTATGAGATATGGTAAAGATAGAAAGTGATCAGCAGGTGGCAAAGAACTGTTACACTTCTTCAATGAAGCCAGCCTCCAAGGAGCAAGACATCATGGAGGCAAGAGAGCAAGACGTCAAGGATATTATGTTGAACCCAGAGGATCCTGAATCCAAATTTTTTATAGGATCCGGGATCCTAGACAGTATTGAGCAGGATTTAGTATCCTTCTTGGAAAGAAGAAAATATACCTTCGCTTGGAAACATGAAGATATGACAGGAGAAAGTTTGCACTTGAAAGGAATGCCATTATCCAAGAAGAGGTAGACAAATTGCTCAAGGCAAGTTTGAGTGGACTGATAAGCATGAAGCTGCACTTAAGGTTCTTAAGGATTATCTATCCTCAGCACCAGCCCTGATGAAACCAGAAAATGGAGAATCGTTATCCTTATACTTAGCTATTTCAGCTAAAGCAGTAAGTGTGATCCTAGTTAAGGATCATGAAGGCTCTCAACATCCGGTATACTATGTAAGTAAAATTCTACTTGATGCTGAGGCCAGGTATTCTCATTTAGAGAAATTAATTCTTGATTTAATTATGGCTTCTGCTAAACATAGATATTATTTCGAAACTCACACCATTATTGTGAAAACTAACCTTTCTATCAAGAATGTTCTCAGGAAAACTGAAATGGCAGGTAGAATGGCAAAGTGGATAGTCAAGCTTAATGCATATGACATTAAGTATGAACCTAGGACTGTCATCAAGTCCGAAGCTTTAGCTGACTTTGTGGCTGATTTCAGTAGTGATATACAAAGGGAAGCTGAATTAGAAGTTCAACAACTTGAGAAGACCAAGGATCCTTAGACACTCCTCACGGATGGAGCTTCAGATGTTAAAGGAACTAGACAAAGCACACTACCAAAATCGCCACAGGGGGACATTATACCCCAATCCATTGCGTGTGAATTCCAAACCACTAATACTGAGGCAGAGTATGAGGCCTTGATAACAGGTACCCAGGGAAGAAAATGCAGAAGCTGACGCTTTAACTAACCTTGGATCATTCCTAAAGATGCCAGAAGATGTGAAAAATACTCATCACCCATGTTTTAACTCCTGCAATTGAGGATCACGTAGCCATGGAGATAGTGGAGGATTCTGCAATCATACCTGGTGATCCTGCACAGTCGAATTCAGGGTCCTGGATCCTTCCAATCCTAAGATATATACAACATGGAGAGATCCCTACAGGACAAAATCCTAAAGCTTTCAAAGTCAAGGAGACTGTGGAAACCACACTGGGGGCATAGCACTATTCTCAAGGATTCTTAGAACAACATACTATAGGCCTACCACGAAGAAGGATGTTGTGGATTATGCAAAGAAGTCTGATGCTTGTCAAAGACACAGTACTATTCTACACCAACCAACATAACATCTGCATCCTAAGAAGAAGCTTTTGCTCAAAGTCAGAAAAAAGGAAATGGCCAGTTATCAACAAAGAATGGCTGGAGCATACAACAAGAATGTCAGGATTAGAAGATTTCAAGTTGGTGATTTTGTGCTAAGAAAAGCATTCCAGAACACTACAAATCCTTCTGATGGCAAGCTAGCACCAAAGTGGGAAGACCCCTATCTAATTGAAGCTGAATCAGGAAAGGGGGCATATCACTTGTTAACAATGGATGATGATCTCCTACCAAGAGCTTGGAATGCTGTTCATCTCAAAAAATACTTTAAGTAAGAAGGATCAGGGATCCTCAGCGATACCGGTATTCTGATTAAGGATCCAGGATCCTCAAAGGATATATGATTCTACATTTGGTAACACATTACTTTCATTTTTATTTTCATTCATTTTATACTTATTACTTATCATAAGTTAAAGATGTTAATCAGTTAACATCTATTTTCACAAAGTTTAAGCTTTTGCAGAGTTGTTATCATTTTACAGAAGATCAAAGTGGTTGGCCAACCCTCCAAAGTTTTGGGCTTGTCCCCAGTTTGGGCCTGTCCCCAGTCCCGCCTGTAGCGCACGATGATCCTGGTATAGTTCAAGGCTTTGGGACCAGTACTCGTTTTAGGGGCTGATAATTCCATTGTACTGGCTATACCTAGGATCCTACGTATAATGGTAGACGTACCATACATCCGTTCATAAGGTTTCTAACGTTTTCACGTTAGCTAAGGTTTCTAACGTTTTCACGTTAGCTAAGGTTTTGGCATCTTCATGTCACTAAGTTTGGATAGTCGCCAGTGAGGGCCATACTCCAGTTTACATCCGTTTACATGGGCTTGACCCCAGTTTACATCCGTTTATATGGGCTTGACCCCAGTTTACATCCGTTTATTTGGGCTTGTCCCCAGTTTATTTGGGCTTGTCCCCAGTTTGTTGGGCTTGTCCCCAGTTACTAACTCTTATCTGATATTGGCTTAGTCCCAAGGTGTATCCTATTTCAGGTTTTTGGAGACAAACGACTAAGGATCCTTGATCCTTACCTTCCGTTAAGGTTTGTCTTATGGTTATCCTGTTTATAATGATAAAGGTTAGGATCCTAACTTGGATTCTCAGGTATGATCCTTAACTATTTTGATTTTATTCATTATTCATTTGAATAGCCCTTATGCTTTGACAACTGAACTTATGATCCTTAAAATATACTACTTTTCGGAACTTTTCAACTATAGGATATTTGATCCTGGATCATATCCTAAAATTCTTAAACTTAATTTGTTTAACTTTTCTTATTCAAACAAATGTATATCACAACAATTGAAAACTAAAGAATACATAAGGATAGCAACACGGGAGATAGCCAAAAAGTTAAAGTTATTTTATTGACAAAACATTAAACCTTTTAAGGTTGTCAAAATTGCCAACCCACGTTTCTACCAGCAAAACGTGGCCCGTCCATATGGGTTGGCAAAGGGTGTCCATTGTTTACGGGTCTTTGTAGTGCAGAAAATAAAAGACGGAAGGATAACGAGTGGCTTCATCCCCCAAACAGAGGATCCATCCACCACCCATTATCCTGCCTATTGTTCAAGGATCCATGATCCTTCACCCTAGAAACTACTGTCTAAAGTTATAAAAGTTCTGACGATAAGGATCCTTGATCCTAGAAGCTTTACTTTTCATAGTTTGCTTATTTAGCAATAATTTACAAGGATATAGAATCCTAACTTGGATTCTCTGGTATGTTATATTCTAACTTTTTCGAAGCTGTAAGTTGTCTCTTATCCTTTTTGGTTAAGGATCATTGATCCACATTTATATGAACACTTCAAGTTTTCTGTTAAAAATGTAACATTATCATCAGATTTTCAATAACTTTCCAGTTATTTGGTGATGATATTTTTGAAAATAGAAAGCATACATGAAAAATAAAAAGGGAAGAAACAACAATAGATGTAGCTAAAGAAGTTTAATGTTATTACTTATTCATTATGTATCAAAATCATCTGGCCTGGATTTCACCAGCAAAATCGTGGACCATCCACCCAGGCCAGATAAGGCTATCTAACAGTTAACGTGTTTATGCAGAAATTAAAGTGCAGGAAGGTTAATAGCAAACTGTGTAGAAGGATTCATTCTCCACGAACGGAAGGATCTTCTGATCTGTAAAGGCACTTGAGGAGTTATCTCAAACTCTATATTCTGCAATGATGATTATAGCAGGTCTTATCAGTGACGACAGGCAGTGTAACAACTAGTTACCAGCAGCAACGGCTAGTCCGCTTCTGACGGAAATATGACAGCTGTGAATCCTTATCACAACTGCCATATTGGGGGCAATTGTTAGCGCATGAATTTTATGCTAAGGATCATATATCCTGAGACTAGGCATGGATCACGGATGCTTAAGGGCTGATGCAGAGAGTCTGAGGATCCAGAGTCTGAGGATCACGAGTCTGAGGATCACGAGTCTGAGGATCACGCGTCTGAGGATCACGGGTCTGAGGATCACGAGTCTGAGGATCAGGATCCTTAATAGAACTTATGTTTTGCACGTTTTTAATGTGTAAATGCAGGTAATGGACGTAGTGGACCACTTCTCTACTAGAATCTCGTGGAATATGCTTTTAGGCACGTGCAAATTGAAGAGATAACCGTTAGTGGTGGTCATGGGGTGACTTCCACCTTTATCGGGAAGTTAGTTACTTGATTTTTCTTATCATTTTAAGGGGAAAACGAGCTCAATGAAGGCACAAGTCGTACACACCACACCAAAAACACACAACACTCGAATTCTCTGCAAACACTTAGCGAAAACACACACTTACACTAGAAATTCATTGTATTGAGCTTGTTTTCTTCCGAAGTTGTACAAGGATCACTGCTGTTTTTGCAATATAGTTGGTGATCGGTAGTTTCCATCACCCGAGGTTTTTTATGCCGGAGATCTTCTAAAGATCAAGGGCTTTTTCCTCGTATAAATCTCGGTGTTCATCGTTGATTTCATATACTTGTTGTTCGTACAATTAACCAAGCATCATACCTCACAAAATCAGATTTGGTTGCATTATCCTTGTGTGATTTTTGACCAAAACAGGAGGTATCCTCAGGCTCTGTCACAATGTCAAGTAAGTATCCTTGTTTAAAATTTAAATAAATAGTTAAATGTATACTAAGAAAAGATACTTATCTTGTTTTGGTTGTGTAGGTGCTGGAAAATCTGCCAAAGCTGCTTCAAGGTTCAGTGTCACCGATCTCACCACTGTCAAATCCTCCAAAAGAAAGGTCCCTACTAGCCCGACAGCCTCAATCCCCAAGGCACCCCTCAAAGGGAAGTGAATCAAGAAGAGAAAGACTTCCGAGGCTGAGGATTTGCAGGGTCTACCCTTAATTTGCCACCAGTTCCTCGAGTACTTCAATGAGGTAAGGATCACTGTCTCTGCTTGTATATCCTGCTGATCTAAGGATCACTTGCTCTTGAACTGCTTTATCCTTTTCTTTTGCAGAAATTTGCTGAGATCGAGGATTACGTCGGCCATGTTGAGGATCAAGATAAGAAGATTGCCGATCTCCAGCAGGTTGCTGTGCTCAAGGATCTTGCACTTGCTGATCTTCAGAAGGAACTCCAGGATACCAAGCAGAAGATGGCTAAGGTGCTGGTTAACTTTGACTATGAAAGGCAGGAGATCACAGATGATGCTAAAGTTTCTGCCGCCATAGCAATGTACAAAACCAAGCTTCAAATGGCCTTGGAAGCTCAGGATCCTACCTTTGACAAAAGTAGCTGGGAAATTGAAGAATGGAAGGCAAGGCTGGCTGAATTGGGTGATGAAGAAGAGGCTGAGGAGATTCTGGCAATTGAGGCTAGTGGCAGCGGGTTGAAGGATAAAGCTGAGGATGCAGCGGCTGGTGGTGATGATAATGCAGCAAAGGTGTAGGCTGCACAATTGGGCGATGATGGATATATGTGCTAAGGCCGGAGCCCAATTTTTTAGTTTGATGGTTGTGATGTTTAAAACAATTTCATGGTTTGTACTTTGAACAATAGGTTTTAGGATTAAGGATCATGTATGATCCTTTGGACAATAGGCAGGATTGCAATTGGTGGAGGGATCCTCTGTTTGGGGGATGAAGCCATTGTGATCCTACCGCCTTTATATTCCTGCACTACCTTTGAACTCATTATCATGGACACCCTTTACCTACCCCAGCGGACGGGCCACGTTTTGCTGGTAGAAGCTCGGGTAGGTAATTTTGACAACCTTTAAAGGGTTAGCCTTATGTTAATAAATAAAAACTTAACCTTTTGTCGCTTATCTTGTGTTATTATCCTCTTTAGTATGTTACTTCCCAATTGTTGTAATGTTCATTCTGTTTATACTTATCAAGCCTTGAAAAATTAGAAAAGATATCCAAAAAGTTTAGGATATGAACAAGGATCACATATCCCATAACCGATAAGTTTTAAAAAGTGATATGATTTAAGAAATACAAGTTCAGTTGTCAAGTATAAGGGTTATTTAAAAGAATATTGAATAAAATCAAAAGAGTTAAGGATCATACATGAGGATCCAAGTTAGAATCCTAACCATAATAAGGATAACTATAAGATAAACCTTAGAGTGAAATAAGGATCAAGGATCCCTAGCTGCCTATCTTCAAGGACCTGAAATAGAGCATAACTTGGGACTAAGCCAATATAAGAAAAGAGTTAGCAACTGGGGACAAGCCCAAGGATAACTGGGGACAAGCCCAAGGATAACTGGGGACAAGCCCAAGGATCGTGTGTAAACTGGAGTATGGCCCTAACTGGCGACTATCCAAACTTAGTGACATGAAGATGCCAAAACCTTAGCTAACGTGAAAACGTTAGAAACCTTAGCTAACGTGAAAACGTTAGAAACCTTATGACCGGATGTATGGTACGTCTACCATTATACGTAGGATCCTAAGCATAGCCAGAACAATGGAATTATCAGCCCCTAGAACGAGTACTGGTCCCAAAGCCTTGAACTATACCAGGATCATCGTGCGCTACAGGCGGAATCTGGGGACAAGCCCAAATAACTGGGGTTAAACCCAAAGGACGGATTGCTTCTGTGGATAACCAACGTTGTGCTAAAGATACCTGAACTTTCAAAACTTGAACTCACGTGAGAGATGGATAAAGGATCCATGATCCTTATCCTTATATGAGTAAATAAAGAAATGAAATAGTTCAAGATTAGGATATTACCTGAGTAAGGATCACCGATACTTTGAGGATCCTTTAAGGATATCCCTTTCCTAAGGATCACCTATTCCATAAGGATCCTGCTTATATGAAATATTTCTTCAAGTGGACAGCATTCCAAGCTCTTGGTAGCAAATCACCTTCCATGGTTAGCAATCTATATGCCCCCTTTCCTGCTTCAGCTTCAATCAAATAAGGGCCTTCCCATTTTGGAGCCAATTTTCCATCAGCAGGATTGGTGGTATTCTGAAATGCTTTCCTTAACACCATATCTCCAACTTGAAACCTCCTGATCCTGACATTTTTGTTGTAAGCACCAGCCATTCTTTGTTGATAACTGGCCATCCTTATCCTAGCCATATCCCTGATTTCTTCAATAGTATCCAGGTCTTGAGCCAAGTTTTCATCATTTTCCTCAGGATCACGGGTACTTGTTCTAGCAGTAGGAACCACCATTTCTGTTGGGATCACTGATTCTGCCCCAAACACCAAAGAGAATGGTGTTTGACCAGTAGCATTCTTGGGGGTTGTCCTATCAGCCCAAAGCACATAGGGTAGTTCTTCTGCCCATTTCCCTTTCTTGGATCCAAGCTTTTTCTTCAAATTGTTGATGATGATCTTATTGGATGATTCTGCTTGGCCATTAGCTTGTGGGTGGACTAGTGTTGATGTTATCATCTTAATCCCCCAGCTGTCACAAAAGTTAGTGGTTCTGCCCCCAATAAATTGGGAACCATTATCACATATAATCTCAGAAGGAATTCCAAATCTAGTTATAATATTTCTTTTAATGAAGGATATAACTTCCTTTTCTCTAACTTGGGCAAAAGCTTCAGCCTCTATCCACTTGGAGAAGTAATCAGTCATAGCTAGCATGAATACTTTTCCACCAGGTGCCTTAGGGAGCTTACCAACTATATCCATACCCCATCTCATAAATGGCCAAGAGGAGGATATAGGATGCAACAATTCAGCTGGTTGATGAAGGATATTGCTGTGTCTCTGGCAAGGATCACATCTTCTGGCATACTCCACAGCATCTTTCTTCATGGTTGGCCAGTAGTATCCTGTCCTCAGGATCCTTGAGAATAAAGCCCTGCCCCCAGTGTGGTTTCCACAATCTCCTTCATGGAAGTCTTTTAAAACTTCTTGAACTTCAGGATCCTCAATGCATCTCAAGTATGGTCCTGCAAGAGATCGTCTATACAACATATTATTTATAATTGTGAATTGAGATACCTTAGATTTGAAAGCCCTAGGGTTTTCTCCTGTAGGAATCTCTCCATGTTGTAAGTATCTCATAATTGGTGAGATCCATGATCCTGATCCTGAATAGGATTGAGTATCCTCACTAGGGATAACTGCCGAGTCATTTCCTATCTCCATAGCCTCGTGATCCTCGATAGCCGGGGTTAGGATATGGATAATAGGAATCTTGATATCCTCCGGGATCTTCAAGGATGATCCTAAGTTAGCCAATGCATCAGCTTCTGTATTTTCTTCCCTTGGTACCTGTGACAAACTAAAGGAAACAAAAGATAGTGCCAAACTTTTGACTATCTCCAAATACTTGGTTAGCTTTTCACCTTTAACAGAATATGATCCATTAAAGTGGTTTGTAATCAACAGAGAATCTACGTGTACCTCAAGATACCTGATCCCCATATGCTTTGCAATTTGTAAACCAGCAATTAGGGCTTCATATTCAGCCTCATTGTTAGTGGTTTGGAACTCACAAGCTATAGAATGGGGTATTATGTCCCCCTGTGGCGATTTTAGTAGTATTCCAAGTCCTGTGCCTTTGATATTTGAGGATCCATCAGTATAAAGTATCCAAGGATCCTTAGTCTCTTCTAGCTGCTGGACTTCTAGCTCAGCTTCTTCTTGTAAATCACTACTGAAATCAGCCACAAAGTCAGCTAATGCTTGGGATTTGATGGCTGTCCTAGGCTCATATCTTATATCATATGCACTCAATTTCACTGCCCACTTAGCCATCCTTCCTGACATCTCTGGTTTCCTGAGGACATTCTTAATTGGAAAATTAGTTTTAACAATGATAACATGAGTTTCAAAATAATGTCTTAACTTGGTAGATGCCATTATTAATGCAAGAATAAGCTTTTCAAGGTGTGAATACTTGGATTCGGCATCAAGTAAACTTTTACTTACATAATAGACAGGATGTTGTGTACCTTCATGATCCTTAACAAGGACCGCACTTACTGCTTTTGAGGATACTGCAAGATACAAGGATAACACATCGCCTTTTTCTGGTTTCATCAAAGCCGGGGCCGAGGATAGGTAATCTTTGAGGGCTTTTAAAGCATTTTCATGCTTCTCCGTCCACTCAAATTTCTTGTTCTTCCTTAGGATATCATAGAATTCTTTACACCTCTCGGAGGACTTGGATATAAATCTGTTCAAGGCTGCTATCCTTCCTGTTAGCCTTTGAACATCCTTGGCATTGACCGGAGATTTGATATTCACTATTGCTTTGATCTGTTCCGGGCTAGCTTCAATGCCTCTCTTAGTCACCATGTATCCTAAGAATTTACCTGCTTTAACACCAAAATGACATTTTAAAGGATTAAGCTTCATATTATATTTGTCAAGGATATCAAATGCTTCCTCCAAATCCTTTAGGTGATCCTCAGCTCTTATGGATTTTACCACCATATCATCTATGTAAACCTCCATAGTTTGTCCGATCTGATCCTTGAACATCATATTCACCAGCCTTTGGTACGTTGCACCTGCATTTCTCAATCCGAACAGCATAGCAATATAGCAATATATACCAGTTGGAGTCATGAAGGCTGTATCCTCTTGGTCGGATGGTTCCATTTGGATTTGTTGAAATCCAGATGAAGCATCCATAAAAGTTAACAGTTCATGACCCGCGGTTGCATCCACCATGGAGTCAATGTGGGGTAAAGGGAAAGGATCCTTGGGACATGCCTTATTTAAATCGGTAAAATCGACACATACCCTCCACTTTCCGTTTTTCTTTTGAACAACAACCACATTGGCCAACCATCTTGGATACTTGACCTCTCTAATCATACCTGCCCGGAGCAATTTCTTTACCTCTTCCTGGATAATGGCATTCCTTTCTGGTGCAAACTTCCTTCTCCTTTGATGGATTGGTTTGAAGGATCTGTCAATGCCGAGCTTGTGAGTGATAACATCTTTGGATATACCAGTCATATCTTCATGTTTCCATGCAAAGGTAGTCTTTCTCCTTTTGAGGAAGGATATGAGGTCTTCTTTCATTTCGCCAAGGATCCCTGATCCGATATAGATTTTGGATTCAGGATCATCGGGATCCATGAGGATTTCTACCACATCCTGCTCTCTGGCCTCCAAGACATTCCTTGGAGGATACCTTGATTGCTATTGCTCCCTTGACTTCGAGGCTGGTTTCATCGATGAAGTGTAGCAATTCTTAACCTCCTGCTGATCACTATCAATCTTTACTATTCCCCAAGGACTAGGGAGCTTCACACATTGATGGTAAGTAGACGGGACTTCTTTCATATCGTGTATCCAGGGCCTGCCAAGGATAACATTACAACAAGATAAACAGTCAATAACACAAAATTTTTGATAAGAGTGTAAGCCTTCAATATATATTGGGAGTTTAATGTCCCCCAGGGTGTTCTTAGTTTCGCCACTAAATCCCACGAGCACGGAGGATCTTGGTATGATCTCTGATTCAGGAATACCCATCTTCTTTAGAACATCAAGCTGGATAATGTTCACTGAACTTCCTCCGTCTATAAGGATCCTGCGGACAAAATGGTTAGATATAAAAAGAGTAATAACTAAACCATCGTGATGAGGATCCTGGATATCAACACGATCCTCTTCATCAAAGGTTATGACTTTTCCTTCGGAGACACTTGATGTTCGAACTGGTCTTTCTCCATTATCCATTTTAGTTTCCTTTGCATGCCTTTTAGCTGCTGAGAAGGATGTGCCACAAATGTCGGATCCTCCAGAAATAAAGTTTATCACTTGTGCATCTGCTGGAGGAGCTGGAGCCTTCTCAGGGATCCTTTCAGGATCCTGAGTCCTTGACTTTTTTCTTCACAACAACTCTTTTAGATGGCCTTTGCTCAACAAGTATCCAATTTCCTTTCTCAATGCAATGCATTCTTCTGTGAGGTGTCCAAAATCTTCATGATATGCACACCACTTTGATTTATCCTTAGTTGCAGTCGGCCTGTCATTCTTTCTTGGCCATCTAGCTTTATCACCTAGGTTCTGCATGGCAAGGATTAGTTCATTGTTATCAACACTAAAGCAATATTCAGAAATTGGAGGATAATCCTCATTATCCTCTTCTTGATCAATAGAATGCACGTTCTGATTATCAGATCTGTTGTAGGATCTGAACTTGTTGTTCTTGAATGAGGATCCTTGCTTATCCTGCTTTGAGGATCCTGTTAACCTCTCCTGGATCCTCTTATCATCCTCTAGCCGGATGAATCTGAGGGCCCGGGTTCTTACCTCATCTAGGTTCCTGCATGGTGTCATAACAAGATCATCATAAAATAACGAATCCCTAAGCAATCCCATTTTGAAGGCCTCAACAGCCGTGGCTATATCTAAGTTGGGAATGTCTAAGGATTCTTTACTGAATTTGGTAATGTAATCCCTTAATGATTCATTATGACCCTGGGTTATCCTATATAAATCACTAGTTAATCGTTCAAATTTTCTACTACAAGAAAACTGATTATTAAACAAGTTAACTAGGTTAGCAAATGAGGTAATAGAATAGGGAGGAAGACTTAGCAGCCATTTGAGAGCTGATCCAGTAAGAGTGGATCCGAATCCTTTGCACAGGCATGCTTCCTTTAACTTTTCTGGGATTGGATTGATCTCCATCCTCTCCCTGTATTGTGCTATGTGTTCTTCAGGATCCGTCGAACCATCATACAGTTTCATTGTAGGCACATGGAACCTCTTGGGTATCTCAGCATCACAGATTGGTGGTGCAAAACGAGATATCTTGTGGCTCCCATCTGCAATCTCTGGAATAGGTTTGACTACTCCCGGAACACTCGAGATCATATCCTTTAGCTTTTGCAATTCTCTGGCCATGGCATGATTGATACCTGGATCCTGCATAAGACCATGGTTAGTAGTATGAGAATTATTAAAAGTGTTACCTCCCATTGGATTCAAGTTAGGAAGAATGGAGGTTAATCCATATTGTTGAGACTCTGGAATGATCGAGGGACCAGTAGAGGCATTGGTCTGCATTGGAATAAAATCTCCTTGATGGACATCTGAACTTCCTGTTTGCAAACTCCTCAAGGATCCTGGCATCTGGAAGGATCCCTGAAACTGGGATGATCCTTGAACAAAGGAGGATCCTTGAACCTGGGATGATCCTGGAAAGAAGGAGGATCCTTGAACCTGGGATGATCCTGGAACGAAGGAGGATCCTTGAACCTGGGATGATCCTGGAACGAAGGAGGATCCTTGAACCTGGGATGATCCTGGAACGAAGGAGGATCCTTGAACCTGGGATGATCCTGGAACGAAGGAGGATCCTTGAACCTGGGATGATCCTGGAACGAAGGAGGATCCTTGAACCTGGGATGATCCTGGAACGAAGGAGGATCCTTGAAACTGCTGCATTCCTGAATATCCTCCTGTACTCGTGAGGGATCCCATATGCTGAGGATAGGATCCCGCTGGCTGGAAATATGAACCTAGTGCCTGGGTCATAGCTGTTGTTCCGTAGTGCACTCCTTTTGGTCCACCCGCATATTGAATGTCTGGAACCACTGACGGCTGAGAAGTGATCACCGGAGTATCAAAATTCAAAGATCTGGGCATCAGTGGGGAACGATCCTCTGCCGTTTTCTTCTGTTTCTTAATTTCCTCAATCTCCCGAAGGATCCTTTCGTTGGTCTTATCCTGCTCTTGTGCATGATTCCTCATCTGCAAAATCAAGGCATAGAGATCATTAGTAGTAGGATTAGTTGAAACAGAAGAAGTAGGTGGTTTTGAGAAAATGGGAGTCGGTTTCTTCGCAGCATTCTCAGTATTCTTCTGGGATCCAGAAGGTGGTGGAGGCAAAGGAGGAACGCCGTGTGAGGAAGTGAATGAGGGCATCAAGTTTGAAGCATTCTTCGATGAGGAAGCCATCTGTTTGGTTGTAGTGAACCGAATTAAGCACAGAAATGCGTATTTTCTTAAGGACGAAGCACCAATTGCCCCACGGTGGGCGCCAAACTGTTTTGGTCAGAAAATCTGATGAGGATATTGCAACCAAACTCTTTGTTTAGGGGAATGATGCTTCAAATATGTAACAGCGACGAGGATCACTTCAATGTAAAATGCACAAACGACACAAAGATTTATACGGGGAAAAAGCCCTTGATCAAGAGTTGATCTCCGGCACAAAAAACCCCGGGTGATGAAAACTACCGATCACCAAGCTCAAATAAATGAATGAATGTTTACAACTTCGGATAGTAACGAGCTAGGTACAAGGATCACTACGGTGGAATGTGTAAAAAGTGTATGTAATTGCTAAGTGTTTGAATGAGAGCTTGTAAGAGAGCTTGTATGAGTGTGTGTAACTGCAAAAAATGACTAAGTGTTTTCTACTAGCTCGTTACTCCCTTTTTAAAATAGAAATAACCACCTAAACTAACTATCCGACTTTCGTGCCAAGCCTCCACGTTCTCCATAACGTCTATTTTTGGTCAAGCACGTGCAGAATAGTTTAGGAATATTCTCCAGGAATGTCGCCTAGACTTGGTCAAGCTTAATATACCTGCGAGATGCTACAAAACATAAGTAAACAATCGTCAGTACGAGGATCCTTAAAGTGATCCATGATCCTGATCCTGAAGCTCTTCTGAGGATCACCACCTGTCACAGAAGTAAGGATCACTAATTAGGATAACGAATAAGGATCACTAATTGTTAGAAAATCCTCCCCTAACATCAGGATCAGGAGGTTTCAAGTTGGGGATATGGTATTAAGGAAAGCATTTCAGAATACCACCAATCCTGCTGATGGAAAATTGGCTCCAAAATGGGAAGGCCCTTATTTGATTGAAGCTGAAGCAGGAAAGGGGGCATATAGATTGCTAACCATGGAAGGTGATTTGCTACCAAGAGCTTGGAATGCTGTCCACTTGAAGAAATATTTCATGTGAGTAGGATCCTAGGGGCACAGATGATCCTCACGATAGGGATATCCTTAAAGGATCCTCAAAGTATCGGTGATCCTTACTTAGGTAATATCCTAAACTTGAATTATTTCATTTCTTTATTTTCTCATATAAGGATAAGGATCATGTATCCTTTATCCATCTCTCACGTGAGTTCAAGTTTTGAAAGTTCAGGTATCCATAGCATAATGTTGGTTATCCGCAGAAGCAATCCGTCCTTTGGGTTTAACCCCAGTTATCCGGGCTTGACCCCAGTTCCGCCTGTAGCGCACGATGATCCTGGTATAGTTCAAGGCATTGGGACCAGTACTCGTTTTAGGGGCTGATAATTCCATTGTACTGGCTATGCTTAGGATCCTACGTATAATGGTAGACGTACCATACATCCGTTCCTAAGGTTTCTAACGTTTTCATGTTAGCTAAGGTTTCTAACGTTTTCACGTTAGCTAAGGTTTTGGCATTTTCATACCACTAAGTTTGGATAGTCGCCAGTTAGGGCCATACTCCAGTTTACATACGATCCTTGGGCTTGTCCCCAGTTATCCTTGGGCTTGTCCCCAGTTATCCTTGGGCTTGTCCCCAGTTATCCTTGGGCTTGTCCCCAGTTGCTAATTCTTATCTTATGTTGGCTTAGTCCCAAGTGATGCTCTATTGCAGGTTCTTGAAGATAGGCAATTAGGGATCCTTGATCCTTACTTTATTCTAAGGTTTATCTTATAGTTATCCTTATTAAGTTTAGGATCCTAACTTGGATCCTCAGGTATGATCCTTAACTATTTCTAATTCAATTCATTATTTATTTGAATGACCCTTGTACTTGACAACTGAACTTGTGATTCTTAAACCATATCACTTTTTAGGACTTATCGGTTATGGGATAGGTGATCCTTGATCATATCCTAAGCTTTTTGGATATCTTTTTTAATTTTTCAAGGATTGATAAGTATAAACAGAATGAACATTACAACAGTTGGAAAGTAACATATTGAAAAGGATAACAACACGAGATAAGCGACAAAAGGTTAAGTTTTTATTTATAAACAAAAGACTAACCCTTAAAGGTTGTCAAAATTACCTACCCGAGCATCTACCAGCAAAACGTGGCCCGTCCGCTGGGGTAGGTAAAGGGTGTCCACGATAATAAGTTCAAAGATAGTGCAGGAATATAAAGGCGGCAGGATCACAATGGCTTCATCCCCCAAACAGAGGATCCCTCCACCGATTGCAATCCTGCCTATTGTCCAAAGGATCATACATGATCCTTAATCCTAAAGTCTATTGTTCAAGTACCAACCATTAAATTGTTTTAAACATCACAACCACAAAAAACTACCACCAAACTAAAAAATCGGGCTCCGGCTATGTCTAGAAGTTTCTATCACCGCCCAATCATGCAGCCTAAGCCTTCGCTGCATCATCATCCCCTCCAGCTGCGGTATCCTTCGTCAGATCCTTCCCACTGCCACTTGCTTCAATCGCCAAGACCTCAGTAGCCTCCTCCTCATCATCCTCAAGATCAGCCAACCTTGCCTTCCAACCCTCAACATCCCAGCTGTTTTTGTCAAAGCTAGGATCTTGAGCTTCCTGGGCCATCTTCAATTTTGTCTGATACATCGTAATGGCGGCAGAGACCTTAGCATTTTCAATGAGGTCATGCTTCTCATAGTCAAGGTCGATCAGAAGTTTGGCTGTCTTAGTCTTCTCATCTAGGAGTTCCTTCCGAAGATCAGCAAGTGCAAGGTCCTTGAGCACGGCAACCTGTTGGAGGTCAGCAATTTTCTTGTCCTGCTCCTCAACATTCCCCACGTAATCCTCAATCTCAGCAAATTTCTGCGAAGAAAAGGATAAAGCAGTTCAAGATCAGGTGATCCTCATACGAGTAGGATACCTAGGCAGAATAAAGGATCCTTACATCATTGAAGTATTCAAGGAACTGGTGGCGGATAAGTGGTAGACCTTGAAGATCCTCAGCATCAGAAGTTTTCCTCTTCTTGACACTCTTTCCTTTAGTGGGTGCCTTTGGAATGGAAATGCTAGGACTGGTGGTGGATCTCTTCTTCCTGGATCGTACGACATCAAGGTCAGCCGTGTTGAACTGGGATACAGGCTTGGCAGATTTTCCAGCGCCTACACATTCAAAGCAAGATGAGTATCCTTATCCTATTTCAATTTATTTATTTATTTTAATATTCAAACTATATAACAGGCAGGATACTTACTTGACATGGTAATGGAACCTGAGGATACTTCTTGTGAGTCTTGGGTGTCTATCTTGAATGTCCTTGTTTCAGGATCAAGCTTCCAAAAAGCAGCGAGCCTATCCTTGGTTTCAGGTGATGTGATGATGTGTGAGACGGAAATAGCTGCATGATACAAGACAAAAAGGGTTAGTGATCCTATTACAAAAACAAGACTACTTGGTGATCCTTCTCAGGATCCTCTGTCCTACCATTGGTGGACCACTCCCTTGGTAAATGCTTTCCATCTGGAATGGTATCCCTTCTTTCAAAGAAGAAGCGACGTTTCCAATCTTTGCCATTCTTGGTGACTTTAAGAAGGGGATGTTCTGCACTGGGTTTTCGTTTGAATAAATAACGGTGGGATCCAAAGGTGGTAACATCATACAATTGTGTCAGCTCTGACATGCCTAAATCAATACCCTCCTGTTCGATGATCCTCTCCAGGGTATACAAAACCCTCCAAATCATCGGCATGGCTTGGATGTAAGAGATGCCGGTAAGAGAAAAGAAGGATTGTGTAAATTCTGGGAAAGGATAGGTGTATCCTATAGCAAATGGAGTAACTGGAAAAGCAACCCATGTTTCTGAAACATAGTCACTCAGGACAGTAGGATCGAAGGGTTTGAAAAAGGCATTCGCCGGAAAACGGTGACGGATGTTATCTATTTGTGCATCGTTAAAGCACCATCTCTCATTCGCCGAGTCTTTGCTGATCTTTTGACTTTTCAAAGGGCTATCCTTCTTGTGATCCTTGCCCGGTGAACTTCGGAGCAACATTTTCGAAGTGACGGAGATAAAGATAGAGAAACAGAGTAAGAAGGGAGAAAGAGGAGAAAGAATTACCTGGTTGTTCGTCGACTGAGAATTTAAAGGGAGTCTCTTTCGAATTTGAATGCATAATGATCCTATCTATATCTCTATTTATAATTATGATTCTGCAGGATTGTCACTTCTGTGACGTCATGATCGCAACGGCTAGTTCAATTTTAACGGCTATATATCCGTTAGTTAGTTGCGGATAAGATCAAAGAAAATATAACTCGCTAATTTTACAAATTACTCCTTATATTTTGGGGGCAATTGTTAGGGGAGGATTTTCTAACAATTAGTGATCCTTACACGTTATCCTATTTAGTGATCCTTACTTCTGTGACATGTGGTGATCCTCAGAAGAGCTTCAGGATCAGGATCATGGATCACTTTAAGGATCCTTGTACTAACGATTGTTTACTCATGTTTTGTACTATCTCGCAGGTATAACAAGCTTGACCAAGTCTTGGCGACATTCCTGGAGAATATTCCTAAACTATTCTGCACGTGCTTGACCAAAAATAGACGTTATGGAGAACATGGAGGCTTGGCACGAAAGTCGGATAGTTAGTTTAGGTGGTTATTTCTATTTTAAAAAGGGAGTAACGAGCTAGTAGAAAACACTTAGTCATTTTTCCAGTTACACACACTCGTACAAACGCTCATACAAGCTCTCGTTCAAACACTTAGCAATTTCATACACTTTTTACACATTCCACCGTAGTGATCCTTGTACCTAGCTCGTTACTATCCGAAGTTGTAAACATTCATTCATTTATTTAAGCTTGGTGATCGGTAGTTTCCATCACCCGGGGTTTTTTGTGCCGGAGATCAACTCTTGATCAAGGGCTTTTTCCCCGTATAAACCCTTGTGTTGTTTTATCAATTTTACACTAAAGTGATCCTCATCATCGTTACACATTTTAAGCATCATACCCCGTAATCTAGAGTTTGGTTGCAATATCCTCATCTGATTTTTTGACCAAAACAGGAACATATATCATAAATGTATCATGGGAGATATCCTGAAAGATATCTTGATAAGGATATTAAAATACAACTTACAAATTGTCCAAATAAAAAGGAGAGATCATACCAGAGATTCTTAGAGAATCAATTTCAATCCTCCATTATAAGTTTTTCCCCAGTGCATACTTACAAACTTGGATCCATCCTTTGAACAGTGTAATGTATGTCCCCTGTGTTAGACAAAAACACAAATGTATTTATATTTTGACTCGAATGAATTCCGAATGCCCAAGGGCAGAACCCCTGATATCCTGAAATGAATCCTTAGCATACTGGGGATAAACCCTGATATCTGGGGATAAACCCTAAATTTCATGCGCTACAGGCGAGAGTGTATAAACTCCAATTCTTAGAAAGGTGAAAACCTTTAAACCTTAGAGAGTATGAAAATACTCTTTCGTGAGAGAGGGTGATCAATCCGCATATACCTTTAGGATCCAGGATATAGCCAACAGTAACGAAATTGTCACCCACTTTTACATGAACTGGTCCCGCTACCTTGAACTATACCTAGATTACTTGCGCTTCAGGCGAGGTGTTTAAACCCAATTTGAAAGAAAGGTGAATACCTTTAAACCTTTGAAGGGACCAGGATCCCTTAAACGTGAGAGAGGGGGCCAATCCTCTAATCTTTCGACTTATCCTGAGTATATATCCTGAAGCTATATCCTGAAACATATCCTGCAAAACAATTGTAAACTAGGGTGGGTGTTAGCTTGGCTAACACCCCTCCGATGCCTAAGTCAGTATTGGGTTCAAAATAATAAACAAATATATTTAAAATAAATACCATTCTGAGATAGACATTAAATTCTACTCTTACTTGAAATAGAGCTTTAAATGTACTGCATTCCAGGATCTTGGTAGCATATCCCCTTCTATATTTCTGAGTCGATATGCTCCTTTCCCTGCTTCTGACTCGACTTTATAAGGTCCTTCCCATTTCGGAGCTAGCTTGCCATCGGCAGGATTAGTGGTATTTTGAAAAGCCTTTCTTAGCACCCAATCACCAACTCGAAATCTTCTAGTCCTTTTGTTCTTATTATATGCTCTGGATATTCTTTGTTGATATGCTGCTATCCTTAATCTTGCTACGTCTCTTTTTTCATCTATAGTATCCAAATCCTGACATAAGACTTCAGGATTCTGTTCAGGATCCTGTAGCATAGACCTTGCAGTAGGTATCGTCATTTCTGTTGGAATCATTACCTCCGCTCCAAATACCAAGGAAAGCGGAGTTTGGCCGGTTGCATTCTTTACCGTTGTCCTATCAGCCCACAAAACAAAGGGTAACTCTTCCGCCCATCTTCCTTTTTTGGCTCCAAGCCTCTTCTTTAAGTTACTGACTATTATCTTGTTTGAAGATTCAGCTTGTCCGTTTGCTTGAGGATGTACCGGAGTAGATGTGATCATTTTGATTCCCCAACTTTTGCAAAAGTCAGTGGTCCTTTTGCTTATAAACTGGGACCCATTATCACAAATGATCTCAGCTGGTACCCCAAACCTAGTCAGGATATTCCTCTTTATGAAGGATACTACTTCTTGGTCTCTAACTTGGACAAATGCTTCAGCCTCAACCCACTTGGAGAAATAATCCGTCATAGCTAACATAAATACTTTTCCTCCCGGAGCTTTTGGTAACTTCCCTACTATATCCATCCCCCACTTCATGAATGGCCAAGGGGAAACTACAGGATATAATGGTTCAGCTGGTTGATGTAGTATGTTACTATGTCTTTGACATGCATCACATCTTCGAGCATATTCTGCAGCATCCTTCCTCATCGTTGGCCAATAATATCCTGTCCTTAGCACTTTCGAGAACAATGATCTGCCCCCGGTGTGATTACCACAATCCCCTTCATGTATATCCTGAAGTACTTCTCTGGCTTCAGGATCCTCCAAGCACCTCAAATACGGTCCTGCAAGAGATTTCTTGTACAAAACATTATTTCTAATAGTAAATCGTGATACCTTCATCCTAAACGCCTTAGGATTTTCATTTCCGGGGATGTGTCCTTCTTTGAGATATCTCACAATTGGAGCCGTCCAGGATTTAGGATCCTGTTCAGGATTTTCTGCTTCAGGATCCCGAATACCCGCTACTTCTTTATCCTGAGGATTCGTTGCAGGATATAAGACATGTAATATTGGTATTTGGGTCCCTTCAGGTATCCTGATTGATGATCCCAAATTTGCTAAGGCATCCGCTTCAGCATTATCCTCCCTTGGTACCTGTTCAAGTGTAAAAACATCGAAATATCCTGCTAATTTTGTTGAGAATATCAAGATATTCAATCAATTTCTCACCCTTAACTGCATAGGATCCATTAAAATGGTTAGTAATTAACAAAGAGTCAACATATACTTGCAAATTTTTTATATTCATGTTCTTAGCCAACTCTAATCCTGCAATTAAAGCCTCATATTCTGCTTCATTATTGGTAGCAGGAAATTCACACCTAATAGCCTGGGGTAATATGTCCCCCTGTGGCGATTTTAGTAGTATTCTTAATCCTACTCCTCTTACATTAGATGCACCATCAGTATATAATGTCCAGTATCCTGAGGATTCCCCTAACTGTTGAACTTCTAGGTCTACCTCATCCTGAATGTCACTACTAAAATCAGCCACAAAGTCAGCTAAAGCCTGAGACTTTATGGCATTCCTAGGTTCATATACTAAATCATAAGCACTCAACTTTACTGACCACTTAGCCATCCTGCCTGACATCTCTGGTTTTCTAAGCACATTTTTGACAGGATAATTTGTTTTAACATGAATCCTATGAGTCTCAAAATAATGTCTAAGCTTCGTTGATGCCATAACTAATGCTAGTATCAATTTTTCTAAATGAGAGTACCTAGTTTCAGCATCTAACAAACTTTTACTAACATAATAAACAGGATATTGCTGACCTTCATGGTCTTTTATAAGAACGGCACTTACAGCATTCCCTGATACAGCAAGATATAGGGATAGTGGTTCACCGTTTTCAGGCTTCATCAATAAAGGTGCGGTTGAGAGATATCGTTTCAAATCCTGCAAGGCTGCTTCATGCTTCTCACCCCATTCGAATTTCTTGTTCTTCTTCAGGATATCATAAAAGTCTTTGCATTTTTCTGAGGATCTTGAGATAAATCTATTTAATGCTGCCACTCGCCCTGTTAATCGTTGAACTTTCTTCATATTTGAGGGCGATTTAATATCCAAGATGGCTTTGATCTGTTCCGGGCTTGCTTCTATCCCTCTTTTGGTCACCATATATCCTAGGAATTTTCCTGCCCCCACTCCAAAATGGCACTTAGCAGGATTCAGCTTCATGTTATACTGATCCAGGATATCAAATGCTCCTTTAATATCCTGGAGGTGATCCTGGGCTTTCTTTGATTTCACCACCATATCATCAATATACACCTCCATGGTGTCCCCCAGTTTGTCTTTGAACATCATGTTTACCTATCTTTGGTATGTTGCACCTGCATTTTTCAAACCAAAAGGCATGGCTGTATAACAATAAATACCTGTTGGCGTCATGAAGGCAGTATCCTCCTGGTCAGAAGGCTCCATTTGGATTTGTTGGAATCCTGAGGATGCATCCATGAAGGTCAGCATTTCATGCCCGGCAGTGGCATTTACCATTGCATCAATGTGGGGAAGAGGAAATAGGTCTTTAGGACAAGCTTTGTTCAAGTCTGTGTAGTCTACACAAACTCTCCATTTCCCATTTTTCTTCTGTACCACAACCACGTTTGCTAGCCATCTTGGGAACTTAACTTCTCTGATCATCCTGGACTTCAATAATCTCTCAACTTCCTCTTGGATAATCGTATTCCGCTCAGGAGCAAACTTCCTTCTTTTTTGCTGAACAGGCTTGAATGACTTATCGATTCCAAGCTTGTGAGTGATAATGTCTTTGGATATGCCTGTCATATCCTCATGCTTCCATGTAAACGTTGACATCCTGCATTTCAAAAAGTTAACTAATTGTTCTTCAATATCCTGAGGGATATTGGTCCCTACGAGCACCGAAATATCAGGATTATTCTGGTCCAGGATAATTTTCTTCACATCCTGCTCCGGATTTTCCACGATATCCTGGGCCCGCGTCTTTAATTGCTATGCTGCACTAGGCTTGGTTGAGGATTTCATCGAGGATGAGTAGCATTCTTTCGCCTCCTGCTGATCACTATCAACTTTAACAACTCCCCAAGTGGTAGGTATCTTGATGCATTGGTGATATGTTGATGGCACAGCCTTCATATCGTGAATCCACGGTCTTCCTAGTATGATGTTATAGCAGGATAGAGAATCCATCACACAGAAACGTTGTATCGAGTTGACTCCTTCAACGTATACTGGCAACTTTATCTCTCCCACTATGTTTCTAGCCTCTCCACTCCTTCAACGTACAAAATGGTTAGCCACATATAATGTTATTACCAGAGCATCATGGTGAGGATCCTGGACAGTATCCCTATCATCAGCATCAAATGTGATCACTTTGTCAGTTGTGAGGGTAGTCATCCTGACAGGTTTGTCTCCCCTTTCGGCCTTAGCTTCTTTTGCATGTCTCTTTGCTGCCGAATACGAAGTCCCACAAATGTCGGATCCTCCCGAAATGAAGTTGATTATCTTGGCATCCGCGGGAGGTGATGCTGCTCGCTCAGGATCCTTCTCAGTATCCTGACCCTTATTCTTCTTTCTTCCCAAGAGATCTTTCAGATATCCCTTGCTTAGAAGATAGCTTATTTCTTTCCTTAAAGCGATGCAATCCTCAGTCATATGTCCGAAATCTTCGTGGAAAGCACACCATTTTGATTTGTCTTTCCAATCGGCCTTTTGTTGATTCTTTCGAGGCCATCTAGCCTTGTCTCCTAGACCCTGCATGGCATACATCAATTCAGGAATGTTAACAGAAAAGCAATATTCAGATAATTCAGGATACTCTTCAGGATCCTCATCTTCGACAGCATTCACTCTCTTGCTTTCACTTCTACCATATGGCTTAGGCCGATATGATTTGAATGAGGATTCTGACTTCCTGTTAGTTGACTCATAAGTGTTACATGAGTTCATCCTTTCTTGCATCTTTCTGTCATCCTCCAACCGAATATATCTTAGGGCCCTGTTCCGAGCTTCATCCAAGTTCCTGCATGGGTTCATTACAAGGTCTTGATAAAATTGAGAATCTTTTTGCAACCCCATCTTGAAAGCTTGCACAGCTGTTGCCATATCCAGGTGAGGAATGTCCAGGGATTCCCGGCTGAACTTGTTCACATAATCCCTAAGGGATTCTTGAGGTCCCTGTGTTATCCTGTAGAGATCACTTGTTAATTTTTCAAAGCTTCTACTACAAGAAAACTAACTATTAAATAAATTTACTAAGTGATCAAAAGATGTAATCGAATGCGGAGGAACATTCAAGAGCCATTTCAAGGCTGATCCTGTTAAGGTTGAACCAAAACCCTTGCACAAGCAGGCTTCCTTGAGATCCGGAGGGATAGGGTTAATCTCCATTCTTTCCCTATACTGAGCAATATGCTCCTCAGGATTCGTAGTTCCGTCATACAGCTTCATGTTGGGGGTTTGAAATCTCTTTGGGATCTCAGCATCACAGATAGGATATGCAAAACGAGATATCTTATGGCTGTCTTGGGATACTTCCGGGATCGGCTGGACCACCCCAGGTACACTGGATATCATGTCCTTCAGCTTCTGAAGTTCCCTAGTGAGTGCTGATGTTACACCTGTATCCTGCAAAGATCCAGTATTGTTAGTAGCATGAGTATTATTATTATTTGACACGTTACCCGTTGGAGGACTTTGCCCATATCCTGAAGCATATTATGAGCTCCTCATGGTTGACATCCTGACCGAGGAGGGTATCTCAGGAGTATGATTCTGCGGGAGGCTGGGCACAATATTCCCCCTGTTATCCTCAGTATACACAGCTGAACTAAAGTTCAAAGTCCTGGGTTGCAATGGAGTGACAATATCCTCAGCAGATCTACTCGAGCCAGACTTCAGGAGTTGTATTTCCCTCAATAGCATTTGGTTTGTTTCCTGTTGCTGCCTCATTTGTTCCTGCACACTTCCAAATAAGGTTAAAATTTCATCGTTAGAAGCTAGAACGGGAGCAGATTCCTGAACACTGCGGGTAGGGATAATATCCTGAGGTCGTGTAGAGGCTGGCATCCTTGGAGGAGGTGGTGGAAGCACCGAACCGGTAGTAGCAGAAGTCATAGCAGACACAGTAGAGGAACTCATGTTTGATCTTGAGGCCATTATGGACAATGTGGCAAAAAGTTTTGAAAATAGAAAACCGATTAGCGATTTGACAAAAAATTTTAGTAAAGAGAGCACCACTTGCCCCACGGTGGGCGCCAAATTGTTTTGGTCAAAAATTACCGAAGCAATTAAGTGATCAAATTAGTAAAGTGAGGTAGTGTGCTAAAATGGGTGTTGAAAATATGCTGGTTAAGTTGTTTATGAAAACAGATTTCAGGATACGGCTCAGGATATTGAGCTGTATCTACGAACAAACAATGAACAAACAATGAGCAAAAAATAAAGTAAACGACACGAGATGTACGAGGAAAGCCCTTGATCAATCTAGATCGCCGGCATAAAACCTCGGGAGCTGACAATCGCAGCTGCCTTGTTCTTCTTATTGCTTAAACTTCAGGATACAGTGCAGGATATAGACCAGATCGCTATGTGTTACAAGGTTTTTGTGTGAGAGTGAAAGCTTGCTAGAGAGCGAGTGTTAGAGTGTAATGAGTGCGAAAAGTGATGTCCTATTCGATCTGGTATACCCACCTATTTATAGTAATGAATTACAAACAATAATCCCTACAAATATGGGGTACTCCGAATATTCCATTGTGAACGTTATTGACCGAGTAATACGGCTTCAACGTCTTCATTTGAACGACTTGGACCGAGTCTTCTGCGGAATGAGTCTTTGTGAACGTTGATAGCTTCTAACCCACGTACCTGCACATAATCCGTTAGTAATCCTGAGGATACCATTCAGGATGTTACCAATATCCTGAATCAGCATCCCGGATGTAAACAGATACTATATAACCAAGATATATGTCAAGATATTTTCCAGGATATGGGCTCAGAATTTCACCCATATAACCAAGATATATGTCAAGATATTGCTTTAAATCCTGTAGGGCCGCTTCATGCTTCTCACCCCATTCGAATTTCTTGTTCTTCTTCAGGATATCATAAAAGTCTTTGCATTTTTCTGAGGATCTTGAGATAAATCTATTTAATGCTGCCACTCGCCCTGTTAATCGTTGAACATCCTTCATATTTGAGGGTGATTTAATATCCAAGATGGCTTTAATCTGTTCCGGGCTTGCTTCTATTCCTCTTTTGGTCACCATATATCCTAGGAATTTTCCTACCCCCCCCCCTCCAAAATGGCACTTAGCAGGATTCAGCTTCATGTTATACTGATCCAGGATATCAAACGCTCCTTTAATATCCTGGAGGTGATCCTGAGCTTTCTTTGACTTTACCACCATATCGTCGATGTACACCTCCATGGTGTCCCCCAGTTTGTCTTTGAACATCATGTTTACCAATCTTTGGTATGTTGCACCTGCATTTTTCAAACCAAAAGGCATAGCTGTATAACAATAAATACCTGTTGGTGTCATGAAGGCAGTATCCTCCTGGTCAGAAGGCTCCATTTGGATCTGTTGAAATCCTGAGGATGCGTCCATGTAGGTCAGCATTTCATGCCCGGCAGTGGCATCTACCATAGCATCAATGTGGGGAAGAGGAAATGGGTCTTTAGGACAGGCTTTGTTCAAGTCTGTGTAGTCTACACAAACTCTCCATTTCCCATTTTTCTTCTGTACCACAACCACGTTTGCTAGCCACCTTGGGAACTTAACCTCTCTGATCATCCTGGACTTCAATAATCTCTCAACTTCCTCTTGAATAATTGTATTCTGCTCAGGAGCAAACTTCCTTCTTTTTTGTTGAACAGGCTTGAATGATTTATCAATTCCAAGCTTGTGAGTGATGACGTCTTTGGATATGCCTGTCATATCCTCATGCTTCCACGCAAACGTTGACATCCTGCATTTTAAAAAGTTAATTAACTGTTCTTCAATATCCTGAGGGATATTGGTTCCTACGAGCACCGAAATATCGGGGTTATCCTGGTCCAAGATAATTTTCTTTACATCCTGCTCTGGATCCTCCATGATATCCTGGGCCCGCATCTTTAATTGCTACGCTGCACTAGGCTTGGTTGAGGATTTCATCGAGGATGAGTAGCATTCTTTCGCCTCCTGCTGATCACTATCAACTTTGACAACTCCCCAAGGGGTAGGTATCTTGATGCATTGGTGATATGTTGATGGCACAGCTTTCATATCGTCAATCCACGGTCTTCCCAGTATAATGTTATAGCAGGATAGAGAATCCATCACACACAAACGTTGTATCGAGTTGACTCCTTCAACGTACACTGGCAACTTTATCTCTCCCATGTGTTTCTAGCCTCTCCACTGAACCCAACAAGCACGGTAGACTTTGAAGTGATATCCATTGGAGATACATTCATTCTTTTCAGCGTCTCTAGTTGGATTATGTTGACGGGGCTTCCATTATCAACCAATATCTTGCGTACAAAATGGTTAGCCACATATAATGTTATTACCAGAGCATCATGGTGAGGATCTTGGACAGTATCCCTGTCATCAGCATCAAATGTGATCACTTTGTCAGTTGTGAGGGTAGTCATCCTGACAGGTTTATCTCCCCTTTCGGCCTTAGCTTCTTTTGCATGTCTCTTTGCTACCGAATACGAAGTCCCACAAATGTCAGATCCTCCCGAAATGAAGTTGATTATCTTGGCATCCACGGGAGGTGATGCTGCTCGCTCAGGATCCTTCTCAGTATCCTGACCCTTATTCTTCTTTCTTCCCAAGAGATCTTTCAGATATCCCTTGCTTAGAAGATAGCTTATTTCTTTCCTTAGAGCAATGCAATCCTCAGTCATATGTCCGAAATCTTCGTGGAAAGCACACCATTTTGACTTATCTTTCCAGTCAGCTTTCTGTTGACTCTTTCGAGGCCACCTAGCCTTGTCTCCTAGACCCTACATGGCATACATCAATTCAGGAATGTTAACAGAAAAGCAATATTCAGACAACTCAGGATACTCTTCAGGATCCTCATCTTCGACAGCATTTACTCTCTTATTTTCATTTCTACCATATGGCTTAGGCCGATATGACTTGAATGAGGATTCTGACTTCCTGTTAGTTGACTCATAAGTGTTAGATGAGTTCATCCTTTCTTGCATCTTTCTATCATCCTCCAATCGAATATATCTAAGGGCCCTGTTTCGAGCTTCATCCAAGTTCCTGCACGGGTTCATTACAAGGTCTTGATAAAATTGAGAATCTTTTTGCAGCCCCATCTTGAAAGCTTGCACAGCTGTTGCAACATCAAGATGAGGAATATCTAGGGATTCCCGGCTGAACTTGTTCACATAATCCCTAAGGGATTCCTGAGGCCCCTGTGTTATCCTGTAGAGATCACTTGTTAATTTTTCAAAGCTTCTACTACAAGAAAACTGACTATTAAATAAATTTACTAAGTGAGCAAAAGATGTAATCGAATGTGGAGGAACATTCAAGAGCCATTTCAAGGCTGATGCTGTTAAAGTTGAACCAAAACCCTTACACAAGCATGCTTCCTTGAGATCCGGATCCGCAGTTCCATCGTAAAGCTTCATGTTGGGGGTTTGGAATCTCTTTGGGATCTCAGCATCACAGATAGGATATGCAAAACGAGATATCTTGTGGCTGTCTTGGGACACCTCCGGGATCGGCTGGACCACCCCGGGTACACTAGATATCATGTCCTTCAACTTCTGAAGTTCCCTAGTAAGCGCTGATGTCACACCTGTATCCTGCAAAGATCCACTATTGTTAGTAGCATGAGTATTATTATCATTTGACACGTTACCCGTTGGAGGATTCTGGCCATATCCTGAAGCATATCCTGAGCTCCTCATGGTTGACATCCTGACCGAGGAGGGTATTTCAGGAGTATGATTCTGAGGGAGGCTGGGCACAATATTCCCCCTGTTATCCTCAGTATACACAGCTGAACTGAAGTTCAACGTTCTGGGATGTAATGGAGTAACAATATCCTCAGCAGGTCTGCTCGATCCAGACTTCAGGAGTTGTATTTCCCTCAATAGCATTTGGTTTGTTTCCTGTTGCTGCCTCATTTGTTCCTGCACACTTCCAAATAAGGTTAAAATTTCATCGTTAGAAGCTAAAACAGGAGCAGATTCCTGAACATTGCGGGTAGGGATAATATCCTGAGGTCGTGAAGAGGCTGGCATCCTTGGAGGAGGTGGCGAAAGCACAAAACCGGTAGTAGCAGAAGTCATAGCAGACACAGTGGAGGAACTCATGTTTGATCTTGAGTTCATTATGGACAATGTGGCAAAAAGTTTTGAAAATAGAAAGCCGATTAGCGATTTCATAAAAAAATTTAGTAAAGAGAGCACCACTTGCCCCACGGTGGGCGCCAAATTGTTTTGGTCAAAAATTACCGAAGCAATTAAGTGATCAAATTAGTAATGTGAGGTAGTATGCTAGAAAGTGTGTAGAAAATATGCTTTTTGAGTTATTTAGAAAATCAGTATTCAGGATACGGCTCAGGATATTGAGCTGTATCTATGATCAAACTATGAGCAAAAGTAAAGTAAATGACACGAGATGTACGAGGAAAGCCCTTGATCAATCTAGATCGCCGGCATAAAACCTCGGGAGCTGACAATCGCAGCTGCCTTGTTCTTCTTATTACTTCAAACGTCAGGATACAGTGCAGGATATAGACCAGATCGCTAAGTGTTACAATGCCTTTGTATGAAAGTGAGAATTGCTAGAGAGCAAGTGTTAGAGTGTAGCGAGTGTGAATGTGATGTCCTATTCGATCTGGTATACCTACCTATTTATAGTAATGAATTACAAACAATAATCCCTACAAATACGGGGTACTCCGAATATTCCATTGTGAACGTTATAGACCGAGTAATACGGCTTCAACGTCTTCATTTGAACAACTTGGACCGAGTCTTCCGCGGAATGAGTCTTTGTGAACGTTGATAGCTTCTAACCCACGTACCTGCACATAATCCGTTAGTAATCCTGAGGATACCATTCAGGATGTTACCAATATCCTGAATCAGCATCCCGGATATAAACAGATACCATATAATCAAGATATATGTCAAGATATTTTCCAGGATATGGGCTCAGAATTTCACCCATAACACCATCCATGATTGGAACTCCAGGCCTTCATGGTTTTTGATCTCCAAACATCTTCCAAGATTGGAATTTCCATATTTCTTTCAATAAATGCTTCAGAAATGAAAATTGAGATTAACCTTGGATATGGCAGATGAGAGGTTATTTTTCCATTTCTGGTGATGATTGATCTTTTTAGAAGATTAAAAATTTCTGACCCATAATCAATTTTTAACACATTTATGAGTCAAAACATGATTGTCAGAATAGCTTGACTGATTTGATCAGTTCCTCCTATCTTTGAGGTGAGACATTTGTTTAGCACTTCCATCATCACTTGCCAGATGGCTGGCAATTCACTTCTTCTAATTGCTTCAATTTTGTTGATATCCCTTTTCTTGTAGCCAAGCCCAATGACGAAGCTTATTAAATATTCTCTGCTTGGAGCTTCAGTGTAACCATCAAGAATAGGCAGTTCAAGCCATTCTCTTACTCTTGCAGGGGTTAATGTTACATAAACACTTCCCCATACATGAGCAGACACCTAATTTTCTTCAACTTCATTAAAGGTATGAACAAATTGCTGTAGTAGCCTTTCTGGTATTTCTCTTCCTTTTGTTAGTGCTCCTGAGATTGGACATTTTATGAGATATTCTACCAGAAGTTGACATCTTTTATCATACTCTGAATGCTCTGTATTCATCAGCAGATTGTTTTCCTTCATTGGTAGAAATTCTGCTTCTTCAACAAAAGGTACATCATGTTGAACAATTGGGATGTTGAGGTTTACTTCTGCCATTTTTGATCTTTGTGAGTTAGGGTTTACAATTTAGGTATTTTTGAATTGTAAGTGAGAAACAGGGGATTTTCAGGGTTGAAGTTTTTGTGAGGAAGGTGAGTGATTTTTGAATTTCTGCTAAGTGTGTGTTATATAGGAGTATTTCAGCAGTGTATTGTGGGTGTATGGAGTTTAGGGGATTTTAGAACGTGGCATGTAATGGTGGTTAAGAGCTCATTAAATGTCTTTATAACCGTTAGATCGTGTGATATGAGTTATTGGTTCAGAATGTAACCGTTGGATCGTGGGTATCAAGACATTAATGAGATGATTTATCATGTAATCGTGGTTATGCCTTTTCAATTTGTCCCTTCAATTTGTAGTTTCTTCAATTATTTCTTCACGAACGTGTTGATCTTCAATTTGATTGGAGAAAACTATCGGTTCTATGACACATTTTCTTCTTTGTGGACCCCATTAGATAGGAGGTCCAATCATCTTCCTTCATATGCATCCTCTTTTCTTTGTAAGTCAAAAATTCCCATTCTGATGATGTTATCAGAAATTTAACCTAAATTCTGTTGAACATATGTATTCCCTTTTGTTCTGACTTCTGTTGACATTTTACATGTGGTCAACAGAAGTAAATAGACTTTTCAACAGAATTTCTGAGTTTTCCCCCTAAACTTGTCATCCTCTTCATTTTTTTTTTGTTTTTTGTTTTTTTAGAGATGAGAGGGAATGAGATAGGATCAGAAGACTTACATTTGTATTTCTGGTGATGTCTATGTCTCTTGGAATTTTTCTGATATTTTCTAAATCAGTTTATTATTGAAGTTTTATCAGAAAAAAATTTGGATCTATTCCAGATTTTGTCTTCTGTCATCAGAAACCTTGAGTTTTGAGTCAGAAATTTGATTTCTGATGATCATTTCATTTTTACCCATTTCCCAAAAATATACACCATAAACAGATAATCGAGTAAGCACATAATATTGACATATTAACAGAGAAAAACATGTACAAGCAAAGCAAACAAAACCTAATCAATATCTATGCCTTCACCATGTTCCATTTCCAGGAGCAACAACAGATCAGTTATTAACCCAAAGTTGTGGTTGGTGGGTACAAGCATGCTGAGACCCATGTTTTCTTGAAGTCTCATATCAGCTCTTAGATAACTTGCAGGGATGCCTGCAAAGTCTAGCTGGCTCGTTATTATCATTGTTAGAAAACGAGGATACATTAAGAATGGCTTGCCAACCCACATATTACTTGCAAAATCACTCATTAGATAATGAGAGAAATTGTAAGGTACTTTGAGTACAAGTGCCAGTATAGGCTCCATCAATCTAAGAGATACTTCATGATGATTGATGACCTTCTTTGAAAAGCATGCTCCCATCTGTGTGACCAGATATTGCCATGGCTTGATGAAGCCATGTTTGTTGATTGCTCGTTGTTGGGTTTGTGTGTGATAACCCATTTGTCTCAGGACATCATCCTTCTGAGCCCTTGTGAACATCAAGACGTCATTATCATCATTGAGTTAAAGAGCTGTCCTGATGGTGGCTTCATTTAACACGATTTGTTGATTTAGCACCTCACTCTTGATGACCATCTGTTCCCTGTTCTGATACTCAGATAATGTTGCATTCTTCCAGAAGATTTGAAGAATCTCTGGATGAACACTTATATGAGCAGTGAGGGCATAGCTCAAGTTGCTACTCATGAGCATCTTAAGCACAAATTGACACCCTTCCCACTAAGGACCTTCCAGATCGGTCCTCAATCTAAGGTTATGGTATGGATAAAGAATAAGTGGGAAGCATTCATCTTTGATTGTGACAACCGGTACTTAACGGCTTTTAATTACGTGGTTAACAAAAGTTTAAGCCGATAATAAGTAGTGTTTAAGGCACAAATTAACTTAATTAGGCTCTTGGTATGCCTAGGAACGCTGATCGGACGTTACAGTGCGCGTATGAGGATTTTTGTGAAATCTACTGAATATTAAGCGATAACGAACTGACACCGTACAAACTACTGACAACGCCTACAAATACGAAGTTTATATGTATAACTTATAGTTATGAATGTGGTTTTGCAAAATATTATCCTTTCGAACGACACAAAGCGCAAACGTGAACGGATAACGCGAAAACAGTGACGCACCGACAATCAACGACGAAATGAAGCACCTGACTCGAATTTTGTTTTGATATTAATATATTATGATATATTTAGCTTCGTTTTTTTTAAATTTCATTACCCGTAGTTGAAAACGGATCGAAAAACGAGTTAGAAACGACAGACGGAACATTTTACACGTTTTAATGCGATGACGATCATACGCGTCTAAATACGGTATACCACACAATTTTTAGCGCTTCGGTCCCAAAAAAATTATTTTACGACATTTTACAATGTTCGGGTTACAAAACGGGTCTCGTAGAAATTACGGGCCACTTTAACTTGGGGACTGGGCTTGTGGGCCTCGGGCCCAAGCCCAAAGCCCAAAGCCCACTAATCTAACCTAAGTATAAAAGTGTGGGAAAACCCTACCTCCTCATTCATGTTCAGCCGACACCCATCACTTGTTATGTTTTCCCTCCCAATCTTTTCATTATCTATACCTTATCTACAAGAAAACACACACAGAGAACTTCATCTTCTCCATGGAGAAACCCTAAACCCACCTACTGATTCTCCATATCCACTATCCCTCTCTCTCGATTACTTACAAACAAACACACACACACTTCAACTTCCTGATCCCTCACTCTTCTCCGACAACCACCCCCCTGCTCTCGATTAACCGACCAACCACCACCCTCGGGTGGTGGCTCACGATGGCGAGCAGCGGCAGCAAGAAGCAGAGACAGAGAGAGAGACTGGAGAGAGAAAGAGGGGCGACTGCTCAGCGACGCCGCCGCTGCGGCGGCTGTGACGGCGGTGGTGGTGCCTTTTTGGTCCGTCGAGTTCATAGTAAGACACCCCCTGCCCTTGTTCATTTTATTTCTTTGTTTTTGACTGTTGTTGTTGACGATGAAGATCTTGACGGCGGAGACGAGCTCCGACCGTCGGAGCTCGACAAAGACAGCAGCGGTGGTTATTTCTTTCAGTTTCGAGTTTTTGAGAAATCGGTTCACGACACGAGTCCAAGCTAGTCAACACGGGATTATATTTTGGTTCGGGTGCGGACTCGGTCAAGATCAGGTCAACATGAGGTCAAACGTGGTCAAACGGTCAACCGAGCCAGTTTTGATACTCGGTTCAGCAGACGGTCAATTGTCAGGTCAAAACTTGATCAACGCAAGAGCGGTAAAGTTTAAACGACGTGAAACCTCAAATTATATAGTTATAGATTTTATATTGTTACGCGACCAAGCTCGATCCGATTAAATAACGTTTATACATTAGTTATTATTTACGTTTTGGCGCTTGACGAAATTCCCTATATATTGTTAGTTGACAATTGTTGAATTTTGACAAAAGAACGACAACTTGTGTTGTCGGGGTTATTCCAAAAACAGAGGAAACTCTGTCCGTTTTCCTAAAAATCCGAAACGCTACACGTGATTGTATTCCAAAAACGACATTATCGGAAGAAAAGTATTGTGGTGAAATAAGTATAAAGTATAAACATTTTTGGCGACGTTTTATAACTTATAAAACGAGATTATAACTTTTCGACACACACGAGTTACTAACCAACAAAACCCGAATACTTTTATAAAATAAATATAATCGTTTATATTTATTTCAAACGTCGATTCTTCGTGTAATTTTATAAAATAAATATAATGTTTTATATTTATTACAAGCGTCAACGATATATTGTCGTACCATAAATATATTTATTTTTTCTCATTTTACGAAGACCACAACGAGACTTACTGCTATCACTCTATGCCTTTTATTCACGACGACTAACACGACTTAGTATGTATATATATTTGACTATATACATAAAATATATATTCTAAATCACTCGAAAGCTAAGTCGATCTCGAAACTTATTTTTTTATCCCGATTATAAAAGGGATCAATTAACCATAGAATGGTTATTCTAAAATCAAGATAGCACCTTAATAGAATCGTTTAGTTAACGATTCGGTAGAGCTCGGACACGTAGTTTAGCTACGCTTAAATTAGGAAACTGATACGTTATTCCATGTTAGGAATACTATAGATGCACGCTAGCTAATTCACGTTCTTGGAACGGCACTACGGAATCATGCTAAGCTAGTTTGCACAGGAATATCAAGGTGAGTTCATAACCCCCACTTTTTACGGTTTTACATTTTTATAAATGTTTTCGGGGGTGGAAAGACATGCAAGTTTCGCAAAAGTACTCAATATTTCGATGAACGAAAACTATATATATTTCTAAACCATTTCGCAACAGGATTTCAACGAACTCAAATGGTTTACGAAAATTTCATGCTGAACTTACCGGTTTTTACAACAATACAAGGTTTTCGAAACATGCATGAGTTTAATGACGTGGGCAAAGTCCCAATGTCACTAGGGCTGGATAGTCCACTAGGTCAAAGGCCCAAGGTCACTAGGGCTGGATAGTCCACTAGGGCAAAGGCCCAAGGACATGGGCAAAGACCCAATGTCACTAGGACTGGATAGTCCACTAGGGCAAAGGCCCAATGCCACTAGGACTAGATGGTCAACTACTCACTAAGGGCCGTAGGGTCTCTAGAACTGTACAGTTAAGTCCTCGCTACTATTTGGAACTATAATCGCCTGCTAGTCTACCGTCTTGAGTAAACGGTTTGGCGAGGCACTTGCTAGCACGGGGTGGGTTATAGGCTCATGCGGGCATGTTGTCTTTGTCGTACACGAACATTGATGATTATACAATTTATACAAACACAAGATTTTCAAATGACATGTCAAAGAAAATGGTTTTATTATATTTTCTTGACGTTACTAAAACCGGTTATCAAAAAGATTTGTTTTAAATCTTTTTCAAAACAAACTATGAACTCGCTCAACTTTATGTTGACTTTTTCGCATGTTCTTTCTCAGGTTGCATTTTCAAAGCTATGGAACGGTTGGAATAGGAGAACCCTCGGGATTTCAAGTACTTAGCGGGCGTTCAATTTCTAGAAGTCTTAGCTCAAATACTTTCGTTGTGCAATGAAGATACCAGTCCAGTCACGCCAGCTCTGATAATTTCGGGATGTGACAGATTGGTATCAGAGCTATAGGTTTCAGCGAATTAGGTTTCTGTAGAGATACCTAGGCTTTAACCTCACTATCCTCTGAGGACTTAGATATCAAGAATTGAACACATATTGAACGCCTAGGACTCGAATATGGGTTCCAACCGTTGCCAAAAACAATGGGTCAACTGTTTTGATTTTAAACATGCACAAGAGTTGCGTTTGATACACGATACACGAAACGATGACCTACAGTAAGAAAAACCTGGAGGGTTTTGATAACATGCGTCTAGGACCTTTGGAGAATTTATGTCAAAATCCATTAAAGGTCATTACGTAGGAACTGCGACTATTAACTTGGGCAAACACCATTATATTTTGTCGTCTATGCTATCTTATTTACCCGAGCAGTAACCTACGCGGAACGAAACAGTAGTGCACAGGAATACATGAAACTCAAATTATACGTCGACGAATGTTGGAGCACATCACATTCTATGCGGAACGAAACGCTAGTGCACAAGTGTACATGAAACTTAAACTATACGTCAGCGGACGTCGAAGTATATCACACACGACTTTCAAGGCAAGGCCTTTGGAAAACATGATTAAGAACGATAACAACGATGGAAATCCCGGCAGCAGGAGAACTACCGACCGAAATGCGGCACTTTGCCACGTGATCCTGCAAACGACATGAATCTCGCTGAGGTACGTCGAAACAAGATTTCATAACTATCGATACTTAGTCTAATGAGACTCGCAACTATTGGCACTTCAAAAGAAGTTACATGTCTTCGCATTCCCCCTACTTCATTAATGGCGATTACACTATGTTCGATATTCCATGGTAATGTCATCTAACAACCGGCCATCACACGAAGTTCCAGGTAAAGTCCTTAAACTTTTTCTATTGAAATCCTGACTTTTGCATATAGTGAGTAGATTTTCGCATTTCTACACCCCCTAATGGTCATTGCATCACGAGGATTTTATTTCATGATAGCGAACACTCATTTGTTTCATTTATTGACAAATTCACACGTTACGCATGCGTTGTTTGTTACACATGTGGCTTCACTCGAAATTTTTGCTTTATCAACGTTCAATATTGTTTCGCTATGTCGATTATTGCATTATGATTGAATGATTTCATTGTTGCAAAGCGTTGACTCCTTGATATCGAGTCAACGAAACTTGTTGAAACTCTTTTCCTTTTCAAGCTACATACATGGTTTTTCGTTGTGGCCATGTCGAAACCTTCGTATTGATACATGAATTCATTGTTGGATTATGTTTCAACCAAGTTCAATTGATTGAACTTGCTCGTAATATATATTCGATTCAAGATTCCATATGATGGATTGAGGCCATCATATTCGAAATAATCCCAACAAGCACTTCATTTGTTTCGAACCATAATAGGCTTGGCTTGTTGGTCTTCGACTTTATTGAATCGTTTCTTTGATCACGATCACCTTGTGGTGATGTTTTCACAAGTTTGAAGCTTGCGCTAATCTCGTTGCTAATCCCATGTACGGATTTAATTATTTATTTATTCTTTATTGATATTAAATCCGCTTTGTTGATTTATCATATTAAAGCAATCTTAACACAATCGTGTGTTACGATAATGGTACACAAATTTATGTCATATTCCGGGGTACCTCTTAACGCTTCTTTCAACATCGATCGAACATTTTGTCATATTCATTGTTTTTCAGCTTCGATCGAGAACATTATTGGGTTGTTGTTTCAATATCAATTGAAAATCCTATGAGATTTGTTTTTACTATGTTGAACCTTGCATCTGATTTCAAAACACGGTGATGCTTGTTTGGTCACCACTATTATTGAATTATTTCGATCACTACGACACCTTGTGGCGTCGATATAAACTTGTAGCTTGTGCTAATCACGATCAGTCGTTCATGCGAAACTATATATGCTTTTCGTTTGACTCGTCATTAAATGGTCTTAATGCAACTATGTATTAAGACGATGATACACCAGGTTCGATTGTATTCCATTTCGGTGTATCCCTGCAACTCAATAATCTCAACACGTTGATTTTACTCATTTAATGGTTCGATAGTTGATAAATCATTTTGTAATTCTTTTTAATTGAGCTTGGTGAATTCGAGTTTCAATCATACCACAACCAACGCCAGTTTCCGTTGGTAGTAAATTCTATTGTTTCAAAAATTGGTTTGCAGTTTGTGAACGTTCATTTGGAATTCCATTGGTTGAATTTCCTCTGTTGTTGAACCTAGTAAACTTAGTCACATTGGTGATAGTATCACAACATTTCGTTCACTTGACATCGATTTCTTGAACAAACTCAGCTGAACTGTTGGGTTCTTATTGATGCAAAATGTCTTTGCACTCACGTAATCCGAATGAGTCTTGATTTGATTACGCGGTTATTCACTTTGGCATTGTTCGGACTTACCTAGGAACGTCATAACTCTAAGGAGATAACATAGTCTAAATTTCGAGGACAAAATTTCTGTAACAGGGGGAGAATGTGACAACCGGTACTTAACGGCTTTTAATTACATGGTTAACAAAAGTTTAAGCCGATAATAAGTAGTGTTTAAGGCACAAATTAACTTAATTAGGCTCTTGGTATGCCTAGGATCGCTGATCGGACGTTACAGTGCGCGTATGAGGATTTTTGTGAAATCTACTGAATATTAAGCGATAACGAACTGACACCGTACAAACTACTGACAACGCCTACAAATACGAAGTTTATACGTATAACTTATAGTTATGAATGTGGTTTTGCAAACTATTATCCTTTCGAATGACATAAAGCGCAAACGTGAACGGATAACGCGAAAACAGTGACGCACCGACAATCAACGACGAAATGAAGCATCTGACTCGAATTTTGTTTTGATATTAATATATTATGATATATTTAGCTTTGTTTTTTTTAAATTTCATTACCCGTAGTTGAAAACGGATCGAAAAACGAGTTAGAAACGACAGACGGAACATTTTACGCGTTTTAACGCGATGACGATCATACGCGTCTAAATACGGTATACCACACAATTTTTAGCGCTTCGGTCCCAAAAACTTTATTTTATGACATTTTACAATGTTCGGGTTACAAAACGGGTCTCGTAGAAATTACGGGCCACTTTAACTTGGGGACTGGGCTTGTGGGCCTCGGGCCCAAGCCCAATGCCCAAAGCCCACTAATCTAACCTAAGTATAAAAGTGTGGGAAAACCCTACATCCTCATTCATGTTCAGCCGACACCCATCACTTGTTATGTTTTCCCTCCCAATCTTTTCATTATCTACACCTTATCTACAAGAAAACACACACAGAGAACTTCATCTTCTCCATGGAGAAACCCTAAACCCACCTACTGATTCTCCATATCCACTATCCCTCTCTCTCGATTACTTACAAATAAACACACACACACTTCAACTTCCTGATCCCTCACTCTTCTCCGACAACCACCCCCCTGCTCTCGATTAACCGACCAACCACCACCCTCGGGTGGTGGCTCACGATGGCGAGCAACGGCAGCAAGAAGCAGAGACAGAGAGAGAGACTGGAGAGAGAAAGAGGGGCGACTGCTCAGCGACGCCGCCGCTGCGGCGGCTGTGACGGCGGTGGTGGTGCCTTTTTGGTCCGTCGAGTTCATAGTAAGACACCCCCTGCCCTTATTCATTTTATTTCTTTGATTTTGACATTTGTTGTTGACGATGAAGATCTTGACGGCGGAGACGAGCTCCGACCGTCGGAGCTCGACAAAGACAACAGCGGTGGTTATTTCTTTCAGTTTCGGGTTTTCGAGAAATCGGTTCACGACACGAGTCCAAGCTAGTCAACACGGGATTATATTTTCGTTCCGGTGCGGACTCGGTCAACATCAGGTCAACATGAGGCCAAACGTGGTCAAACGGTCAACCGAGCCAGTTTTGATACTCGGGTCAGCTGACGGTCAATTGTCGGGTCAAAACTGTGTCAACGCAAGAGCGGTAAAGTTTAAACGACGTGAAACCTCAAATTATATAGTTATAGATTTTATATTGTTACGCGACCGAGCTCGATCCGATTAAATAACGTTTATACATTAGTTATTATTTACGTTTTGGCGCTTGACGAAATTCCCTATATATTGTTAGTTGACAATTGTTGAATTTTGACAAAAGAACGACAACTTGTGTTGTCGGGGTTATTCCAAAAACAGAGGAAACTCTGTCCGTTTTCCTAAAAATCTGAAACGCTACACGTGATTGTATTCCAAAAACGACATTATCAGAAGAAAAGTATTGTGGTGAAATAAGTATAAAGTATAAACATTTTTGGCGATGTTTTATAACTTATAAAACGAGATTATAACTTTTCGACACACACGAGTTACTAACCAACAAAACCCGAATACTTTTATAAAATAAATATAATCGTTTATATTTATTTCAAACGTCGATTCTTCGTGTAATTTTATAAAATAAATATAATGTTTTATATTTATTACAAGCGTCAACGATATATTGTCGTACCATAAATATATTTATTTATTCTCATTTTACGAAGACCACAACGAGACTTACCGCTATCACTCTATGCCTTTTATTCACGACGACTAACACGACTTAGTATGTATATATATTTGACTATATACATAAAATATATATTCTAAATCACTCGAAATCTAAGTCTATCTCGAAACTTATTTTTTAATCACGATTATAAAAGGGATCAATTAACCATAGAATGGTTATTCTAAAATCAAGATAGCACCTTAATAGAATCGTTTAGTTAACGATTCGGTAGAGCTCGGACACGTAGTTTAGCTACGCTTAAATTAAGAAACTGATACGTTATTCCATGTTAGGAATACTATAGATGCACGCTAGCTAATTCACGTTCTTGGAACGGCACTACGGAATCATGCTAAGCTAGTTTGCACAGGAATATCAAGGTGAGTTCATAACCCCCACTTTTTACGGTTTTACATTTTTATAAATGTTTTCGGGGGTGGAAAGACATGCAAGTTTCGCAAAAGTACTCAATATTTCGATGAACGAAAACTATATATATTTCTAAACCATTTCGCAACAGGATTTCAACAAACTCAAATGGTTTACGAAAATTTCATGCTGAACTTACCGGTTTTTACAACAATACAAGGTTTTCGAAACATGCATGAGTTTAATGACGTGGGCAAAGTCCCAATGTCACTAGGGCTGGATAGTCCACTAGGGCAAAGGCCCAAGGACATGGGCAAAGACCCAATGTCACTAGGACTGGATAGTCCACTAGGGCAAAGGCCCAATGCCACTAGGACTAGATGGTCAACTACTCACTAAGGGCCGTAGGGTCTCTAGAACTGTACAGTTAAGTCCTCGCTACTATTTGGAACTATAATCGCCTGCTAGTCTACCGTCTTGAGTAAACGGTTTGGCGAGGCACTTGCTAGCACGGGGTAGGTTATAGGCTCATGCGGGCATGTTGTCTTTGTCGTACACGAACATTGACGATTATACAATTTATACAAACACAAGATTTTCAAATGACATGTCAAAGAAAATGGTTTTATTATATTTTCTTGACGTTACTAAAACCGGTTATCAAAAAGATTTGTTTTAAATCTTTTTCAAAACAAACTATGAACTCGCTCAACTTTATGTTGACTTTTTCGCATGTTCTTTCTCAGGTTGCATTTTCAAAGCTATGGAACGGTTGGAATAGGAGAACCCACGGGATTTCGAGTACTTAGCGGGCGTTCAATTTCTAGAAGTCTTAGCTCAAATACTTCCGCTGTGCAATGAAGATACCAGTCCAGTCACGCCAGCTCTGATAATTTCGGGGTGTGACATTGATGGTGTTCATTTTGTGAGTGTGTGTGAATATGAGATGAAGAAGAGGGGTGAAGAAGACAGATTTTAACTCAAAGTGGTGATTATTTATAGAAAACTTAATATTTGCCATAAATGGAAGCTACTAACTTGTAGATTTTCTTCACCGCAATCTCTGTTATTTTAATGATTACCAGGGGATAGAAAAAAATAACAGAGATAAGTTTCTTCTCCACTACACTCACATTAAATGATTTAGGCGGCCAATTTCTGGTAATGTATCATTGTAGCCTACCAATATGTCACTTCAACCTTCTTAATACATCATGGGGTGTAATAAATGAAGGAGAGAGAAAGTTCCATATTAACGAGTTCCCAGAAATTTTCTGTTGAATGACGTTATCAGCACTAACAAGAATTAAAAACCTCTATTGTGAAAAAAAATAGCCAATGTACAATTTATGAATATATTGTCAAGAGATATGAATGAGGATGATTAAATGCAGCAATTTGTTTTAATGAACTCCGATAATTTTGATTATCCAGCATATTTTCTGATGATTCACCAGAATTCTGATGATTTATCAGGTGTTCTGATGTTGTATCAGATTTTCTGATGATTTCACCAAAATTTCGAATTTCTGATAAGTCACCAGATTTTTTGGTGATTTAACAAATATTTGATTTTGATTATCACTAAAGCAATTTATCAAGCATTTTTCTGGTGATAAAATTATCTGAGTAATTTTTATCATTGAACAGACCATAACAAAGCAGATTATTTGTTAAGCCTTCAACATAGGCTACTCTCTCTATGGTCAAACAACCATACCTTATGCATCTATATCCCATGATCCTCCCTTTCACTCCATTTCCAAAATTTACCATTCTACCCAGCCTTGAAACAAAGTTGCTGAGTAAGCTCCTGTCCCCAGTCATGTGCTTGGAGCTTCCTGAGTCGCAGTACCAGATCTGCTGCACATGATGGTCCTGAAATGAAATGATTAGAGGGTTTTTGGTAACCAGGCATACTTGGGTACTGTTTCTGATGGAATCCTAATAATATTTCTTCTTCTTGGTTTTGCATCAGAAACTCTGTTATATGATGAGCCATTAACAGATTTTACAGTTTTCTTTTGAAGATGGTGTTGAACAAGCTTCAGTATGTCAACACACATACAAGAGTTATCAGAATTTTCTGATATTTCTTCTTGTGATGGAATGAGTGGATAATTTTGAAAAGATGAGTGAACTGCTTCTGGAGTCTTTACAGATTCTTGACTACATTCACTTTCGTTTGTTTTGAAGTTTAGTTTTTCAAAAGAGTATTCAGAACAGGTTGTTTTGCAAGATTCAGATTCTGATTCTGATGAAAATTTATCAGAATTCTGATGAGTTGTTTTACAAAGACAGTGGGTTTATTTCCATTTGATCTTGTATAACCTAAACCCTCTCCTTTGTTCTTAGGTGTGGACTCAATAAAATTTATGAACTCTTTGGCCTGTTGAAAACCTCTTACATTGATTTCTTTGTCATTGATTTTCTTGTAAAGATCTTTTCTTTCATTTTCATAAAACTCAATTTTAGCTGTTTGATCTAAACTATCCTCTATAAGAAGTTGGTTTTCAAGAATGATTTTATTCAAAGTCCTTTGCAACTCATCAGATTTTCTAATATCTGATTGATGGTTTTCTTGCAGATTTAGAAAATCTGACATGAGCTTGTTTAGCTTGTGTTCAAGATCAAGATTGTCGAAATTTACCTTTTGTTCTGAAGTTTCTGGTAGACCTTCAAAGAGTGCCATGAGGCAGAAATTTGCCAATTCTTCTTCTTCATCATCAGAAGAATCATCAGATAACCATGTATCTGTTCTAGCAATTAAGCTTACTTGTTGCTGTTTCTTTGCTTCTTCAAGCTTTTTCTCATAATATGCAACATCCTTCAGCTTTTTGGTCTTGCATTCTGATGCATAATGACCTCTCTGCTTGCACTTGTAACACACAACTTCAGCCTTCCCTTTATCCTTAGATCTAACCTCTTCTTTAGATCTTCCATCCATCCTTCCTCTGTCACTTCTCTGGTATCTCTGGCTACCTCCCCTCAACCTCTGCTCAAATGTTTTGGTGAGCAGTGCTATTGCTTCAGCAAAAGCTGAAAAGTCTGATGATGCATCAGAAGTTTCAAGATTTTGGTTGTTTGATGGTTGTGGATCATTGGTTGTTGTTGATCTTTGTGCGTTTGAGATAAGAGCTAAAGATCCCCCTCTTTGAATGGTTTCTTCAAATATTTCTTCCTCTCTAGGGATCAAGATGCTGGATAAGTCATGAAGACTCATGTTTCCTAGTTCTAAGGTTGATGATAAAGTCATGGTTAGACTTCTCCATTCTCTAGGAAGGGCATCAAGAAATTTTATATTTCTTTCATCATTTGACTTAGTTATTCCAAATTTCTTTAGCTCGTTTAAAAGTTTTGTAAATCTTTGATATGTATCATTTAATCTTTCATTTGGCAAACTTTTAAACCTTTCATAAGATGAGACATTATTTGTTCTCTTGTTTCTTCTCATCCTTTCTCCTCCTTCACAAAGATTTTCCAACTGATCCCATATTTCCTTGGCTGATGCACATGCATCAACTTGTGAAAATATGTCATTGGGGATGGCCATTATTAAAAGTGACTTTGCCCTTTCATCCCCAGCCACCTTTTCCTTGTCTTCCTCACTCCAAAGTATTTCACTTTTAGGAGCGTGGGAGGCAGGGATAGCAGGTGATTGGTCAGTTGCTGGAATAGCTGGTATAACAGTCATTGGTATATGTGGACCCCTTTCAATGGATTGAAACAGAGCTCGGTCATGACCATTAAGGAAATTGACCATCCTGATTTTCCATTGGGGGTATTCCTCTCTGACCAGAGTCGGAGGTTTGGACATAGAACCAATGTTAAAAGCATTATTCCAGGATTGAAAGCTGGTCATATTTAGAGAAAAGAAGATGAGCAATTGATCGTTTGAAAATAGTTTATTCAATCTGCTATGATACCAATTGTTGGACCCAGTATGGCCTTAAAACAACTTCTTTTCTCGTAATATGGCAAGTGATTTCAGTAGATGTGAAAAAGATGTGCGGAAATAGAAATCAGACTTTCAAGAAACAAGACCTACAGAATTATCAAGTTTATATCACTTTGAAACAAAATGGTTTACAAGGTGATTGTAAGATTATTATCTAGTACAAATGAATCTTGAATTATGTGGGTGAGAGGGCAATGGAGTTTTGATATATGTATGAATGATAAGCCTCAAACTCACTTTGCTTCTCTTGGTTGAGCCTTCTATTTATAGAAGGCTGGGTGCATGAATAAACAACAGTTTATTCATGCAATAAGTCCTGCAAAAAGTGGCCAATTGACATATTCATTGAATCCAGCGTTCAAGTTGCCTTTTTCATCATGATATCGAATAATGTCAACTTGCATCGGTAATTGTGGCAGCATAGAGCCAACTTCAGACAAGTGGGGTGTTTCACCAGAAATTCTGATAAACCACTTCATCAGAAATTCTGGTGAACAAATCATCAGAAAAATCCTGATGATCAGAATCGTCAGAAACTGATGATATTTCATCAGAAATATCATCAGATCCATCACAAGTGACCTTTTCTGATAATCCAGTTTAGCTCTTGATCAACTTGTGTTTCTTTGAAGTAGATGCTGTGTATTTCTGTTGTCCTATCTGATCTTCTTTTTCTTGTTCGTGATCTTCAGGATTGTGATCTCTTCATAGATCTAGTTGATTGTGATTTTCTTCAATACTTACAAATAAAGTTTCCTAACAAAACCCGAGTCTTTTGACTTTCCTTCCGAGTTCCCGCTTCTCGATGTACGCATGTGTTTATATCCTTACCCATCAACCGGGTGTTTTACCGAAGTCGTTATTATTGCAACCCTTCCGGCATGCATTAAGACTTCGCTTCGATTTATTTGGTCGTCTTAGCGAAATCCATCGCTTTCATTCGACCATGTCTTTTATTCTTTATGTGACCATCCTTGACGGCCTTATAGATTATGAATGACGATTATCATCGTCATCCTTTCTTTACTACGACCAAAGTTAACAACTTTGATTATCTTTTTCGTGTGGGCAATACCTTCGCTTTTATGATCCAGCGGATCATCTATACTTTGGTTTTACTTGCCCATTTTATCAACCATGGCTCTTTCGTCCCTTTTCTCGGGCTCATTATTCCAATGTAATACGCTTCTGTCACCCGTCTTGCGTTTACATTATTCTCAAGTATTTTGCTTATTTGATTCATTTGGGTACTTTTAATTTATCCCATTTACCATGTCCTTACTACATCGGATGTAAGTATGTCCATCATAAAAAGTTCATGGTACCACGTGCTCACCACTTACTTGGCCAGAGTAAGTGACCAATACCTGGTATACATGACCTTTTTATAATTTTCACATTACACCCCATGTAAGTAACGCCTTTATTTGTTTCTCTTGGAAACAATATCCCAGATAGGTTTTCTATTCGGGTTTTTCCAAGTTTTTAATCTACATATGCAACTTTCAATCTCTACGTATTTGTTGCATATTACTATTCACGTAATAATTTAAAATGTGCACCTGTAAATGCTTGCCCTAACAGGCTTTCTATGTCGTTAACCTTGTTCGCGATCGTCACACGATTTAGGTCCTTGATGAGTATGCTCTGCTTGTCATACCTCGGACCGTTCCAGCGTCATATCCGCAATTTGTTAAACTCTCGCTATCTTCAGATGCGAGTGTCCTTCAATTAAAACATTTACAAGAATTAGTAACATCAACTTCAATAATCGCCCGTATTATAATACAAGGCTTTTCTACTCTACGCGTCAACGCGCGCAATTTCGTGAACTATATTTGTCATTTAATTGAGGTAACGTGTATCACACGATAGCCTATGTGTTGTTTTCAACACTTTAGCATGCTAAACTATTAACATACATGTACTTACCGGATTTGCGATCAAGCCTCGAACCGAACACGCTTTACTCTTTAACCATGGGCTCTGATACCAACTTGTAAGACTCATCTTGAAATAACAGAATTTGTACTATTTAACACGCATTTCTTACAAAAATGCGAGCTTACAGAAAATTTTGTTGGGTTTACAATCATACATGATCGAAATATTTGAATTACCATTCTAACTAGTTTAAAAGAATTTCAAATGGAATTCTTAATGTTTACATATTAACTAAAACAAAATAAATCAATGCGGAAGCTTGTTCGGTGTGTTCGGTTCTTGTAAGTCACTTGATCTTCATCCGGAAATCTTGGAAGCATTCACCTAGTGCCAAAACCACATAACTGCTAGTTTTGACAATGTTTAAGCACCATAGAAATAAAACAAAATTTCTGAACTATAAGTAGTCGCGTCACGCGACCGTTTTTGACTCATCCTCCGCGCGACTATTTTTCACAGCAGGTTATTTTCTTGATGCTGCATTTTGTCCAGCTATGTTTTTCATCCAAAATTCCAACTTAAAAGTTTCATAACTTTCGATCTACTTATCCGAATTACGTGATTCTTGTATCTATGCGACCATAATACAATTACGGATCCGTTTATCATCTCGATTCGCAATAAAAGCTGATTTATAAGCCAACGGCTTCTAAATTCTTTATGCCATTATTTGACCAATTTCATTTTAGCACCATACTACATGTTTATTAACGAATATTATTTCTTGTCATTTTTACCCATTCCCGAGCTTGTTAAACGTTAGCGTTTTCGCTCCCATTACATGGTTTGCGTACGCGTTTACTTTTGCCGGTTTATTTTGTAACCTTATAACACTTAAACCAACATTTTACCACATACTTTATTTTGACCCACGAAGGTGCATACCTATAACTTAAATTCAAATTTAATGATTCCATAATCAAATGCAAGTTACTAAATAACCTTTATGGGTTGTTCGCCTAATTTACCCATCGAGGGCTTTTTGGTCAATTTTAGTCCCTCATTTACGACGAAGGACTTTCACTAATATTTGACCAAAATATCGCTTTTTAAGTATAATTCTGAATATGCTTACCTGGCCCGGGTCAACAAATAGGCCCAATTTATACCTTGCTTTTATTATCACAAATTCTTTGGCGACGAAATCATCCGAATTGCTAATCGTTCCTGTTAACATAAGGCTCGACAACCACATTAGTCGATATTGTCAAATGGTGTTACCACCACCATTTGACCCGTTTGGCCTATATGGCCAAACTCTTACATGTATAGCAAAAATATGGTTTTTAGTTACCACTTTGCCCATCCGACCCATTTCGGATTTTCCTTTCATTAAATCCCTTTCCTTACTTATTTAGCCTATTTCGGCTTACGCCATGAGTACCTTTTTAACTTCGGTTTACATTAGTCAACACTTGACCAAATTCCATTTTTTTCCTTTTTCTTAATATTAGATTACACTACAAGGTAATCTTATCGAAAACTCACAATTTCTTAGTCCTTTCATGACCAAGTTACCATTTCACCCTTTTACCATAACTCATAGTATTTATTGTTTATATTAGTCTGACCCGCATCAATTGCGTCGTAAATCGATGTTTCCCGTATTATCTTTATCGTATTTATACTCATAAAGTAAGCAATTATTCTACAAGGGGGTGTAAGTTTCACTTACCTTGCATCCGAAACACGCTTTTCCTTCACACTTGATTCGTTTGACCCGCTTCCTTTCCAAGTCTCCACCTAGCTTGTCAAGCGTCAAACTATAATCATAATTCGTAAGACGGTTAGATTAGTCATTATCACATACGGCTATTCCATCTTACGAATTCTATGTCGAATCTACTATTCGACTTCATCATTGGTTGATATGACTTATAAAAGTCATTTACCCTTAATCATACAAAATGCAAATTTGTGTTCAGTAACTCACTTAGGCAAACCCATCTATTATCAAAGACACACTATTCATTAGACGACATCTACGGGTTTTCATCTATAAATGAAACCCCCCCTTTTTTATCACGTTATTAGGCATTCCTATGGATACCCAATCAAGCCAAGTTCATATCACTGAAAATAGGCTGTTTTTGGTGACCTGTTTAACCTGTTTACAAGTCTTAAAAAATTATGATTTTTTTATCTGACATACCTCTCGGAGGGTTAGGCCTTGTGTTAGAATTTCAAGATCCAACTCTTTACCAAAAATTCGTAAAAATTCATTTACGAAGCTGTAATCAGATTCGTCACTTTTGACTGCAGCTTACGAAAAAATTCATTTAAAATTCCTCGTTTATTCAATTGACGAAATTCCAATTCGAGATTTTTTAATCACTTAAAGCTATCTACAGTAAAAATTTGAGATCATAACTAAATTTCTAAATTGAGTTATGACATTCGTAATGGGCTGCAGATTCTGCCAGAAAACGCAGCTTGAACCTTCGATACGGAAAAATTCATAAAACACTCAATTTTCATCGAAAAAATGCAATTCCAGTGGGGTTTTAAAGATATTTCCTGGAATTACATTTTAGACTCAAGAAACACATGTTCTTGTCATGTTTTGTCCACGTTACAGCCAATACAAGTCGGCTGTTAAATCTGATTAGAAGCTGTTTGAATTCAGCTTTCAATTTAAAACATGTTTATGACATTATAACACTATTTTTAGCAATCAAACCCCTAAAAACATCACATACACGAATTTAGCATCAACAAATCTGAATTTACTTCATGGAACTCAAATTACACTAGAATAATAATCATAATCCTAGTGTTTGATATGTTTCTACAAAACCCTCTAAGCACCTATATTGGTGATTATGGATTTTCATAGTGATGAACACCAATTCATAAATTTATTGACTAGGGTTCGTTCCTAAACATGGATTCATCCTAGTTTCACCAAAACATCAATCATTCAAGCTTAAATTTCTATTTTCATAAATTCACCAAGAATCTCAACTTCATAAATATCAAAAATTTGACATACCTTATGATCCCCTAAGCTTGGTGATCGTTTTTATGTGTTCATGCATTTGATTTGAACTAGTCTTGGCCTTCAATTTGATGAATTTGGGTGAGCTAGGGTTTCACCCCCTTTCTCCTGCTCCTGGTCGATTGACCACACACACCCATGTGTGTGTTTTGTATTATTTTTTTTTATAAACTCTTAAATTAAACATCATTCCAATTGCCCACTTTTAGTCCCTCAAAGTTTAAGGGTTTTATAAATGGGTTAGTTACTACAAGCTCCTTCATTGTTTTACTAAACATAAATAACTAGATTAATTATTCCTAGTTAATTTAGCGGGTTTCGGGAGTTATAACCAGTCTTATTTAAGTCCAGCTAAGTCGGCCTGTCATAAGCTTTGTTTTTCTCAAAACTTTTATTCTCTTTTTATTTAATATTAGGTTTAATTATTTAAATTCTAATATTTACCGGGTTAATTTTACCACTAACGGTATTTTACCCGTATTTTAGTATTAATGGGGTTTGACTACCAAACCCGTTTTCAGGGTGTTACAACTCCTGGCAGGACTTGCAACAACATAAGCTCCTAGCAGCACTTGCAATAACATAACCTCCTCTCATCCTCTAAAAAAGTCTCCCCACTTTCATTTTGGCCCTTAGCTAAGCCAATCAAATGATTTAAGGTCTTCGCGATGGTAATGGTTTGCCTGCAAATAATTCGACTACACATGTTTCGAGTACAAATGATTTAAGGTCTTCACAATGGTAACGGTTTGGCCGGGGTATAAGCAAATTTACTTATGTCATCAATGGGAGATGATCTTTTCTTAGATGTATTCAGTTCGTCTTTAAGAGGGGCCCGTAGCCCGCTTGCACGAGAACCAGTTGAAGTGCATTTGAAAGATGACATACCAAACATGAATTTCTCCATTGATTTCTCTGCTATTTCTGAATATTTTCCCAAATGGGATATATTACATCCAAATTTATCTTCTACATCTCTTTTTGCTTGCATTTGATCATCAAAATCATAATTGCATACACCTGAGATAAAAAAAACAATTTATCATTGGCATTCATAAAGTTAGTAATAATTGCAAGAAATAATAAATCTATAAGTTTCAACTGTTACCACCCCCAAACCGAACAAAAAAATCTTATCAAGAAAATGGGGTACCTCGTCCAGGATGGGCTTCAGCTCTCTGTACCGAGATTCAGCAAGATCAAAACCATCCTTATGGAGTTCCTGTAATGAAAAAGAAAAAAAGGCAACTAAATCATGATCAAAACTGAAAGAAAGGTCAATAGTGTAGGACCGGTTTTCGACTCCGAAACGATTGCGAACCGACTCGTGTAACGTGCGGAATCCGTACACGAACGTGATCGAACACACACGATGTAATATAATCTGTGATTCTATTGATAAATCTGAAAACGTACAAGCACGTGAATCACAACGTCACTTTATCTCTCTAGACTTTCTCTCTCTAGCTCTAGATCTCCAAATCTCAAATGTAGCAAAAGTTCTTAAACTAAGGCATAAGCCTCCTATTTATAGGCCAAGGCTTTAATGAGAAAACTCATTAATTACAATATTGCCACCTTGCCTTTTCCCTACTTATTACAATATAAAGTCTAGATTTCTTCAGTTTCTACTACGATCTGAATTGACGGAGGCGATAGACATAAATGCACTAACAGGCTCCCCCTTGGATATTGCCGCAGTCAATCTCGTAGCGTCTTGTCTTTCTCTCTCTCTTGAGTCTTCTTGAAGATTTATCATCTTCAGCAACACAGACTCCCTCTTGCTTGAACAGAATCCCCGTGGATCTGTCTTCAGCTTCAGCTCCCCCTTTCGTCAAGCTTCCGTGCTTTTGGGATCGACACCTGGCTTTCTGGTTACAAGCTCCCCCTTGCGTCGAGCTCGTCTTCAGACTCCCCCTTAGACTCGGCTATTGGGGTCGTAATCTGGAACTTTTATCTGCAAATCTCAAACATTTATATAAGTGAAAATGTTTTGAACATCCAGGATTGAAAACCTGGCTCTCTCAGCATAAGCTAAAACATTTCAAACATTCGACAGTGAAAGCTTTTCCGATTGTCCAGAAATCGTGACCTGGCCCTTAAAAACTTTTAATCAAGATCCTGGCTCCAAAATATAATAAAATGAATATATCCAGGATTACTTGATACTCTCCCCCTATCAACAATCTTCAAAGATTTGGCAGTATTAAGTATCCAATATCAAAACCTTGCTTTTTACCACATATTTTAATAGTTTAAGCATCCAAATCCCTTACAGTTAATCACCCAAGTCCAAATTAATGACCTTGGAGATATCACAAACTCTTTTTTATTTTTGATTTTAAAACTTCAAGTTTCAAATTAGTGAACTTGTTTTATTTTCAGAAACACGATCAACATACTTAGATTTTGAAACTCAGCATTTAGACATCGGTTGTCGAAAATAAAATGAAATCAAAATCTTTTTGTATTTTTCTGAAATATAAAGCAATAAAGGGATATTTACAGACAATATTGTTGTTTGAGTTTGTGTCAGAGGATCATATCAGTTTATGACAAATCACTAGTACCGTTGAGCTTTAAACATTTTAAGTTCTAAAAGATTCACTTAGATTGTCAGTATACTGGTCCACTTAAATTTTCACATAAAGTTCAACTGATTTGAGATACGAGATTAGTGTTTTAAGGACTTAAACTTATTCGTGTATCCCACCTTAGAATATACTCCCGTATCAAAATTCCCTAGATTCAGTTTTACAGGTGAATATACCAATTTGATATATGTACTCTGGGTTAGTGCGAGACCTTGAGAGCTCAGGTATGAACTTCCGTTCAGTCAAAGAGATGAAGGCTCGACTTTAGGTGTGTTCCCTTTAGGGAATCTTTTCTTCAACTACAATTAATTCATATCTTTCGATATTTTTCAACTTTTTATGCAGAGGGTAAGCTTTTAAAGCACGTAAAGTATTATACGAGGTCTAGGCCATTGCTTCCGCAATATCAGAAGACCAGGTATAATACCCCAGATATCAAACAGTATAAAGACCTAGTATCTCAGAATCAGGCAATCTCTCAAACAAGATTTCGGGGGTTACCCATATATCCGAGAGATGTTCCCCACGAGATAAGTAAGTATTGATATTTAGGTTTATATCTCGAAAACAATCTACTAAGCATGTAAAAACCTACTAGCATATCATTAGTGAGACCGTTTATCACATTTAACATTACATTTCTTTAGCGTACTATGATTGTCTACTGATGTACTATCATTTCCTCTTTTTACACAAAACTCATTTTTGAATTTTATCATGTTTTTGGCTTTTTCAAATTTTCTAATGTTTTTGGATTTTCTGACAATTTCTTACTCCCTCTAAAATTCAAAACCATTTAAAGAAAATTTAACAACCTGATACAGACAGCTTTGTCTCGCCATACATTTTCTGCTTTTCGTGCACTGTATTGCAGAAAATATAACATGTGAAGCAGAAATTACCCCCATGATTTACAACACATTGATATTTTACAGTTTGCCGTTTTTCAATCTTGTGAAATTAATCATGTTTGTTCAGCCGTGATCAGCCGTGAGGGTTTTGGCGTATTCAATCAACATATTTTGGATTTTTGATTTTTGACAAATTTAAAAACAAAACATATTTTTTATTTTTCAAGTTTTTGACAAAAGAAAAACATATTTTTGGTTTTTAAATTTTTCAATTTTTAGGGTTTTGAAATATAGTTTATTTATGTACAGAACAAACAAACTCCCTGTTTAACAATCACAGGGACCAGCAGCCTTCTCTTCTCGTGCCAGGCTGCTCCGACACTCTTTTTGTTGGCATTCAGATTTCTTGAGCCCTGCACATTCAACTTAATTTAATCACTTGAACAAGTTAGCCCAGGTATGTTTGACCTTAGGCATTTCAACACAATATGTTTCATTCAACTTCGGAAAATCTTTATCATTTTTCACAAATGTATTTTCATTCCGATTAACACTTACAGAAACCTTTTGTTTCTTTTCAACCCAAGATTGTCCTTTTGAAGCACTTCTTTTGTAAAAACGTGATTCATTTTAAACATTTTGATTTTGAACAACAACTTTTGGTTTCCAAAACTGGTTTGGTTTTGTTGCATCAACAGTTGTTTTCCAACTTTGTGTTGTTCTAATTCTAGGTGTCACTGGTTTCCATGTTTGTTGTGATTCAGCCTTTGACATTTTCGGCTTCCAAGTTTGCTTTGAATCAAACTTGGTTGACTTCTGATTCACAACATCAGACTTCTTTTTCTTTTCAACAGCAACAGGTTTTAGATTTGGACACTTGCATGCAAGATGTCCTGTTTGATCACATTTGAAACATGTTCTCTTTGAAACATCTTTCACCTGTTGTTGTTGCTTATTCTTTTGAGCATAGAACTCTTCATTAGACTGTCGTTTAAATTAAAGTTCTTTCTTTTCTTCGGAACTTTTTTCGTGAACAAAATTTATCTTTTTCTGATAATTTGGCATTTCATTTTTCTTCCAATTCTGTTTCTTTTTATAACCCAACCCAGCCTTCATGTTTTTCTTTTTGTAACCAGGTTTGTTATAAAAAGTTTTGTGACTCTTTCCAGCAAACTTTGGAATCTCAGATTTTTTGATTTCAATCATTTTGAAAACTTTGTCAATCTTTTCTGAAATCACATTCTGAATCGGGACTTCAAGATCTGAGAATAATTTGTCCGATCCAATCATGGTATAAACCAATCCTTTTGAATCATCATTCGCCTTTTTCTCAGATTTTGAGTTTTTCAGATAACCTTTATGAAAACTACCTTCATTTTCGTCCTGTGATTCAGGTTTACCTGTTTCAACAAACTCGTCTTTCAAGACACTTTCAGCAACCTTACCTACCACCTTTGAATCACTAGAATCATCAGATTTGGAATAGGTTATGTCAATGTTTTCTAGCAACAGATCGACCATGTTGAAAGCTTTTTCGACCTTCTCGTCATCATAAAATGTGAATTTTTCCTCAAACAGTGGTGGAACTTGATGATACTCTAAGCCAATACCTTTCTTGTTTTGCTCAAAATCTTTACCATCCGGTTTTATATTAAAAATGCGCTCAAGAACATATGAAGAAGCGTGATAACTTGTTGTTATCTTGTTCTAAATCAGCTATTTGACGCTTTAGCTTAGCAACATCCTCAATATAAGAGTTTAGAACTTGTTGCTTTATTTCATACTGTCTCTTAAGCGTATTAGTTGTTTCAGAACAATATTTCAATCTAGATTGAACAAGTTTCATTTGACTCTTCACATCTTCATATGACTGTTTTGTAATGTGGTAAGCCAATTTTATTGAATCATACTGTGACAACTGGCACTTTTCCATGCATTCCATACAATAATTAAATAGTAATATATGCTTTAATGACTGTGCATGATCTAGTTTACATGACGAATAAACTTCTGATTTCTGTTATATACATACAATGGCATTTCATGTTGCAAGACTTTTATCATTACTACATGCAACCCAATATAGTTCTATTAATGCACTAAGCAAAGTTAGCACAGTTATAAACTAGAGGAACTGACGGGAGTTTAGTACTTAGACAGACATGAGGTTAAGACACAAAATAAGCCCCAAGATCAAGTGTTACACTAGTATAGTGTGTAGGAAATTAGAGATCACAAAACTGTCTTCCTAGTGATGACATAGGTACCGGAAAGTGCCAGAAACACACTAAAACTGCAAAATTCTGCAGAAAATAAATAAATTCAGCAAAAATTCAGCTTTTAACAACTAAATATGATGCAGAATTATGATTTAATGGTCCTGAATACCTTCCTAGGTGTCGGGAATCAAAACTGTCACAAAACACAACATAAAGCACACTAAACTGCGCAATTTAGCACTTTAACGAACAGTAACGAAACGAACAACCGGACACTACCCGAAACATCAAATTTTCACTAGAAGCATTATTTTAGTGTTACGGAGCTAGTTATGGTCACCGAACATCATATTATATCTCATAAACATTAAATACATAAAATACCTAACTAGCACCATTACTTTCCAACTAAATCAAGTAACTAACCATTGAAATATTACACTTTACCCCCCCATTAGTGGACGGTTAGGAAGTGGGCCCCACACATTGATTTTATCTCAATATTTTATAAGATTTGTAGGGTATATTCTTGACATATTATACCTTATTCCTTACTAATGTTGGAGGATTGTTTATAAAACCACAAGTCCTTCCCTCATATTCATTATAACACTTTCAATCAACAAAACTCCCCTTCTTCCTCCCTTAGCTCACGGCTCATTCACCATCACCATACATCTTCTATTCTAGCTTCACCCCATACATTCTAAGGTAATTCTAAGGTGTCACGGGCCTATCTAAGAAGGTTGCAAGCAACGGAATTGGAAGGACCTCTCTCTAGTGCTTTTATCCACCTCATTTGCCATCTTCATCTTCTTGAACATCATCCCTAGCCTTGTGCTAGTAGTAAGACTCTTGTGATCTCATTTTACTTCATATTATGTTGGTTAAAAGATGATATAAGTTGCTAAAAATAAAGATCATGAAGAAACATAAGCGTAAGCATGAACATAAAGTTCTAAAACATGAAGATCAAGTTGTTTTAAGTGTATGTAGTATACTTGAATGTTGATTTCTTGTGTTTATTATGTTGATCATCATAAGAACCTTGCTAGATGATGATTAAACACATGATCTAGCAAGTGTAAGGATAGATCTTGAGAAATTTGTAATGATCATCCTTTATGTAAATCATGAACTTGAAAATAAGCTTGTTTTAGTGCATGATGATTATTTATTTCTACAAGTTATAAGTCTTGAAAATAAAAGATTTCAAGAATAATATTTTCAAGAAACTAAAGTTTACTACAAGATTTAACATGATCATGGTGTTTAAAGGAAGTAAACATGTTTTAAATGTTAAATCAAAGCTAGAAACATATTGTTAACAAGAAAAATACAAGAAGATATATTTTTAGAAAATCTTCATACAAGTTGTGAAGAACTAAAATCTTCAAGAATGAGTTTTATAAACTATAAACTATGTTTTTAAGGGTAACTTAACCTACTAAATAGCATACTAAGTTACTACAACTTTTTACAAAATTTCAAGTTCATGTCAAAGTGTAAATTGCGTATTTAAAGCATATGGTAAGTCTTGTTTAGGTTGTTGATGATTGATGATGATTTTAAAAGAAAATAATATGCTTTGAAAGCATTAAAACCTCCATTTTTAAGGGGAAACTATGGCAAAATTTTTGTAGAATTTAAACACTTAGAAAAATATTTTTTAAACAAGTGTTTGTAAGTAAATTTTAACCATGGGTTTTCATATAAAATTTGCCATAATTTTTGCTACAAAAATTACAAACATTGGAGGTTGTTTTTGATAAATAAAAGTGACTAAGTATATATTTAGGGATATATATTTAGATGGCACAATTTGTGTGATTACTTGTATATTATGTGTATTAGTTATATTATTTTAGGGTTTGAAATAATATAACTCACCAAAATACTAAGAAATACAATGCTAAATATTACCAAAGTTCCAAGAGAATGAATATACAAAAGTTATCCAAAATATTGGTGAAACTTAACTATGGAATATGACTTACAAAATACTTCGGAAATAATATTCATGTGTATATTTTGGTGAGTTCACTGCTCTTTTCCAAGCATGCGTCCCGGGGAGGGACATTTGGTAAACGTTCCGGGGAGGAATGTAGGGTAATGGGGTTTGACTGGAATGTTAAACTCGGGATGTTTGTTAATACACTCATATCTATCAATCAAGTCCCTACTACCGATTTTTTTTCGGGGAGACAACGGGGTATTAGTTAATAGCGCTATTTAGGTTTGGCACCCTCACACCGCACCGGGGAGGTCGGGAGTGAACTAATGTCCCCAGTCTTGACCATTGCTTTGATAGAGGCTTTGGGGAATAGGGAAAATAATCTGGAGCCATCGGCGGTAATCGAGTTATTAACAATATCAAATCACTGAAATGTTTTAAACTCATATCTGGTAACTAAACGTGTTAACAAACTTTGAACTCACCAGCGTCGTCTGACACACTTGTCTGCATGCTTGCAGGACTATAGGGTTATATCATTGGAACTTGCTGTCTGGGAAGCTGGAGTGGTCATGGGTCGAGATACATGGAATCAAAAGACAAGTCTAATGGTTTCGTACATGTGGTTTATGAAACACTTAAAAATGAGTTATGCTTCCGCTGTATACAATGTATTACATTTAATGTTTTGTAACACTTCATGTTAATTAATGAAAGTTTTTATTTTAAATATTGTTATGAGTTCAATGTGATTGGTGGCTAGATCCTAGTACGTCACATGTCCCGCGGTGTTTCCGCAAGTGGTATTTTTGGGGTGTGACAGTTTGGTATCAGAGCCACTGGTTATAGTGAACTTGGTTTTAAAATGTTTTTATAAAAACCAGACTATAACCGAACAAGTTTTGAATACGTGAATACGACCATGACACTCAGCTCTAGATTGCAAGGTTCGTCTCTTTCATCTGTTGCATACATTACATGACTAGTACACATTTGTTTATGATGTAACATACGAACACACACTCGTCACTATAGCATGATTACATGAAATACTTGTTTACCTTATGATGCATTGGTAGTCTGTCATAGTTCTTGGATTTCTGTGATCTTATCATCTTGAAAACCTCCGTTTGACGTCTGAGTTTGAGGAACCATTTGACATGAGTTAGGAGGAACTAAGATGAACATGCAAATCACAATATTATTATGGGTGCACACATAATAATAATGTGGGGTGCATGCGAGTCCCAATGAGCCTTAACGAGTGAAGAATGGGTTATGTTCTGTTATTTGATCAATGAGACACGTAACAAACCTATAGGGGTCATAGCAGTGATTGTCTCCTACTCGAACGTGATCATTTCACTCCTCTCTGAATCCTTACGAATCTCGATGCTATCGAGTATTACCTGGGCACTCATCTGAACGTTTAGCAAACTGTGTAGAATGCTAGGTGCTAGTACGGACATCCCTGAGTTGGATGTCGCAGCGTCGAATGATTGGTTTATACCTTTATCACTCTTCTTCGTTTGTTGGAACTCAATGTATTGACGCCTTAGATTTAGTAAGTGCGATCACTTCTACAACACTCTGGAAACATACCATGTATTACATAGTCAACTTGCAAGAACGATGGACAAGAGGATGAGCGTAGTGCCTTACCGACCTCAGTACTGGAATAACCCTAACTACCGGCGATGAACAATAGCGAATTGACTTCAATCGAATCCGTAACCCTAGCCAGCGACTTATGGGAGTCAACTTCTATGAATCAATCGGGATATGAACGATGACAACTGACTATGGTGCGGAATGTGTAACTGCCAGCACATTGAGGACGCGACTCGGAATAAGAAAATGTGGACTCTGTTGGTAAAAGAACGTAGGGCTCCGTTTCAAGCAACGACATTATAGACAACATTCATGACAACATCAAGGTACTTGTATTCATGGCCTATAGTATGGAAGATAGAGGTGCCTACGACATGGATCAGCCGTTGTTAAATCAAAGACGACACACAACCAAGGGAACGGCGACAGTACTGGAAATTCTCGTAACTAAAACAACAAACACTGGGAACGATGCTCATGGAAGGGCATTTAGGATTGGCGTGGGCGACGTCAGGATAATAGCAACATAGTAGCTTGAATGGGTAGCAAATCGCTTCGTCTCGGTTCTGTTTAACCCTGATGCTTCTGAAAACCGAACCTGTTGTGGAACCGGCTGATGGCAAATCAATTGAAGCCTCGTATGTTCGTTGGGATACAAACTCGACTTTGTGGGACAAGTGTTCGACATCGACCTTCCTTTTGCTATCCTTGATGGTTTCGATGCAGTAGTTGTGTAGATTGGTTATCTAGATATCGCGTAGATATACCTTGTGGGATGGAAATTTTGCGTCACTTTATACTTTGAAGTGTCAGAGTGGTGTAAAGGTTAGCGTCATATCAGCAATGAAGGCTGAAAAGTGTCTACGGAGGGATTACCCCGCTATATTAGCAACCGCTACGGATGATAAGGTTAAGGAAAAGAGGATTGAGAATCCACCAATTGTTCGTGATTCCTCTCGGTGTGCTACCCGAGGGACTTTCAGGTTTACTTCCACAACTGTCAGGTAGAATCTCAGTTTGATCCCATGCCAGAGGCAGCCTTGATTTCTCATACTCCTCACCGTCTTGCACCAGGAGGGTTGCAAGAACTGTCTACTCAACTACGGGAACTGCGGGACAGGAGTTTTGTCGGACCTAGTTTTCGCTCTGGGGAGCCCCGATTATATCCGTGAAGATAAGCCTTGTCGTTGGACATGTGTACTGATTATCAAAAACTCATCAAGGTGACAGTCCAGAACCGTTTGTCTCGACCATGTATTGACAACCTGTTGACCAGTTGCGAGGGTCGAACTACTATTTGAGGGTTAACTAACGAACGGATTATCATCAGATGGAAGTCCAAGGGGAGAATGTTCCTGAAGCGGCATATCAAACGCAGTACAGCCATACGACTTTGTATCCCATGACCTTTGGGGTAATCAACACACCAGCAACTTTTACGGGTTACATGAACCGACCGTGTTTATTGATGACGTTTTCAATCATTTCCAATAGAAAGGAACATCATGAGCGGCATATGTATTTTATCTTAGAGCTCCTAGGGGAGGAGCAACTCTACGAGAAGTCTACCAAAGTGTGACTTCGGGATTTGAGAAGTATACTTTCTTAGTCACGTAGTCAACGAGCGGGGGAAAACGCGTGGATCTTGCTAAGACTCATTTTATTAGAACTTGATCGGCACCAAAGAGTTCTTTGGGGATACAGTAATTTCTTAGTCACGCTATATAGTATCGTATATTCATCAAGGGATTTTAGAAGATCGCGAAACTCTAACCTCTTTAGCACAGCGGGGTGTTGTGAACTCATGGGAGACAAACAGGAGAACGTCTTTTCAGCTTATGAAATCCAACTCTACACTGCACTGAGCATCGTCTTCACCCGAGGGTACGGGTGATCTAATGGTATACCATGATGGTTCGAATCAGAGTCCCATTTATGCGCCAATGCAACACGAGAAAGTGATGGCTTACGTAGTGGATTTACAAGAAGAGTTGCACGAGTCACAACCTGCGGTGGAAACCATGGTCGTTGGATTTAAGGTGGAGGCATTACTTGGACAACACCAAATGCACTACTTAGACCGATCACAAGGGCCTCTCATGTATCGTTGTTTCGAAGGAGCTAAAGCCTGTAATGGAATCGTTGGATGGAACTTTTGAATGATTACGACAGTGAAACCCGAACGTGCACGAGCTTTGTAGCTCACTATCGACTCTAACTTACCTGACTAGACTCGCTCTATTCAAACTGGATGTAACACCTCGTAAAATCACGTCCAATTATGTATTGACACATGTAATAAACCTTATGGAAGTCAAACATTGAATTTAAGGGACTAATTTTTTGAAAAAAATCAAAAACTTTGACTATGAAAGGACTGGAAGTGTTAGCATACCTAAAATAAGTTTCTAAATAACCTCTTATGATATTTATATTCACAAATGAGCCACTTGTTGATCGAGTGTAGCCGTTTGCGTAATTGATTGAAAGTTTGCGCAATGAAGGGTTAAAAGCATCAACATGTTAATTCTTACCTCTGAGTGACCTTTTAACAAACCGGGAGCTTCATGATATTTGATTATACTCTCGGGAATGCCAATTATTGGCCGTCTAGGATTTTTATGCCTATAAGTAAAGTTACGGGCAACTTTGCAGGTTAGAGGGACTAAAAGTGTCAATATGTTTAATTATACCTCTGAATGACCTTTTAGCGAACTCGAAGCATCGTGATGTTTAATAATACTTTCATGAATTCCTAATATGGATTAGATGAGGCTTCGAGGCTATTAAACGATGATATGCGCAAGTTTGCGCATTAGAGGGACCTAAAGTGTCAACTTTTGAATCTACGCCTTTTGGTGACCATTTAAGCGATCGAGAGCATAGCAATAATTAAACGCATGCTTGGGAATGCCCATTATGGGCCATGGAAGGCTTGGATATCATTAAACGACATTTCACGCTACTTTGTGCGATTAAAGGACTATTTGTGTCAAACTGCAAAAGTATGTCGATTCGTATGTTAGCGGACCTTCTGGAATATGACCATGAGTTAAACATGCCCTAATTATCCTTTATATATCTTAGATATAGGCTTAGAGGTGTTTGGTGCGCTAAAATAAACTTTTAAGTCATGCTGGGACTAAAAGCGTCAAAAAGTGCATAAGTTTGCATTTTCGCGCATATCTTACGTTCTGAATATACCCGGACATCCAAAAATTTATGTAAGCATCAAAATATTTTATTTTAGGGTTTGGCATGATAAAATTCCATTTGTCGGGTAATTTAGATCGTTTTTCGCGTCCTTACGTGTTTCGTCGTAATTAGTCGAACAACGCAACCTTACGACCAAACGAACCGACATCCGACATATTTTTGAGCATGCTTCATGTCCCTCATGTTTAGGCATCATTGTAGAGCCATAAAAATGGTTTAACGGGCCTCAAACGCATCAGAAAGGGCCTTAGAAGCATGTAAGGACCAAAACTGCAATTTCAGAAACTTGTTGATGAACTGGGAATCTCAGTCGGCCCGCGTAACTTCCCCCTTGAACCTTACGCGGCCCGTGTGAACATGCCTGAACTACAAAAATCAGTTTACAGCCTGTTCCAGCTGTTTCCAGGTGTTGCAAGTGGTTTTTCTTCATCCTATGGGCTGTTTTGGGCGCCCATAGATTGCCAAAATAGTGGGTATAAGGTGTACGGTCCAGATCAAGGCTCGTTTACCGATGAACGATCTTAACGGTCTTGAAAAACCAATAAATACCTTTCCCTACTTTATTCCAACTTGCACCTCTTCCATTCTGATCTTGTTCTCTGATTCAAGGAGGATTCTAAGCTTGTGGGAACCTCCATTCAGTCCTTTGGACTATTCGTAAGTGTTCCTTCGTGCTTAGTTCATTAGTTTAGCGGTTATAGCCGAAAAGTCAAGCGTTTTCGATAAACGCTTTGACTTTTAAGAGATCGAGCCATTGTGCGCAATGAACATGGCTACGTGATCGTAATTAGGTAGGTGTTAAACCCTCAAAAGGGCACCTCCTAATTACCACGTTTACTCAGTCAATTGTCGGGTCAAACTTCTTAGTAAAAAGTCAAACGAGTCAGTTTTTACTAATAAATTCATAACTAATAATACAGAAGTTATGGAACATTTTTTAACACTTAAATAACTTGGTAATTAATATAAGAACATGTTTAAGCATGTTCAACCCGACAATTCCGAGGTTAGGCTCGGTTCGCAACCGAAAGTCGCAAAAGTGGACTTTTGCTTTGACTTTCAGTTCTGACCCGATTTAGATTATTTTAGAAATGCCTTAGGCTTCTATTAGGACCAGGTTATATGATAGTATAACCCTCTGTGATTATACAACTTGGTTCCTAGTTATCCGATTCATATGCATGTTTCCGTTATATGCCTAAATGTTGACCATTATGCCCTTTTGACCTTAAAACAATATTTTTGAAAATATGAGAGGACAAAAACCTTTGTTACATAATTATAAACATGTCCTAAAAATTTGACATCAATTTGAGGTCTAGAATAAGAGTTATGCTCAATATCGTAATTAAGAAGCTTTTTATTAATTAAACGGCATAATTAGCATATAGCTTATCGAAACCCAATTTTTGATACCAAACTTTTTACTCACTGATGTAAAATAATATTTTGGGATTTTTGAATATTTTTATTTATTTTTAGGCTGAGCATAACATAGGGTTCTAGCTTTAAATCGGTAATTGTCGGTTTTGCCCTTTTGGCCTATAAAATGAGTTTTACATAACATTTCGATACCAAACCTTTTGCTACTGATTTTATATGATAAATAATGTATTTTAAGCTTTCTGGAATAATAAAAATCTCAGCTTTTCTTATAAAACCCGGAAATCGCTTAAAATCGCCTTTTTACGCGTTTTAAACGCATAGTATGTAATAAAACTATTTTAGACATATAAGACTTAATACCTACTGATTTTTTTTGTAAATTTTTATACTTTAACAGTAAGCAAAAGTTTTAAACTCATATTTCCAGATTTGACCTTTAACCCTTATGTGAAATTACCAAAATGCCCCTTAAGTGCATGGTTTGGTTATAAACAATAAATTTCACATATATGTAATACCCTACTGATATAACTTATTAAATTAAGTATTTTTACTGAGCAAATCAGACCTGAACCTCAGATTTTTATTTAATCTCTTTTATAACCTTTAAATTGACCAAAATACCCCTACGGGGCATAATTTGAGTTTAAATCCAAATTGAGCATAATGGAAGGTATCTTACTGATATCACAACATATTTAAGGCATATTAACTTAGGAAACCTGTATATGACTCTTATGGTTACCTGTTACGCTTATTTCGCGTTCGGTTCGGTTTATGTAACTAGTTTGCATAAATTGACCGAAACGGGTCAACCCTTATCATTTTTGCCTCAAAATCCAGAATGTGTTTAGTTTACCCATATTATACAAGTCTCCAAACTTGTCGGGTCTAAATCACACTCTATTCTGGTCTTCGCTTAATCATGCGTTTGAACCGTAAAACTTTCCTTAAAAACTAACCGGTCTAAGTTACGACTTAAATAAGACCCATTAGGAATCTAATAGGTTAATAAAACCTTCGTTCCAGATTAAGAGCCCCAGTAGAGGTACTTGTGCTTGTTGATTAGGATATATACGGCTGAGTATAAATTGCATTTTAAGCTCAGGTAAATACTTTTAACTTATTTTCCCTATACGGGCTTGGGATACGGTATTATAATAATACCGCTTGGTCGGGTATTGAATGTTTAATCGGATTGTGATTAAATTATTGAGGTAACCCGTTTTAATCTGTCTTGTTTGAAATAAAGGCCTTTAGGGGTTAATGACCATGTCCCGGATATCCTTGGCATCATTATAAAATAAAAATGGCCACGTCTTATGCACGGGGTGTAGGCATACACCAGAGAGTTGCATAAGGGAAACGATATCTCACTCTCTTGTGGGCCTATACTTGTGGTGTGTCTGTTAATCTTGACTCGGTTTCTAACATCGAGCCCTAAATGTATAACGAACATGTAAATCTATGTACAAGATTATTTTTATATAATTGTCCCAAGTTATAAAAGAATTTTTGTGCCTTGTGCATTCAAATCAATTTTCTTAAATGTTTTCAAAATGAGTCAGTTAATTGTATTTACCAGTGTAAACTGACGTATTTTCCAAAAAGGTTAAATGACAGGTACTGTACGTAATTGGCTGGGAGCTCTGGGCGTTAATAGGGAATCTTGCAAGTTCTAGATGCCTAAAGTCTGTTGAACAGTGTTTATCTTTTTATCTTTTGATCCGCCTGTGGATCCTTTACAGTCCGTTTGTAATACTTTGATATTACTATTTATTCAGTTTGTAATATGATTCATCTTTTGTTTCCGCTGTGCATTTAAATTGTGTTGTTTGACAATGATGATATCAACTACATCACGATACTCCCCACCGGTAATACGTGGAAATACCAGGGTGTGACAGGTTGATATCAGAGCCAACATTGAGTGAATTAAAAACTAGCCTTTATGTGTTTAATCTCAATGACACAGTAGCACATTCCTTGACCTTCTGAGTCTAGACTTAACATAGGAATACTCTCAACCCTAATCTGTAAAATATTGCTTCCGAATTTATATACTTTGGATATATTGCCAAGCAAAGAAGCCGTAATGGAAATTCTCCACATCCGGAGCCTTGTAATGCCGAGCTTCGTACCGCGGCTAGGATGAAACGTGTATCCAAGGAGAAAACATTCATAAATAAAGTGAAGAAGAAAACTCCTATTTGCTGAAACTCGTTTCCTTAGTAGTCCTTATAAGGACATATTTATCTTCTTGTCCCTTCATGGACAACATTATTTCTTTCAAGTCCCGTTTAGGACAATTCTGTACTCCTTTCAAAATCATTGGAATATTTTATCTAAATTTCATTTTATCATTATATATGAATATAATATATGAAATAAATCAAAATTATTATTCCTTTTCGTAATTGATCTGCCAATATATATTAAAAAGAATCTTAGAGGGTATAACCTAGCTTGAATGTCATTAAAGACCTAGCTATGATGGTAAAACCTGTTTAAAAGAGATTCAGATTCTTGTTAACATCTGAAAACATGTTAACACTCCTGACAACAGTGATGCGATAAAATCACACTTGTCATCTTTATATTGGGAAATTCCAACCCCTTATCTAGCCTAGTGATTAAGAAATCATGGCTTAAATCATCAAATTAAGATGATCATTTTTACAAACATCCATTAGTGATGAAACGCCTACGGGCTATATCTACTGTCCTAAAAGACAAAAGACAGTTGTAGTCTTTGACTCTCTGTCAGGAAAGGTAATGAACCGCGTTCAAACCTTAATGCTTCGATCCTATAAGATCATGGCTTATAAATTCAAAATTGTCCTTGTGATTAGGCCTGTTGTGCCACTTTAATATCCTTAATGTTTTATAACTAGGATAAATTATAATGAAAATACTAAAATAATTAACAAATTAACCAATATGGTTTATATTACCATGGTTAATGAGTCGTCAAAAATGATGATTCCATAAAAACCTCTGAATAAATCATTGTCAGTATTTATGTAGCAATCAAGCTACATGGCTGGATCAGATGAGGTTAACAGCCACCCAAGGGAGAATAATGATGCTACCAGAGTTAATATAACTGGTGCAGAACTACAGGCATTAATAGATAATGCTGTTACTCTAGCTCTTGACAGACAATATAATGAATCAAGTGATACACACTCTAAGACTCTATATGTGGCTCGTAGTAAGCCCCCTTCTCAATCACACAAGTCAAAGGTGGACGTTGTTCATAACTCGTCAAATCAGAGGAGTGTTCCGTCTAGACAGGTTGTGCTTAATCAAGAGCCACATGTTAAAACCTGTTCGTATAAATATTTTTGTCTCCTGCAAGCCCAGAGACTTCACAGGAGAAAAAGGAGCCATCGACTGCATGACGTGGCTCGATGAGATGGACACCGTTGTTGATATTAGTGGATGTGCAGAGCAAGACATTGTGAAGTTTGTTTCACAATCTTTTAAAGGAGAAGCTCTAGCTTGGTGGAGGTCACTAATCCAAGCTACAGGGAAAATCCCGTTGTATAATCTGACATGGGATCAGTTTGCTGCTCTTATCAAGGAAAATTACTGTCCTCAACATGAAGTTGAGAAAATCGAGACTGATTTCTTGACATTGGTCATGAAGAACCTAGATTGTCAGGCATATCTTACAAGTTTGAATACCATGTCTCGATTGGTTCCTTACTTGATCACACCGGAACCAAAGCGTATAGCTCGCTTTATTGGAGGTCTAGCCCCAGAAATCAAGGCAAGCGTGAAAGCATCGAGACCTACTACATTCAGGTCTGCGGCAGATCTGTCACTATCTCTCACGCTCAATGTGGTCAGAAACAAGGCTGCTAAAGCTTCTAATGATGGAAAGCGTAAAAAGGAGGATGAGGATTCTCATCGCTCCGATAAGAAGAAAAAGGGGAACTCTGATCATAAGAAGAGTTCCGGGATTAAAAAGGGTAACCAACAGTCGGGTGAAAAGACCAGGTGCAAAACCTGTAGGAAATACCACCTCGGGAAATGCAGATTTGAATCTCAGCCTCTACCTTGTGGAATCTGCAAGTCCAAGGAGCATAAGACCTTGGATTGCAAGAAGTTGAAAGATGCGACCTGTTATGGTTGCAATGAGAAGGGGCATATCAAGACCAACTGCCCTAGGAATCAGAAAAAGCCTGAAGAGGCTAAGAAGACCAACGCTCGGGTCTTTCAAATGAACGCCCAGGAAATGGTGCAGAATGATGACGACGTATTAGGTACCTTTCCTTATCAATGGTGTGTATGCGAGAATTGTTTGATTAAGACGGAGAAAAGTCTATTGCGGACAATAAATATTGTAAGCTGTTGTATCCACCTATTAGGACCTTAGGCTTATAACGCAAGGTAGAATTGGCTGATAACATTTAGAGACTGCTTCAACAACCTTAGATGGATGCTTTATATTCATTAGGAATCGCTCTTATCCAATATCCTTATGACAAGCTTTCAAGCTATCCAAAATCATCAATATGATCAAGACAGATGTGACATTTGATCCCCTGTCAAAAAGGTGATGGACTAGGTCCAAACCTTGATTGCCATTGATGGTCTTTTATGGCCTAGGCTAAGTATAACTGATATATATACATATCTAAATAACGTTCATTGAGAATGTTCGTACTACATTAGCCTGTATGGTTTAATGATACCATGGATAGTATATGTTAGGTCATCAGGATGATGAATAGCGGTTGTTGGATTGCAACTAAGTAATTGTTTTATTTGGTGTTAGGAATCAAATATCGAGTATGACAAACTCGGATAAAACAGTCATTGATCGTGTTATGGATGATGCGACACGTGCTAATGATGCTACAATTGTGAACCTTAGAATTTCCAAAGATGTTCTTCAAACTATGATTGTCACACCCCGACCACGTAGAACATACAAAACGTGGCGGAAACGTCGGGGAGTGTTGTAACAGAATTAATTGTTTCAAATCCATGGCAATTGAAGTTTCGTTTTATTAATTAAACATGAGAGTTTACATTGTTATAAACAAGAAACAAAGAGTACATAACATAAATTAACTAGTTCTTGTCTCGTTTTAAGTCACTAAGGCACAGGTCCGCCTAAGTATGTCTTGATAAGTCCTATGCATCATCTCCTGAAAACACATGTGAAAATAGGTACGTCAGCATAAAAATGCCTGTGAGATACATAGGTTTTGTGAAAACAGAATTCATGACTTATGTTTGAGAAAATGTTTAGTCATGAACCTTGTAATTTGCTTTGTCTTGTAAATCATTTGAAAAACAATAAGATCAGAGGATATGTATAAATAAGAGAATAATGTATGGTTAAATGAATAATCATGTAAAATGAGTTTGTATAAGATAAGTTGTTTGTAAATCAATGTCTTGTGAAAAGTATTTTATTTGTATAAAATGTTATATGTCTCAAATTGAAATGATTCAAATAACGCTACGATATGTAATACCATACAAACACTTATATATAGGAAGTACCAGCGGCGTATCCACCATGCTTGTATCATATTACACATGCCCCGTTACTTAATCACTTACTCAAACCAAACTACCAAAGTAAAATGTTCATGTCTAATGTAAATCATGTAATGTGTATCCAAAATGTAAGCATGTGATGAATAACAAATGTACTAAGTATGCAACAAAAGACATACATAGCATAAAGTGTAATGTATAACAATGTACTAAGTACGCACACAATGGGCATACATGGCATAAAATGTAATGTAAAACAATGTACTAAGTACGCACACAATGGGCATGCATAGCATGTAATGTAAGGCAATGTACTAAGTACGCACACAATGAGCATACATAGAATAAAATGTATTGTAAAATGATGTACTAAGTATGCACACAATGGGCATACATAGCATAAAATGTATTGAAATCATGTACTATAATGTACTAACGAATATAGCATGTATATGATGTGAAAACAGGAAAGCATGAAAGTAACAAGTAGGCACATGTGTTTCACCCCAAAACAGTTTGGAAAACAGTAAAAGAGGGGTCTATGTACTCACTTGAGATTGCTCAGAAGTCCTAAGATAACCACCAAGCAATGCTAGAGATCACGGATATCAAACGGCACCTAATATAGGTAACTATGTTAATAAACCGGACCTAAATCGGAAGATCGGATAGAATGAGGGCTCGTAAACCAAATGTGTATTGGAACTCATGTAGTATGGTTTAACAAGGCCTACATACTAAATGAAACCTAACCTAAGTGCTTTCGACCCATCGCGGCCCATTAAGGTAGCTTATGCTACTTTAACGCGTCGTGCGCGCAAAAGCGCACTTGAGACGTCTAACTAGCCCTATGACAAGTGTTATATGCCTAAACATGTTACATAATCAGTTATGTGACAAAAGTTTAGGTTACATATGCTTAATTACCAATTATACATGAAAAGGGTATTCTGGTAATTTACCTAAGGCATATAAACTACCTATCATACAACTACTTAAACGAAGCGACCATAAGGTATAACCTCGGAAGGTTATTCCCTATATACTATGGTCACCTAATGTGTTTGGTCGGATCCTAATGATTGACCAAATGGGTCGGGTTCGAAGGTATAAGCGATTTATTAGATCGCTTACCCTTACGACCCTAAACAACGTGGTAATCAGTAGGCATAGTCACAAAGGACTATAACCATCGTGATTACAATCACGTTGCGAAATTCAAACGAACTTCGCATTGACCATAAACTGGTCAATGCAGAAAGTCAAACAAAGTTTGACTTTCGGACTTGAAAAGCAATAAAAGAATGAAGGAACACTTACAAAGGGTCCCCGAATGCTAACCTCGATCCAAGTAGCTCAGGTATGAAACAATGGTTTCAACTTAAAGCTTCTCAAATCTAGATTCTAGTGGGTTTTGCAAGAAGTGGGGTGGGGGTATTTATAGGATAACAAGAACCGTTAGGATCGTTTCTCGTTAATCGTGCTTTGATCTTGTCCATACATGTGCACACATGGTTTTGTAATACCATGTGCACTCAATACCAGCCCATAGATTCAAGGAATACCATGTGCAAGTGAGGAAAGGACCAGATTCAAAGTTTCTGAAGTTTCTGTTCTGGTTAGGTAGTCGCGTAGCGCGACGGTAAGAGCCTTAGGGGCTCGCGCTACGCCACCATGCACCTGATTCAGAAATGTTTCAAAAATGGCAGAAATGGTCCCTGCAGCCCGTTTAAGCTATTTTCGATGAGTTTGAACCCCGTTAACCTCATTTCAAGGCTCTAAAATGAAGTTAAAGTATAGGGAACTCAAAACATGCTCAAAAATATCTCGGATGTCGGTTCGTTTGGTCGTACGATCGCGATGTTCGGTTAATTACGACGGAATGCGCATAAGCGCGAAAATCGATCCAAATGACGCGACGAATGGATTTTTCTCATGCCAAACACTAAAATAAAATATTTTAGTGCTTACATAAATTTTTGGATGTCCAGATGTATTCAGAACGTAAGATATGCGCGAAAATGCAAACTTGTGCACTTTTTGACGCTTTTAGTCCCTGAATGACCCAAAAGTTTATTTTAGCGCACCGAACCCCTCAAAGCCTATTTCTAAGCTATGTAAAGGATATTTAGGGTGTGTTTAACTTATGTCCATGTTCCGGAATGTCTGTTACAGTTCAAATTGGCATACTTTCGTAGTTTGTCAAATTTAGTCCCTGTAAGTGAATTAACTTGATTTCGGCATACCAAACCATCCAAAACTTATTTCTAAGTTATGTAGAGGTATTTTAAGGCATGTTAAGCCTATGTCACTATTCCGGAGTGTTTGTTGCATTAAACTGGTTATATTTACGCATCAGTGCGTGTATAACCTTCCAGAAAGCGATTTAGAGCTTGAAATCGAACAAGAATTGATATGTGCAAACGATACACATATTTTTACAAATCCCAAGTATGAAATACAATATTTCATTGTTTTGGCATTTGTTTGATGGTTGAAGTGACACAGGTGTCACAGTCTCCCCTACTTTAGGAAATTTCGTCCCGAAATTTATTCGTAGGAGTCTATCTGTGACTTTGTGCCAAATAACCACCAGAGATATGAAAGGCATAATCCTGACATTTCCTTAACGGACATTCTTCAGAAATGAAAATGAACAGAATGAGTCATTTTCCACCATTTCTTCAGAAACGAAAATGAACGGGATGAGTCATTTTCCACGATTTCTTGAGGAACGAAAATGAACAGAATGAGTCATTTTCCACCATTTCTTCAGAAACGAAAATGAACGGGATGAGTCATTTTCCACGATTTCTTCAGAAACGAAAATGAACGGGATGAGTCATTTTCCACCATTTCTTCAGAAACGAAAATGAACGGGATGAGTCATTTTCCACGATTTCTTCAGAAACGAAAATGAACGGGATGAGTCATTTTCCACCATTTCTTCAGAAACGAAAATGAACGGGATGAGTCATTTTCCACGATTTCTTCAGGAACGAAAATGAACAGAATGAGTCATTTTCCACCATTTCTTCAGAAACGAAAATGAACAGAATGAGTCATTTTCCACCATTTCTTCAGAAACGAAAATGAACAGAATGAGTCATTTTCCACCATTTCTTCAGAAACGAAAATGAACGGGATGAGTCATTTTCCACAGTTTCTTTAGAAATGAAAATGCACGGAATTAGTCATTTCTAGACACACGACCAAACTTGTTGTGGTTTCTGTGCACTGAATTTCATAATTATGTATGCATCCATAATTACGCAATTCCTTGCACAGTCCGCACAATTTGTTTGTAATGTGAAGGGGAGGAAAAATCAAACCTGTGATGAGTGTGACTAGACTATCATAAGGTCCCTTTTAATTAGATCGACAAATGATCCTTTTAAATTAGGCCACCAATGAGTCCTTTCAGCTATCTCATCACATGATATTCCTAACTAGATTTTTGGATCAATCTGTTTAACTAGACCACTCAAGGGTCTAATTATGGAGTAGTACAATATAATCCAAGGGTCTTTACTATTACGTAAAAGCCCATTGAGGATTTAATATAGTACCTTTGGATATCCTACTATGAATTCCTTATACAAAGATATGGAAGATTCTACGAGGATTTGGATAACAAAACTTGGATTACACAAAAACATAAAAGGAAACACATAAGCACATAATCACATAGTTGTTTAACTTGATTATTAATTTGTTATTAACTTGTTATCGATTGAGAATGGATATGGAAACCAGTCGATGGACTTCAATGTCCTCTGGGATCTATCTGAAAAGATAGGAAGATCTCCCAAAAATTCGATTTTTGTTTTCAAAGAAACGTAATATTCGAATTAAGGAACACAAAAATTTTAGGATTTACGAAAATACCCTTAGGTACCCTATCAAGGATTTATAGTGGTACTTTGGGTATTCGTCTAGTGTTGTAACTTGCGCCTTGTACTTCGTTTCCTTGGAAGAAACGGGTACTTAGGAATTTCGTGGAAAACGCAAGAGATCATAAAATAGAAAAATTATTTGGGGGTAGTTTGCTTTTCAAGGAATACGATTCCTTGATTGTCGGTATTGTAGGGGATATGTTGTTTATACATACAACCACATAAATACATTGCAATGTAAATAAATGATTTATTTATAAACAATGATAACGATTGTTTCATGGACCTTGACAACAAAAGAAAATAATACATAAGACATGATTATTTCTAAAGGGTGTTGTCTTTTAGTCGGTCAGATGCTCATCCTTGTGCTGGATTTGCATTAGCAAGCTTTGGGCAATTTCTTCGGAAATGACCCATCTCGCTACAATTGTAGCAAGAACCTGGTGGAAAGCGAGCTTGAGCAGGATTGTTGTCAGCTTGATTTGGTGCAACTGCAGCTCGGCAAACTTTTGCTGTATGGCCTTTACGTCCACAAATTTGGCATTCGCGGAACTTCACATTAGCATGATGATGAAGGTTACATTGGTTGCACAAGGGTGAAGTTCCAATGTATGGCTTCCTAGCAGGGGGTTGAGCTGGTTGGTTGGGGACGGCTTGATCATTGTGAGTAACCATGGAGAAGTTCTGGGAAGCCTTTCGCTTCTTTGACTTCTTAGGGGATCCAGTCTGTTCATCCATGGTCTTTGATTCCTCGATTGGTTTCGATTCCTCGACCAGTTTCTTGTCACGCTTTCGGAAAAGCTTACGTTTCCTGATCTGAGATTCAGTCAAGGTTGCAGATAGCTCAATGGCCTGCCTAACCGTAGTGGGGTTACTACCAGTAACAATGTCCTGAACTGAGTCAGGGAGACCATCAATGTATTTTTCGATCGCCTTATCCAAAGGCGTAACCATGGTAGGACACAACAGGCTCAGCTCCTCATATCGATCAGTGTAGGCTCGATGTTCACCGCTGTCTTGCTTAAGATCGTCGAATACCCTTTCCAATTCCCTGATCTCGTGACGAGGACAGAATTCCTTCATCATCAGTGCTCTAAGTTCTTCCCACGTTTGAACCAGTGCCACTTCGGCACCCCTATCTCTCACCACACCGTTCCACCACGTCAAAGCTCGTTTCTCAAAGACACTAGATGCGAAATCTACCTTTCGCTCGTTTGGACATTGAACATGCCTAAAGGTGCTCTCTAGACTCTCGAACCATTGCAGAAGTGCAGTAGCTCCTTGAGACCCAGAAAACTTTGATGGCTTGGCCGAGTTGAACGTCTTGAAGTTTCAGAGGGCATTATTGTTGTTGAGAGCTTGGTGACATTGGGCAACGATGTTCGGGATTGCAGCAGTTATTTGCTGTGTAATGACAGCTGCCAGATCTTCAATAGATAGCGGATTTTCGCATCGAGGAGGCATTCTAAAAGGGGAAACATGAAATGAAACGAGTGAGAGAATTAGACGAAAAGAATGAGATGAACAAATCTGATGAAAGCAAGGATAGTGGTCATTTGTTTGTTACTACAAAGCAACAAACGACCCCGGTGATTAATCAAAGTAAATAGGTCAAAAATAATGTATCGCGAAGACATGCTCGCCAATAAGTGAACACTCATCCCAAGAATTCCCAGGTAAGCACAACTGGTCTCGCGTCTGATGAGATATATACGAAGTGCTTGCCTAGACAGAAAACCCAGAATACAGGCATTCACCCTTCCAGTTTGCACGTGTTCACATTATTTAAAACCCAAAACCTAGACGAGATTTTGAAAACTCAAAGGGGTTCAAAACCATATAACAGAGGGTTCAAAACCTTACAGTAGAGGGTTCAAAACCTTGTAATAAATCATTCAAAAACAGAAGATTAGTTTTCAAGGCGGTTTTGAAATTTATGTTCTTGTTGTGGTCGTCGCCTAAGGATAGGTGACGGTATTGTTTTATGACTAAACACAAGTGAACTCGCGTTGGGGTCCTAGAAAGGTTATAGACTACGTCAAAGTATTACTAATAACCTAATTCCCTATAACCATTGGCTCTGATACCACCTTTTCTGTCACACCCCGACCACGTAGAACATACAAAACGTGGCGGAAACGTCGAGGAGTGTTGTAACAGAATTAATTGTTTCAAATCCATGGCAATTGAAGTTTCGTTTTATTAATTAAACATGAGAGTTTACATTGTTATAAACAAGAAACAAAGAGTACATAACATAAATTAACTAGTTCTTGTCTCGTTTTAAGTCACTAAGGCACAGGTCCGCCTAAGTATGTCTTGATAAGTCCTATGCATCATCTCCTGAAAACACATGTGAAAATAGGTACGTCAGCATAAAAATGCCTGTGAGATACATAGGTTTTGTGAAAACATAATTCATGACTTATGTTTGAGAAAATGTTTAGTCATGAACCTTGTAATTTGCTTTGTCTTGTAAATCATTTGAAAAACAATAAGATCAGAGGATATGTATAAATAAGAGAATAATGTATGGTTAAATGAATAACCATGTAAAATGAGTTTGTATAAGATAAGTTGTTTGTAAATCAATGTCTTGTGAAAAGTATGTTATTTGTATAAAATGTTATATGTCTCAAATTGAAATGATTCAAATAACGCTACGATATGTAATACCATACAAACACTTATATATAGGAAGTACCAGCAGCGTATCCACCATGCTTGTATCATATTACACACGCCCCGTTACTTAATCACTTACTCAAACCAAACTACCAAAGTAAAATGTTCATGTCTAATGTAAATCATGTAATGTGTATCCAAAATGTAAGCATGTGATGAATAACAAATGTACTAAGTATGCAACAAAAGACATACATAGCATAAAGTGTAATGTATAACAATGTACTAAGTACGCACACAATGGGCATACATGGCATAAAATGTAATGTAAAACAATGTACTAAGTACGCACACAATGGGCATACATAGCATGTAATGTAAGGCAATGTACTAAGTACACACACAATGAGCATACATAGAATAAAATGTATTGTAAAATGATGTACTAATTATGCACACAATGGGCATACATAGCATAAAATGTATTGAAATCATGTACTATAATGTACTAACGAACATAGCAGGTATATGATGTGAAAACAGGAAAGCATGAAAGTAACAAGTAGGCACATGTGTTTCACCCCAAAACAGTTTGGAAAACAGTAAAAGAGGGGTCTATGTACTCACTTGAGATTGCTCAGAAGTCCTAAGATAACCACCAAGCAATGCTAGAGATCACGGATATCAAACGGCACCTAATATAGGTAACTATGTTAATAAACCGGACCTAAATCGGAAGATCGGATAGAATGAGGGCTCGTAAACCAAATGAGTATTGGAACTCATGTAGTATGGTTTAACAAGGCCTACATACTAAATGAAACCTAACCAAAGTGCTTTCGACCCATCGCGACCCATTAAGGTAGCTTATGCTACTTTAACGCGTCGTGCGCGCAAAAGCGCACTTGAGACGTCTAACTAGCCCTATGACAAGTGTCATATGCCTAAACATGTTACATAATCAGTTATGTGACAAAAGTTTAGGTTACATATGCTTAATTACCAATTATACATGAAAAGGGTATTCTGGTAATTACCTAAGGCATATAAACTACCTATCATACAACTACTTAAATGAAGCGACCATAAGGTATAACCTCGGAAGGTTATTCCCTATATACTATGGTCACCTAATGTGTTTGGTCGGATCCTAATGATCGACCAAATGGGTCGGGTTCAAAGGTATAAGCGATTTATTAGATCGCTTACCCTTACGACCCTAGACAACGTGGTAATCAGTAGGCATAGTCACAAAGGACTATAACCATCGTGATTACAATCACGTTGCGAAGTTCAAACGAACTTCGCATTGACCATAAACTGGTTAATGCAGAAAGTCAAACAAAGTTTGACTTTCGGACTCGAAAAGCAATAAAAGAACGAAGGAACACTTACAAAGGGTCCCCGAATGCTAACCTCGATCCAAGTAGCTCTGGTATGAAACAATGGTTTCAACTTAGAGCTTCTCAAATCTAGATTCTAGTGGGTTTTGCAAGAAGTGGGGTGGGGGTATTTATAGGATAAAAAGAACCGTTAGGATCGTTTCTCGTTAATCGTGCTTTGATCTTGTCCATACATGTGCACACATGGTTTTGTAATACCATGTGCACTCAATACCAGCCCATAGATTCAAGGAATACCATGTGCAAGTGTGGAAAAGACCAGATTCAAAGTTTCTGAAGTTTCTGTTCTGGTTAGGCAGTCGCGTAGCGCGACGGTAAGAGCCTTAGGGGCTCGCGCTACGCCACCATGCACCTGATTCAGAAATGTTTCAAAAATGGCAGAAATGGTCCCTGCAGCCCGTTTATGCTATTTTCGATGTGTTTGAACCCCGTTAACCTCATTTCAAGGCTCTAAAATGAAGTTAAAGTATAGGGAACTCAAAACATGCTCAAAAATATCTCGGATGTCGGTTCGTTTGGTTGTACGATCGCGATGTTCGGTTAATTACGACAAAAAGCGCATAAGCGCGAAAAACGATCCAAATGACGCGACGAATGGATTTTTCTCATGCCAAACACTAAAATAAAATAATATTTTAGTGCTTACATAAATTTTTGGATGTCCAGATGTATTCAGAACGTAAGATATGCGCAAAAATGCAAACTTGTGCACTTTTTGACGCTTTTAGTCCCTGAATGACCCAAAAGTTTATTTTAGCACACCGAACCCCTCAAAGCCTATTTCTAAGCTATGTAAAGGATATTTAGGGTGTGTTTAACTTATGGCCATGTTCCGGAATGTCTGTTACAGTTCAAATTGGCATACTTTCGCAGTTTGTCAAATTTAGTCCCTGTAAGTGAATTAACTTGATTTCGGCATACCAAACCATCCAAAACTTATTTCTAAGTTATGTAGAGGTATTTTAAGGCATGTTAAGCCTATGTAACTATTCCGGAGTGTTTGTTGCATTAAACTGGTTATATTTACGCATCAGTGCGTGTATAACCTTCCAGAAAGCGATTTAGAGCTTGAAATCGAACAAGAATTGATATGTGCAAACGATACACATATTTTTACAAATCCCAAGTATGAAATACAATATTTCATTGGTTTGGCATTTCTTTGATGGTTGAAGTGACACAGGTGTCACAATGATAGACGTAGCTGTTGGAAAAGCTGTGAAGAAGGCCGTGAAAAAGTACAAGGAGCCCAATGCTAGTTGCTCCAAATCTCATCCAAGACCACCCTTCAATACTCATGAGAAGTATCTCGTTCATGCCTCTAATGAAAAGGATGAACTAAAAAGGAAAAGGGAGGAAGATAACTCCCAGAGTTCTAAGAAAAAGAAGAAACAAAAGTCCAACTAGAAACCTGTATGCAAGACCTGCAAGAAGCGCCATTATGGGAAGTGCAGGTTCGAACCAAAATCCCAATCACAGCCGAGGGCTTGTGGGATCTGCAAATCAAGGGAGCATAAAACATTGGATTGCAAGGACATGGAGAATGCAGCCTGTTTCGGCTGTGGTGAGAAGGGCCACATCAAGACTACATGCCCTGCATCTGTCAAAGGAAGTGCAACTAGGGAAGGGAAGCCTAAGAATGAAAGCGCTTAAACTCTCCTAAAGAGTGCCAGAGGTAGTTCATATCAATAATGACATCAAATACATTCTTTAGCATTTATTGGAATATAACTACTATGAGTTTTGTTTTAATTCGGATACCAATAAATCCTTTATAAAATTATAAGTATAGTAAACTTCTAGAAATCTTCCATAAGAACCCTAGATATTAAGTGTAAGGTAAAACTTACAGGCGAAAATTATAAGGACCATTCTTCTGTTCCTGTCAAAAATCTTCGGTCGTAATTCTAGAGTGTCCTCTCTGCAGATAAAATGCATTCATATGTAATTGTTATCTCTTTTATCCCTATTGATTACGAATACCAAATGGTATGACAAAAGCGCCATATGAGGATTGGTGTATCTTAATATGTTCCATAGATTGCTTCCATGCCTGATCAGTATGGAGGTTTAATGCATGGAACCATAAAGATATTCCAATGGTCATACGATATTAAAGTCAGCTAATGGTATTCAAAGAAGATATCTAGAATGGAATTATCCAAGTAAACGTCTCCGATTAAGGAAACCGTGGACTCGTAATGTGAATGTGTCCCCTTATCTATCACAGGTAATGATGGATGAACTGGGGCCTGAGATTTGGAAAATCTCTGTACCCTCCTTGTGTCTTGGTTATCCTCTCCAAGGATTACCCTGTTTACCTCCTGAGAGGCAAGTAGAGTTAAGATTAACATCCCGCTTTGGGCTGGAGTATTGTAAAAAAAAACTCGATGTTGATTATGGAATAATCGAAACCCTGATTAAGTAAGTTTTAAGATATAGGTTCATAAAGCCTAACCCGATATTATGAGAATTCGGTATTGTTAATTAAGAAAGACGGTTCATTTTGCTTATGCATTGATTACCGCAACCCTAATTAGGCAACAATTAAGAATCGCCATCAGCTGCCCAGGATCGTCGATTTGTTCGACTAGCTGTGAGGATTAGCTATTCCTTGAGATTAGTTTTAAGCAATGGTTGGAATAACCATCTCACCTTAAATAAGCTTTTTCCATAATAGTTGTTATGTAAGTACCAAGGCCGCTCCTTTGCAGACCTTGTATAGGTGGGATGTTAGACACCTGTTAATGGACAAAAGTTTGGTAAGTCCAATTACCAGGATCTGAAAGTTGCCTTGGAAACAACGAATAAGATCATTCGAATTCGTAATCTTCTGTAAGTTGCCAGTAATCGGCAAAAAATCAAGGATTAATGAAAGTAGCAACCCTCCTAAGTTCTTGTTAAGGAATAAGGTTCAACAAAAGATATCACCCTGGAAGGGTGTGCCAATTTGTTAATTATCAGGCTAGTTAAGCTCTGAGTATATAGAATCATTCGAGTGAATTGAATGTATCAAGATCAAATAGCTTATAAGCTAAAACCTATTTAAGGAGCTTGGCGGAGCTCGCAATGCGTTCCACACTAGTGATTTAAGGATATGTTTCGCCAATAAGTCAAGAAGCATTATCACATAATGATATACAGATTTATGATATGATAAGAAACCTGTATCGATCAAGGATCGACAGGTTAAGAAGCTCCAAGAGGATACATGTACCTATAATAGAGGTCATCTTGGGTGCTTAGAGAGGCTCCAGATATGCTATAGAAGTTAAGTCCATTATGCGACAAAAAGTACTTCCAGCATTTTAGCAAATCTCGAGGTCGAGATTTCTTTTAAGGGGGTGAGGATGTAACACCTCGTAAAATCACGTCCAATGATGTATTGACACGTGTAATAAACCCTAATGAAGTCAAACATTGAATTTAAGGGACTAATTTTTTGAAAAAATCAAAAACTTTGACTATGAAAGGACTGGAAGTGTTAGCATACCTAAAATAAGTTTCTAAATAACCTCTTACGATATTTATATTGACAAATGAGCCACTTGTTGATCGAGTGTAGCCGTTTGCGTAATTAATTGAAAGTTTGCGCAATGAAGGGTTAAAAGCGTCAACATGTTAATTCTTACCTCTGAGTGACCTTTTAACAAACCGGGAGCTTCATGATATTTGATTATACTCTCGGGAATGCCAATTATTGGCCGTCTAGGATTTTTATGCCTATAAGTAAAGTTACGCGCAACTTTGCAAGTTAGAGGGACTAAAAGTGTCAATATGTTAAATTATACCTCTGAATGACCTTTTAGCGAACCCGAAGCATCGTGATGTTTAATAATACTCTCAAGAATGCCTAATATGGATTAGATGAGGCTTTGAGGCTATTAAACGATGATATGCGCAGGTTTGCACATTAGAGGGACCTAAAGCGTCAACTTTTGAATCTACGCCTTTTGGTGACCATTTAAGCGATCGAGAGCGTAGCAATAATTAAACTCATGCTTGGGAACGCCCATTATGGGCCATGGAAGGCTTGGATATCATTACATTTAAGCGATCGAGAGCGTAGCAATAATTAAACTCATGCTTGGGAACGCCCATTATGGGCCATGGAAGGCTTGGATATCATTAAACGACATTTCGTGCTACTTTGTGCGACTAAAGGACTATTTGCGTCAAACTGCAAAACTATGTCGATTCGTATGTTAGCGGACCTTCCGGAATATGACCATGAGTTAAACATGCCCTAATTATCCTTTATATAGCTTAGATATAGGCTTAGAGGTGTTTGGTGCGCTAAAATAAACTTTTAAGTCATGCAGGGACTAAAAGCGTCAAAAAGTGCATAAGTTTGCATTTTCGCGCATATCTTACGTTCTGAATATACCCGGACATCCAAAAATTTATGTAAGCATCAAAATATTTTATTTTAGGGTTTGGCCTGATAAAATTCCATTTGTCGCGTAATTGGGATCGTTTTTCTCGTCCGTTCGTGTTTCATCGTATTAGTCGAACAACGCAACCGTACGACCAAACGATCCGACATCCGACATATTTTTGAGCATGTTTCATGTCCCTCATGTTTAGGCATCATTGTAGAGCCTTAAAAATGGTTTAACGGGCCTCAAACGCATCAGAAAGGGCCTTAGAAGCAAGCACGGACCAAAACTGCAATTTCAGAAACTTGTTGCTGAACTGGGAATCTCAGGCGGCCCGCTTAAGTTCCCCCTTGAACCTTACGCGGCCCGTGTGAACATGCCAGAACTGCAAAAATCAGTTTACAGCCTGTTCCAGCTATTTCCAGGTGTTGCAAGTGGTTTTTCTTCATCCTATGGGCTGTTTTGGGCGCCCATAGATTGCCAAAACAGTGGGTATAAGGTGTACGGTCCAGATCAAGGCTCGTTTACCGATGAACGATCTTAACGGTCTTGAAAAACCAATAAATACCTTTCCCCACTTCATTCCAACTTGCACCTCTTCGATTCTGATCTTGTTCTCTGATTCAAGGAGGATTCTAAGCTTGTGGGAACCTCCATTCAGTCCTTTGGACTATTCGTAAGTGTTCCTTCGTGCTTAGTTCATTAGTTTAGCGGTTATAGCCGAAAAGTCAAGCGTTTTCGATAAACGCTTTGACTTTTAAGAGATCGAGCCATTGTTCGCAAAGAACATGGCTACGTGATCGTAATTAGGTAGGTGTTAAACCCTCAAAAGGGCACCTCCTAATTACCACGTTTACTCAGTCAATTGCCGGGTCAAACTTCTTAGTAAAAAGTCAAACGAGTCAGTTTTTACTAATAAATTCATAACTAATAATACAGAAGTTATGGAACATGTTTTAACACTTAAATAACTTGGTAATTAATATAAGAAAGTCGCAAAAGTGGACTTTTGCTTTGACTCTCAGTTCTGACCCGATTTAGATTATTTTAGAAATGCCTTAGGCTTCTATTAGGACCAGGTTATATGATAGTATAACCCTCTGTGATTATACAACTTGGTTCCTAGTTATCCGATTCATATGCATGTTTCTGTTATATGCCTAAATGTTGACCATTATGCCCTTTTGACCTTAAAATGAGATTTTTGAAAATATGAGAGGACAAAAACCTTTTTTACTGAAGTATAAACATGTCCTAAAAATTTGACATCAATTTGAGGTCTAGAATAAGAGTTATGCTCAATATCGTAATTAAGAAGCTTTTTATTAATTAAACGCCATAATTAGCATATAGCCTATCGAAACCCAATTTTTGATACCAAACTTTTTACTCACTGATGTAAAATAATATTTTGGGATTTTTGAAGATTTTTATTTATTTTTAGGCTGAGCATAACATAGGGTTCTAGCTTTAAATCGATAATTGTCGGTTTTTCCCTTTTGGCCTATAAAATGAGTTTTACAAAACATTTTGATACCAAACCTTTTGCTACTGATTTTATATGATAAATAAAGTATTTTAAGCTTTCTGGAATAATAAAAATATCAGCTTTTCTTATAAAACCCGGAAATTGCTTAAAATCGCTTTTTTACACGTTTTAAACGCATAGTATGTAATAAAACTATTTTAGACATATAAGACTTAATACCTACTGATGTTTTTAGTAAATTTTTATACTTTAACAGTAAGCAAAAGTTTTAAACTCAGATTTCCAGATTTGACCTTTAACCCTTATGTGAAATTACCAAAATGCCCCTTAAGTGCATGGTTTGGTTATAAACAATAAATTTCACATATATGTAATACCCTACTAATATAACTTATTAAATTAAGTGTTTTTACTGAGCAAATCAGACCTGAACCTCAGATTTATATTTAATCTCTTTTATAACCTTTAAATTGACCAAAATACCCCTACGGGGCATAATTTGAGTTTAAATCCAAATTGGGCATAATGGAAGGTATCTTACTGATATCACAACATATTTAAGGCATATTAACTTAGGAAACCTGTATATGACTCTTATGGTTACCCGTTACGCTTATTTCGCGTTCGGTTCGGTTTATGTAACTAGTTTGCATAAATTGACCGAAACGGGTCAAACCTTATCATTTTTGCCTCAAAATCCAGAATGTGTTTAGTTTACCCATATTATACAAGTCTCCAAACTTGTCGGGTCTAAATCACACTCTATTCCGGTCTTCGCTTAATCATGCATTTGAACCGTAAACCTTTCCTTAAAAACTAACCGGTCTAAGTTACGACTTAAATAAGACACGTTAGGAATCTAATAGGTTAATAAAACCTTCGTTCCAGATTAAGAGCCAAGTAGAGATACTTGTGCTTGCTGATTAGGATATACGGCTGAGTATAAATTGCATTTTAAGCTCAGGTAAATACTTTTAACTTATTTTCCCTATACGGGCTTGGGATACGGTATTATAATAATACCGCTTGGTCGGGTATTGAATGTTTAATCGGATTGTGATTAAATTATTGAGGTAACCCGTTTTAATCTGTCTTGTTTGAAATAAAGGCCTTTAGGGGTTAATGACCATGTCCCGGATATCCTTGGCATCATTATAAAATAACAATGGCCACATCTTATGCACGGGGTGTAGGCATACACCTGACAGTTGCATAAGGGAAACGGTATCTCACTCTCTTGTGGGCCTATACTTGTGGTGTGTCTGTTAATCTTGACTCGGTTTCTAACATCGAGCCCTAAATGTATAACGAACATGTAAATCTGTGTACAAGATTATTTTTATATAATTGTCCCAAGTTATAAAAGAATTTTTGTGCCTTGTGCATTCAAATCAATTTTCTTAAATGTTTTCAAAATGAGTCAGTTAATTGTATTAACCAGTGTAAACTGACGTATTTTCCAAAAAGGTTAAGTGACAGGTACTGTACGTAATTGGCTGGGAGCTCGGGGCGTTAATAGGGAATCTTGCAAGTTCTAGATGCCTAAAGTCTGTTGAACAGTGTTTATCTTTTTATCTTTTGATCCGCCTGTGGATCCTTTACAGTCCGTTTGTAATACTTTGATATTATTATTAATTCGGTTTGTAATATGATTCATCTTTTGTTTCCGCTGGGCATTTAAATTGTGTTGTTTGACAATGATGATATCAACTACAACACGATACTCCCCACTGGTAATACGTGGAAATACCAGGGTGTGACACTAGAGAACTGAAAGAAGAAGATTTTCAAGTTGAACCCATGCGGGGCATGGAGAAGCAACCTTTGGCAGGTCAGACGATATTCACTACCTCACGAGACGAATGTGGATCTCGTTATACGGCAACTGTAGGGAACTTGCGTTGAGCAAATCACACCGGCCTCGATATTCTAGTCGTCTGGGTATTGATGAGAGATATTGGATCTATAAATCTTGTACTGGTGATCGGGCATGAAGGCCCACCCAGCAATGTATGTGAATGATGTTTGACTTGTGGGAACGTCAAGATGGAGTATCAGCAACCAGCAACAACCATATGGAAATGAGAACAGACTGCTAGGGTCTTTGTCGCTAGTCTACCTACAACTCGAAACGGAAACAATATCACCTAGGCGATCGTTGATTGTCTCATGTAACCAGTACACTCTCTTGCAATCAAGGAAACTGACGAGTCTTCACAGCTTGTGAATGTTCCTATGAGAGAGGTGGTTATTAGGCACGAGGTGCCAATTCCTATTACCTCTGGTTTCGATCTATACCTGGTTTATGCCGAGCACTACTGATGTGCACAAAATGCAACATATAAATTACATCAATTGTGGCATAAAACTAACCCTTTTTTAGTACTAATGTTGGAAAAAGTGTGTTTTTGTCTTCCTTTTGTATTTTCAGGATTAAATGAGCTCAAATGAACAAAAGAAGCAAAAAGGCAGCTAAATCTAACATAAATACATGAAAAGGAACAAACGTGGCATGCCCGACCCCCCGACAGCATCTTCCCAAGCAAAATCAAGAGAACAGAAGGCTGAACACGCCCCGTGCTCAGTGAGCACGGGGGCGTGCCCAAGTGTTAGCAGAAAAGACAAAGCTGTAGAAGCTTCTATCAACCACCACGGGGTCGTGCTCAGCGGACACGGGGCCGTGGTCAGCTCAAAGATTCGCAGAATCTGGGGAAATCTTGATAGTACAGATACGCTTCTGCACACAGGGGCGTGCCCAGTGGACACGGGGGCGTGGTCAACTAATGCAGACAAACTGCAGTTAATGAAGAAAGAGAAGGAAGGTGGACACGGGGCCGTGTGTCACACCCCGACCACGTAGGACAACCAAACGTGGCGGAAACGTCGGGGAGTGTTGCAACAGAATTAATGTTTCATAACCATGGATATCAAAAGTGTTTCGTTTTATTAAACATTGAATAATTACATCGTTTGGAAATCTAAATACACAATTTAAACATAATCTATCATTGTTATTGAGTCACTAAGGCCTTTTCCAGTCCTATGTGAGCATGCATCTTATCAAACGATATCATTCAACAATACCTGAAACATATGTGAAAACGAGGTCAGCAAAGAAATGCTGGCGAGTACATAGGTTTTGTGAAAATAAGATTCATGACTTCTGTTTTAAGAAAATGTTTAGTCATGAACCTTGTAATTTGCTTTGTCTTTGTAAATCATTTGAAAAATAATAAGTTCAAGTGATATGTATAAATAAGAGAATAATGCATGATTAAATGAATAACCATGTAAAATGAGTTTGTATAAGATAAGTTGTTTGTAAATAATTGTCTTGTGAAAAGTATGTTACTTGTATAAAATGTTCTATGTCTCAAACTGAAATGATTCAAATAACGCTACAACATGTAATACCATACAAACACTTATATATAGGAAGTACCAGCGGCGTATCCACCATGTTTGTATCATATTACACACGCATCGTTACTTAATCACTTAATCAAACCAAACCACCAAAGTAATGTTCATGCCCAATGTAAATCATGTAATATGTATAACCAAAACCCAATCGTATATCGCTTTGAAGCCAATCGTTAAAACATCGTGTGAAAACCAATTGTTTACCCAATCGTTAAATTCGTTTTAGGTCGTGAAACTACTTAAATGGTCGTCTCGCTAATAACATTCAAACCTTCTTGACTCGCATTAATAAACCCTTACCAAAGGATAGATTAACAATTCGCATTAATAAACCCTTACCAAAGGATAGATTAACAACTCGCATTAATAAACCCTTACCAAAGAGTAAATTAACAATTACAGATTCAGTCGCTACCCACAACACCCACACATAACTACGGGTGTAGTAAATAACGGGACTTGTCAGATCCTATGGTACCATAACCTAATACTGGTCGGCTTGATCATTGCTAATGAATGTCATTTGTTATGTAAACACCACCAACAAGTTTGTTCACTTTATTGAAATCGTTATTAGTTTTGTATAAATCGTCTTAATCGTTTTTGAAACCATTGTTATAATATCGAAAATCGTTTTGATACCATCGTTAAAACCTTGAAAACATTTAGCACATATGAGTCACCCCAAAACAATTGAAAGCAGTAAAATAGGGGAATAATGTACTCGCCTGAGAATGCTTGGAGGTCTTCAACAACAACCAAACAAAGCTAGAGAGAGCACGGAATCAGTCGGCAATCTAAAACTATATAAATAAACCGGCCTTAAATCGGGAGATCGGATAGGATGAGGCTTGGTAAACCAAATGAGTATTGGAACTCATATGATATGGTTTAACAAGGCCTACATACTACATTGAGACTAACCTAAGTGCTTTCGACTCATCGCGACCCATTTAGGTAACATACGCTACTTTAACGCGTCATGCGCGCAAAGCGCGTTCGGACCGTCTAACTAGTCCTATGACAAGTGTTATATGCCTAAACATGTTACATAATCAGTTATGTGACAAAAGTTTAGGTTACATATGCTTAATTACCAATTATACATCAAAAGGGTATTCTGGTAATTTACCTAAGGCATATAAACTACCTATCATACAACTACTTAAACGAAGCGACCATGGGGTATAACCTCGGAAGGTTATTCCCTACCTACTATGGTCACCTAATGTATTTGGTCGGATCCTAATGATCGACCAAACTGGGTCGGGTTCGAAGGTATAAGCGATTTATTAGATCGCTTACACTACGACCCTAGACAACGTGGTAATCAGTAGGCATAGTCCCAAGGGACTATAACCAATGTGATTACACTCACGTTGCGAAGTTCAAACGAACTTCGCATTGACCATAACTGGTCAACGCAGAAAGTCAAACAAAGTTTGACTTTCAGACTCGAAAGACTCGAAAAGCAATAAAAGAACGAAAGAATACTTACGAAGGGTCCCCGAATGCTAATCTCGATCCAAGAATCTCAGGTATGAAACAATGGTTTCAACTTAGAGTTCCTAAGATCAAGATTCTAGTGAATTTAGCAATGGGGGTGAATGGGTATTTATAGGAATACCCGAACCGTTAGGATCGTTTCTAGGAAAACGTGATGCGATCTTGGCCATACACTTAGCACACATGGTATTGTAATACCATGTGCCATCAAAACCAGCCCGTAGTATTGTTAAAACATGTGCAAAATTGAATTTGGACCAGATTCAAAGTTTCTACACAGAAAGTTTCAAAAATGGCAGATTTGGTCCCTGTAGTGTAATAAGGCCTTTTCCGACGCGTTTAAGGCCCGTTAACCCCATTTAAAAGCTCTAAAATGAAGTTAAAGTAAAGGGAACTTAAAATGTTCTCAAAAATATCTCGGATGTCGGTTCGTTTAGCCGTACGGTTGCGTTGTTCGGCTAATTACGACGGAATGCGCATAAGCGCGAAAAACGATCCAAATGACGTGACGAATGGATTTTTCTTATGGCGAACACTAAAATATAATGTAGTCATGCTTACATAAATTTTTGGATGTCCAGATGTATTCAGAACGTAAGTTATGCGCGAAAATGCAAACTTGTGCACTTTTTGACACTTTTAGTCCCTGAATGACACAAAAGTTTATTTTAGCACACCGAACACCTCAAAGCTTATTTCTAAGCTATGTAAAGGATATTTATGGTATGTTTAACTTATGGTCATGTTCCGGAATGTCTGTTACAGTTCAAATTGGCATACTTTCGCAGTTTGTCAACTTTAGTCCCTGTAAGCGATTTAACTTGATTTTGCCATACCAAAGCCTTCAAAACTTATTTCTAAGTTATGTAAAGGTTATTTAAGGTATGTTAAGCCTATGTCACTATTCCGGAGTGTTTGTTGCATTAAACTGGTTATATTTACGCATCGGTGCGCGTATAACCTTCCAGAAAGCGATTTAGAGTTTGAAATTGAACAAGAATTGATATGTGCAAATGATACACATATTTTTACAAATCCCAAGTATGAAATATAATATTTCATTGGTTTGGTATTTGTTTGATGGCCGTGGAGGCACAGGTGTTACACCGTGCCCAATGGACACGGGGCCGTGCCCGAGTCTCTGTTCAGCCTATAAATAGGGGTGCTTGGCTCATTTGCAAACCATCCCTTGACACACCACCTCTCTCACACTTCACCCACCACCCACCACCATCACAACACCATCATCCACCACCATCATCCATTGTCCATCATAGAGTGTGGGAGTCATCTCGGGATCCAAGATTGATCGTAAGAGTTCTTGACAATCAAAGGCCATGTTTGCCTAAGTCTCTTACATCACTTGGTGAAGACAAGTGTCTAGTGTAATACTTTTTATTTTTAATCTTTTCGCACTTTTTACTTGGTTATGTATTAATGACTTTAATAACTAGTTTCTTATGTTGAAGGTGATTCTTCCTTATCGTTTGTCCGTGGTGTCTTGGCATTATTTTAGTGTCTATATAAAATAAAAGATTTTCACAATTCATATCTCAACGGTCTATATGGAGATATGTTGGCTACCTGGTCGGGGGTTAAGGGAATGGTTTGGTAAGAGTCTTGCCTTGTTCAGTGTATAGATCATGCAAGGACCTGGGTCAAATTTAGTAGGATCTCCTTCAATACCCACCGGTATTGGATGGCGGGGGTCCAAACTCTTTGATCCCCTCATATGTAAGCTACTATTAATACTTTAACCCGGCTACTTAGGACTGTATCCCTGCTGACTCAGACTACTTAGCCGAGGGTAACGTCACCTTCAAAAGAGGGGCCTACCATAATATGCATTAATAACTTAATTAATTATCTTTCAATAATCCGACCCTTTAGGATTGTATCCTTGCTGACTCAAACTACTGGGTTGAGGGTAACGTCACCTTCAAAAGAGGGGCCTACTACAATAACTAAGATAATCTCTTAAAAAGTGCAAAAGTGCGGAAATAATCAAAGGTTACACTAAACACGAGTCGGATCCAAGTGATTCATCTTGTCTATCTGTTTTTATTTTATTTTATTTTTCATTATCTTAGTTAGTTTTATTTTTCTTATTTAAAAACCTTTTTCTAACTTTTGATTTGATTAGACGTTGAGGATAAACCGGTACTAAAAGTTCTTGTGTCCTTGGACGACCTCGGTATCTTACCAACACTATACTACGCTCACGATGGGTGCACTTGCCCATATGTGTGTTTAGTGTTAGTAAATATCGTGTTTTATAAATTTAAAACTTGGCTAAAAAGTGTAAAAGGGCTTAATTTATACATTAAAAACATATACACACTTACGCACATCAAGTGTTTTTGGCGCCCCTGCCGGGGACACAAGGTTTTTAAGAAAGTTAGGAATCAGCGGCCTAATCATTTTTTCTAATTTTTCTGTTTTTTTAGGATTTTCTTAGTTTTTCAGCTTCTGCAGAACTCAGCATGGGCCGTGCCCGCTGAACACGCCCCGTGCCCAATCCTTGGAACTGGCAATCCTGTTTTAAATCAAACAGTAAGCTGAACACGGGGCCGTGCCCACTCAACACTCCCCGTGCCCAAGATTCAGTTACTGAAAACAGAACCGTAAGATCTCGACGGTTGGTAATTTCTGACACAAACATGAGAGATACTGATATTTTTTACTTTTGGCACTCTTATGGTACGTGGTGTCAAATATGTTGTGGCTCTCATAAAAAATTAGAATGTTATTTTCTAAATTATAAGCCCCACTATATAGACCAATTGTTTTCCTGTAGCCTTAAGAGGGGCGAAAGTAAAAATAATCCCTATCTCTCCCTCGAATGCTCTCAACCGGATCTTCTAGGAGAAATGCTTCTTGATGAACTATTTCAAATGAAAGATCTAATTCTTAATTGGTTAAAAGAACTTAGGATAGATTTCAATAATTTATCTCCAGACGATAACCAAGAAGAATTGTTGGGATCGCATTCAAATAAAAACAACTTCGTTGTTCCCGATGTTACCTCTAACTCTAGCGAGGACTTGAGCGATAGTCGTCCCTGTTCCGATTGTGCCGTGAAGGACTCTCCATCGACTTCGTTCGGTGCATACATAGACCTGAGCGATTCGGCATACACCTTCTTTAACGAGAGCCCGGGAAAGGGTTGGACTTGTCCACCTACATTTAGCATAGGAATCACCCTCACCGACAACCTCTTGTGTTCTCGTCTTAATCTAGAGCAATTAAGGTATCTTAGGCACTTTGGGGTTGTTCCATCCAGTAAGGAACCACCCGATCCGGATAAGTTCCTTAAAAATATACGAACTTCATAAAACAACCTCTAGACACGGGGCCGTGTCCAGGTCAACACACCCCCGTGCCCACCAAAAGACTCCGTCTGATTTCGTGTCAGAATACGGACAAAATGTGTCAGGATCCTGCCTGCACACGGGGCCGTGTCAAGCCGACACGGGGCCGTGTGCAGCGTGCTGTCGTTTTCTATAAATGCAGCCAAGAATCCTGCACATTTGAACCATTCCAGGGACAAAGATTTGGGGAATCTTCTCACAGACCATCCTAGGTATTTTCTAAAAGAAGTTTCTCAACAACCTTCTTGTCCTTTCCTCTTTTATCCTCTATCACCTTCTTCAATTTTTCCTTATACTTCCATTAAAGCTTGAGACCTCCATAATTTCAAGCTTTATTGAGGTGTTTGTTAGATTTTTATTCATGGAATCTTGTTAAAAATAAGTTCTACAACAATTTTTTAAGTTGTTTCTACTTAAAAACGTTTTGGAAATCACAAAAACAATTTAAAACTCCATGATTCCTCGTTCCAAAAAATCTGCAGACATCTGAACACGGGGCCGTGTTCATTGAACACGGGGCCGTGTCTGAAGTACTGCTACAATAAAAATTGAACTCTTTTCGGTATGTTTTCTTAGAATGGCGAGCAGAACTAGCAGAGCATCTTCATCGCACTCCAGAAACAACCGACAAGGGAGAAGTTCGTCAACGGCTAAAGATTCTCTTGTAAACTACGTTTACGCCTTAAGAGAGGCCATTGATGAGATGACGGGGGTGGAAGAAGCATTGGTCGACCGTATTAATCATTTGACGGTAGGACTAGAGGGATGTCTTCGAGAGGTCAACCTTTTGCACCAAAGGTTGAACATTCTCACCTCTCCTCCTTTGGTACCAATCATCATCCAAAGGGCATGGAATGTGATACCGGAAGTCATCATTCCAGCCGAATGGTACGCCATACATTCGGAACCCCCTCGAGACACACTACAAGGAGTTTCGGTTGGTGTCGCTCCTCCTCCACAAGATGTTGAGGAGAATGAAGCCGCCTTCTTCCTCCCAAGAGAAATAGAAGAATGGCTTTAACACCCCTCGGCTCGGAGTTCTACAAAGCTTTTAGATAACGGAAAACTATTTCTGGAATTTTGGTTCTTATTGTAATAGTAGAGCTCCTTAAGATGATTTTATGTATCACTTGACCTATCTAGTTTAGGACCTTTAACTTTTATTTTCCTACTTTGTTTTAATTTTCTAGGACTATTATGTAATTCTCTCTATGATTTAATGAATGATGGTTTTAGCTAAATTGGTTTTTGGATGATGTTGTAATGAATAAAACACACTCGGGATGGTGAAGGATAACAAGGGAAACTTGAACCAGCACCCTATGCACAAAAACAGTACCACCCGACAAATTTTTCTTCATTACAGCAAGTTCAGCACGGGCCGTGCCCGCCCAACACGGCCCCGTGCTGCACAATCTGCAGGAAATGCCCAGTTCAGGTAACTGGACACGGGGCGTGCTCACTGAACACGCCCCTGTGCCCAGGCTTCTGTTTCTTTTTGATAATTTCTGTTACTGGCGATCTAAACACGGGGCTGTGCCCGGTCACCACGGGGCCGTGTCCAGACGCCCAGTAACATAAAATTTTGCTTTTTCACACCTTTTTACACATTCAATCATCCTAAAAACTTATTTTTGGGACACATTGAGGACAATGTATAATTTAAGTGTGGGGGGGATGCTAAAACCTTGAATCTTGCAAATCCTAAATACAAGCCTTACACAAAACTCTATTGGAACCGCTTATCACCCCAAATTTTTTCAAAAAATCTTTCATTTTTTTTACATGTCTAGGTTTAATTTGGGAATTTCAAGTTCTAAAAAGGTTATATTTTTTTCAAATTTACAACCGATAGCGTCGTGATAAAAAGAACCAACATAAGAAAATTATGAAACGGCGTGACAAGCTTAATTGAAATTTGATTATATATACTTGATCACATAAAAACCCATTCCCACAAAAGTGAGTTTTGAGCCTTTATTGAGCATACAAATATATATCTTTAAACTAAATGCTCATTTTTCGTTTCTTGTGTGAATAGCCGCTTGGTTCTTACGACTCTAGAACTTGCCACGACGATACATTCCCGGTCCTTACCAACTTAAACCCGAGTAAGTAAATGACGGAGGCATTAGGGCTAACCCTTTTTATTTCTACACCATTATTTTCCTTTTTTTTACCACCTACCCAAAATCCCCATAGTTAACCCCTTTGAGCCTAAACCTTTTCATTTCATAACCCAAACTAAACACCCTTTCATCCACCAAAACCTTTTTATTTTTTTAACCCTTTGTTTTAGTAACAAGCTCGGTTTTTCTTATAACTTTCAAAAAAAAAATTTGATGATGATGAAGCAAACGAGAAATAAACAAACAAGTTTATCAAAAATAACTTTATTTGAATAATGGCTTCATCAAAATAAAAACTTCAAAAATAAAAAGTCTTACGAAAACCGACGCTTTTTACGCCTTTCGCCCTTTTACTAACCACTAACCCAACCACCTACCTTTAAACCAAGCCTAACCCTTCACCCCAAAAGTCCTCTTGATATTTTCAAAGGTGTATAGTTAAAAAGGAGGAGGATTGATTGCTTGGCAAGCTTATGGTAGGAGTAAGTTCCATGCCGCTCTCGAGTGATTCACTAAAGTACATCTTCGGCCGAGTGTTGAGTGATCCCCCGTGAGGTATGTGAACTTGTATATAAATTGAATTTTAAAAAGGCATGTTATGCCCTAATAAGTAATTTATCTTATGTAATGTTTTAAATAAATCATGACGAATAGGATTGTAAATAAATAAAAATAAAACTTCATAAAGAATCTTGGAAATCCCGACACTCTATGACAAGCCCAAAAACCTTCTCTTCTACCCATTCCATTTGGGTGTGTAAAGCCACATTATAAAGAGTTTTTCTTGAGGACAAGCAAAGATTCAAGTGTGGGGGTATTTGATGTGCACAAAATGCAACATATAAATTACATCAATTGTGGCATAAAACTAACCCTTTTTAGTACTAATGTTGGAAAAAGTGTGTTTTTGTCTTCCTTTTGTATTTTCAGGATTAAATGAGCTCAAATGAACAAAAGAAGCAAAAAGGCAGCTAAATCTAACATAAATACAAGAAAAGGAACAAACGTGGCATGCCCGACCCCCCGACAGCATCTTCCCAAGCAAAATCAAGAGAACAGAAGGCTGAACACGCCCCGTGCTCAGTGAGCACGGGGGCGTGCCCAAGTGTTAGCAGAAAAGACAAAGCTGTAGAAGCTTCTATCAACCACCATGGGGTCATGCTCAGCGGACACGGGGCTGTGGTCAACTCTAAGATTCACAGAATCTGGGGAAATCTTGATAGTACAGATACGCTTCTGCACACGGGGGCGTGCCCAGCGGACATGGGGGCGTGGTCAACTAATGCAGACAAACTGCAGTTAATGAAGAATGAGAAGGAAGGTGGACACGGGGCCGTGCCCAATGGACACGGGGCCGTGCCCGAGTCTCTGTTCAGCCTATAAATAGGGGTGCTTGGCTTATTTGCAAACCATCCCTTGGCACACCACCTCTCTCACACTTAACCCACCACCCACCACCATCACAACACCATCATCCACCACCATCATCCATTGTCCATCATAGAGTGTGTGAGTCGTCTCGGGATCCAAGATTGATCGTAAGAGTTCTTGACAATCAAAGGCCATGTTTACCTAAGTCTCTTACATCACTTGGTGAAGACAAGTGTCTAGTGTAATACTTTTTATTTTTAATCTTTTCGCACTTTTTACATGGTTATGTATTAATGACTTTAATAACTAGTTTCTTATGTTGAAGGTGATTCTTCCTTATCGTTTGTCCGTGGTGTCTTGGCATTATTTTACTGTCTATATAAAATAAAAGATTTTCACCATTCATATCTCCACGGTCTATATGGAGATATGTTGGCTACCTGGTCGGGGGTTAAGGAAACGGTTTGGTAAGAGTCTTGCCTTGTTCAGTGTATAGATCCTGCAAGGACCCGGGTAAAGTTTAGTAGGATCTCCTTCAATACCCACCGGTATTGGATGGCGGGGGTCCAAACTCTTTGATCCCCTCATATGTAAGCTACTATTAATACTTTAACCCGGCTACTTAGGACTGTATCCCTGCTGACTCAGACTACTTAGCCGAGGGTAACGTCACCTTCAAAAGAGGGGCCTACCATAATATGCATTAATAACTTAATTAATTATCTTTCAATAATCCGACCCTTTAGGATTGTATCCTTGCTGACTCAAACTACTGGGTTGAGGGTAACGTCACCTTCAAAAGAGGGGCCTACTACAATAACTAAGATAATCTCTTAAAAAGTGCAAAAGTGCGGAAATAATCAAAGGTTACACTAAACACGAGTCGGATCCAAGTGATTCATCTTGTCTATCTGTTTTTATTTTATTTTATTTTTCAGCATTTTAGTTAGTTTTATTTTTCTTATTTAAAAACCTTTTTCTAACTTCTGATTTGATTAGACATTGAGGATAAACCGGTACTAAAAGCTCTTGTGTCCTTGGACGACCTCGGTATCTTACCAACACTATACCACGCTCACGATGAGTGCACTTGCCCATATGTGTGTTTAGTGTTAGTAAATATCGTGTTTTATAAATTTAAAACTTGGCTAAAAAGTGTAAAAGAGCTTAATTTATACATTAAAAACATATACACACTTACGCACATCACTACACGACACTCTTGGCCCGCGTTTAGACATGAGCATTACTTATCACCGTTAGACAAACGGTCAGAGTAAACAAACCATCATGACACTCGAAGGCATGTTGTGAGTATGTGTAACGACTTTAGTAAAATAGGAAGGACACCTGCCGTTGGTTGAGTTCTACCGTAGCAGTTACCATTCTAGTATTCAGACAACTCTGTTTGTGGCGCTGCATGAACAGTAACGCTAATCTCCTTGTTGGGTTAAGGTGGGTGACAACCTAATCACATGTCCAGGACTTATACTCGAAACTCTTAAGAAGGATGTTTAGATCGGAAATCGTTTGGCGGCAACGCGTGATCGTCAGGAAAGCTGATAAGCTTAGGAAACACTAGGAGTTCGCTGTAGGCGAACGTATCATAATCGAAAGTCTCATCCTGGGAGGGTGCGGTACACTATGGAAAACATGGCAAGCTTAGTTTACGATACGTTGGGACATTTGGATTTCTGGAACGAATCGGTGACATGGCTCACAAACCCGAGTTACCTGGAGAATTGGGTAACATTCACGGTGTCATTATGTCTCAAATCTATAGAAGCGTTTGTCTGAGGAAACATTTGTGATACCTTCATTAGACAAGTTGCAGTTGTCAAGGAGTCAATCGAAAAAAGTGGACGAGGGAGTCAAGGTTAGATAACATAGTCAAATTCCAATCGTGAGAGTCCGTTGGAACTCAAAAAGCGGACCGGAGTTCATGTGGGAACGCAATGATCGAAGGAAGCTCTATTATCCTCAGTTGTTCAAGTGGTTGTATCCACTTCTGTTATCATTGGCGAATTTCGGGACAAAATTCCCTTTCAAGTTGGGGATGATGTGGCACCTGCAAAAAATCCACAATCATCCTAATCTAACACCATGCTGCTTCGGGTTATTTATCAAATTTCGGGACGAAATTTCTTTCAAGTTGGGGATGATGTGACAACCCGAGAATTCAAGGTCTTTACTTTACACATCACTGACTACACAATCCTGTTTTTGCAATTTGGGTTGCGTGTTTGGTTTACGTGGTGTCGGTGCAGTTTATCTGAATGATTAATGTTTAATGATTGATCTTTATATGTGAAGTGTTAAATATATTTAGAGTTTAATAATAATGTTCTTCGTCACAACCTAACCTCGACGAATAATAGGGTTCTTCGCCAACCCATCTCGACGACAGAAGGTCTTTCGCCATAAGGGCCTTCGGCCCAAATAGTTGCGGCCCAACATGTTACTTTTAAAACGTAAACTTGTGATAGGTAACCATTAGTTGGAAACTAAAAACCCTAGCATTATCTTCCTCCCTCAAGTTCGACGGCAAACCCTCTTCGAAGCTCTCTCTCGTTATGAGTACCTCCTTCTTCATCTCTCGGTTAGTATGTAAACAATAATTGATATGTTATTCATTCATTGCTTGTTATGAGTCGATTAATATTGATGGTTATGAGTTTTGTTATAGATCTAGGGTTTGTTAGTGTCCTATAAATATGATTGATTGTATAATCAAGTGATGTTGAGGTTTAAGTTGCAATGATATTGAATCGACTGTGTTGTGTAAATACTGATTAATGAATTGGAATGTATGACGAACAGAATCTTCGGTGGTTTTCTTGTGTTAACAAATGGGTAGACTTGGAAGGGTAATAGGGTAACATGATCGATGAACTGTGACTGCATGATGTGTTTATGATAATGATTGTATTTGGCTTAATGATCAGTGATGGTTTAGTTCGAGGATCGCATGATTTGTTTATGATTAAAATTATGTGAATCGATGAAACTGTTGTGGTTGTTTATGATTAGACGTAAGACGGCAAGTAGGGTTATGCGGTGGCTTATCTGTGATGCACTCCGACGAGGTTCATCACCTGACGAAAAATGATCTCGATGAAATATAGATATTTCGTCACTGTTGGTCACGACGAAGAAGGTGTAATTCGTCACCTGTAACCCGATGAAAAATAGGTGTTTCGTCACCTAGATATTTCGTCGTAAAGAGGTAATTCGTCGAGAAAGAGAATGAGTTGAACAGTAGGTACCTATGTTGATGAGGATGATAGATACTTGTGTGTGTATACGATCCTTGTTGCATGTCAATAAGAATAAGAAAGTTGGTTCAATTAGTATGTATAGCAAACTCACCCGTGATGTTATGTGATACTTTGTGACATTCACATGAGATGTGAACTTGCGTTAGAAATGTGTATTTGCTACCTGCTATACAGTGATTTCGTGACAGATGTAAACTGTGTAAAGATCGATAACTTGATTGATTGTAAGACTGATGTTATTGGTAACCATTGTTGGGAACATGAATTTGTGATGTATGTGACAACCCGCACCAAACCAGGTATCCGTACAACTTAATAAATGATTAATTACTGCTTAATTACTGTGCTTGATTGAAACTAGCTGATAAACTGCTACCTGCATAATGATACATGCACTTACTTGCATCATACTTTAATTGCCGTCACTACATTATTTACGTGCCGAACCCTAGTGACAAACATGATGCACCAAAAAGCACAGTAGCACTAAACGGATACACAGTGAACATGCTGATATAACCAGCATCAGGCAAATACTGCCTCTAAGGCCTGTTAAGAGCCTCACATATTTTGGCTACACTGGTAGTGAGTGTAGGATATAAGGGTTGTATTACCGCGTCTCTAGGGATAAGATACACTGATTCGGATGTGCCAGAACGTACTTTAAGTACCAAACACAGCACTTTAACAATTTAACCAGCTTCTAGCTGACTAGTAAAGTGCCAGAAATGAGAAAATATCACTAGACACTTTCTAAAGTGTCGGGAAAACAAATTGTGTAACTAAAAATGTAATAACGACACTTTAAAGTCTTTTGTAACACTTTAACGGATTACTATCCAACCGAACAACCGGACTATACCCGGGACATGAAAATATTAGTATTTTCACTATTATTATTTTTCTGAGCCAGTTAGGGTCTCTGATTACCCTAACACCCGTCATAACGCGTCGTACGTAACTAACGAGGTTAACACTTAACATAACTTATTTAACCTAATTAACTAAACTAAACCCCTAACTAAACAAGCTTGGATCGAACTAGCCCCACCCCATGCCATAACCGGCCCCATGAATCAAGGGGACACAAATGGTACTTGTGATTAGTTAAAGATTGCTTTGTCTAATATCTTAAGGACATAAAACCCAAAGGATATAAGGGACTTGAATTTGGCTATAAATAATACACTAAACATAAGATAATCACACTTAACTTTCACCAACACATCACTCTCTTTCTCTCCTAGAAGCTTACGGCCAAGCATCCCCATCCATCCATCAATTTTTCGGTTTTAGTTATTCACATTCCAAGATCATACAAACATCCAAGGTCACGTTTTAGGAGCTTTGGTGCAAGCGGAACACGAAGGACCTCAACCGTTGGCTTTTATCCACGCGTTTTTCGTCACGATTCTTCCCTAGCCCCGAGCTAGAGGTATATTATTTAAAACTTGTTTTTACACTCATCTAAAGTGGTTAAAAGGATTATTGTCGGTTGAATCTCGTTATATTGAAAGATGATGCATTAAAGTCTAGTAAAATCATAAAAATGGTGGTTAATAGCACATGTCTTGTGTAAAAGTCGTAGGACTTGAAATTTGTGTTTATCTAGACCCGATCTATAATGTGGTAGCTCGAATCTTCGTTTAACCCGACTTTGTAAAATCATGTATCATCACATAAGCTTGTTTTTGAAAGATACAAGGGTTAAAGGTGAAACACTACCACATTTTAGAGACATGAACTTGTGTGAAATATTATACTTGTGTAAAAGTGATTTAACCGGTAAAATGGTGTTTAAAACTAGCGGATCTACGTATCCGCAAGTGGTATTTCTGAAAGACCACACTTTAAAGAAATCATATTTTTCTAAAGATGGATCTTACACTAATAAATATGATTTTATAAACCGCAAGTGTGTAGACACTTGTGAAATGGAAAAATCCGACAAAGAAGTGCATTTGTCACTTGTTACTAGAAGTTGTAAAGACGGTTTTCTCTAAACACGAGGTTTTTACAGGATTAAAGTTACTTTATATAGAAATCTACATATATAAAGGTGATTTACATTATTGATGCGGAAAAACTGCAAGTTCATGCGATTATGCAAATTTACATACTTATTGACTAGTTTGATGTGTCGGAAATGGTTTGATTGAATAAAGAAGTTGATGAATTGATTTGTTAAAAGAAAATGATACGCTTGAAAGCGTGGCCACCTCCAGTTACAGAGGAAACTCTGGCGAAATTTTCTAAAAACCTAACACTTAGACTTTTTATACAACAAGTGTTAGAACTATCTTTGGACATGTTTTCAAAACATAAATTTCGCCAGTACTACATTTTACTAAATATTCGGAGGTGGGATTTTCACAAAAATTAACGTGATAAATATATTTGTCACAACACTGTTTATGATTATTTTGTGAAATACATAAATATTATTTTAGGGTAAAAATAATATTTACAAGCGTTAATGATTCCAAAACTTTGCAAACGTTTACACAAACATATAAGTTACACCGGTAATTACATTACCACAAGATTGACAAAACGTAACTTACGCACATGTATTAAATCCCCCATCCTTGGGAAGGAAGATAACTACCAAGCATATACGACATGTAACACGAAATAGTTGTCTAACTATTTCCCGCAAACATAAACTGTAAAGCTAAAGCACGGCCGTCCGACTGATAGAATTAGCACTTGTAGGTCGTTGCACAGCTTACTATATTGGAGACGCTTGATTGAGATACGCACTCACTGTGAGTTCATGTCCCCCTTTTCTCTAACTGTTTTCAGTTTTCTTAACTGCGGGGGTGAAATACATGTTACTTTGTTTACAAGTACTTTATACACGGTATGATTAACGTAAGGAGGTTTAGATCATGTGAATGGGTAGTTAGAACACCGAGGGACTCGAGCGGTAGATCTATCTGGGTGTAGCGAGCCCAGCTCTAGGCCAAACGGACCTCTCTGAGGCTAACCACAACGGACCTGGAGTGACTTGGTTGCCCAACGCAAAAATCAGCTAGGGTTGTGTCTACTTACTTGCATTTCACAACATGCTAATGGCCTTGCAAACCATTGGTGATCACAAGTCCTCTTACCCTGCTACATACCAGGAAACTTTTATACTTACAAGTGTTTTACTTACTCACTTGCACATGAACTCGCTCAACATTATTGTTGATTTTTCAACTCACATGTATTTCAGGAAATTAACGAGATCTGGCACGGTATGGCATGTTTTCCGCTGCACTAGTTTCCGAGGTCATCCGGGGTCTAGGGGATGTGTCTCTTTCCTGGACAAGACACAGTCCTTAAACCATGTTTATATTATGTTTCAGTTTGTAATGTTGTTGAACAAGGTTATGGTTGTTGGTTAAACAATGGTACTGTATTTGGTTTTCAAAAGTTAATGGATGATCTTGCATGTTTTTAACTCATATAGCTTTGGTATGATTAAGCTATGGTATTAAGAAGTCACACCAAAATTAACCACGCTTCCGCAAAGCCAGGGTGTGACAGCTTGGTATCAGAGCTCTGATCATAGCGAACTAGGATTCTGTCTCGAGTCTAGACTATGATCACTAGGGCTCTCACGAAAACATTTTTCTGCATACCACTTAAGTCCAGATCCACACTTTTTACAAACAAATGTTGAGCACATTTTATTAATTATAAGTTCAGCTTGGAGGGCTGAGGATCGATCTGGAGGATCGAGATGGTTAAGGTGGTTGAGCACGTTGGTTTGTTATAGGATCGATCTGGAGGATCGAGGTGATTAAGGTAGTTGAGCACGTTGATTTGTTATAGGATCGATCTGGAGGATCGAGGTTTGGTTTAAGTGAAGGATAGAGCAGTCTTGTAGACTGAATGAAATTGACTAGTAAAACTAGGAGAAGTATGTGATACCTTACTTGGTGACTTATGTGATTAACTGATTATATGATTGATTATTAAACGTATATGTGTTTGTGTTACAAATGTTATGCTTTCATCAAGTACTAGAAAGAGGGGCACTACGAACCCCATGACCATAGTATCAGACGACATAGTTCAACGAAGCACGAGGTGTACATTTCTGATACTACCGGCATAGACAATGACGACTTTCAGCCCTTTGTGCATTGCCTGAAGTCGTAGCAGAGCCTACTGATGGCCACCTTGTTGGGATTTTACCACTGGCGGTGATCCCTGCTCCTGTGCCCCTTGCCGCTTATCCTGTTGATGATACGCCCTCCCAACGAGGCCTCTGAAGACGATAACGATCTACTGGAGGAGGACCCATTCGAGGGCAGGGCCTTACTACTGCTGGTATTAGACTACTACATGCGGACGCTCCTATAGGGGAAACTTATGACCATTCCCCTATCCCAGGCTCATTTGAGTGCTGACACCCGCATCTTCGCATATACAGGGAATGCAGCACTACTTACACGACACCGACCCTGAGACGGCATCACTAGCTGCACCGGATCCCGCACACAGTTTTGAGTTTGATCGTAATTATGAGGACAATTCTGTTTTTCCGCCTGGTGTTGATCCAGACCATGACATTGAGTTCATGCACTTGGACAAGCCCTTGGGGGATCCAGTAGCCCCTGTGATTGTTGATCCAGCTGATTTTGAGATGGAGTTTTTGATTCGGAGCTAGCCATGGCCCCTGAGCCAGGCGTTGCTCCTAACCCCGCATTGGAGTATGACCCTGTTCATGCCGATGCACCGACTGTTACTCCTTGACTGATCATCTGCTTGGATGAGAGAAAATTCGGGGTAACTGTGCAAGACAATTTATTATTACGGGGGCCCACGTAATAACGATTTGTAGTGCACAGGAAGCCTGGTGGACTCTGCAGGTCAAGCTAATGATAACCTAAACACAAATGACCTAGGCGATGTAGCCTCGAGTTCATTCTATTACAAGCAACAAGCCAAATTGGCCAGCCTATGTGAAGGCTCATGAATTTATTTCCCCACTTATACAGTGAGTATATTTGCGTGTGAAATGGGGTGATTTCATGATGGCTTACGTTGCTATATATATATACCCCATAGACAATTGAAACATTGTCCAACCCGCTTCACACTATTTCGACAAAGAGGGAATGTCACCCAGACGTGACACAAGCACCGGTACGTTACTGAGGACAGAAGACGAGCTGCAAGAACGCATCTCACAGATAAATGCACGACATGAAGCCCTCCACTCTAAGTACAACGATGGCATTACTGGAGATAATCCTCCAACTGGCTGCACCTATAAACAGTTCCTGAACTGCAAGCCTTTGAACTTTGTCGGAACAGGAGGCACCGTTGCATTTGTTCGTTGGTCCGAAAAGACCGACTCCATCCTAAGGATGAGTAACTGATCGCCAACAGAGTGTTACCTACATCTCAGGGATATTTCTAGATGGCACACTCTCTTAATGGAACCTCCAGGTTCAGACCCTTGGCACAGACACTGCTTATACACTGAGCTGGGACGAGCTCAAGGAAACGATTGAGAAGAAATGTTGTTTTAGGACAGAAATTCAGAAACTTGACATGGAGTCCTGAAACTTGAAAAAGGACGAACCAGAGACTCCTGAACATGACCAGCGATCGCACGACTTATCTAGGGTCGTCCCCTACTAAGTCATTGATGTAGTATGATATAGTGGTGTACTTGTGAGCTTTACATTGTGGTCTCGAATTGTGGCAATACAATCGCAGTACTCTCATCACATGCGATGCACAATCAATTGTTTATGCCCTATAGCATAAGAAGTTATGTGATTGACTTGTTGATATCATGAGATGTTATGTGTTGGAATTGTTGAATGCATACGTACACTTCACTTGCCATGACCTAACCTATGTGAAACCATCTTTTAGAAGATGCCGCCAAGACGCGAACCAAACATGCCCACTAACGAGGCAGAACTACAACAGATTATTGCTGCTGCCATAGCACAGTATGCAGCATCTCAGCCAGGAGCGAGTGGAAGTGTCAACCAAGGCAATAACAATCCACCTCACGGTAATACCACGCCATTCGAACCTACCATGAACTAGTTGGAGATTTTAGCGGTGATGCTAATGCCAAACACATGTTTTAACATACGTGCAGGATGCACCTACAAACAGTTCTTAGACTGCAAACCAGTTAACTTCGATGGCATGGGAGGTGCAGTTGCCTTTACCCGCTGGGCTGAGAAAACCGATTCCGTCTTACGCATGAGCAAATGTGCTGAGGATCAACAAGTCACATACATTTCAGGGCTATTTCTCGACGGAGCCCTATCTTGGTGGAACTTACAAGTCCAAACCTTAGGCGAAGCTGCCGCCTACGCCCTGACTTGGGCCGAATTGAAAGAGTTGATGCGCAAAAAGTACTGTTCACGCGCAGAAACTCAGAGGTTGGAGACTGAATTTTGGCACTTAAAGATGGATGGTCCGAAAGTAGCAGAGTACGTTCAGAGGTTTCATGACCTATCTCAAGTGGTTCCTTACATGGTTACGCCTGAATACAAGCGAATCGAGCGCTTCATTTGGGGCTTGGCTCCCCAAATAATAAGCATGGTAACCTCCTCCAAACCAGCGACTATCTCTGAAGCCATCGATTTGAGCGTGGCTCTCACCGAGGAGGGGATTCGTTTAAACAAGTTTGGTGATGTAAAGGCAAAGGAGAAAGAGACGCATGTTGAGTCGTCCGGAAGTAACAAAAGAAAGTTTTCGAACTTCAAACAAAGTGTTAGCGGTGATGGTAAGAGAGGAGCACCAAGCACGCCAGCTCAGGGTGCAGCTGGCAGTGTAAGGAAAGGAAGAGGATACATGGGCACCCAGCCCAGATGCAATATCTGTCAACGCCACCATTCGGGTCAATGTCAGCTAAAAGTATGCGAAGTATGTGGGAGACGTGGTCATTTGAAGGACACCTGTTGGGTTGGTACTGGCCGGGGAGGCCAGGGAGGACATGGAAATAGGAATGATAACCGTGGTGGAAATGGGAATCGCCAGCAAGGAAATTTTGGAGGAAACAGAAACCGAAGCAACAATGTAAACCAGGCTGGCAATGCCAACCAGATCAACACCCCAGCTGGAAATGGGGATGGTAATGGGCAGAGGCTCGGATGCTACAACTGCGGGGAAATCGGGCATTTTAAGAAGAATTGCCCAACACTGAATCAAGCCCGTGGTAGAGTGTTCCAACTTGAAGCTAGAGAAGCACGCCAAGATCCGAATGTTGTTACCGGTACGTTCCCTATCAATCAACGCTATGCATCTGTTCTGTTTGATACTGGTGCCGACTATAGCTTCGTATCACTAGAATTTAAGGATATACTTGGATTAGCCACTAATAAGTTAGATGTCCCGTACGCAATCGAATTGGCTAATGGAAAGTTAGTGGGAGCCGACGAAGTAATCAGAGGTTGTGTGATAGAATTGGGAGAACACGAGTTTACTCTGGATCTACTACCAGTCCAACTGGGAAGCTTCGACGTGGTGGTAGGAATGGATTGGTTATCCGGAAACAAGGCGGAGATAGTATGTCACGAGAAAGTTGTTCGTATCCCAACTGACGATGGTGAGACAATTGTGGTTCACGGAGAGAAGCGTGACACGCCGCTAAGATTTATCAGCTGCTTGAAAGCAAGGAAGTGTTTACAGAAAGGATGTGTTGCTTTTCTGGCACACATCGTAGACAAGAAGGCTGCTGAGCCAACAATCGAAGACATCCCTGTCGTAAGGGAGTATCCAGAAGTCTTCCCAGAAGACTTACCCGGACTGCCACCTCAGAGGCAAGTGGAGTTTCACATTGACTTAGTTCCAGGCGCCGCGCCTGTGGCTAAGGCACCATACAGACTTGCTCCGTCTGAGATGCAGGAATTGTCAACACAACTTCAAGAGTTGTTAGACAAGGGTTTTATCCGACCAAGCTTCTCGCCTTGGGGAGCTCCGGTCTTGTTCGTCAAGAAGAAAAGACGGAAGTTTCCGCATGTGTATTGACTATAGAGAATTGAACAAGCTAACGGTCAAGAACAGGTATCCTTTGCCGAGAATCGATGACCTGTTCGATCAACTTCAAGGTTCAAGCTGTTATTCAAAGATCGATCTTCGATCTGGATACCATCAACTAAGGATACAAGAGGAAAGTATCCCGAAAACAGCCTTCCGGACTCGTTATGGACACTACGAGTTCCTTGTTATGCCGTTCGGTTTGACGAACGCACCTGCAGTGTTTATGGATTTGATGAATAGAGTTTGCAAGCCATACTTAGACAAGTTCGTGATTGTATTCATCGACGACATCCTGATTTACTCAAAGACGAAGGCTGAACACGAACAACATCTTAGAACCATACTAGAGCTGCTAAAGAAAGAACAACTGTACGCCAAGTTCTCTAAGTGCGAGTTTTGGCTACGCGAAGTCCAGTTTCTTGGACATGTGGTTAATGGGGATGGAATTCATGTTGATCCCACAAAGATCGAGGCAATCAAGAATTGGGAAACGCCTACAACGCCAACCGAGATTCGACAATTCTTGGGTTTGGCTGGCTACTATCGAAGGTTCATCGAGGATTTTTCGAAAATCGCTCAACCGTTGACGCTCCTGACCCAGAAGGATAAGACGTTTGATTGGGGAATCAAACAGGACGAAGCGTTTCAGATATTGAAAGATAAGCTCTGCAACGCGCCAATCTTAGCTCTACCGGAAGGTACCGACGATTTTGTGGTATACTGCGACGCATCGCGTCAGGGATTGGGATGTGTGTTGATGCAACGCCAAAAGGTCATTGCTTACGCATCACGCCAACTGAAAGTGCACGAGAAGAACTATACCACCCATGATTTAGAGCTTGGCGCAGTGGTTTTCGCTTTAAAGATCTGGAGACACTACCTGTACGGTACAAAATGCACAATCTTCACAGATCACAAAAGCCTACAGCATATATTCAACCAGAAGGAGTTGAATATGAGGCAAAGACGTTGGGTTGAATTGCTAAACGATTACGACTGCGAGATCAAGTATCACCCGGGGAAGGCAAACGTAGTTGCCGATGCCCTAAGTCGTAAAGAAAGAATCAAGCCCATAAGGGTTAGGGCTTTGGAAATGATCATACGAACCGATCTTTCCTTGCGCATTCGCGCTGCACAAAGGGAAGCTCTCAAGGAAGGAAATCTTGAGGAAGAATATCTCCGGGGAATGGAGAAGCTTTTGGTACCAAACGAGGAAGGGACGTTACATTTTGAGAAAAGGATTTGGGTTCCTCTGTTTGGTGGATTAAGGGAAGTTATTTTCGACGAAGCGCACAAGTCACGGTACTCTATCCACCCTGGATCGGATAAGATGTACCAGGATCTCAAAAAATTACTACTGGTGGCCTAGGATGAAAGGCGACGTTGCTGTTTATGTGAGCAAATGTTTAACGTGCGCTAAGGTCAAGGCAGAATATCAGAAGCCTTCGGGACTTCTGCAACAACCTGAGATTCCCAAGTGGAAATGGGAACAAATCTCAATGGATTTTGTTACAAAACTGCCAAGAACGCCAAGAGGCCATGATATGATTTGGGTGATTGTTGACCGTCTAACAAAGTCCGCACACTTTCTGCCAATCAGGGAGAAAGACAGTACTAGTAAACTTGCGGAAATTTACATGAAAGAGATCGTAGCACGTCATGGAGTACCTCTCTCGATCATCTCTGATAGAGACGGAAGATTTGTGTCAAGAATATGGCAATCTTTCCAAGAATCTTTTGGCTCACAATTAAATCTGAGCACTGCGTTCCATCCGCAAACTGATGGCCAGAGCGAGCGAACGATACAAACTTTGGAAGACATGCTGAGGGCATGTGTTATGGATTTAGGAGGTAGCTGGGATAAACACTTACCTTTGGTCGAATTTTCATACAACAACAGCTACCACACCAGTATTGGTGTTGCGCCTTTTGAGGCCCTATACGGACGCAAGTGCCGATCCCCACTATGTTGGTCTGACGCAGGTGATAGGCAGCTTGCTGGTCCCGAGATCGTCCAAGAGACGACAGATAAGATCGCGCAAATACTCAAACGCATCGAAGCCGCTCGCCATAGGCAAAAGGCCTACGCGGATCCAAACCGGAAGCATGTGGACTTCCAAGTCGGAGAAATGGTGTTATTGAAGGTTTCACCCTGGAAAGGGGTAGCGCGCTTTGGAAACCGTGGGAAGTTAAATCCGCGCTACATTGGTCTCTCCAAAATTCTGGAAAGAATTGGAACTGTAGCATACAAGTTGGACCTACCTGCTGAACTGAATGATGTTCACGATACATTTCATGTATCCAATTTAATGAAAAGTCCAACTCAAATTGACGTTGCCATTCCTATCGACGAGATTCATATTGACGACACGCTCCACTTCGTTGAAGAACCTGTTGAGGTCACGGATTGGAAAGTTAACAAGACCCGCCGGAGCAGTGTCAAACTCGTCAAAGTTCGTTGGAATGCCAGACATGGTCCTGAATTCACATAGGAACGTGAGGACCGGATGAAAGAGAAATACCCCCACTTATTTCCTAAGAACCCTGCTTCTACAAGCAGAACTTAAATTTCGGGACGAAATTTATTTAACGGGGGGAGAATGTGACAACCCGCACCAAACCAGGTATCCGTACAACTTAATAAATGATTAATTACTGCTTAATTACTGTGCTTGATTGAAACTAGCTGATAAACTGCTACCTGCATAATGATACATGCACTTACTTGCATCATACTTTAATTGCCGTCACTACATTATTTACGTGCCGAACCCTAGTGACAAACATGATGCACCAAAAAGCACAGTAGCACTAAACGGATACACAGTGAACATGCTGATATAACCAGCATCAGGCAAATACTGCCTCTAAGGCCTGTTAAGAGCCTCACATATTTTGGCTACACTGGTAGTGAGTGTAGGATATAAGGGTTGTATTACCGCGTCTCTAGGGATAAGATACACTGATTCGGATGTGCCAGAACGTACTTTAAGTACCAAACACAGCACTTTAACAATTTAACCAGCTTCTAGCTGACTAGTAAAGTGCCAGAAATGAGAAAATATCACTAGACACTTTCTAAAGTGTCGGGAAAACAAATTGTGTCACTAAAAATGTAATAACGACACTTTAAAGTCTTTTGTAACACTTTAACGGATTACTATCCAACCGAACAACCGGACTATACCCGGGACATGAAAATATTAGTATTTTCACTATTATTATTTTTCTGAGCCAGTTAGGGTCTCTGATTACCCTAACACCCGTCATAACGCGTCGTACGTAACTAACGAGGTTAACACTTAACATAACTTATTTAACCTAATTAACTAAACTAAACCCCTAACTAAACAAGCTTGGATCGAACTAGCCCCACCCCATGCCATAACCGGCCCCATGAATCAAGGGGACACAAATGGTACTTGTGATTAGTTAAAGATTGCTTTGTCTAATATCTTAAGGACATAAAACCCAAAGGATATAAGGGACTTGAATTTGGCTATAAATAATACACTAAACATAAGATAATCACACTTAACTTTCACCAACACATCACTCTCTTTCTCTCCTAGAAGCTTACGGCCAAGCATCCCCATCCATCCATCAATTTTTCGGTTTTAGTTATTCACATTCCAAGATCATACAAACATCCAAGGTCACGTTTTAGGAGCTTTGGTGCAAGCGGAACCCGAAGGACCTCAACCGTTGGCTTTTATCCACGCGTTTTTCGTCACGATTCTTCCCTAGCCCCGAGCTAGAGGTATATTATTTAAAACTTGTTTTTACACTCATCTAAAGTGGTTAAAAGGATTATTGTCGGTTGAATCTCGTTATATTGAAAGATGATGCATTAAAGTCTAGTAAAATCATAAAAATGGTGGTTAATAGCACATGTCTTGTGTAAAAGTCGTAGGACTTGAAATTTGTGTTTATCTAGACCCGATCTATAATGTGGTAGCTCGAATCTTCGTTTAACCCGACTTTGTAAAATCATGTATCATCACATAAGCTTGTTTTTGAAAGATACAAGGGTTAAAGGTGAAACACTACCACATTTTAGAGACATGAACTTGTGTGAAATATTATACTTGTGTAAAAGTGATTTAACCGGTAAAATGGTGTTTAAAACTAGCGGATCTACGTATCCGCAAGTGGTATTTCTGAAAGACCACACTTTAAAGAAATCATATTTTTCTAAAGATGGATCTTACACTAATAAATATGATTTTATAAACCGCAAGTGTGTAGACACTTGTGAAATGGAAAAATCCGACAAAGAAGTGCATTTGTCACTTGTTACTAGAAGTTGTAAAGACGGTTTTCTCTAAACACGAGGTTTTTACAGGATTAAAGTTACTTTATATAGAAATCTACATATATAAAGGTGATTTACATTATTGATGCGGAAAAACTGCAAGTTCATGCGATTATGCAAATTTACATACTTATTGACTAGTTTGATGTGTCGGAAATGGTTTGATTGAATAAAGAAGTTGATGAATTGATTTGTTAAAAGAAAATGATACGCTTGAAAGCGTGGCCACCTCCAGTTACAGAGGAAACTCTGGCGAAATTTTCTAAAAACCTAACACTTAGACTTTTTATACAACAAGTGTTAGAACTATCTTTGGACATGTTTTCAAAACATAAATTTCGCCAGTACTACATTTTACTAAATATTCGGAGGTGGGATTTTCACAAAAATTAACGTGATAAATATATTTGTCACAACACTGTTTATGATTATTTTGTGAAATACATAAATATTATTTTAGGGTAAAAATAATATTTACAAGCGTTAATGATTCCAAAACTTTGCGAACGTTTACACAAACATATAAGTTACACCGGTAATTACATTACCACAAGATTGACAAAACGTAACTTACGCACATGTATTAAATCCCCCATCCTTGGGAAGGAAGATAACTACCAAGCATATACGACATGTAACACGAAATAGTTGTCTAACTATTTCCCGCAAACATAAACTGTAAAGCTAAAGCACGGCCGTCCGACTGATAGAATTAGCACTTGTAGGTCGTTGCACAGCTTACTATATTGGAGACGCTTGATTGAGATACGCACTCACTGTGAGTTCATGTCCCCCTTTTCTCTAACTGTTTTCAGTTTTCTTAACTGCGGGGGTGAAATACATGTTACTTTGTTTACAAGTACTTTATACACGGTATGATTAACGTAAGGAGGTTTAGATCATGTGAATGGGTAGTTAGAACACCGAGGGACTCGAGCGGTAGATCTATCTGGGTGTAGCGAGCCCAGCTCTAGGCCAAACGGACCTCTCTGAGGCTAACCACAACGGACCTGGAGTGACTTGGTTGCCCAACGCAAAAATCAGCTAGGGTTGTGTCTACTTACTTGCATTTCACAACATGTTAATGGCCTTGCAAACCATTGGTGATCACAAGTCCTCTTACCCTGCTACATACCAGGAAACTTTTATACTTACAAGTGTTTTACTTACTCACTTGCACATGAACTCGCTCAACATTATTGTTGATTTTTCAACTCACATGTATTTCAGGAAATTAACGAGATCTGGCACGGTATGGCATGTTTTCCGCTGCACTAGTTTCCGAGGTCATCCGGGGTCTAGGGGATGTGTCTCTTTCCTGGACAAGACACAGTCCTTAAACCATGTTTATATTATGTTTCAGTTTGTAATGTTGTTGAACAAGGTTATGGTTGTTGGTTAAACAATGGTACTGTATTTGGTTTTCAAAAGTTAATGGATGATCTTGCATGTTTTTAACTCATATAGCTTTGGTATGATTAAGCTATGGTATTAAGAAGTCACACCAAAATTAACCACGCTTCCGCAAAGCCAGGGTGTGACAATGTAAACGTGTATGAAAACCAAGCATCTGCTATGTGTTGTGTGACTTGTCGAACATGTGATTTGGGTATGTATTTATGAAACTGATTATCTTTGGTAACCACGGTAGGGTATGGTTGACCAACTTGGAACGGGTAATGTAACGTAACGTACCGAGCAATCTAAGGTGAGTTCACTGCTCTTTTCCAAGCATGCGTCCCGGGGAGGGACATCTGGTAAACGTTCCGGGGAGGAATGTCGGGTAATGGGGTTTGACTGGAATGTTAAACTCGGGATGTTGGTTAATACACTCATATCTATCAATCAAGTCCATTCTACTGATTCGTTGCCGGGGAGGCAACGGGGTATTAGTTAATAGCGCTATTTAGGTTTGGCACCCTCACACCGCACCGGGGAGGTCGGGAGTGAACTAATGACCCCAGTCTTGACCATTGCTTTGATAGAGGCTATGGGGAATATGGCAAATAATCTGGAGCCATCGGCGGTAATCGAGTTATTAACAACATCAAATCACTGAAATGTTTTAAACTCATATCTGGTAACTAAACGTGTTAACAAACTTTGAACTCACCAGCGTCGTCTGACACACTTGTCTGCATGCTTGCAGGACTATAGGGTTATATCATTGGAACTTGCTGTCTGGGAAGCTGGAGTGGTCATGGGTCGAGATACATGGAATCGCAAGACAAGTCTAATGGTTTTCGTACATGTGGTTTATGAAACACTTAACAAATGAGTTATGCTTCCTCTGTATACAATGTATTACATTTAACGTTTTGTAACACTTCATGTTAATTAATGAAAGTTTTTATTTTAAATATTGTTATGAGTTCAATGTGATTGGTGACTAGATCCTGGTACGTCACATGTCCCGCGTTGTTTCCGCAAGTGGTATTTTGGGGGTGTGACAATTTGTGTGATTACTTGTATATAATGTGTATTAGCTATATTATTTTAGGGCTTGAAATAATATAACTCACCAAAATACTAAGAAGAGTTAATTACATAGTTAGTCCATGTGGTTTGCACAAAGTAACATACTTAGGTACTAATAGTTTAAAATCACATTCTAGGGTATTAACTTTTCATTTTGTAACGTTTGGAGGTATTAACGTTATTTGTAGGTTTAAAATCACATTCTATTAGTACCTAAGTATGTTATTTTATGTAAACCACAAGGACCAACTATGTTAATACCGTAGAAGTTAATACCTCTAGACGTTACAAAATGAAAAGTTAATACCCTAGAAGGTGATTTTAAACTATTAGTACCTAAGTATGTTATTTTGTGCAAACCACAGGGACTAACTATGTAATTAATGCTAAATATTACCAAAGTTCCAATAGAATGAATATATAAAAGATATCCAAAATATTGGTGAAACCGAACTATGGAATATGACTTACAAAATACTTCGGAAATAATATTCATGTGTATATTTTGGTAAATAATATTTTGAACACCAAAGGAAACAAAAATATGATTTTTACAATTATTACAAAGTTACATCATATTTTTGACAAGAGGAAAATATATTATTTTGGGTGAATATATATATATATATATATATATATATATATATATATATATATATATATATTTCATGGAATTATTAGAAGATGTAATATTTTTGGGAGAAATATATATTTCTCAAATAAATATGAAATATATCATTTTTGGAGAAAACCAAGTTTATATATATATATTTTCTAAGTTAGACTTGAAAATATATTATTTTTGGAACTTATATGAAAATACAAATATTTTTGCCAAAGGAGAATTATAAATAATATTTCTTAAAGTATATATTTTGGAAATATATATTGGTGAACTTTTATTAAAGATAATATTCCGGAAGAATTAATACAAAATTTAGTATACGAATACTTATCAATTACAAGAAAATACGTATTCTCGTACGTATAAATACACTCCGGAATACGACCCCAATACATGGCAAAAATATACAAGTATGAGAATACGAATACAAATACACCCATCCTTGGGAAGGAAATAGATGTATAAATACTTGAAAGGTATCAAGTTAAATTAAATTATTTCAACAATTATTCCAAAATTTAATAAATATAATTTAAGTTAAAACATTTATTATTTTAACAAATACTTATATAACTTGGAATAATATTGAAGACACAAAGATACGTAACTCAAAGACACTAATTAATACTAAGTCAAGGCACGACCCGCTCGTCTAATAGACCGTAGTACGTTGTAGGTAGTCGTGCGCACTAGTAGCAGCTTGAGTTACGTCGAATTGAAGAACGCAAAACTGTGAGTTCATGTCCCACTTTTTTTCTTAACTGTTTTTGGTTTTATAAGTCTCGGGGGTGGAATACATGTTACGAATGTTTAAACGGTATGAATTGACTATGAAATGAACTATTAGATCATGTGAGCATAGATTAAATTTGAAATGCCATTAATTCTTAATTAGGGACGAAGGTTAGATCTAACGGGTACGGCCGACCCCACTCATGGTACTTATGTGACCACTTGAGTGCTTCGGTGTCCCAGTCGGGGTAAATCGACAATGGTCAAGGGTAAAATTGACATGGTCAAGGTAAATTGACATAGTCGAAGGGGAATTCGACATAGTCGAGGGAATCGACGAGGGTATAAGCCTACTCATTGTGAGTGCTCCTTATGTCTTCACATGCTTTAATGTCCTTGTAAAACATTAATTTGATATGTTCATAAATGCTTTTCATACATGTTTTCAAAGGAGTCTCTTAAAAGTTTACAAGTTTTTCAGTACTCAAACAAAATGCATGAACTCGCTCAACTTTTGTTGATGTTTTCCAAAATTACATGTATTTCAGGTAACAAGTTGGATGTTGGGCGCTGGTGTAGTTTCTAGAAGTAAATTCCAAGTTTAGATGTCATCCACTTTTGTTAATTTGTAACTTAGTCAAAGGTTGTGCTGTTTAAAGCTTAAATAAATGGTGTTGTAATACTTTAAATTTAATGAACGGATGAACATCGTTTTGATCATATAGTTGTTTATTATAATTGAATGCAATGGTATTAAACAAGTCACACATCATACGATTCCGCAAAAGTCAGGGTGTGACACATACTCCTTTTTCATTTCTTGGAATGCACTTTCCTTTTGTAAACACTCTTCTGTCATTTTCGAAACCTTTTCTTTCAAAATTTCATTTTCTTTTTCTAAACTTTTGCATTTTTGTGTGAGTTTTTCATCATTATCTTTCAAAACTTTTTCGTTTTCTAACATCTCTTTGCATTTATTTTTGAAAACTTCTTCGATTTTAGTAAATTCAAGATCTCTTGTTCTGAATTTTTCATCATTTTCAGTACAAGCACTGCACGTTTCCATGCATTTCTTGCACTGTTCAACAGTTTTATTAATGACTTCAGATTCAGTTTTTACCTCAGTGATTGGCACTTTGGCTTTTGCTTTCGTCTGCTTCTGATCAGCTTCATTTTTCTTCTGTTCCTCACCAATACCAGCACTATCCACTTCAACTGATCTTTCAACCTTCACTTCATTTTCTCCTTTCTTCTTCGGATCTTCTTCATTCTGCTGTTTTTCAGTAACAGCTTTTTCACCAACTACTTCGTCTTTCTTTTCTTTCTTTTCTTTAGCTATCTTCTTCAAATCATTCACCAACTCATCAACATTTTTCTTCATTCTTTCTTCATCCCTCTTCTTCAGACTTGCTGTCATGACATCTTTGATGATTTTATCCAGCTTTTTCTTATAATGTTTGTCTTTCTCAACATTTGAATAGTACTCGCCGGATAGAGGGATTACTGCAAGAACATCATCAAAAACCACTTCTTTTGGATGAACAACTGGTTCACCATTGCTATTGACATAACACTCTCGCTTCTTGTCCCATCTTTTATTGCTTCTTGCTTCTTCATACTCTTTTTCCATCTCCTCAATTCTGTATCCAACAATACATCTTTCTCTCTAAGTTTTCTCGTTTAGAATCTCTTCCCTCGTTTTCTCTTTTATCTCAGCAACAAAAGCACTATGTTTATGAGCATCCTTCTTGGTTCATACTTTAAATCGATCATCATTAAGATCATCTTCTGGAAGAAATTCGCTCCAATCAAATCCTTCGTCATCTTGAATGACTTCACATGCTTTTGACTTCTCTTTCGTATTATTCTCAATCTGTTTCAAGTTTGGCGGCTTTTCTTTACTTCGGTGGTATATTGCTTTCTGATAATAATCGTCTTTGAACAGATTTACATTTCCATCAACTGCAGAATTGGTGCATTCTCTTTTGAAATGACCTTTTTGCTTACACTTGAAGCAGGTCAAAATTCGTTACACATATTCACTTCAGAGCATCATATGATGTATTGGGAGCATCATATTCAAAATTCGTTTTAACAAGTGTTTCATCTGTTCCGAGTCGAAGTAAACTTGTTTGGCATTCGACTCCGTTAAATTGTTTGCTGATTTCGACACCTTGTGGTGGTATTTTCACTTATTTGAACCTTGCGCTAAACTCATTTACATATCTTATGCACGGATTTAATTATTTATTTATTGATTCAGATTAAATCCGCTTTGATTTATCACATTACAACAGTCTTAATACAATTGTGTGTTAAGACAATGGTACACAAATTCATTTCATATTCCGGTGTACCTCATAACGGTTCTTTCAACATCGATCGAATGCTTTGCGACATTCATTGCTTCTTCACCTTCAATCGAAAACATTGTTTCATTGATGTTCCATTTTCAATTGAAAATTCTATGATGTCATTTGAAACAAACTTTCAGATTCACTTTATTACGCTTTCATTTGATTTCAAACACGGTGAATTTGTTTGATCACCGCTATTATTGAATTATTTAAATCACTACGACACCTTGTGGTGTCAGTACAAACTTGTAGCTTGGGCTAATCATGATTGAGCGTTTCATGCAAAACACAGGTGATACTTGTTCGATCACCCCTATTATTGAATTGTTTCATTCATTGCGACACCTTGTGGCGTCGGTGTAACTTGCAGCTTGTGCTGATCACGGTCGAGCGTTTCATGCAAACTATTATATTTGAGATTGTTGATTCTAAGTTCATCCAGTGGATGTTAATGCTTCTAGAACTCATTTACATGTTATAAACGTTCATATGGAATTCGATTGGTCGAAGTTCCTGTTCATTGTTGGATCCCTGTTGACTTAGTCACACTAGTGACTGTATCTATACGACTTGTTTCCTTTGACATCGATTTGCTGAAACACATTTATTGTAAACCATTGGGTTCTTATTGTCAAGGAATGTCATTAAATGCACATGATTCAAATAAATCTTGTTTCGATTACGCGGTCACTCACTTTGTTATTATTCGGACTTACCTGCGAATAACACAATTCTGAAGGGATAACCTAGTCTAAATTTCGAGGACGAAATTTCTGTAACAGGGGGAGAATGTGACAACCCGTGATTTACGGCACCTAATTTCGTAATTAACATGTAATTAACGCGAGAATAAATAGTGTTTACAGCGCAAATTAACTTAGTTAGGCTTTTGGAGTACCTAGAAACGGCTAACCGGCTTTACAGGGCGTGAACGGTGGTTTACGAAAAAAAATCTGGTGAATATTAAGCGATAACGAAACGAAACCGTACAAAATACTGACCACGCTGACAAATACGGATTCTCTACAAATATTATATATTTATGAATATAATGTGGTGAATTTATTGCGATTTCGTGTGACACAAACGCAAACGTGAACTAAAAACGCGATAGCAGGAAACGCATCGGCAACGAAACGGAAGCGACGGAGGCGCTTGTCACCTTCAGAACTTACATTTTACGCTATATTTAGCTCCGTAATGAAATTTTAATAGCTACAGTTGAAATCGGATCGAAAAACGGATTAGAAACGACCTCTTGAGCAAATTTCGCGATTTTAACGTAACCGACGAACGAACGCGTCAACCGTCAACTTCCGACGCTATTTTACATATCCTTGATCCTAAAATGACATTGTACGACATTACACGACGTTCGGGTGCAAAACGGGCTTTAGAAACGAGATCGGGCGGTTCAAAATGCTAGAAACAGGCTTGTGGGCCTTGGGCCCAAGCCCACAAAACCCTCACTATATAAAGGGTTTTACCCCTAAAATCTCTCATTTTCATCTAAACATTCTCTCTCTAACCTCCCAAACTCTCTCTACTCTCTCTCTCTAGAAACAAGTCCGGCGAGAAAACCGGCGACTTTTCCGGCGGAGTTCCGGCGACCGACGACTTTTCCGGCGGAGTTCCGGCGACCGACGATTTTTCTGGCGACTTTTCCGGCGTCCGTTTTCGGGGCAAGAGTACACTTTTTCGACTATATCCGACGTTCCGGATCGCGTGGTGAGGTTAGTTTTAGCTAATTCTTAGCGGTTTGAGCTCTATGGCAACTCCGGCGACCTTCCGGTCAAATTCCGGCGAGTCCGTTTTGAACTTTTGACTTTGCAGATGCTTAGATCGGGACTTGAGGAACATTTCTGCACATTTTCAAGAAATTTTATTCTCCGGCGAAAGTCCGACTTCTGACATGGTTTTAGCGAGGTTCCAGCCGTCCGTTTTCGACGAAAATTATATTTTTGGGCTCCTAGTGACCCGTAGAGTCCATACGAAACACTTTCGTCTTGGGTGAAAATTTAAGTTCACGACGCTCTCGGGCTCGGGTCAACGCGGTCAACAGGTCAAACACGGGTCAAGAGGCAGTTTTGGGTCATTTTTAGTGCCTCGGTTCAGTTTCGGGTCCGGTCAACACGGGTCAAACGTGGTCAAAGCTGGTCAAACATGGTCAAAGCTGGTCAAACTCAGTCAACTGCTGGTCAACGCAGTCAACTCAGTCATCACGAGGCTCGGTAAAATTTAAACGATGCGAATTTTGTTATATTATTTATATAAATACCCTTTAGCGCGAAACCGAGCTCAAAACCGACCCGACTAGTATAACGACAAATATTTTTCGAGTAAATTATAAGGATTATTTGAAATCATGCGATGGATTTTTGTACATAAATTTTGCATATGTTTAGTAAAAACAAACCGGCGTATCCGTACGAAATATATAATTATGTATTAGACTTATACACGACCAAAATGGAAATTTTGGACAAGTCGGAAGCTTATATACATTGTTTATTGAATTTTGATAAAAAAATAGCGACAACTTGTGTTGTCGGGGCGTCCAAAAACAGAGGAAACTCTGCCCGTTTTTCGTTAAAATATATACATTATTTTAAAACCAAAGTAAACATATCCGAAATCCAAGCATTTTTTCTAAAGTCAATATAAGTGTACGTTCATTCTCGATTCTCGACGACACTTATAACTTACAAACGAGGTTGTAACCTTTCAACGTATAAGACGACTATTCGGGAAACACGGGAATACATTATATGAGTTTATAACGTGTATTATTTTTATACGAATATTTGATTTCATACACGTACGACCATTCGGGACAACTAACAACGATTTCATAAATATATTTATAGTTATATATAAATATATGTATTCCAAGTCACTCGGAAACTAATTTCTTTCCAAGAATTAGTATGCATCCCTGCTATTAGTGGGATTAAAGCAACCATTGATTAGTTATTACAAGTCAAGACGATAACACTTACCGTCAAATCGTTCGGTTAACGATTCGGTAGAGCTCGGTGACACGTAGTTTAGTTACCGCTTTTATTTAGAAACTTATAAGATATTCCGTGTTAGGAATATTGTAGAATGCACGCTAGCAAGTCAAGTGTTGGAAACGACATCACGAAGTCGTTATTAGCTAGCTTTACACAAGGCAATTCAGGCGAGTTCATAACCCCCACTTTTTACTGTTTTACATTTTTGTAAATGTTTTCGGGGTGGAAAGACATGCACGTTTTGCAAAAACATACAAAGTTTTGAACAAACGCAAAACTCGTATTTCTAAATCATATTACGAAGGGATTTCGAGGAACACGAATGAATTACGAAAGGTTTATACTAAACATACCGGTTTTTACAAAAACAAATGCTTATTTTCAAAATGGGAATGATATTCGGTCAGGGTGACCAGGGATTTGGTCAGGGTAACCAGGGATTCGGTCAGGGTGACCAGGGATTTATTTTATACATGGTATGGTTAGCGTAAGGAGGGTTACTACTTAGATCATGTGAGTGGGTAGGCGGGAACTGGAGGCCATTAATCCTCATTGTAGGACCGAGGGACGTAAGCGGTAGATCTATCTGGGTGTAGCGAGCCCAACCCCAGGCCCAGCAGAACGGACCTTGGGGTGACTTTGTGCCCAACGCGAAATCTGCTAGGTTTGAGTCTTCCTACTTGCACTTCACACATATCAATGGCCTTGCAAACCATTGGTGATCTCTTTTTCCTTATCTGCTACATACCAGGGATTTTATACTTACGGAAACTTCTTGTTCATACAAATTAACTACCATGTTTTATACAAATTCAAAGCATTATGCGGGTACGGAGTCAAAGTCAGGGTGGGCATTGATGGGTATGCGAACATTACAAATACAAGGCTTTACAAATACATGGTTTTATGAACATAACGTGTTACAAACACAACGTTTCCATATAACTTGGCAAGAAAATGATTTTTAAATTCATTTTCTCAATACTATTTCAAAAACCGGTTATTCCAAAGATTTATTTCAAATCTTTCACAATACCAAAGATTTATTTCAAACCTTTCACAACTCAAAAGATTTATCTCAAATCTTTTACGAACAAGCTACGAACTCGCTCAACTTTATGTTGACTTTTTCGCATGTTTCTTTCTCAGGTTGCATTTCTAAGACAAGGCACGGTTGGAATAGGAGAACCATGAAGAGTCGAGTACTTAGTGGCGTTCAATTTGTTCTAGAAGTCTTTGCTTATTTGCTTCCGCTGTGCAATGAAGATACCAGTCCAGTCACGCCAGCTCTGATAATTTCGGGGTGTGACAACTTTAGACTTATCGAACCCTAGTTTTGTTGATGGACCACCGATTGACTGTTTGCCAGTAATCTCCATGTATCTTTGAGCTCTGCGGATGCAACTTGCTAAACACCATCGAATATCAATGAGTTCCATTTCCTCTGGATCGATCTGGTCGTAGTCTTCTTTGGTTAGCTCAGAATTTCCAATTTTACCAGCTACAAGACCTTCATACGACTCCAGGACAGATGCGAGAAAACTCATTTGCTGTTTAGCAGAGTTGATGCTCATTGTCGGAGAATTTTTCAACTTTAAAGCGATGTTGCAAAAAATTTCTTCTGATTCTTCAGGATTTGTGTTGGGATTGAACCCTACTAAAGGAACAGATAATTAAAGCCAAAACTGGATCAGAGCAGTGGATCCAGAATAAGCAGATGTTATGTATAAAAGTCTCTCCCCTTGAAAGTGGTTTCAACATCTGCTGACCTCCTATCTACTGATCATACAAACTGCTGACCTACAAACTGCTGATCAAGTAAAAGACTGATGGAAGACTAAAGCTCTGCTGTTCAATCTACTGCCTTGAGTCAAGCTCTGCTGATCATGACAAGTACTGCTGGGTTCACATCAGTGGAAGGATGCAGCAGTAGTTTAGATGTCTTTATGTATTGAAATGTATTAACAGTAGTTAGCATAGCAGAGGTTGTATAGATCAGAGGTTAGAGTTTGTTAGGAGGTTAGATGTCACTTTCATGGTGACGTCAGCTTAGAAGCTTCAGTGGTTTGCTCGTGCCTATAAATAGAACAGTGCTCTGTAATGTTCTATTAGCTCTTTCACTATCTTCTTCCTGCACGAACAAATACTGTGAGCTCAGGCTGAGGGGGAGTTTGTTGCATACTTGCAAATTGTAATCGTTGTTGAAATTAAATTCAATCATTCGGTTCAATGTTAAACTTGTATGTTAAAAGCATTTCTCCTGTTTGATTGTGAAAAGTTTGCTTCCATCTTAATTTCGCTGCACAACTCATTCATCTTCATCTTAATTCAAACGTAAAACACAATCAAAACCAAACTCAGATCCTAACAATTGGTATCAGAGCTTGGACAATCAAATTTGATTTAACAATCATTTTGACATAAATAGTTCAGCTCATAATCGTTGATACTGATAGTTTGTTTGTTTTGTTGAAAAACAGAGCAAGGTTTAATCACCATCAAAGTTGATTAATCAGTGCCTGTAAAACAACCAGGATGACGTCACAATCACAAGATGATAAGAATAACACTGGCTCTCTTTTCAAACCACCCATGCTTAAACGTAATGATTACAACATCTGGCAGAGAAGGATGGGTCACATCCTTGCTCAACAGAACACTGGATGTTGGAGGTCTGTTGTTTTTGGTCCCCATGTTCCTATGGTGCCAAGTGCTGAGGATGCAAAGAAGTTCGTACCTAAACCATCTGAAAACTATACTGAAACTGATTTTCAAAAGTTCGAACTCGATGCCAAAGCATTTAGCATCATAGCATCTGCATTACCCAATGAAATCTATGCTGGACTGTTACATTGTAACAGTGCCAAAGAGCTATGTGATGCATTGAAGGAACAGTTTGGGGGAACAGAAGAAGTTATTGAAAACAACAGGGAAATTCTGAATCAGCAGTATGAAACATTTTGTCACATTAAGGGTGAATCATTGACCCAACAGTTTGAACGTTTCAGTTGTCTCATCAGTGAGCTAAGACTTGTTAAAGTTGAAATTCCAAAATCAACACAAAATAGTAGGTTTCTTAGATCACTACCTGATAAATGGGACACAATTGCATTTGTGACTAGAAACTCTGCTGAGTTCAAAGATCTGACCCTGACCCAACTTCATGGTAGACTCCTGACCTATGAAAGGGAGTTAAACCAGAAAAAGAAGTTGCAAGAGTCTGGCAAAGTTGCTGATGATTATTCCTTTGGTAGCACAGCTCTGTTTGGTCAGGAAGAATCTGGTAGCAGTAGTAAGGATCAGGGTTATGATCACTTTATTGATATAACTGCTGGTGGAAATTTCAACAACCCTGATTCTCACTCTGCCAATTATGCTTTTACTGCAAATTGTGAAAACCAGATGTCAGATAACTTGTATTCTGAACTCAATGATTTGCAACACTTTGATCCCACTGACTTAGAAGAAATGGACATTTTGCATCAATTGGCTTTGCTTAGTGTAAGAACAAGCAAATTCTATAAAAGAACAGGGAGAAAATTCCCAAGGTTACATGGGAATTTAAAAGTGGGGTTGGATAAGTCAAAAATTAAGTGCTATAAGTGCAATAGGCTAGGTCATTTTGCTAGGGGATGCAAGACTCAAAACACTGGTCCAATAATCACGCATCCCAGCTCAAATCCTAGACCACAACACCAAAGCACTGTGCACTATACCCAATATACCCCTGCTGCCCATGTTAACACTGCTCACTATGCTGCAACCCTTGTGCCTGTGCATTATGTTCAAAAAACTGTTCCACAAATTCAATATGTTCAAACCCCTGTCCCTCAGGCACAAGTGCAACCTGTTGCACCTCAACCAGCTGCTCCAACAGTAACACAACCAGATCAGCAAAGTTTTTTCACTCAAGGCTTTGTTGACTGGAGCAGCATGCCTGATGAGCTTGGTGATGAAAATTTTTCACTCAATGCTTTTAATGATCCTTCTAATGATGAATTTTGTTTGATGGAATTAGAGTCAATACCAGAAGGGGTAGAAACTGAAGGTGAACAGCTAAGTGTTGAAACAGTGGATAAAGTGGCTGAAGCAGTGGTTACTGCAGTTGCGGGTGAACTACTGCTGGGAGAAAATTCAGAAACCCTGATTGAACCACTGACTGACCCCTGGTCCGAAGAAGACAAGGAAGAAAAGAAAGCAGGTGAGAAAGAAGAGAGAGTTGATGAAGAAGGTGATCATCAATGTGACTGTGCCATGATGGCTGCTGCTAAGGTAACACCTCAAGTTCTTGAAAACTGTGTTCAGATGAATGCATTATTGCATTTGCTAACATCAAAGAGGTAAATGAAAACCTTAGGGATAAAATCTTAACTGATGAAGTCAAATTTGAAAAGTTGTTAAAAGAACTTAGAAACAAATTGGCTGAAAAAGACAAAGAAATCAGCAGTCTCAAAGAAGAGCAAAGCATAACCAAGACTCAACTCAAAACTATGGTAGAGAAATACCAAGTTTGCAAAAAGGAGTTGGAGTCCACCCAGATTACTTGTGAAAGATGGGTGGAATCTTGTAAAGGGTATGAGGTTATGCTTGAGAAACAGCTTGAAAGCAATGTTAAGTTTGGTATAGGATATAGAAAATATGATGATCTTGAAAACACTACTGGAAAACAAGTTGGTTCATCTGAAATTATACCAACCAACAAGAATGGCCAAGAGGTTAAAATAACCGACAAACTTGGTAACAAAATCACTTTGGAAAGATCTGTGGGATCCTCAACTTTTGAGGAAATTGAGAATTACCAATTTAAACCCACATGGTCTGATGAGTGTGACATTCTTGAAAATTTCAAGCCCATGGACTTTACAACCACTGATGGTGTCACAGCTCCAAAAGCAAAGGTCATTCCTATCAAAGACATCCCAACAGTGGTTCAAAACTCTGTTGCAAAGGAGTCTGAGAAAAGGAAGAAAAGAGAAAAGGTCAAAAATTTGTTTTGTGAATTTTGTGAAAAGAGAAACCATCTAACAAAAGACTGTTTTCATCTAAAAGCATATGATCTAAACAAAACAAGTGTCATTGTTCCTGCTGAAAGCTGCACCATCTGTGGTAAAACAAACCACAAAACTCAAGCATATGTGTATCTCAAAAACTTTAATGTGAAAAAGAATGAGTACACTGCTAAAACATCCTTGAGTCCATCAACATCATCTATCAAATTCACCAAGAATCAACCACTGTTTGTGCCAGTCCAAACAGTTGTTACAAAAAAGCTGAATCAAACATCTGTCCAAAGAGATGTTCAAGTGACTGATGCACCCCCTGCCAACCAATTCAGAAAAGGCAAGGGACGATCATCTTACCAAAGGATTCCACATGTTTATGAGACCTACAAAAGGCCCTCTAAACCAAGAGTGAACAGGCATCCTTTTGGGTATCAACAGGTGATTGGTCAAAACCCACAATAGTGGTTAGAAAGAAACAGTCCTAAAACTGTCCAAACCCCTGACCTAGCTGTCACACCCTCGCTTTGCGGAAGCGTGGGTTTATTTTGGTGTGACTTCTTAATACCATATCACAATCACAACCATGCTATATGAAAATAAAACCATGATGTTCATCCATTTAACAAGTTTTAAAAGTTACCAAGACAACATTGTTTAATAGTTGACACATGAAACGAATTACAATCATGACATAATTAAAAACTTGTTCACGAGACACAACCAAAAGACATGAATAAAAACACAGTTTAAGACTTGTGACCCGTCCAGGCAAAGGTCACATTTCCTAAACTTGGATGACATCATTATTCCTACGCAGCTTGACGGCATTGCATACCTTGCCAGATCCCTAGTTTCCTGAAATACATGTAATTTGAAAAATCAACAAAAAGTTGAGCGAGTTCATGTAAAAGTGAGTATGTATAAACCTTTGTAATATGTCTGTATGTATGAAAATCCCTGGTATGTAGCAATTAAGGAAAAAGAGATCACCATTGGGTTGCAAAGCCAATGATATGTGTGAAGTGATGCAGGAAGACTCAAACCTAGCAGATTTTTGCGTCGGGCTCAAAGTCACCCCATGGTCCGTACAGTGGACTCAGGAGCTGGGCTCGCTACACCCAAATAGATCTATCGCTCTTGACCCTCGGTCTTACAATGAGGATTAATGGCCCCAAGTAACACCTACCCACTCACATGATCTAAGTAGTAAACCCACCTTAAGCTAACCATACCATGTATAATAGTGTCTGTAAATATTGTAACATGTATTCCACCCCCAAAGTATAAAAACTGAAAACAGTTAAGAGAAAAGGGGGACATGAACTCACAGAAGTGCGTATCCCGAAACGTAAGTCTCCAACTCAACCTGCTGCGTGACGACCTACACGTACTAATGCCTATTAGACGGATGGCCGTGCCTTGGCTTAGGGTTTAACGTTTTTGGAGAAATAGTTAGGTAACTATTTCGTATTCACACTTCTTATTTATTTTATATTTCCTTCCCAATGATGGGGGTTTTTATACATGTAACGTCATAATTCCGAAAATATATTTTTAAGTCTCACTTGAAAAAATATATTTTTAATCACTTGTCTAAAATATTCTAATTTCAAAATATACATATTTTTCCCAAAAATGTTATATTTTATTTCATAAGTTTCTACAAAATAATACTTGTCAAAATATACGTATAAGAGTATTTTTCCGAAATATGCATAAGTTACATTTTGAATTCGCGTTGTAATAACAATACTGGTGTAACTTAAATATTTATTTGTGAGAGCGTTGGCATTATTTTGGAGTCGTAATTTCATAATATTCTCAAGTTATATTATTTTTATTCTAACCTTATTTTCCAAGAAAAAATATATTTATTCAAGTTTCAAGTTCATGGTGGATGGTTTCATCATCTTTCATATTTCTAACACTAACATCTTACTAGTTCATGTTCTTGAACATGATCTAGCATGTCTAGATGATGATCCATCCAACTTTTACTAACAAACAACATCAAATAATCATAACTACACAAGATTTACATGATTTACACAAATAACTTCTCTTTATCCACCCTTTATCCCTTATATTCAAGACTTTAGATTATGTTCATTAGTGTTTGTTATCATTTCATCATTCAACCATCTTTTAACCACTAAAATCAAGAACAAGATGATGTTTTAGAACACTTACTACTAGCACAAGGCTAGGGAAGAAACAAGGCGTAAAAGCGGTGGATAAAAGAAATCTAGGGTGGTCCTTGAGCTTCCGAGTGCACCGAGCCTACTTGTATGATCCCTTGCACCTTTGAGTATGTGAGAAATAGCTAGAATGGAACTTGATGGTGGAGATATGAGGGTGGTGGTGTTCGGCCGTAGGCAATGAGGGAGGGAAGGAGAGAGTTTTGTGTTGATGGTGAGTTGATGAAATGAAGATGTTAGCTTATGGTTGCATTTATAAACCATGTTTTCTTATTATCCATCATACATAATGTTTCTAAACCCAACAACATGTTTAATTAAAATAATCAAAGAAACAAGGGTGTGTCCCACCCTTGGGGACCGTCGACATGGGGGGGGTATGGGGTTGGGTAGTAATGGAACTTGTTACTTGATTAGTTAGGATCTAATGGGTTTAGTTAGTATATTAAGTATGTAGTATAATATAAGGTGTGTTAGGGTGTTCGGGGACCCTAACTGGCTCAGAAAAGTAAAAACAATGTATTTGGCAATATTTTTATGTTCCGGGTAAAGTCCGGTTGTTCGGTTGGATGTTGATCCGTTAAAGTGCTAAATAAAGCCTTAAAGTGTCTTTTATATGGTTTTTAGTGACACATTAAATTCCCAACACTTTGGAAAATATCTAGGACTATTTTGCCAAGTTTTTGCACTTTACTAGCATTGTTAAATGCTGAATTTTTGTTAACTAGTGCAGAATTCTACACTTTAAGTATGTTTTAGGCACTTCTGGGCACTATAACTATCACCTAGTGACGCAGTTTTATGATCCTCACCTCCCTACACTCACTACTAGTGTAGTACTTTATTCCCGGCTCATACTGGCCTCAATATAGTGTCTGTCTAGGTGCTGGCATTGTCAGCATGTTGTCTGGGTTATCCGCTCACTGTGCTAACTGTGCTTTGTGCATCATGGTTGTCACTAAAGTTTGTGTGTAAATAATAGAGTGACAGTATAAAGTGTGATGCATAAGTATGTATGTAACAGAAAACAGAAAGCAGTTCAATCATAATTGTGATCAAGCACAGTAATTAAGCACCAATTTAATACTAATTAATTGTACGGATCCCTAGATTTGTGAGGGTTGTCACATTCTCCCCCTGTTAAGAAAATTCCGTCCCGAAATTTTAGGCTCTGCTTCTAGTTGCAGGGGTCTTTGGAAATAAATGGGGGTATTTCTCCTTCATGCGATCCTCACGTTCCCACGTGAATGCTAGGCCGTGTCTTGCATTCCATCGAACTTTGACGAGTTTGACTGTAACACCCCGAAAATTTACGTCCTATAATGTGTTGACACGTGTCATAAGTTTGAACGTGTAAAAATAATGTTCTTGAAGGACTAAAGTTGACAAACAGTGAAACTGTGTAAATAGAAGGGTTCAAAGTGTCAACAATGAATAAATATACTTTGCAATAACCCTACATGATGTTTATAACCTTAAACGAATAGATCATGGATCATACGAAGCGAATTGTGAAAGAAAGTGAGAGATTACAAACTACAGGGGTTAAATGTGCCAACATGTTTAAGTTATACCTCTGATTGACCTTTTGACAAACCCGAAGCTTTGTAACGATTAGTTATGCTCACAAGAATGCACCATAAAAATTTCACCAAGATTCGTTACCGTATGAGAAAGTTATGATAAAATCCGTGTGTAAGGGTTAGAAACGTCAACATTGAAATTTAGGGCTTTTCGGGTGATCACAAAGTTACCCGAGGACTTAACAAAGATGGTATAAGTCTTAAAGCCCCACATGTCAAATATAAAGTCTCAAAATGCAAGAAAACCAAGTGAAAACGACCTTTCGGGGGACCAGGGACTGAAATTGCAATTATTGAAACTTGCTTAGCTGGTCATCCCTACCCTCGCGTAGCGCGAGCATGAAGGGTCTTGGCAGTCGCGCTACGCGACTGCCTTGTCTGGACAGAAAACATGCACAGATGTCCTGCATGTTTGTTAACCGACTTTGATCGATTTTTGGCATACCTTGGGCTGCCCTAAGATGGTTTTTAGCTAGTAGGGGACTTGTGGATGTTATTGTTTCACTCCTAGACTTAGTTGTCGACGATCCATGCATGTTTGAAGTTATTTATAAAGACCCACATTATGCAACATTGTTCATTCATCACTCCTGAGCATTTCCAGAGCATACAAGCAGGTCACAAGCATTCCACATCATCCATTAGTTGTGTGTAAGTATGTTTAACCTTTCCTAATTCATTTATACTTAGTTAAAAGCCTAGAAATCAAACCGTCGTAACTACGGTTTGACTTTATGATAAATCACAATCGGTCCAGAGATTAGTCGAATCGAAAGTTGTTATAAGTTGGTATTTATATGGTTAATAAACCCCTAAAAGGGCACTCACTAATTCGAATCCTAACTAGGTCGTTTGTCGAGTCAAAGGTTGTCCGAAAAAGTCAACAGAAACATTAATCGCATATTTAACGATACGGAAGTCGTGTAACCTGTTTTATCAGTCATACAACTTGAAAATAAGTATAATAACTTGGATAAGCTTGTTTGATTCGACAACTTTATGTCTTGAACCGATTCGGAACCGAGAGACGCAAAAGTTTGACTTTTGCTTTGACCTCAGTTCTGACCCGATTTATATAGGTTTAGACATGCCTTAAAGTTCCATTAGGACCTAGTTGCATGTGTGTATAAGCCTCTGCGTTTATACCACTCGAACCCCTAATCGTCCGATGTTTCCGTTAAACGCCTAAATATTGACCGTAATGCCCTTATGACCATAAAACAAGATTTTTGGAAATGTGAAAGTGCCATAATTTTAGTTACTGATTTTTAGACTTGTACCTAAAATTTCACATCAGTTGGAGGTCTAGATAAGGAGTTATGCTTAATGACGTAATTTGAATGCTTTTAAGTAATTAAACGGCGTCATTAGCGTAAAGCCTATCTAAACCCAATTTTGGACACCAAACCTTTTACCCACTGATGTGATATAATATTTTGGGATTTTAAAGATTTTTAATTATTTTTAAACTGATCATAAGCTAGGTTTATCGCCTCGATTCGGTTAATACCAAAAATACCCTTTTCGGCCATAAAATGAGTTTTACAAATCCTTTTAACGCCAATCCAATTGCTATTGATTTTAAATAATAAATGGAGTATTTTGAGCCTGTTTATTTGATCAGAAAACTCAGAATCATATTTTAACCCGTACATCGCTTAAAACGACTTTATACGCGTATTTAACGCATAGTTTGAGTTTAAAACTATTTTTGTATATGAGACTTATTACCAAAGGTTCTAACCTGTTAAAATAAGCTATTTTACTGATCAACTCAGACCCGGATCACAGGTGTCTAATTAAACCCTTTTATAATCTTTAAAATGACCAAAATGCCCCTGCGGGGCTTATAAAGAGATTAAACTCGTTTTGGGTGTCATGGGTGATATCCTACTGATGTCACAACTTATTTAAGGCGTGTTAACTTAGGAAACCTATTTAGGACTCTTACGGATACCCGTTACGCTTCATGCGCGTTCGGTTCGGTTTATGTAACTAGTTTACATAAATTAGCCGAAACGGGTCAAACCTTATCGGTTTTATCTCAAAATCCAGAATGTGTATCATATACCCATATTAAGCAAGTCTTCAAACTTGTTGGGTCTAAATCACATTCTATCCGGTCTTCGCTTAATCGTGCGTACGAACCGTATCTTTAAAACTAACCGGTCTAAGCGTAAGCTTAACTAAAGACCCGTTAGGATTCTAATAGGTTATTATAAACCTTCGTTCCAGATTAGGAGAACCAGTAAAAGATACTTGCACTCGCTGATTTTGAACTATACTTACTCAGGTAAATACTTTTAACTTATTTTCCCTATACGGGCTTGGGGTACGGTATATAAAATACCGCTTGGTCCGGCATTGAATCTTTAATCGAATAGAGGTTAAATCATTGATATGCTACGTTTTGAAATGTTTTGTTTGCTTAAAGCCTTTGGGGGGTTAATGACCATGTCCCGGATATCCCTGGCATCATTTTACGAAATGGCCACGACCCCAGCACTCAGGTGTAGGCGTACACCTGTCAGTGTCTCATTATATAAAGTGGTGTGTCCATTGATCTTTAACCCGGTCTACGGATCGGGCTACTGAACGCATAAGGAACATGTAATTCGTTTACAAGTTTATATATTTACATAATTATCCCAAGTTATAAAATATTATTTGTGCCTTGTGCCTTAAATGCATTTTCTTAAACTCTTTTCAAAATGAGTCGGTTGATTGTATTTACCAGTGTAAACTGACGTATTTTCTTAAAAAGGTTAAGTGCAGGTACTACGCGAAAGAGGCTGGCTTGTCTCCTAGCATCCACATTAAGTCTCGCCAGCTTGGATGTCATAAACTGTTGAACATTTGTTTCCTTTTTATTTGATCTACCTGTGGATTTATATTCGACTATTTGTGATACTTAATATTACAATATCGTTTGGTTGAATTAAATCTATACTTTGCTTCCGCTGTGCATTTAAATATTGTGTTGTTTGACTATTATGTTGCCAACTACGTCACGATACTCCCCTACCGGGCCCACCGGTAACACGTGGAAAATCGGGGTGTGACATTGACACTACTCCTGCGCGTTTTGTTAACTTTCCAATCCGTAACCTCAGCGGGTTCTTCAGTAAAGTGGAGCGTGTCATCGATATGAACTTCGTCAGCAGGAATGATCACTGTTTCTTGTGTTGGACTCTTTTTCAAATTTGATACGTGGAATGTATCATGAACACCATTAAGTTCGGCAGGTAGGTCCAACTTGTATGCTACAAGCCCAATCCTTTGCAGGATTTTGAAAGGGCCAATGTAACGCGGATTCAACTTTCCATGCTTTCCAAAGCATGCCACACCCTTCTAGGGTGAAACCTTCAATAAAACCATATCTCCCACCTCAAACTGTAGAGGTTTTCTTCTTTGATTTGCTTAGGCTTTCTGTCTGTAGCGAGCCGCCTCGATACGCTTTCGAATTTGTGCAATCTTGTCTGTCGTCTCTTGTACTATTTCGGGACCAACAAGCTGTCTATCATCCGCATCAGCCCAGCATAGTGGTGATCGACACTTGCGTCCATAAAGAGCTTCAAATGGCGCGGCTCCAATACTTGGGTGGTAGCTGTTGTTGTATGAAAATTCGACCAACGGTAAATGATTATCCCAGCTACCACCTAAGTCCATTACACATGCTCTCAGCATATCTTCCAACGTCTGAATAGTTCGTTCACTCTGGCCATCAGTTTGTGGATAGAAAGCGGTATTTAGGTTCAATTGTGAGCCAAAAGCCTCTTGGAAGGATTGCCAAATCCTTGATACAAATCTCCCACCTCTATCAGAGATAATCGAGAGAGGCACTCCATGACGTGCAACAATCTCTCGCATGTATATTTCCGCAAGTTTACTAGTGTTGTCCATCTCTTTGATTGGAAGGAAGTGCGCAGACTTGGTTAGACGGTCTACTATCACCCAAATTGTATCATGGCCTCTAGGCGTCTTTGGCAACTTCATTATGAAGTCCATTGAAATCTGCTCCCACTTCCATTTGGGTATTTCAGGTTGCTGCAGGAGACCTGAAGGCTTTTGGTATTCGGCCTTAACCTTGGCGCACGTTAAACACTTACTAACATATACTGCAACATCGCCCTTCATCCTAGGCCACCAGTAGAAATCCTTGAGATCCTGGTACATCTTATCCGCTCCGGGATGAATTGAGTACCGCGACTTGTGGGCTTCATCAAAAACAACCTTTCTCAAACCACCAAACAGAGGAACCCAAATCCGTTTCATGAAGCATAAGGTTCCTTCCTCGTTTGGTATTAACTGCTTCTCCATCCCACGGAGATATTCGTCCTCAATATTCCTTTCTTTCAAAGCTTCTCTCTGTGCGGCACGAATGCGCAATGAGAGATCTGTCTGGACGATCATCTCCAAAGCTCTAACCCTTATGGGCTTGATCCTCTCTTTTCGACTCAGGGCATCAGCGACCACATTTGCTTTCCTTGGGTGGTATTTGATCTCGCAATCATAATCATTCAATAGTTCTACCCAGCGTCTTTGCCTCATGTTGAGTTCCTTCTGATCGAATATGTGCTGTAAGCTTTTGTGATCAGTATAAATTATACATCGCGTACCATACAAATAGTGTCACCAAATCTTCAACGCAAATACCACTGCACCTAACTCCAAGTCATGCGTGGTATAGTTTCTCTCGTGAATCTTCAACTGGCGTGACGCATAAGCTATAACTTTCTGGCGCTGCATCAGCACGCAACCCAAGCCTTGACGCGAGGCGTCACAATATACCACGAAGTCATCCATTCCTTCGGGTAGCGATAGGATCGGTGCATCACAAAGCTTGTCTTTCAACAACTGGAACGCTTCTTCTTGTTTGTCACTCCAATCAAACTTTTTGTCCTTCTGTGTGAGCGCGGTCAGAGGTTGAGCGATTTTAGAGAAATCCTCAATGAATCTTCGGTAATAACCAGCCAAACCTAAAAACTATCGAATCTCGGTTGGCGTTTTTGGAGTCTCCCAACTCTTGATTGCCTCGATCTTTGTTGGATCCACATGGATTCCATTTCCGTTAACCACATGTCCAAGAAATTGGACTTCACGCAGCCAGAACTCGCACTTCGAGAACTTAGCGTAGAATTTTTCCTTTTTAAGTAGCTCCAGAATAGCTCTTAAGTGTTGTTCGTGCTCGTCCTTCGTCTTCGAGTAGATTAAAATGTCATCAATAAACACGATCACGAACTTGTCGAGGTACGGCTTGCAAACTCTATTCATTAAATCCATAAAAACTGCCGGTGTGTTTGTCAACCCAAACGGCATTACCAGGAACTCGTAATGTCCGTAACGAGTCCTAAAGGCCGTTTTCGGGATACTTTCCTCTTGTATCCTTAGTTGATGATATCCTGATCGAAGGTCTATTTTTGAATAAAAGCTCGAACCTTGCAGCTGATCAAACAGGTCATCGATTCTCGGTAGGGGATATCTATTATTGATAGTCATTAAGCTCGCGGTAGTCTATACACATCCGAAAACTACCATCCTTCTTTTTAACGAACAGTACTGGAGGTCCCCAAGGTGAGAAGCTTGGCCTGATAAATCCTTTATCCAATAGCTCCTGGAGTTGTGTTGACAACTCCTGCATCTCTGAAGGCGCAAGTCGGTAAGGTGCCTTAGCCACAGGCGCGGCGCCTGGGACTAAGTCAATGTGGAACTCGACTTGTCTTTGCGGCGGTAATCCTGGCAAGTCTTCTGGAAAGACTTCAGGATATTCTTTCACGACTGGAATGTCCTCGATCTTTGGCTCAGCAGCTGCTTTATCCATGATGTGTGCCAAGAATGCAACACATCCCTTTTGTAAACACTTCCTAGCTTTCAGACAGCTAATGATTCTCAGAGGCGTATCGCTCTTCTCTCCATGCACTATGATCGTTTCTCCATCTTCTATTGGGATGCGGATGGTCTTTTCGTGGCAAACAATCTCAGCTTTGTTGCTCGATAGCCAATCCATCCCTACCACCACGTCGAAACTTCCCAATTCGACAGGCAGTAGATCCAAAGTGAACTCGCGTTCTCCCAGCTCAATTACGCATCCTCTGATGACTTCGCCCGTTTTAACTAGTTTCCCATTCGCCAATTCAATCGAGAATGGAATGTCTAACTTACTAGGTGTCAACCCAAGTATATTCTTAAATTCTAATGATACAAAACTATAATCGGCACCAGTATCAAACAAAATAGATGCAAAACGTTGGTTTACAGGGAACGTACCGGTGACTACGTTCGGATCCTGGCACGCTTCCCTTGCGCCGATGTTAAAGACTCTTCCACGGGCTTGATTCTGCTTTGGGCATTCCCTCTTAAAGTGCCCAACATCTCCACAATTGAAAAATCCTGGCCCTCGGCCATTTCCATTTCCATTTCCATTTCCACCTTGAGCATTGTTTTGGTTGCGATTTCCACTCCCAGCTTGATTTGCAAAATTCCCACGGTTTCCGTTTCCTCCATTATTCCCTTGCGGGCGATTTCCATTACCATTCCCATAACTTCGATTACCACCACGCCCAGTACCAGTTCCGGCCCAACACGTATCCTTCGAGTGGCCGCTCTTCCCACATTTTCTCAATCCGCACGGGCCAGAATGATGGCGCTGGCATGTATCACACCTGGGCAGAGTGCCCATATAACCTTTTCCTCTGCTTTCAACACCGGTTTTGGCCCTGGCCGGTGTGCTCGACTCACCTTTCTTGCTCACAACGTTGGTACCTTGCTTGAAATTTGAAAATTTTTGATTGTTTTCCCCAGACAACTCCACGTGAGTCTCTTTCTTCTTCTGTTCAGTACCCGAAAACTTGTTCAACCGAATAGCCTCCTCAGTAAGCGCCACACTAAGATCTATGGCTTCCGTGATCGTGGCAGGTTTGGACATAATAACCATACTCATTATCTGGGGTGCCAATCCCCAGATAAATCTCTCAACACGTTTAAACTCGGGTGTTACCATGTACGGCACTACGTGAGATAAATCATGAAACCTTTGAACATATTCCGCAATCTTAGGACCATCCATTCTCAGATGCCAGAACTCAGTCTCTAACCTCTGTATTTCAGCACGCGAGCAGTACATCCTTCTCATTAACTCTTTTAACTCAGCCCAAGTTAACGCATAAGCAGCAGCTTCTCCTAAAGTTTGCACTTGTAAATTCCACCACGATAGGGCTCCATCCAGAAACAGCCCTGAGATGTAGGTTACTTGTTGCTTGGGAGCGCATTTGCTCATTCTTAAGACAGAGTCTGTCTTTTCAGCCCACCTAACAAACGCAACAGCACCTCCTGTGCCGTCGAAATTCACGGGCTTACAGTCGAGAAACTGCTTGTAGGTGCACCCTGCACATACGTTAAAATTTACCAATGATATTAGCGGACGTGCTATAAATATCCAAATGTATGGTAATATGTCTCAAGCCACTTGACATTACCATGGGGTGGATTGTTGTTGCCGTTGTTGCTTGAATGGCTCCCGCTTGTTCCTCCTTGGGAGGCTGCATATTAAGCTATGGCTGCAGCAATGATCCCTTGGAGTTCCACCTCTGTAGTGGGCATGCGTACATCACGTCTTGGAGGCATCTTCTAAAAGATGATCATATAGGTCAGGTCATAGTAAGTATGATAATTATACATATACAGTAACGTTCATCCACACATAACATCTCATGTTATAAATTAAAACATATAACCCAACAAAGCATGTAGTGAGAATGTTGCCATTAAGCTTTTCATTAATCACGACCACAACAGTGTTTTACAAGTTTAATAGTACATCACATGTCAAAGTAAGATCGTGGGGCTACATCACCCCCAAAAGTACAAATCTGTCTACACCTATCATATACAAAAAGTGTGATCTCTCAAAAGGCTTCGTAAGCTGGCTCAATAGCGACCTTCTCACCAAAAGATCGACCTGCATAAAACCAAAAATATGCCTATGCTGATGGCGGTGGAGGAGGAGGAAAATGAGAGAAAAGTAAACGACGCATGTGTAACCAGTCCTCCTCTAAGGCACGATAGGCGCGCAGCAAATATGCTATCTGCTGCTCAGAAGTCATGAAACGAACATCTGAATCGGGGGAAAGTGGACGAGGAGTGTGTGGTGCAGCAAATGGGGTGTGACAATGACAAGATGGACGTGGAGCTCTCTCCATAATCCTGAATACGATGTGTCAATGCATCCTGCTGTATCATCAAGGAAGTAAGGATGTCCTCCGTAGAGTACCCAACATGGTACGGGTGGTACGGATCAGACAGTGGCATGATAGGGGGCGTAGTCCACAAAAATGGCTCGCTAGACGGTATAAAAGATGGTGCAGTAGGTGGTGCAACAGAAAGAAACTAAGGTGTGAACGGTAAGGATGATGGCAGCACGGGTGGAACAAAAGTAGGATGAGAAATCTGTGGTATAAGCTGGCTGCCTCGTGACATGAAAGGTACGTGACCAAAAGGCTGTCGCGATGAACCCTCCCCAGGACGTGGTAGAGGGATGTCCTGGAGAAAGGTAATCGGAAGATCAGTGCGGTGAACATCTGTGGTGTGTGGGGGAATCAAGGGAACATCAGTGGGTGCAGTAACAGGTACTACTGGAGGTGTAACAGGTAACACAAATGGTGGGTAATCGTCATCGTCATCGATCCACCCGTTACGGGTGTCGGCGTAACGTGGATCTATATGAGTAGCAAAAGGTGCACGGTCAAACAGTACCGGCACGGGATCGGGAAATGGTGCCTCAACAACAGGATCATCTATCAAGGGTGGAGCAACAGCGAGAAGATCAGCAACGGGTATATCACCATCAAGAGGTGCAACGGCTGGTGCATCATCATGTACAGGGTCATGCTCTAATGCAGGGTGAGGAGCAACTACAGGCTCTGGGGCCACAGCAGGCTCCGGGTCAACAAGATCCATATCGAAATCAGCAGGGATGTCAAGCAAAGGGTCAATAGGATCTACGGGCGCCTCTAGGGGCTGATCCATGTGAATAAACTCAATATCGCGGTCAGGGTCGAAGTCAGGGGGAAAGATCGGCTCAAAAGCGTCATCGACCTCGTGGTCGAACTCGAACTCATGTGATGGACCGGGTGCAGCTGACATCACCATGTCAGGGTCAGAAGAGTGAGACTGCACACCATGGTCGTGCGAAGATGCAGATGCCACAGACTCCAATGAGCCCGGGACAGGTGAACCAACAGGAAGCTCCTCCACAGGGGCCTCAGCGATGGGAAGAATAACGTCAGCACCAATAGGGGCCCCGCCCTCATAGTCAGCCTCAGGCGGATCCTCCTCAAACAGATCGATGTCGTCGTCAGAAACGACATCGAGGGGCATATCAACTACCGGAAAAATAGCAAGCGGTATGGGAGCAGGGATCACCGCAAGTGGTAAATCCCCGACAGGAAGGCCATCAGCAGGCTCAACTCCGACGTCAGGCAGCGCGAATGGCTAGAAATCATCGTCGTCCGTGCTGGTGGTGTCTGATGTGTAGACCTCTCGCTCTGAAGGGATATCGTCATCTGACACGATCGCCATGGGGTCTAGTGTGTCCGATACTCCTGTGTCTGATGATGAAACCATGACGTCTGTAACACAATCACATATATACACATATATCAATCATAAAGTCAAACAAACATGTTAGCCACAATAAAGCAAACAAGTAATCCTCCTAGTCTTCCCAGACTACCTTCCCAGCCTCTCAGACTGAACTTCCTAGCCTCTCAGACTAACTCCCTGGTCTCTAAGACCAACCTCCCAGTCTCTAAGACTAAATCCCTGGTCTCTAGGACCAATCCTCCCAGTCTCTAAGACAAAATCCCAGGTCTCTAAGACCAATCCTCCCAGTCTCTAAGACTAATTATCCCCAGCCTCTAAGGCTGATCCTCCCTCAGTTTCTAAGACTGATCCTCCCTCAGTCTCTTAGACTGAAATATATAGATTTTGAAAAAGTGTATTTGTGCCTTTTATTTGTAAAAATGTATCCTAGATCTGGACGTTTTAGTGTATGCAATGTAAAAATGTTTTCGTGAGAGCCCTAGTGATCATAGTCTAGACTCGAGAAAGAATCCTAGTTCGCCATGGTCGAGGCACTGATACCAAGCTGTCACACCCTGGCTTTGCGGAAGCGTGGGTTTATTTTGGTGTGACCTCTTAATACCATAGCACAATCACAACCATGCTATATGAAAATAAAACCATGATGTTCATCCATTCAACAAGTTTTAAAAGTTACCAAGACAACATTGTTTAAAAGTTGGCAAATGAAACGAATTACAATCATGACATAATTAAAAACTTGTTCACGAGACACAACCAAAAGACATGAATAAAAACACAGTTTAAGACTTGTGACCCGTCCAGGCAAAGGTCACATTTCCTAAACTTGGATGACTTCATTATTCCTACGCAGCTTGACAGCATTGCATACCTTGCCAGATCCCTAGTTTCCTGAAATACATGTAATTTGAAAAATCAACAAAAAGTTGAGCGAGTTCATGTAAAAGTGAGTATGTGTAAACCTTTGTAATATGTCTGTATGTATGAAAATCCCTGGTATGTAGCAATTAAGGAAAAAGAGATCACCATTGGGTTGCAAAGCCAATGATATGTGTGAAATGATGCAGGAAGACTCAATCCTAGCAGATTTTTGCGTCGGGCTCAAAGTCACCCCATGGTCCGTACAGTGGACTCAGGAGCTGGGCTCGCTACACCCAAATAGATCTATCGCTCTTGACCCTCGGTCCTACAATGAGGATTAATGGCCCCAAGTAACACCTACCCACTCACATGATCTAAGTAGTAAACCCTCCTTAAGCTAACCATACCATGTATAATAGTGTCTGTAAATATTATAACATGTATTCCACCCCCGAAGTATAAAAACTGAAAACAGTTAAGAGAAAAGGGGGACATGAACTCACAGAAGTGTGTATCCCGAAACGTAAGTCTCCAACTCAACCTGCTGCGTGACGACCTACACGTACTAATGCCTATTAGACGGATGGCCGTGCCTTGGCTTAGGGTTTAACGTTTTTGGAGAAATAGTTAGGTAACTATTCCGTATTCACACTTCTTATTTATTTTATATTTCCTTCCCAAGGATGGGGGTTTTTATACATGTAACGTCATAATTCCGAAAATATATTTTTAAGTCTCACTTGAAAAATATATTTTTAATCACTTGTCTAAAATATTCTAATTTCAGAATATACATATTTTTCCCAAAAATATTATATTTTATTTCATAAGTTTCTCCAAAATAATACTTGTCAAAATATACGTATAAGAGTATTTTTCCGAAATATGCATAAGTTACATTTTGAGTTCGCGTTGTAATAACAATACTGGTGTAACTTAAATATTTATTTGTGAGAGCGTTGGTATTATTTTGGAGTCGTAATTTCATAATATTCTCAAGTTATATTATTTTTATTCTAAAAATAATATATTTCTAGTTCGCAAAATAATCAAATAATAACACGAGCGTTTTATTATAAAGTATATATTCTAAATATATATTTATCAAGTTTTATTTACGAAAATCCACCTCCGGTACTTGGTAATTTTTGAAATAAAAATCATGGCGAAGTTTATTTTGAAAACCAAGTTAAAATATAGTTGTAAACATTTGTTAGAAAAATATTTCTAAGTGTTGAAATTCTAGAAAAATCTCGCCAGAGTTTCCTTTGTAAATGGAGGTGTCCTCGCTTACTAGCGTATCATTTTCTTTTCAAAATTTACTCAAACAATCATCTATCAACAATATACAATCTTAAATCACTAATCTTGACAAAAATACGCCTAAATCATAAACTCATGAACTTGAAGGTGTGTAAAAATGTGTAGTAAGTTACTATCATGCTTAGTAGGTCTTGTTATCTTTAAAAATAAGATTAGTTTCTTAAAAACTTTATTTTTTTAAGAATTTGAAGTTTCACAACTTCTAGTCAAGATTCACAAAATATTTCTTTACGAAATTTCCTTGTTACACAAATGTTCATACACTTGTTTATTTACCAAGAATGCTTTTAGTTCATAAAATATCCGGGTTTTAAAAAAACTAGTATCTTTCACTTGGTTCTTCCGAAAAACCACTTGTAGATCTTTAGATCTACAAGCTTATAACCTTATTTTCCAAGAAAAATTATATTTATTCAAGTTTCAAGTTCATGGTGGATGGTTCATCATCTTTCATATTTCTAACACTAACATCTTACTAGTTCATGTTCTTGAACATGATCTAGCATGTCTAGATGATGATCCATCCAACTTTTACTAACAAACAACATCAAATAATCATAACTACACATGATTTACACAAATAACTTCTCTTTATCCACCCTTTATCCCTTATGTTCAAGACTTTAGCTTATGTTCATTAGTGTTTGTTATCATTTCATCATTCAACCATCTTTTAACCACTAAAATCAAGAACAAGATGATGTTTTAGAACACTTACTACTAGCACAAGGCTAGGGAAGAAACAAGGCGTAAAAGCGGTGGATAAAAGAAATCTAGGGTGGTCCTTGAGCTTCCGAGTGCACCGAGCCTACTTGTATGATCCCTTGCACCTTTGAGTATGTGAGAAATAGCTAGAATGGAACTTGATGGTGGAGATATGAGGGTGGTGGTGTTCGGCCGTAGGTAATGAGGGAGGGAAGGAGAGAGTTTTGTGTTGATGGTGAGTTGATGAAATGAAGATGTTAGCTTATGGTTGCATTTATAAACCATGTTTTCTTATTATCCATCATACATAATGTTTCTAAACCCAACAACATGTTTAATTAAAATAATCAAAGAAACAAGGGTGTGTCCCACCCTTGGGGACCGTCGACATGAGGGGGGTATGGGGTTAGGTAGTAATGGAACTTGTTACTTGATTAGTTAGGATCTAGTGGGTTTAGTTAGTATATTAAGTATGTAGTATAATATAAGGTGTGTTAGGGTGTTCGGGGACCCTAACTGGCTCAGAAAAGTAAAAACAATGTATTTGGCAATATTTTTATGTTCCGGGTAAAGTCCGGTTGTTCGGTTGGATGTTGATCCGTTAAAGTGCTAAATAAAGCCTTAAAGTGTCTTTTATATGGTTTTTAGTGACACATTAAATTCCCAACACTTTGGAAAATATCTAAGACTATTTTGCCAAGTTTTTGCACTTTACTAGCATTGTTAAATGCTGAATTTTGGTTAACTAGTGCAGAATTCTGCACTTTAAGTATGTTTTAGGTACTTCCGGGCACTATAACTATCACCTAGTGACGCAGTTTTATGATCCTCACCTCCCTACACTCACTAGTAGTGTAGTACTTTATTCCCGGCTCATACTGGCCTCAATATAGTGTCTGTCTAGGTGCTGGCATTGTCAGCATGTTGTCTGGGTTATCCGCTCACTGTGCTAACTGTGCTTTGTGCATCATGGTTGTTACTAAAGTTTGTGTGTAAATAATAGAGTGACAATATAAAGTGTGATACATGAGTATGTATGTAACAGAAAACAGAAAGCAGTTCAATCATAATTGTGATCAAGCACAGTAATTAAGCACCAATTTAATACTAATTAATTGTACGGATACCTGGATTTGTGAGGGTTGTCACACTAACCACTGTCCATCAATCTGCATCCATCCCAGACACTGTTGAGACCCCATCCAAAGCCTTATTGGCTTTGGAAACCCTAATGAACTAATCCTTTTACTTCATGTGCAGGGAGCTTCTGCATGCTTAGATAGCCTTTGGTATGTAGATAGTGGAGGCTCCAGGCACATGACAGGATGTAAAGCCCTACTCAAAGATTTCAAAATCCATGGAGGGGGTGATATATCCTTTGGGAATAATAGTAAAGGGAAAGTTTTGGGGTCTGGTACAGTACAGTCTGGAAATGTAAAATTTGAAAATGTCAATCTGATAGACAATCTAAAATTCAACCTCCTACGTGTTTCACAAATGAGTAATAAGGGGTATGGGTCATTCTTCACAAAGGAGTGTTGTAGGATTGTTAGACCAGAAATGGTTGAAAAGATTGAAACAATAATCAAAACTGGAAAAACAAAACTTGTTGCTCAAAGAAGTGGCAATGTTTATGTTGCTGATATGTCAAAAGAGAGTCCCAGAACCGATGCCTGTCTGTTCTCAGCTGCCTCTAACAACGAGACAGAACTTTGGCACAGAAGATTGGGGCACACAAATCTCAAGACAATCACTGAAATATCAAAAAATGGCTTGGTAAGAGGCTTACCACAAAAATTGTTTTCTTGTCCTGAGCATTGTATTTCCTGTTTAAAAGGAAAACAGCATAAAAGCTCCTTTAAGTCCATTGAAGAGTCCAAAACAACCCAGTGTTTGCAAATGCTGCACATGGATTTGTTTGGCCCAGTTCAAGTCATGAGTCTCAAGAAGAAGAGATATTGTTTGGTTATTATTGATGACTTCTCTAGGTTTACATGGACTTTCTTTTTACACTCAAAAGATGAGACTGCAGGCATTTTGCAAGACTTTGTGACACAGGTTGAAAAGCAATTTGACCTTCCAGTAAAAGTCTTCAGGAGTGACAATGGCACAGAATTCAAAAATAAGGAGTTGGATGCCTTCTGTGTGAAGAAAGGGATTGTAAGGCAGTACAGCATCCCTAGAACACCAGAGCAAAATGGGGTAGTTGAAAGAAAGAACAGAACTTTGATTGAGGCTGCCAGAACCATGCTTGCTGATTCAGGTTTGCCATTAACTTTTTGGGTAGAGGCAGTAAACACTGCTTGCTATGTTCAAAACAGAGTTTTAATAAACCCCAGGCACAAAAAGACTGCTTATGAAATTCTGTATAAAATCAAACCACTGATTTCATATTTTAAAGTATTTGGCTGCCCATGCTCTATTTTAAATTTAAAAGATTCCATCTCAAAATTTGCAGCCAAAGTAGATTGTGGTTATCACCTGGGATACTCAACCACTGCCAAGGCCTACAAAGTGTTTAATACACAGACCAAAGAAGTGGAGGAGACCTTGAATGTAAAGTTCAATGAACTTTCATCAATGAAAATCCCAGCAAATCCTGCAGATTTGTTTGATCTTGATAAATTCACTTTTGAAAACGCTGCTGTCAAGACTAACAGTGCAGGTCCATCAGAGGATTCAACCCCAGACTATGGATATGAAATCATCATTCCACAAAAGTCTGTCAGAATGGGAAGAGCAGCAGATGTTCAAAACAGCTGTCAAAGCTCAACCACTGCTACCTCAACAGTTGATGACCAAAGTAGCCCCTTAACCACTGCTTCCACATCATCAAGCACTGTTGATAAAAGTCCTCAAACAGAGGATCAAATTCAGCATGTGTCCACACCTTTGCCTCCTATTCCACCACCTTTTGAAGCCACTGCTGAATCATCAAAGTCACCAGCAGTGGTTAGCTCAGATGATACACATTTGCAGCCTTCACCAATAAATGCCATCATACCATACCAAGGAGATTTAATCTTCTTGAGATCTCATACACCTGACCAAATCATTGGCAACATAAATGAAGGGGTGCTCACAAGAAGCCAAACCCAAAACATTTGTCTTTTTGCTGGTTTTCTATCACTCCATCAGCCAGTCAAGTACCAAGAGGCACTGAAAGACAACAGCTGGGTAGAAGCCATGCAAGAGGAGCTCCAACAGTTTAAAAGACAACAAGTATGCGAGCTTGTACCACTGCCAAAAGATGTAAGCCCCATCGGCACAAAGTGGGTCTTCAAAAACAAAACTGATGAAAGGGGCATTGTTGTCAAGAATAAAGCTAGGCTTGTGGTTCAAGGTTACAGACAGGAAGAGGGGATAAACTATGATGAAACTCTTGCCCCTGTAGCAAGATTGGAAGCTATAAGACTGTTCCTGGCCTTTGTTGTCAACCACAAAATGAAGGTGTTCCAAATGGATATAAAAAGTGCTTTCCTCTATGGTACAATTCAAGAAGAGGTGTATGTTTGTCAACCTCCAGGTTTTGAGGATCCATTTTATCCAGATCATGTCTACAGGTTAAACAAAGCCTTGTATGGCCTGAAACAAGCACCTAGGGCCTGGTATGAAACTTTTTCCACCTTTCTACTCTCAAATGGTTTCAAAAGAGATACCATTGATAAAACACTGTTTCTAAAATGGAGAGGAAAGGATTTAATGATTGTCCAAATTTATGTGGATGACATTATTTTTGGAAGCACATGTAATAAAATGTGTGAAGAGTTCAGGCAACTCATGACAGATGAGTTTGAAATGAGTGCAATGGGTGAGCTGCAATGCTTTCTTGGTCTCCAAGTTCAGCAAATGCAAAATGGAACCTTCATTCATCAAAGCAAATATGCCAAAGAACTTTTAAACAAATTTGATATGAATGATTGTAAACCATGCAGCACACCCATGGCAACAAATAAGTTAGTCATGTCTGATGAAAAGGATGAGCTGATTGACCAAACTCTATATAGAAGCATGATTGGGTCTTTATTGTACCTAACTGCATCTAGGCCAGACATCATGTTTGCAACATGTGTTTGTGCAAGAAGTCAATCAGCCCCTAGAAAATCCAACCTTATTGCTGTAAAAAGGATATTCAGATACATAAAAAGTGCTCCCACACTTGGTATCTGGTATCCAGCTAATGGGAATATCAAGCTTTCAGGATTTTCAGACAGTGACTTTGCTGGATGTAACACCACAAGGAAGTCCACATCAGGAGGGTGCCAGTTTCTAGGTGATTGCTTAGTTTCATGGCAAAGCAAAAAAGCAAGCAGCTGTTTCAACATCCACTGCTGAAGCTGAATACATTGCTGCTGCAAGCTATACAGCCCAACTCCTGTGGCTTCAAAATCAGTTGCTGGATTTTGGTATCACTGCCTTAAAGACACCACTCATGTTGGATAGCCAGGCAGCAGAAAATATCATCAAAAATCCAGTTTCCCATTCAACCACCAAGCACATCGACATCAGACATCACTTTGTGAGGGATTGCTATGAAAAAGGTTTGATTTCTCTACATCATGTTCCAACTAAAGACCAGCTGGCAGATGTGTTCACAAAAGCATTAGATACATCCACCTTTGAAAAACCATTAGCTCCTCATCAGCTCAAATTCAAAAACCATTAGCTCCTGCAGGTGTTCAATTTCCTCTTAAACTCATAGCAGTCAGAGAAGAAATAAAATCTTTCTACTATGAGGATGATCCTGCTAAAAGGAGTTTGCCATCTGTTGAAGGATATCCAAGGCCAAATAATATTGAAGACTATCTGAAAGTCAAAGCTAAACAAGCAGAGGATATCTCAAAAAGAAATTCACAAGGGAAATCTGATAGAGAAATTCAGCAGAACTATCAATACTTGCTCAAACAAGTCAGATCTTTAGAACAATTTGCAAAGAATGTGTGCCAGCAAGTATCAGAAAAGGCAGATGAATCCCTGAGAAAAGATTATGTTGAAAACATCATGGCCCACAAGAAATACAAAGGAGAAAAACACATGTATAAAGACTGGACCATTCCTGAGCTGGAAAGTGAAGCAGCCAGGATTCAAGACATGATCAAGAATAAAGTGAAACATACTCCTCCAGAGTGGGCAAAGTTCAAAAAGAATGTACCTGATAAAAAGGTAGAGCTGAGGAAAATGAAAGAGGAATTAGCTGCTGCTGATTATGGGTCTTTAAATCAAGTGTTGAGATGGAAAGAAGATAAAGTCAGGGCTACCTACAAAAGTTTAGAGAAATTGAGAAAGACAGATCCTAATGCTCCACAAAAGCCTGACTATCCTGAAGCAGAGGTTTCAAAAAGACCACCAAAGCTGCAAATCAGGAGATCCACTGCTCCAGCTGGTGCAGCCATCTTTAAAAGAAGGCAACAAAAACAGTTGGGTGCTGAAACCATTCAAGAGCTAATAGAAGGTGATGGCCTTGTAAAAGAAGGCATAAAGAAAATGATTGTAGAGACTCTTGGTTTGGATCAACCTGTAAGTACTGCTCAGACAGTCATCAATAGGCCAGCATCTCCAAACACCTCATCAAATAAAAATCTCCCAAGAAACCCACATGACTCAAAGATACTAAAGTGGAAAACTGACAAACAGACCCATGTACTGACAGTGTTCAAGTCTAGTGGAGAAGTGAAGAAAATAACAAGGGAACAAGCACTTGGTCTAAGTCTTGAAGATTTGCAGGATCTCCTTGATCTTCCACTTAGCAGGGATGATGATGACACAGATGCCTTAGCCTTTGAGTTACAACTCAAAGGGCAAATAAGGGAACTACTGATGAGGCAATAAATATCTACTAATAATGAAGAGTTTTGGCATTATCTGTTCCGGGGGAGATTGTTGGGATTGAACCCTACTAAAGGAACAGATAATTAAAGCCAAAACTGGATCAGAGCAGTGGATCCAGAATAAGCAGATGTTATGTATACAAGTCTCTCCCCTTGAAAGTGGTTTCAACATCTGCTGACCTCCTATCTACTGATTATACAAACTGCTGACCTACAAACTGTTGATCAAGTAAAAGACTGATGAAAGACTAAAGCTCTGCTATTCAATCTACTGCCTTGAGTCAAGCTCTGGTGATCATGACAAGTACTGCTGGGTTCACATCAGTGGAAGGATACAGCAGTAGTTTAGATGTCTTTATGTATTGAAATGTATTAACAGTAGTTAGCATAGCAGAGGTTGTATAGATCAGAGGTTAGAGTTTATTAGGAGGTTAGATGTCACTTTCATGGTGACGTCAGCTTAGATGCTTCAGTGGTTTGCTCGTGCCTATAAATAGAACAGTGCTCTGTACTGTTCTATTAGCTCTTTCACTATCTTCTTCCTGCACGAACAAATACTGTGAGGTCAGGCTGAGGGGGAGTTTGTTGCATACTTGCAAATGGTAATCGTTGTTGAAATTAAATTCAATCATTCGGTTCAGTGTTAAACTTGTATGTTAAAAGCATTTCTCCTGTTTGATTGTGAAAAGTTTGCTTCCATCTTAATTCCGTTGCACAACTCATTCATCTTCATCTTAATTCAAACGTAAAACACAATCAAAACCAAACTCAGATCCTAACAATTTGCTTTTGCAGAAGACGAATGATACCCTGGATTATAACTTGATGCTACTTTCTGTGGTTCTTTTGTCTTTTCAACACTAAATGATGTCTTTGGTGATTCACCAACTGTCACCGAAGGTTTGCTACCTTTGTAATAAAGACCAACATTCTGTTGATGTGAAGAACTGTTCATCTTGCTCTGTTTCTGCAATTCAAGCTCTTCAATCTTTTCAATCAGCACATCAAGAGTAATTGTATCATATAACACATCATTTTTCAAAATAAACACGAACGTTTGCCACTGATCAGCTCGTGGTAACGCTTCAATGATTTTATCTATAATTTCCTCTCGTGTTTTTACTATTCCGAACCTATCAAGCTCAATTTTTAAATGGCAAAATCTCTCAATCATTTGCCTCACCGACTCTCCTTTTAGACTATCAAACAAATCAAACTCTTTTTTTAACAAAGCAATTTTATTTTTCTTTATTTGTTTACCCCCCTCAGCCTTAATCCTTAAAGCTTCCCAAACAGATTTTGATGACCCGTCATGTTCAAGTAATGCAAAAATGTCATCTCTAATCGATGATTGGATTAGAGCAATCATTCTCTGTTCATATGAGAAGTTTTTCTTGTCATCAGTGGTTAAGCTCTTGAGTGGGATTTCTTCGCCTTTGTCATTTACAGGTCTATCATATCCAAACTCTAAACAAAACCAGCTCTCGTGCACGTAAGCTTTGGCCCAGTTGATGAAACGCTCCTTCCACCAAGTATAGTCATCAATACTATCCAGCTTTGGTGGTTTTGAGTGCGTCCCATAAAAATTATCATGATTGATATTTTCTGTTATTGCTTTTAAGATGCTTTTCGGTGCGACAGTCGAAGTTTCAGACGATTCGGATGTAAACGCCTTGTAGAACGTGTTATAAAATTATTCAGCCATGGTCCTCTTTTTTTTCACTTTGAATCACCTACAAATGAACAAACACGATTAGTTTAAAAACTATCAAACAGCTGCATCGGACGGGTATCCGATCGAGTGAGGTCAAACAAAGTCAACAGTAACAATGATAGGATGACAACGAATCGGATGGTGATCCGATCGAGTGACGATCCGACACTTGACAATGTGCTTTGGATCGGATGGTGATCCGATCGAGTGGTGATCCGACACTTGACAATATACTTTGATCAGATGGTGATCCGATCGAGTGGTGATCCGACACTTGACCAAGCTGTATTGTCACACCCCAACCGATGGCGGAAACATCGGGGTGCGAGCACTAAGCGTTTAGATTGCTCATGAGAATTCCATAACACTATTGTTTCAATAAAAGATTAATTGATTTCATGCAAACGTCTAACAAACGTCATCATAAGTATCACATTACAACCCACATCATAAATTGTTCAAATTGTTCAAAAGACTAAATTAACTAGGCGACGTTTTTAAGCATCTCCTAGCTTGATTCCATGTTCCACTGCAACCTATCAGCCTGCAACATGTATTAAAATATCCATACAGTAGTATTGGCTAGTATACAAGTTTGATAATAGAATAATAGATTAAAACAACTCATATCCATAGTGTAAGCAATAAAATAGTTTCAGCCGTGCTAGTGTCGCTGTCCACGCAGTAATAGCCCAAGTGTCCCGATGCTTTAGTGTTTACCCAAGACTCAAGGTAAACTAGAATCCTCCTAACAATACCCCCCGAGAATAATGGGAGAGGTGCATCTCCTATAGCGCTACTATTGTTAAGGCGGAACTACACACTCTGGATTAAACGTCACATAGCACAAAGAATCAAGAATCAAGAATCACAAGTTTCATGTTCACATAGGATAGAGTTCAAGTTTCAAAAGATTCAAGTTTAAGTTTCATAGAATACATGTTACACCTGATGTGCGTAAGTGTGTATAGTTTTTAATGTATATTTTAAGCCCTTTTACACGTTAGCCAAGTTTTAAATTTATAAAACGCAATATTTACTAACACTAAACACACGTATGGGCAAGTGCACCCATCATGAGCGTAGTATAGTGTTGGTAAGATACCGAGGTCGTCCAAGGAAACAAGAGCTTTTAATACCGGTTTATCCTCAACGTCTAATCAAATCAAAAAGTTTAGAAAAAGGTTTTTAAACAAGAAAAATAAAAACTAATTAAAATGCTGAAAAATAAAATAAAATAAAAACATATAGACAAGATGAATCACTTGGATCCGACTCGTGTATAGTGTAACCTTTGATTATTTCTGCACTTTTGCACTTTTTAAGAGATTATCTTAGTTATTGTAGTAGGCCCCTCTTTTGAAGGTGACGTTACCCTCAACCCAGTAGTTTGAGTCAGCAAGGATACAATCCTAAAGGGTCGGATTATTGAAAGATAATTAATTAAGTTATTAATGCATAATGTGGTAGGCCCCTCTTTTGAAGGTGACGTTACCCTCGGCTAAGTAGTCTGAGTTAGCAGGGATACAGTCCTAAGTAGCCGGGTTAAAGTTTCAATAGTAGCTTACATATGAGGGGATCAAAGAGTTTTGACCCTCGCCATCCAATACAGGTGGGTATTGAAGGAGGTCCTACTAAATTTGACCCAGGTCCTTGTAGGATCTATACACTGAACAAGGCAAGACTCTTACCAAACCGTTCCCTTAACCCCTGACCAGGTAGCCAACATATCTCCATATAGACCGTGGAGATATGAATGGTGAAAAACTTTTATTTTATATAGACAGTAAAATAATGCCAAGACACCACGGACAAACGATAAGGAAGAATCACCTTCAACACAAGAAACTAGTTATTAAAGTCATTAATACATAACCAAATAAAAAGTGCGAAAAGATTAAAAATAAAAAGTGCGAAAAGATTAAAATAAAAAGTATTACACTAGACACTTGTCTTCACCAAGTGATGTAAGAGACTTAGGCAAACATGGCTTTTGATTGTCAAGAACTCTTACGATCAATCTTGGATCCCGAGACTACTCACAGACTCTATGATGGATGATGGATGATGGTGGTGGATGATGGTGTTGTGATGGTGGTGGGTGGTGGGTGAAGTGTGAGAGAGGTGGTTTGCCAAGGGATGCCTTTGAAGTGAACCAAGCACCCCTATTTATAGCCTGCACAGAAGCCTGGACACGGCCCCGTGTCCGCTGGACACGGCCCCGTGTCCACCCTTCTTCTCTTTCTTCATTAATTGCAGTTTGTCTGCATTAGTTGACCACGCCCCCGTGTCCGCTGGGCACGGCCCCGTGTGCAGAAGCGTATCTGTACTATCAAGATTTGCTTGGATTCTGCGAATCTTAGCGTTGACAACGGCCCCGTGTTTAGCTGGGCACGCCCCCGTGTCGGGAATAGAAGCTTCTACAACTTTGTCTTTTCTGCAAACACATGAACACGCCCCCGTGTCCACTGGGCACGGGACCGTGTCCGCTGGGCACGCCCCGTGTCCGCTGGGCATGCCCCGTGTTGAGCTGGGCACAGCCCCATGCTCAGCTGGGCACAGCCCCATGCTCAGCTTTCTTCTTGTTTTTTGCTTTGGGAGATGCTGTCGAGGGGTCGGGCATGCCACGTTTCTTCCCTTTTCTTGTATTATTGTTAGATTTAGCTGCATTTTTGCTTCTTTTATTCATTCAAGCTCTTTTAATCCTGAAAATACAAAAGGAAGACAAAAACACACTTTTTCCAACATTAGTACTAAAAAAGGGTTAGTTTTATGCCACATTTGATGTAATTTATATGTTGCATTTTGCGCACATCAACACCCCAAAAGTTTAAAGAAAAAGGGGATCGAGTATACTCACAGTGATTGCTAAACAGTATAAACTGCTATTGGATCAAAGGGAGCGGGAGTTCTTTTAGAATTAGCCTGATTAGATTATAATAGGATAAGAGTCGGGCAGAGTAATGAGATTGAATAAAGTGTCAAACCAGTCAGTGGACCGGATGGTTGTCCGATCGGATGGCTATCCGATCGGATTGCCAGTCGGTCGGGTGACTCATGTGTGTGAAGAGACAAATGGCTGCCCGATCGGATGGCCATCCGATGGATGGCCATCCGATCGGGTTGCTACTTGAGTACAAGTGAAGGGAATAGGGTGGCTGCCCGATCGGGCGGCTGTCCGATCGGTTGGCCACTCGATCCGAGTGTCAGGTACCTTGGGCATCTGGATTGGATGGCTGTTCGATCGGACGCCTGTCCGATCGGGTTGCCACTCGATCAAGACGCCCAATTTCCAAGTGTTGAAAAGTTTCTATGTTTCAAGGAAAAAAGGCAAGTATCACCTGATAGGGTGGCCGTCCGATCGGACGGCTGTAACGCTCCGCGTTTTCATAACTTTCCATATTTAGAAACCATTGTTCATATTCCTATTTTTTGAAACTTTGTATCCTAGTATTCGTCGTTTCATTTTAATCGTCGAAAAATCTTTATCTTTAATCTAATTCGTTATAAAAATGGATATTTATTCATGGTTTAATTAATTAAATTAATTGATTTCACTATTTAAAAGTTTATTTTTATAATAATCTAGTTAGTCTCGTTAAACTTTAAAGTTAGAAAAGGATACAAACTAACCCGGTTAATTTAATTGTAAAGATTAGTTCTTTTAGAATATATGTATAACCTAGTTAGTTGGTCAGCTATGTTATACAACTTAAACTAAGTTAATTCAGTTAATTTATTTAAACCCTTCAAAGTTTAGGGGTTAGAATGGTCTTTCCAAAAATTAAATGCAACAAACCCTGATCCTCTTTTATAACAGCCGTTACTTATGTTTCTCCCCCTCATTGTTGTCTGCAACTTATTTTGCTAAACCCACACATAAAATCCTCACCTCCTGCTCTCTCATTTCAAAACTAGACAACACTCTATCCCTTCTACCCTCACCCCCTCCCTCTCAAAATCCACTACAAACTCGTATAAGCAGTTCATCAACAACCCTGGCTCTCTCTCTCCCTCTTATTTACATCCGGCGAGACCACCGGCGAAGCAGGTGACCCTCCGACGACTCCCTTCCTGCCGCCTCCTCACACAAAGCCAAACACCCCCCTCTCGTCTCTACGGTAATCGCCGGCCACCACCATTGGTGGCAGCGCACGGCGGTGGCAGCAGAGCCCCGATGACTCGAGACGGTGGTGGTGAGCTTGCTGTTGATGATGATGGTGGACCCATGAGCGTCAGACAGAGGGAGAAAGAGCACAGCCCGCCGGCGGAGATGGCGGCGGTGCGAGCGGCGACGACGACGGCGGAGGTATCTCGCCGTCAGGTTCGGTCAAAACTGATCAGTTCGGTTCAACAGGTTCAGTTCCGTTCTGTTTTGTTTCGGTTCAGTCAACGAAGTCGCACCAGTCAACACAACCGGTGGACTGGTCAATGCTAGTTTCCAGCAAGACTTCGGTATACTTGTTTCCCCTATCAACTTATTTGTTTTATTTATACATATCAGAGAACTACATGTTATATCTAGTTTTGAAATTTAGTTCATGGGTCGATGCAAACTCACACACACAAAAAGAAATCATGATTTTGAAATTTATTCATATAAGGGTTTTCACACAGCAAGTCTAACCTTCAAAGATTTCGTCTCTTGGGTAATTTAACCACATGAAAAAAATGGGAATTGATCATCTATACAATTTTGAAACAACAGTTGGATGGCTATGGTTCTGGTTTTATTTATGAATAAAGAAGATGCTTTACTCAATTATGTATAAATGAAATTATTGAAAAAAAATTTGGTAACATCACAGCAATCTTCTAAAAGTTTGACAAAAACAATGTAATTCTTTTTATATGATAAAACAGGTAGCAATGTTGTCATTTGGCTATATTAGATACATTCAATTTCGAATTCGATTTATATCATAGATAGTCATTTTTGGATATAATGGACACTAGTACTCTTCTGAATGTTAGTTTATTACTTAAAGATCTTTAAATATACTCTTTGTTATGAATGAATAATAAAATAATAACAGTAATAATTATAAGATTAAGGTTTATTATTCGAAACCCAAATGATTTATTGATTAATTTTAATAACATAAAATATTAATAAGGATAATTTATAAGTGTTTAGATAGATTTGTAATATCACATAACTAATTTATAAACTATATTTATTGGGAATTATATTTAGCATACGAATTATTAACAAGATCGTTATCATTTAGGATAATCATATCCCGTTCGTTACTTTGGAATTCCCCATCTTACTCGTGCGTCATTTCAAGAAATCTCCATACGCAACCAACGTGAGTACACAAGACCCATTTCCTTTTTAACACTTTGGGTTGTAACATGTTAATATATAAAATACACTTTCACACACTTAAACATTGTTTTATGCTCAATCCTATATACATGCTACTTGTTTACTTAGGTTCATGCTAGATTATACATGCTTTATGTTATTAACTTTGCTAAGCCCTCAACTTAACATATATAGCGCTATTGGAGTTGCACACCACCCGTCGGGGTCTTGTTAAGCCTTTATACTAAACGGTCTTGTCACTTTTGTGGCGAGGGATGCTAAATACTAGTGGACACTTGGGTTTGACGTATTGTTATGCATGCTAGTTACCTTGTTTACGAATTGCCATGTGGATTCGAGTAAAAAGCTTTTATACTTATGCTATACTTATTCAAACTTTGTGTACTCGCCTTTGCTTTTACATTGAACTTTATTTTAAACATGTTACAGGTCGAGGATGATGATGCGATGAAACGAAGTAGCAATGATGCCTAGATACACATTTAGATGTCTTAGGTTTAAATTGTTGTATCAAATTTTATCTTGTTATGTTATGTTATGAACATGTTGTTACTTGAGATTTCTATGTAATGTTGACAATTTGACTTATGAAATGAAAATGGTTGATTTAAATATTGTCACAAATAGTGTTATGAAGTCTCTTGCAATCTATTTCGTCTCATCCCGATGATTCCGCCATCGGTTGGGGTGTGACAGATTGGTATCAGAGCCATAACTATAGGGAATTAGGAAAAGTAGGAATGCTTTCACCTAGTCTATAGTTTAGAGCTTTATTCTTATGTTTTGCTTGAAACTATTTGCATACTACTTTATTTGCTTTTATTTATTCTCTTTTGACCTTTTCAGCATATTTGTCACTTATGTGTTAATACTTGATATGCTATACTTGTTTTATTATGTGTTAATATTTGTTCCATTGTTCGGTTCTTTATGTGTGTTCTTGACATATTTCTCTCTGCGTTAGTACTTATTTTATGGTCCCATTCTTTATGTACCATTCTTGATGTGCCTTCTTAGGTGTTTATACTTGTTTGTGTATACCTTTAACATACGCCCTTTTCTAAACCATTTTACTCGATTTCTTCAACTCAAAAACACTCGTATTGTACAAACGAGACGAGTCTACCAAAATAGGCGTGAAACCCACAATTTGGTAAACGACTCTCATCCCGCTTGATTCTATTTTTGCACAAAATTCACAATTAAGTTAGGAGTGAAACCCACATCATAATGGAAATTTCAAATTTAAATTCTATTGGACCCTCGTCAACGTGTCGAAATTTAATTTTGACCAGACAAGTGACAACCACCCTTAGGGTACGAAGTCGTCAAGTTAGGGGTGAAACCCGCATCTCGTCGACTAGTCCCACTCCTTGATTTTTTTATAAATCCCGCCAAGTCTCGAATTTTCGATTGAATTGGAACATGTAATAACCGGAAGGGTAAATACCGTTAACCGACGTGTTGGCGAGAGTATTTCACCTATTAGGCCAAAGCATGCTCTCAAATTCAAAAGACTCTTCGACCACTTTGGTTAGTCAACGTTCCGTTTTGGAACCATCCAATTTTCTTTTTATCAAACTTACGTTTTATTATTTTCGATCTTTTATGATGAAACTCTCTCTTGTCAATTTTGAACCATTTTCGAGATTTCACTTTTGCGCATACATCATACTATTACTTTTCACACAATTATACATTATTAGCATGCATAAATTCACGTAATTTTATTTACACTTTTGTAACAACGAGTGGAAACATATCATCAAGACAGGAGTGATTTCCTTACCTTGACAATTAACTCCGCTTCTTTTCTCATAGTACAACGACCTCACCAACGGATTGGGGTGATTCTCTTACCTAGGTGATCGTTACCAATACTTTCTTTAATGGTCTATATTACGTAAACACGATCATATTTATATCTAAATCATTTATCATTAGTCAAATTCCTACCTATTTCAAAATACATTGTTTATTTAAACTTACTTCTTATACTACAACCTATTTTCATGTTCACTCACATACACGAAATTCTTAATATTACCGTAAACGCTCACTTCTTGAATTTCAAAATTTCACGAAATGCTACTTATCAATCTAGTCGGTCTAATAAATCCATTGCCCACAGAAATTTCGAATTCCACGTAATTGCTAAAACACGCTCATCTTGCATCATTATACTAAAGACTGTTACTTCTTCAATTGGTAATCAAACAAACTTTTCATACAAGATATTACAAATATTATCCGATCGTTTATCAAAACCCTTTTCAAAAGCAACAAAATATTTTTAGAACACCTTTCTCAATCACTAAGTTCATATACCAAATTCCTTTTCTAAGGATCAACTTTTTCACAAGAATATGTAAACTTCGAAGTTTCTAATACAAAATTACTTAAAACGATGCAAACTTATTAATCTCTAGAACTTTTCAAAACCCCACTCGATATGTCAGTTAAATTCAAAACACGTGGGCAAGGAAACTTCATAGGAACCAATAATTTTCTACTATATCAATTCTCCAGAAACCATAGTAGCATTTCCATTCCTTTACAAAGTGCCTTTTCGCATAACCAATAAACGTCTTATACTCGCTTTACATTCACAAACTAGAGTCTATATTTCGTTACAACTCGATCTATTTTAACTTCACGTTTGCGCAAACAACTATATATGCATATCATTTTACACGTTTTAGTCAATATCTCATGACAATCTCACGCATGTCACTCGTTCCCCTTTTCTTTCATACTCAAAACTTTTAATCGTTTACGCACATAAACTCGTGTAGTTCGATTTATACTATAAACAAAATCATTATTTCCTACATCCATACTTATACATTTTATGTCTTCACTAATGTTCACACTTACACATTTATGTTATACTCATGATTCAAAATTCATACGTTTTACGTTATACATACACCCACAATTATACATTTACGATGTACTTACATTCATGTTTATATTACATTCATATTCATGTTCATACATTTTATGTTCTCATTTACGCATATACAACCTTGTTTACACTTATATACATACACATATATTTTATTCATACTTAAACCTTCATGTTTTACACCTATATTCACGTTCATATCTATGCACATATGTCTTATGTTCACACTTATACTCGTATTCATACTCATACGCTTTGTGTTTATACTTATACTTATGTTTGTACTCACACTTATACTTATTTTTCATACACATTATGCTTATCCTTTTAAACTTATTTTTCACACTTATACTCATGTCATGCGTTTTGTGTTTATGCTCACGTACGTGTTCATATTTAAACTTATACTATGCTCATGCTTTTATTCATGCTCGAAATTCATACATTCGCACCGCACGCGAGCGAAACCCTAGGGATTCCCTTACGTCGGCCTTATACTATTTGGAACGCAAATATGCGTATATGCTACATCCCTATTTATACGCAACCTTATTTTCAGAATTTATGAACACCTTAAATTCATACGCAACTAGTACAAGCTGTGTGGATCATGCGACGATAGGTATAATCGCGGGTACACACAGGATTATAGTGATAGGCGTATGAAAACCATAGAGTGTACTACTGTGTATGGTAAGACACGGAACGTAACATGACACCGAATACGAAACGGACATAATGTGGTCAAAACATGGTGGATACGCCGCTGGTACATCCTATATATAAGTGCTTTCACCATGTTACCAAACTTTCGTAAAACATGCCATGAGAAATTCTGTGTTTTGCAGACCTTTTGACCTAATGCTAACTTTAAACAACTCACAAACGCATTATATCCGATTATCCACGACGAGACACCATTCTTAGCATGCTACTTTTGTCTATCAAACACTTATGCTATTCTTATACTCATAATCGTTATTAGATCAATCGTTCACCCTTATACCTCAATTATTCTCCGTTGCCTCAAACTCCAAAGCCTAAATTTTAAACAACCTCTTCTGTTGGCCAAAACCCTTTCAAGTCTTCCTTCTGAATAAATTTAGGGACGAAATTTCCTAAAGGAGGGGAGACTGTAACGCTCCGGGTTTTCATAACTTTCCATATTTAGAAACCATTGTTCATATTCCTATTTTGGAAACTTTGTATCCTAGTATTCGTCGTTTCATTTTAATCGTCGAAAAATCTTTATCTTTAATCTAATTCGTTATAAAAATGGGTATTTATTCATGGTTTAATTAATTAAATTAATTGATTTCACAATTTAAAAGTTTATTTTTATAATAATCTAGTTAGTCTCGTTAAACTTTAAAGTTAGAAAAGGATACAAACTAACCCGGTTAATTTAATTGTAAAGATTAGTTTTTTTTAGAATATACGTATAACCTAGTTAGTTGGTCAGCTATGTAATACAACTTAAACTAAGTTAATTCAGCTAATTTATTTAAACCCTTCAAAGTTTAGGGGTTATAATGGTCTTTCCTAAAACTAAAATGCAACAAACCCTAATCCTCTTTTATAACAGCCGTTACTTATGTTTCCCCCCCCCCCCCCCCCCCCCCCCTCATTGTTGTCTGCAACTTCTTTTCTAAACCCACACATAAAATCCTCACCTCCTACTCTCTCATTTCAAAACTAGACAACACTCTATCCCTTCTACCCTCACCCCCTCCCTCTCGAAATCCACTACAAACTCGTATAAGCAGTTCATCAACAACCCTGGTTCTCTCTCTCCCTCTTATTTACATCCGGCGAGACCACCGGCAAAGCCGGTGACCCTCCAACGACTCCCTTCCTGCCGCATCCTCACACAAAGCCAAACACCCCCCTCTCGTCTCTATGGTAATCGCCGGCCACCACCATTGGTGGCGGCGTACGGCGGTGGCAGCAGAGCCCCGACTACTCGAGGTGGTGGTGGTGAGCTTGCTGTTGATGACGATGGTGGACCCGTGAGCGTCAGACAGAGGGAGAAAGATCACAGCCCGCCGGCGGAGATGGCGGCGGTGCGAGCGGCGACGAAGACGGCGGAGGTATCTCGCCGTCAGGTTCAGTTTCGGAGCAGCGTGTAGTTCAGGTACGGTTTGATTTTTCTTTTAGTTTCGGTTCGAGTTCGAATCGGGTTCATTTTGATCCATGTCCGATTGTTCTTTTTTTATTCCAGTGACTCGGGTCAATTTGGGTTGGCGCTTTGCTTCAGTTTAGATCTCTGGTTCGGTCAAAACTGATCAGTTCGGTTCAACAGGTTCAGTTCCATTCTGTTTTGTTTCGGTTCAGTCAACGAAGTCGCACCAGTCAACACAACCGGTGGACTAGTCAATGCTGGTTTCCGGCAAGTCTTCGGTATACTTGTTTCCCCTGTCAACTTATTTGTTTTATTTATACATATCAGAGAACTACATGTTATATCTAGTTTTGAAATTTAGTTCATGGGTCGATGCAAAATCACACACACAAAAAGAAATCATGATTTTGAAATTTATTCATACAAGGGTTTTCACACAGCAAGTTTAACCTTCAAAGATTTCGTCTCTTGGGTAATTTAACCACATGAAAAAAATGGGCATGAAAAAAATGGGAATTGATCATCTATACAATTTTGAAACAACAGTTGGATGGCTATGGTTCTGGGTTTTATTTATGAATAAAGAAGATGCTTTACTCAATTATGTATAAATGAAATTATTGAAAAAAATTTTGGTAACATCACAGCAATCTTCTAAAAGTTTGACAAAAACAAAGTAATTCTTTTTATATGATAAAACACGTAGCAATGTTGTCATTTGCCTATATTAGATACATTGAATTTCGAATTCGGTTTATATCATAGATAGTCATTTTTATATATAATGGACACTAGTACTCTTTTGAATGTTAGTTTATTACTTAAAGATCTTTAAATATACTCTTTGTTATGAATGAATAATAAAATAATAACAGTAATAATTATAAGATTAAGGTTTATTATTCGAAACCCAAATGATTTATTGATTAATTTTAATAACATAAAATATTAATAAGGATAATTTATAAGTGTTTAGATAGATTTGTAATATCACATAACTAATTTATAAACTATATTTATTGGGAATTATATTTAGCATACGAATTATTAATAACATCGTTATCATTTAGGATAATCATATCCCGTTCGTTACTTTGGAATTCCCCATCTTACTCGTGCGTCATTTTAAGAAATCTCCATACGCAACCAACGTGAGTACACTTGACCCATTTCCTTTTTAACACTTTGGGTTGTAACATGTTAATATACAAAATACACTTTCACACACTTAAACATTGTTTTATGCTCAATCCTATATACATGCTACTTGTTTACTTAGGTTCATGCTAGATTATACATGCTTTATGTCATTAACTTTGCTAAGCCCTCAACTTAACATATATAGCGCTATAGGAGTAGCACACCACCCGTCGGGGTCTTGTTAAGCCTTTATACTAAACGGTCTTGTCACTTTTGTGGCGAAGGATGCTAAATACTAGTGGACACTTGGGTTTGACATATTGTTATGCATGCTAGTTACCTTGTTTACGAATTGCCATGTGGATTCGAGTAAAATGCTTTTACACTTATGCTATACTTATTTAAACCTTGTGTACTCGCCTTTGCTTTTACATTGAACTTTATTTTAAACATGTTACAGGTCGAGGATGATGATGCTATGAAACGAAGTAGCAATGATGCCTAGATACACATTTAGACGTCTTAGGTTTAAATTGTTGTATCAAATTTTGTCTTGTTATGTTATGTTATGAACATGTTGTTATTTGAGATTTCTATGTAATGTTGACAATTTGACTTATGAAATGAAAATGGTTGATTTAAATATTGTCACAAATAGTGTTATGAAGTCTCTTGCAATCTATTTCGTCTCATCCCTATGATTCCGCCATCGGTTGGGGTGTGACAGGTGCCTAGGGCATCCGGATAGGATGGCTGTTTGATCGGACGCCTGTCCAATCGGGTTGCCACTCGATCAAGACGCCCAATTTCCAAGTGTTGAAAAGTTTCTAAGTTTCAAGGCAAAAAGGCAAGTGTCACCTGATAGGGGGGCCGTCCGATCGGACGGCTGTCCAATCGGGTTGCAGCTCGATCGGGCGACCCTTGTTCTTGTTTAACATGTTTGTAAAATTTCCAAGTTTCTAGCTTAACGGTGACGGCACGGTACATACTGTGACAACAGTAAACTCCTTAGCACACAGCCGTTCTGATTAGGTGGGAATCACCCCTGTCCGACCAGTCGTCCGTTCACAACAAGTTTATGCTAGAATCCGTTCCATGCTCATCTTTTCTGGTAGTAAATCAGATCTAAACCGACTTTAGACTATTTATCAAGTCTATAGTCCGTTTAGACTCAGTTTCCACCGAGTAAAAGTAAGAGTTTGAGTAAAAGATGAGGAATAACTCAAGTTTTATATGAAAACTCTAGATTTAGCTTAGATTTAGTGTGAAAATGCACGAAACATCTTAGATATGACCTAGATCTTGCTCAGAATGACATCACATGGTAGTTTGTACAACCCCCATGATGACATCACCCTCAAGAACTCAGATCCGGGAGATTTCACGATGAAAAGTGTGATTTCAAGTGAGAATCACGTAGAGAATGATGTGTAGATCAGAAAAGTACAAGAATCTAGCCTAAAACGTACCGAAATCAGCAAGAAAATGGAGGAGAAAGGTGTTTGTGCGTCTGAGTCGACCAGGGCTGTCACATCACTGAAAATGGTGATGTGACAGGTCTATTTATAGTGTGGGGTGAAGTGGAGGCGGCACGAGGTGGATAGGGTGGTGACCCGTTCGGGTGGTCATCCGATCGGGTGGCCATCCGATCGGGTGGTCATCCGATCGGGTGGCCATCCGATCGGGTGGTCATCCGATCGGGTGGCAATCCGATCGGATTTCCACTATGGTCAATCCACCTTTCCGCGTTCCCGTCTTTGACTCGTTTAGCGAGTTAGGTTAGGCGTTGCGTTGCGTATAGTTTAGGTAAAGTATCTAGATTACATTACAAACCAAAAGTTTCCTAGTTTCATAGATTCCGCCAGTGACAAGGCTCCAGTCTCTCATTCAACCAAGAATCAAGTTTTACGAGTCTAAGGAGTCAAGCCCCAAATAAGTTTCAAGAGTCAAGAATCATAGTTTCTCAAGAATCAAGAGTCCAAGCATCAAGTATCAAGAATCATAAAGAATCTAGCTTCCATAGTATCAAGAATCAAGTATCTAGTTTTATCATTAAGAATCAAGTGTCTAGATTAAGTATCAAGAGTCAAGTATCTAGATTAAGCATCAAGTCTCGTAGTTTAAGTATCATGAATCAAGTATCTAGAATAAAGAATCAAGCATCATAGTGTTAAGCATCAAGTATCAACAAGATTCACACCAAAAGTATCAAAGCATCATTACCATATAACTACAGGGACCAAAACTGACAATTGATAATAGGTTCAGGGACTAATCTTGCCAAGAGTCTAAAGTTTAGGGACGCTGGGCGTTACAGTCTCCCCTCCTTTAGGAGATTTCATCCCCAAAATCTTAGATGAAGACTGCTCGAAGAGCTACAGATACTTGGCCTTCATATCACTTTTCAGCTCCCAAGTGAATTCGGCACCACACTTTCCTTCCTATCGAACCTTAACAATGGGAATTTTGCTGCGCCTCAAACACTTGACAGTTTGATCCATGATTTCGACCGGTTTCTCCACAAATTGAACAGCTTAATTTATTTGCAAGTCTTCAAGAGGAACCTGCAGTCCCTCTTCGGCTAGGCATTTACGTAAATTAAATACGTGGAACACTGGATGCACGTTGTTTAGTTCTTGTGGCAAGTCGAGTTTGTACGCTACCTTGCCAATCCTTTCAAGTATCACGAAAGGACCCACATAGCGAGGAGCGAGCTTTCCCTTCTTTCCAAAACGAACTACTCCCTTCCAAGGAGATACCTTGAGTAGAACTCGGTCACCAACAGCAAATTCCAGAGGCTTTCGCCTATTATCAGCATAACTCTTATGTCTGCTTCTAGCCTTGATCAAGTTATCACGGATCTTAAGAATCTTATCCGTTGTCTCTTGAATAATCTCAGGGCCAGTGAACTGCTTTTCCCCAACCACATGCCAGCTGAGAGGAGATCAGCATTTTCGCCCATATAAAGCTTCGAAAGGAGCCATCTGAATACTGGAATGATAGCTGTTGTTGTACGAGAACTCAATCAATGGTAAATGTACATCCCAGTTACCACCAAAGTCGATGACACAAGAATGGATCATGTCCTCTATAGTTTGAATAGTATGCTCGGTCTGTCCATCTGTCTGAGGATGAAAGGCCATGCTAAGATTCAAGTGTGAACCCATAGCAGACTGAAACGTTTGCCAAAGACGCGAAGTAAAACGACCATCACGGTCCGAGATTATGTCAAGAGGTATGCCATGACGGCATATAATCTCATCAGTATAGACTCGAGCAAGTTTCTGCACTCTGTAATCTTCACGAATAGGAAGAAAGTGGGCTGATTTGGTCAAACGATCAATAATCACCCAGATACTATCGTGACCTTTAGAGGTTCGGGGTAGTTTGGTAATAAAGTCCATAGCAATACTATCCCATTTCCAGACAGGGATTTTGGGTTGTTCTAAGAGTCCAGAAGGACGCTGGTGTTCAGCCTTTACCTTTGAGCAAGTAAGGCATTTAGACACATATACAACAATGTCCCTCTTCATGCCAGGCCACCAATATGTCGTACGCAGATCCCGGTACATCTTATCGGCACCTGGATGGATAGAGTAACGGGATTTGTGAGCCTCGGTCATAATGAGCTCACAGAGATTATCGCGATCTGGCACCCAGATGCGATTTAGATAGTACTGAAGACCATCAGATTTAGTTTCGAGCTGATTCACATTAGTGCCATGAACTTCAACAGTTAGACTTCCTTCATTTGATGACGAAAACTGAGCTTCATGAATACAATCATGCAGATCACTAGAGATACGAATAGCCTTGAAATGGGTGTTACGACTAAGGGCATCGGCTACTACATTCGCCTTGCCAGGATGATAGCGAATTTCGCAGTCATAGTCGTTAAGCAATTCCACCCAACGTCTCTGTCGCATGTTCAGCTCTTTTTGGTCAAAGATATGTTGAAGGCTCCTATGGTCGGTGAAGACCACACACTTTGTACCATAAAGGTAATGTCTCCAGATCTTTAACGCAAAAATAACTGCACCAAGCTCCAGATCGTGAGTAGTGTAGTTTTTATCATGTACCTTGAGCTGACGAGAGGCATATGCAATAACCTTGTCTCGCTGCATGAGCACACATCCCAATCCACGGTTCAAGGCATCACAATATACCACAAAATCGCCATTACCATCAGGTAGAGTTAACACAGGAGCATTACACAAAAGGTTCTTAAGAGTCAGAAAGGATTCCTCTTGCTCAGGACCCCAAACAAAAGGTTTCTCCTTTTGGGTTAGCATAGTAAGAGGAACAACAATTTTAGAGAAATCCGCGATGAACCGACGGTAATAACCCGCCAAACCTAGAAAAGAACGAATCTCAGACACGGATTTAGGCATACACCAATTCTTCACTGCCTCGATCTTAGAAGGGTCAACATGAATACCCTGACTACTAACAATATGACCAAGAAATTATACTTCATCAATCCAAAACTCACACTTAGAGAATTTAGCATACAGACGTTCATCACGTAGGAGTTCAAGCATAAGACGTAAATGGCGAGCATGATCAGCCTTAGACTTAGAATAAATAAGAATATCATCAATAAAGAATATCACGAAACGATCCAAATAGGGTTTACACACACGGTTCATAAGGTCCATGAATACTGCAGGTGCGTTGGACAAGCCAAAAGGCATGACTACGAACTCGTAGTGACCATATCGAGTACGAAATGCAGTCTTAGGAATATCATCTTCGAGGACACGTAGTTGATGATATCCAGATCGAAGGTCAATCTTAGAGAAACATGACGCGCCTTGTAGTTGATCAAATAGGTCATCGATACGAGGGAACGGATAACGATTCTTCACGGTAAGCTTATTCAATTTACGATAGTCGATACACATATGGAAGGAGCCATCCTTCTTCTTGACGAATAAAACGGGAGCACCCCACGGGGAGGTACTTGGACGAATAAAACCCTTATCGAGTAATTCCTTCAGTTGACTAGATAATTCTTGCATCTCGGAAGGTGCAAGATGATAGGGAGCCCTGGCGACAGTAGTCGCACCAGGTACGAGATCAATACGAAAGTCAACAGATCTGGGAGGAGGAAGACCAAGAAGATCTTCAGGAAAGACATCAGCGAAGTCACACACCACTGGAACGTCACTTATGTTCTTCCCCTTGCCTTTTTGTTCCACCACGTGGGCCAAAAAGGCAGGGTTCTGTTTACGTAAGCTTCTGCTCGCTTGTGTGCATGACATCAATCTCAGTCCCTTTGAAGGTTGGTCTCCATAGACGATCAAAGTATCACCAGAAGGAAGAGGAAGACGAACAAGTTTCTCGGCATGATTTTTACGCAACCAATCCATGCCGATGATAACATCAAAACTACCCAACTGCATGGGTATAAGATCAATAGAGAACACGTGATCGTTAAGAGTCAGGGAACAATCACGAACGATAGAATTAACAAGAATCGACTTACCATTGGTGACCTCAACAGAGAACGACTCAGGTAACTTAGAGCGTGTACAGTTTATCAAAGACTCAAATTCCACGGACACAAAGCTTCTATCGGCACCAGTATCAAATAGAATCGAAGCATAAAGGTTATTAACAAGGAACATACCATTGACAACATCATTGTCATTACGAGCCTGAATAGCGTTAAGGTTGAACACTGGCTGCTGGTCCTCGTTCAGCTGAGGACACTGGTTACGGAGGTGGGTATTATCTCCACACTTGTAGCATGCACGAACAGCATTGACTGGCCTTGGGTTCTGCAGAGGAGCTGGAGGTGCAGGTAGAGCTGCCTGAGCTGGGGCTTGCTGAGCTTGCTAGGTAGGGTTAGCTTGGCGACAGTAGGGAGTCGTGTGACCCTAGCGGTTACAGTTGGTGCACAGACGACATGTAGAAGTAGCCGGATGATGGTAGTTGCAAGTTGCACACCTGGGATAAGACCCAGTGTATTGTTTCTTAGCTTCTGGGGCAACAGGGTTAGCAGCAGCAGTAGCAGGAGCGGATTTAGCAGAAGGGTTTGCAGCAGGAGTAATAGCATTACATCCGAAACCCTGAGATTTCCTTTTCTTGTTCTTGCTGCCGCCTGACTGCTGGGTAACTTGATTCGCGGACGTGGAGGGAGCAGGAGTAGCAAACTACTTATCACGCACACGGTTGTTGTTCAAACTTGCTACCAAATGGTACACTTCTTCAATAGTTTCCAGTTGAGCTGCTTCAATAGAATCACGCATAGCAGGAGGTAGACCATTGATGTACTTGGTTATCATCCGCTTAGGAATCGAAACCAAGTGAGGAACGATCATGCTGAGCTGCTTAAAACGGGTAGTATAAGCCAGGTTATCATCACCAACCTGCTTCAGATGCCAAAAATCTTCTTCAAGCTTCAATTGTTCATTAGGAGGGCAGAACTCGAGCATCATGAGTTCTCGTACCTCAGCCCATGGAAGAACATAGGCTTCTTCATTTGAAAAGATGTTTCTCTCATTCGACCACCACTCCAACGCTTTGCCTTGAAACATCCCAGTTGCACTCCTAGTCTTTAAATGATCAGGGCATTCACTGTTAATGAAGGTAACTTCGATGTTGTTGAACCACTCGAGCATAGCAGTCACCCCATCACTGCCCCTGAAAGTCTTTGGGTTGCAAGAGATGAAATGCTTATAGTTGAACTTAGTAGGCCTTTGCTTTTCGGCCTTTGAGTCCATAGAGGATGGAGGAGTGTTTGATCCTTGGAGCTCAGAGACGATCTTTGGCACAACTCGGGCAATCTGGTCGGCCATGTTCGACATCATCTTTTTCTGAGACTTCTCCCTGGATTTCCTGAGAGTGTCGGATAGCTTTCGAGAAGACATCCTAAAGATCCAATAAGAGGATCGTATAAGTCTAGATTCACGAAGCCTCACAATATAGATACACACACAATAGACTAAAACTCGACTAGATTCACAAGATTCAAGTTTCACATAGGTTTCAACAGACTCAACACCACAACCCAACGACCTTCGCATGGCACATTGTACGAAGTTTGGCGACAATGTCAGAAACGCTTATATATAGGAAGTACCAGTGACGTATCCACCACGCTTCGGGCACATCGCTTCCACCTCGTACTCGGTGTCATGTTACGTGTCGTAGAACACACTCATCATCATCATCATCATCATAGATTAACATAGTTTACAATAGATTCAAATAGATTCACGTAGATTTCAAATAGACTCCAATAAATTCCCATAGATTCAATAGACTCCAATAGCTTCACATAGTTTCACATAGATTCGTGTTAACAATCCACAAACAACGAAATCCCACATGGCACGTGCTATGAAAGTTCGGCAACATGACGGAAGCACTTATATATAGGAAGTACCAGCGGCGTATCCACCATGCTTCGGTCATGCCACGTCCGTCTCGTCATCGGTGTCATGCCTCGTTAACCACCACGTAAGATCTCACCATTTCTCCAAAACATAGATTAACCAGATAGATTCAACCACATAGATTAACAAGGTAGATTCAATCACTTAAACCCGAGTTTACAAAACTACGAATCTCACTTAGCGTGTGGTACGAAGGTTTGGTAGCATGCCAGAAACGCTTATATATAGGAAGTACCAGCAGCGTATCCACCACGCTTCGGACATGCCACTCTCCCCCTCGTCTTCAGCGCTAGGTTACATTTCAGATTTTTTTCTCCATCCACACATACGTAGCTTACACATAGATTACACATACGTAGCTTACACATAGATTTCACTTAGAGTACACGATAGTTTTCACATAAGTTTCTCATAGAATACACAAATAGATCTTCCATAGCTTTAGAATTCCACATCAGGCACTAAATTTCACATGGCACTTGGTACGAAAGTTGGTAACATGCCAGAAACACTTATATAAAGGAAGTACCAGCGACGTATCCACCATGTTTCGGACACGTCACTTTCCCCTCGTATTCCATGCCATGTTACATCTAGTGTCTTATAATCACATTATCACGTAGATTGCTCTTAGAATAAAGCTTCATAAATTTAGTTCGATCTGAGATTAGAATTTACGTTTTAGATTGCGTACAACGCATAATTCATGCAATAGCATACCAAATGATCGAAAAAATCGAGTTTAAAACCACATGCATAAAATCGAGATAACATAAAAGCAAGATAGGCTCATAAAACATAGGATTGTTCCGGGTAGAGGAACTGCGACTAACCAAAGTGATTCGAACCCCTTTCAAATTGAGGTAACGTGTCTTAACTTGCTTAGAAAAATACGTCATCGATGTTAGGCCTACGTTATTCGTCCTTTTAGTCATTCCACGTCCCTAATTGGTTGGAATTTCAAGACTTTGGCGAGACATATAAAAATCAAGGAGTGGGACTAGTTATCAAGGTCTGAGCTTCACCTCTATCTTGACAACTTCGTACCCTAAATAACGTTGGTACTTATCCGCAGATAAGACCTACTAGAATAATATGGAGATTTCCAGCAAGGTTTGGATATCACTCCTGACTTGAAGGCAAATCTCGTGCAAGATACAAACACTGATTAACAGCATTTCCAAAGCATCAAGTGTATATTGTATCAGCCTTAGGAAAGGCATGTAAGTTTAACAGGGAAATGTGCTGCTAGGAAGCAGATACGGTGGAATACATAAGTCTTAAACAACAAATAAGAGTCAAGATTCCTAGAACTATAGACTAGGGCAAGAATTCCTACTTATCCTAATTCCCTATAGTTATGGCTCTGATACCAATCTGTCACACCCCAACCGATGGCGGAAACATCGGGGTGCGAGCACTAAGCGTTCAGATTGCTCATAAGAATTCCATAACACTATTGTTTCAATAAAAGATTAATTGATTTCATGCAAATGTCTAACAAACGTCATCACAAGTATCACATTACAACCCACATCATAAATTGTTCAAATTGTTCAAAAGACTAAATTAACTAGGTGACGTTTCTAAGCATCTCCTAGCTTAATTCCATGTTCCACTGCAACCTATCAGCCTGCAACATGTATTAAAATATCAATACGAAAGTAATGACGAGTATACAAGTTTGATAATAGAATAATAGATTACAACAACTCATATCCATAGTGTAAGCAATAAAATAGTTTCAGCAATGCTAGTGTCGCAGTCCACGCAGTGATAGCCCAAGTGTCCCGATGCTTTAGTGTTTACCCAAGACTCAAGGTAAACTAGAATCCTCCTAACAATACCCCCCCCCCCCCCCGAGAATAATGGGAGAGGTGCATCTCCTATAGCGCTACTATTATTAAGGCGGAACTACACACTCTGGATTAAACGTCACATAGCACAAAGAATCAAGAATCAAGAATCACAAGTTTCATGTTCACATAGGATAGAGTTCAAGTTTCAAAAGATTCAAGTTTAAGTTTCATAGAATACATGTTACACCCCAAAAGTTTAAAGAAAAAGGGGATCGAGTATACTCACAGTGATTGCTAAAGAGTATAAACTGTTATTGGATCAAAGGGAGCTCTTTTAGAATTAGATTGATTAGATTATAATAGGATAAGAGTCGGGCAGAGTAATGAGATTGAATAAAGTGTCAAACCAGTCACTGGATCGGATGGCTATCCGATCGGATTGCCAGTCGGTCGGGTGACTCATGTGTGTGAAGAGACAAATGGCTGCCCGATCGGATGGTCATCCGATCGGGTTGCTACTTGAGTACAAGTGAAGGGAATAGGGTGGTTGCCCGATCAGGCGGCTGTCCGATCGTGTTGCCACTCGATCCGAGTGTCAGGTGCCTTGGGCATCCGGATAGGATGGCTGTTCGATCGGATGCCTGTCCGATCGGGTTACCACTTGATCAAGACGCCCAATTTCCAAGTGTTGAAAAGTTTCTAAGTTTCAAGGCAAAAAGGCAAGTGTCACCTAATAGGGTGGCCGTCCGATCGGACGGCTGTCCGATCGGGTTGCCGCTCGATCAGGTGACCCTTGTTCTTGTTTAACATGTTTGTAAAATTTCCAAGTTTCTAGCTTAACGGTGACGGCACGGCACGTACTGTGACAACAGAAAACTCCTTAGCACACAGCCGTTCTGATTAGGTGGGAATCACCCCTGTCCGATCAGTCATCCGTTCGCAACAAGTTTATGCCAGAATCGGTTCCATGCTCGTCTTTTCCGGTAGTAACTCAGATCTAAACCGACTTTAGACTATTTATCAAGTCTATAGTCCGTTTAGACTCAGTTTCCACCGAGTAAAAGTAAGAGTTTGAGTAAAAGATGAGGAATAACTCAAGTTTTATATGAAAAGTCTAGATTTAGCTTAGATTTAGTGTGAAAATGCACGAAACATCTTAGATCTGAGCAAGATCTTGCTCAGAATGACATCTCATGGTGTTAGGATCTGAGTTTGGATTGGTTGTGTTTTACGTTTGAATTAAGATGAAAGATGAACAAGTAGTGCAGCATAATATAAATGGAAATAAACTTTACACACAATCAAACAGGAGAATTGCTTTGAACACACATTTTCAACATAGAACCGAAAGATTGAATTTATTTCAACAACGATTACAATGCATGCATGTAACAAACTCCCCCTCAGCCTGAGCTCACAGTGTTTGTTCGTACAGGAAGAAGATTGGGGAAGAGCTATTTGAACAGTACAGGGTACTGTTCTATTTATAGACACAGACAAACCACTGCGGCATCTTTGCTGACGTCATCATGAAAGTGACATCTAACCTCCTAACAAACTCTAACAACTGATCTATACAAACACTGCTATTCTAACAACTGTTTACAATACATAACATAGGGAAAACTAAACTGCTGCTCTATCCTTCCACTGTTGTGACTCCAGCAGTACTTGATATGTCTCAGCAGTGCTTGACCCATAGCAGTAGATTGATCAGCAGAGCTTTAGTTCTTCATCAGTGCTTAATCAACTGTTCCTCTGGTAGGGTTCAATCCCAACAATCTCCCCCTGGAACAGATGATGCCAAAACCCTTCATTATAGTAGATCTTTATTGCCTCATCAACAGTTCCCTTATCTGACCTTTAAGTTGTAGCTCAAAGTCTAGGGCATCTGTATCATCTTCATCCCTGCAAAGTGGAAGATCAAGGAGATCTTGTAAATCTTCAACACTTAGGCCAAGTGCTTGTTCCCTTGTTATTTTCTTCACTTCTCCACTGGACTTGATCACTGTCAGTACATGGCTCTGTTTATCAGTTTTCCATTTTAGTACTTTTGAGTCCATTGGGTTTCTTGGGAGATTTTTATTGGATGAGGAATTTGGAGATTGTGTCCTGGTGATGACTGGCTGAGCAGTGCTTTGAGCTTGAGCAAATTCATCATTTTCAGCCATCATCTGCTTAATGACAGATTTTATAATATCATCACTAGCAGCTATATCTTCTGGTGTTTATTTTTCCATCTCTTTTTGTTTTCTTCTTTGATAAATGAAAGCACCGGGTGGAGCAGTAGATTTCCTGACTGGCAGCTTTGGTGGTCTTGTTGAAACCTCTGCTTCAGGATAGTCAGGTTTTTGTGGAACCCTTGGATCTTTCTTCCTTAGTTCCTCCAACCTTTTGTAGGTGGTCCTGACTTTGTCTTCTTTCCATCTCATCACTTGATTTCTAGACCCATAATCAGCTGTGATTAATTCCTCTTTCATTCTCTTCAGCTCTAGTGTCTTTTCAGGTACATTCTTTTTGTATTTTGACCAATCAGGAGGATTCTGTTTGACTTTGTTTTTAATTATGTCTTGAATCCTGGCTGCCTCACTTTCAAGCTCAGGAATAGTCCAATCTTTATACATGTATTTTTCCCCCTTGTATTTCTTGTATGCCATGATGTTGTCAATGTAGTCTTTTCTTAATGACTCATCTGCTCTTTCTGATATCTGTTGACATACATTCTTTGCAAACTGCTCCAAGGATCTGACTTGTGTGAGTAAAAATTGATAATGCCTTTGAATTTCTTTGTCAGTTTTTCCTTATGAGTTTCTTTTGGAAATATCCTCTACCTGTTGAGCCTTAACTTTCAAGTATTCTTCAATGTTATTAGGCCTAGGATATCCTTCAACTGATGGCAAACTCCTTTTAGCAGGATCATCCTCAAAGTAGAAGGATTTTATACTTGGACTGAGGAGAGAGGAACAGGGTTTGGAATATTGACAAGTGAAAGAGATTGTGAAGATGTTGGTGGTGGTGGTGAAGAATCATCATCAGGTAAAATTATCATTCTCCTTTTTAGTTTAGGAGAGGCTGGTGGTGTGTTGGATGGTTGTGAAGTGGTGGAAGGTGGCTGACTAACAGTTGTTGAAACAACTAGTGTTTCAACCACTGTTGTCATTACAACAGATGTTGTAACATCTGATGTCTTCTGCTTTTTAGCAGGAGGTGATGGTGGTGATGATGATGTTTTTGGTGGTGAGGTGATCTTTGGTGGTGGTGGTAAGGCAGTGGTTGTGGTGTGTGTTGAAGTGGTGTGTGTTGAGATGGTGGCAGTTGTTTGGCTAGCAGTTGTTGAAACCACTGAAGTACCAACAGTTGTTGATACAGCAGGAGTCTTAACAACTGCTGGTTTGGGAGATTGATGTTTGGAGCCTTTTGTAGGTTTAAAAGCATGTTTTGTTTTTCTGGAAGGTGTGGTTTTGGGTTGCCTCACATTTCTTGTGGGCTTATTTCTTTTTGGCTTAGGAATTTCTTCATCCTTTGGCTCAGAAACACCCTGCTCATTCATGTCCATAAAGACTCTTTCTCTTGCTCCCACCTGGCTTTATCCTTTGCCTCCCTATCCTTTTTAACCCTTGCTTTTGCATCAGCAATGGCATTTGTAGTCACATCAATTTTCTTAGAACCATCTGGCAAGGGTATGTCTGCAAGCATGCTAGAACTGTCTGAAGCAATGTATAAGCCATCCTCATAACCCTTTTTCTTCCACTGCTTTATTTTCTCCCACTTTTTGGCATCAGCTGGTGGAGGGTTGTCCACAAAAATGATAGAGGGGGGAGCAGTGCTAGTGGTGTTCAGCAAATGAGCCTTGATAGCTTTAATGTCTGCTTGAGTATCCATAAACCTTGCATCCATGGCATGTCTGATCTTTTGAAGCTGAATCTCATGTTGCTGATCAGCTAACTGCCTTTGATGGATAAGCAGTGGTTGAAACAAATTCCAGAGCTCATTTGCAGCAGGTGCAGGTTGTGGTGCAGGTGCTTGAGCTGGAGCAGCAGTGGTTGGTACCTTTTGAGCTTTTAACAACTGTTTCATCATATCTTTAATTTCTGCAACAGTTGTATCAAGTTTATTAATTCTACCCGTCAATTCTTGGTACATTAAACCATCACCCAATTTAATAGGATCATCTGATTTCCCACTAGCAGTGGTTGTAACAGTGGTTGACTCAGGAAGTGTAGTCCAGAAATCATCCACTGATGCCCCTTTGTCTTGGTACTGGGGACTTCTTCCTTCAAATTGAGAGACACTTTTTAGTGAACCAGTAAAAACCGAATACACAAAGGTTCCCAGAGAAGAAATTGCCTTCAAGGAAGTCTTATTGATGAAACCACTGTCCAAATGCAAACCAGTGGGTTCAGCACTTGTAGTGGCTGCTTCACTTGAACTACCACCAATAGTTACATGTAACTCAAGGGGTGTAACCTCCTCAGGTCTTGTTGGTGGGTTAGCAATGATTGATACATCAGACCCAGTCATTTGTTGAGGCATATTCTCATGTACAGGTGATTGAGAAGGACTGGTTTGTGTCTAGTTCAAATCAAGAGCATCCAACAATAATTTCGTTTGTGGGGGAATTGTGGAGGTGAGGTTGGGTGTTGAAAGCGAATTTGCCCCGGGAAGTGGGCTGTGGATGATAGAATCAAGTGATTCTAGAGCATCATATTGTGGTGTCCCAATGTGTACAACCTGTTCTTTTTGTGAAGAAGCAGGAGGAGTTTGAGGCATGGGTTGAGATATTTCTACCATCTGCTATGAGGAAGTAGCAGCAGTGGTTTCTTGTGACTTTTGTGCTGTCACTGGTAGTTGCTCTGGTATCTCATCCTCCAGAGTTGCCTTTTTGTAGGTTTGGGGGGCTTTTGTGTTTTCTTTTGTTTTATCTTTTTGGTGATTTTAGGTGTGGGTTTCACATCAGTTGTTTTGCTGCTGTGATCACCTAGAGCAGTGGGCTCAGCAGCAGATACCTGAGGAGCAATGGTAGCTGCTAAATTCGGCTCAGGGACCTCTGCTTTTGTTTTGCAAGGTGTTTATAATCTTGTAAAAATTTCAGCCGTCAAGCTGTTTATTTGAAAAGAGTCACCTTGTCTGAACACATGAGCATCATCCTTACCAAATTTCTTTTGAAAATAGTAACTTAGAAATCTTGGAAATAGTAAGAATGGCTTTTTATCAACATTTTTCACCAAATCATTAAAGATTTCCTGAGAGTAAATAAAATTTTCATTTTGTAAAATAGCATATCCCAGGTGTTGTATCTTTAATGGTATCTCATTGAAAGCAGTTGTTTTGTTTGAAACACACATCAAAAGGGTATGGAACAAAAATCTTGTTGCAGGTGGAAAACTACCTTTTTGTAAGGTATCCTTTTTCATTGAATCTGCATACCCCCTTTCAAGGAAGTCAGTTTTAAGCTCGTTTTTGGGAAAAGAATTTTTACCTTGCTGATCATCGAGTTCAAAGACTTCTGAAATGGATTGTGGTGTGATTTTGACTGTTTTACCCATGAGAGAGGAATTAATGGCTATGACATCTTCACCTTGTTGTTCAAGAGTAACATTTTTCCAAAATTCTCTTTGGGTTTTCAGGTAAATCAGAGCATCTGTTGTCAACAAAGTTTTGTACTTTGAGGACGATATAGTGTCAATGATGGAATCGTAGATATCGGTGGTACCGGGTTTTGTGAGAAGACCCAGATAGTTGTGAGGAGCTTTGTATGGAATTTTGATGGGTGTGGTAGCCATTTGAGTGGCCTTTTTAGAAGATGAAGACTTTGATTTTGTCATTTTGATGAAGACGAAGATGAATTTTGAGAAGAAGAAGGTGGAAACTGCTTTGAGAAAGGAATTTTGGAATTCAATTCGACAGTGTAAAACCCTGTTTGGGGGTTTAGATCAAGGTTTTATAAGGGAAAAAGTGAATGCTGACGTGGCAGCGGTTACAAAGATCTGACCGCTATGTAGTGTCCACGTGCCAACCTCTGATGAGAAGATGAATAATGGATGACAGTTGTTTTGAAAACCACTGATTGAGCCAATATCAGTGGTTGCAACGGTCATAATGAAGGCAGTGGGAGACTTTAACTATCAGTGGATAGCCTTATCAGTGGATAAAACACTGATTTTGAACAACAGTGATTACCAAGAAAATGAGAGAATAGGGGTTGACTTTCAGCAGTGGACAGCCTTTAGGGAACATATGTTTTACCAAAATAATGGTTATGGCAGACTTTTAAGGATTTAATGGAAAATTCATTTTTAGCTATTTTAAGGATGGATTTTTGATTTTCTGAAAACATTTTAATGCTTTTATTCATAGAAAACAAGATTTTGCCTGTTATTCCATGTTTAGCATGCCAATCCTAGAGATCAAGCTTTCAAAGGTGGATGTGTCTACTGCTTTTGTTAGTACATCTGCCAGCTGATCTTTAGTTCGTACATGGTGCAGAGAAATCAAACCTTTTTCATAGCAATCCCTCACAAAGTGTGTCTGATATCAATGTTCTTGGTGGTGGAATGGGAGACTGGATTTTTGATGATATTTTCTGCTGCCTGACTGTCCAACATGAGAGGTGTCTTTAGGGCAGTGATACCAAAATCCAGCAATTGATTTTGAAGCCAAAGCAGTTGGGCTGTACAGCTTGCAACAGCTATATACTCTGCCTCAGCAGTGGATGTGGAAACAGCTGCTTGCTTTTTGCTTTGCCAAGATACTAAGTAATTGCCTAGGAATTGGCACCCTCCTGAAGTGGACTTCCTTGTCTTGTCACATCCAACAAAGTCACTATCTGAGAAACTTGAAAGCTCAATTTTACCATCAGCTGGATACCAGATACAGCAATAAGGTTTGACTTTCTAGGGGCTGACTAGGGGCTGACTAGGATCTTGCACAAACACATGTTGCAAACATTGTTGGATCGTTGTGTGACCCTAACGAGTCAATCAGAAGAGTTTACGATCTATTTCAAAGGCGAAATCAGAGAAATAGATGTGTAACAGCTTGATTCTCCTTAATTATCTTCTTATTATTGATTTCAAAGCTTTTACAGATCGTTTGACAAACTGGCAGCACCTCGGCTCTGAATCGGAAAAGTTACAAATGAACTAGCAACACACCTATATATAGTGAAGATGATTTCGCTTGAAAGTGGCACTGGCCATTTCAAGCGAAATTACAATGTTTAATTTCGTTTGAAAGTAGCAGTGACCATTTCAAGCGAAATTAACATGTCTAATTTCGTGTGAAATAGCCAGTGGCTAATTCAAGCGAAATTACACACTTTCACACAAACCCTAGTTTTAACTTGCTGTGTGCTAGTTTATCCTATCTAAACATAAGACTCGATAAAGACAAAGTTAACAGACATTTGTGCACCAACAGACTCCCCCTTGGATGTTGATGAAGTCTTCGGCGTCGAGTCTTTAGTCTTGATCTCTTTCCAATTTGTCTAACAATGAAAGCTTCCTTCAAATCTTCTCTTCTACTTTCAACAGCTTAGCATGAATCACAAAATCTGAATCTTTAACAACCTTCAAACTCCCCTTTGAATGTAGATCCAGAATCTGTATCTGGCTTTTAAGTCTTCAGACTCCCCCTATCAGTTAGCTGGGATTTGCTATGCATTTGATTGTTGATCCAGAATGTAAACTCCCCCTTTCGATAAGCTGGAATTTATTTTCTGGTTCAAACCTTACACTATCTTTGCCATGAAGATCTTTCTTTGCATGTTGACTCCCCCTTAAGTTGTTCTGGGATCATAGCCTTTACAGGTTTACAGGTTCATGATCAATTCCTGGCTCTATTCTGCATCTGTTTAGGATTCGAAACCTGTCTAACCTGCACATCCTCTACCTCAACATAAGTTTCACAAATTTATAACACTTAGTTAAAAAAAACTTACTGGTAGAATTCATTCTTTCATCAATCAGTATAGTTACATCAAGTTCAAGTAAATGACCTTGATTAACTAATCATACAATCTTTCAAAACATTTGTATATAACATTCAAAGTTTTCTACAATCTTTTCAACTTCTTTGAGTAACAATCTTTTATTGCTTCAATCTTTTCAACTTCTTTGAGCAACAAGTTGGGTTTTTCCAGTTTTTATTATTGCTTCAATCTTTTCAACCATTTCTGGTCCAACTATCCTACAACAATCCTTTGTGAAGAAAGAGCCATAGCCCTTATCACTCATCTGAGAGACACTTAGGAGGTTGAATTTTAGATTGTCTATTAGATTGACATTTTCAAACTTAACTTTACCAGATTGCACAGTACCAGACCCCAGAACCTTTCCTTTACTATTATTCCCAAAGGATATATCACCCCCTCCATGTGTTTTGAAAACATTGCCACTTTTATTGCTTCAATCTTTTCAACTTCTTTGAGCAACAAGTTGAGTTTTTCCAGTTTTTATTATTGCTTCAATCTTTTCAACCATTTCTGGTCCAACAATCCTTTGTGAAGAAAGAGCCATAGCCCTTATCACTCATCTGAGAGACACTTATGAGGTTGAATTTTAGATTGTCTATTAGATTGACATTTTCAAACTTAACTTTACCAGATTGCACAGTACCAGACCCCAGAACCTTTCCTTTACTATTATTCCCAAAGGATATATCACCCCCTCCATGTGTTTTGAAATCTTTGAGAAGGGCTCTACATCCTGTCATGTGCCTGGAGCCTCCACTATCTACATACCAAAGACTATCTAAGCATGCAGAAGCTCCCTGCATATGTAGTAAAGAATTAGTTCATTAGGATCTCCAAAGCCAATATGGCTTTGGATAGGGTCTCAGCAGTGTCTAGGTTAAGTTCAGATGGATGGGCAGTGGTTAGGTCAGGGGGTTGGACAGTTTTGGGACTGTTTTTCTCTAACCACTGTTGGGGGTCTTGCCCAATGATCTGCTGATAACCAAAAGGATGCATGTTCACTCTTGGTTTAGAAGGCCTTTTGTAAGCCTCATAAACATGTGGGATCCTTTGGTAGGGTGGTTGTCCCTTGCCTCTTCTGTATTGATTGGCAGGGGGTGCATCAGTCACCTGAACATCTCTTTTGACAGATGTTTGGTTCAGCTGTTTTGTAACAGCTGTTTGGACTGGCATAAACAGTGGTTGATTCTTGGTGAACTTGACAGATGATGTTGATGAACTCAAGGATGTTTACATCAAAGTTTTTGAGATACACACATTCTTGAGTTTTGTGGTTTGTTTTGCCACAGATGGTGCAGCTTTCAGCAGGTACAATGACACTTGTTTTGTTTAGATCATATGCTTTTAGATGAAAACAGTCTTTTGTTAGATGATTCTTCTTTTCACAAAAATCACATAACAGGTTTTTTATCTTTTCTCTTTTCTTCCTTTTCTCAGATTCTTTAGCAACAGAGTTTTGAACCACTGTTGGGATGTCTTTGAGAGGAATGACCTTTGCTTTTGGAGCTGTGACACCATCAGTAGTTGTGAAATCCATGGGCTTGAAGTTTTCAAGAATGTCACACTCATCTGACCATGTGGGTTTAAATTGGTATTTCTCAATTTCCTCAAAGGTTGAGGACCCCACAGATCTTTCCAGAGTGATTTTGTTACCACGTTTGTTAGTTATCTTAACTTCTTGGCCATTCTTGTTGGTTGGTTTTATTTCAGTTGCAAATCATTGAGTTCAAAGCACAAATTATCAGGATCATTTTATGTCAATAAAATGATCATAACTCTGATCCTTACTGCTGCCAGACTCTTCTTGACCCAGAAGAGCTGTGTTGCCAAATGAATAGTCATCTGTAACTTTGCCAGACTCTTGCAACTTCTTTTTCCGGTTTAACTCCCTTTCATAGGTCAGGAGTCTACCATGAAGTTGGGTTAGTGTTAGGTCTTTAAACTCAACAGAATTTCTAGTCACAAAGGCAATTGTATCCCATTTTTCAGGTAGTGATCTAAGAAACCTGCTATTTTGGGTAGATTTAGGAAATTCAACCTTAACAAGTCTTAGCTCACTAATGAGACAACTGAATCTCTCAAACTGTTGAGTCAATGACTCACCCTTAATGTGACAAAAGGTTTCATTCTGCTGATTCAGAATTTCCCTATTATTTTCAATTACTTCTTTAGTTCCCCCGAATTGTTCCTTAAGTGCATCCCATAGCTCTTTGGCACTGTTACAATGTAACAGCCCAGCATAGATTTCATTGGGTAATGCAGATGCAATGATGCTGAATGCTTTGGCATCTAGTTTGAACTTTTGAAAATCAGTTTCAGTATAGTTTTCATATTTTTTAGGTTCGAACTTCTTTGAATCCTCAGCACTCGGCACCATGGGAACATGGGGACCAAAAACAACTGATCTCCAACATCCAGTGTTCTGTTGAGCAAGGATGTGACCCATCCTTCTCTCCCAGATGTTGTATTCATTTCGTTTTAACATGGGTGGTTTGAAAAGTGAGCCGATGTTATTCTTATCATCTTGTGATTGTGACGTCATCCTGGTTGTTTTACAGGTACTGATTAATCAACTTTGGTGGTGATTAAGCCTTACTCTATTTTTCAACAAAACGAACAACTATCAGTATCAACGATTGTGAGCTGAACTATTTATGTTAAAATGATTGTTAAATCAAATTTGACTGTCCGAGCTCTGATACCAATTGTTAGGATCTGAGTTTGGATTGATTGTGTTTTACGTTTGAATTAAGATGAAAGATGAACAAGTAGTGCAGTGGAATATAAATGGAAATAAACTTTGCACACAATCAAACAGGAGAATTGCTTTGAACACACATTTTCAACATAGAACCGAAAGATTGAATTTATTTCAACAACGATTACAATGCATGCATGTAACAAACTCCCCCTCAGCCTGAGCTCACAGTGTTTGTTCGTACAGGAAGAAGATTGGTGAAGAGCTAATAGAACAGTACAGGGTACTGTTCTATTTATAGGAACGGACAAACCACTATGGCATCTTTGCTGACGTCACCATGAAAGTGACATCTAACCTCCTAACAAACTCTAACAACTGATCTATACAAACACTGCTATTCTAATAACTGTTTACAATACATAACATAGGGAAAACTAAACTACTGCTCTATCCTTCCACTATTGTGACTCCAGCAGTACTTGATATGTCTCAGCAGTAGATTGATCAGCAGTGCTTTAGTTCTTCAACAGTCTTTCACTTGATCAGCAGTTGTAAGGACCAGTGGATTGGAGGTCATCAGATGTTGAAACCACTTTCAAGGGGAGAGAATGTAAACACAACATCTGCTTATTTATGGATCCACTGCTCTGACCCGGTTTTGGCTTTAATCAACTGTTCCTCTGGTAGGGTTCAATCCCAACACATGGAGGTTTGTACAACCCCCATGATGACATCACCCTCAAGAACTAAGATCCGGGAGATTTCACGGTGAAAAGTGTGATTTCAAGTGAGAATCACGTAGAGAATGATGTGTAGATCAGAAAAGTACAAGAATCTAGCCTAAAACGTACCGAAATCAGCAAGAAAATGGAGGAGAAAGGTGTTTGTGCGTCTGAGTAGACCAGGGCTGTCACATCACTGAAAATGGTGATGTGACAGGTCTATATATAGTGTGGGGTGAAGTGGAGGCAGCACGGGGTGGATAGGGTGGTGACCTATTCAGGTGGTCATCCGATCGGGTGGCCATCCGATCGGGTGGTCTTCCGATCGGATTGCCACTCTGGTCAATCCACCTTTCCGCGTTCCCGTCTTTGACTCGTTTAGCGAGTTAGGTTAGGCGTTGCATTGCGTATAGTTTAGGTAAAGTATCTAGATTACATTACAAACCAAAAGTTTCCAAGTTTCATAGATTCCGCCAGTGACAAGGCTCCAGTCTCTCGTTCAACCAAGAATCAAGTTTTACGAGTCTAAGGAGTCAAGCCCCAAATAAGTTTCAAGAGTCAAGAATCAAGAGTCCAAACATCAAGTATCAAGAATCATAAAGAATCTAGCTTCCATAGTATCAAGAATCAAGTATCTAGTTTTATCATTAAGAATCAAGTGTCTAGATTAAGCATCAAGAGTCAAGTATCTAGATTAAGCGTCAAGTCTCATAGTTTAAGTATCATGAATCAAGTATCTAGAATAAAGAATCAAGCATCATAGTATTAAGCATCAAGTATCAACAAGATTCACACCAAAAGTATCAAAGCATCATTACCATATAACTACAGGGACCAAAACTGACAATTGATAAAAGGTTCAGGGACTAATCTTGCCAAGAGTCTAAATTTTAGGGACGCTGGGGGTTACATGTATTGAGGATCGGATGGTGATCCGATCGAGTGACACCAACCAAGTATCAGATTGTGATCCAATCGAGTGGTGATCCGACACTAGAACCTGAGACACAAGCAAGTAGAGAGATTAGGATCGGATGGCAATCCGTTCGGATTGCCACTCGACACTTGAACTTTAAAACTTGAATAAACAATACGCTGTGGATCGGATGGTTATCCGATCGAGTCAGAGTCAACAAAGTCAACGTTTAATAACTTGCAATGGATCGGATGGTGATCCGATCGGATTGCAATCCGACACTTGACACTTTTACTCAACAAATCAATGTGCTAAGGATCGGATGGTCATCCGATCGGTGAACATCAGCAAGAACAGTAACGAACATGTTTTAACAGATCGGACAGAAAAATCTTGATTTCTCTCAAAATACTTGGAATTTTGATCTGAAATTTTGTAGGCTTATAGATCAATGATTTTCGCACATAATATCCAAAAATCAGCCAATTTTAACCGTAAAAGCCATGTTAATTTTGCGATTTTCAGTCTAAAAGTGAAGAAAGTAGAAAAGTGAAGAATTTTGAAAAATCTGGATGAATTTTAATCTGAATCTCATGAAATCTTGTGCGAACCAGTGTGTTTGATCCGTGCAATCGAGCTCCTGCTCTGATACCACTTGTAGGACCGGTTTTCGACTCCGAAACGATTGCGAACCGACTCGTGTAACGTGCGGAATCCGTACACGAACGTGATCGAACACACACGATGTAATATAAACTGTGATTCTATTGATAAATCTGAAAACGTACAAGCACCTGAATCACAACGTCACTTTCTCTCTCTAGACTTTCTCTCTCTAGCTCTAGATCTCCAAATCTCAAATGTAGCAAAAGCTCTTAAACTAAGGTATAAGTCTCCTATTTATAGGCCAAGGCTTTAATGAGAAAACTCATTAATTACAATATTGCCACCTTGCCTTTTCCTACTTATTACAATATAAAGTCTAGATTTCTTCAGTTTCTGCTACGATCTGAATTGACGGCGGCGATAGACATAAATGCACTAACAAATAGAAAACTAACTTGGGTTTAAGAAAAAATTTAACAAACCTTTCCAGTGTGTGCAATATGTTCATATGCGGCCATTTGCCAATAAGCGTTTGCCGCTTATAAAAGTCTTTCAAAGCTACCCAAGGCTTTAAGAATAACAAGTCAATCAATAATAGTTTGAACTAATGTTAAATAAAGAGTCAAAATTGAGCTAGAGGTGTCAAAGGGGGTAGGTTGGGTAATTATCAAAATAGACTCTTAACTGGTTGAAACGTATTGGGTCAGGTTGGCATGAAACACTTTATCTGTCAAAAAAAATTGTACAATACGATTAGAAAACGTATTGATGTGTGCAAAATGTAACATATAAATTACATCAAATGAGGCATAAAACTAACCTTTTTTTAGTACTAATGTTGGAAAAAGCGTGTTTTTGTCTTCCTTTTGAATTTACATGACCAAATGAGCTTAAACGGACAAAAGGAGCAAATAAGCAGCCAAAACGAACATAAATACAAAGAAAATGGATAAACGTGACATGCCCGACCCCTCGGCACCATCCCCAAAGTAAAAACAAAGAATCAGAAGACTAACCACGGGGTCGTGCCCAGCTGAACACGGGGCGTGGTCAGAGCCCTGCACAAAAGACAAACCTGTAGAAGCTTCCACGCCCACCACGGGGGCGTGCCCAGCTCAACACGGGGCGTGTTCAACGCAAAGATACGCAGAGTCTTGCCAAATCTTGATAGTACAGATACGAAGTTGACCACGGGGCCGTGCCCAGGAGACACGGGGCCGTGTGGGGCCCTCTGCTGACACTTGCAATTAATGAAGGAAGAGAAAAGGCTGGCCACGGGGGCGTGCCCGCTGGACACGGGGCCGTGGCCAGAGTTCTGTGCAGGCTATAAATAGGGGTGCTTGGTTCACTTCAAAGGCATCTCTTGGCAAACCACTACTCTCCTACTTTGCCACCACTACAACACCAACACCCACCACCATCATCCATCTTTAGAGTGTGTAGTAGTCTCGGGATCCAAGATTGATTGTAAGGGTTCTTGCCAATCAAGGGCCATGTTTGGTTAAGCCTCTTACATCACTTGGTGAACACAATTCTTTATTGTATTACTTTTGATTTTTAATCTTTCGACACTTTTTGTTTGGGTTTGTATTAATGACTTTAATAACTAGTTTCTTATGTTGAAGGTGAATTTTTCTTATCATTTTTCCGTGGTGTCTTGAAGTTACTTTACTGTCTATATAAAGTAAAAGATTGCATCATTCATGTCTTTACGGTCTATATAAAGGCATGTTGACTACTGGTCGGGGGTTAGGGGAATGGTTTGGTAAGTTTATTACCTTGTTCAGTGTATAGATCCTGCAAGGACCTGGTTCAAGCTTACTAGGACCTCCTTCAATACCCACTGGTATTGGTTGGGGGGATTGCGAATAGCTTGAACCGCTCATATGTAAACTACTATTAATATATTAAACCGGCTTCTTGGGATTGTATCATTGCTGACTCAAACCACTTAGTCGAGGGTAATGTCACCTTCAAAAGAAGGGCCTACCACTTTTCGCATTAATAACTTACTTATTATCTTTCAATAGTCCAACCCTTTGGGATTGTATCCCTGTTGATTCAAACCACTGGGTTGAAGGTAACGTCACCTTCAAAAGAGGGGCCTACTACTATAACTAAGATAATCTCTTAAAAAGTCCGAAAGTGCGAAAATCATCAAAGGATACATTAAAGGCGAGTCGGATCCAAGTGATTCTATCTTGTCTATCTATTTTTACTTTATTTATATTTGCATTTTTAGTTTTTATTTTTATGTTTCAAAAAACTTTTCTCAAAAATTTAGATTGATTAGACGTTGAGGATAAACCGGTACTAAAAGCTCTTGTATCCTTGGACGACCTCGATATCTTACCAACGCTACACTACGCTCACGATGGGTGCACTTGCCCAAGTGTGTGTTTAGTGTTAGTAGAATATCGCGTTTTATAAATTTAAAACTTGATTAATGCGTAAAATGGGCTTAAAATATCAATAAAAATATATCACACCGAACGCACACTAGTACCATTGGAGTTCTCTGGGAGTTGGAAAGACCAAGCCTGGCCCTAATTTGCTCGATTCTAGCCCTTTTTTCCTTCTAAGTTTTTTTCCTTCACCTTTTATTATTGCAACAACATCTCCTAACACACCATCATTTTGAGCCTTCAAACAGATAAAATGCAAAAAAAATTTGATAAAAAAAGGTAAGGATCCCCTCATGTTGGTCATGTTGAAGAACCAACGAGAAAACATAAAAAAAGCCTGCTTTTATTTAAAATGCTATTTCATCTCTATCACAACATGAACAATATGACAACACACGTGTGAGGATCTTAATCTAAAATACCATAAATGCTATTTGCCTATTTATATGTATATTAAAAATCTAGATGACCATATATCGATATAATAATTGAGGTACCTCCACATCATCATCATCATCATCATCATCATCTTCATCATCATCTTCATCACTATCATCTTTCTCCTCGTTTTCGTCTTCACTGTCTTCATCATCATCGTCTTCTTCATCATCCTCTGATACTTCAACCCACTTAGACTCAGATGCCTATACAATATAACGAGAATTAAAATTATTTTAAGATCATCTAACTTCATGGGCACAAACTTGAAGAGTATGTAACAAACCAGTATAAGGCATTTCCATTCACCAAATTTGCTGAGATTAAGTGCATACAAATCATCAAGTGTGATTTCTTGATCTCGTATTTCCATCATGTCACCATAGATATACAGTGTATCTCTTCCCACTACCATGCTGGCATTTATACGCCCACAAGGTTTCACTACCTGAACTTCCGACAAAAGAAGTTAAAAAATAAAAAAATAAACATGAATATTTTTTTAATTTTAATTTACCTCTTCCAAAGTGGAACACGGGGTCAACACTTTTGAGTTTGAATCGTGGGTCTTTGAATTGGATTTGACCACCACCTCAGCACCATTAACCCTGATGTTTTTCTCCATACTAGACGAGATATCGTCAATGTCACAGTCCATATTTTCATCTTCATCATTGGTAACTACCTCCATAGGATCATCACTAGTGTTAAAAGGGACATGAGTCTCTTCATTTTTAATCTTTTTTATCTGCAAATATAGTTTAGAAAACCATTTTTATCAATATATGAATTATTTGAATTGACACCTCTGAATCTCAAGTAAAAAAGTAAATATAACACACAAGTTGGCAAGCTACAGAGCTTGAATTAATTAATACTAGAAATAATCTTATAACTAATGAGGTAAACAACACAAACCTAAAGGCAACTTAACTTATGCGAAAACTACCTTAACTTTAGTTGATTTCTCCTTTCTCAGCTCCAAAGGGTACCTAAATGTTTACAGTAGCATATTAGCAAAATCTTTAAACTTTATGTTTGTATAGAAAAACGATAAGAATATGCGAGATTTGCCATCGATGGATGTCTAATTGAAAACCATAAAGTTCATTAAAAAACAAGCTCATTAACACATCACCTGCACATGCAATTTGAGCCAATTAATAGGCAAAGAGAAAAGCCAAAAGTAAGTCGAAATAGAATATGAAAGAGCAGTACAAAACAAGAAATTAGTTTTAGGCTTATAATACAAATAAAACTAATTAGTGGTTAAGAAACAACAATTATACAGAAAAAAAAAAGATTAAATAGACTGTCAACCTTCAGCCTCCATGTCCACAACTCCCCCATATAGCATGGCCCCGTTTTTGTGTACACACATAGAGAAACCAGCACGAGGTCCAGGTGGCATCCCACCTTTCTTTACCTGAAACCAAATGTTGAGGAAAACTTAAACGGATGCAATATAAGTATGAGTAAATTAAAAATGAAAGAAGCATAAATAGTTAAATACCTTGTTCCAAACCCAAGTCTTAGGGTCAAGCACCCACATGTCTGAAAAATATAACATTCCACAAGTCATGTACTAACAGAAAAATATAACATTCAACACATAAGAAAAACTCAAATACAATATACATCAACAGAAAATAACACATTCAAGGACATAATTATTCTAACTTGTAGTGATGGAAACGCTCTTGATTAGGAGAAGTAAATTCACCACCTAATGACCAATAAAAAAATTGTTACTTTATAGATATAGCATAATCCATATCAATAAAAGAGCTACAATTCAAGTTCTTGTTTAAATACAGTTCTTTATCAAAGTCGATTCGTAACTCATTTTAAGAATGCAGTGAGTACTTTTACTATGCAAATTATGCAAAACTCTAATTACCGAAAATATATAAATAATTCTTCCATGCAACAGCCTGGTGAGCACTGCGAGGAGGTGGACTGTTAGGGCTAACTATTAGGATAAGTATAACACTTTAAATGGTTGATTTTGGACTGATCCTGATCATTTTTGGGTTTTTGAAGTTTATGATCAGGATTAACCCTTTGTGATGTTCATTAGGATGCTAATTAAACTGTTCTTGATGCTTATTAAACTGTGTTTTACTTATTAGGTGGATGCTAATGGTAGTCTTTAATGGTTAAATGAAAGTGTTAATGATGATTATTCTACTATATTTGATGTTATTAATCAGGGTGTGGCTAATAAAGTGGATAATAATGACTTTGATAACATTAACTGTGTTTGGTTGTCAAACATGATTCTACAGTTGGGTTAGAATCAATTGTGTTTTCTATGTTGTGCATCAGGATCATGTCAGTAGTGTTGCATTAGGATGATGTCAATAACATATTATGTTTTCAATGCAGATAGTCAGTTATGTTGTGCATTAGGATGATGTCAATAGAGTCTTCATTAGATTACATTCAGTTGAATAGCTGTTGCACATTAAGTATTGAATGCACATAAGCCTTTGAAAATGAAATGCACAATTGAACTTACATATAAGTTGAATAGCTGCTGCACATTAAGTTTTAAAATGCACATAAGGCTTTGAACATGAAATGCACATAAGGCTTTTTATTCTACTATATTTGATGTTATTAATCAGGGTGTGGATAATAATGACTTTGATAACATTAACTGTGTTTGGTTGTCAAACATGATTCTACAGTTGGGTTAGAATCAATTGTGTTTTCTATGTTGTGCATCAGGATCATGTCAGTAGTGTTGCATTAGGATGATGTCAATAACATATTATGTTTTCAATGCAGATAGTCAGTTATGTTGTGCATTAGGATGATGTCAATAGCATCTTCATTAGATTACATTCAGTTGAATAGCTGTTGCACATTAAGTATTGAATGCACATAAGCCTTTGAAAATGAAATGCACAATTGAACTTACATATAAGTTGAATAGCTGCTGCACATTAAGTTTTAAAATGCACATAAGGCTTTGAACATGAAATGCACAATTGGACTTACATATTAGTTGAACAACTGTTGCACATTAAGTTTTGAAATGCATATAAGGCTTTGAACATGAAATGCACATTGGTTGTTTTCTCATTGTATTATGTTTTTAATTGAACTTGCTTATAAGTTGAACATGCATGATAGACTATGTTTTGCACAACTGGATTTACCAAACTCTGGAACAGGGCTGATAAACTATTTTACGCATAGCAGGATTTGTCAATCACTTGAATAAGGAGCATACATGAATTGTTTGACCATGTAAGCTGCATTCCTATTGAAAATGGAGGGAAATTAAGTTGCATTCCAATTCTGGTTAATCCAGTTGTGCAAAACATAGTCTATCACTTGAACCCAACCCAACATGAACTGTTTGGTAAATCCGGCTGCATTACTTGAACAGGGAGCATACATGAACTGTTTGACCACCTAAAGGTCACAAGTGAAAGTCAAACCCAACCCAACTCCAAAAAGTCAAATCCAGTTCAACCTATAAGCTGCATTCCAATTCTGGTTACATGCGTTGATCTCTTGTTGTTGTTGTTGTGTTAGTACCTTGATATTGTTGTTTAATTTTCTGGGTACATGTAGTTTGTTACTAGATTAGGAAAAACATTTGAAAATGGAGGGAAATTAAAAAATCAACCTGTAGGAATTGAAATTGTAAGTAAAGTTTTTGGGGTATTCTAGTCTTTTCATAGAAATACTAACGGTCTATTAGTGTCAAGGTTTTAATTGTGAACAACTGAATACGTCAGGGACTGGAGCGTTGATTTTTTTTTTTTTTTGAAATAAGTACTGAACCTGAAAATGGTATAAACCTCAAAAACTTACTTTTTTTTACAAAAAAAAAAAAAAGAACTAGTTTCCTTCTAGATAAATAAAAACCAAATTCAAAACAAGTGTGCAAACTGCAGTCTGCAAAGTAAAAAAAGCTTCAAATGCCTCCAACGTTCGGTAAAACTCATAAAAGCACCCCTTTTAGCCCGCCACTCAAGAGACGCCACGTGTCCCATCCATCACAAACAGTGGGCATCATGAGTACCCTTGTATCACGCCGCTTCCCCTCCTCCATATAATTTTCCATCAACACATTCTCCACCACTTTCCGATCACTCTCCTCCTCCCCTCACACCAAATTCAATCTCATTTCCAAAGTTTCCGCCCAACAATTTCTTAATCAAAGGTTCATTTCCTAATTGTTATTCTTCATATATGTTTAGGGTTTCAGTTTTTTTATTATACATCCCATGAATCATATACTTGTTGGTTTGGTTTCTGATCTAGTAACACGATTAAGGTTGTCCTGAGGTTGTTATGTTATGTGTTTCTTTTCAATTTCATTAAGTTCATAGTCAATTTGGGGATTTGACTATAGTATAAACAATTGAGAATTGTTTTGTTGTTCAGATCTTAATTGAATTGTAGATGCCTATACCCGAGGAAACATCAGCAACCTACTGGTGCTATAGATGCAATCGGTTTGTAACCGTTCTTACTGGTATACGCGAGACGTCTTTAATTTGCCCTAATTGTAGTACGGGATTCGTAGAGGAGATTGATAGGACACAGCTAACTGGATCGATGGTTCCGGAATCGATTCATCGTCGTTTTCCTGCTGCGGCGATGTACATGGCCGCAAACGTGCAAAACTCTAGCCCGAGCCCGAGTCCGAGTCCGCCGGTGCTTAGGCGGGCTAGAAGGAATACGGGTGATCGATCGCCGTTTAACCCGGTTATTGTTCTTCGTGGACCGACTAGTAATGGTAGCACACCGGATGTGGCGTCTGTTGAGTCGGGTACTGGAGGGTTTGAGTTGTATTATGATGATGAAGCGGGGTCGGGTTTGAGGCCGTTGCCGGCGAGTATGTCGGAGTTTTTGTTGGGTTCGGGGTTTGATCGGTTTTTGGATCAGTTGTCGCAGATTGAAGCTAATGGGTTGGGGAGGATTGATACTAATCCGCCTGCATCGAAGGCGGCTATTGAGTCGATGCCGACGATTGAGTTTCAAGAAAAACATATACATACTGATCCTCATTGTGCTGTTTGTAAAGAAGCGTTTGAGTTAGGAACAGAAGCTAGAGAAATGCCATGTAAACATTTGTACCATTCGGAGTGCATTCTACCGTGGCTAGCTTTGCGTAATTCTTGCCCCGTGTGTCGCCATGAACTGCCATCGGATAACCAAGGTTCTGTACAAACCAATGAGAACAACAATAGTAATAATCAGGCAGGAAATGAAGAAGAAGCGGTTGGGTTAACGATATGGCGGCTGCCTGGCGGTGGGTTTGCGGTTGGGAGGTTTTCCGGTGGGAGGAGAGGAGGGGAACGAGAGTTTCCGGTCGTTTTTACAGAAATGGATGGCGGGTTTAATAGCAATGGTGCTCCTAGGAGAATTTCATGGGCTTCAAGAGGTAATAGTGGTGCTAGAGAAAGTAGTCGGTTTAGGCGAGTGTTGCATAGTTTGTTTTCTTGCTTTAATGGTGGTGGGAGGGCTATTGGTTCAAGTTCAACGTCGACTGCTGGCGGTTCGTGGCGGCACAGGGCTTTGAGATTTGATGCAAACCGTTGGGTTCTGAGACGGTTTGGTTGAACTGTATATCAATGATTAAAGGTGTTAACTTTGTGTAAGTATGAGAATCAAAGAAGAGCAGTTTAAAATTGTGATGAGAAGGTACATTTGAATCTCTAAATTATCAAACTTTTGTTACTTTTTTTTAAATACATTTTTTATTTCTTTAATAGTTAATGTGTTCTGTTTATAGAGGGTAAAGGCATGACTGTGTGTTATTTATGGTGAGATGGCAACAAGACTTATAAATAGTGAAGATATGGAACATGAAAATTGCAAGAAACTGGTATAGGAGACTGGTTCTGTGTTTATCTAACATGATATCATTGGCAAGAAGGTTACAACTTTTTATATCTTTGAATGACAGTTGCATAACATTTATTTTATATGTACTGCTGGTTTTCTGGCCTTTTGGTGTGTATATTGTCAAAGCTTTCTTCCATTTTAGTCAGGGTAATACCAGTCCTGGCCAATAATATCGGTCATGTATGTGTCCCGGTAATTACCTAATACCGTACCTGAACCCAAACCCGTGATTTTTTTTATTAATCCCATATCTGAATACCCTTACCGTCTCCGATGTTTTGGGCATTCCAGTCGGATTCCAGGTGTTGGCCTAGCAGTACCAAGGTGTTGGACAAGGTTTACAACAAAACTAACCCATTACCAATGTTAAATGACTAGTCAAATATGATTCTAAAATTGGACCGATGTTAAATGACTAGCCAAATATGATTTTGTTAATCTTGTACACCTTATGTGAAGTTACCTTTCTAATTTTAGATTAGATTGTAAATGTGTTTCTCTTTTATAATTCTAAAATAGAATATTGTCAATTTTTTTTATATAAATATGTTATTTGATATATGTTTGTCTGGATTAAAATATTAATAGTGAGACAGAGATACTAAAAATCAATTTTTTATTTTATTTTAAGTTTCAACACTTCTTAATAACCCCTGTAAAATCAAAGTACGAACATATCTATAAACCAAGGTTACTAGGTTAACCTGTGTAATTAAACAGGGTGATATATGAACTTATTCATTAAACCAGCCGCGTTTGGGTACATCATTTATTAATTAGGTCATGTTCTAGTTGACCTCTTTAACAAAAACGAGTTATATTAGCTGACTAAAAAACTGTGATTATTCTCATGCTCGTATCGTGTCAACCCGTGTGACCTAATTCTAATGGATTTTGTTCCGATCAAAGGATTTCATGAAAAACAAACAAGAGATAGTAGAGATTGTCCTCTTTTTTCCCAATCGTTGTTGTGCAACCAAAAGGAGGGAGAAGAACGTGGTCGACAACTTGACGCAAATAATTTCATGGTCAACTTTGGGTTGTTACGAATGAACTCGCGTTATTGGACTATATTAATTTAAGTCCACAACTTAGTTTTTTAGAAGGCATCTACAAAGTAAAAAGAAATTAACCGACGGCTACAATTATAAGTTTCAATTTTACCACTGGTTTTCTCAAATTTTTTTGGTAAAGGGGAACAGCATTCCGCTAACTTTTATAAATTTATCAAAAAGTTACAATGAAAAAGTTAAAGAGTTACCGTAGTTGGGACAGTAATCTCTCGCAACGGTTTGGGACCTAAACAAATGGTCGTGGAACCCGGCCCAAACAGTCCCAATACTTGTTAGAAAGATACTACACCTAGTTTTAGGTCCAATGCAAAGGCCACTTTTCAATTTCAAGTTTCCAACTTGACTAACATACTCATGGGTCATGTAACTCTCTCGGCCCAGTTTTGGATCATGAGGCATGAGGAGTATTAAGTCCAACAATTGGCCCAGAAGAAAACAAGATAATGCATTTCTATATATACACTCGGTCCATACTTCGTGTGTCCAATGAATTGTAGACAAACGCTTAACACATTATAAGCCCAGTAAGGATTGACTCGGCCCAACATATAAGAGAAGCAAAGGCCCAATTCCACATCCTAGTAATGCTAATAGTAGAGGTGCTGGGTATTTTTAATAACCGCTTCCGGTTACGGAACCAGTGTCGGTTTCTCATTTTAAGGGTTGGAACCGGTTATTGCTATAACCGGTTCGGTTCTGGTTATTTGACCAAAAAACCATACCCTATATGCCCGGTTCCGGTTCTTAGGCAACCGGGTATTATAAATACCCTATTTTCGGGTTTTCATACCCTATTTCCGAGTTTTTTAGTTCTATATTTTCGTATTTTTTAATACTCTATTGCGATTTTATTACCTTATTTTCTCGTATTTTGTGTTTATTAATATTAAATATGCATTGTATAATGTAAGAAAATTAAAATAAACGCACTAACATAAATTTAAAAGAAAGATATTATCATAATGTATCGGGTATAGCCGGGTATCATCGGTTCCAGTTCCAGTTCTTGTTCGGTTTCGGGCATTAATCGGGTATGATCGGTTCCAGTTCCAGGTATTGAGATCAAAATGCATACCCTATCTATCCCCTACGGGTAGGGTCGGTTCCAGTTTCGGGTATAGAATACCCGGGTATTAAAAAAACCGGTTCCGGTTTTTTTTTACCAGGTCCGGTTCCGGTTATGGTTTTGTTATGCACCTCTAGCTAATAGTGAGTTTCGGCTTACTGTTCCAGGACTCCAGGCTGATCGTTAGCCCAATGTTCCTTGTAGCTGATCAAAAAAAAAAAAAAAAAAAAAACTATATTGCCCGGCCCATACCACTCCCATCAAGCCATCCATATAACCTAATTATCAAAAACCCAAATCCATACCCCCGCATGATTAAAGATCCATTCACTGGGCCAGGTCCAATGTTCCTTAAAAAAATGTACCCAATTTTAAGAAGCATCTGGACTCTGGAGACCAATTCCGATGGTTTTGTTATAAAAAAAAAATACTCATGTTGATCAGTTATTAATATCTAACAGAAAACAAGTATAAAAAATACTCATGTTGATCAGTTTTTAATATCTAACAGAAAACAAGTATGTAAATCATGTATGCCTGATAATCATGAGATCACAAAGATAGAGGTAGACATATTCTTAATTGTTTGAGTTTTCGTTTAGGATGTACGGTTATGATGGCTTAGGTAATCTTGAATATCACGGTTTTAGAGGGACGGAATTGGTGATGATGTTACTATATGTGATTGTGTAACCTTTAACCTCTCTAGTAATGTATATATAGGTCAAGTATACCAAAAAATCCCACGTGAGTTCAAAAAACTCAAGAACCCCAATGAATATGTTCAATTTTGCCACGTGTTACAATTTTTTTTTTCATAAATCTGACATGTTACAACTTTTGTCAAGAGAGAGTTAATAGATTACATTTTTTTCACCCATTTACATATATGTAACATCACATGTTACACTTTTTTTTTCAACAACAGATTTTGCAGATTTTACGAAATGTAACATTTTCTTTACGAGTTTTCAGTGTATAGTGCATGTAAAAAACAGGTTACATGTTTTTGTAGAAAATAAAATAGTGTAACAAACAAACCAGTCACATGTCACAGTGTCAGATAGAAAAGTGAAAAAACAAAAAGTTGTTACAATTAGTCTTGTCAATCTGTAACATGTTTCTAAAAAATTACTTAATGTAACAACCAATCTCAACCATAAAATTTTAAGATAGATGATAAAGATTGAGTTTTTTTTAACTCATAAAGGTTTTTTTATCATTCTTTCCCTATATATATATACATCCCTAGGGATGGGTTAAAATGAGAACCATCACGAGTTGTGAAAACCGTGAGAACTAGGTCATCCAAAAGGATTTTCCAAATAAAATTTTTCTCAAAAATCATAAAAAAAAACACTTGTTTCAACAAGAAAAAAAATTAAAAATGCCGCATACCCACATTTACATGAGGCGTAAAAAATATGTATCTTCTTACAAAATTTACAACAGCGCGTAAAAAAACTTGTATCAGTCAAAACTAACAACTCGACTTTTTTTTTTTACTTTTTTTACAGATGTGTTTATAATACTTTTATCTACGTTTGTGCAAAAAAAAAATTGGCCCAACTCGCGCGGAAAGAAAAAGTTCTCACGGTTCTGACAACTCGTAGTGGTTCTCATTTGAAACGAGCATAAAAAACTCCTTTTATTGCGGTAACTCGAAAACTCCTAAAAACATAAAAAACACATCAACTTTTTTAAAAACCATTTTTGGATGTAAATCTAACATTTTTAAAATACAAAAAGAAAAAACTTTTTTTGAAAAATAAAATAAATAAATTTGTATTACACATGTGCAACACTAAAAAAAACCTAAATCGGCCCACCCCACCCCCAAAAACCTACAACACCCCCCTCCCCCCCCCCCCCCCCCAACCAAGAAAAAAAACATCTAAAAACTAAACCTGAAACCCCCCACCCCCAAAAACCTAAAAACTAAACTCGAAACCTATTCCCCCCACCCCCAATAACCTAAAAACTAAACTCGAAACCTATTCCCCCCACCCCCAAACTAAACCCCCCAAAAACCTAAAAACTAAACTCGAAACCTATTCCCCCCACCCCCAAACTAAACCCTAAGGCTAAATAGTATTGCATATGTGCAATACTATAATAGTAGCATTGAAAAAAGAACGACACGTTAAATCTTTTGTTTTTGTTGAAAAATATGGTCGAATATACTCGAATGAAAGATAAGAAAATTTGTTATCTTATGGTGCAATTTTTTTTATAAATAATAACACATGAAGAACATAGAAATGTTTGAAAATTTGTATATTTTTTTCAATTTTACCTCAGACTATCTTAGGTGGTCATGTGACAATAGGCGTGAGCCCATAGCATACGGCCTTACAACTCACTCTTTGATATTGCCCCAGATTTGTTGACATACATGAGGAAGGATAAAGTGGTAAATTTCAAATCAGCTTTACAGATTTTTTAAACATCTATTGACCACATGTATAAAAAAGTAATGTTCCAGCAAACCATTGAGATCGTATCCATACTATCTAAAAACTAGAAAACCAAAAGTAAACTTTGACTTATGAAAAGTACATGTATATGATTTAGGGGCTGTTTGTTTACATCTGAATGGGTTCATTCAGAGGTAAGCCTCTGAATCGGTCAGAGGCTAGGCTGTTTGGTTCACAAAAACTTCACCTGTTAATAGAACCATTCAGCTCTGAATGGTTCAGCTACTTTTCACATCTGAATACATCTGAATGAAACATTGGACTTGTATGCCCTTTCCCTAACATAACAATACGTCGCTCCCTTCACGAGTTCTCCACAGCTCCATCTCCTCTCCTCTCTACTCCTCCACAATCGCTGCCCTCCTCCTCCTCCACAGCCGCCGTCCACATCGTCGGACTCCACCACAGCCGCCTCATCTCTGCCGTGTCTGACCTGTAAGCGGCCTCCACCACAGCCGCCTCCTCTCTGTCGACGCCTCCACTACAGCCGCTTCCTCTCTACCTGTAAGTGTTTGACCTTATGTTCCATCTTTTACATTCAATTGATGCCCTAGGGTTTCATCGTATTATTGTTATAGGTTAACAAAAGTTTATGTGTTGTTTAGACATAAATGTTCCGATTTCGTTTATATGTTTCATGAAGCATGTGACTGATTTGTTCCAATTATGTGGTTCCATTTTTTACATTCAAATGATGCCCCTGGATATCGCTGTTTAATCGACCTTGTTTTAATTTGATTTGTTCCGATTACATTTATATGTTACAAAGTAGTTCAGAGGGGTAAAAATGTCATTTTACACAGTCACTCAGAGGTGCAACCAAACAACACTTTAGTGGTTCAGCACTTAATGATTCAGAGTCTCTTAACCATTCAGACCTCTTAATCATTCAGCACTTATTGATTCAGATGTTGCCAAACAGCCCCTTACTCTTTTAATATAACTATGAATTAGTAAACACAAATCTGTGTTGCAAACCCTAGTTTTGTCGTTTATGGAAATCGAAAATGTAACCCATAAAGTTTTGTTTTTACAAATTATATTTATTTATTTATTGAAGATGTTACAAAACTAGGGTTCCATCTTTTACCTGTAAGTGTTTGACCTTATGTTCCATCTTTTACATTCAATTGATGCCCTAGGGTTTCATCGTATTATTGTTATGGGTTAACAAAAGTTTATGTGTTGTTTAGACATAAATGTTCCGATTTCGTTTATATGTTTCATGAAGCATGTGGCTGATTTGTTCCGATTACGTGGTTCCATTTTTTTACATTCAATTGATGCCCCTGGATATCGTTGTTTAATCGACCTTGTTTTAATTTGATTTGTTCCGATTACATTTATATGTTACAAAGTAGTTCAGATGGGTAAAAATGTCATTTTACACAGTCACTCAGAGGTGCAACCAAACAACACTTTAGTGGTTCAGCACTTAATGGTTCAGAGTCTCTTAACCATTCAGACATCTTAATCATTCAGCACTTATTGATTCAGATGTTGCCAAACAGCCCCTTACTCTTTTAATATAACTAGTAAACACAAATCTGTGTTGCAAACCCTAGTTTTGTCGTTTATGGAAATCGAAAATGTAACCCATAAAGTTTTGTTTTTACAAATTATATTTATTTATTTATTGAAGATGTTACAAAAACAAATTCTAGCCAAGAAAAATCACGAAGTATTATATATAATAATTATAGCTAGGATATTAAAAATTGACATCTCACATCAGTAATTGGTTGTAAATCTAGATGTCTACTTTTATAGTTAGGCTACATTTACCCAATAGAAATTGTTTATGTACAAAAAAACTATTTCATATCAATAACTGGTTTTAAAATATAAGAAGTGTTTCTTTGTTTGTTAGAAAGTGATGCTAATTGAATATGTTAGGGGTGGGTATTTATAAATTGAGTCTCGTATTTCATTGTAAAAGTGTGTTTAAGACTCGATTGCATACCTTTCAGGTGCCTGATTTCTCATTGCCTGTCATGTAACGGATAAACTAGTTAGTTTATTAAAAATTAGGATTTGGATTCCTAATTACATTTCTTTATATGCTAGCTTTGATATAATTTTACTACCAGAGAAAATTAATAATATAAAAACTAAAAAAGTGTTTACTAGCAGTCGGGCATGTTTCAAGTAAATGCGTATGCATGCTTCGAGTAAAAGGACATGTGAGGATCTGAGTGTGTGTAACACCCCGAAAACGGGTCTGATAATCAAACTACGTTAATATTAATGAACGGGTAAAATACCGTTAGTGGTAAAATTAACCCGATAAATATTAGGATTTAAATAATTAAACCTAATATTAAATAAAAAGAGAATAAAATCTTTTGAGAAAACAAAGTTTATGAGAGGCCGACTTAGCATTATGACCAATCGATTCCTTAGGATAAGTATAAAAGTGAATGTTACTGAACGTTAGTGCCCAATGAATTGAAATGGGTATTTTTCCGCAAAAATGAAAACCGAGTGGTAAAAACTCGAAATAAACGGCTTGCCACAATGATCCACCACAATTATAATGTGGTGGAAGACAAGTTGATAACTAAAAGTGGAAAGAGGATATAAACTGAAAGAAAAGTTTGACGCTTAACAAGCTAGGTAGAAGCTTGTGAAGTAAGCGGGTCAAACGAATCAAGTGCGAAAAGAAAAGCGTGGCTTGGATGCGAGGTAAGTGAAACCTACACTTCTTTTGTAGAATACGTATATATTCTATAAGTTATATATACGATAAAGATAATATTCGAATTATGGTTTCCGACGCGAAATGATACGGGTCGGAAAAAATATAAATGATAAAAACCATGGTTTATGGTAAAAGGGGCGAAACGGTAATTTAGTCATGTGATTATTAATAATTTATGAGTTTCGTTAAGATTACCTTAAAGTGTAATTAACAATGAGAAAAAGGGTAAAAATGGAAATTTAGTCAAGTGTCGACTAATGTAAATTGAACTTAAAAGGATCTTGTGGTAAAATCCGAAATGGGTCGGATGTGTGAATTGGAAATTATAAAAAAAACATGTTTTTAATCTATGTAAAGGTTTGGTCATATAGTCCAGACGGGTCAAATGGTGGTGATAACACCATTTGACAATATCGGCTAATGTTGGTTGTCAAGTCAAATGTTAACAGGAGCGAATAACAATTTTGATAGTTGCGACGCCATAGAATATTGGTTAATTAAAGCGAGGTATAAAACGGGTCTATGTGTTGACTCGAGCCAGGTACGCGTATATAAATAGATTTATAGTTAAAAGTGCAATGTTGGTCAAATGTCTTAGCAAAGGACCCTTGACGTAAAAGGAGGGACTAAGTTGACCAAAACGCCCTTGATGGGTAAATCGGGCAAAAGACCTTTAAAAGTTGTTTAGAAATAACCATTATGATCAATTGATTCCCTAGGATAAGTATAAAAATGGATGATACGGAACGTTAGTGCCCAATGAATTGAAATGGGTATTTTTTTCGCAAAAATGACAACCGAGTGGTAAAAACTCAGAATAAATGGTTTGCCACACTGATCCACCACAATTATAATGTGGTGGAAGACAAGTTGATAACTAAAAGTGGGGAGAGGATATAAACTAAGAAGAAGTGTGATTTAAGCTTAAAAATGTTAAAAACCCTTAACGGGTCAAAATGAGTAGATATGCAAAACGGATTAAGATTTGCATAAGAAACCTATATTTTAAACCTTGAATATTAGTAAACTGATATAACACGATATCCATGATATTTTAAAGGTAACCAACAAGTTTGTTTAATAAAATCACGAACGGGTCAAAAAGTGTTATAATTAAATTTCAAGCCGAGAGCTTGCAATCCAAAATTTTGTGAATTTAGATGTTGGATTTTTACTCCATGAGATGGAGAATCAAATTACGATCGTATAGGAAAAAGAATCGTGTAAAACGGATTAATAACGAAAGAGTTATGCACGTTTCGGTGAGATTCCAAAGTTCTGAAAAAATGCAGCATTTCAGCAGCAACATTCTGGTAAATACAGGGGGTCGCGCCATGCGACAGCAAGGGCCGGAGGCCGTCGCGCGACGTGACGGGCACCTATTGTGGCAAAAATCGTTTAATTAATTTGTTTTGTTTTGCGAACTCGTTTGAATATGTTTTAAGCTGCGTATGACTAATCCAACTTATGTTTTATGAGTTGTAGGTATAATTTTAGTACCGGAGGACGATCAAGCGTAACAAAGAACCGAACACGATCAAGAAACAAGCTTCCGCACATTGTTACTTCGTCATTTCAAACGACGAACTCATGCATATTATATTGTATTGTATTCTTTCTTTCTTGTAAAAGTTTTAATAAACCCGTATTGTCGCATGAATGTATAATCGTAAATGCTCATTTTAAGTCTATAATTAATTGAAAACCGTTAAATATTAGTAAGGGTGTTACAAGTTGGTATTCAGAGCTCATGGTTAAAGAATAAAGTGTGTTCGGTTCGAGGCTTGATCGCAAATCCGATAAGTACATGTATATTAATGGTTTAGCATGTAAAAGTGTTGTAAACAACACATAGGGTTGTCGTGTAACACACGTTACCCCAATGGAATTAATAAAGGATCAATATAGATAACGAAATTACGTGTGTTGACACGTATAGTAGTAAGCCTTGTATTATAGTACAGGCGTTTATTGATATTGATGTTACTAATCTTTGTAAACGTTTTAGTTGAAGGATACTCGCATCTGAAAATGGCGAGAGTGTAACAAGTGACAGATATGACAAGAGGAACAGTCCGAAGTATGAAAAGTAGAGTATGCTCACAAAGGACCTAAATCGCGTAACGATCGCGAACAAGATTAATGGCAAGGAAAGCCCGCTAGGGCAAGCATTACCAGGTGCACTTTTTTTTTTAATTTTAATCGCACAAGTAGTAATATGCAACAAACATGTAGAGAATGACGGTTGCATATATACGATAAAACTTGGAAAACCTGAATAGGATATCTATTTAGGATGATGTTTCCAAGAGAAAGTTAATAGAAACATGTGTTATTCACGATGATGAATAACAAAGAAATAATAGGATTAGTTCATATGGAAACTTGGACGAGAGTAATCATCCAAGTGGAAAACTCTCAATATAATGCTATTGAGAAAAGTAGCGATCACATTAACGAATGTGATTATATAATAGTTCGATAAAAAGGAAAACATTGTATATGTTCAAGAATGAAACAGGTAAAACTAAAAACTGTTAAATAGCCATTGAATAAAGTTTGCCAATTGAAATCCATAATATAGAAAGGATAGAGGCGTTACTTACATGGGGTGTAATGTGAAAATTATAAAAAGGTGATGTGTAACATGTGTTGATCGCTTGCTCTGGCTAAGTAAGTAGTGAACACATGATACCATGAACTTCTTATGATGGACACATTTACGTCCAATGTAGTAAGGACGGGTGAATGGGATGAACTAAGAAGGTAGCCAAATGAATAAAATAAGCAAAATGATTGATAATAAACGTAAACGCAAGTCGGATGACGGAAGCGTATTACGTTAGAATAACGAGCCCGAGAGAATGGACAAGGATCAAAGTAAATGAAAATATAGACCGACTAATAGGAATGCTAAGGCATAGGGATAAAAGTTTGACTGTCGCAAGTGATGAAATTCACACGGACAAGCCAAACAAATTAAATAAAGAATAAAGGACTTGATTGAATAAAATCGATGGGTTTCACTAAGACGACCAAATAAATTAAAACGAAGTCTTAATACAAACCGGGACGGTTGCTTTGATAATGACTTCGGTAAAATACCCGATAGATGGGTAGGATTTTGAAAGTATGCGTAAAGCAAGAGACGGGAACGCGAAATAGAAAGTCAAAGGACTCGGATTGTGAGTTATGACTAAAGAACGACAAAATTCCGCAAACAGAAAATTTGATAACTATAGGATGAACGGGTTGAATACAAATGAAGTTTGACATTCATAAGTGATGAAGTGTCACATGAACAAGTCAAACAAGATAAATAAAGAATAACGCTTAAAAAGGTAAGTAAGCGCAAACCAAATAAACGGGAGCGCAAAATATTAATGAACCTATGTGATGGGTCGTAAAGGAATATAGAAGGGAAAAACGCAAACTAGTGAAATAAGAATGTTAAAACATTAAGATGAAGAATCCAGGTAACGGGTCGTAAAGAATTATAAGTATGAACCGAGAAACGGTAATTGTAGAACAAACCGACGTGTAAATGACGTAAGGAGTCATAAAGTCGGAAAATTAGTCCCAAAGAAAACAAATGTAGCCCTCGACTACGGTCAAGGTCAAAAGAATTCAAGAATGAGAATGAATAATTGCTAAACTTAAAAAGGGTGCCTTGACACCGAGAGTATATTTTAAAACAACATGAGTAAAAGATGAATCTACGGGATCATCACAACTTTCGGGATTAAAAGGAGTGTTAAGGTCTACGGGGCCAGAATGACCCTTCGGTCACGAATAGGAAGAAACAAACTATGGGGTCTCACCTTAAAAGGTAAAGATCTAATAAAATAACCCACAAGGCCGGAAACAGCAATATGGTAAACCCGAGTGACGGAATATGAAGTGACGGTGACTAATCAGTCTAGCCGACAAAAACCATTCAAAGTCACGATAGTGTCATGAATTATGCAAAGCGCTTGTCAATATAAGACTAGCGCGGAGTAAACATGTCGACGGACTAACACAACTTACTGGTCAAATGACAACTAGGTTAATTAGGTGATAAGATAAGAAATAAAAGGTGAAAGCTACGGTCCGGAAGGACTTGCACTTAAATGACGTGCACGTAAAACCGAATGATAACTTTTGACCGAAAGAATGAATATCATAAAAACGAAACTAAGTTCGTTGAGTTTAAAATTAATGAACTACGTAAATAAGGTTTCAGGGACGAAACCTCTTTAAGGGGGATAGACTTGTAACACCCCGAAAACGGGTTTGATAGTCAAACCACGTTAATATTAATGAACGGGCAAAATACCGTTAGTGGTAAAATTAACCCGGTAAATATTAGGATTTAAATAATTAAACCTAATATTAAATAAAAAGAGAATAAATGCTTTTGAGAAAACAAAGTTTATGAGAGGCCGTCTTAGCGGGACCTAAATAAGACGGGTTATAACCTCCCCGAACTCACTAAGTTAACTAGGGATATTTAACTTAGTTAATAACTGGAAATTTTGTTAAAAATAAGAAGGTTGTGGCCTACTTAATAACTAACCGAACAAGAGGGGCTAAATTGGGATAGTTTGGAAGTTGTATAATAAAAATAAAATAAACAAAATCAAACACACAGTGTGTGCGTGCTATGTTGATCGACCAGAGGAAGCTCCTAGGAGCTCACAACCCTAATTCCAACAAAATCAACAAATTGAACCTCAATCCAAGCCCCAAATCAATGCATGAACACATATAAACGATCACCTAATCAAGGGGATCACAAGGTATGTAGAATTGTTGATTTTGATGAAGTTATGAAATTAGATGAACATCACAATATGCGATTTTTGTATGAATCGTAGAAGTTAGGACCGAAATAGTAATGTATACTTGCTTAGGAACAAAACCCTAAGTGAAAATTCTACATAGGTTGCTATGATTTGAATAATTTGATGATTTACCACACTTAGACAAGTGGGTTTTGATTATGTAGTGAAGATGATGATATACACATGTTTAAGATCATCATATTTGATAGTAGAAACAAGGTACTTGAAATAAATTACAAGATTGAGTGCTTGTTCATTCATGATTGAAATGGGTTTTTGAGGGTTGTGACGAAAATCCTTGTCATTGAAGTTGTTGCATAAAGTGTAAGAATTTAAAGGTAAATAATGATAGAATAAAGGTTTAAAATCATCATACTTGCTATATTCAAGAAGAGAGTTCTTGAACAAGTGCTAAGATTGAATTAGCACATGTATGCGAAATGGGTTTTTTAATGAAAGAATGAGTTTTATGTAGTTAGATGATTATATGATGTATGTAAATTAGTGGCCTAAAAATAACAACTACCGAATAGTCGAAGAAATGCCTAAGTGAGTTCGTTGAACTCAATTGTGCATCTCATATATTAAAAAAGGGACAGTTGACTTTTGAAAGTCAAATTGACCATTAATCAAAATCGAATGATAATTTTGATAGAAAATACGTAAGGTGGAATAGTCGTGATTGACAATGACTAAACTAACCATCTTACGAATTATGATGATAGTTTGACGCTTAACAAGCTAGGAGGAAGCTTGTGGAGGAAACGGGTCAAACGGATCAAGTACGAAAAGAAAAGCATGGCATGGATGCGAGGTAAGTGAAACCTACACTTCTTTTGTAAAATACGTATATATTCAATAAGTTATATATACGATAAAGATAATATTCGAATTATGGTTTCCGACGTGAAATGATACGGGTCGGAACAAATATAAATGATAAAAACCATGGTTTATGACAAAAGGGGCGAAACGGTAATTTAGTCATGTGATGATTAATAATCTATGAGTTTCGTTAAGATTACCTTAAAGTGTAATTAACAATGAGAAAAAAGGGTAAAAATGGAAATTTAGTCAAGTGTCGACTAATGTAAATTGAACTTAAAAGGATCTTGTGGTAAAATCCGAAATGGCTCGGATGTGTGAATTGGAAATTAAAAAAAAACATGTTTTTAATCTATAAAAATGTTTGGTCATATAGTCCAGACGATCCAAATGGTGGTCATAACACCATTTGACAATATCGGCTAATGTTGGTTGTCAAGTCATATGTTAACAGGAGCGAATATCAATTTGGATAGTTGCGACGCCATAAAATATCGGTTAATTAAAGCGAGGTATAAAACGGGTCTATGTGTTGACTCGAGCCAGGTACGCGTATATAAATAGATTTATAGTTAAAAGTGCAATGTTGGTCAAATGCCTTAGCAAAGGACCCTTGACGTAAAAGGAGGGACTAAGTTGACCAAAACGCCCTTGATGGGTAAATCGGGCAAAAGACCTTTAAAAGTTGTTTAGAAATAAGCATTATGATCAATTGATTCCTTAGGATAAGTATAAAGATGGATGATACAGAACGTTAGTGCCCAATGAATTGAAATGGGTATTTTTCCGCAAAAATGACAACCGAGTGGTAAAAACTCGAAATAAACGGTTTGCCACACTGATCCACCACAATTATAATGTGGTGGAAGACAAGTTGATAACTAAAAGTGGGGAGATGATATAAACTAAGAAGAAGTGTGATTTAAGCTTAAAAGTGTTAAAAACCCTTAACGGGTCAAAATGAGTAGTTATGCAAAACAGATTAAGATTTGCATAAGAAACCTGTATTTTAAACCTTGAATATTAGTAAACTGATATAATGAGATATCCATGATATTTTAAAGGTAACCAACAAGTTTGTTTGATAAAATCAGGAACGGGTCAAAAAGTGTTAAAGTTAAATTTCAAGCCGAGAGCTTGCAATCCAAAATTTTGTGAATTCAGATGTTGGCTTTTTACTCCATGAGATGGAGAATCAAATTACGATCGTATAGGAAAAAGAATCGTGTAAAACGGATTAATAACGAAAGAGTTATGCACGTTTCGGTGAGATTCCGAAGTTATAAAAAAATGCAGCATTTCAGCTGCAACATTCTGGTAAATACAGGGGGTCGCGCCACGCAACAGCAAGGGCCGGAGGCCGTCGCGCGACGTGATGGGAACCTATTGTGGCGAAAATTGTTTAATTAATTTGTTTTGTTTTGCGAACTCGTTTGAATACGTTTTAAGCTGCGTATGACTAATCCAACTTATGTTTTATGAGTTGTAGGTATAATTTTAGTACCGGAGGACGATCGAGCGTAACGAAGAACCGAACAAGATCAAGAAACAAGCTTCCGCACATTGTTACTTCGTCATTTCAAACGATGAACTCATGCATATTATATTGTATTGTATTGTTTTTTTTAACTTGTAAAAGTTTTAATAAACCCGTATTGTCGCATGAATGTGTAATCGTAAATTCTCATTTTAAGTCTATAATTAATTGAAAACCGTTACATATTAGTAAGGGTGTTACAGTGTGTATTTGTGTGTGTTATCAATGAAACAGTGAAATGAAGTTGATAATAATAATAATAATAATAAAATGGAATTAAATAAATGCAGCGGACATTAAACACAAATATAAATATGGAAAGTTGTCGTACTGTATTTCATTTATAATGAAAGGATTAGAAATTAGAATTACAAGTTTTGACTATCACTCCCCCTCAGCCTGATAACTACTTTCTATTCGTACAAAAGGAATGTTGTGAAGGTGATAAATAGATCTTAACATAGAAGATCTATTTATAGTACGTACAAACCTCTGACAACACCCTGATAGTAACATCTAACATTCCTAACAAAAAAGATTCTCAGATGTTAGAAACATCTGATCATCCCTAACATCCGTTCTAAGAGACATAGACACTGTTTACAGACTCTGTTATAGTTTTAATATCTGTTATGGTAAACCTTTGTTGATAAATACTAAACATATGTTCAGCCTAAACAGATGTTTAGTTTTCTCATCAACGCTTTATTCTTCAAAAGAGCTTTGAACTTCAACATAATTTATTTCTTCATTAATAGATTTTTCATCTCTTCAACATATCTTAGGGGGTGTTTGTTTTTTGTCAAAAGTATTTCAGAACCTCTTATGTCTGCCCCACGCAGACCAGGCGCAGACGTTTAAGTCTGCAGCGTGTTTATTTTTTGGAAGAGCTTTTATTAAAAAAAGGTCCTCCCCACCTCTTCCTTAAACAGAACTGGCCTCACATCTTCTAGTCTCTTCAAGCTCTCCTCTCCCCCTCTTTCAAAACACAAACTCCAAACCCTAGTTTTCTACAGCCGTTTCCTGCTCCACCCCCATTTCCAGTCAACCTCCACCTCCAGCCAAGCTCCATCTTCATCCGACCTCCACCTCCGCCGACCTCCACCTCCAGACGCACCTCCACCCCCGGCAACCCCCACCTCCAGCCGACCTCCACCTCCAGACGCACCTCCACCTCCAGCCGACCTCCACCTCCAACCGCACTCCACCTCTAGCCGACCTCCACCTCCGCCGACCTCCACCTCCAGCCGACCTTCACAGGTAAGATTGTGGTGTATAGCAGAGACATTCATATTCTGAGCTGCTCGATCTTCTTGATTTTCCTGGCCTACAGTGCTACTCGATCTTCTTGATTTTTATGTTAATTTTCAGAAAGTGGTGCTAGTTTTCAGATTGTGGTGTTATTTTTTAGATTTTTTTATGTTAGTTTTTCAGAATTTTGGTGTTAATTTTAAGAGTTGTGATGTTACTTTACTGAATTTGGTGTTAATTTTCAGAATTATGATGTTAATTTGCTGAATTTTGGTGTTAATTTTCAGAATTGTGGTCTTAATTTGATTGTTAGTCATGCCTGTTATGTTGTTTGATTATGATGTTCATTGTGATAAAATGGTAATTAGCATTTGTATGATGTTCAGCAGCTTGCATAAGTTAAAAAAACAAACAGTCTTCTACAGAGGTTTGGTCCACCTCTTCTGCTACAGATGTCTACAGATGTGGTCCGTAGACTGCAAACATTTTACCTCTGAAAAAACAAACAGCACCTTAGAGTCTTCAAACAGATATTCTGTTAGTGTTCAAGATTCACTATCTTTGGGAGGAGTTGATCTTCATGCCTTGTTTTATTTATTAATCAGATTAGCATATTTTGGTTTTTACAATCATCTGTTCTTTATGGGTTCAACAATCTCCCCCTAAAACAGATGATGCCAAAACTAATCTTATTTTGATCATTCATTATTCCTCATCATCTTTTCTGTTATCTGACCACTGAATTGTAATTCAAACTTCATAGAGTAAAGATCTTCTAGATCACTTTCAAGTTCAAGACCCAACAGGTCTTGTAGATCTTCATTTTTTAGTCCAAAAGATCTTTTCAACTTCTCCATTTGCTCTGAGCAAGGTTAATTCATGGCTAATCTTGTCTGATTTACATTTTAGAATTTTGGAGCAAGAAGGATTTGTTAGGGCAAAAGTTATTGGAGATGAGTTGGGCAAGGGTGATCCTCTTTTTTGTATGAGATAGGTTTGACTGGTTCAGGAATGGTGACAAGAGTTGTTGTAGTTGTAACATTTGTTTGCATATTTTTAAGGTCAACTGATGTTTCAATGGTTGTAACAGTGGTTTGTCTAGGTTGAATGGATTGAGGAGCAGTGGTTTGATGAGCAATGGTAGTAGTGGTTTGGGAAGTGATTTAACTTGCCTTGCAAGTTGTCTTCTAGTAGGTGCATCTGTTGAAGAAACCAAATTTTCTTGAGCTTTCTGCTTTTCAAGTTTCTCTTGCACTGTTATGGCATCTTTAGCCTGTTTGGTGTCTTTCCTCTTCTCTTTCTCTATGGCATCTTCCTTTGCCTTTTTATAGTAGACTGGTCAAGTTTCTGTTGTGCTTTCTAAACATTAGGAGGTAATTTTCTCATTCCTTCTTCATTCTCCCATTTTTTGGCATCATCAAGATACCTAGGGTGAGGAGTAGAACTTGTAGGCTTGAGAAGATAATCTTTAATGGCCTTTATGTTAGCTTGAGTATCTCTGTACCTAGCTTCAACCATATTTCTGATAAGTTCCATGTGAATGTTATGGGTGGTATCGGCAGACTGTTTTTGGAGACTAAGAAATGGCTGAATATATGTCCATAAGTCTTTGACAATATCTGCATCTGATGGTGGAAGCTTTGAGTTTTGCACCAAGATTTTTAGCATGTCTTTCATGATATCTTCTTACCTAAATTAATAAGATCATCTGAAATCCCACCAGAGGTGGTTGTACCTGGTTTTAGAACAGATGCCCCTTGTTCTTGGTTTTGGGGAGTTCCAACTATCACTGAGTGTACAATTGTAAACTCTACATTTATTGCCTTTAAGGAAGTCTTAAAGATGGAACCATTGTCCAACAGTGGGATTGTTGTCTCTACAATTGTAGTGGCTGCTTTACTTGAAAAACCAACAAGAGTCACTTGTGACTCAAGAGGTGTACCATCCTCTGCTTGTGGGTTAGCAATGAGCACTGATGTTGACCTAATCACTTATGGAAGAATGCTCTCAGTGATAGAGAGGAACTAGGTTTGTTCAAGTCTATGACATCAATTGCATAAAGCAATGGTTTCATGGTTGGGAATATATAGGTAGGTGGTGATGAAAGAGAGACAGCCCTGGGAGATGGACTTGATAATAAATGTTCAAGTGAATCATCAAACTCATTGTTTGGTTCCCCTATGCTTACAACACTCTCCTTTTTGTGAGGATAAGTGAGGAGTTTGGGCAGGTTGAGATGTTTGCATCTGTTGAGAGGAAGTATTAACAAATATTGTAAGCTTTATTTGTGTTACAGCATGTTCCTCTGGCATCTCATCCTCCATAGGTACCTTTAAGTTTCGTTTAGCTTTTGGGATGGGAATGGTCTTTGTGGAGATAGATGGTGTGGGTTCCACAGTGGTGGGTTGAACACCGTGGTCACTCGGAGTAGTGGGCTCAGTAACAAATGTTACCTCAGTTTCTAAAGCATTTTCTTCCACTGCATTTTCTTGACCTTTAGTGGTCATAATGCGAGTTAAAGTTTCATTTGAAAGACTTTTTATTTGAAGGGCTTCACCCAATTGAAAAACATTTTCTGCTAAAATCTTTTGAAGATAAAAACTAAGAAGCCGTGGATACATGAGAAAGGCTTTGCTAGAAACTTTCTTTATAGCTTTCACATTTCCAACCAGGCCCATAAACAAAGACTAAGATAGCTTATAGTTAGAATTTGATAAAATAGCATATCCCAAGTACTGAGGTTTTTAATGGAATTTCATTAAAAGAAGTGGTTTTTGCTGATAAACATATTAAAAGAGTATTGAAGAAAACTTTCATAGCTGGTGGGAAATTTGTTTTGAAAATTGTGGCTTCCACCATTTGTGCATCATACCCTTTTTCTATGAATTCATTGAGAAGGTCCACTTAGAAAGAAAAAAAAAAACTCTATATTAGGTCAAATGTGGTGGATAGCAATTAAGGGGTTATCTGGATGTCAACACCATTGATTTTGGAAATGATGGTGAAAGGATTTTATCCCGATTTAGAACATTAGAATTTTTCAAAAAAGCACGAAGAATATCAATGTAGACGGGTGCATCAGCTGTGAGTGTAGTATGGTATTTTGATGATTTGATAGTGTCGATGACGGACTGGAATTTTGGATTAGTGTCAAGTTTTACGAGATATGGACGGTAGTTAAATGGTGATTTGAGGTTAAGATCCATGATTGATTATGTAGAATGTATAAGAGAATTATTTGATTAGATGAAGTTGTGAATTTTGAAAGTGGTGAGTGAAAGTTTTGACGAGTGTGTAACACCCCGTCCCGGAACGGGCCGAAGTGTCACTATAACGGTGGTCAGATCAAAAACATAATTCCATTTATACTTAAATGTATTACAAGGCTTTACAACTTAATAAAGGATATCTAATCCATTACAATTATTTCTACTGTCTTGTCCAAACACTCGAGCACTCTTCCATATCCCCTGTCCCAGATTGTCCTGATAACCTGACGTAAAGAAGAAAACACAACAAAGAAAAACGTACGTCTGAGCAAAATTTCGAAAAGTTTTGCCCAGTGTGCGGATAACGGAAGATAAAAGCTTATTTTATTTAATATCCGGAGTTAACTTTTTGTGAAAACGTTACGATGCATAAACATAATCATAATCATATCTTACGGATATACCCATGAGCAAACTGAAAACGTGACAATACACAGGTAGCTACTCCTGCATACTTATCACACGAAATGGTGAGTTGGCATACCCTCTATCCATTTCCTTATAACTTAAAATCCTAGGATCGATCCATACGCCTCCTAGTAGCTTTGTACCACACTTGTACCTAGGGACGCTGTGAACTAATCTCTCCGTCACAGATGGAGCACATGCTGTTGATGCCGCAACAACATGCTCGTGGGACACTCCACGAGAAGCGATACTCAGGGTAACAGAGTACAAATGGTCTTATTCACATAACTTATAAAACTTATTTTCAGAACAGAACAGAACTTATTTTCATAACAAAACAGAACTTATAAACTTATATTCAGAACAGAACGGAACATATATTGATAATGAGTACAACTTAACAGAAAAACTATCGCATGACATGAAAACTAAAATCAAATGATTAAAACAGGAATCGAACGGACTTATCAAAGGAATCTATAATCAAAGACGTGAGGAGTTTTATAATCAAAGAGTGGAACCAGTCACCAAGGTATGGATATCACTCCTATCTTGACAATTTCATCCCCAAAATGTGGTTTATTAAACGAACAAGATAAAACCTTGACTCGTTAACAAGGAACCACGAGAGTATGAAATGAAAACCAATTTCTTAAACCTTTTCAAAATGTTTGAAACTTTCAACATGTATTTCCTAACTTAATCTTAATACGGAACTTGTATTTAATATCAAAAGAAAGGATTCTATCCGTACCTAACGGACATAAATCGAAAGAAATGAATTCTACCCGTACCCAACGGACATAAATCTAAAGAAAGGAATTCTATCCGTACCCAACGGACATAAATCTAAAGAAAGGAGTCTATCTGTACGAAACTTATAACTTAATCTTAATACGGATCTATTCGTATGAAACTTATAACTTATTTCAGAACTTAATCTTAATACGGAAATCTAAAATCAGGAATAATATACTTGGATCAAAACGACATAAACCGAACTAAAGGATTCTATCCAACGGACATAAATCGAAAGGATTCTATATGTACCTAACTGACATAAATCAAAAGAAAGGATTCTATGCGTAAGGAATGTATAACTTACTTAATCTTAATACGGAATTCAGAATTGACAGAAATCGAATGAAAGGAATCTATCCGTACGATATATCAGAATTGACAGAAATCGAAAGAAAGGAATCTACCCGTACGATATATCAGAATTGACAGAAATCGAAAGAAAGGAATCTACCAGTACGATATATCAGAATTGACAGAAATCGAAAGAAAGGAATCTATCCGTACGATATATCAGAATTGACAAAAATCGAAAGAAAGGAATCTACCCGTACGATATATCAGAATTGACAGAAATCGAAAGAAAGGAATCTATCCGTACGATATATCAGAATTGACAGAAATCTAAAGAAAGGAACCCGTACGATATATCAGAATTGACAGAAATCGAAAGAAAGGAATCTACCCGTACGGAATTTATAACTTATACTTAGATCTTAATACGGACTTTAAAATTAGGATTGACATAAATCGAAAGGAAGGAACCTATCCGTACTGAATTTATAACTTATACCTTAGATCTTAATACGGAATTTAAAATCAGGATTGACATAAATCGAAAGGAAGGAACCTATCCGTACTGAACTTATAACTTATAACTTAAATCTTAATACGGACTTTAAAATCAGAAATGTCCAAACGAAAGGAATCTATCCGTACCTAACGGACAAAAATTGAAAGGATTCTATACGTACGGAACTTATAACTTATTTCTTAACTAAATCTTAATACGGAATTTAAAATCAAGAATGATATGACGTAAATCGAAAGAAAGGAGTCTATCCGTACTGAACTTATAACTTATTTTGGAACTTAAAATCAGAACTGACATAAATCAAAAGAACAGAGTCTATCCGTACCTTAAATTTCCAAGTGATGCTACCTTGTTTTCAATTGTAGATTTATACGGGCAGAGTTTAGCCTACTGATTATCTTCTTAACCTAATTTGCTCACAAACTAGGTATTTAACTTAATACAGCATTTACGATAACTCACGAGATCAAATTCTCACAATGAATGACAAAATGCAATACTTTGCCTATCGAATTAACGATGATCCGTTGAATTAACAACGAACGACAAGGTATAATACTTTACCCATCGAATTAACGATGATCCGTTGAATTAACAACGAACGATAAAGTATAATACTTTACCTATCGAATTAACGACAATCCGTCAAATTAATGACGAACGATAAAGTATAACCCTAATGTGGGCGGCACTTAAACATTCATTAGATATTTGAATCAATCGGACAATGAATCGTAGCAGCGATTGAGTTAATACCCTGTTCTGCAGCACCCCGCTATGCTTAATTTGTGATTAGTGTGTGTTTGGAGAGTAATCGGACAATATCTCAGCCTAATTTTGGAGTTTGATCGAAGTTTTTGTGCCCAGAATCGAGTGCCAAGGCCTGCTATTTATACACGAAATTGGACTAGCTTACGGACCGTAAGCTTAAGAAGGTTGAGGTCCGTATGGCTGCTTACGGACCGTAAGCATCATAAGGTTACAGTCCGTAAAGGACACCAATGCACTATATGGTTGCCACGCGTGGGACTAGTGCTGGTGAGTCGACAATTTCTGAAAATTTAGCTTCCTCCGCAAGTTATTAGGATAATTATCAAGTGGGTAATACCCCCCCTGAGTTTTAGGGGCCCTAATCCTGATTCTGAAAATTCTGAAAATTCTTAGGGTTTGTGCAGAATAACTTGGGTGTCTTAATTAGGGTTTCCTATTGAGCTATAACTTATAAGAAATAATAGTTTTTAATGAGGGTTGTTATGTTTTTGTTTTAAAACTTTCGGGTGTTACAGAGTGAGAGTTTTATAGGATGAAAAAGTGATGCGGACGTGACCAAAAGTCTGTTTTTGAGAACTGACGTAGCATTATCTGTTGATGTGTTTCAAAAATTTATTTACCGAACGTTGTTCCATATAGTAAACCTTTGTTGGATGGCAACAGAGGTTAAAGAAGCAAGACAATTGTTGACTAGTTACTATATTATGAAATCAGAGGATAGAGCAACAGATGTTACTCGTGCAATGTAGTAGACTTTGGTCAAACATACTTTAAGATCACGTAAACAGTGGTTTTGATCATTTGAACAGAGTTTTGAATATTATGTACAAATTGTAATTTTGATATTTTCTAAACAACATATTAATGTGTTTTTCAAATCAAAAATTAACTTTTAGTCCATGTTTAATATTCCTATTCTAGGGATCAAGCTTTCAAAGGTAGATGTGTATAATGCTTTTGTAAGAACATCAGCTAGTTGATAATCAGTGAGAACATGTTAGATGGAAATCAAACATTTTTTTGTAATAATCTCTTACAAAGTGATGACGGATGTCAATATGATTTTTTTAATATGACACATGATTCTTGATGATGTTTCAGCTACTTGACTGTCCAGTGACAATGGTGTCTTTATAGCAGTCACTCCAAAATCAAGTAATTGGTTTTGAAGCCACAAAAGTTGAGCGGTGCAGCTTGCAGCAACAATGTACTCTGCTTCTCCTGTTGAGTTTGAAACTGCTGTTTGTTTTTTATTTGCCATGAAACCAAGGCATTGCCAAGGAACTGACACCCTCTTAATGTGGACTTTCTTGTGGTATGACATCCAGTAAAACCATTATCTGAATAACCTGAAAGCTCAATGTTTCCATTAGCAGGATACCAGATACCAAGTGTGGGTGCACCTTTAAGCTATCTTAAAATACTTTTCACAGCTATCAAATGAGACTTTCTAGGTAATACTTCGTATCCAACACAGACACAAATAGCAAACATAAAATCAGGTCTTAATGCAGTTAGATACATCAAGGACCCAATCATACATCTGTAAAGAGTCTGATCTAATGATCTACATGATCAAAATGATGACATACACAAAGAAGAATATTATTAACAAGATTCGAATCAATGTTTTTAAAAACTAATAATCTACATGATCAAAACGATGACATACACAAAGAAATTAATGGATTAACAACCACCTTCAATCTTGAAATATTGTTAATCTTGTTCAAGAAGTAGAATAAGAAGTTTGGTGTGAGAGAGAGAGAGAGAGAGAGAGAGAGAGAGAGAGAAGAGAGATGTTGTCACACCCCTTTCTATGGCGGAAGCACGAGGTGTGATCATGAAAGGTTCTCATTGCATACGAAGAGTAAACATGCTACATGCTCGTAAAATAACATCAAATACCATAATTTGAAAACATAGGTTTAGCGTTTACATCGCTAGACAGCTTAAAACATTGTCTTAAAAGTTTACAACTTTATTTAAAGTTAAACACAAGCGACATCCACGAGCATAAGCAAGACCACGCGCACATCCTTCCTAGTTACCTGAAATACATGTGAGTTTTTGGAAAAACGTCAACATAAAGTTGGTGTGAATTCATGCAGTTTTAGTTTTTCATGTTTGTATACTTTGTATGAAAACACAGTTTGTGAGTAAATCAAGTTTTCATATATAAATCCAGTTTCATGTGTACCCCACGTACCCATGTATAATTCAATCTTTTCTTGAGTACCCCACGTACTTCAAGTTATACATCAATCCTCTTGAGTACCCCACGTACTTCAAGTTATATATCAATTTTAGTATGGTATGAATTTTATGTAAATACAGTATTTCTGTAATTATCAGATTGTTAATGGGTTGCAAAGCCATTAACATGTGGCACGACATAGGAAGTCACCAAACCTAAGGCATTTAATTGGTATATTCTGAGACACAAAAGCACTACTCGATTCTCGCCCCGACCGAGTGTGAGGCTGCCAGGCACCCGTTAGATCTAACCTTTTGTTCTGCGGTCTAAGTATGTACACGATTAATGGTGCTTCTGTACCCTATTCGTGACACTATTTCTCATAACGCATCCTACTTGGTTCTCGTTCTCACCAAGCGCGTTTCTTGTTATCATTTCTCATAGCGCCTCATACTTGGTTCTCGTTCTCACCAAGTGCACTTCTCATATTCTTATATTTCATCACACTTGGTTCTCGTTCTCACCAAGTGTACTTCTTGTATTCTTATATTTCGTCACACTTGGTTCTCGTTCTCACCAAGTGTACTTCTTGTATTTATATTTCGTCACACTTGGTTCTCGTTCTCACCAAGTGTACTTCTTGTATTTATATCATACCAATTATAAATTTTGTACATTTGTACATGTATTTCACCCCCGAAGTTATAAAAACTGAAAACAGTTAAAGAGAAAAGGGGGAGCATGAACTCACAACTTTGCATTCCTAGCGTCGTAAACTCCACCGGATTTGCTTAATTAACGTCGTAACCTATACGCGTTTTCTTAACGTTAGTCACTAGACTTGCGTCGCACAAGCACAGTCACTCTCTTTTGTATATATTCTTGTGTTAAAAATATTCTATATTTTTAACTACGTATCTTACTTATATTATTTTCTCCAAAAATAAATATAAGTCTTCTGTGTTTTGCACTTTGCACCCGAATTATGTATCTTGTGTGTTGTATGTGTATTTTTATGTTTATACTCCTCATGAGTATTTAGTGTATTTTTAAGTCTTAATACACTAGCACGTATAACACATACTATATACACTTAGCACAAAAGTTGGTGATCAAATAATATATATTTTTCTTTCAAAAATATATACTTAATATCCATTTTTATTCTTGAAAAATCACCATTTCTCATCACCAAAAATTAGGGAAACCTTGGTAATACTTTTAAATACATTTTTAGGGAATAAGTTTCTCAAAAACTTATATTTTTCTAAGTGTCAAAATTTATAAAAATTTTGACAGAGTTTCCCCTAAAAATGGACGTTTCCCATGTTTTCAAAACATGTGTTTATTTTCTTTTAAATCGTCATCGATCATCAACAACAATTATCAACAATAATCACCAACAATAGTCACTAATTTCTCCATTTCATGAACTTGAATATTTACAAAAATGTGTAGTAACTCACTAGCACATTTAGTAAATCTTTCCATCTTTAAAAATAATTTTAGTTTCTTAAAAACTTTATTTTTAAAGAATATGAAGTTTCACAACTTCTAGTCACGATTCGCAAAAATACTTCTTTGTTAAATTTTCTTGTGACACAAGTGTCTACACACTTGTTTATTTACTAAAAATGCTTTAAGTTCGGATAAGATCCGGGTTTTAAACAAGACTAATATTTTTGCTTGGTCTTCCGAAAAACCACTTGTAGATCTTTAGATCAGTTTTGAACAATATTTTGCAAGTAAAAATACTTTTACACAAGTTCATGTTTCTTGTGTGGTAGAGTTTCACCTTTTAACCCTTATATCTTCTAACATAACCTTATGTCATGATCCAAGAACATGACTACATCGGGTTAAATGGTGGTCCGAGCTACCACAATCATAGATCGGGTCTCAATAATCATACATTTCGAATACTACATCATTTACACAACTTATGTGCTATTAACCACCATTTTTAGTGTTTTAAGTAGACTTTAAAGCATCATCTTGCATGTTAACGAGTTTTATCCGATAAAAATCCTTTTAACCACTTTAGATTAGTTCAAATATGAGTTTTAAGCATTATACCTCTAGCTCGAGGCTAGGGAAGAATCTATGCGCAAAAGAGGTGGATAAAAGCTAGATAAAGAAGTCCTTCGAACTCCGTTTGCTCCAAGCTTCCTAATACGAGACCCTTAACACTTGTAGATGTTTGAAATATGAAGATCAAGATCGAAAGTATGATGGATGGAATAGGGGTGTTGGGCCGTAAGCTTTGGGGGGAAGAAGAAGGTTGAAGTGTGTTGGTGAAGTGATCTCTCATGATATCTATTTAGTACTACCCAAGATCTTATAATATCCTAGAGGATCCAAGGAAGATTATGTGTATCAAAATGGATCTAGAGAAGATTTAAGTAGGATATTGAAGGATCTTGAAAGATTATGGTGGGGTCCATGGTGACCGATTTTGTGAAGATATGGGGAGGGGGTCTAAGTGTAAACTTTAATCAATAAGTTATCTTATAGTACATGCAAATCTCTAGTGAATCTTCATCATATCTTCATGAATCCAATGTAGATCGAGTGTAATCTTGGGAGATCTTTGGAAGATTATATGAGATCAAGAGTGGGGCCATCATGTGACCGTCCACCTTGTATGGGGGGGGGGTAAATTGTAATATTCACTCCCTAGTTCATAAATAAGTTGGTTTCAAGTAATAAGTTTAGGGATTTAATGCGTTATTACGTTATAAGGGGTGTTATGGTGTTCGGGGACCATAACTAGTTCAGAAACATTTAAACAATGCTTCAAGTAATATTTTGATGTTCCGGGTAATGTCCGGTTGTTCGGTTACATACCGATTCGTTAAAGTGCTAAATTGCACCTTTTAGTGTTTAATAAGTATCTTTTTATAACACTATCGATTCCCAACACTTAGGGAAATATTCTGGATAATAAAACGACATTTCTGCATAATAATCATATGCTTAAATGCTGAATTGAGCTGAATTATACCAAATTATGCACTTAAAGTGTGTTTCGGGTGCTTTTTAGTGCTTATTTTTGCTTTCGCAATGTCTATAAATTAAACCCTTACATATACTCTAGGGTTTTAATGTATTTTGTTGTCGGACCTACACCTAGGCCTCAGTTCTAATGTCTGACTGCTTTCTGCAGTTCAGTCGACACAGTGTGTCTTACCGGTGAGTTTACTATTATTCTGACGCAACGCTCTTGTTTACGCATAAAGCAATATTTTGTAGTATACAACATGCATGAATTCACTTGTTTAATCATGTGTTCAGACATTGCTGACAATTAAACTCATAATTGCAGTCATTAAGCAATAATTAATGTGTACGGAAATTACCGGTTTGGGCCAGTTGTCACAGTCTCCCCCCGTTAAAAGAATTTCGTCCCGAAATTCAGACCGAACTCACCCTCGCTGGAGTCTTCTTGAATAGGTGGGGATACTTTTTCTTGAACTGGTCCTCACGTTCCCATGTGTACTCGGGTCCGTGCTTATAGCTCCAACGTACTTTGACAAGCTTCACACTGCTCCTCCTGGTCTTGTTGACTTTCCAGTCAGTAACCTCAACGGGTTGCTCTGTAAATCGGAGGGCTTCATCAATATGCACTTCATCCATCGGGATGATCACGTTTTCTTGTGTTGGACTCTTCTTCAGGTTGGATACATGAAACGTATCATGTACTCCATTAAGTTCTTCCGGTAACTCCAACTTGTATGCCACGGTACCAATTCTCTTCAAAATTCTGAATGGTCCGATGTATCGTGGATTCAGCTTTCCATGCTTTCCAAACCTGACTACGCCCTTCCATGGTGAGACTTTTAACAACACTTTGTCTCCCACCTTGAAATCTACCGATTTTCTATTCGGATCAGCGTAGCTCTTTTGTCGCTCTCGAGCCGCCTTAATGCGCTCTCGGATCTGTGCAATCTTGTCGGTTGTCTCTTGTACAAGTTCAGGACCAACCATACGTTTATCTCCAGCGTCTGCCCAACATAAGGGCGATCGGCATTTGCGGCCATACAGAGCTTCGAACGACGCGGCTTTTATGCTCGTATGATAACTGTTATTGTAGGAAAACTCAACTAAAGGTAGATGAGTATCCCAGCTGCCGCCTAGATCCATGACACATGCGCGAAGCATATCTTCTAACGTTTGTATAGTCCGATCGCTCTGGCCGTCTGTTTGCGGATGGAATGCCGTGCTCAGATCTAACTGGGATCCAAAGGCTTCCTGAAATGATTGCCAGATTCTTGAGACAAAGCGTCCATCTCTGTCTGAAATGATTGAGATTGGCACTCCATGACGTGCCACAATTTCTCTTAAGTATATGTCTGCAAGCTTTCCAGTGCTATCCTTCTCTCGGATTGGTAGGAAATGCGCAGACTTCGTCAATCGATCAACTATTACCCATATCATATCGTGCCCTCTCGGGGTCCTGGGTAATTTCGTTATGAAGTCCATCGAGATTTGTTCCCACTTCCACACGGGAATCTCTGGTTGTTGTAGTAGGCCGGACGGTTTCTGATATTCTGCCTTAACCTTAGCACAGGTTAGGCATTTTCCAACATAGACAGCAACGTCGCTCTTGAGTCTCGGCCACCAATAATATTCTTTCAAGTCTTGATACATCTTGTCCGACCCTGGGTGGATCGAGTACCTTGACTTGTGCGCTTCATCAAGGATGACTCCTCGTAGGCCACCATAGAGCGGAACCCAAATGCGCTTTTTAAAGTATAAGGATCCTTCTTCATTTGGCGCCATGTACTTCAATGCACCCCGGAGGTATTCGGCTTTACTGTTCTCTTCTTTAAGAGCTTCTTGTTGTGCATCCCGAATGCGTGCAGTGAGGTTCGTTCGAATCGTCATTTCCAATGCCCGAACCCTTAGGGTCTTAACCATTTCCTTTCGGCTCAACGCGTCTGCTACAACGTTTGCCTTTCCAGGATGGTACTTAATCTCACAGTCATAATCGTTCAGCAGCTCGACCCAACGTCGCTGGCGCATATTCAATTCCTTCTGATCAAATATGTGTTGTAAGCTTTTATGATCTGTGAAGATTGTACATCGAGTACCATATAAATAATGTCGCCAAATCTTTAAGGCGAATACCACTGCACCTAGCTCCAGGTCGTGCGTGGTATAATTTCTTTCATGTACCTTCAGTTGTCTTGAAGCGTAAGCGATGACTTTTTGGCGTTGCATGAGCACGCAACCCAAGCCTTGTCGTGAAGCGTCATAGTATACCACGAAGTCATCAGTGCCTTCGGGTAATGATAGTATCGGTGCATCGCATAGCTTATTTTTGAGTAACTGTAAGGCTTCTTCTTGTTTGTGACCCCAGTCGTACTTCTTGTTTTTCTGAGTAAGGGTCGTTAGTGGTTGAGCTATTTTTGAGAAATTCTCGATGAATCGCCGATAATAGCCCACTAAGCCCAAAAATTGTCGAACTTCAGTTGGGGTCTTGGGAGCTTCCCAATTCTTTATCGCTTCTATCTTGGACGGGTCTACATGAATGCCCTTCTCATTCACCACGTGACCAAGAAATTGTACTTCGCGAATCCAGAATTCGCACTTCGAGAACTTTGCATAAAGCTTCTCTTTCTTCAGTAATTCCAAGATGGTTCTGAGATGTTGCTCGTGCTCTTCTTTCGTTCGCGAGTAAATCAGGATATCATCGATAAATACAATCACGAATTTATCGAGATATGGTTTGCATACGCGGTTCATTAGATCCATAAAGACCGCTGGTGCATTCGTCAATCCAAATGGCATCACAAGAAATTCGTAGCGCCCATATCGCGTTCTGAATGCAGTCTTTGGCACGCTTTCTTCTTGGATTCTCAGCTGATGGTATCCAGATCGAAGGTCGATCTTGGAATAGTAGCTTGATCCTTGCAGTTGATCAAATAAGTCATCAATCCTTGGTAGCGGATACCGATTCTTGATTGTGAGCTTGTTCAGTTCCCTGTAATCGATACACATCCGCAGTGTTCCATCCTTCTTCTTCACGAATAATACTGGAGCTCCCCAGGGCGAGAAGCTTGGCCTTATGAATCCTTTATCCAACAACTCCTGAAGTTGTGTAGATAATTCTTGCATTTCGGATGGTGCAAGTCGATAGGGAGCCTTGGCTACAGGAGCGGCTCTTGGAACCAAGTCTATACGGAATTCGACTTGTCGTTGCGGAGGTAGTCCTGGCAGATCTTCAGGGAACACATCAGGATATTCCTTCACCACAGGAATGTCTTCGAGTTTTGGCTCTTCAGCCTTCTTGTCTATAACGTGTGCTAGGAAAGCAACACATCCTTTCCTTAAGCACTTCTGTGCCTTCATACAACTGATGATTCGTAGAGGCGCGTTTCGTCTTTCTCCATGTACTATGAGAGTTTCATCATTCGCCAGAGGGATGCGAATGATTTTCTCATGACAAATGACTTCCGCTTTGTTCTTGGACAACCAGTCCATTCCGACCACTACATCGAAGCTACCTAATTGAATAGGTAAGAGGTCGATGCTAAATCTTCGTTCACCAAGTTCTAGCGTGCAGCCTCTAACAACTTCGCCCGGTTCAACAAGTTTACCATTGGCTAGTTCTATGGAATAAGGAATTTCTAATCTACTAGATTCTATTCCGAGTATGCGTTTAAATTCCACAGACATGAAGCTATAATCGGCGCCAGTGTCGAATAATATGGATGCAAAGTGATTGTTAATGAGAAACGTACCGGTGACCACGTTAGGGTCCTCGCGTGCGTCTCTTGCTCCAATCACAAATGCTCGAGCCTGAGCATTGTTTCTCTCCGGGCAGTTCTTCATGAAATGATCATTGCTTCCACACTTGAAGCATCCTTGGTTCTGCCCTTTCCCGTTACCATTTTTGTTACCAGCACCGTTTCCATTTCGGTTCTTTCCTTTTCCCCAACAGTCTTCTGTTTGATGACCCAATTTACCACATTTGTCGCACCTTGGAATGCGACAAGCTCCATCATGGTGATACTTACATTTTTGGCATCTAGGCATGGAACCTTGGTATGCTTTGGTTGCATGGGTTTTCGCCTCCTGAGACGGGTTAGCGTCACGCTTCTTGCTGAAACCCTTGTTGTTACGAGTTGCTTGGTTCAAACTTGTATGCTTTCTCTTTTTTTCTTCGCCGGACGACTCAGCATGTGTCTCGGTCTTCTCTGTTGGGTTTAGTGATAACTTCTTCATACGAACACAATCTTCAGTCAGGCTGACAGCCAGAGTTACAGCCTCGGTGATTGTTTGTGGTTTGGCCGACGTCACCATGCCACGAAACTCTGAGGCCAGTCCCCAAATGTAGCGTTCCACACGCTTAAATTCAGGAGTCACCATGTAGGGAAGCACTCTGGACAAATCGTGGAACCTTCGAGTGTACCCATTGATGTCAGCACCTTCCATAGTCAAGTGCCAGAACTCTGTTTCCAGTCTTTGGAGTTCAGCACGAGAGCAGTACTTCTCTCTCATTCTTTCCTTCAGTTCCTCCCAAGTTAGGCCATAAGCGGCGTCATCACCCAAAGTTTGGGCTTGCAGGTTCCACCAAGTCAGAGCTTCATCGACGAATAACCCAGTAGCGAAAGTGACTTGCTGATCCGCGGTACACTTGCTCATGCGGAAAGTAGCTTCAGTCTTCTCCGTCCAGCGCACAAATGCTACTGCACCTCCTGTGCCGTCATAGTTCATCGGCTTGCAGTCGAGGAACTGCTTGAAAGTGCAGCCTGGAATTGATTCAACCAATTCACATGTGAGCAATCGAAGAAATAATGAAACAAGGATCGTTCATAAATTTCCTCATGCTTAGCACAGTGTCTTAAGGTTACCTTGAGCTGCATTACCTCCAGACGAATCTCCATTCCCATTACGCCTAGCGTTGCTTGGTCCTCCACTGTCTTAAGTTCGGTTCGCCTCGTACTGGGCGATAGCAGCGGAGATCCTTTCCTCCAGCAGGGCGTTCAGCTCATCAGCAGTTCTGGGCAGTAGGGGAGGTGGAGGTTGATCGTCATTGCGAGCATTCACAGCTTTCCTGGGTGCCATGTTCTGACAGAACATAACACAGCAGGGTTAGGCATTTGTTTGATATCGTCCTACTAGGCAGTAGTAGTATATATATATATATTCACAGGTATATATACCACATAAGTGACGTCAAACATTTATTACTCTAGCAGAGTACTTAGTAGGCTTGTACTGAGGGAATCCATACGTGACAAGACTTGCTGTGGTTTCTGTGCACTGAATTCCATAATTATGTATGCATCCATAATTACGTAACTCCTTGCACAGTCTGCACAGTTCGTTTCATCCTCGTATTTCTTCCTTCAGATGGGCCGTTGCTTTCAGGTAAAGTCACATATACTTGTGACATTCTACTTCTAGTACATGCTAATTATCACACATAATTGCAAGTAGTTTCTAGTCAACGACAAGTGCTACTCAAGTGCACTCTAAGTCTCGTAGTGTCTTTTCTAGACTCATGTAAACAGTTTCAGGCAGTGGATGTCGCGGGACGTTTTATGCAATGAAAACTCTTTGAAAAATTGTTTTCGTGAAAGGATCCTAGAGATTGTAGACTAGACTCGAGAAGGAATCCTGGTTCACTACAATCGCAGCTCTGATACCAATCTGTCACACCCCTTTCTATGGCGGAAGCACGAGGTGTGATCATGAAAGGTTCTCATTGCATACGAAGAGTAAACATGCTACATGCTCGTAAAATAACATCAAATACCATAATTTGAAAACATAGGTTTAGCGTTTACATCGCTAGACAGCTTAAAACATTGTCTTAAAAGTTTACAACTTTATTTAAAGTTAAACACAAGCGACATCCACGAGCATAAGCAAGACCACGCACACATCCTTCCTAGTTACCTGAAATACATGTGAGTTTTTGGAAAAACGTCAACATAAAGTTGGTGTGAATTCATGCAGTTTTAGTTTTTCATGTTTGTATACTTTGTATGAAAACATAGTTTGTGAGTAAATCAAGTTTTCATATATAAATCCAGTTTCATGTGTACCCCACGTACCCATGTATAATTCAATCTTTTCTTGAGTACCCCACGTACTTCAAGTTATACATCAATCCTCTTGAGTACCCCACGTACTTCAAGTTATATATCAATTTTAGTATGGTATGAATTTTATGTAAATACAGTATTTCTGTAATTATCAGATTGTTAATGGGTTGCAAAGCCATTAACATGTGGCACGACATAGGAAGTCACCAAACCTAAGGCATTTAATTGGTATATTCTGAGACACAAAAGCACTACTCGATTCTCGCCCCGACCGAGTGTGAGGCTGCCAGGCACCCGTTAGATCTAACCTTTTGTTCTGCGGTCTAAGTATGTACACGATTAATGGTGCTTCTGTACCCTATTCGTGACACTATTTCTCATAACGCATCCTACTTGGTTCTCGTTCTCACCAAGCACGTTTCTTGTTATCATTTCTCATAGCGCCTCATACTTGGTTCTCGTTCTCACCAAGTGCGCTTCTCATATTCTTATATTTCATCACACTTGGTTCTCGTTCTCACCAAGTGTACTTCTTGTATTCTTATATTTCGTCACACTTGGTTCTCGTTCTCACCAAGTGTACTTCTTGTATTTATATTTCGTCACACTTGGTTCTCGTTCTCACCAAGTGTACTTCTTGTATTTATATCATACCAATTATAAATTTTGTACATTTGTACATGTATTTCACCCCCGAAGTTATAAAAACTGAAAACAGTTAAAGAGAAAAGGGGGAGCATGAACTCACAACTTTGCGTTCCTAGCGTCGTAAACTCCACCGGATTTGCTTAATTAACGTCGTAACCTATACGCGTTTTCTTAACGTTAGTCACTAGACTTGCGTCGCACAAGCACAGTTACTCTCTTTTGTATATATTCTTGTGTTAAAAATATTCTATATTTTTAACTACGTATCTTACTTATATTATTTTCTCCAAAAATAAATATAAGTCTTCTGTGTTTTGCACTTTGCACCCGAATTATGTATCTTGTGTGTTGTATGTGTATTTTTATGTTTATACTCCTCATGAGTATTTAGTGTATTTTTAAGTCTTAATACACTAGCACGTAGAACACATACTATATACACTTAGCACAAAAGTTGGTGATCAAATAATATATATTTTTCTTTCAAAAATATATACTTAATATCCATTTTTATTCTTGAAAAATCACCATTTCTCATCACCAAAAATTAGGGAAACCTTGGTAATACTTTTAAATACATTTTTAGGGAATAAGTTTCTCAAAAACTTATATTTTTCTAAGTGTCAAAATTTATAAAAATTTTGACAGAGTTTCCCCTAAAAATGGACGTTTCCCATGTTTTCAAAACATGTGTTTATTTTCTTTTAAATCGTCATCGATCATCAACAACAATTATCAACAATAATCATCAACAATAGTCACTAATTTCTCCATTTCATGAACTTGAATATTTACAAAAATGTGTAGTAACTCACTAGCACATTTAGTAAATCTTTCCATCTTTAAAAATAATTTTAGTTTCTTAAAAACTTTATTTTTAAAGAATATGAAGTTTCACAACTTCTAGTCAAGATTCGCAAAAATACTTCTTTGTTAAATTTTCTTGTGACACAAGTGTCTACACACTTGTTTATTTACTAAAAATGCTTTTAGTTCGGATAAGATCCGGGTTTTAAACAAGACTAATATTTTTGCTTGGTTCTTTCGAAAAACCACTTGTAGATCTTTAGATCTACTAGTTTTGAACAATATTTTGCAAGTAAAAATACTTTTACACAAGTTCATGTTTCATGTGTGGTAGAGTTTCACCTTTTAACCCTTATATCTTCTAACATAACCTTATGTCATGATCCAAGAACATGACTACATCGGGTTAAATGGTGGTCCGAGCTACCACAATCATAGATCGGGTCTCAATAATCATACATTTCGAATACTACATCATTTACACAACTTATGTGCTATTAACCACCATTTTTAGTGTTTTAAGTAGACTTTAAAGCATCATCTTGCATGTTAACGAGTTTTATCCGATAAAAATCCTTTTAACCACTTTAGATTAGTTCAAATATGAGTTTTAAGCATTATACCTCTAGCTCAAGGCTAGGGAAGAATCTATGCGCAAAAGAGGTGGATAAAAGCTAGATAAAGAGGTCCTTCGAACTCCGTTTGCTCCAAGCTTCCTAATACGAGACCCTTAACACTTGTAGATGTTTGAAATATGAAGATCAAGATCGAAAGTATGATGGATGGAATAGGGGTGTTGGGCCGTAAGCTTTGGGGGGAAGAAGAAGGTTGAAGTGTGTTGGTGAAGTGATCTCTCATGATATCTATTTAGTACTACCCAAGATCTTATAATATCCTAGAGGATCCAAGGAAGATTATGTGTATCAAAATGGATCTAGAGAAGATTTAAGTAGGATATTGAAGGATCTTGAAAGATTATGGTGGGGTCCATGGTGACCGATTTTGTGAAGATATGGGGAGGGGGTCTAAGTGTAAACTTTAATCAATAAGTTATCTTATAGTACATGCAAATCTCTAGTGAATCTTCATCATATCTTCATGAATCCAATGTAGATCGAGTGTAATCTTGGGAGATCTTTGGAAGATTATATGAGATCAAGAGTGGGGCCATCATGTGACCGTCCACCTTGTATGGGGGGGGGGGGTAAATTGTAATATTCACTCCCTAGTTCATAAATAAGTTGGTTTCAAGTAATAAGTTTAGGGATTTAATGCGTTATTACGTTATAAGGGGTGTTATGGTGTTCGGGGACCATAACTAGTTCAGAAACATTTAAACAATGCTTCAAGTAATATTTTGATGTTCCGGGTAATGTCCGGTTGTTCGGTTACATTCTGATTCGTTAAAGTGCTAAATTGCACCTTTTAGTGTTTAATAAGTATCTTTTTATAACACTATCGATTCCAAACACTTAGGGAAATATTCTGGATAATAAAACGACATTTCTGCATAATAATCATATGCTTAAATGCTGAATTGAGCTGAATTATACCAAATTATGCACTTAAAGTGTGTTTCGGGTGCTTTTTAGTGCTTATTTTTGCTTTCGCAATGTCTATAAATTAAACCCTTACATATACTCTAGGGTTTTAATGTATTTTGTTGTCGGACCTACACCTAGGCCTCAGTTCTAATATCTGACTGCTTTCTGCAGTTCAGTCGACACAGTGTGTCTTACCGGTGAGTTTACTATTATTCTGACGCAACGCTCTTGTTTACGCATAAAGCAATATTTTGTAGTATACAACATGCATGAATTCACTTGTTTAATCATGTGTTCAGACATTGCTGACAATTAAACTCATAATTGCAGTCATTAAGCAATAATTAATGTGTACGGAAATTACCGGTTTGGGCCAGTTGTCACAGATGTTGTGTAGATATGGAATGAGATTATGATATTAGTAATTGATATGTTTTAATTTATAGTATATCTGATTAAGTGAATTCGGGTGAACCAAATCACAAATTCGACCCGAATACAATTCGGATCCCGCCTCCACATGTCCAAGAATTGCTTCCCTCCCAAAATAAGCTTGAGACTTCATCATAATACGCCACGTGTCCTAAATGCATCTTACTTATTATATTATACTAGCAGTAAGACTCGTGTGCAAACACGGGTGGCTTTTAGAAAACCATGCATAACACATATAAATGGTGAATATGGTTATATTTATAAATAGATAAGTCAGTCGGTAAATACTTTAAGTTTAGAGTATAAAAAATACGAAAATATACGATTTATTAATCTTTGTGAACGAAATAACATTTGCATTCAAGCATGTTCTTTCTCCAAAAATCACTGTTTTAACTCAACAGTCGTTTCAATCACCTTCAACCTCCACAAAACACTGTTTTAACCCAACAGTGGTTTTAAACCACTGTTTTAACCCAACAGCGGTTTCAACCACTATTTTCTCCCCAAAACTCTGTTTTAACCCAATAGGGATTTCAAACATCTGTATCTGTTCACAACAACAGAGCTTTCAAAAGATAAACAGACATTTGCCACTATTACAAGCTTTTAAACTCTCAATTCTAAATATTTATTTAATTAATTTAAATAACAAACATGGTTAATAATTTTAACACAACTAATTATATAAAATATGAAAGTGTCAAACAGAGCTAACTATATAAAATATGTCTAAATCCTACCTTTCATTGTAGATGTGAGTCATTCTAAAGCTATTTGCTTCCTCCCAGAATTAGTATAAAAAATACTATATAATAAAGAAAGTTCAAAAAACCAAACATCATTCAGTAAAATACAGCATAATAATTTCTAATCGATGGGCGAAACAGTAGTCTTGATAAATAAAGCTCCTTTCGGACCATTGTAGTTGTCAACATGTTGGAGGTATTTCAAAACTTCATTGCTCAGATCAACTTCAACCATATCCCCCCAAATGCTTGTTATCAGCCACTTGTTGTTTTCAATTATATTAGTCCTTCGCCGCCTATCTACATAATCAACTACACGGGGCGTATTGAAAGTAGACACCTTGATCCAGCCTTCTTCTTCATATTTGAGCAAATCAGCAGTTAGCTCAGCAGACTTTCCAACAACAATCAAATGCAGCTTCTTTGCAATGGTCAAAAAATGCCCTTGGCAAGGATTGACTCCGATACTCTCGGGAAAACAAAGCATTCTGAAAGTCTCAGAAAGAACATCGAAAGCAACTATGTTCCTCTCACCTGGTGGATACCAATAAATTGAAACCATGAAATATATGGTTTTACCGGAATAAATTCCGGGAGACCATGAATAACTGCTTGAACCATAATTATTTATGCTCAAGAAATTTATTGTTCTCCATGACTCACGACGTCGTGAGTAAACACGAGCAGTAACCACATTACGGTAACATCTGATGTGAAGCACTTTCAGATCATTAGATTCATCAAAATACATTCCACCTGTATCAGAGTTTCGATCATGACTATTATTAAAGTAGTCGTCAGACAAAAACTTATAGAGCCTGGTTGTTGGATTCCAAAGGATCAGCTCACAGCAAATCCGTTCATTGCAAACTAACAACAACCCATTAAATGACGATAGAATACGTAAGAAGGTAGGGTGGACATTGTCAGGAAAACTTATGGTTTTGCTTGTAACGACATCCAAATTACCAGCTACTATGTTGTCAACGACAATTGACGTGTCTTTAAAGGAGAGTAGTTTCTTTTGTAGTGAATTTCCAATTCGGCGAGAATGCATCATCTCAAATGCATGACTTGGCACTTCCCTATGAAAATTTTTGGAAAGATATTTCAAACGACCAATAGCTTCTGCAGGGAGCCTTGTGAAAATTTCATCAACGATCATTTGAAACCCAATGTTTTCCATTTTATGATCTATATGTTCTACAATAAAAAATACAACAAATAAAATATAATTGTATATGTAAATGTGTATAAATAAGAAATAAGGATGTTACAATATATAAATATACCAAAAAGTTAAAAAACAAACATCATATTTGTAACTACAAAACCGATCATAAATGAACAGAGTAACTACAATGACAGTTAAAACAAAGAATTTTCGGATTAGATAACATACATTGTTGTGGAAGTAGAATTTTAATCAATATTCTTGGTTAACTTTATAATTTGATTGTAAAATCTCAAGAGAACAAAAAAAGAGACATTTTAATAGATGTCAAGTGAGACTAACTTACTGTTAAAGAATATGATGCGACGATGCTTCGGTTTGTGTCTTGATTTTGCGGTGAACAAATGTGTGTTTGAAAGCCTAAGAGATTGTAATGATATTGATTAACAAAAAACTTTGAACATGATTGAGTAGATGGATGAAGGCGTTAATGATGAAAGCAATTTCCCAACGTAAGGCAAATAAATTTATTTTATATACCTAATGAAGGCGGTAATGATTAAATAGATGGTGAGACTAACTTACCGTTAAAGAATATGATGCGACGATGGTTAGGCTTTTAATGCAAAACATTTCAAAAATAAGTTTTCATGGGAAAACTATAAAATTAAATATCAAGAAACCCAAAGGACAAATTTTAAACCTTCAAAAAAAAAAAAAAACAGGTTATCATAATTACAATTAACCTCTTCATTTACCATAAGACGCATTTTAAAAACTATAAATGATTATTTACCATAAAACGCATATCAAAACTTCAACAATTGTCTTTTAAAATTTTCACATTTGTTGACTTACAAAACATTTGTTCAGACACAATTCAACATCCACATAATCTAAATCAAACTCATAGACAATGAGAAGAATGCTTTCATCATCATGCTTTTATAAAGATTGCAATTACATCTAATAGCCTAACAAACTCCCTACATCTACTATTAGCCTAAGCACTATTACATTGAAAACCTCTTTTGAGCAGCATCTACTGAATATCATATGTTGTTCTTTAACATCTGTTGACCCATAGCAGACCTTTGCTTCTTCAAACTTTCTTCAGAATTTGTCTTCATCAACAGATGATCACTTCAAACAGATGTTCTCTTTAGGAAAAATTTACCTTTGACAGACATTTAGAGTAGCAGATGTTGAGTATTTGTAATTGACAGGAGGAAATTCTTCAAAAAACTGTTGACATACCAAACATCTGTCAGGCACAATTCAACATCAACATAATCTAAATCAATGATATTATATAGTGAAATATCTTATAGCCCGAAGGTCAGATTTCAATTCACTATAGGTTAAACAATCTAGTAGGAAAAAACGTGTACATTTTAACATAAACATGTAAAATTATATTTAAAAACAACAGCTTTTAATGCAAAACATCTAATAGCCTAAGAAACTCCCTACATCTGCTATTAGCCTAAGCACTATTACATTGAAAACCTCTGTTGAGAAGGATTTATTGAATATCATCTGTTGTTCTTTAAGATCTGTTGACCCATAGTAGACCTTTGTTTCTTCAAACTTTTTTCAGACTATGTCTTCATCAGTAGAGGATCACTTCAAACAGATGTTCTCTTTGGGCAGAGTTTACCTCTAACAGACATTTAGAGGAGCAGATGTTGTGTATTTGTAGTTGAGAGGAAATTCTTCAAAAAACTGTAGACTTACCAAATAAAAAATAATAATAAAATTTCAAACCTCTGGCATAAAAAAAATAATAAAAAAAATCTTTTCATTTAAAGACCAACAATACTCTACATAGTAAACACATGCTTCTACAACTTCAGCAGACACGGATGTTGGGAACCTCTGTGTCACACCCCAACCGATGGCGGAATCATCGGGGCGCGGCACTGAGCGAAACAGATTGTTCAAAGAAATTCCATAACGACTAAATTACCAAATAGTTTAAATATTATGTCCCATACCATAACCCATAAGATAATCTATTTATTACAGACAGATATATTCTTCAAACAAATAAAACATGTTCCGACAACTCAGATTTTCAAATAAAAAAAATTGTCTTTGTTTCTAGACTCTTTCCTAGCCTCGATTTCATAGCAAGCCAAGCATTCTAACATCTTAAGCACTTGCCACATACGTTAAAGTAAAAGTCAATACACATAGTGTAAAGGTGAGCATACAAGTTTAATAGATATAATAGAGTTTGAAATTGTTTACGCATATCCAGCACGTACAACGTGTGAAATGAAGCACGTAAGTTATCGACATGATCCTATCAATACCAATGACTGCGGGTTGACTGCGCAAGGCAGTTCGTAATACATATTCACCACTGTGAATCATGTGATTAATTGTCCTTAACAACCCCTGAGTGAACAGGTGCTGAGTCCAAACTATAGTACTATCGTTGCTAAGGAAGGTAGACAGCAATCCATGTGAAAACATAACAAACAAGCAATCATTAAGTCACGTATAACATGCGGTGGCGGTTAGCGTTAAAGTATTGCGTAGTGTGTTCGATGTGATTTAGAATAAGTAACGTATGTAACACCCAAAAGTGCATAAAGCAAAAAGGGTTCGAGTATACTCACAGCGATGATGGATTGAAGGGAGCGCTAGAGCGAAATTAGCCTGAACAGAACGATAGCATAAACGATAAGCGGCACGTAAAACGATGCAAGGGTACCAAGGATCGGATGGCCATTCGATTGGATTGTCACCTTGTCTGGTGAGGATGTGTTTATGTATGATGGTTTGCCTTTTAAAGTTTTCGTTGTAGCATTTTGAAAATAGAGAAGTATCTCTACCTTTCAGGTCAGTCGATCGAACGGTCGTTCGATCGGGCAGCAATCCGATTGGCGAGACTTCTCTGTTTCAGAACAAGTTCACAGCAGGGCGGTCACTCGATCGGATGGCTATCCGATCGGGTGGCAATTCGTACGTACTGAACATGTTAAAAATTGTTAAATGTCCAAGTCCCAAACATCACACGATCGGACGGTCACTCATTCGGATGGCAATCCGATAGGGTGGTAATCCGTTTCAACGCTCAGAACCTTGGTATAGCTTGAAAAATAGTTGAAGTATGGAACTAAGTGCAACCCGACCGGATGGCCGGTCGATCGGGTGGCAATCTGATCGGGTGGCAATCCGATCGGACGGCAATCCGTCCTGACGATCCGTTCGTCTTGTCACTTGGTTTTTTTGATAGTCTGTAGTTTTGATTCGAGACAAGTTGATACGTGCTAAGAAACAGAACCTCGTTAAGTCCCAAGTGACCCGATCAGACAGGAATCACCCTAGTCCGGTCAGTCCGTGGTTCAAGCCGGGGTTCATGCTTAACCCGAAATCTGTAGTCTCTTGGATAGAGTTCAGATCTGGAACTAACACACCACTAAGAATGAGTAGGAGGTTAGAACAAGCTCCGATTCTATCAGGTTTGAGTACATTGAGTGTAAAATAGTTGAAAGAAAGTTGGAAAACCATCCTTCAATCCTTTTCACCGTGAATATGTTCAGATCTATGCAAGATCTTTGTTTATTCATTTGGAAATCGTCCAGATCTAAGTTGTTCTTGGTGGATTGAGGCCAAAACATGAAGTTCATAAGAACTCCAAGATGACATCATCCTAGAACACCTCAAATCTAGTGATTTCATGGTTAAATGTTAAGATTCAAAAGATAGAAAAGTGTAGGAGTGCGTATAGATCAAGAAAATACAAGATTTAGGTTGAAAACTTACAAGAATCGGAAGAAATTGAGAGAAATGAAGGCTGGAGCGAGCTGGGTTGAGTGAGAGTTGTCACATCAACTGATGTGACATATGAGGGGTATTTATAGGGTTTCCTAAAATGGAAAGGGAGGAAGAGGCTGGTCGACCGGGTGGCAGTCCGATCGGGTGGCAACCCGATCAGGTGGCAACTCGATCGGATGGCAACCCGATCAGATGGTAATCCGATCGGATGGCCACTCGGTCGGTTGGCCACTCGATCCACGAGTCCGGCGCGATGAGTTTTATCGTTTCGATCTGAGTATAGAGCTTTGTGATGCGATTCGAGTGAGCGATATGATAGATTTACCCATCAAATTACTTTTAATCCCAACTACTATATCTAACATACAATCACTATAATTAACTTGCGTTTAGCATTTAGATTGCGATGCGATTGGTTTGCGATTGAGATTAACACCTCAACATAAACATAACATGCACAGGTAACACATAAATAGCACACACACGTAAAACAATATCCAGAACACATAATTCGAGTTGAGAATGCGATAGCGATAAATCGATTAAACATGCGATTAATATGAGATTAAACCTCGATTATTAACAAGTACTCCACATAATACAACTAATGCAATAACATAAATAGACTATCTACAAGTCAAAGAAGTCAAAACAGGAGCTGAGCAAGGAGTGACAGATCGCAATTAGCAATCTTGTCTTCCTTTGACTTCAATCTTGACTTTGACTTTGACTTTCGAAACACGGGGTGTTACATCCTCCCCTTCTTAAGGGAATTTCGTCCCGAAATTAGGCCGAAGCCGTAACAAACAACTGCGGGTACTTCGCCTTCATGTCGCTTTCGAGTTCCCAGGTGAACTCGGCGCCTCGTTTGCCTTCCCAGCGAACTTTCACAATGGGAATGCGCGAGCGTCGGAGCTGCTTGGTTTGGCGGTCCATGATTTTGACAGGCTTTTCCACGAAGTGTAGTGTTTCGTTTATTTGAAGATCCTCGAGGGGTACATGTAAATCATACTCAGCCAGGCATTTTCTAAGTATATGAAGTTGTGATGTATAGGAACGAAGAAAGAAGAAGGCGCAAGTCACTCGAAGTCACAAGCATCTCAAGATCGCGGTAAGTTCATATGAACTTAATTCTTCTTTATAAGTAGATTTACGAATGATAGTTGGTAATAAAAATCTTTATGTAGAATTGTATGATTTTTCATGGTAAAATTGTGATATGTTGTATGTTGGGAAAATGGATAAGAAATACAATAGTAACGGATATATAATGACCACTTCAAGTGGGTCAAGAATGTTTGGAAAGTAAGATGTCGTAATGGATAAAAGTTGACTTGTTGATAACGGGTCAAAACAATGAAAGTATGACAAATCGTATGGTATGTATCGACCCATTTCGGACGGATCGAAAAGTTTACATGTTGGATGTATCCGAAAGAAAGGTAGAAAAACTTAGAGAAAACCTATGCTAGAATGCAAAGGATGAATTAGAATAAAGATATTGACAAATAGACGAATTTTGTTAACGGGTCAAATAATGATAGGTAATGAAAGGATTTGAATTGATATGTATTACGACTAACAAATGTTTTGTTATTATGGATGATAGGTAAATCCCATGCTTGATTGCAGCATACTCGAACCGAACACACAATGTCGACTTTTTATACGCTTCCGGTTCAAGTTGTCTATTATGTATGGGTCAAAAATTTCATTTTGTGATATGATGTAAATCTTGTGTCTAGTATGTTAGTAAGTAGTTTAGATTTCTAAACCTTTTGTGTAGTTTGTACGAAATGTTTGTGGTGAACTTTATATGGTCACAACTTTTGTTATTTTGAAAAGTGTCGTAAGACTTAAAAATGATGTTATTAAAAGCAGGGGAAAAGTTCTTAATATAAACGGGTCATGCCAAAATTTTGTAAAATTGTATGAATTTTATGTTATTAGTCAAATGTGAAAAGTTGGGCGTCTCAAGTTGGTATCAGAACCGAGGTTTGAGAGATTCAAGTCTTAGAGCAAAATGCTTGAACTCAAACCGAGAGCTCGTATGAAGGTGTGTTCGTTCCGCAGCGCTATGCAAGTAAGTGAATTATTAATTTGATTATGCTTATAGTTAGAAGTAGAAACTGATTTATAGGTTATGTGCTTTTAAACCGAATTTTATGGCAAACAAAAATGCTAAACAGGTCCGCAATTAAATTACGGACACGTAGGAAAAAGAATCGAGTAAAACGGACTAGTAGAACTAAAGATATGAAGTTTTAAAGATTTAAGGTTGGAAAATTTTGGAGCTGGGTATCTGCAGCAACCCAGAACGAACAATCTGTGAAAAAGTAGGCGTCGCGTCGCGCGACACCTAACCCGGATCTACGTTGCGTTACGCGACAACGGTCGCGGGTCGCGACAGATAGCTCTTAAGCTATCGCGGGCCGCGACGACCCCTAATGCTGGCAAAAAAAAATTATTTTGTTTGTTTTGGATATGGGACTTGTTTTAAACGGTTATTAAAGCCTCGTAATCAACGTTTAAAGGAAATTATGATAATAAGAAAGATGAGGGAAGGTATATATGTATATGAATGGATGAAAAGGTAAATCGTTACGATCAAAGGTCTTGATCTACGCGATACGGTATGATCGTCATGGACGATAATGTATAAAGTATGCATTGTAACTTGAATGAAACATGCTAAAGTGAGTTCAAATATGGTGAAGAGATGTATGAAAAGAAAATCTAATGAATGAGATAAATGTTTTGTGTAGATGGCGGATAATGTAAACGTGAATGACAATATAGCGGCTCAACATGAAGCAATAAACGAAAGAATTGCGGAAGAAGTAGGGAAGGTAATAGAGGCTAGCATTCCTCGGCTAGCTCAAGAAGTTGAAGGTCAAGTGTTGGAAGTAGTCAACAAATTAGTGATGTCCCAAGTTGAAGAGCTAAAGGAAATGATCAATGAATTGCAAACGAAGAAAAGCACTCGAAGGTGCACGTATAAGGAATTTATGGCATGTAACCCCTTGCCATATAAAGGGGAAATCAATCCGATAGCCCGTCAAAGATGGATTTCAAGCACCGAGGCCGTGTTTGTAAGAAGTAGATGTGAAGTGGAGGATCAAGTGATGCTTGCTACGGGCCTCCTACAACTCCAAGCAAAGGATTGGTGGGACGCATATTCGAAGGAATTGGGAGGATGTTCCAGTTAACCTCGGATGAAGCTAAGGCTAGCCCGGATGTGGTTTCAGATATATTCTTGGTTAATTCTATGCCTATGAATGTTTTATTTGATTTCGGGGCTAGTAGATCGTTCATTTCTAATGAATTGCTAGTTCATCCATCGTTTAAGCTTGAAAAGATGTTAGTACCCTTAGAAGTGGAAGTTGTTGATAGTAAAAGCTATTTGTTACATGATATTTGTAGAAACTGTAAGATCTTAATTGAAGATGAGGAATTTAGTATTGATCTTGTCCCGATGTACATGGGGGAATTTAAAGTTGTTGTAGGAATGGATTGGCTAGCCCAAAACCACGCTGAAATTCAATGCGAAAAGAAAGTCATTCATGTAGTAACCTCGGGAGGGAAACGGGTAAGTGTTCAAGGAGATAGGGTCATCAAGTCAAAACTGTGTTCTGTAATCAAAGCCATCAAATATGTGTAGAACGGAGGTAAGGCGTATCTATCTTATGTGATTGACACCAATCGAGGTGTTCCAAAGCTTGAAGATGTGGATGTAGTGAACGAATATCCGGATGTGTTTTCGGAAGATTTACCGGGGCTTCCGCCCGAGCGGGAAGTAGAATTCAAGATAGAGCTCAACCCGGGTGCTAAGCCGGTAGCCAAAGCTCCTTATCGGTTGGCCCCAACCGAAATAAAAGAATTGATGATGCAACTCCAAGACTTGCTCGATAAAGGTTTTATTAAACCAAGTGTTTCACCATGGGGAGCGCCCGTATTATTCGTGAAGAAGAAAGATGGTTCGATGCGAATGTGCATCGACTATCGAGAGTTGAACTAGTTAACGGTGAAGAATCGTTACCTGCTGCCCAGAATTGATGACCTATTTGATCAGCTTCAGGGAGCATGTTGGTTTTCGAAGATCGACCTGAGGTCGGGTTATCACCAACTGCGTGTACGAGAAGAGGATGTGCCAAAGACTGCGTTTCGAACGCGGTATGGACATTACGAGTTTTTAGTAATGTCCTTTCGGTTAACGAACGCACCAGCTGCGTTTATGGATTTAGTGAATCGGGTGTGCCGACCTATGCTTGATAAGTATGTAATCGTTTTCATTGATGATATACTGATATACTCCCGAAGTGAAGCAGAGCATGCTTCCCACTTACGTGATGTATTGGAAACGCTTCGCAAGGAAAAGTTATATGCAAAGTTCTCAAAGTGTGCCTTTTGGCTTAGAGAGGTACAATTTTTGGGTCATGTAATCGACGCGGATGGTGTCCATGTGGACCCGTCCAAAGTAGATGCGGTAATGAATTGGGTACCCCCGAAGAATCCAAGCGAAATAAAAAGTTTTCTAGGCTTGGCTGGGTATTACATAAGATTTATCCAGGATTTCTCCAAGATAGCCTCGCCCATGACGAAATTAACAAAGAAGAGTGAAAAGTTTATATGGGGCGAAGAACAAGAGAAGGCGTTTCAGAATTTGAAGGAAAAGCTCACAAATTCTCCGGTGTTGACATTACCGGATGGAACGGATGATTTGGTAGTGTATACTGATGCCTCCCACCAAGGTTTAGGTTGTGTGTTAATGCAAAGGGGTAAAGTCGTTGCTTATGCTTCAAGACAACTCAAGCAGCATGAAAACAATTACCCAACTCATGATCTAGAATTGGCGGCGGTCGTATTTGCCTTGAAGATATGGAGGCACTACCTATATTGTTGGATCGACGTGTGACCTAACGAGTCAATCAGAAGAGTTTATGATCTATTTCAAAGTCGGAATAAGAGAAATAGACGTGTAACAACTTTATTCTCCTTAATTATATTCTTTTTATTGATTTCAAAGCTTTTACAGATCGTTTGACAAACTGGCAGCACCTCGGCTCTGAATCGGAAACGTTACAAATGAACTAGCAACACACCTATATATAGTTGTGTTAATTTCGCTTGAAAGTGACACTGGTCATTTCAAGCGAAATTACAAAGTCTAATTTCGTGTGAAATGGTCAGTGCCATTTCAAGCGAAATTACACTTGTTAATTTCGTTCGAAATTAACCTTTCACATATAAACCCTAATTTCTAACCTGTTGTTTGCTAGTTAATCCTATCTAGACAAAAGACTCTATAAAGACGAAGTTAACAGACATTTGTGCACCAACAGACTCCCCCTTGGATGTTGACGAAGTCTTCGGCATCGAGTCTTTAGTCTTGATCTCTTTCCAATTTATCTAACACTGTAAGCATTCTTCAATTCTTTTCTTCTTCTATCAACAGCTAGCATGAATCACAGAAACTGAATCTTTAACAACTTTCAAACTCCCCCTTGAATGTAGATTCAGGAACTGTATCTGACTTTTAAGTCTCCAGACTCCCCCTATCAGTTAGCTGGGATCTGCTATGCTGCTTTCATAAAATCAAACTTATTACCTGTACATGCTCTACCCATATCGTAAGTTTTCAATTTATAACAATTTGGAAAACTCATAGGTAGAAATCATACATCATCAACCATAATAGTTACATCAAGTTCAAATGAATGACCTTAATTAACTAAACATAATTTTTTTTAAAATATCTTTTTACACAATTATTTCTCAATCAAACTCTCCCAACCCAATATGGTTCATCATGTTTAGCACTTGGAATTTTGAAAATCAGTTTTCCAACATCAGTTGTCGAAAATCTTTTTGTATTTTTCAAAATTTTATGCTAAAACATACTAAAATATTTTTGGATTTTGAGTTTAAAGAAATGTAGTAAAGAAATATATACAGACAACATTTTTGTGAGTTTGTGTAAGAGGATCATATCAGATTATGAGACACATCACAAGCACCGTTAAGCTTTAAACATTTTACGTTCTAAACAATTCACTTAGATTGACGATATAGTTGTCCTCTTAAGCTCAATCTAAAAACTTTCAAAATGCTTACTGATACTTTAAGGTATATTAATTTTGCACTAAATTCTTATGGACCCCACGATCTAAGCATATCCCCTCATCATGCAATACACTGACTCAAGTAATACCTTTAAACTTTCATCAACTGTGATATGTGCGAAAACAAAGCAGAATGTTTAAACATTAACAATCAGGTCGATACTTCCGTATACGCAGAGAAAGTCCAATGTTTAAACAAAATAAGAAATAAAAAACAAGTTGAAGTTGTTTAGGCCTTAACCACCAGGTCGATACTCCCGTATACGCAGAGGTGATCCAAAGCTTAAACAAAACACCAAAGAAAATAAAGCAGAACGTTTAGGCACTAACATCCAGGTCGATACTCACGTATACGCAGAGGATGTCCAATGCTTAAACAAAATAAAGAAATAAAACAAGTTAAAATCTTTGCAAAATGAAATGCACAATCACAGTGACTTTTCAGTAAGTTATGAAAGTTCACAAACTGGCCGGTTTTTATGCTCTTTTAGCATTCAGCGATTACTGAGTAGGTACACAATCACGAAGGACAAAACTAAGTACTATGCTTTCAACCATGTTTCCCACTAGAACTAGGCTTTTTCATTTAAGTTTGTATCGTTATCGCAAATCTACTAGTCTAGCTGAGCCTATCGTCACATCCTTAGTGAGACCGTTTATCACATTTGACATTTCATATCTTTAGCATGCTGTGATAGTCCACTGATTTACTATCATTTCCTCTTATTCACAACAAAACTCATTTTTGCTTTTACAATGTTTTTGGCATTTTCAAATTTTCAAACTTTTTTAAAATTTTTCTCCCCCTAAAATCAAAATATGTTTCAATTTTGATTTTCTGGGAAAATTTGAAAACAAACTATACAAGGAAAGTGACAAACTGATATCAAATCGCTTCAATTCGCCATTCACTTGGCATAAACAATCAGAACTCCCCCTTACAACAAACTATTTTCCTATTATGATTTCAAAACACTTAAGTTTGTTTTAATCAAAATGGTTTTTCCAGAAAATTAGTTTTGTTGGGGTTTCATCACATTGCTTTTCAACCACTTGAAAAATTTAACATTTTTTAGGATCTATCAACAATACCTCTTGTCGGAAAGATCAATCAAGTACAACATAATGTCCTTGATGAATCTTTTGTAATTCGAAATATCACCGAAGTGAATTTCTCAAGAAAAATGCTGATTCCTGCTCCTCTCTTACCAACCTGGGAGCTCCGGCAAGTCAGGTTTTTATTTGAAGAGATCCACCCAAGCCTGACGGTCCTTGGGTGCTTTTGAGTTTTCGTTTAACAATGGTGAACAATTTGCATCATCCATTGTTAGAACAGAGTTCTCACTTTTTACCTCAACAGATGGCTCATCTGATTTTAATGAATCAGATTCATTGCCCGAACATGGCTCTTCTGACTTTAACGAGTCAGATTCATCGCCAGAACATGGCTTTTTTGCTTCCGAAGAAACAAATTCATCACCATCTTTTATTGGAACCCAAAATTTACAAGATTTAGGTTTACCACATTTATCAACCTGTGACGTGCACAATCTTTCACAGTCATTTTTATACTTAAAAACTTTGATAAAGACTTCATCTGAAAAATTAACTTTCTTTGATTGTTCATCAGTTTGATTAGTTAATTTTTCTTTCTTTATCTTCTCTTTTGTCCTCAGATTTGTATCTGATGAGTTCGTTTTACTTGACTTATCATGTTTTGTTGAGTAAGACCCATCAGAACCTTTATCTAATTTACCAGTTGTACCCGAGGACAAAATCTTTTCGAGATACTCTCTTGCTTTCTTCCTTTTCTTTCTCAGTCTGTCTTTCTGCCCTTTTGATAACTTCACCTTTTGTTTCTTTACTTTCTCTCTTTTGGGCTTTTCCTCGATTTTGACTGAGTTCTTCACCATTTTCTGAGATTCAGCCCTCGATCCTCTTTTTGATCTCATTGGGCAATCTCTGGCAATGTGACCTTTGATTTGACAGTCATAGCATCTTCTTGTCTCAAATCTCTGACTTTGGCAGTTAACAGCAATGTGTCCTTGAAAACCACATGTGTAACACACTCTGTTATCATACCTTTCTCCTCTTTCAAACCACACACTTAGATCATAACATTGATTTGCTTTGTGGTAATCATGTCTTCTCTTGTATCCTTGATTTGTCATTTGAGCACTGTGGTCAAACCTGCACCACTTATTACCAACTTTTTGTGAGTTTTGATTTTCAATTTTTTGCTGATTTTTGTAATGATTAGATGATTGAACTGATGATCTTTTATTTTCTTTTTGAAAATTTTTCAAGTTTTTAACATTTTGTTTTTGTTCTACATTCTTCTTAACAGGTTTTTGCTTTGAGCATTCACCTATTTTAGTAGAGTGTAAAACAGTATCTTAAAATTTTTCTTTTAATTCCAAAAATATTTTTCTTTTCTCATTTTTCTCATTTTCATCATCTGTTTTATCATCACAATCTTCAATTATTACTTTGTCATAATTTGCGACATTGTCACTTATTGGAACTGAATTGATCGGTTTTGGACATAATTGATTTAGCATCGCTGATGTGGTCACAAAACCTTTCAATTTCTTCTCTAAATCATCAATTTTATTTCTAGCACTCTCAACTTCTTTTTCAAGTCGAATGATATTCTCAAGATGAGAATTTATTGAAATTTGCTTTTCAATATTATTTTTTACCAAAAATAGATTTTTCATTTTCTAAACTTTTTATTTGATTTTCAAAATCTTTTTCAATTTTCAATTTTCAATTTTTCATTTTCAAAAACTGTTATTTTATTTTGAAAATCTTTTTCATTTTCTTTTAATTTTTTGTTTTCCAATGTCAAACTCTCCACTTCTTTCAAGAGTTTGACATTGTCCGCTTCAGATTTTTCACATTCAGAGCACACCGCTTCACATTTTGAACTTTCATTTTTCTCTGATTCTTCATTCTTTGGCATTCTCTCTGTCTCTTTCTTGTATGTTCCTGCAAGAAAAATTTTAACAATATCAACAGGATTCAAATCTTCATCTAAAAAACAACCTCTCTTGAAATCATACTTCAAAGCAGATCTTGCACTAAACCGTATTCTGATTCTTTTGATTATTTCAAGAATCAAATTCAAACTTATATTTTCTGAGTTATTTTCTAATTCTTTCATCAACTCTTTCTTTTTCTTCTCAGTTTCACAATTGTGTGTTCTAAGCTCTCTGATGAAATCATTTGGACTAAAATTTGAGAACCTAGAATCCTTTTTCAGTTTATTCAAAAATTCATCCCATTCCAAAGGTAAGGCATCTGCAAATTTTGATATCTTTTCAGCATCTGATATCTTTATCTCATACCTTCTCAGATTCTTAAGTAATTCATCATAACGCTTTTCCAATTCATTAAACTTTTCATATTTCCTACACAAAAAATATTCAGATCTTATAATCCAAGCATCCTTTTTCTCATTTTCTTTCATGTGATCCCAATAATGATCAAACCATTCATTAATTTTTCCAAGTTTAACATTTTCCTTTTCATCAAACATTTTGATCAAACTTTAAAACAATCTGATTTGATGTGAATTGACACTTTCACACGAAATAACAGCTTTTCACCCGAAATAAGCTTCAAACGGAATCAGATTTTCACACAATCTGATACCACTTGTTGGATCGACGTGTGACCCTAACGAGTCAATCAGAAGAGTTTATGATCTATTTCAAAGGCGGAATCAGAGAAATAGACGTGTAACAGCTTGATTCTCCTTAATTATCTTCTTTTTATTGATTTCAAAGCTTTTACAGATCGTTTGACAAACTGGCAGCACCTCGGCCCTGAATCGGAAACGTTACAAATGAACTAGCAACACACCTATATTAGGTTGTGTTAATTTCGCTTGAAAGTGACACTGGTCATTTCAAGCAAAATTACAAAGTCTAATTTCGTGTGAAATGGTCAGTGCCATTTCAAGCGAAATTACACTTGTTAATTTCGATCGAAATTAACCTTTCACATATAAACCCTAATTTCTAACCTGTTGTTTGCTAGTTAATCCTATCTAGACAAAAGACTCTATAAAGATGAAGTTAACAGACATTTGTTCACCAACATATATGGGGTGAAATGTACTATTTACTCGGATCATAAAAGCCTCAAATATTTTTTCGAGCAGAAATATCTTAATATGAGGCAGCGAAGATGGTTGGAACTCATTAAGGATTACGATTGTGACATTCATTACCATCCCGGGAAGGCTAATGTTGTGGCGGACGCTCTAAGTCGAAAGGAGTACCCGCCCCTGATTCGGGTAAAATCTATGAAGATGGTAGTCACTTCTAGACTCCTTGATGAAATTCGAGAAGCTCAAACTAAATCTTTAAATGTCGATGACTCGAAGAAAGAAAGGACGAAAGGATTTATTCATGAACTGGAAGAGAATGCAAATGGTATGAAAACGAGGTATGACCGAATCTGGATACCTCGGGAATGTGATGTGAAAGAATTACTATTGAATGAGGCTCTCAAGTCTCGGTACTCCGTCCATCCGGGAGCTACAAAGATGTATCGAGACTTGAGAATGAATTACTGGTGGCCGGGAATGAAAAGAGACATTGTTAAGTATGTTGCTAAGTGTTTGACATGTTCTCAAGTAAAGGCCGAGCACCAAAAACCGTATGGAAAGCTGCCGCCGTTGGAGATACCGGTGTAGAAGTGGGAACATGTGACAATGGATTTGGTGACTAAACTTCCTAAGACAAGGAAAGGGCACGATGCTATTTGGGTAATCGTTGACTGACTAACCAAAAGTGCACATTTCTTACCCATCCGGGAAACCTATAATTCAGAAAAGATGGCTGAAGTTTATACAAATGAGATTATATCTCGACATGGGGTTCCGGTGTCCATAGTGTCTGACCGGGATACCCTGTTCACATCTCGTTATTGGAGAAAATTTCACGATGAATTGGGGACCCAGTTACATATTAGCACCGCCTACCGTCCACAAACCGATGGTCAGTCAGAACGAACGATCCAAACATTGGTTGATATGCTAAGGGCGTGTGTTATGGATTTCGGAAGAAGCTGGGATGATCATCTACCTTTGGTAGAGTTTTCATATAACAATAGTTATCATAACAGCATAAAAGTGGCCCCTTACGAAATGCTCTATGGAAGGAAATGTAGAACCCCGGTTTGTTGGGGGGAAGTGGGTCAACACGAACTCGCGTCAAAAGATGTAGTAGCCAAGACGAATTAAAAGATTGATATGGTTAGATCAAGGTTAAAAGCAGCACAAGATAGACAAAAGTCGTATGCGGATCGGCGAAGGCGACCAATTGAATTCCAAGTGGGAGATTATATCTTGTTGAAAGTCTCTCCATGGAAGGGGATAATTCGTTTTCGTAAACGCGGAAAATTGGGTCCTCGATACATTGGACCATTCAAAATACTCGCCCGGGTCGGGGCGGTGGCGTACCAGTTAGAATTACCACCCGCATTGGATGGAATTCATAATACTTTTCATGTATCGCAACTGCGGAAGTGCCTAGCGGATGAGACGGCATACGTGCCTATGGATGATATTGTAGTGGATGAGAAGTTGAATTATGTTGAAAGGCCCGTCGCAATAAAAGATTTTAAAGTGAAGCAACTCCGCAACAAATCTGTTCGACAAGTGTTGGTTCAATGGCAACACCGGAAGGGATCGGATCTCACATGGGAAGCGGAGGATGACATGCAAAAGCACTACCCGGAATTATTTGGTACGTATTCAGGTTTCGGGGACGAAACCTTTCTTAAGGAGGGTAGACTTGTAACACCCCAATTTTCGTATGTCGTAGTATAATAAATTAATGGTGATGATTTAATGATAAAGAATGGTAAATTAGATTTTTACCATTTTGAAAGTTTTATGAATAATGGTAAGTTCAAAACCCCTTATGCTAATGAAAGTGGTTAAGTTAGTATGAGAATTAACAATTTTGACACACTTTAAAAAGATAAGGGATCAAAGGTGTAAATGTCTAATGAAGACTTGATAAAAAAAAAAAGGAATCCAGTATTTGGTTCCTGGGTACGATCGTACAAGGGGGAGCCAAGGGGAAACCCTAAGTCTAAAGAATCTCACAAATCTTACAAATTGAAGGGATTGAAAGCTGAATTCTTGATTCAGGAGTTAGGAATTAGGATCTCCTAACTATATTTGATCTCAAGTAAGTCTAAAATTTGATATTTTTATGAAATTCATGAAGTGGGTGATGTATAATTTATGATGTTTTTATGAAATCAAACCTAGATGTTGGATGATATGAACAAATAGGAGTTATATTATGTGTTATTTCGATTGTACTAGTAGTTGGGGTAAAACCCACTTGAGATTATGTAAGGTAGTAAAAATTAGTAAAAATTATGAATGAATTATGTAATGTTGATGTCAAACTCATGTTATAGAAGTGTTTAGATGAGTAACTTGATAGGAATCATATGTAGTATGGTTATGATTGTTGAATTTGAAAGAATTGGTTGATTTATTTGATGAATTTAGGATGAATGTGTTATAATTACTTGTACATTTTGCTTATTAGAATGTACGCACGCCATGTGTTCGATGAAATGTCTAAATTAATGTAATTGTGATTTTATATGAAAATTTGCTAAATTGATGAAATATGATTATGGTGGGAATGCATATGGTTCATAAACGTCATATTGTTTGACAAAGAATATGAGAATAATGAAAATTTCCGAAAGCTAAGTATATGAAGTTGTGATGTATAGGAACGAAGAAAGAAGAAGGCGTAAGTCACTCGAAGTAACAAGCATCTCAAGATCGCGGTAAGTTCATATGAACTTAATTCTTCTTTATAAGTAGATTTACGAATGATAGTTGGTAATAAAAATCTTTATGTAGAATTGTATGATTGTTCATGGTAAAATTGTGATATGTTGTATGTTGGGAAAATGGATAAGAAATACAATTGTAACAGATATATAATGACCACTTCAAGTGGGTCAAGAATGTTTGGAAAGTAAGATGTCGTAATGGATAAGAATTGACTTGTTGATAACGGGTCAACACAATGAAAGTATGATAAATCGTATGGTATGTATCGACCCATTTCGGACGGGTCGGAAAGTTTACATGTTGGATGTATCCAAAAGAAAGGTAGAAAAACTTAGAGAAAACCTATGCTAGAATGCAAAGGATGAATTAGAATAAAGATGTTGACAAATAGACGAATTTTGTTAACGGGTCAAATAATGATAGGTAATGAAAGGATTTGAATTGATATTTATTACGACTAACAATTGTTTTGTTATTATGGATGATAGGTAAATCCCATGCTTGATTGCGGCGCACTCGGACCGAACACACAATGTCGACTTTTTATACGCTTCCGGTTCAAGTTGTCTATTATGTATGGGTCAAAAATTCCATTTTGTGATATGGTGTAAATCTTGTGTCTAGTATGTTACTAAGTAGTTTAGATTTCTAAACCTTTTGTGTAGTTTGTACAAAATGTTTATGGTGAACCTTATACGGTCACAACTTTTGTTATTTTGAAAAGTGTCGTAGGACTTAAAAATGATTTTGTTAAAAGCAGGGGAAAATTTCTTAATATAAACGGGTCATGTCAAAATTTTGTAAAATTGTATGAATTTTATGTTATTAGTCGAATGTGAAAAGTTGGGTGTCTTAAAATGGTGCCATTTGAATGCTGGAATGATAACTGTTATTCTACGAGAATTCGACCAAAGGTAAGTACGTGTCCCAATTACCACCGAAATTTATGACACACGAACGGAGCATGTCTTCAAGGGTACGAATCGTTCTTTCAGTCTGACCGTCGGTTTGGGAATGGAATGCGGTACTTAGATTAAGCACAGTACCAAGAGCAGCTTGAAACGTTTCCCAACAACGTGAGGTAAACCAAACATCGCGGTCAGAAATGATGTCGCGAGGCATCCCATGTCGACAAATGATCTCTTTGGTGTAGATTCGGGCTAATTTTTTGTAACAGCCCAGCGTAACCTCACCATGATATTGTCCGCTTTGGCGGCCAGCACGCCCTCGGCGTCCGCCCCTCATGGTTTTCAAAATGTGTCATGATGGTGAAGGTATCCAGCCCCTTATAAGGAAGCCTTTGTTCCCCTTCACAACCGATGTGGGATGTCACAATCCACCCCCCTAAAGGGGTCCAGCGTCCTCGCAGGACCTGGAACCACCGGTCCGGCACTGGCTCTGATACCATCTGTAACAGCCCAGCGTAACCGCACCATGATATTGTCCACTTTGGCGGCCAGCACGCCCTCGGCGTCCGCCCCTCACGGTTTTCAAAACGCGTCATGATGGTGAAGGTATCCAGCCCCTTATAAGGAAGCCTTAGTTCCCCTTCACAACTGATGTGGGATGTCACAATTATTGTGACATCCCACATCGGTTGTGAAGTTGTGACATCCCACATCGGTTGTGAAGGGGAACAAAGGCTTCCTTATAAGGGGCTGGATACCTTCACCATCATGACGCGTTTTGAAAACCGTGAGGGGCGGACGCCGAGGGCGTGCTGGCCGCCAAAGCGGATAATATCATGGTGCGGTTACGATGGGCTGTTACAGATGGTATCAGAGCCAGTGCCGGACCGGTGGTGCCAGGTCCTGCGAGGATGCTGGACCCCTTATGGGGGTGGATTGTGACATCCCACATCGGTTGTGAAGGGGAACAAAGGCTTCCTTATAAGGGGTTGGATACCTTCACCATTATGACGCGTTTTGAAAACCGTGAGGGGCGGACGCCGAGGGCGTGCTGGCCGCCAAAGCGGACAATCTCATGGTGCGGTTACGCTGGGCTGTTACATTTTTCTACCTTGTAGTCTTCCCGTATTGGCAGAAAGTGAACAGATTTGGTCAAACGGTCGACGACAACCCAAATGCTGTGTCCTGATGGCGTGCGTGGAAGTTTCGTTATGAAGTCCATAGCTATACTCTCCCACTTCCACACAGGGATCTCGGGTTGAATGAGTAAGACAGAGGGTCTTTGGTGCTCAGCCTTGACCTTCGAGCAGGTTAGGCATTTCGAAAAATAGAGGGCGATATCCCTCTTCATGCCCGGCCACAAGTACTTGTAGCGCAGGTCCTGGTACATCTTATCGGCACCGGGATGAATAGAATATCAGGATTTGTGGGCTTCTTCCATCAAAATCTGTCGTATATTTGTCCGTTTAGGGATCCAAATTCGGTCCAGATAATGGAATATCCCATTCGACTTATTCACTAGCTGGGCTCCATCGTTGAGAATCCTTTCCTTCTTCAAAGTGCGCTCATTAAAGCAGGCATGTTGGGCTTCGCGGATGAGGTTTCAAGATCATATTGGGCTTGAATATTACGGGCGCTGTGCAAATAACTCCATCTACTGAGAGCAACGGCAACGATATTTGCTTTGCAAGGATGATAACGAATCTCACAGTCATAATCGTTGAGAAGTTCTACCCACAGGCGTTGACGCATATTTAGTTCTTTCTGATCAAAGATATGTTGTAGGCTCCTATGATCGGTGAAGATCGTACACTTGGTACCATAAAGGTAGTGTCGCCAAATCTTTAACGCAAAAACAACTGCGCCTAGCTCGAGATCGTGGGTTGTATAATTCTTCTCATGAATTTTGAGCTGTCGAGATGCGTAAGCAATAACCTTGTCTCGTTGCATGAGAACACAACCAAGGCCAAGGTTCAAGGCATCACAATAGACAGTAAAGTCATCGTTTCCGTCGGGCAAAGTGAGTACAGGAGCATTGCAAAGCATGTACTTGAGGGTTTGAAAGGCAGTCTCTTGTCCAGTTCCCCAAACAAAAGGCTTGTCTTTGTTCGTGAGAGAGGTGAGCGGGACAACGATTTTAGAGAACCCTTCGATAAATCGGCGATAATAGCCCCTCAGTCCGAGAAAAGAACGGACTTCAGACGGGTTCTTAGGTGTGACCCAACTCTTACAGCTTCGATCTTCGCGGGGTCGACGTAAATACTTGACTATTAACAATGTGACCGAGGAATTGAACCTCCTCCAGCCAGAATTCACACTTGGAGAACTTGGCTTAGAGTCGATTCCCCGAAGTAGCTCGAGAACCAAAGGTAGATGTTGCGCATGTTCGGCCTTCGACTTGGAATAGATCAGGATATCATCGATGAACACAATGACGAAGCGGTCGAGAAAAGGTTTACACACGCGATTCATCAGATCCATAAAAACCGCGGGTGCATTGGTTAAACCAAAAGGCATAACAACGAACTCGTAGTGGCCGTATCGAGTGCGAAAAGCGGTTTTGGGAATATCCTCCTCTTGTATGCGTAACTGGTGGTAGCCTGAGTGTAGATCTATCCTGGAGAAACATATAGCACCCTGTAACTGGTCAAACAAATCATCGATGCGTGGCAGGGGGTAACGGTTTTTGATTGTCAGCTTATTCAATTCCTGATAGTCGATGCACATCCGGAACGACCCATCCTTCTTTTTAACGAAAAGGACTGGTGCGCCCCAAGGAGAGGTGCTAGGGCGAATAAAGCCTTTGTCAAGCAATTCCTGGAGCTGACTCGAGAGTTCGCGCATTTCGGACAGAGCGAGTCGATAAGGAGCTCTTGCAACAGGGTTTGCTCCAGGAATGAGGTCGATGCGAAAGTCGATATCATGACTTGGCGGCAGACCTGGAAGATATTCAAGAAAAACGTTAGGGAATTCACAAACAACAGGAACGTCTTTCACTTCAGTCTTTCTTTTCTTTTCCTTCTCCGCTACTACAATGTTAGCCAAGAAAGCTCTGTATTCCTTGCGGAGATACTTACTTGCTTGGATACATGACATGAGCTTGAGGTCCTTCGAGAGAGTTTCACCATAAACACATAATTGATCACCATTAGCGAGCGAGAATCGAATCATCTTATCGAAGCAAACAACTTCGGCATGGTTTTCGTGAAGAAAGTCCATGCCTATTATGACATCAAAACTACCGATATAACAACCCTAAATTAAACCGACACCCTAATATATTTTAAATATCCCAATATGTCCTAAAATACACCCCATACGTGAAAACGGTCCCCAAATACCTTAAATATTATTAAAATTAATTAGAAATGAAGTTTTTGGGTTTGAGGCGGGCCACGTAGCCCTTGGGCTCACCCTTACGCGGGCCGCGACAAGGTAAAACCTGGCGAAACCCTGGGCCGCCACGTGGCCCAACACCTGTTGAACCTACTAGCTGACCCGGATCAGCTACGCTGTTGACCAGCATTGACGCGGGCCGCGTAGCCTCTAGGCTATACCTTACGTGGGCCGCGAGGAAGTCAGGTTTCAGCCCTATAAATTGCATGCAGTGGCCTTCAGTCGAATTCGTTCAGATTTCTTTTCTCAATCTTAAAACTAAAGTGTAGGCATTATACACGGGTATAATACCCCCTAAATAACAAAGTTCTGCTCCTTGTAAGTATCACAACCCCTAGATACGTATTAGATACTCTGCTCGATTGATCTAGGGTTCCGTAACGGCTGTCGTGGTTCTGCCCGACGTAGTCGTTGGAATGCCGTCTCGGGGAGGGTATTACTAATGTCAAAATGGGTTATTATACTAACACGTGTGCATTTGTGTAAATTATAGATAATTCTCAGGAAACCCTAAAGGATAATCTAAGACAGCAATGTGAGTAATCCTCTCTTTGTGTAAACCTTTTTGTGAGTAATCTCTTTTTTGTTAACTATTTTTACAAAACCTCACACAATTAATTATATATTAAGCAGTTATTGAGTATTTGTAAGGATACAATTACACAAAATTTGTTACTGGAGGGGTAACAATTCCACAAGTCGGGTCTGACAGTACCGCGGGTGGTAATTGATATGACTTGGAAACAAATATAATTGCGAGACCGCCCTCAATAATGTACAATGATTTTTATTTAAACTTGATTAAACTGGGATTCACTCACCAGTATTTCCCACTGACAAAATATTTTTAAACGCGTTTCAGGTAACAAAATGTGAAAGCCAAATAGAAGCCAGCTGGACAGCACTGAAGGCTTGGAAAAGTGGCAATAAAGTTACCTAAAAAGAAATAGATGTTTTTATTAAATAAAATAGGATTTATTCCTATGAAATATGTGTACTTAAAACTTGGGTCTTGTCCCATGTGTTTAATATTATGAAAGTGTGGTATTTTACTCTGATCAAATATTTCCTAACTACGGTCCTGATGAAAAATTCCGCTGCCAAATTAGACAATACCAGATACCACCGAAACTGGCTCACGGCCGCCCGTTCCTGTATTTGCATAGGGATCGGGGGTTGCGATAGAAGGTGGTATCAGAGCTAAGCCAATAATTCAGCCACCGAAGTGTTCTGCTGACACCAAAATTCAAATTGTTAGGAAATAAATTACGGGAATACGTGCATAATTGTATTTTCTTGTTATGTGTTATTTGACTATATGTTAGTTTACAGTATGAGCGACCAAGGACCATCTGACGCATACCGTCAATTGTCTGGTTCGCCTAGAAGCGAAGGAGCCTCTTCTCAGCCTGCCCTCTCAGGGTACTCTGCTGATACGGAAGAAGGAATATTCGTGTTTAAGGCTCAGTCTGAAGAGCCATTCCCTCAGAAAAAGAGAGGATGGTTCAGTCGAGGGGCACATGAGCGTAGGAAGCATATGAAAAAGTTACAAGACCAGAGAGCACTAGCAGTAGCTAAAAGAGAAACCGATTCTTATGCCCAGGAAATGATTAATAGGGGTATAGCCAACATCCACATCCTAGCAACCACTGCAGCTGACCCTAACCTGGAACAAATGATAGCACCCCAACCACAATCACCAATTCATGACCAACCGATGGAAATAGAAAACCCTGAAAATCAAGTCGAAATGCATGATTTCAACCCAGAGGAAATACCTGGGGTACCTGCACCAAATCCCTTAAACCCAAATTATGCCCCATGGTGGGATGACAATAGGGACTATGTGCAACGTTACCCAATCCACGAAGACATACCCATGCCGAACCTAGGAGCCTACCCAGGGTTAGATCCTCTAGATCCCTATTACGATAATGATGTATTCATTAGGGAGATTCTAGAAAATCCTTACCCAAACCAGGCCCCTATACCTCCGTACCAGGATCCCGCACCCCAAATTCCAAACCCAGTCCTAGAACCTGCACCCCCAATGAGTGCAGACAACATACAAGAACTTAGGACATTTGGTCAGGAAATTTTAGAAAGTAGTGAAAGAATGCGACAGGTGGGAGAGCGACTCGTCTGGAAGTACGACGAGCGCAATATGGATTTCTGGATGAATCCATATCCGTAGATGTGATGGTGGAGACGGTAGTAATAATAATAATAATAATAATAATAATAAAATAATATAATATGTGTGTATGTGTATAAAAAAAACTACTAATGCCTATTACTAGTAGTGTAACTTTAAATTCCAGTCAGTATTGTAATTTTAATTTCAGTACTGGTGTGTAATAGATGCATATTATATAAAAATAGAGTAAGTCGCAATGATCGACGTTTTTGACCAAAATGCGTGTCATGTGATTGACTATATTAAATATTATTTTGTGATATTAATACGTGGTAAATGTTTAAAATTCAGATGGCCGATGAAGGAAATCAAGAAAATCTGAATAACGATAACCAGAGTAACATTAACTTGGTTAATGAGAATCCGAGCATCAATAACAATGGAAACCAAGTGGATAGTAGTGCTATCCAACAAATAGTGGCACAAGGAATTATAGATGCAATGCCATTTATTATCCAAACTGTTAAGGAAGCAGATAATAAAAGTAAACATAGCAGTAAGCGACCAATTGAACCAGAACACAGCGTGAACAATGGACCCGTACTTCAAGTACCCATTCCCAAAAGAAGAAGAAACATGCCTTATGGTTGTTCTTACAAAGAATTCTGGTCCTGCAAACCAAGAGAATTCTCGGGAAATGAAGGACCCATTGCGGCTCTACGCTGGATAGAAAAGACTGATGCTGTTTTAAAAATAAGCAAGTATGCTGAAGAAGACAAGATAATGTTTGCTTCTAATCTGTTTAAAAACTCAGCCTTAGAATGGTGGAACACTATCCTCCAGTCTAGAGGAAGTGATAGTATTTATAATATGGAATGGGAGGAATTTAAAAATATGGTAGAAAGGAAATTCTGTCCTCCCAATGAAAAGGAACAGATAGCGAATAAGTTTCTGAACCTAAGAATGACCAGGGTAGATAGTAAGGGATATACTACCACATTCTTTGAATATGCTAGAATAGTACCAACCTTGCATCACCAGAACCGGTATTAATCTCCCGTTACATCTGGGGATTAATTGGAGAGATTAGACATGTAGTCAAGGCAACTAGACCCCAAACTATAGAAGAAGCTGTAGAACTAGCAAATACCTTGACAGATGAGTCAATCCGTACAAGAGAAGAAGACCAGAGGAGAAACCTAGCTCAAAGGCTTACCCAAGAATTCCGTTCTGGGAATTCCAACCGTAGGAATATAGGTTCTACCTCTGCACCATACTGCAAAGTCTGCAAGAAAAAGCATTAGGGAAAATGCTCCACTCACTGCAATTTCTGCAAGGCACCAGGACACAAGGAAGAAGATTGCAGGAGAAAATCCAGTAATGGACTATGCTTCAACTGTGGAGAAAAAGGTCACATTAAGCCGAACTGCCCGAAACTAGCTCCAGCCGCGAACAACAAGAACACTAAAAATGCTAGAGCATTTGTTCTGACTGCAGATGAAGCCAAAATGATTCCGGACGTAATAGCCGGTACGTTTTTAGTTAATGATGTTTTTGCTAAAGTATTATTTGACTCTGGTGCAAACCAAAGTTTTATTAATACTTCCTTTTGCAAACTTCTTAATCAACCATTAACTAAACTCTTACAAGAATGTATAGTCGAGACAGCGAATGGAGAAACGGTTAGGATTTCTGAAATCTTGCAGGGAGCAAGAATAGAATTTTTAAATCAAAAGTTTATTGCAAATCTTTACCCTATGAATCCGGTAGTATTTGATATTTTATTAGGAATGGATTGCTTAATAACCAATAAAGCCAGTATTTTATGTGATCAAAAGTCAATTCAAGTAAATTCACCAAAGGGTGAAAAGATCACAATTAAATGTGATAAACCATCTAGATCCACTAAATTCATCTCTGTGATGAAAACTGCAAGCTATATAAGAAAAACAATCTATAGTGTATTTGATTTCTATAATCATTAGCACTAAAGGAAAAGAACTAAAAGACATTACAGTAGTATCCCAGTTTTCAGATGTATTTCCAGAAGAATTGCCAGGGCTACCACCAGACAGAGAAGTTGAATTTAGAATTCACCTATTACCCGGAACAGCACCAATTGCCAAAGCACCCTACCGTTTGGCACCCGCTGAAATGCAGGAACTAAAGAAACAATTAGACGAATTATTAGAGAAGGGATTCATACAGCCAAGCTCATCGCCGTGGGGAGCACCAATTTTATTCGTTAAAAAGAAGAACGGATCAATGCGTATGTGCATTGACTACCGTGAATTAAACAAGGTCATAATTAAGAATCGGTATCCATTACCAAGGATCGATGATCTGTTCGATCAACTGCAAGGAGCTCAATTTTTCTCTAAAATCGATTTAAGGTCAGGATATCATCAATTAAAGGTACAGGAAGAGGACATTCCTAAAACCGCATTTAGAATAAGGTATGGTCATTATGAATTTACTGTCATGCCATTTGGTTTAACCAATGCCCCAGCCGCATTTATGGACATGATGAACCGAATATGTAAGCCATATTTGGATAAATTCATAATTGTCTTTATAGATGATATTCTCATTTATTCTAAAAGTAAGGAAGATCATGCAAAGCATTTGCACGCACTTCTAAGTTTATTAAGAAAAGAAAAGGTTTATGAAAAATTTTCAAAGTGTGAGTTTTGGTTAGAACAGGTACAATTTCTTGGACATTTAGTTAATCAAGAAGGAATTCATGTGGATCCAACAAAGATCGAGGCGATTACCAAATGGAAAACCCCTGAGTCACCAACCGAGGTTAGAAATTTCTTAGGATTGGCCAGATATTATAGGAAATTTATTCAGGATTTTTCTAGAATAGTCATTCCTTTAACTAAGTTAACCTGTAAATCCATTAAGTTTGAATGGGGACCAAAACAAGAAAAAGCATTTAGAATTCTTAAGCATAGATTAACCCATGCACCCATACTAGCGTTACCAGAAGGAACTGAAGACTTTGTAGTCTATTGTGACGCTTCTAAGTTAGGTTATGGATGTATGTTAATGCAACGCCAAAAAGTTATAGCTTATGCGTCTAGGCAACTTAAGAATCATGAAGAAAATTATTCAACCCATGATCTTGAATTAGGAGCAATAATTTTTTCTTTGAAAATTTGGAGACATTACCTTTATGGTAGTAACTTTACCATATTTACTGATTATAAAGGTTTAAGGTACGTTTTCGGGCAAAAAGAGTTGAATATGAGACAAAGACGCTGGATGGAAATGCTTAGTGATTATGATTGTGATATCCAGTATCATGCAGGAAAGGCAAATGTAGTTGCTGATGCTTTAAGTCGAAAGTATCATGAAAAGTCAAAAAGGGTACGTTCACTTAAATTAAATCTGCAAGTAGATTTAAATGATCAGATTAGAAAAGCACAAGAATCAGTAATCAAGGATCATACTGAAAAACTAAAAGGTATGATTAAAGAATTAGAACAAGGAACAGATGGAATTTGGAGATTCCATGAAAAGAGAATGTGGATACCTAAATTAGGAAACCTACGTCATCGTATATTAGAAGAAGCCCATAAGTCTAAATATACGATGCATCCAGGAAGTGATAAAATGTACCAAGATTTAAGAAAGAATTTTTGGTGGATAAGAATGAGAACGGATATAGCAGCCTATGTTTCTAAATGTTTAACTTGTTTACAAGTTAAAGCTGAACACCAGAAACCCTCAGGATTGTTGCAACAGCTAGAAATGCCAGTGTGGAAATGGGAATTGATAACAATGGATTTTGTTACTAAATTACCCAAAACAAATAAAGGTAATGATACAATCTGGGTGATTGTAGATAGGCTAACCAAGTCAGCTCATTTCCTACCAATGAAAGAAACTTTCAGTATGGAACAGCTAGCTAAACTATATGTAAATGAAATTGTTTCATTACATGGAATTCCTTTATCAATTGTTTCTGATAGGGATAGCCGTTTTACCTCTCATTTTTTGTCAAGTTTCCAAAAAGCAATGGGAACCAAGTTAAATCTAAGCACCGCTTATCATCCTCAAACGGACGGGCAAAGCGAAAGGATAAATCAGACGATGGAAGACATGCTTAGAGCTTGTGTAATTGATTTCGGAGGTAATTGGGACGATCACTTACCTTTAATAGAATTTTCTTATAATAATAGTTATCACACAAGTATCAATGCTGCACCATTCGAAGCACTTTATGGACGAAAGTGCCGAACCCCAATCTGTTGGGCAGAAATTGGGGAGAAGCAACTATCTGGACCTGAGATAGTGCAGGAAACAACCGACAAAATCATTCAAGTCAAGGAACGACTGAAAACAGCATGTGATCGACAGAAGAGCTATGCCGATAACCGACGCAAACCATTGGAATGTCAAGTAGGAGATAAAGTGTTGTTGAAAGTCTCTCCTTGGAAAGGAGTGGTAAGATTCATCAAAAGAGGAAAGCTAAATCCCAGGTATATTGGACCTTTTGAGATTATTAGAAGAATAGGACCTGTAGCCTATCAGCTACAACTGCTGGAGGAAATGGCAGGGATACATGATGTGTTTCATGTATCTAATCTCAAAAAGTGTTTAGCTGATGAATCACTAGTAGTGCCTCTTAAGGATATGGAGGTAAATGAACAACTCAAGTTTGTAGAAAGGCCTCTACAAATTGAAGACAGAAAAGTCAAGAACCTCAAGCACAAGTGATTAGTTCTGGTCAAAGTGAAATGAGACTCCAAAAGAGGACCAGAGTACACATGGGAGCTTGAATCAGAAATGCAAAGGAAATATCCACACCTATTCCAGTAGATCTCGAGGACGAGCTCTAAAATAAGGTGGGGAGGATATAACAACCCTAAATTAAACCGACACCCTCATAAATTTTCCGACACCCTAATATATTTTAAATATCCCAATATGTCCTAAAATACACCCCATACGTGAAAACGGGCCCCGAATACCTTAAATATTATTAAAATTAATTAGAAATGAAGTTTTTGGGTTTGAGGCGGGCCGCGTAGCCCTTGGGCTCACCCTTACGCGGGCCGCGACAAGATAAAACCTGGCGAAACCCTGGGCCGCCACGTGGCCCAACACCTGTTGAACCTACTAGCTGACCTGGATCAGCTACGCTGTTGACCAGCGTTGACGCGGGCCGCGTAGCCTCTCGGCTATACCTTACGCGGACCGCGAGGAAGTCAGGTTTCAGCCCTATAAATTGCATGCAGTGGCCTTCAGTCGAATTCGTTCAGATTTCTTTTCTCAATCTTAAAACTAAAGTGTAGGCATTATACATGGGTATAATACCCCCCTAAATAACGAAGTTCTGCTCCGTTGTAAGTATCATAACCCCTGGATACGTATTAGATACTATGCCCGATTGATCTAGGGTTCCGTAACGGCTGTCGTGGTTCTGCCCGACGTAGTCGTTGGAATATCGTCTCGGGGAGGGTATTACTAATGTTAAAATGGGTTATTATACTAACGATACAAAGCAGTTTAAGAAGCTTTTTGAATTCAAACGATACAAAGCAGTTGTCGGCTCCAGTATCAAACATACACGAAGCATAAATACCATTCACAAGGAACATACCATTGACCCCGTTGTTGTCAGCCTGAACCTGGCGCACATTAATGTTGAAAGTTCGAGCACGAGCGGCTTGTTGTTGTTGTTGCTGGGGCTGCTGCTGCTGTTGAGGCTGCTGCTGTTGTTGCTCTTGCTTTACAACCCGATTGGGGCACATGTTTGCGAAGTGGTTGGGATCACCACACGCAAAGCAGACTCTGGCATTGACCGCAGGTGCAGGAGCTGCTTGATGGCCTTGGGGGGCAGGGAGTAGAGCTTGATGAGCAGTAGCTGGTGCTGGTGTTTGTCGAGGACCTGTACGGCAGTTGGCGGTGAAGTGGCCGTACATGTTGCAATGCACGCAAAATCTGCAGGCGATTCCCACGGGATGATGGTAGGTACATGTCGGGCAAGCAGGGTGAGGACCATTGTAAGCACGTTTTGCAGGCGGTGCTTGGGTAACTGGTGCTGCAGCTGATCGGTATTGAGGTTGCTGCTGAGTTGGTACAGATTGAAGCAGGGCAGCAGTGGTTACAGCACAGTTCTTGTTGCTGGAGTTGCTGTTGTTCTTCCTCTTGCGACGGGAGGCCTTTGAAGACTGAGGGGTGGCGGCGGTTTCAGCGGTTGGTACGGTGGTAGTTTGATGCAAGTTCTTTGAGGCTTTGTCCCAGACACCAGCCTTGACTCGCTTGTCGTTTATTTCAGCGGCGAGCAGGTAAGTTTCTTCGATTGTTGCTGGCTTTGAAGCTTGCACAAAATCTGCGACACAATCTGGCAGAGCTCGAATATACTTCTTGATTGCCATATCAGAAGTCTTAACTTGATCAGGACAGATTATGCTAAGCTGCTTGAAGCAAGCGGTTAAAGCAGCGTTGTCACCCTCCTTCTGCTTGATGTGCCAGAATTCGTCCTCCAACTTTTGGCTCTCATGGGGAGGGCAGAACTCTTCTAACATGACGTTCTTCAACTCATCCCACGTCAAACCATAAGCTGCATGGTTTCCGCGTTTATTTCTCTCGGTCGTCCACCAGTCTAAAGCGCGGGACTGGAAAATGCCGGTAGCATTCAGAGTGCGGAGTTCGTCAGGACAGCCACTCTGGTGCAGGGTGACCTCGATCGAATCAAACCATTGAAATAAGGCCGTAAGACCATCTTCGCTAGTAAATTCTTTCGGTTCGCAAGCTTTAAACTGCTTAAAGCTAAAAGTAGCCCTGGGAGCATCGGTCCCTGACTCTTCAGAAGATTTGCTCACATTCTCGTACAGTTCACTGACGATTTGAGGAACAACCTTCGCCATTTGCTTAGCAACCATAGCGGCAAGGCGTTTATCTGCTTGCTTTCGGCGAGCAGCTTGAGTAGCGCGAGATCCAGATGACGACATTGTCTGCAACAGACATCGCCATAGGACTCAAACACAATATAATCGAATCTCACCTCACACGCCTAATACTACTAAAGCTCAAGAACACGATCACGTAACATGTAAACACATAGACACGTAATCACAGATTCATATAAGCATAAAAACACATAAGCACAAAAAGCACGTAGAGCACGGAAACACATAGACACGTTAGGCTCAGAAACACATGAGGCAGTCAGAATACAGAAACCTAACTACATGTTGCACGTATTCCCTATCCTTCACAGCGTATATAGCGATTAATTATAGCGATTGCGAGTATCGAGCAGCGATTGCGAATGATGACCAGCGATTTGTGGTCGATTGTGTAGTGTGTTGAGCGAGTTGTGCGCATTGATCGAAATGAACAGCGAAAACAAATAAATCACCAAAAATCAAAACATATAATCACATAAAACACATAAATTCCACATAAAATCGACAAATATCAGAGTCAGCAGATGCGGGCTCAGAATCGAAACACATAGAAATCGAGAATAGACTGTCTGCGGCTGGGATAGAGTCGACTATCCAAAGTGATTCGACTATACACAAGGACGTTTAGCACACACTTTGACCATCGGGACTGTGCTCTCGCCTCGAATATGGGCGAATGGCACGCATCCTTCTAGTTATAGCGTGACTTTATGTCGTTGGAGTCCGTCGAGACTTTGGTGAGAGTTTTGTAAAACCAATATAGAGAGCGGAACAAGTCGTCAAGGTTCGGGTTTCACCCCTGACTTAGCGACTTCGATCCTGTTTTGATAAAATAATGAAGAATTATGCGTCAAAGTATGGATTTCACTCCTGATTCAACGCAAATTCTCCTGTTTATAGATAAAAATGTGGGTTGAACAAGCGATTTAGTCGAGAGTTTGCGGTTTTCACACCTAATCTCGACCTAACCACTCGTTCATTCTAGAGTGCAGTGATAGTGTAGTGCAGACGAGGGTGGCGAGAAATAGCAAGTAAGATCGTACAAGACCCCTAAGGGTATGCACAAGTCGGTATGTTGGTACTTAGACTATAGACTAGGTCGTTCTAAGACATCTACCCGGACTAGGTCGAGTCTTGCCTAATTCCCTATAGTTATGGCTCTGATACCAATCTGTCACACCCCAACTGATGGCGGAATCATCGGGGCGCGGCACTGAGCGAAACAGATTGTTCAAAGAAATTCCATAACGACTAAATTACCAAATAGTTTAAATATTATGTCCCATACCATAACCCATAAGATAATCTAGTTATTACAGACAGAGATATTCTTCAAACAAATAAAACATGTTCCGACAACTCAGATTTTCAAATAAAATAAATTGTCTTTGTTTCTAGACTCTTTCCTAGCCTCGATTTCACAGCAAGCCAAGCATTCTAACATCTTAAGCACCTGCCACATACGTTAAAGTAAAAGTCAATACACATAGGGTAAAGGTGAGCATACAAGTTTAATAGATATAATAGAGTTCGAAATTGTTTACGCATATCCAGCACGTACAACGTGTGAAATGAAGCACGTAAGTTATCGACATGATCCTATCAATACCAATGACTGCGGGTTGACTGCGCAAGGCAGTTCGTAATACATATTCACCACTGTGAATCATGTGATTAATTGTCCTTAACAACCCCTGAGTGAACAGGTGCTGAGTCCAAAAGTATAGTACTATTGTTGCTAAGGCAGGTAGACAGCAATCCATGTGTAAACATAACAAACAAGCAATCATTAAGTCACGTATAACATGCGGTGGCGGTTAGCGTTAAAGTATTGCATAGTGTGTTTGATGTGATTTAGAATAACTAACGTATGTAACACCCAAAAGTGCATAAAGCAAAAAGGGTTCGAGTATACTCACAGCGATGATGGATTGAAGGGAGCGCTAGAGCGGAATTAGCCTGATCAGAACGATAGCATAAACGATAAGCAGCGCATAAAATGATGCAAGGGTACCAAGGATCGGATGGTAATCCGATCGGATGGCAATCCGATCGGATGGCAATCCGATCAGATGGCCAGTCGATTGGGTGGCAATCCGTTCGGATAGTCATCCGATCGGATGGCCATTCGATTGGATTGTCACCTCGTCTGATGAGGATGTGTTTGTGTATGATGGTTTGCCTTTTGAAGTTTTCGTTGTAGCATTTTCAAAATAGAGAAGTATCTCTAACTTTCAGGTCGGTCGATCGAATGGTCATTCGATCGGGCAGCAATCCGATTGGCGAGACTTCACAGTTTGAGAAGAAGTTCACAGCAGGGCAGTCACTCGATCGGATGGCTATCCGATCGGGTGGCAATCCGTACATACTGAACATGTTGAAAATTGTTAAATGTCCAAGTCCCAAAGGTCACACGATCGGACGGTCACTCGATCGGATGGCAATCCGATCGGGTGGTAATCCGTTTCAACGCTCAGAACCTTGGTATAGCTTAAAAAAATAGTTTAAGTATGGAACCAAGTGCTACCCGGTCGGATGGGCGGTCGATCGGGTGGCAATCCGATAGGACGGCAATCCGTCCCGACTATCCGTTCGTCTTGTCACTTGGTTGTTTTGATAGTCTGTAGTTTTGATTGGATACGAGTTTATACGTGCTAAGCAACAGAACCTCGTTAAGACCCAAGTGACCCGATCAGACAGGAATCACCCTAGTCCGGTCAGTCCGTGGTTCGAGCCGGGGTTCATGCTTAACCTGAAATCTGTAGTCTCTTGGATAGAGTTCAGATCTGGAACTAACACACCACTAAGAATGAGTAGGAGGTCAGAACAAGCTCCGATTCTATCAGGTTTGAGTGCATTGAGTGTAGAACAGTTGAAAGAAAGTTGGAAAACCATCCTTCAATCCTTTTCACCGTGAATATGTTCAGATCTATGCAAGATCTTTGTTTATTCATGTGGAAATCGTCCAGATCTAAGTTGTTCTTGGTGGATTGAGGCCAAAACATGAAGTTCATAAGAACTCCATGATGACATCATCCTAGAACACCTCAAATCTAGTGATTTCACGGTTAAAAGTTAAGATTCAAAAGATAGAAAGGTGTAGGAGTGCGTGTAGATCAAGAAAGTACAAGATTTAGGTTGAAAACTTACAAGAATCGGAAGAAATCGAGAGAAATGAAGGTTGGAGCGAGCTGGGTCGAGTGAGAGCTGTCACATCAACTGATGTGACATATGAGGGGTATTTATAGGGTTTCCTAAAATGGAAAAGGAGGAAGAGGCTGGTCGATCGGGTGGCAACTCGATCGGATGGCAACTCGATTGGATGGCAATCCGATCAGATGGCCACTCGGTCGGTTGGCCACTCGATCCACGAGTCCGGCGCGATGAGTTTTATCGTTTCGATCTGAGTGTAGAGCTTTGCGATGCGATTCGAGTGAGCGATACGATAGATTTACCCATCAAATTACTTTTAATCCCAACTACTATATCTAACATACAATCACTATAATTAACTTGCGTTTAGCATTTCGATTCGATTGTGATGCGATTGGTTTGCGATTGCGATTAACACCTCAACATAAACATAACATGCACAGGTAACACATAAATAGCATACACACGTAAAACAATATCCAGAATACATAATTCGAGTTGGGAATGCGATAGCGATAAGCGAGAAATCGATTAAACATGCGATTAAACCTTGATTATTAACAAGTACTCCACATAAAACAACTAATGCGATAACATAAATAGACTATCTACAAGTCAAAGAAGTCAAAACAGGAGCTGAGCTAGGAGTGACAGATCGCAATTAGCAATCTTGTCTTCCTTTGACTTCAATCTTGACTTTGACTTTCGAAACACGGGGTGTTACACTCTGTTAGGCAACAACAGATGTTGGCAACAGTGGCAAGTCAACAGTCGTTAGATTAGCAGAGGATTACTTTAAACAGATGTTCTCTTTGGGCAGACTTTACCTTTGACAGACATTTAGAGTAACAGATGTTGAGTATTTGTAATTGAGAGGAGGAAATTCTTCAAAAAAAACTGTTGACTTACCAAATAATAAAATTTCAAACCTCTGGCATAAAAAAATAATAAAAAATCTCTTCATTTAAAGACCAACAGTACTCTACATGACAAACACATACTTCTACCACTTCAGCGAACACAGATGTTGGGAACCTCTGTTAGGCAACAACAGATGTTGGCAACAGTGGCAAGTCAACAGTCATTAGATTAAACAGAACTTATGAGAACAGACAACACCCTTCAGCAGTGGATGACTTTTTAGCAAAATAGAGGTTTAAAAAACAGATAGATATCAATAGACTATTTAGCTATTTTTAAAGAATGGACTTTTGATGTTTTGAATACATTATTATGCTTTCATCATCAGCAGACGATGATTTCGAGCAGATGTTCTCCTTTAGCAAACTTTAACTTTGACAGATCTATACAGTAACAGAAATTGATTCTTTGTAATTCTTCAAAAAAATGTTCAAGCACAATTCAACATCAACATAATCTAAATCAAACTCAGAGACAAATTGACATCTACATCAATATCGATCTACAATACTCAGATGATATTTAAAATTATATAATAATACTTATGCACCCTAAAATTAGTAAAAATAAAATGTTCCACAAAGATTAATAGGATTAAAATTTATTTATGACATTAAAAGATCAAAAATTACATCAAGTACTGAACAACGAAACTTTAAAATCTAACAACAACACCAAAAAATTTAAGAATCTAACATCAAAAATTAAGAATTTTTAGCTTCAACACCATCGAGTACCGAACCTCTCGATGTATATCTTTGAGCATCGCCATGAACTCCACGGAAGTTGAAGGCATCGCCATCAGGTTTCTGGAAACCTGGTCTCTCGTGAACAGACCAAGATGCAGTCCATCAAAACACCTCTTCAGCTCTTGAAGAGTAGCCGTATCCTCATATACTTAATCCTCAACTTGCTTGATAAAGCGCTACCTTAAATCATCGGAGTGTGCAGAAGTGTATGCATCTTATATGTATACATTCTATACATCAAAATTCCAAACTTTATTTATACATCAAAATTTTCAAATGTTGGATCGTTGTGTGACTCTAACGAGTCAATCAGAAGAGTTTAGCATCTATTTCAAAGGCGGAATCAGAGAAATAGACGTCTAACAGCTTGATTCTCCTTAATTATCTTCTAATTATTGATTTCAAAGCTTTTACAGATCGTTTGACAAACTGGCAGCACCTCGGCTCTGAATCGGAAAAGTTACAAATGAACTAGCAACACACCTATTTATAGTGAGTTAATTTCGTTTGAAAGTGGCCATGACCATTTCACACGAAATTACCAAGTTTAATTTCGTTTAAAATGGTCAGTACCATTTCAAGCGAAATCACCCAATATTTACACAAACCCTAGATTTAACCTGCTGTGTGCTAGTTTATCCTATCTAGACATAAGACTCGATAAAGACGAAGTTAACAGACACTTATGCACCAACAGACTCCCCCTTGGATGTTGACGAAGTCTTCAGCGTCGAGTCTTTAGTCTTGATCTCTTTCCAGTTTATCTAACAATGAAAGCTTCCTTAAAATCTTCTCTTCTTCTATCAACAGCTTAGTATGAATCACAAAATCTGAATCTTTAACAACCTTCAAACTCCCCTTTGAATGTAGATCCAGGAACTGTATCTGACTTTTAAGTCTTCAGACTCCCCTTATCAGTTAGCTGGGATTTTCTAAGCTGCTTTCATAACAAACCTGCACAATCTCTACCTTAACATAAGATTTATGATTTTAACAATTTCAATCCAAACTTACCATTTGACTTCATTTGTTAGTTTTATCAGTATTTAGAAATCCACTTAAGTATCCAAGTCCAAATTAATGACCCTGAGTACTTAATTTGTCTACCAAGTCCAATTTAATGACCTTGGTTGACCTGAGACAAAGCACACTGACATTTTGTACAAACTAGTTCAAACAAATTTCTGAAATTTACAAGTTTCAAATTAATGAACTTGTTACGACTTTTCAATTTCACAAGTTTAATATGTTAAGCTCACGACTCATCTTCCAGCTCAGAAACTTCCTGCATCTGCTTCAAACTACGAATCTGAAGATCAGCTTTCCACTTTGGTTTGTCGAAAAATAAAGCAGAAATGTAAAATCTTTTTAGATTTTTAATAAAGTTTCTATACTAGAATGTTAAACAGAAATAAAATGCAGTAAATGTAAACTATTTACAAACGTATTTTTGGTGAGCGTGTTAAAGAATCATATCAGCTGTCGACAAGTCACAAGTACCGTTAAGCTTTGATTACATACTCAGAATTAAACAATTCACTTAGATTGTCGATATACTGATCCACTTAAATTCTTACACAATTTTCAATCTGTCCAGGATACGGATTAGGTGTATTAAGAACTTAAACTCATTCATGTGTCCCACCTCTTGAATATACTCCCGTATCCAGATCCCAATATTCAGTCTTACAAGTGAGTATACCACAGATGATATCTGTAAGGGGTTAATTGCGAGGGCCGGGAAAGCTCAGGTCAGAACTTCCGTTCAGCAGAGAGATGACGGCTTCGACTTTAAATGGGTCCCCTTTAGAGGATCTTTTTTTTACAACAGCACATGATTAGCATTTTTCAATGTTTCATCATTTTTTATGCTGAGGGCGGTGCTATATTTCAAGCAAGTGTAAAGTATTATACGGGGACTAGGCCATTGCTTCCGCAAAATCAGAAGTCCCGGGATAATACCCCAGATATCACTGAGTATAAAGACCTAGTATCCCAGAAAGAGGGATCTTTCAAACAAGATTTCAGGGGTTACCTATATATCCAAGTAGTGTTCCCCAAGAAATAAGCAAGTAAATATTTTAGGTTTATATCCCGAACAAACTTACTAAATGTGTAAAAACCTATCGGCATATCATCAGCGAGATTGCTTAAGACTTTTTAAACTTTACATTTCTTTAGCATACTGTAACTGTCAAGCCAATGTACTATCATTTTCCCTTTATACACAAGCTCTTTCTGGTTTTCTATTGTTTTTGGATTTTGAAAATATCTCATGTTTTTGGATTTTTGAAATTTTTACTGTTTTTGTATTTTCTGAAAATATTACCCTATACTCCCCCTAAATACCAAAACAAGTAAAAAAATCGACAAACCATTGCAGATTGCTTCTCAACATCATCTACAGTGGTACCTTCATCTACGCCAAGAATCTCCTCCGACACCGATAAAAGCTTCATACCGTTCAATTTTAACAAATATTGAAAACGAGTTTTATCAAACGCTTTGGTATGTAAATCAGCTTTTTGTTCGTCAGTGTGGATTTTCTCAATTCGTATCAACTTCTTCTCGAAACAATCTCGGATGAAGTGATGACGAATTTCAATGTGTTTCGTTTTAGCGTGATGAACAGGATTTTTAGTAATGTTTATCGTTGCCTCATTATCAACAAAGATAGGGGTGTTAAGAAATTGCAAACCGTAGTCGCGCATCTGTTGCTGGATCCACAAGATCTGAGAGCAGCAACTGCTAGCAGATACATACTCAGCTTCACATGTGGACAAAGCTACAGAGGTCTGCTTCTTGCATTGCCAGGTAACCAATCGTGGTCCGAAAAACTGGCACCCCGCTGTTGTTGACTTAGCGTTAACTTTGCAGCATCCGAAATCGGAATCAGAATACCCTTCGAGTGTGAAATCGCCTTCTCTTGGATACCACAACCCCAGTGATGGAGTTCCTTTCAGGTAACGTAATATCCGTTTCACAATCACCATATGCGAAGCTCTTGGGTTAGATTGAAATCTTGCTGCGAGGCAGGTTGGATACATGATATCGGGTCTGGAAGCTGTCAAATACATCAGCGATCCGATCATGGAATGATACAACGTTTCATCTACCTTCTCTCCGGTGAGATCAGGGTTTATCCCATGGTTCGTCGCTAATGGGGTGGAAGCTGGAGTAGAACCTGACATCCCGAATTTCTCTAAGATATCATGAACATACTTCGTCTGATGTATGAAAATTCCCTTAGGCAGTTGATCAACCTGAAGTCCCAAAAAGAATTTCATCTCACCCATCGATGAAATTTCAAATTTCTTCTTCATAACTCTTTCGAAATCTTTGCCTAGATTTTCATTTGTAGACCTAAATATGATGTCATCCACGTATATCTGAACTATCAGAAGATGATCGTCGACCTCTTTGGTGAAGAGAGTGGCATTCACTTTTCCACGGATGAAGTTGTTGGCTAGCAGGTGTTGAGAAAATGTCTCGTACCAAGCTCTTGGGGCCTGGTGTAAACCATACAGCGCTTTATCCAGCAAGTAGACCTTGTCTTTGTGGATTGGATGGGTGAAGCCCAGTGGCTGTCCGACATATACCTCCTCTTTTACCTTCCCATAAAGAAACGCCGATTTAACCTCTAGCTGATAAACTTTAAATCTTTTCCAAGATGCAAATGCTAGGAAGATTCTGATCGCTTCAAGTCTAGCAACTGGAGCATATACTTCAGTGAAATCTATACCCTCCTGCTGACTAAAACCCTGAACTACGAGTCGAGCTTTCTTACGAATAATAACCCCTCGATCGTCTCTCTTGCACTTGAACACCCACTTGGTGTTTATCTTCATGTGACCATCAGGCAAGTCTACTAATTTCCACACTCCTAACTTCTCAAACTGACTCAGCTCCTCTTGCATCGCTTTGACCCAAGAATCTTCAGTTAGTGCTTCCTTGTATGTTCGCGGTTCAATCTGCGAAATAAAACAACTTAGTGAAAACTCAGTTTGTAACGGAGCAACTGTAGAATAAAAACAAGTAAGCCCTTGGTCAATTTGACGTCTAGTGCGAACGCCTGATTGTAATTCTCCAATAATCAACTCTTCTGGATGGTACGAAAGAGATCTCGGCATCACCTCGCCTGGAACATCTACCTCGCCTTCCAAATTTGTAACATTCTGATTTGCACCTTGTTCACTGACTGAAATTGTTTGACTTAAAATCTGGATCTGCTCCCCCTCAGAATCTGAATCACCATGATCAAATACAGGTCTATCATCAGATTCTTGATTATCGTTAACTGTCGTCTGATTGTCAAGAGTTTACTGAATATCGTCATGCTCTCCAGCATTACTCGGACCGGCTTCATCGTCATTGGAAGCTCGTTTTTTACGTCTAGAATACTCAGCTGGAAATTTTTCTTGTGATTCTTCATACTCTATCAGAATATCCAACTCGTCAAAGAACTCTAATTCTTCATCTTCCATGTCAAACGAATCCCACAATTTATCGTAATTAAAACGCCACGAGTCGCCTGGATTCTGCGGTGGCATTGTGTACCCTTGGCATTCAACATTGTGTGCTTCAATAATCCGCTTCAAGCTTGGAACAAAGACTCGCTTTAATGGACTTGAGTAACCCACAAATATTCCTTCAATGCTCTTTGCACCAAACTTTCCAAAAGGCTCTAGAACTGTGCAGGGAGACCCAAACGGTTCTAAATACTTCAGGTTCGGTTTGCGGTTGTTGATTAGCTCAAAACACGTCTTGTTGAATTTCTTCACTGTGAGAACCCGGTTAAGTGTATAGCAAGCGGCTGATACTGCTTCTGCCCAGAAGTTGACTGGTAATTTTGAATCAGCAAGCATCGTCCTGGCCGTTTCAATTAGCGTCCTGTTCTTTCTTTCAGCTACTCCATTTTGCTGTGGAGTGTAAGGAGCACTAAATTCTTGCAATATACCTCTCTCATCACAATACTCTTCCATCTTATTATTCTTAAACTCAGTACCGTTGTCACTCCTAATTCTTCTGATTCGAGTTTGGTACAAGTTTTCAATTTTTCTGAACAACGCCATCAAACTATCAAACGTCTCATCTTTAGACTTCAGAAAAAATACCCAAGAAAATCTCGAGTAGTCATCTGTTACTACTAGACAGTAGAGATCTCCAGTTATGCTTTTGACGTTCACTGGACCAAAAAGATCCATATGAAGTCTCTCTAACGGTCTTGAGACTGAGTTGACTTTCTTTCCAGGGTGAGATTTCTTCTTTTGCTTGCCTTTGACATAGCTAATGCACTCCCCCTCAAGATGAAAACCTTTCACATGAACACCAATAACTAAGTCGTTATGCACCAGGTGATTCATTTTTCGCAAGTGAATATGGCCCATCATTCGATGCCACAACTGTGATTCTTTTTCCGTTGCTCTTGACATAAAACAGTGTGCCTGACCCGTGGTAGTAGTTGCTATACTCATGTTCAACACGTATAGATCATTCACTCTGGGTGCTCTCATGATAACCCACTATTCGGGAACAACAAATCCTGGTTTCAAGATCAAACATTCTTTGTCTGTAAAGTGTGTTGTATACATACGATCACAAATCTGAGATATGCTCAGAAGATTGTTTTCAAGCTCGGCGATGTAGTTTACTCTTTCAAACGTGACAATACCATTCGATAGAGTTCCTTCACCAACTATTCGACCACCTTGATTTCCTGCAAATCCCACATATCCTCCATTAAACCCACGAACATCGTACAGTAGGGTTTTCTTCCCTGTAATGTGCCGAGAAGCTCCACTATCCATAATCCAACGTGAAACGGATCTTGGAAGCTCCTGCACATATCACAAACGCTTAGTTAGATTTTGAAGCCACCCAAGCCTCTTTCGACTCGGGTAACTTGACATTTAAGTGAGTTTTTGCAGTATATAGTGGCGGAAAATTCTTGTCATTCATCTTTAAGCTCTCGTCAGACCCAATCTCAACCTTTTTGTATAAAAAGAAATCATTTTTAGTAGGTTGACCAGATGATTGGTCTTTCTTTGGTACATACTTCTTTTCAGAAGTAGTAGACTCTTGTTTCTCCAGTTTCTCATAGTGATCCAAAGGAACATACATCTTCTTAGTTGAAGATGATGATTTTGCAGTCTCAGAAACCTTTGGTTTTGGAGAACTTGATTCCTTTACCACTGATTTTGGTTTCCATGCTTGTTGAGGCGAAGCAACCCGTTTGTAAAATTTGCCAGTTTTAGTTACCATATTCTTTACGGGTTCAGTTTTGATCTTGGTGTTCTCATTTTTCAAAACTTTCTTCTCAACAATCATTGGAGCTTTGCCTTTTGCATCAGCTTTCTTTTTCTGACTCTCAACAACTTCAGACTTAGGCTTTAAGTTGGTGCACTTTCGTGCAATGTATCCAACTTTGTTGCACTTAAAGCATGTTCGAGTATCAACTACCCGACTTGTGCCTTTGGTCTGAGGCTGTGAGGCCTTTTCTTCAAAAAATTCTTCATTGGTTTTTGAAAATATTTAAGATTCCTGCTCGGAATGAGAACTCGAGCTTTTTACAAACACCTTTTTCTCAACAAATTTCTTGTTTTGAAAGTTCCTTCTTTGATAATTCTTACCCCCTTGATAACCACCCGACCATCTGTTTTGATAGTTGTTAGAAAAACGCGGCGGTACAACAGGTTTTTTGTAGTAAGCTTTATCTTTTTCAAAATTTAATTGCCGTTTTGAACATTTCAAACCTTCGATGTCAGACAAATCAATCTCAATCAACTTGAACACATTTCTCAATTTACCAACATTCACATTCTCTAAAGGAAAATCACGATCCGAATACAACTTATCAGATCCCGCCATCTTGTACATCACAAGATTAGGTTCTTCATTTAAGTTGTTTTTGGATTTTGATTTTGGAATGTATCTATCCAAAAAGCATTCATCATCCTCAGTAGTGTCACTTTCAGACTTTAAAACATTTTCAACCATGCTTTTCACAACTTCAGATTGGACACCGTCTTCATCAGATGATGTGGTAAATGTGACATCAATTGTGTCTGGAAGCTTAACTTCACTTTCTTCTTCATCATTAACCAACCCTGATTTTTTCTTTGAAAAATTATTTAGAACTGGCGGTGGAACCTGATGAAACCCAACCCCGGTTCCATCAAAATATACATCTTCGCCTGTTTTGTTCTTCCCAATTGGTTTAGGAACGATATGTTGAAGAACAAAACTTGCGGAGTTGTAACTGTTCAGTTTCAATTGAATGCGTTCATTTTCAATTTTAGCTTCTTGAAACTGAAGCTTCAACTTAGCAATTTCATCCAGTTGTTGATTGATAAGCTCTTCTTTTATCCTAAGAACTCCTGACAATTGAACATTTTCTTTGTATGTCTTACCATTTCTCTCATCAGAATCTTTTACCGTTCGTTTTAGCTTCTCAAAATTTTCTGAAAGTTGACGATTTTCATGAATTAATTTTTCGTTTTCTTTCCTAATTCTTTCTACGTCACTTTTATCATTTTCGATTTTCTCAGTTAATTCTTTTACTCGTTCATTTGAAGCTTTTAACATTTTGTCACGGATTAAGATCTGATTTTCAACGTCTCTGACTCTTCCTGTCAGTTTTTCAATCTTTTTACCGTTAAGGTAAGCAAATGTACTACAAACCTTGCAGTCTTTCATGCAATTTTTGCAGTCACTCTCATTTTTAGTTTTCTTACCTGACTCATTGATTGCATCATTCTGACTGACCTTGCTTTTAGACTCAGTGCCAGAACCATAAACTACCTCTAGTTCTTTCGCAGCAAACACTTTGTCAGCCATCTTCTTCAAATTCTCAGCCGTGAATTCTTGTGACGTGTCAATAATCCCGTCATCAATTTTCTTTGACTGCTGCTCTTTCTCCTTATCTTTGACTTTTTCATCAGCTTTTTCTTCAGCTTCTCCACCTCCCCACCACTCTCTCTGTCTGGATTCTTCTTCTTTAGCAATTTGTTTGGTGAGAGTTTCAACATTAAGAGACTTTGGATCAACAGCAATGTTTCCTTTGGGATCAAGATAACATTCTCTATCAGCATCCCATATTTTCGCCCATTGTGCTTCTTTGTATATCTGACCCATTCTAATCATCCTGTCTTGGGCTTTCATCTTTCTGTTGATGTATTTCTCTTCTTCGTTTCTACTATCTCTGAAAGGAACAACTTTTGTTACAAACGCATAGCCCACTGCATCCTCTTCCGGTAGCAGTTCACTCCAAACGTATCCCTCGTCATCATGAATAACAGCAAGAGCTCTTGATTTTTCTTTGGGGTTATCTTCAAGCTGTTTCATTCTGGGAGGTTCAGATTTGTTCTGATGATAGATTGCTCTTTTGTAGTAATCCTCTCTGAATGGATTTGCAGTATCATCAGCAGGTGCGTTTCGACATTCACGTTTAAAATGTCCCTTTTGTTTACATCTGAAGCACGTAACCTTTGATTTATCAAAACCAAGTTTTGTAGAAGGTCCACCAATAGAATGTATGCCTGTAATCTCCATAAACCTTTGAGCTCGTCTAACTGCACTAGCCATACACCACCTGATATCGATCAACTCTATCTCTTCTGGGTCGATCTGATCATAATCCTCCTTGGTGAGGTGAGTGTTTCCAATCTTGCCTGCAACAAGGCTCTCGTATGATTCAAGAACAGATGCTAAAAACACCATTTGCTGCTTTGCGAATTCCTCACTAAATTTTTGTGCATTCTTCAGATCCACAGCAATATTACATTGAAACAGATTCTTTGAAGCTGACTGTTGTTGTTGACTTGCAGCAGTTGATGATGACCCTCCATGATAGCCGCTGCTTGGACTTTCTTGATGTAACATATGTGCTTGTAATCATTGTGAACAGTTCTTTCATCAATAAAAGAATGTTATTTGATCCCAATTTTTGTTTGGTTGTATTTTACATTTTTCATGTTTTGACTTTTATTCAATTTCAAACTCTATATCGCTTTCTGGAGAGTTATACGCAAACTAGTGCGTAAACGTAACCAGTTTAATGCGACAAATACTCCGAAACATCAACATATACTTAACATACCTTAAATAACCTTTACATAACTTAGAAATAAGTTTTGAAGGCTTTGGTATGGCAAAAACAAGTTTATTCGCTTACAGGGACTAAACTTGACAAACTGCGAAAGTATGCCAATTTGAACTGTAACGAACATTCCGGAACATGATTATAAGTTAAACATACCATAAATATCCTTTACATAGCTTAGAAATAGACTTTGAGGGGTTCAGTATGCTAAAACAAACTTTTGGGTCATTAAGGGACTAAAAGCGTCAAAAAGTGCACAAGTTTGCACTTTCGCGCATAACCTGAGTTCTGAATACATCCGGACATCCAAAAATTTATGTAAGCACTAAAATATTTTATTTTAGTGTTTGGCTTGAGAAAAATTCATTCGTCGCGTCATTTGGATCGTTTTTCGCGCTTATGCGCATTCCGTCGTAATTAAGCGAACATCGCGATAGTACGGCCAAACGAACCGACATCCGAGATATTTTTGAGCACATTTTAAGTTCCCTATACTTTAACTTCATTTTAGAGCCTTGAAATGGGGTTAACGGGGCTTAAACGTGTCAAAAATGCATCGAAAACCAAGTTTTGGACATGCAGGGGCTAAAAATGTAAATCTGTCAAAGTTCTTAGGCCTGGGGCGTAAGACCAAGCTTAAACTTTACGCGCACCGCGTCAGTCCCAGACAGCAGAAACTTGCAGAAACTTTGAATCTGGTCCTTTCCACTCTTGCACATGGTATTTCTCAATACTATGGGCTGGTTTGATGTGCACATGGTATTACAATACCATGGGTGCAAGTGTATGGCCAAGATTGAAGCACGTTCTCCAAGAAACGATCCTAACGGTTCGGGAAATCCTATAAATACCCCCCATGCCATTGCAAAACCCACTAGAATTTTGATTTGAGAAACTCTAAGTTGAAAGCATTGTTTCATACCTGAGTTACTTGGATCGAGATTAGCATTCAGGGACCCTTCGTAAGTATTCTTTCGTTCTTTTATTGCTTTTCGAGTCCGAAAGTCAAACTTTGTTTGACTTTCTGCGTTGACCAGTTAATGGTCAATGCGAAGTTCGTTTGAACTTCGCAACGTGATTGTAATCACGATGGTTATAGTCCCTTGTGACTATGCCTACTGATTACCACGTTGTCTAGGGTCGTAAGGGTAAGCGATCTAATAAATCGCTTATACCTTCGAACCCGACCAATTTGGTTGATCATTAGGATCCGACCAAATACATTAGGTGACCATATTAGGTAGGGAATAACCTTCCGAGGTTATACCTTATGGTCACGACGTTTAACTAGTTGTATGATAGGTAGTTTATATGCCTTAGGTAAATTACCAAAATACCCCTTTGATGCCAAAATTCATTATAAACATATGTGACATAACTTTTGACATCTAAACTGATTTGGCGACAATATTAGGCATGTTAAGGCATATTCTACTTGTCATAGGACTAGTTAGGCGGTCCGAACGCGTTTCACGCGAACGACGCGTTAAAGTAGCATAAGCTACCTAAACGGGTCGTAATGGGTCGTAACCACTTATGTTAGGTTTCATTTGGTATGTAGGCTTTGTTAAACCATATTACACGAGTCTCCATACTCGTTCGGTTTACGAACCCTCATTCTATCTAAATCCTCCGATTTAGGTCCGGTTTATTAACATAGTTACCTATATTAGGTGCCGTTTGATATCCGCGATCTCTAGCATTGTTTGGTTGTTACTCAAGGACTACTAAGCAATCTCAAGTGAGTACATAGACCCCTCTTTTACTGTTTTCCAAACATTTTGGGGTGAAACACATGTGCCTACTTGTTACTTTCGTGCTTTCCTGCTTTCACATCATATACTTGCTATGTTCATTAGTACATTTATAGTACATGATTTCATTGTGTTCATGCTATGTATGTCCATTGTGTGCATACTTAGTACATTGTTTTACATTACATTTCATGCTATGTATGTCCATTGTGTGCATACTTAGTACATTACATTACATTTCATGCTATGTATGTCTATTGTGTGCATACTTAGTACAGTTGTTTTCATCACATGCTTACATTTTGTTATGACATTTGGGTTGTTTACAATGGAACAATACATTCATTAACATTAGCTACGCCGTTCGTTAGTAGGTAGTGGTACCATAGGAATTGACAACTCCCGTTCCTGAAATCCTGGGTAGGTGTGGATTGGAAGGAATGACTGAATTCGATATACATAACACAGATAGACCTTTAAATTGTTTAAGGGTTTATCGCCACAGTCTCAAGGCTTGGATGTATGCATTTTCACAACACCGCATAGATGTTCGTATCGGTATAGCATGCATTTCCACAAAACATAACTTTGATTTAAACCAAGTTTTACTTCAATACTTTGTTTTGTGCATTTTACCTATGGTTTAGTTGATGCATTTCACTAGCCATACATATCATTTTGGTTACACATTACATGATTTACATTTGACACATAAACATTTTCGACATTGGTTATACATTACATGATTTACATTTGACACATAAACATTTTCGACATTGGTTATACATTGCATGATTTACATCTTGACATAAACATTTTGACATATTATTCAATACATTTGGAAATTGGTTTAAACATAGACATCTTACATTGGTGGTTTGTTTGGGTAAGTGATTTAAGTAACGAGGCGTGTGTAATATGATACAAGCATGGTGGATACGCCGCTGGTACTTCCTATATATAAGTGATTTTATGGTATTACATATCGTAGCGTTATTTGAATCATTTCAATTTGGACATATAACATTTTATATAAATAACATACTTTTCACAATACATTGTTTTACAAACAACTTAATTTATACAAACTCATTTCACATGGTTATTCACTTAACCATGTATTATTCTTTTATACATATATATCATTTGGTTTATTTATCACTTTTCAAATGATTTACAAGACAAAGCAAATTACAAGGTTCATGACTAAACATTTTCTTAAACAATAAGTCATGAATCCTATTTTCATAAACCTATGTATCTCACAGGCATTTTTATGCTGACGTACCTATTTTCACATGTGTTTCAGGAGATGATGCATAGGATTTATCAAGATACACTTAGGCGGACTTGGGCCTTAGCGACAATAAAAGATGCAAGACTAGTTATTTATGTTATGTTTCTTTGATTGTCAAGACATTGTAACTACTTTAATCAATAAAACAATATTTCAATTTCCATGTGTTATGAAACAATGATTCTGTTACAACACTCCCCGACGTTTTCCGCCACGTTTTGTTGTTCTACGTGGTCGGGGTGTGACAGAAAAGTTGGTATCAGAGCTCATGGTTATAGGGAATTAGGTTATTAGTAATGCTTTGACCTAGTCTATAACCTTCCTAGGACCCTAACGCAAGTTTACTTGTGTTTAGTCATAAAACAATACCGTCACCTATCCTTAGGCGACGGCCACAACAAGAACACAAATTTCAAAACCGCTTTGAAAAGCAATCATCTGTTCTAGGATGATTGATTACTAGGTTTTGAACCCTCAGTTATAAGGTTTTGAACCCTCTGTTAGAAGGTTTTGAACCCCTTTGAATTTTCAAAATCTCGTCAAAGTTTGGGTCTTATAATGTGAACACGTGCAAACTGGAAGAGTGAATGCCTGTATCTTGAGTTTTCTGTCTAAGGCTAGAGTGTTCGTACAAATCCGCAGTATCAGACCGGTCACTCTTACCTGGGAACTCTTGGGGTGAGTGTTCACTTATAGGCGAGCATGTCTTCAGTGATACATTAATAAGACCTGTTTACTTTGATTAGTCACCGTCTCATTTGTTTACCTTAGGTAACAAACAAATGATCGCAATTTTCATGCGTTACCATTCTGTTTTGATTATCCAATAACCTTTCACCTGTTTCTTCCTATATCTTTCTTTTTCTTCTAGAATGTCTCTTCCTCTCAGCAACGGTCAAATGTCTGAGCAAACAGCCAAATTTGCCCAGCAAATAGGCGAAGTGATTCTGAAGACTGTGGATTTAGGCATTGCCATGTCTCGTCTCAACAATGAAGCCTCTCGTCTCAACAATGAAGCCACTCAAGAATCACCAAAGGAAGCAGAAGCCAAGCCTTCACCTAAACCAAAGAAACGTAAAGCTTCAAAGAATCCCGCAGCGGTTGCACCAAAACAGGCAAGGCCTAGCCAAGTGACAGCACTACCAGCCAGGAAGCCATACAACGGAACTGCACCCTTGTGCAACCAATGTAGCCTTCATCATCAGGCTAGCGTGAAGTGCCGCAAATGCCAAATTTGTGGACTTATAGGTCATACGGCAAGGGTTTGCCCAACTACAGCAGTACCAAATCAAACAAGACCCATCCGGGTGGCAACACCACGTGTTAAGAAGCAATACAAGGGAACAGCACCAATATGCGACAAATGTAATGCACACCACTTAGCTCACCTACAGTGTCGTTTGTATGCATCATGTGGGCGACTCGGTCACCTGGCAAATGCTTGTCGATTTACCCCAAACCAAAGTGGTCCAAACCAACCACAAGCCAACTCTGCTCAAGCTCGTTTCTCACGAGGGTCTTGCTACAACTGTGGCGAGATGGACCATTTCCTAAGGGATTGCCCAAAGCTTGCTAATGCAAATCCAACCCACGGATAAGCAGTTGGTTGGCTAGAAGATGTTGTTGTCTTATGCTTTTGTTTCTTCTATTTCTTGTAATGTGAAACGATCTGTTTTGTTTATAAATAAATTGTTGTTCACAATTCTGATATGCGAGTGTAGTTACAAGTGTGTATGACTTTTCCTATGATACCTACATCAAGGAACTATGTTCCTTACAAACTACTCTGGTGATTTTCTCTTTCAAATAATCGCTCATGATTCCCTCGAAAATTTTAAGTACTCGTTTCATTCTAGGATACGAAGTACAGAAAATAAAGTGACATTATGAGTGATCATGCTTCTGCACATATGTGCCTTTGAATCCTTGGTTAGATAACTAAGGGTATTTTCAAATCCTATACCCATTACGTTTTGATTTTTCAACTTACACAGTACAAGTATTTCAAAAACAATCTTCATGATCTCAAAACATTTCATATAGTTTGAAAACATTTTTTTTTAAAATGCATTGTCTATGTTATTTCAAAAACATTGGCTATGCTTTCAAAAACAACCTTCATAATTTCAAAATGTTTCATATAGTCTGAAAACAATATTAACACCGTACATTTTCTTATCAAGTGCATGATTTCGAAAAGCATCATTCATGTTTTCAAAAACCTTATACATAATTTCAAAATTTATCTCGCATGATTTTAAAACATTTTTATAAATATACTTACCTAGTACACCTACTTTATGATTTCAAAAGTATTATATATAAGGTTTCAAAAACATTGAACACATTTTTTTAGAACCCCATGCATAGTTTTCAAAAATATTTTCTTCATACATTGACTTAACTTTCAAATTTCACTTCATATGTCGCCTTGGCATATCTGGCATCTCAACTTCATAAGCATTTTACTTCATGTTTTGACCTAAGCACATCAAGTGCAAGGTTTCAAAACATCTTCAACTTCTAAAATCCATATGGGATCTTTTTATCTTCACATTTAGACCCTTGTGGATGATTATCATTCAAATCAGAGTCCTTAATTGGATTCCTTATGTACCTAAATTCGAACGTTTCGGTTCCTTATAATCGAAATCGAATTTTCTCTTCAAAAATCTTTCTATCTCTATAGTTAGATTCTTGGTAATGTTTAAAGTACCAAATGAAATCCAAGGAATGGATTCCTAGTGTGCTTTAAATACATGTGCTCTGTTAGCAGAACAAATTTCTAGTTAAACAATTTTATGGTTATGTGACTATGTGTTTATGCATCTTATGTTTTCTTTTATGCATTTTGTGTTTTTATACTCTGGGTATTCGTTATCCAAATCCTCGTAGAATTTTTCATATCTTCATATGAGGGATTCGTAGTAGGATATTCAAAAAGGTACTACCTTAAATCCTAAATGGGCTTCTATGTAATAGTTAAGACCCTTGGATTATATAGTACTATTCCATGATTCATAAGAGACCCTTTTAGTGGTCTAGTAAAAAAGATTGATTCAAAAATCTGGTTAAGAATGACATGTGATGATATAAGCTGAAAAGACTCTTTGGTTGTATATTAAAATCATTTATTGATTTAATAAAAGGGACCCTATGGTGGTCTAGTCACACTCATCACAGGTTTGTTCATTTGGTTTTTCCCCTACACATTATAAAATAGACTATGTGAACTATGCAAGGAATTGTCTAATTATGGACGCGTACATAATTATGAAATTTAGTGCACAGAAACCCAGTAAGATTTATTATGTGTAAGAACCGATAGTGACAACAATAACAAAATGAGAACGATGTAATGGAGGTACGGTGGACGCACCAATGAAGCTTCATATACTTGTATATAAGTATCCCTCTTACATTGCAAGCATGATGTTATTAAAGTTACTAGAAGTTCAGAACCCTAACCAATGTTGTTCGATCTTTTCAACTTCATGTTTTAAACTCTCACAAGTTTCCTCTAAATAAATTTCGGGACGAAATTTCCACAAGTAGGGGAGACTGTAACATCTGTGCTTGTAATCATTGTGAACAGTTCTTTCATCAATAAAATAATGTTATTTGATCCCAATGTTTGTTTGGTTGTGTTTTACATTTTTCATGTTTTGACTTTTATTCAATTTCAAACTCTATATCGCTTTCTAAAGAGTTATACGCAAACTGGTGCGTAAACGTAACCAGTTTAATGCGAAAAATACTCCAGAACATCAACATATACTTAACATACCTTAAATAACCTTTACATAACTTAGAAATAAGTTTTGAAGGCTTTAGTATGGCAAAAACAAGCTTATTCGCTTACAGGGACTAAACTTGACAAACTGCGAAAGTATGCCAATTTGAACTGTAACGAACATTCCGGAACATGATCATAAGTTAAACATACCATAAATATCCTTTACATAGCTTAGAAATAGACTTTGAGGGGTTCGGTATGCTAAAACAAACTTTTGGGTCATTAAGGGACTAAAAGCGTCAAAAAGTGCACAAGTTTGCACTTTCGCGCATAACCTGAGTTCTGAATACATCCGGACATCCAAAAATTTATGTAAGCACTAAAATATTTTATTTTAGTGTTTGGCTTGAGAAAAATCCATTCGTCGCGTCATTTGGATCGTTTTTCGCGCTTATGCGCATTCCGTCGTAATTAAGCGAACATCGCGATCGTACGGCCAAACGAACCGACATCCGAGATATTTTTGAGCACATTTTAAGTTCCCTATACTTTAACTTCATTTTAGAGCCTTGAAATGGGGTTAACGGGGCTTAAACGTGTCAAAAATGCATCGAAAACCAAGTTTTGGAGATGTAGGGGCTAAAAATGTAAATCTGTCAAAGTTCTTAGGCCTGGGGCGTAAGACCAAGCTTAAACTTTACGCGGCCCGCGTCAGTCCCAGACAGCAGAAACTTGCATAAACTTGGAATCTAGTCCTTTCCACTCTTGCACATGGTATTTCTCAATACTATGGGCTGGTTTGATGTGCACATGGTATTACAATACCATGGGTGCAAGTGTATGGCCAAGATTGAAGCACGTTCTCCAAGAAACGATCCTAACCGGTTCAGGAAATCCTATAAATACCCCCCCATGCCATTGCAAAACCCACTAGAATTTTGATTTGAGAAACTCTAAGTTGAAAGCATTGTTTCATACCTGAGTTACTTGGATCGAGATTAGCATTCGGGGACCCTTCGTAAGTATTATTTCGTTCTTTTATTGCTTTTCGAGTCCGAAAGTCAAACTTTGTTTGACTTTCTGCGTTGACCAGTTAATGGTCAATGCGAAGTTCGTTTGAACTTCGCAACGTGATTGTAATCACGATGGTTATAGTCCCTTGTGACTATGCCTACTGATTACCACGTTGTCTAGGGTCGTAAGGGTAAGCGATCTAATAAATCGCTTATACCTTCGAACCCGACCCATTTGGTCGATCATTAGGATCCGACCAAATACATTAGGTGACCACATTAGGTAGGGAATAACCTTCCGAGGTTATACCTTATGGTCACGACGTTTAACTAGTTGTATGATAGGTAGTTTATATGCCTTAGGTAAATTACCAAAATACCCCTTTGATGCCAAAATTCATTATAAACATATGTGACATAACTTTTGACATCTAAACTGATTTGGCGACAATATTAGGCATGTTAAGGCATATTCTACTTGTCATAGGACTAGTTAGGCGGTCCGAACGCGTTTCACGCGAACGACGCGTTAAAGTAGCATAAGCTACCTAAACGGGTCGTAATGGGTCGTAACCACTTATGTTAGGTTTCATTTAGTATGTAGACTTTGTTAAACCATATTACACGAGTCTCCATACTCGTTCGGTTTACGAACCCTCATTCTATCTAAATCCTCCGATTTAGGTCCGGTTTATTAACATAGTTACCTATATTAGGTGCCGTTTGATATCCGCGATCTCTAGCATTGTTTGGTTGTTACTCAAGGACTACTAAGCAATCTCAAGTGAGTACATAGACCCCTCTTTTACTGTTTTCCAAACATTTTGGGGTGAAACACATGTGCCTACTTGTTACTTTCGTGCTTTCCTGCTTTCACATCATATACTTGCTATGTTCATTAGTACATTTATAGTACATGATTTCATTGTGTTCATGCTATGTATGTCCATTGTGTGCATACTTAATACATTGTTTTACATTACATTTCATGCTATGTATGTCCATTGTGTGCATACTTAGTACATTACATTACATTTCATGCTATGTATGTCTATTGTGTGCATACTTAGTACAGTTGTTTTCATCACATGCTTACATTTTATTATGACATTTGGGTTGTTTACAATGGAACAATACATTCATTAACATTAGCTACGCCGTTCATTAGTAGGTAGTGGTACCATAGGAATTGACAACTCCCGTTCCTGAAATCCTGGGTAGGTGTGGATTGGAAGGAATGACCGAATTCGATATACATAACACAGATAGACCTTTAAATTGTTTAAGGGTTTATCGCCACAGTCTCAAGGCTTGGATGTATGCATTTTCACAACACCGCATAGATGTTCGTATCGGTATAGCATGCATTTCCACAAAACATAACTTTGATTTAAACCAAGTTTTACTTCAATACTTTGTTTTGTGCATTTTACCTATGGTTTAGTTGATGCATTTCACTAGCCATACATATCATTTTGGTTACACATTACATGATTTACATTTGACACATAAACATTTTCGACATTGGTTATACATTACATGATTTACATTTGACACATAAACATTTTCGACATTGGTTATACATTGCATGATTTACATCTTGACATAAACATTTTGACATATTATTCAATACATTTGGCAATTGGTTTAAACATAGACATCTTACATTGGTGGTTTGTTTGGGTAAGTGATTTAAGTAACGAGGCGTGGGTAATATGATACAAGCATGGTGGATACGCCGCTGGTACTTCCTATATATAAGTGATTGTATGGTATTACATATCGTAGCGTTATTTGAATCATTTCAATTTGGACATATAACATTTTATACAAATAACATACTTTTCACAATACATTGTTTTACAAACAACTTAATTTATACAAACTCATTTCACATGGTTATTCACTTAACCATGTATTATTCTTTTACACATATATATCATTTGGTTTATTTATCACTTTTCAAATGATTTACAAGACAAAGCAAATTACAAGGTTCATGACTAAACATTTTCTTAAACAATAAGTCATGAATCCTATTTTCATAAACCTATGTATCTCACAGGCTAACGCCCCGCTTGCGGTATGCGCATATAATGTATATATGTGTGGGCCATCGGGGGGCAAAAGTAAAAGTGCACTAATTTTAACGTTATTTTACTAATTTCGTGAAAATAACGTTAAAAGTGGAGGACGGTTAATCATGCATCATGTGGTGGCGTTGATAGCTGAAAGACAAAAGGGTACATGCACTAATCGGTCTTTGTCCCGATTGCCGAGTGTTATGTGCCTTATGTCCAAGGCTTGATGCAAAACTACTATCGAGCCGGGGGTCTCACTGGAAGCAGCCTCTCTATTCCTACGGGGTAGAGGTAAGGCTGTCTACATCTTACCCTCCTCAGACCCTACCTTTGCTTTGCTATTGGTGGGATTTACTGAGTATGATGATGATGATGATGATGATGTATCTCACAGGCATTTTTATGCTGACATACCTATTTTCACATGTGTTTCAGGAGATGATGCATAGGATTTATCAAGATACACTTAGGCGGACTTGGGCCTTAGTGACAATAAAAGATGCAAGACTAGTTATTTATGTTATGTTTCTTTGATTGTCAAGACATTGTAACTACTTTAATCAATAAAACAATATTTCAATTTCCATGTGTTATGAAACAATGATTCTGTTACAACACTCCCCGACGTTTTCCGCCACGTTTTGTTGTTCTACGTGGTCGGGGTGTGACACTTGACTTGTCATGTTTGCATTTTCTGCAGAGAAAGTTGTCTTTGGTGACACGGTTTTTGGGATCATACTTACTCGATAATACAAATCTACAATCTGCTGGTACGAGGAGTTGTTGACTTTGTTTGATTTCTTAATCTCCAGTTCATGACTCTCCAATCTTTCGATTAGTAGATCAACCGTCAGATCCTCCGACTTGATTGTGTTCTTCAGCATCAAGGCAAAGTATTGCCAGTCTTTATCATCCGGCAGCGAATCAAACAATTTGTCAACCAATTCTTCTCGAGTATATATGACTCCATGTCTTGCAAGCTCCATCTTCAAATGCCCGAATCCTTCAATCATTTTTTACACAGATTCATTTTTCAAACATCCAAACAAATCAAACTCCTTTTTTAACACCTTCTTTTTGTTTTTAACTATCTCGGCACTACCCACACATTTCACTCTCAATTTCTCCCATAGATCTTTTGAATTTGTGTACTCAATCAATGATATTATGTCGTCTCTCACAAACTGATGAAGCAATGCAATGCACTTTTGTTCAGCAACATATATCTCTATCTCCTCAGCTTCTGTTATATTTTCATAATCTGATCTTCCCATAGTGAAACCATTCTTCAACATCTTCCAACTTGGATATGCAAACGCTTTTAGCCATTCTTCAAACCTTTTAGCCCATTTATTGTATTCTTCAATCGCCATCAGTTTGGGAGGTTTGTTGTATGTGCCATATGCACTCTCCACACTCAAAGCATCAGAAAGGGTTTTCTTTGCACTCGGATTTGAAACGTTTTCATTTGTGTTGTTTGATGTATCATCTCCGGTGTTTCCCGTGAAAGCAAACATGTCACTGAATGGATTCATGAACTCATCCATCTTCACGTATCTGAAACAATCAACAAACACTTAGAAAATTTTTGGATTTTGACAAAAGCAATTTCAAACGAAATTAGTTCAAACGGAATAAGCTTTTCACACGAAATAAGCCTTTCAAGCAAAATTAGCTATTCACACGAAATACCCAATTCAAACGAAATCAGGATTTTCACACGAGATAGTGTTTTCAAACGAAATCACCAAGCAAAATCTAATTTCGTGCGGAATTAGTCACAAAAGCTAATTCCGTGTGAAATCACAAGTGCAATTTCGAGCGGAATTATGATGACATCATCATTTCGGCCACCATTTTGTCAAATTGATCCAGATTTAGTTCGAATTTTGGTCCAATTCTTTCAAGGATTCTTTAAAACAGTGTTTCGCGTGTAATGTGAGAAAATTAAGCCATTTTGTCCGTTAAATTTCGTTTAATTTTGAAAAGAAGGTGTAGAAGTGATGAAAACAAGCTGAATTGGTATAAATTCTTCTTCCTGAGCTCTGATACCACTTGTTGGATCGTTGTGTGACCCTAACGAGTCAATCAGAAGAGTTTAGCATCTATTTCAAAGGCGGAATCAGAGAAATAGACGTGTAACAGCTTGATTCTCCTTAATTATCTTCTTATTATTGATTTCAAAGCTTTTACAGATCGTTTGACAAACTGGCAGCACCTCGGCTCTGAATCGGAAAAGTTACAAATGAACTAGCAACACACCTATTTATAGTGAGTTAATTTCGTTTGAAATGGTCAGTACCATTTCAAGCGAAATTACTCAATATTTACACAAACCCTAGATTTAACCTGCTGTGTGCTAGTTTATCCTATCTAGACATAAGACTCGATAAAGACGAAGTTAACAGACATTTATGCACCAACACCAAACTTTATGCATCTTTTAATATAGAAAAGACAGTAAAAAAACAAACTAACGCTACTTATATATCTTATTAAATAAAATCTTATCTTATAGCAGAAGCAGAGAGTTTCTTGCGTTTAGTAGGAACCATTGTAGAACAATCGTCGTCATCATCTGCCCAAATCATTCATAATCATCATTTAGTCATAACCCAGATTTATTTCACTGTACATTTAATAATCTAGGAGGGAATAACATGTACATTTAATATAAACAAACATAAATTCATATTAAGTGTTTAATCTTTCTTTGTATTTAATTTAATACTATCAATATCCATATTAATATATTCTAAAACCATTCTGGCTTCACAAATGTTTCTACCACTGGTCGCTCGAAGAAAACAGAGCTGAAATATATCAACAGTTTAAAATAAAAATTTCAACATTATCAACAGTTTAAAAAAAAATCCACAAACCTAAAATAACCCGCAAATGATTGTATGAATTTCAAACAACTGTGATTAGACTGAAATATAAAGCGAGAATTAGAGTAGATAAGTTCAAAATTTAAAATTTCAAAATTACAAAAAAAAAACATACTTTCAACGATGTTGGAACAATGATGCTGGAACAATTATGTGAAGCACAAAGATCTGTAATCGGAGAGTTTCTTGCAGCAGAAGCAGAGAGTTTCTTGCATTTGGTAGGAACAACTGTAGAAAAATCATCATCATCATCTGCTCAAATCATTCACAATCATCATTTAGTCATAACTCAGATAAAAAACAATGACGAAACATAAAAAACAAAAACAAACATAATTATATATTCCATTACCATTATGAAGGCAAACGACATATCCCCAAAATTTGTTCTGAAAGTGGGTCAGAGAGGGCTTCGGTTTTATCTTTTCATTCATGAACAAATGTCGAGTATTGAGAAGAGGGGATTTGAGGGAGAGATACACTTGAAGTGTGGTTTGAAAATACAAAAACAAAGAACACGAGAGTGTAAATATGAAGAGGGGAATGAGAAAAAAAAACTTTATATAAGAAAATGATTGACAGAAGTGAGTGATTGACATGCATTAATTACGTATTCCTAGACATTTTGAATTTGAAATTACCGACAATTTCAAAACATCTGCTGATATATATGTATCCCAAAGGACCTTCAACCTCTGCTGGCTTTAAAGTATAGATATGGGCAGAGGTTTTAGATAGCAGAGTTTTATATAGATTTTAAATGATTTTATATATTAAGACTTATGATGCAGTAATGGCATAAGAAAAGCATTGTTGGACAGCCTCTCTGTCTGCAACATCAGCTTTTCTTATGTCACTCAGATTTCTTCTTGTATAGAAGGTATAGATAGATATATAGATGTACCATTTCATTTTCCATTTCCTACTTCCGTAAGTACATAAAATTTTCATCCTCTTTTACTTTTCTCTTTTTTTTGGTCCGAGTGGGTACAAGATGAAAACAAATTTCAAATAAATTTATTTTAACTTTCTGTTGAATATGTTTTATTACTTTTTTTATTTACTTTGCATCGATAGTTTTATATTTGATTTTTAGTATATATTAACTATAGTAAAGAATATAAAAAACATATAGGATAACATCTTATAAAAACATGTAGGATAACATCGTTTAGATTGCAAGTGAGGTTGATATTAGCCTGTTGTAAAGAGCAACCCTTTAAAAACGTCTGGAGGTCAAATCATACGGACAACATGACTAAAGAAAACTCACCTTTAAAAAAATAATATCTTTTAGATTAGAAAATGGTTAGATTACAAAACCCGTACAGATATTGTATTGTTCGTATGACGACTTTATTATTTGAGTTTTTTTTTTATTTTGGTTGCTACAGTATTTATTGGTAACTAACCAAACGATGCCCCGCCGCAATACGTGGCATAATCCTACTAGTTAGATTTAAACTAGTGGGATTCTTTAGCATCATGTGATGAAATTCGTTCAATACTGGTTCAGCTTATTACAACACCAACACTCATTACAACAACGGAAATTGATAAATCCAAATAACAAAATCGTGATATGCCTACACGTTATATGGCAAGACTTCGATTGGTTCTAGACTTCTAGGCAATTTCCTAGAATCCTATCCTTCCAAAAAGAGTCCTAAAAATAGGTCCATAACGTATAAGCATGTCACGACTTTGTTTTTGTTTTTTTTTTTTTTTTGTTATTTCGGTTGCTATAGCGAGTGCTGTATTGTAGCGGTAACGAAACAAACCGATACCGACCGGACAACTTTGGTACTGGTATTGGTATTATCGAAACCGATATTGGTATTTCATTTCATGGTTTTCGATTGATATAACTTATTTTCTTTTTTTTTCAAATATAATGTTTGATAAACTTTCGAATATACCGTTGCGGAGTGATTATTTTATCTACGTTCGATAAAAATTTTAATTAAAACCGAATTACCACAACACACACATAATCCACTAGTTGTAAAACAAACATTAAATTTTGAAGTATGGTTATACCTAAAGTATCAATCATACACAAGACAAAACCTTTTGTCACTTAAATTATTCAAACATATTATCACATGAGGAAACCTTAGGATAAAAAAAATGATCCTTGATAATTGTACTAGTGATTATAGGACATTATATCGTTTTCATGTCATGTTTGGCACCTAATTAGCTTTCTTTTTCGTCTCATTTTCATTTGATTTTTGTAGATAGACTCTTAGAAAAAGATGAACAAACAAACAAAAAATTTGGTTACGAGTATGTGGCCCGATCAATGACACGCGTTGACCGTTTTCAGTAAAAATTGATCGTGTTGAGTATGACTCAGGTAATCGATTGATGTCAAGTGGCATCTTATGGAGTGCATGGTCCATGCGACTATAACCCTTCGAAAAGAACATATGTGTCACTTTAGAAGTATAAAGTCAAGCAATATGTTATTCCATGTCTTCCACTTAAAAATATTTAGAAGTTTCATAACATTATTTGAATTAGGTTAAATTAATCACTACACGACAACAAAGAATTATAATTTTTAGTTTGAATATGTACATGATAAACCCTCAAAGATTATTTTATTCTAAAAAGAATAGGATAATTTAAATTACTTACATAATCACACTAGATAATATTCGTATGTTTGTATATATATTTTTTTACTAGAACGAGCACGGAGCTCGAGCTCGTTTAGAGCTCTGTTAATAGAGCTTGAGCTCTACTCATTTAGAGCTATATTTTTAAAGCTCGAGTTTGGATTATGAATAGGTTTTCAAGCTTGAGTTTGGCTCGAGTTCCACTCATTAATATTTATTAATTATCCAACTATAAATGTTTATAAATATAAGGCAAATTGGAAAATAATAATCCTATCTACCTGAATTTGGCCAATAATAATCCCAAGTCACGAATTAGATCCGACCTCGTCCAAATTTTTTAAAAAATACTCCACAGTTAAATCTAGTTAACGGTGTTATAAAAATGGTGACGTGGCTGCCACATTTTAAATGACTCAAGTTAACGATTTTTTCGGTTTGATTCATCTCCTAAAGGCGACTCTCATTATTTTAATCCTTTACTGTTGACTAACTATAAAAAGGGGCATTGACCCCAACATAATACGCCAACAATCAAAACATCATCTCTTGAAAACCCTAAAATCCATCTCAAGAAGAAAGCTGCAAACGATCAGGTATGCTAAAATTGTTGCTACATTCTTGTTGTTTATACGATTGAATCTTGATTTAATCTTTCTCCCACTCTTATTAAAACCAACAGGATGGATGACAAGACAATTAGCTTATGAATGTGTAGAATTTTGGGGTTTTTTGAACGAATTGAAGCAGACGATGATGATGAACTCATATTTTCGTTATTGGGATCGATTGAAGAAGCTTAATTTGTAGATTGAGGGTTAGCTTATGAATGTGTAGAATTACATGTTGGTGTGTTTTGAGTAACCCTAGAATTACATGTTGGTGTGTTTTAAGTTGGGGTCAATGCCCCTTTCATACTCAGTCAACAAAACCAATAAAAGATTTAAAATAATCCATGTCATTTAAAAAAATCCATGTCATTTGAGTCATTTAACATGTGACAGCCACGCCGCCATATTTTATAACACCGTTAGCTAGATTTAACTGTGGAGTATTTTACAAAAAAATTGGACGAGATCAGATTATTAGCGGCTAATTCGTGACTTGGGATTATTATTGGCTAAATTCAAATAGGTGTGATTGTTATTTTCCAATTTGTCTAAATATAATAATACATATTTATTTTGTATATGAAACTTAAGCTCCTTTCAAATCTCTTTGATTTAATCTTTTAACACGCCAATTTTAAATAGCTTATTATTATATACAACTTGACTCGTTTAGAAAGACTGACCCATATCCGGTCTAGGAGCCCCAAGTTCACACTCTTTGAATGTTAAAAACATTTTATTATGTTCGTTTTTCTTTTAAGTATATTTATTTTCTATTCCTTTTATTTTCTATTATTCTTTTCATTTTATTTTTATAATCTTTATGTGTTTTTAATTCTTTTAATTTTTAGTCTTTTCATTTTATTTTTATAATCTATATGTGTTTTTTATTCTTTTATTTTCATTCGTGTTATAAACCAACAAATATATTATTATTTTTTAAAATCATTTGAAGAGATAATTATTTAACAGATGGTTTTAGGGTGTACCTATCTACACATCATTTTGCCTATTTACACACCAAAAAAGGTGTTTTTTGTCCTTATATGCACACCCTGCAGTGTCGAACTGTGGCCAAAACGTGGCGTTTTGGTCCGGTTAACCAGACAAAGACTGACGGGTGTCTGACGGGTCTGTTGACCGGACCAAAACGCCGAGCTTTGGCCGCGTTTTGGTCCTATCAACCAGACAAAAGACTGACACCCGATCTGGTTGACAGGACCAAAATGCGGCCAAAGCTCGGCGTTTTGGTCCGGTCAACAGACCCGTCAGACACCCGTCAGTCTTTGTCTGGTTAACCGGACCAAAACGCCGCGTTTTGGTCATGGTTCGACACTGCAAGGTGTGCATATAAGGATAAAAAACACCTTTTAAGGGTTAGTTTGGCCCTAACAGATTTAAATTGATTAAACCATTTATGTTCTTTTACGTTTCAGGAATATATTTTTCACAATTTATAACATCAATTTTTTATCTTCTATTTTAATTTAAGGCCAGAATATTGTCGTACATAAACATTTAAAGTAAAGAGTTAATTACTGTTTTCGTCCTTGTGGTTTGTCAAAAATCATTATTTCAGTCCGTTAGTTTAAAAATTGAGATTTCAGTCCCTGTGGTTTCACTTTCGTAACCATTTCAGTCCACCTCTGTTAACCCCATCCATTTATTCTGTTAAGTACACATGAATTGTATTATAGGACCCACTTGTTAAGACACAACCCCACGCTACCCCACCCCACTCCATCCCTACTCTCATTTCCGGCAAAAGTTTCCGGTCATCTTCTCCGGCATCACAACCCCACCCTCTTAATGTCCGGCGACCCATCACCCCACCCCAATTAATATTTTCCTAGCAGCATCAATTAACATAATAACTTTGAAAAATAATGCTTACCTGAACATTTTCTCATTCTAAAATTCAAAATTAAAATTTCGGAACCATATATGTAAAAATAGTGCCAGACTTCTACTTCTACTGAAGCCATGGTGGGTCGAACCCAACAATCGAATTTAAGTCCATATGTCATACAACAATAAAATCATATAAATCCAATAATAAAATCATATAAGTCCATATTTAATTAACACAAGGGTAATTTAGGTATTTCATTAAAAACTTAACGGTAAAATAGACGGTGTTAGGAGACTGGACTGAAATGGTTACGAAAGTGAAACCATAGGGACTGAAATCGCAATTTTTAAACTAGTGGACTGAAATAGTGATTTTTGACAAACCACAGGGACGAAAACAGTAATTAACTCTAAAGTAAAATAAGAATATATGTCAGGTTGTAAGATGTGAAAAAGAAATAAGACAAAAAAAATGGATGAATTTGATGATGGGTAAGTTTGTGGTATAAAATAGCAAGGATGAAGTTGTTTTTACGGGCGAGACGAGTTAATGATTATAGCGCATGCAAAAAGTGTTTATTAAATTGTCAAATGTGTTCTTAGGGATAAGGATGTGAAAATTAATCAATCAACAATTTCAATCATACATTATTTTAATCTGTTTGAATTAGGTACGTACTGCATTATTGCATTTTTCATAGCTATAGGAAAAAACTAATATGTTAGAACAACGATCTTATTAAAAGCCTAAAATGGGTTATGGTGTATTTGGAATGAACGAACGCTAAAATATTCACGGGTAAGTGTCGAAGAGCGGTTGAAGTCGTCGAAAACATAAAGTTGTCCACTTTCTTTTGGGTTCGTCACAGATCTAGATTAAAAGTTAGTTATTGGAATGATTGGTGTAAATATCCTTTAGACTTGATGTAATCCTGCTTGTTCGAGGGTTCCCCGTTTTAGGGACGCTTGTGGCGTTTTTGTGGTTTATTGAAATTTATCTATCAAAAAAAAAAAAAAAATCGTGTAAGCTTTATGCCTTTCTTCGTGCCTCATGTCTACCTGTTTTTTTTTAACATATGTACTGGTATACGTTTCAGTTTTGTTGTGTCAATCGGTCTGCGTCTGGTTTGAGTACCTGGAAATCCAATCCCAACATAAATTATTTCATTCACTTTTACTTCAACCATATTATTTCAATCTTCTAACAACTAGTTGTCACTTTTGTTATTTTACTTGAAACAGTTATTATATATATAATTAGAGAAGTTGTTAGCTACAGTAAATATTATATTGACATGTAGATAACTCACAAACATAATCATGTATGTCCATGATTCAACCATGTGTAATGTAATGTCATTTCATTAATTCATATATATTTTTCATAAATTGTTGAAATTTTCATGACTTCTATATTTATTTAATTAATTGTATTTTTTTAGGTAATATCTTTATTTTATAATTAAAATGAATAATAAATAGAATGAATTTTTATGAAATCATATGTGTTTAGTATTTGTGTCGTGTATATATTTACTAGAAGTCTATAATTAATTGAAAAGTTTAATTTGAAACAGTCAATGAGATTCAGCTACGATTAATAAATACAAAATTGCGATAAGAAACACACCATGAGATCCAACTACAATTGATTTCTTAAACAACTTTGAAAGTATCTAAATGGTTAGAAATGTAATCGCTTATTATTTTCTCTTCAAAGACAATTGCAAAAAAAAAAACATTTGTACGCTCAAATCACATTGAAAAAACAGCCTCTGCAACGCGAGGAACCAATACTAGTAGTATTAAACAACACCGTTCACACAAGACACCTATGTATTTCACATAATTTATAAAACGTATTATAAGAAATTTCTAAATAGCCCTAGTGTTTTCTTACGACTGAACCTGTTAATTTTATAAAAAAATTGACCCCATTTGCATATATATATATATATATATAGAGGAAGTGTAGGATACAAATCCCCTAATCGTACATTATGTACGCGATCCCCACAGCCATACACGTGTCCCTGATTCAATTTAATTAGATAATGGTATATCAGACATTCTGTTCAATCATCTGAGGGCTAATTAGGGAATTCCGTCAACAAGGAAGCAGATTACGACTTCGTTTCAAAACTGTCAATTATTGTTCGTATCAATTCGATTTGTAGGTTTTTTGATTGATTCGTATACCGAACACACATTGGCGATACCGAAAATGTTGGATTCGTTATATAGGATGTTTATTTTGGGTTTTTCATCATAGGGTTGCAGTTGAGGTATGGGTTTTATTTGATTTGAAGGTGTTTTCATGTTATTAGATTGTAACGAGGTTAAAGATAAGATGTTTCTGGGTTTATTTGGTGATTTTAACATATCGTATGTGTTGTCTTTTAAATATCGCATGTGTTTTATTTAACATATCGCAGGTATTAAAGATTGAATCATATGAATAATTTCGCATGTTTAAGTTGGACATTTCGCACACAATAAAGTTTTAATATGTAATTTCGCATGTTTAAGTTGGTCATTTCGCAGACTAAAAAATATTTAACATATTGAGCTCAATATTTCGCACGCTTTAAAAGTAATTATATGTAATTTCGCACAGTGTGTTTTATAATTCAGTTCAATAGTTCAAATCAAATAATTCAGTTCAATAATTCATATCAATAATTTTACAGTGTTTTTTCTTTTATTATAAAGTTTATCTTTTCATCACCATTTCAAACCACTTATATCTTATCTTATTAAAAAATGGCAGACCTCCCAACATCTTCTTCTGAATCAAGTATCAAACAGTCTTTGAGAAAAAGGATTCAGGAACAAATTCAAGAGGATCGATCATGTCAAGAGATGCTGGAAACCAACATTTCTCGTGTAACAGAAAACATGAAGAAAAGACAAGAAATTTTGAACTTGCTATCTCAGATGCAAGTGAGTGGTCTTCAAGAAATTGTTGTTATGTTCATGGTTGATCTGGGTGAGAGGAATGAGAAGCAGTTGAAAGAGTTGGCGGATGCAATAACTATCTTAAGATGCTCGATGGAGATGAAAATGAAGTTCCTTTCATCTTTTGAATGAACTTGTTTATTTTAGTGCTTTATTTAATAAAACATGCAAGTGTTTAATGTTCCATATAATTCGCATGTTGTGTTATGGCATGGGATTTGATTTCGCATGTTTATATTCCACATTTTGCATATTTTAAGCAATTCAAAGTCAAACATGCGATTTTATACATAAATCATGCGAAATTAAAAACATTAATGTAATCTAACAAGTCTAAATATGCTACAGAAATTCAACATCAAACAAGTCTATTTGTCATTTCCAATAAACGCCTTCAACCTATCTGGGATTATTTTGTCCAAATCTTTGAAATACTTTTCTCTGTCCGGCCTTTTATCGAAAGCATTTGTCTCTTTAATTATTTTTTGACGCTCCAGATTGTATTCGGATAGAATGATTTTACTTAGATATTTGTGCCTCCGGAGATGAAGTTGTGAATTCTCTCTGTTGTTTACTTCATTTTCTTTCACAAACCCAGTCACCCATGGTGTTTTCTCCCCTTTTGTATGTATCCATATGACGCATCGTAAACACTCCACAGTCTACACCGTTATTCTCCGTCCTCCATTCCATCACTTTTCTTTCTATCACTGATGTTTCAAGTGCTTTTATAGCTGGTGTTGGTTTTAAGGCCTTTTGTAGGTATAAAACCAATACCCTTCTCTGTAACATAACAACATCGTGTCAGTAGCTTTTACATAAAATATAACATGTATATGAATAAGTTTTTGTATTACCAGTGTGTCTGGAAGCCCCTTGTATCTATCCTTAAACTCTTGTTCAGCTGCTGAATTGTCAATCAGCTCAATTTTGCTGGTTTTCAAGTGGAAGCACAAGACATAGAAGTGGTCACCTTGAATTACCGGAATAAACACCAAGTCAACCGAATCAAGTTTTTTTTACCTCATATTTTAGTATTATGTCTTCTAAATTTGAGGCAAATACGTTTAGACGTTGGTTGTCTGTGTAAGTCTCCTCCTTGTACATGATATCCGGCTGTATGTTATGTAATTAGAATCAAGGTTAAGTAATGTATTACAAGGTATTTGTACTTGCGAATTGTATATATGTTGTATGCGAAATTACAATAGTATGCGAAATGTTGTTTTTGTTTTCACAGGAAAACTATCTACTATTCTACATATGATTTAACTATAATTAGTATGCGAAATCATTGAATATGCATTTTTTGTTTTAATTTCAAATGCCAAAATGTTTAGAAAGACATACCATCATTGTGCTAAACAAGAAGATTCTGTATGGTGATGATTTTCTATCCCTCTTCTTCTCTTCAAGGTTGAGAACATCCACAAATACATCTATTCCGTTTGATGTTACGTACCGACCCCTGTAGAAGCTTTCAAAGATACCTTTGACTGTGTAAACCCCAGTTTTTTATCGGTAAAATATATCCCTGCCAGGCAAAAATTAAATAATTAAATATTTTGAGTGTATATATTTAGATGTTTGTTAGTTGATATAATTGTTTTACTTACTCTATGTTTGCAAATGTAGAAAATGTGTATCGGATCACACTCAATTCTTGATTCAAGAGTGCTTCGTGCATGTTTACCACTCTGTCGTAGAAAGGGGAATAAAATGCTTCTCCAAGGTTTGCACATCTTTTCTCATTTCGAATTTTGGCGGCTTCTATTGTCTTATAAAGGAGTTCATTTAACTCCTCTGGTATAACTTGTTTTGGAACTTGATTTGGTTTTGAGTTTTTTCTCCCCCTACCTGGTTTTTTTCCCTTTTTTCTTCCAGGCTGGGTCCCAGGCTCAAAAGCGACTCAACTGATTGCAATTCCTCAGCCGTCACCTGAGGGCATTCCACTTCTGGTTCCTTCTCAACTTCGATACCTGAATCAGTTTGTTGAGGGTCCTTCTGTGTAGTTTCTCCTAAAGAAACTACTTCAACTTCTGGCTCCTTTTCTTGAAATTTTTCTTGAATGCGTTGTGTAGATTCGGCTAAGTTGAGTGTTTCTTCCATACCAGTGTTGTTTTCACCACTTTCTGCAGGCCAGAGTAAGTTAAAAAATATAATATTTTGTTCTTTTATTTTTTTTTTCTAATATAAAGTGTTTTTTACCTTTGACAGGTGGATTGTAAGCGTATACACCCGTTTCGACAGTTTGAATGTTTGCAATAAGGGTGTCTGTCACTCCTCCATCATCTTTATTTGTCAATCCTTCATCATCTGGCTGCAGTACCCCTATAAATACAAATTATTGAATTTTAATACATCAGAATCAAAATCGCATGTTATACATGAAATTGCATGCAAAATCAAATGTCAAGTGTATGCATGAAATCGCATGTGTATTTTTAAGGTATCGCATGTGTATTTTTAAGGTATCGCATGTGTACAGGAAATTCAATGTTTACATATAAATCGCATGTGTTATTTTGAAATCGCATGTTTACCTTCTGATTCCATTTGTTCCAAAACATTGGATATTACTTGTTGAGCTTCTTCATTCTGTCTACTTTCTTCGTTTGTAGTATCTTCATGATGAACTTCAGAAGCTGCATTTTCAGGCTGTTGATGAACATCAGAGGGTGCAGTTTCAGGCTCTTGAACCGAATCAGGCGGCACACAAATGGGATTATTCCGAAGCGTCTCATCCCACTGCTTACCGGCCTCCATAATCTCCGGATCCCAAAAACACTTGGTTTTTGCTCCTGAAACTAAGTTGTTCATCCCTTGAACAACTTGAAGCATTTTAATGTATTTTTTGACATTGGCTTTCATTTTTTTCAACAGGTTCTGTAATATTTTTCGAGTTAAAATACTATCAATCTAGATGTTAAAAATAAATGGATTAAGTGAAATTAATATTTTTGGGCTTACCTTTTTGTTGATGTTCGAAGCCTCTCGTTCTCGTTGATGAGCTGAATCGTAGACTACCGATGGTGAAAGTGGAACAGGAGTGTTGCAATAGTCCATCATTTTCTGTGTCTGTGTCCCAACTCCCATCACTAGGTTCAACTGAGACATGCCCTGGAGGTCAAACTGAAATCCATCATATCATCAATGTTCTCGTTATCGTTAGGGTCTTCCTCGGTTTCTTTGTTTTCAATTGTACGTGCAGTCCTTCTTCTGTAGCTTATTGTGGTGTCAACGGGTAGTAGAGTATACTCCTCCGTTGAACGACCCTGTTCTTTTTCATTTTCACTCTCATTTGCTGTCCACACAGGTCCGTTATCCGAAATATGCTCTTCGACTTTATCAATCTCTGTAGATGTGATATAACGAATAACCGGTATCTCCACGACTTTCTCGAACAGTTGAAGCCTCTTGTTGTACTCATGCGTGTATAGAAGCTGTATAAATATAAAAAGGAGTTGATATTTACTTAAAATGTGTATTTATTTTATATTCAAAGTCATCATCATACTCTATTTCTACAAAATCGCATGCTATCAGACAAAAACCGTATGAAATCACAGGTATTCTTTAACCATTTACCAAAACCACTAATCTGATAAAAACGCATAAAATAGTATTGATTTCGCATGTATCAGTTAACCATAACCCAAACTACCTAATCTTATAAATCGCATGCTCAAACAAAAACATTTATAAAATCGCATGTATCATTTAATTATATAACAAAACTAACTAATCTTGTAAACATGTTATCAAATGTAGTAAAACATACCGTAAGAAAGGCAACTGGTCCCACGAACTGTATTTTTGTGTTCTTCCAGCCCACTCATGTACGACGCAAAGTGTCTACTAGATATGAGCACCAATCTAGATGCGGTATGTCCTCAACAGCCTCTACACCAAGCAAACATCTATCATTTGCAGTTGTAGCCTTTGTAATCTCCGCAAAAAAAACGTCATCCAGTACACCAGGAAATTTAATCTAAACAGGCTCCCCCATCGCTTTGATTATCTATTGCAGTTGCAATTAAGCCATGGGTAATTCTCACGTTTTCCCCCCATTGACTGATGAATGTATCCATGACAGTATTTCCTGGTTCTTTACTCTTTTCAATTTTCTCCACCTTTTTAACTTTTCTTTCATCGACTATTATTTCAACTGGCTTTGGCCCCTTTTGTAACACCCCGTGTTTCGAAAGTTAAAGTTAAAGTCAAAGTCAAGATTGAAGTCAAAGGAAGAAAAGATTGTTAATTGCGACCTGTCTCTCCTTGCTCAATTCCTGTTTTGACTTCTTTGACTTGTAATTAGTCTATTTTACTTATCGCTTTAGTTGTATTATGTGGAGTAAGTGTCAATAATCGCAGTAATCGACGTGGGTTTTCGCTAATTAATCGACCTACAACTGTGAACCATAGGAAGTAACAATGCGAAAAAGTCAACTAAAGGCTAATCAATCTAATTTAATCAACATCGAATCGCAATCGAACTCGCAACTCGAATTACGCATTTTGATTATTGATATACGTGTATGTGTGCCTTATGTGTTACTTGTGCATGTTTATTTATGTTATGTATGGTAATTGGTAGAGAAGAGACAATGCGAGATATGAGTAGTTGGGATTAAAAGTAATTTGAATAGGAAACTCTATCGCATCGCTCACTCGAATCGCATCGCAACGCGCTACACACGAATCGAAACGGCAAAACTCGTCGCGCCGAGCACTCGAACCAGGTACCAGCCGACCGAACTGCCACCCGACCGGGCTGCCATCCGACCGAGGTGCCACTCGGCCGGGCTGCCACCCGGGCGAGATGCTATCCGACCGACCATCCCTTTCCATTTTGGGAATCCTATAAATACCCCTTGTCACTTTCAAACTTTCTACTATTGGCAACTGAAGTCCGACCAGCTCGTGCTCCCCACCTTTTATTCGATTTCTCTCAATTCTGGTAAGATCTCGTCCTAAATCTTGTACTTCCTTAATCTACACGCACTCCTACACCTTTCTATCTTTTAAATCTTAACTTTTAACCGCGAAATCATCAAGATTCGAGGTGTTCTAGGAAGACGCCATCATGTGTTCTAGAAGAACTTCATGTTTTGGCCTCAATCCACCAAAAACAACTTGAATCCGAAGGATTTCCACATGAATAATCAAAGATCTTTCGTAGATCTAAACATGTTCATGGTAAAAGGGATTGAAAGATGATTTTCCTAACTTTCTTTCAACTCTTTTACACTCAATACACTCAAACCCGATGGAACCGGAGCTAACCCTGATCGTCGGCTCATTCTTAGTGATGTATCAGTGCTAGATCCAAGACCCATCCGAGAGATAGTGATTTCGGGTTGGACGTGAACAACCATCTCCGACCGTGCACTGTCGGACTAGGGTGATTCCTGTTCGGTCAGGTCATTGGGGACGAGATGGGGTTCCCATTGTTTAAACCAGTCACCACAACGTCTCGCTCAAGTTACAACACTTCAAGAAAGTTCAAGTAACAGCACGATCAAGTCATTGGGACGAGTTGTCATCCGACCAGACTGCTGTCCGACCGGGTTGCCATCCGCTCGACCCACCGTCCGATCGGGTTGCATCTTGATTCATTTAAATTTACACTTAAACAATTTTCAACATGTTCAATGCACCAAGGATGCCCCCCAACCGAACGACCGTCCGATCGAGTGACACCCTATTGTGAACTTGTTATCACTAAAGTGCCCAACCGAACGGGTTGCCGTCCGATCGAACGACCGTCCGATCGACCGACCTGAAGGATAGAGATACTTCTCTGTTTTCAAAATACTACAACGAAAACTTCAAAAGTCAAGCCATCATACACAAACACATCCTTCTCAAAGGAAGAAACAATCCACTCGAACAGTCATCCGACCGGATGACCATCCGAACGGACTACCAACCGCACGACTGGCCGTCCGATCGGATTACCATCCGATCAAACTGCTGTCCGACTCACTTGTACCTTGCATCGTTTTACGCGTCGCTTATCGTTATGCTATCAATCTGTTCAGGCTAACCCTACTCCCTACCGCTCCCTTCAGTCCATCAATCGCTGTGAGTATACTCGATCACTTTTTGCCTTATGCACTTTTGGGTGTTACATACGTTACGAATATTGAAATCACATCGAACACACTACTCAATACTATTTAAACGCTAACCATTCACGCATGTTATACGTGGCTTAATGAATGCTTGTTTGTTATGTTTACACATCGAATGTTGCCTACCTGCCTTAGCAACGATAATACTATAGTTTGGACTCAGCAGCCGTTAACTCGGGGGGTTGTTAAGGACAATTACTTGCATGGATTACGGTGGTAATCATGTATCGCGAACTGCCTCGGGCAGTCAACCCGCAGTCATTGGTATCGATAGATCTATGTCGATAACTAACGTGCTTCATTTCACTATGCGTACGTGCTGGTTATGCGTAATCAATTTCGAACTCTAATATGCTATTATCAAACTTGTATGCTCACCTTTACACTATGTGTATTGACTGTTACTTTAACGTATGTGACAGGTGCGTAAGTTGTTTATATGCTTAGCTTGCTATGAACTTGAGGCAAGGAAAGGTCTAGGATGCTCTCTGTGCTGTAATGAAATCGAAGCTAGGAAAAGAGGTCCTAGAAACCAATAAATAAACTATCTATGTATAAATCTGAGTTGTCGGAATAGAACTATTTGACTAGATTTGGTCTGTAATAATTATATAATCACTTATGACATGGTATGGGATGTGTTGCTTAAATATTTGGTAAATATAGTTGTTATGGAAACTTCTGGACAATCTGTTTCGCCCTGTGCCATGCCCTGATGATTCCGCCATCGGTTGGGGTGTGACAGATTGGTATCAGAGCCGTAACTATAGGGAATTAGGCAAGACTCGACCTAGTCCGGGTCAATGTCTTAGAGACCTAGTCTATAGTTAGGAACCAACAGACCGACTCATGCATATCCAGTAAGGGGTTATGTATGATAGGAATAGCAGTATGCTTGCACAAAACAGAGGGATTGCTATTCCTTGCTATTTTCGCCTACGCTACACTATCACTGCACTCGAAATTTTCAATTATGAATAAGCGATAAGTTGAGATTAGGTGTGAAAACCACAAACTCTCGACTGAATTGCTTGATCAACCCACATTTTCATCTATAAACATGAGAATTTGCGTTGAACCAGGAGTGAAATCCACACTTTAATGCATAATTCTCTTTTATTTTATCAAAACAGGGACGAAGTTGTTAAGCCAGGGGTGAAACCCTAACCTTGACGACTTGGTTCCGAATTTTACTTGGTTTTACAAAACTCTCACCAAAGTCTCGACCTACTCCAATGACCTGAAGTCACGGCATGACTAACGGGATGTGTGCCAAACGCCCAAGAATCGAGGCAGAAGCACAGTCCTGAAGGTCAAAATGTGTACAACAAGTCCTTGTGAATAGTTGAACCACTTTGGATAGTCAATGTCTAATACCCGCAGACGATCTATTTCTCGATTTTTATGTGTTTCGATTCTGAGCCCGCAACTGCTGACTCTGATGATTCGTCGATTTTATGTGTTGTATGTGTATTTACCTGCTTATATGTTTTAATGTTTGGGGATTTATACGATTTTTGCTCTCACTTCGATCGACACGCATGGCTTGCACTGCACTTCTACATCAAAACGCTGACAAATCGCTAAATTAGGGACGACCTTATGCTATGATATACGCTTATACTATACTACTCGACTTGTTAATTGCGGTCGCTATATTCGAACACTCGCAGACTTTGAATGATAGGTTTCTGTATTCTGACTACCTCTGTGATTACATGCGTATGTGCTTCTGTGCTCTACGTGCTTACGTGATTATGTGTTTCTGTGCTTATGTGAATCTGTGATTATGTGCCGTTGTGTTTATGTGATATATGTTTCACTGTGTTCCAGAGCTTTAGTAAGTGTTAGACATGTGAGGTGAGATTCGATTATGATGTGTCTGAGACCTATGACGATGTCTGTTGCAGATAATGTCAACTGGACCATCATTTGGACCCCGTCACCCATGACTCTCTCGTCAAGAACAGAGGGACAAACGCCTTGCTGCCATTCTCGCGAAACAAGTGGCCAAGGTTGTGCCTCAGATCGTGAGTGAGATTTATGAGAACGTCAGCAAATCATCTGAGGAGTCTAGAACTGAAGCTCCTAAAGTTGCTCCCAAAACTGCTTTCAGCTTCAAGCAGTTCAAGGCTTGCGGCCCGAAGGAATTCACTGGAGAAGATGGCCCAACGGCTATGTTTCAATGGTTCGATTCCATCGAAGTCACTCTGCGCCAGAGTGGATGTCCGGAAAATCTCTGCACTCTAAACGCTACCGGCGTCTTCCAGTCCCGCGCATTAGACTGGTGGACGGCCGAGAGGAACAAACGCGGGAACGATGCAGCTTATAAGCTGACGTGGGAAGAGTTGAAGTCCATCATGATGGATGAGTTCTGTCCTCCCCATGAACGCCAAAAGCTGGAGGACGAATTCTGGAACATTAAGCAGAAGGAAGGTGACAACGCTGCCCTGACTACTCGCTTTAAGCAGCTCAGCATCATCTGTCCCGATCAAGTGAAGACGTCCGACATGGCGATCAAGAAGTACATCCGAGCCCTACCCGACTGTGTTGCGGATTTTATACATGCCACAAAGACAAGGGAGTAAAAGCTGGTTTTTGGGATAAAACATCAAAGAACCTGCATCAAGTCACCACCGCACCAACCGCTTAAACCGCCGCCGCTCAACCGTCAAAGTCCTCAAGCCGCAAAAAGAAGAACAACAACAGCAGCTCCAGCAACAAGAACTGTGCTGTCACCACCACTGATGCTCCACTTCAAGCCGTACCGGCTCAGCACCAGCACCACCAACGTCCAGCACCAGTTACCTATGCACCGCCAGCCAAGCGTGCATACACAGACCCCCACCCAGCTTGCCCGACATGCTCTTATCATCACCCGGTGGGTCTCACCTGTCATTTCTGTGCTCACTGCATTATGTACGGCCACTTCACTGCTAATTGCCGTACTGGTCCTCGTCAAGCACCAGCTCAAGCCACTGCTCATCAAGCTCTACTCCCAGCCCCGCAAGGCCAACAAGCGGCTCAGGCACCCGCGGTCAACGCCCGAGTCTGCTTCGCATGTGGTGATCCCAACCACTTTGTGAACATGTGCCCGAACAGGGTTGTGAAACAAGAGCCCCAGCAGCAGCAGCAACAAGCCGCACGCGCCAGAACTTTCAACATCAATGTGCGCCAAGCCCAGACTGACAACAACGTGGTAAATGGTACGTTCCTTGTGAATGGTATTTATGCATCGTGTTTGTTTGATACTGGAGCTGATAATTGCTTTGTGTCGTTCGAATTCGAGAAACTCCTTAGTCGTAAGCGCTCCCAACTCTCCTCGACGTTCGATGTTGAAGTCGCCACTAGAAGAACTGTCGCCGTTAATTCTGTTCTTCGTGATTGTACCCTTGAGCTCAACAATCACATTTTCCCAATCGACCTTATTCCGATGCAACTCAGAAGTTTTGACATCAAAGTAGGCATGGACTTTCTTCGCGAAAATCATGCTGAAGTTGTGTGCTTCGATAAGATGATTCGATTCTCGCTCGCGAATGGTGACTTATTATGTGTCTATGGTGAAACTGCTTCGAAAGGCCTCAAGCTCAGGTCATGTGTCCAAGATAGCAAGTATCTCCGCAAGGAATACAGAGCTTTCTTGGCTAACATTGTAGTAGAGGAGAAGGAAAAGAAAGGAAAGACATAAGTGAAAGACGTACCTGTTGTTTGTGAATTCCCCAACGTTTTTCCTGATGATCTCCCAGGCCTACCGCCAAGTCGTGATATCGACTTTCGTATCGACCTCACTCCTGGAGCCAACCCCGTTGCCAAAGCTCCTTACCGACTTACACCGTCCGAAATGCGTGAACTCTCGAACCAACTCCAGGAATTACTTGGGAAAGACTTCATTCTCCCGAGCACCTCTCCTTGGGGCGCGCCAGTCCTCTTCGTAAAAAAGAAGGATGGGTCGTTCAGGATGTGCATCGACTATCGAGAATTGAATAAGTTAACCATCAAGAACCGCTCTCCCCTGCCTCGCATTGATGATTTGTTTGATCAGCTACAAGGTGCTACATGCTTCTCGAAGAACGATCTACGCTCGGGCTATCACCAACTACGCATCCAAGAGGATGATATACCCAAAACTGCATTTCGCACTCATTATGGCCATTATGAATTCGTTGTTATGCCTTTTGGTTTAACCAACGCACCAGCGGTTTTTATGGATCTGATGAATCGCGTGTGTAAACCATATCTTGACTGTTTCGTCATCGTGTTCATCGACGATTTCATGATCTATTCCAAATCGAAAGCCGAACACACGCATCATCTACGTTTGGTTCTCGAGCTACTCCTAGGGAATCGACTCTACGCCAAGTTCTCCAAGTGAGAATTCTGGCTGGAGGAGGTTCAATACCTCGGTCACATTGCAAATTGTCAAGGTATTCACGTCGATCCTGCGAAGATTGAAGCCGTTAAGAGTTGGGTTACACCCAAGAACCCGTCCGAAGTCCGTTCTTTTCTCGGACTAGCGGGCTACTATCGACGATTTATCGAAGGATTCTCAAAGATCGCTGTGCCGCTTACCACTCTCACGCATAAAGACAAGCCTTTTGTTTGGGGAACCGAACAAGAGTCTGCTTTCCAAACCCTCAAGCACATGTTTTGCAATGCTCCTGTTCTCACTCTACCTGACGGAAACGACGACTTCATTGTTTATTGTGATGCTTCCAACCTTGGTCTTGGTTGTGTTCTCATGCAGCGGGACAAGGTTATAGCTTACGCATCTCGTCAGCTCAGAATCCACGAGAAGAACTATACAACCCATGATCTCGAGCTAGGCACAGTTGTTTTTGCGTTAAAGATTTGGAGACACTACCTGTATGGTACCAAGTGTACGATCTTCACCGATCATAGGAGCCTACAACACATCTTTGATCAGAAAGAACTTAATATGCGTCAACGCCGATGGGTAGAACTTCTCAACGATTACGACTGTGAGATTCGTTATCACCCAGGCAAAGCAAATGTCGTTGCCGACGCTCTCAGCAGACGGAGCTATTTGCTCAGCATTCGTGATACTCAAGCCCGATACGATCTCAAAACTCTCATCCGCGAAGCTCAACATGCTTGTTTTAATGAACGCACTCTGAAGTAGGAAAGAATCTACCACGATGGAGCCCAGCTTGTAAATAAGTCGAATGGGATATTCCACTTTCTGGACCGAATTTGGATCCCTAAACGGACCAATTTGCGACAGATATTGATGGACGAAGCCCATAAATCCCGATATTCCATTCTTCCTAGTGCCGATAAAATGTACCAGGATCTTCGCTATAAGTACTGGTGGCCTGGCATGAAAAGGGATATTGCTCTCTACGTTGGGAAGTGCCTGACTTGTGCAAGAGTCAAGGCTGAACACCAAAGACCCTCTGGCTTACTCGAACAACCGCCTATCCCTATGTGGAAGTGGGAGAGTATAGCCATGGATTTCATAACCAAGCTTTCGCATACGTCATCCGGTCACGACAGCATCTGGGTTGTTGTTGACCGTCTAACAAAATCAGCTCACTTTTTGCCAATACGGGAAGACTACAAGGTAGAACGATTGGCCGAATCTACACCAACGAGATCATTTGTAACCATGGGACACCTCGCGACATCATCTCTGACCGTGATGCTCGGTTTACCTCGCGACTGTGGGAAACGTTTCAAGCGGCTCTCGGTACTACGCTTAATCTAAGTACCGCATTCCACCCTCAAACCGACGGTCAGACTGAAAAATGATCCGTACTCTTGAAGACATGCTCCGTTCGTGTGTCATAGACTTCGGTGGTAATTGGGATGCATACCTGCCGTTAGTCGAATTCCCGTACAACAACAACTATCATACCAGCATACAAATGGCACCGTTAGAGGCGTTATACGGAAGGAAATGTCGATCGCCTATTGTATGGCACGAGATCGGTCACTCGCAATTAACCGGTCCTGAGCTATTACAAGAAACGACTGACAAAGTCCTCCAAATTCGAGACAACTTGTTGAAAGCTTGAAGTCGACAGAAAAGTTACGCCGATAGACGACGCAAGCCCCTTGAATTTGACGTTGGCGACTACGTACTTCTAAAGGTATCACCTTGGAAGGGTGTGGTCATATTCGGAAAGAAAGGGAAACTACCGCCTCGATATGTTGGACCTTTTAAGATTCTAGAAAGGATCGGAAAAGTCGCCTACAGACTCGAACTACCGGAGGAACTTAGTAACGTCCACCCGACTTTCCATGTGTCAAACCTCCGAAAGTGTCTGGCTGAGCATGATTTAATTGTACCACTCGATGAGCTTCAAGTAAACGAAACACTACACTACATAGAGAAGCCTGTCGAAATCATGGATCGTCAAACCAAGCAGCTCAGACGCTCGCGCATTCCTATTGTGAAGGTCCAATGGGAAGGCAAACGAGGCGCAGAGTTCACTTGGGAACTCGAAAACGACATGAAGGCGAAGTACTCGCAGTTGTTTGTTACGGCTTCGGCCTAATTTCGGGACGAAATTTCCTCAACTAGGGGAGGCTGTAACACCCCGTGTTTCGAAAGTTAAAGTCAAAGTCAAGATTGAAGTCAAAGGAAGAAAAGATTGCTAATTGCGACCTGTCTCTCCTTGCTCAATTCCTATTTTGACTTCTTTGACTTGTAATTAGTCTATTTTACTTATCGCTTTAGTTATGTGGGATAAGTGTCAATAATCGCAGTAATCGATGTGGGTTTTTGCTAATTAATCGACTTACGACTGTGAACTACAGGAAGTAACAATGCGATAAAGTCAACTAAACACTAATCAATCTAATTTAATCAACATCGAATCGCAATCGAACTCGCAACTTGAATTACGCATTTTGATTATTGATATACGTGTATGTGTGCCTTATGTGTTACTTGTGCATGTTTATTTATGCTATGTGTATTGACTGTTACTTTAACGTATGTGACAGGTGCTTAAGTTGTTTATATGCTTAGCTTGCTATGAACTTGAGGCAAGGAAAGGTCTAGGATGCTCTCTGTGCTGTGATGAAATCGAAGCTAGGAAATGAGGTCCTGGAAACCAATAAATAAACTATCTATGTATAAATCTGAGTTGTCGGAATAGAACTATTTGACTAGATTTGGTCTGTAATAATTATATTATCACTTATGACATGGTATGGGATGTGTTGCTTAAATATTTGGTAAATATAGTTGTTATGGAAACTTCTGGACAATCTGTTTCGCTCTGTGCCATGCCCTGATGTTTCCGCCATCGGTTGGGGTGTGACAGATTGGTATCAGAGTCATAACAATAGGGAATTAGGCAAGACTCGACCTAGTCCGGGTCGATGTCTTAGAGACCTAGTCTATAGTTAGGAACCAACAGACCGACTCATGCATATCCAGTAAGGGGTTATGTATGATAGGAATAGCAGTATGCTTGCACAAAACAGAGGGATTGCTATTCCTTGCTATTTTCCCCTACGCTACACTATCACTGCACTCGAAATTTTCAATTATGAATAAGAGATAAGTTGAGATTAGGTGTGAAAACCGCAAACTCTCGACTGAATTGCTTGATCAACCCACATTTTCATATATAAACACGAGAATTTGCGTTGAACCAAGAGTGAAATCCACACTTTAATGCATAATTCTCTTTTATTTTATCAAAACAGGGACGAAGTTGTTAAGCCAGGGGTGAAACCCTAACCTTGATGACTTGGTTCCGAATTTTACTTGGTTTTACAAAACTCTCACCAAAGTCTCGACGGACTCCAACGACCTGAAGTCACGGCATGACTAACGGGATGTGTGCCAAACGCCCAAGAATCGAGGCAGAAGCACAGTCCTGAAGATCAAAATGTGTACAACAAGTCCTTGTGAATAGTTGAACCACTTTGGATAGTCAATGTCTAATAGCCGCAGACGATCTATTTCTCGATTTTTATGTGTTTCGATTCTGAGGCCGCAACTACTGACTCTGATGATTCGTCGATTTTATGTGTTGTATGTGTATTTATCTGCTTATATGTTTTAATGTTTGGGGATTTATACGATTTTTGCTCTCCCTTCGATCGAGACGCACGGCTCGCACCACACTTCTATCTCAAAACGCTGACAAATCGCTAAATTAGGGACGACCTTATGCTATGATATACGCTTATACTATACTACTCGACATGTTAATCGCGATCGCTATATTCGAACACTCGCAGACTTTGAATGATAGGTTTCTGTATTCTGACTACCTCTGTGATTACATGCGTATGTGCTTCTGTGCTTCTGTGATCTACGTGCTTACGTGATTATGTGTTTCTGTGCTTATGTGAATCTGTGATTATGTGCCTTTGTGTTTATGTGATATATGTTTCACTGTGTTCCAGAGCTTTAGTAAGTGTTAGACGTGTGAGGTGAGATTCGATTATGATGTGTCTGAGACCTATGACGATGTCTGTTGCAGATAATGTCAACTGGACCATCATTTGGACCCCGTCACCCACGACTCTCTCGTCAAGAACAGAGGGACAAACGCCTTGCTGCCATTCTCGCGAAACAAGTGGCCAAGGTTGTGCCTCAGATCGTGAGTGAGATTTATGAGAACGTCAGCAAATCATCTGAGGAGTCTAGAACCGAAGCTCCTAAAGTTGCTACCAAAACTGCTTTCAGCTTCAAGCAGTTCAAGGCTTGCGGCCCGAAGGAATTCACTGGAGAAGATGGCCCGACGGCTATGTTTTAATGGTTCGATTCCATCGAAGTCACTCTGCGCCAGAGTGGATGTCCGGAAAATCTCCGCACTCTAAACGCTACCGGCGTCTTCCAGTCCCGCGCATTAGACTTGTTGATGGCCGAGAGGAACAAACGCGGGAACGATGCAGCTTATGAGCTGACGTGGGAAGAGTTGAAGTCCATCATGATGGATGAGTTCTGTCCTCCCCATGAACGCCAAAAGCTGGAGGACGAATTCTGGAACATTAAGCAGAAGGAAGGTGACAACGCTGCCCTGACTGCTCGCTTTAAGCAGCTCAGCATCATCTGTCCCGATCAAGTGAAGACGTCCGACATGGCGATCAAGAAGTACATCCGAGCCCTACCCGACTGTGTTGCGGATTTTGTGCATGCCGCAAAGAGTGCAACGATAAAAGAAACTTACTTGCTTGCCGCCGAAATCAACGACAAGGGAGTAAAAGCTGGTTTTTGGGATAAAACATCAAAGAACCTGCATCAAGTCACCACCGCACCAACCGCTTAAACCGCCGCCGCTCAACCGTCAAAGTCCTCAAGCCACAAAAAGAAGAACAACAACAGCAGCTCCAGCAACAAGAACTGTGCTGTCACCACCACTGATGCTCCACTTCAAGCCGTACCGGCTCAGCACCAGCACCACCAACGTCCAGCACCAGTTACCTATGCACCGCCAGCCAAGCGTGCATACACAGACCCCCACCCAGCTTGCCCGACATGCTCTTATCATCACCCGGTGGGTCTCACCTGTCGTTTCTGCGCTCACTGCAATATGTACGGCCACTTCACTGCTAATTGCCGTACTGGTCCTCGTCAAGCACCAGCTCAAGCCACTGCTCATCAAGCTCTACTCCCAGCCCCGCAAGGCCAACAAGCGGCTCAGGCACCCGCGGTTAACGCCCGAGTCTGCTTCGTATGTGGTGATCCTAACCACTTTGCGAACATGTGCCCGAACAGGGTTGTGAAACAAGAGCCCCAGCAGCAACAGCCTCAGCAGCAGCAACAAGCCGCACGCGCCAGAAATTTCAACATCAATGTGCGCCAAGCCCAGACTGACAACAACGTGGTCAATGGTACGTTCCTTGTGAATGGTATTTATGCATCGTGTTTGTTTGATACTGGAGCTGATAATTGCTTTGTGTCGTTAGAATTCGAGAAACTCCTTAGTCGTAAGCGCTCCCAACTCTCCTCGACGTTCGATGTTGAAGTCGCCACCAGAAGAACTGTCGCCGTTAATTTTGTTCTTCGTGATTGTACCCTTGAGCTCAACAATCACATTTTCCCAATCGACCTTATTCCGATGCAACTCGGAAGTTTTGACATCATAGTAGGCATGGACTTTCTTCGCGAAAATCATGCTGAAGTTGTGTGCTTCGATAAGATGATTCGATTCTCGCTCGTGAATGGTGACTTATTGTGTGTCTATGGTGAAACTGCTTCGAAAGGCCTCAAGCTCATGTCATGTGTCTAGGCTAGCAAGTATCTCCGCAAGGAATACAGTGCTTTCTTGGCTAACATTGTAGTAGCGGAGAAGGAAAAGAAAGGAAAGACATAAGTGAAAGACGTACCTGTTGTTTGCGAATTCCCCAACGTTTTTCCTGATGATCTCCCAGGCCTACCGCCAAGTCGTGATATCGACTTTCGTATCGACCTCACTCCTAGAGCCAACCCCGTTGCCAAAGCTCCTTACCGACTCGCACCGTCCGAAATGCGTGAACTCTCGAACCAACTCCAGGAATTACTTGGGAAAGGCTTCATTCTCCCGAGCACCTCTCCTTGGGGCGCGCCAGTCCTCTTCGTCAAAAAGAAGGATGGGTCGTTCAGGATGTGCATCGACTATCGAGAATTGAATAAGTTAACCATCAAGAACCGCTATCCCCTGCCTCACATTGATGATTTGTTTGATCAGCTACAAGGTGCTACATGCTTCTCGAAGATCGAACTACGCTCAGGCTATCACCAACTACGCATCCAAGAGGATGATATACCCAAAACCGCGTTTCGCACTCATAATGGCCATTATGAATTCGTTGTTATGCCTTTTGGGTTAACCAACGCACCCGCGGTTTTTATAGATCTGATGAATCGCGTGTGTAAACCATATCTTGACCGTTTCGTCATCGTGTTCATCGACGATATCTTGATCTATTCCAAATCGAAAGCCGAACACACGCATCATCTACGTTTGGTTCTCGAGCTACTCCTAGGGAATCGACTCTACGCCAAGTTCTCAAAGTGAGAATTCTGGCTGGAGGAGGTTCAATTCCTCGGTCACATTGTAAATAGTCAAGGTATTCACGTCGATCCTGCGAAGATTGAAGCCGTTAAGAGTTGGGTTACACCCAAGAACCCGTCCGAAGTCCGTTCTTTTCTCGGACTAGCGGGCTACTATCGACGATTTATTGAAGGATTCTCAAAGATCGCTGTGCCGCTTACCGCTGTCACGCATAAAGACAAGCCTTTTGTTTGGGGAACCGAACAAGAGTCTGCTTTCCAAACCCTCAAGCACATGCTTTGCAATGCTCCTGTTCTCACTCTACCTGACGGAAACGACGACTTCATTGTCTATTGTGATGCTTCCAACCTTGGTCTTGGTTGTGTTCTCATGCAGCGGGACAAGGTTATAGCTTACGCATCTCGAGTGACAACTGGCACCAAACCGGTAATTTCCGTACACTTTAATTATTGTTTAATGACTGCAATTATGTGCTTAAATGTCAACATTGACTGATTACATGCTAAACAAGTGAATTCATGCACGTTGTATACTACAAAATATTGCTTTATGCATAAACGAGAGCGTTGCGTCAGAAATACTAGTAAACTCACTGGTAAGACACACTGTGTCAACAGAACTGCAGAAAGCAGTCAGACATTAAAATTGGAGCCTAGGTGTAGGTCCAACGACAAGAATACATTAAAACCCAAGAATACATACAAGGGTTTACATATATACCTTGCGGAAGCTAAAATACGCACTAAAAAGCACCCGAAACGCACTTTAAGTGCAGAATTTTATATAATTCAGCAATAAATCAGCTTTTAGCACATGAGTATTATGCAGAAAATATAATTTATCAGTCAGAATATTTCCCTAAGTGTCGGGAATCGAAGGTGCTACAAAAAGGTACTTAAAAGACACTAAAAAGTGTAATTTAGCACTTTAACGAACCGGTATCTAACCGAACAACCGGGCTTTACCCGGAACACCAAAATATTGCTAGAAGCAATGTCTAATTATTTCTGAGCTAGTTATGGTCCCCGAGCACCATAACACCTCATAAAAATATCAACTAACTAGAAACATAACTTACACTTGGGATTTAACTAGTAATTAGCCAACATAGTTCAAAACTAATCTAATACCCCCCCCCCCCCATACTTGTGGACGGTTACAAGTAGTAACCCCACCAAAATATTGTTAAATCTTTGATAATCTTGCCATGAGATCTTATGAGGTTTCCTAGAAATTATGTAGTGTATTTTCAAAACACAATACCCAAAGGTCCTAAGCTAAACATGTTATATTGAGATCACCTCCCTCATTCTTCAACTACATACCACCTTCACCTCTCCCCTTGCTTACCTTCGGCCGCCCCCCATCACCATACCACCACCACCTTCAAGCTTTGTTCATCCACTTCAAGTCCATTTATAGGTGCAAGAAGGTATCTAACGAAGTGTGGAGCTCGTGAAAGTTGAAGGACCTCTTCCGTGTGCTTTTAACCACTCGATCTTCATCCTTGTTTCTTCCCTAGCCTTGTGCTAGTAGTAAGTGTTTCTAATCATCATCTTGTTCTTGTTTATGGTGGTTAATAGGTGATTTAATGGTTAAAAATTAAGAACACTAAAGAACATAACTTAAAGTCTTGAAAATAAGATGAATAAGTTGGATAAAGAGAAGTTATGTGTGTAAATAATGTAAATCTTGTATAGTTGTTATTACTTGATGTTGTTTGTTACTAAAAGTGGGATGGATCATCATCTAGACATACTAGATCATGTACAAGAACATGAACTAGTAGTATGTTAGTGTTAAAGTTATGAAAGATGATGAAACTTTCCATCCATGAAACATGAACTTGGGTAAATATAAATTTTCTTGCAAAATAAGCTTCTAAACATGTAGATCTAAAGATCTACAAGTGGTTTTTCGGAAAAATCAAGTGAAAGATGCAAGTCTTGTTTAAAACCCGGATCTTACATGAACTAAATATATTTTTAGAAGATAAACAAGTGCGTAAACACTTGTGTGAACAAGAAAATTTAACAAGGAATATTTTTGAAAAATCTTGACTAGAAGTTGTAAAACTCCAAGTTCTTTAAAAATAAAGTTTTTAAGAAACTAATTTTATTTTTAAAGATAACAAGACTTACTAAATGTGCTAGTAAGTTACTACATATTTTTATAAACTTTCAAGTTCATAAGTTTGTGGTATATGCTTGTTTTGACAAGTTTGGTAATTAAAGATTGTGTTGTTGATATTGTTGATGATTTAAAAGAAAATAAACACATGTTTTGAAAACATGGGAAACCTCCATTTTTAGGGCAAACTCTGTTAAAATTTCTATAAATTTTGACACTTAGAAAATATAAGTTTTTGAGAAACTTATTCCCTAAAAATGTATCTAAAAATATTACCAAGGTTTCCCTAATTTTTGGTGATAAGAAATGATGATTTCTTCAAGATTAAAATTTATGTTAAGTATGTATATTTTTGAGAGAAAAATATATATTATTTGATCACCAACTTTTGTGCTAAGTGTATATAGTATGTGTTATACGTGCTAGTGTATTAAGACTTAAAAATACACTAAATACTCATGAGAGGTATAAACACAAAAATACACATACAACATACAAGATACATAATTCGGGTGCAAAGTGCAAAACACGAGATACTTATATTAATTTTTGAGAAAATAATATAAGTAACATACTTAGTTAAAAATATAAAATATTGTTAACACAACAATACAAATACAAAAGATAGTGACTTGTGCTTGTACGAAGCAAGTCTAGTGGCTGACGATAAGAAAACACGTATAGGTCACGACGTTAATTAAGCAAATCTGGTGAAGTTTACGACACAAGGAACGCAAAGTTGTGAGTTCATGCTCCCCCTTTTCTTTTAACTGTTTTCAGTTTTATAACTTCGGGGGTGAAATACATGTTACAAATATTACTATGTTTACAAATGGTATGATAACAAGAAGCACACTTGGTGAGAACGAGTACCAAGTGTGACGAGATATAAGAATACAAGGAGCGAACTTGGCGAGGACGAGTACCAAGTATGATGCGTTATGAGAAATGATACGAGAAATCGTGTCACGAATAGGGTACATAAGCACCATTAATCAACAATATACCTAGACCGCAGAACAAAAGGTTAGATCTAACAGGTGCCGGGCAGCCACACTCTTGGTGAGGACGAGAACCGAGTAGTGCTTTTGTGTCTCAGAATATGCCAACTAGAAAAATGCCTAAGGTTTGGTGACTTCCTATGTCGTGTCACATGTTAATGGCCTTGCAACCCATTAACAATCCTGATACTTACAGGAAATCTTTATTTACATAAGATTCATACCATACTAAAACTTGATTTATACTTGAAGTACGTGGGGCACTCAAGAAACCTTGATTTATACTTGAGTACATGGGGTACTCAAGAAAACTTGAACTATACAAGAGTACGTGGTGTACACATGAATACTTGATTTATATATGAAAACTTGATTTATACATGACACAAACTATGTTTTCATACAAAGTATACAAACGTGAAATACAAAAACTGCATGAATTCACACCAACATTATGTTGACGTTTTTCCAAAACTCACATGTATTTCAGGTAACTAGAAGTGGATGTGCGCGCGGCCTTACTCATGCTTGTGGATGTCTCTTATGTTTATCTTAAAATAAAGTTGTAAAATTTTTAAGACAATGTTTTATGCTATCTCGCGATGTAAACGCTAACTTATGTTTTCAAATTATGGTATTTGATGTTATTTTTACGAGCATGTAGCATGTTTACCTTTCGTATGCAATGAGAACCTTTCATGATCACACCTCGTGCTTCCGCCGCAAAAAGGGGTGTGACAGATTGGTATGCTCAAAATCCACGAGAAGAACTATACAACCCATGATCTCGAGCTAGGCACAGTTGTTTTTGCGTTAAAGATTTGGCGACACTACCTGTATGGTACCAAGTGTACGATCTTCACCGATCATAGGAGCCTACAACACATCTTTGATCAGAAAGAACTTAATATGCGTCAACGCCGATGGGTAGAACTTCTCAACGATTACGACTGTGAGATTCGTTATCACCCAGGCAAAGCAAATGTCGTTGCCGACGCTCTCAGCAGACGGAGCTATTTGCTCAGCATTCGTGATACTCAAGCCCGATACGATCTCGAAACTCTCATCCGCGAAGCTCAACATGCTTGTTTTAATGAACGCACTCTGAAGAAGGAAAGAATCTACCACGATGGAGCCCAGCTTGTAAATAAGTCGAATGGGATATTCCACTTTCTGGACCGAATTTGGATCCCTAAATGGACCAATTTGCGACAGATATTGATGGACGAAGCCCATAAATCCCGATATTCCATTCATCCTGGTGCCGATAAAATGTATCAGGATCTTCGCTATAAGTACTGGTGGCCTGGCATGAAAAGGGATATTGCTCTCTACGTTGGGAAGTGCCTGACTTGTGCAAGAGTCAAGGCTGAACACCAAAGACCCTCTGGCTTACTCGAACAACCACCTATCCCTATGTGGAAGTGGGAGAGTATATCCATGGATTTCATAACCAAGCTTCCGCGTACGTCATCCGGTCACGACAGCATCTGGGTTGTTGTTGACCGTCTAACCAAATCAGCTCACTTTTTGCCAATACGGGAAGAGTACAAGGTAGAACGATTAGCCCGAATCTACACCAACGAGATCATTTGTAACCATGGGACGCCTCGCGACATCATCTCTGACCGTGATGCTCGGTTTACCTCGCGACTGTGGGAAACGTTTCAAGCGGCTCTCGGTACTACGCTTAATCTAAGTACCGCATTCCACCCTCAAACCGACGGTCAGACTGAAAGAATGATCCGTACTCTTGAAGACATGCTCCGTTCGTGTGTCATAGACTTCGGTGGTAATTGGGATGCATACCTGCCGTTAGTAGAATTCTCGTACAACAACAGCTATCATACCAGCATACAAATGGAACCGTTCGAGGCGTTATACGGAAGGAAATGTCGATCGCCTATTGTATGGCACGAGATCGGTCACTCGCAATTAACCGGTCCTGAGCTATTACAAGAAACGACTGACAAAGTCCTCCAAATTCGAGACAACTTGTGGAAAGCTCGAAGTCGACAGAAAAGTTACGCCGATAGACGACGCAAGCCCCTTGAATTTGAAGTTGGCGACTACGTACTTCTAAAGGTATCACCTTGGAAGGGTGTGGTCAGATTCGGAAAGAAAGGGAAACTAGCGCCTCGATATGTTGGACCTTTTAAGATTCTGGAAAGGATCAGAAAAGTCGCCTACAGACTCGAACTACCGGAGGAACTTAGTAACGTCCACCCGACTTTCCATGTGTCAAACCTCTGAAAATGTCTGGCTGAGCATGATTTAATTGTACCTCTCGATGACCTTCAAGTAAACGAAGCACTACACTTCATAGAGAAGCCTGTCGAAATCATGGATCGTCAAACCAAGCAGCTCAGACGCTCGCGCATTCCTATTATGAAAGTCCGATGGGAAGGAAAACGAGGCGCAGAGTTCACTTGGGAACTCGAAAGCGACATGAAGGCGAAGTACCCGCAGTTGTTTGTTACGGCTTCGGCCTAATTTCGGGACGAAATTTCCTCAACTAGGGGAAGAAAGGATTGAAGTCAAACTCGTGTTTCGAAAGTTAAAGTCAAACTCAAGATTGAAGTCAAAGGAAGAAAGGATTGCTAATTGCGACATGTCTCTCCTTGCTCAATTCCTGTTTTGACTTCTTTGACTTGTAATTAGTTTATTTTACTTATCGCTTTAGTTGTATTATGTGGAGTAAGTGTCAATAATCGCAGTAATCGACGTGGGTTTTCGCTAATTAATCGACTTACGACTGTGAACTATAGGAAGTAACAATGCGATAAAGTCAACTAAACGCTAATCAATCTAATTTAATCAACATCGAATCGCAATCGAACTCGCAACTTGAATTACGCATTTTGATTATTGATATACGTGTATGTGTGCCTTATGTGTTACTTGTGCATGTTTATTTATGCTATGTATGGTAATTGGTAGAGAAGAGATAGTGCGAGATATGAGTAGTTGGGATTAAAAGTAATTTGAATAGGAAACTCTATCGCATCGCTCACTCGAATCGCATCGCAACGCGCTACACACGAATCGAAATGGCAAAACTCGTCGCGCCGAGCACTCGAACCAGGTGCCAGCCGACCGAACTGCCACCCGGCCGGGCTGCCACCCGAGCGAGGTGCCATCCGACCGAAGTGCCACTCGGTCGGGCTAGCACCCAGGCGAGATGCTATCCAACCGACCACCCCTTTCCATTTTGGGAATCCTATAAATACCCCTTGTCACTTTCAAACTTTCTACTATTGGCAACTGACGCCCGACCAACTCGTGCTCCCCACCTTTTCTTCGATTTCTCTCAATTCCGGTAAGATCTCGTCCTAAATCTTGTACTTCCTAAATCTACACGCACTCCTACACCTTTCTATCTTTTGAATCTTAACTTTTAACCGCGAAATCATCAAGATTCAAGGTGTTCTAGGATGACGTCATCATGTGTTCTTGAAGAACTTCATGTTTTGGCCTTAATCCACCAAAAACAACTTGAATCCGAAGGATTTCCACATGAATAATCAAAGATCTTTCGTAGATCTAAACATGTTCATGGTAAAAGGGATTGAAAGATGATTTTCCTAACTTTCTTTCAACTCTTTTACACTCAATACACTCAAACCCAATGGAACCGGAGCTAACCCTGATTGTCTGCTCATTCTTAGTGATGTATCAGTGCTAGATCCAAGTCCCATCAGAGAGATAGTGATTTCGGGTTGGACATGAACAACCGTCTCGGACCGTGCACTGTTGGACTAGGGTGATTCCTGTTCGGTCAGGTCATTGGGGACGAGATGGGGTTCCCATTGTTTAAACTAGTCACCACAACGTCTCGCTCTAGTTACAACACTTCAAGCAAGTTCAAATAACAGCACGATCAAGTCGTTGGGACGAGTTGTCATCCGACCGGACTGCTGTCCGACCGGGTTGCCATCCGCTCGACCCACCGTCCGATCGGGTTGCATCTTGATTCATTTAAATTTACACTTAAACAATTTTCAACATGTTCAATGCACCAAGGATGCCACCCGACCGAACTTGTTCTCACTAAAGTGCCCAACCGAACGGGTTGCCGTCCGATCGACCGACCTGAAGGATAGAGACACTTCTCTATTTTCAAAATACTACAACGAAAACTTCAAAAGTCAAGCCATCATACACAAACACATCCTTCTCAAAGGAAGAAACAATCCACACGAACAGTCATCTGACCGGATGACCATCCGAACGGACTACCAACCGCAGGACTGTCCGTCCGATCGGATTACCATCCGATCGAACTGTTGTCCAACTCACTTGTACCTTGCATTATTTTACACGTCTCTTATCGTTATGCTATCAATCTATTCAGGCTAACCCTACTCCCTAGCGCTCCCTTCAATCCATCAATCGTTGTGAGTATACTCGATCCCTTTTTTCCTTATGCCCTTTTGGGTGTTACATACGTTACGAATATTGAAATCACATCGAACAAACTACTCAATACTATTTAAATGCTAACCATTCATGCATGTTATACGAGGCTTAATGAATGCTTGTTTGTTATGTTTACACATGGAATGCTGTCTACCTGCCTTAGCAACGATAGTACTATAGTTTGGACTCAGCACCCGTTCACTCGGGGGTTGTTAAGGACAATTACTTGCATGGATTACGGTGGTAATCATGTATCACGAACTACCTCGGGCAGTCAACCCGCAGTCATTGGTATCGATAGATCTATGTCGATAACTAACGTGCTTCATTTCACTATGCGTACGTGCTGGTTATGCGTAATCAATTTCGAACTCTAATATGCTATTATCAAACTTGTATGCTCACCTTTACACTATGTGTATTGACTGTTACTTTAACGTATGTGACAGGTGCTTAAATTGTTTATATGCTTAGCTTGCTATGAACTTGAGGCAAGGAAAGGTCTAGGATGCGCTCTGTGCTGTGATGAAATCGAAGCTAGGAAAAGAGGTCCTAGAAACCAATAAATAAACTTTCTATGTATAAATCTGAGTTGTCGGAACAGAACTATTTGACTAGATTTGGTCTGTAATAATTATATTATCACTTATGACCTGGTATGGGACGTGTTGCTTAAATATTTGGTAAATATAGTTGTTATGGAAACTTCTGGACAATCTGTTTCGCTCAGTGCCATGCCCCGATGTTTCCGCCATCGGTTGGGGTGTGACACCTTTGGTATTCCAAATACCTCATAAACTGTGTTCGATGTAATTTTTATTTGGTGTTTACCTACGTTTAGCGTATCGAACATCTCGCCAATATGCCAAACGTGTCGAAATATGGTTGATATTCATATCTAGAATAGCCCCAAATCCCATATTCTTCACATCATCAACCTGTTTTTTTGAAAACAATTTCACAGTATCCATATACGAGTTAGGTTGACATCTCAACAGTATTGTTTCGTTGCTGTATTCGAAGAAAGCCCTAGGTTCTGTTCTATGTGATTCCAGTTGGCTTGGTTTTTTTCCTGTTCCACTTTTTTTAAGGTTTTTTTGTTTGTATCTTAGATCTCTTGTCATCTTTCTTCTTTTTTGGCAGTGGCTCAACAAAGTCATCATCCTCAGAACTTTCTTCCACAACCCTTCTTTTTCTATTTTTGTTCACTTTTTTCAATGTTGATATGGGCTCTTCAAAGTCATCATCAGAGTCTATTTCTACAAAATCGCATGTTATCAGACAAACACCTTATAAAATCGCATGTATCAGTTAACCAATTACCAAAACTTATTAAGTTGATAAAATCGCATGAATGAGTTATGAATTCGCATGTATCAGTTAAGCATTACCAAAACTACCTAATCTTGTAAATCGCATGCTTCAGACAAAAAACATTTATAAAATCGCATGTATCATTTAATTACATACCAAAACTAACTAATCATATAAACTCGCATGGATGATTTTATAAATTCGCACGCACAAGCTAACCATTACCAAAAGTACATAATAATATAAAATCGCATGCCCTAGACAAAAATAACTTTATGAAATCGCATGCCTCAGACAAAAAACCTCAACAAACTAAACTAAACATATAAAATCGCATTTGTCATACAAAACCCTTACAAAACCCTCTATAATATCGCAAATGTATCAGGTAACCATTAACAAACCTACATAATCATACAAAACCTAATAAAAAATCATACCAGACATAAATCCTAACAAAATCGTAGTTAACAACAATACGTAATCTTATAAAACTATAGGTTTCAGACAAAAACCCTACTAAACAAACAAAATCGCAAATGTCATTCAAAGCCATTGTAAATCCATTATAAAATCGCATATGTCATTCGATACCTGGATTCATCTTCTTTGCCTGTGGTCTGTCGTTGTTGGCCTTACTCCGTTTCGCAAAACTCATCAATCTTCGTTGAATCGCAACGGTAAGTAGAACGGAACTTAGGGGAAGAAGAATGCAATGTTGAATTTGGGTTTACGGTATGATTGTGAGTTTTTGTTTGCTAATTATCAGGGTTTTGATTTCGCAATGGACGATTTTAAACTTGGCGGTTTCATATATATATATTTTAATTTGATTAATTTAATAGTTAAGCACAGGGTTTAAATGAGATGATCTGACAGTTGTGGTTATAGCGTACATAATGTACGATTAGGCATATTGTATGATAACCGGCCTCTCTCTCTCTATATATATATATATAGGGGAGGGTTCAACTAAAAACTCATAGTTAAAGAGAGAACTCGAAAACTCCTTATTAATTAAAGGAATCTGTGAGTCCCAAATACTATCTGGATCACAGTGGTTTGATTGTCAACACCCAAACACCTATAGATTAGGTGTTTGAACGTCTAAAAGTTAAGAAAACCAAAAGATGAAGATTCTTGTTTTGAATGAAACAACAAGTGTTGTATTTGTAATCCCAAATGATAATCACACTTAGAGCACCTGGATATTCAGATTTAGCACAAGAACAATAATCACAACACAAGGGAAATCACCAAAACTTGTCCAAGAACCTTGGATTAGGGTTTTCCATTACTAACATATTTATAGACACTGACTACCCAGCATATTTAATAAATACGCTGGGATATTAAATACGCCATGTCAGGCACAAAGCCCTAAAGTTGCACTTTAGACCCCTGAATATCCCTCATTTCTATCTTTCGTTCCCTCGCTCATTCTACCGCCCTTTGAAATAACATGCCTTCTCTTTGTACTCGTTTCCAGCATCGACATGAATCTTTTGGCCATAGAGAACGTTCAAATCGGACAGACAGAACATAAAGACATCCATCGGATCCAGAATGCGAATATCTTTGTTTGAGTTGGATCTAGTGAGAGCTTCACCAGTTTTGTTGTCATAGAACCATTTCTTGAAATTGTTGAGCGTCACTGGAATCTCTGGTGGGAGCTTAATTCTCGTTTCAAATTTAGCAGGGTCGATGACCTCACACCGGGTAAATCCTTAACCCTCCCCCCTCTTACTAAGACTACATAATGTTCTTGTGAATTATGGCCAATACCGGGTATATAAGTAGTGATTTCAAATTCAAAGGTTAATCATACTCTGGGAACTCTACGTAAGGCAGAGTTTGGTTTTTTGGGGGTGATAGTGGAAAAGTTGACAGATAAGTCACCCTTACTGCCACTCTACAGAACCGTACATGAGATTTTCACCTCATACGACTCCTTGTTCAATTATTTCGGAGTTCTTGGATCCTTTTCCGCGTTCGAGAATACCCTCCCTTCTTCCACTCCGTCCCGAAGAGTAACTAGGACCAATTTAGTCACGTTTTCATGTTCCAATTGAACACCTTTTGATTATTCTCTTTACCAAACATATGTGGATCCAATCACGATCTTATAATAAGAAAAAATTACCGGTGATGGGATCCTTTGTTGTCTTTGAAACCCTTCTGCGAGGGCGTTGTGGCTTGAAGACAGTAAACCCGCCGTGATTGCATTATCTTAAGATTAATCTTTCAAAATCAGCACCAATGCTACTGTTGGAAGGGTTGATCATGTCTAACCTTCCAAGCTCACGAATATCCCATCGAGGAAGACTTTTCGTATCTACTCCAATCTTGAAGTATTGGATGACTCCACCGCGTCTTTTCACTATGAACATCCCTTTTAAATTGCAATACTTCTAGCTGATTATCTTGTCGGTGACTTCCGTCTTTTCAACAATAACAACTTGATAAAATTCTGGGAGGTTTTCTCTTTCCTTTTTTAACCATTCAGGATGTAGTGGAGTCACTTCATCACCGTCTTCAGTTTCATACAGAACTTCTTCCTCCAATCCCCATTCTACAAAACGTGCCGACATCTCATCCCGATCTACTTCTTCTTCCTCACTTTCATCATCTTCGTTTACATTCACAGCCGATTCTAATCATTTCTTCTTTTTCTCAGCTTCTTCTGCTTTACGTTTGTATTCTTCAACTTTAAACTTCTCATAATTAAAGGTGTCTGAAATTGAGAACATTGGTTGTACTTCCACCTTAGCGCAGAGCTCTCTGATCATTCTGTACATTTTATCCATACCATCTTGTTGGAATCTTACAAATCTTGTTTGTTCAGACACATAAGCATGAAGCTCCCTGTTTCTTTTTCTTTGTTCTCTCAACTTTTCACGTATCACATTCTTGTCGCTCACTTGATGCTTTAGTAAGCATATTTCTTGTACGGGACCTGTTCCAATATCTTTTGACAATTTATCGTAAAGTTCTTAGAATGGACGAGGTCTACGTGGAGCTTGCTGAGGTGTTGATTTTGCTGGTACACTTTTAGAGGAACCTTCTCCTGTTTTTTGTCTTTTCTGGGGACGTGACCTGCTTGGAGCTTCTGGATCTACAATCAGTTGATCAACAAACTCATCCAACTATTCTTGTTCGGATGTGACAGTCATTGGAGTCTCAGACTCTGTCATTTCATGCCTTTTTTCTTTTTTGCATCTCTCTTTTCCCTTTCTTCGGCTTCATATATGGCACGTAAGTTCTCAATGTGCTCTCGGTGTTCTCTTGTGCTTCTTGTACGAATACTATCGCCCATTAAATGTTCTGGGTTTGGGGTGTCTTTCTTTTTCTTTGACGATCCCCCTCTTCCGCATGTCTCTTTCCTTTCTTCTTACGAATCAACTGTTCTTCCTCATCATCTTCTTCTTCATTTGCTTCCTCTTCAATGTTTGTTTGTTTCTTCCTTTTAAAACTTTCTCGATACTTTTCATATGCCGCTTTCACTAGTGGAAGTCTTTCTTTCCGATACATCCAATGGTGAAGCATCACCCACTCGTTTGTTTTCAGTTTCGTAATCTGTCGGCTTGTTGGTAGTTGAAATTTATACATGTTTTCATCGTGTGGGAGTTTGGGATACTGATCATTGCTGAGGAACTGCACAAACCAAGGATACATGGCCCATGTTTTTGAGTTTGCGTTATCTACCATACAGTAGAAGATCAGGCCAGAAATGTCAAATGGTTGTTTGGTGCATAGATTTAGCATGGCAGCGGACCATTCCAAGTTTAACCCATCATAACCCCCTTTTCTGTGTGCTAAACTCATTGCAATCACATGTAGAATGAATCTCCAATCTTTTGTAAGACCATTGTGCTTGATCTCGTTCTTGAACTTGAAATCTCCAACATACTTCATACCCATGAAGCCATCCAAAATTTTGTCTTTCTTCAAACGTAGTGGATCCTGAGCACTATCTCCAAGACTTAATACCCTTCGCACACTATCTTCTGTTACGATGACTTCCTTGTTTCGAACGGTAGCAGTGATCCTCTTGACATTGTTGACGCTTGAGACTTTTGCGGTCTTCCATTCTTCGATATGAATCTTGTATATTTTAGGATCTTCTTGGACAACATAACTGATTTTGCTTGAGTTTATCCAATCTGCTACGTCTTCGAAATCCTTTGGTGGCGGTTGTATCTTGCATGGCTGATTGTGCTTCATAGTTTTATCCCAGTTTATTTCTTTAACCATTTCTGTAGACAAGAAAACGAGCCAAGTGAGGTTTGGTGTTCTGAAACGTAGCGGTTAGATGGTTAGAATATTCACAAAAATAAAATTGAAATAAAAGAAAAGTAATAAATGCACTAATAAAAACGCTGACTTGGATTAATTACTCCGAAGACATGTTAATTACACTGGTTATTTACGCTGAAAATTTGTTTAAGTTGTAGGCAAATACTCGTGTTCAAGACTTAAATGTGTGACTGTTGATCTTTCATAAATGTGCTGCCTTTAACCTAATTACGCCACATTTAAGTTAAATCCACTGAACTCATAATTTTCCTGATAAACTCTTCAAGCATTCAAAACCCGATTCAATCTCTGATCATTAAGTATTCTAGACATGTCGGTGTGTGACAATTGATCAACAACTAATCAAGAAGAACCAACCATCATACCGTAATGTATATTGAATAAATAACTAAGCCGTTTTAGAATGATTTGAGAGTTTGAGTTCTTTATAATTTTGACTGTTTGATGAGGATGATGATGGAGATTAGGTAATAAAACTGTTCAAAGTTGAAAATTTGAATATATATACATAAAAATCTTCCAACATATTTAATAAATACGCTGGATATTTAAATACGCCGCCCCCTTTGAATTTGAAAACATTCTTCAAATCAAAGAAATCCCATCCAAATACGCTTAAAAATTTCAAACTTTCTCGAAAAACGTGCTCTTTTTAGCAAATAGTGCAAAAACCAAAAATAAGTTGAGCAAAAACCAAAAATAAGTTGAGCAAAAACAAAAATTGGCAATTTGGACACCGAAACTCATTTTTTTTCGATCCAAGGAACTTCCTTTTTCACAATTTTCTTTTGTATGAAACTCTGTGACGGTCCTGCAAAAGATTATACTGTCAACACTTATCAGTTTATTATTTAAATTTTGAATAATCGAGGTACAAGAAAAACTGTCAGTATGTTTGTCCTCTTAAATCCATGCATCCTTCTTTCAACATGCTTTCACTTAGCGTTTTATCATGTTGTGGTAATATTGACAAAAATTGCAATGGCCCCCACTCAAGCTAGACGGTTAGAATAATGTGCTCATGAGTCCCACGTCAGGACATACCCTCGCGTTCAAGGTATGCACAAACTTTCCTCATAACAGGTGAGTATATCGAATTCACTCGTTTGAGAGATACAAGGTCAGCGCAATGGTGAACAGATATGCACTTTCGTGCAGTCAAAGCGACCAATGTAGTCCTGACCAGGGTCAGACAAATACCTCGTTGTGGTACGATTTCTTTTGAATGGCTCGTTTAGTTGTGCTTTTTTCAATTGTAGGGTTTTTGTCCTCTTGGACTCTTTTTGAAAAGATATCATAATCGTGTCTAGGTCTGCATATATCTGGATACGACAGAAGAGCCGACAGCCCAGCCACGAGGCCTCACCCGGAGCCGACACGTGGCTCAATTGTGTCAAGGCTAGAAGTGATGACCGGTCAAAGCTAGGGCCTACACCCCTAGCTCGCGGCCCGCGTAAGACCCCGCCTCATCTTACGAGGGGCGCGACAAAGCTTGAATCAGGCCCTATAAATTAAGGGCATCGGCCTTCAGTCCCAGTCGCTCACACTTTATTTTCTCTCTCGAAAATTCACATAATTAAAGCTATTCTCGGGTATAATACCCCCTAATTAACGAAGTTCCGCCCCATTGTAAGTATCATAACCCCGGTTACGTATTAGATACGCTGCCCGATAGATCTAGGGTTTCGTAACGGCTGTCGAGGTTCTGCCCGACGTAGTCGTTGGAATGCCGTCTCGGGGAGGGTATTACTAATGTAAATATTGGGTTATTATACTAACGAGTGTGCATTTGTGTATTTAATAGATAATCACCAGGAAATCCCTAAAGAAAATCTAAGACAACAATGTGAGTAATCCTCTTTTTGTGTAAACCTTTATGTGAGTAATCTCCTTTTTGGAAATTGTTTTTACAAAACCTCAATTAATTAATAATATATTAAACAGTGATTGAGTATTTGTATTCTACAATTATCGTCGGTATGTTGGGGTTTTGTATACAAAATTTGTTACTACATTGTGAGTAGTAACATGACCACAAGTCGGGTTGACAGTACCGTGGGTGGTAATTAAAGTAGATGGAAACAAATGTAATTGCGCGACCGCCCTCAATACTGTACAATGGTTTTACTTAACTTGATTAAACTGGGATTCACTCACCAGTATTTCCCACTGACAAAATGTTTTTAAACGCGTTTCAGGTAACAAAATGTGAAAGCCAAATAGAAGCCAGCTGGACACCACTGAAGGCTTGAAAAATTGGCTATAAAATTACCTAAAATAAAGAGATGTTTTATTTAAATAAAATAGGGTTTATCCATATAAAAATGTGTGTACTTGAAACTTGGGATTTTCCCATGTGTTTAATATATTAAAAGCGTGGTATTTTACTCTGATAAAATATTTCCTAACTACGATCCTGATGTGATTCCGCTGCCAAAATGATAAACACCTGGATACCAGCAAGACTGGCCGCGATCGCCCGTTCCCGGGTTGCGACAGAAGGTGGTATCAGAGCTAAGCCACTGATTCAGCCACAGAAGTGTTCTACAGACACCAAGATATTATATGTTAGGAAATTAATTACAGAAATACGTGCATATCTGTATTTTATTATTGTGTGTTATTTGACTATTTGTTAGTTTACAGTATGAGCGATCAAGGACCCTCCGACGCCTATCGTCAGTTGTCCGGCTCACCTAGAAGCGAAGGCACCTCTTCACAGCCTGCCCTCTCAGGGTATTTAGCTGACAATGAAGATGGGATATTCGTGTTTAAGGCTCAGTCTGAAGAGCCATTCCCTCTTAAAAAGAGAGGATGGTTCAGTAGGGGAGCACATGAGCGTAGGAAGAGAAAGAAAAAGTTACAATAGCAGCGAGTTCTAGCAGCCGCTAAGAGAGAAACAGATGCCCACACCCAAGACATGCTTAATAGGAGTTTAGCAAACTTCCACATTTTAGCAACCACAACAGCCGACCCAAACATGGAGCAACTCATAGCCCCTCAACCATTACCCTTGTTTCCCACACAACCAATGGAGATTGAAAACAACCCAGAAAACCAAATCCAAATGCATGATTTTAACCCATAAGAGATACCTAGGATACCAGCACCCAATCCCTTAGACCCAGACTACGACCCATGGTTTGATGATTATAGGGATTAACAGCAACGTTACCACATAATAGAAGAACCCATGCCAAACCTAGCAGCTTACCCAGGTCTGGACCCTCTAGATCCCTATTATGATAATGACGAATACATTAGGGAAATCCTAGAGAATCCATATCCCCAGGAAGAACCCATGCCACAGTACCCTGACCTAGTACCAGCACCTGCACCCCCAATGAGTGCAGAGAATGTGCAAGAACTCCGAACCTTCGGTGAGGAGATTTTAGAAAGTAGCGAGAGGATGAGACAGGTTAGAGAACGACTCGTCTGGAAGTACGACGAGCGTAATACGGAGTTCTGGATGAACCCATATTAGTGATGGTGATAGCAATAATAATATAATGATAATATATATATATAATATGTGTGTATGAAAAAAAATATATATATCTATCGTAGTATAGACCACTTTGTGGTTAGTGATGCATAATAGTGTTGTAAATTTTAATTCCAGTTCTAGTTTGTATTAGATGCATAATATAAGAAAGAGTAAGTCGCAGTGCTCGACGCTTTTGACCAATATGTGTGTTGTATGATTGTTTGCCTTAAATATTATTTTGTGATATTAATAATTGGCAAATGTTTAAAATTCAGATGGACAACGAAGTGAACCAGGAAAACCAGAATAACTATAACCAGAGTAACAATAACCCGGATAACCATAACCCGAACAACAACAATAATGGAAACCAAGTGGATAACAGTGCCATCTAACACATAGTGGCACAAGGGATAATAGATGCAATGCCATATATTATCAAAACGGTTAAGGAAGCAGATAATAAAAGTAAACGTGATAGTAAACGACCAACTGAACCTGAAAACAGCATAAACAATGGACCCATACTTCAAATGCCCATTCCCAAAAGAAAAAGAACCATGTCTTATGGTTGTTCTTATAAAGAATTATGGTCTTGTAAACCAATGGAATTCTCAGGAAATGAAGGGGTCGTTGCATCTCTACGCTGGATAGAAAAGACTGAGGCAGTCTTAAAAATAAGCAAATGTGCGGAAGAGGATAAGATAATGTTTGCTTCCAATCTGTTTAAGAATTCAGCCTTAGAATGGTGGAATAATATCCTCCAGTCTAGGGGAAGTGATAAGGTTTACAATATGGAATGGGAGGAATTTAAAAACATGGTAGAATGAAAATTCTGCCCTCCCAATAAAAAGGAACAGATAGCAAATAAGTTCCTAAACCTTAGGATGACTGGGGTAGATAGTAAGGGTTATACTACGTTATTCTTTGATTATGCTAGAATAGTGCCAACCCTTGCATCACTAGAACCAGTATTAATCTCCCATTACATCTGGGGATTAATCAGTGAAATTAGGCATGTAGTCAAGGCAGCTAGACCTCAAACCATAGAAGAAGCTATAGAACAAGCAAATACCTTGACCGATGAGTTAGTACGTACACGAGAAGAGGATCAGAGGAGAAACCTAGCTCAAAGGCTTACCCAAGAATTCCGTTACGGTAATTCCAACCGTGGGAAAAATGTAGGTTCTACCTCTACACCGTACTGCAAGGCTTGCAAGAAGAAGCATTCAGGAAGATGCTCCACTTACTACAATTTCTGCAAGATACCAGGACACAAGGAAGAATATTGCATGAAGAAACCTAATAATGGAATGTGCTTTAATTGTGGAGAAAAAGGTCATATCAAGCCGAACTGTCCAAAACTAGCTCCAGCCACGAACACCAAGAATACAAAAAATGCTAGAGCATTTATTCTGACTGCAGAAGAAGCAAAGATGATCCCGGACGTGATCGCCGGTACATTCTTAGTTAATGATGTTTTTGCTAAAGTATTATTTAACTCTGTTGCAAACCAAAGTTTTATTAATACTTCCTTTTGCAAACTTCTCAATCGACCATCAACTAAACTCCCATAAGAATGTCTAGTAGAGAAAGCGAATGGGGAAACCATTAAGATTTCTGAAATCTTGCAGGGAGCAAGAATAGAATTTCTAAATCAAAAATTTATTTCAAACCTTTACCCAATGAATCTGGCAGGATTTGATGTTGTGTTAGGAATGGATTGGTAAATAGCCAATAAAGCCAGTATTTTATATGATCAAAAGTCAATCCAAGTAAATTCACCAAAGGGTGAAAAGATCACAATTAAAGGAGATAAACCCTCTAGATCCACAAAATTCATCTATGTAATGAAAACAGCCAGTTATGTAAGAAAAGGATCCTTAGTATATTTGATTTCCATAATCATTAACACTAAAGGAAAAGAATTAAAGGATATCCCTGTAGTATCTCAATTTTCAGATGTATTTCCAGAAGAGTTACCAGGGCAACCTCCAGACAGAGAAGTTGAATTTAGAATCCACCTGCTACTAGGAACAGCACCAATTGCCAAAGCACCTTACCATTTGGCACCTGCAGAAATGCAGGAACTGAAGAAACAGCTAGACGAATTATTGGAAAAAGGATTCATCCAGCTAAGCTCATCGCCATGGGCATCACCGATCCTATTCGTCAAAAAGAAGGACGGATCAATGCGTATGTGCATTGACTACCGTGAATTGAACAAGGTCACGATTAAGAATCGGTATCCATTACCAAGAATCGATGATCTGTTCGACCAGCTACAAGGAGCTCGATTTTTCTCAAAAATCGATTTACGATCAGGATATCATCAATTAAATGTACAGGAAGAGGACATTCCTAAGACCGCTTTCAGAACAAGGTATGGCCATTATGAATTTACTGGCATGCCATTTGGTTTAACCAATGCCCCAGCTGCATTTATGGACATGATGAACCGAATATGTAAGTCATATTTGGATAAATTCATAATTGTCTTTATAGATGATATTCTTATTTACTCGAAAAATAAAGAGGAACATGCAAAGCATTTGCACGCACTTCTAAGTTTATTGAGAAAAGAAAAGCTTTATGCAAAGTTTTCAAAATGCGAGTTTTTGTTAGAACATGTACAGTTTCTTGGACATTTAGTCAATCATGAAGGAATTCATGTGGATCCTACCAAGATCGAGGCGATTACTAAATGGAAAACCCCTGAGTCACCAACCGAGGTTAGAAGTTTCTTAGGATTGGCCGGTTATTATATAAGATTTATTCGAGATTTTTCTAGAATAGTCATTCCCTTAACTAAGTTAACCTGTAAATCCGTTAATTCTGACTGGGGACCAAAACAAGAATAAGCCTTTAGAATTCTTAAGCAAAGATTAACCCATGCACCCATACTAGCGTTACCAGAAGGAACTGAAGACTTTGTAGTCTATTGTGATGCTTGTAAGTTAGGTTATGGATGTGTATTAATGCAACGTCAAAAGGTTATAGCCTACACCTCTAGACAACTTAAGAATCATGAAGAAAATTATTCAACCCATGATCTAGAATTTGGAGCTATAATTTTTGCCCTTAAAATTTGGAGACATTACATTTACGGTAGTAAGTTTACCATTTTCACCGACCATAAGAGTTTAAGGTATGTCTTCGGACAAAAGGAATTGAATATGAGACAAAGATGCTGGATGGAGATACTTAGTGATTATGATTGTAATATCCAGTACCATGCAGGAAAGGCAAACGTAGTAGCTGATGCTTTAAGTCGAAAATATCATGAAAAACCAAAAAGAGTACGATCACTTAAACTAAATATGCAAGTAGATTTAAATGAACATATTAGAAAAACACAAGAATCAGTAATCAAGGATGATACTGAAAAATTGAAAGAAATGATTAAGGAACTACAACAGGAACAGATGGAATTTGGAGATTCCATAAGAAAATAATGTGGATACCTAAATTAGGAAACCTACGCCTCCGTATATTAAAAGAAGCTCATAAGTCTAAGTATACGATACATCCTGGAAGTGATAAGATGTATTAAGACTTAAGAAAGAATTTTTGGTGGATAGGAATGAAAAAGGATATAGCAGCTTATGTTTCTAAATGTTTAACATGTTCACAAGTCAAAGTTGAACACCAGAAACCCTCAGGTTTGTTGCAACAGTTAGAAATGCCAGTTTGGAAATGGGAATTGATAACAATGGATTTTGTTACCAAATTACCCAAAACAAGAAAAGGAAATGATACAATCTGGGTGATTGTAGACAGGCTAACCAAGTCAGCTCACTTCCTACCAATGAAAGAAACTTTCAGTATGGAACAATTAGCAAAATTATATGTAAATGAAATAGTTTCATTATATGGAATTCCTCTATCAATTGTTTCTTACAGAGATAGTCGTTTTACCTCTCATTTTTTGACAAGTTTCCAAAAAGCAATGGGAACCAAGTTAAATCTAAGAACCGCTTATCATCCTCAAACGGACGGACAAACCGAAAGGATAATTCAGACAATGGAAGACATGCTTAGAGCTTGTGTAATTGATTTCGGAGGTAATTGGGACGATCACTTACCATTGATAAATTTTTCTTATAATAACAGTTATCACACAAGTATCAATGCTGCACCATTCGAAGCACGTTATGGACGAAAGTGTCGAACACCAGTCTGTTGGGCAGAAATTGGAGAAAAGCAACTATCTGGACCTGAGATAGTACAAGAAACAACCGACAAAATTATCCAAGTCAAGGAGCGACTAAAAGCAGCACGTGACCGACAAAAGAGTTATGTTGATAATAGACGAAAGCCATTGGAATTCCAGGTAGGAGACAAAGTGTTATTGAAAGTATCTCCTTGGAAAGGAATAGTCAGATTCATCAAAAGGGGAAAGCTAAGCCCCAGGTATGTTGGACCTTTTGAAATTATTAGAAGAATAAGACCTGTAGCCTATCAGCTACAACTACCAGAAGAAATGGCAGGAATACATGATGTATTTCATGTATCTAACCTCAAGAAATGCTTAGCTGATGAATCACTGGTAGTACCTCTTAAAGATATAGAGGTAAATGAATAGATAAAATTTGTAGAAAGGCCTCTACAGATCGAAGACAGGAAAGTCAAGAACCTCAAGCACAAGAGATTGGTTTTAGTCAAGATAAAATGGGACTCCAAAAGAGAACCAGAATACACATGGGAGATTGAATCAGAAATACAAAGGAAATATCTACACTTATTCCAGTAGACCTCGAGGACGAGTTCTAAAACAAGGTGGGGAGGATATAACAACCCTCCAAAATATTTCCGACACCCTAAAAATAATTAAAATATCCCAATACGTCCTAAAATACACCCTGTATACGAAAACGGACCCCGAATACCTTTATATTTATTAAAATTAATTAAAAACAAAAATAAATGGTCTCTGGCGGGCCGCGTAAGACCCGCCCTTGGTCTACGCGGGGCGTGACAGCCCAGCCACGAGGCCTTACCCGGAGCCGACGCGTGGCTCAATCGTGTCGAGGCTAGAAGTGATGACCGGTCAAAGCTAGGGCCTACACCCCTAGCTCGCGGGCCGCGTAAGCCCCTGCCTCATCTTACGCGGGGTGCGACAAAGCTTGAATCAGGCCCTATAAATTAAGGGCATCGGCCTTCAGTCCCAGTCGCTCACACTTTCTTTTCTCTCTCGAAAATTCACATTATTAAAGCTATTCTCGGGTATAATACCCCCCCTAATTAACGAAGTTCTGCCCCGTTGTAAGTATCATAACCCCGGTTACGTATTAGATACGCTGCCCGATTGATCCAGGGTTCCGTAACGGCTGTCGAGGTTCTGCCCGACGTAGTCGTTGGAATGCCGTCTCGGGGAGGGTATTACTAATGTAAATATTGGGTTATTATACTAACGCGTGTGCATTTGTGTATTTAATAGATAATCACCAGGAAATCCCTAAAGAAAATCTAAGACAGCAATGTGAGTAATCCTCTTTTTGTGTAAACCTTTTTGTGAGTAATCTCCTTTTTGCAAATTGTTTTTACAAAACCTCATTAATTAATAATATATTAAACAGTGATTGAGTATTTGTGTTCTACAATTATCGTCGGTATGTTGGGGTTTTGTATACAAAATTTGTTACTACATTGTGAGTAGTAACATGACCACAAGTCGGGTTGACAATACCGTGGGTGGTAATTAAAGTAGATGGAAAAAGATGTAATTGCGCGACAGCCCTCAATACTGTACAATGGTTTTACTTAACTTGATTAAACTGGGATTCACTCACCAGTATTTCCCACTGACAAAATATTTTTAAACGCGTTTCAGGTAACAAAATATGAAAGCCAAATAGAAGCCAGCTGGACAACACTGAAGACTTGGAAAAGTGGCTATAAAATTACCTAAAATAAAGAGATGTTTTATTTAAATAAAATAGGGTTTATCCCTATAAAAATGTGTGTACTTGAAACTTGGGATTTTCCCATGTGTTTAATATATTAAAAGCGTGGTATTTTACTCTGATAAAATATTTCCTAACTACGATCTTGATGTGATTCCGCTGCCAAAATGATAAACACCTGGATACCACCAAGACTGGCTGCGGCCGCCCGTTCCCGGGTTCTTAGGGACGGGGGTTGCGACAGAAGGTGGTATCAGAGCTAAGCCACTGATTCAGCCACAGAAGTGTTCTGCTGACACCAAGATATTATATGTTAGGAAATTAATTACGGAAATACGTGCATATCTGTATTTTGTTATTGTATGTTATTTGACTATTTGTTAGTTTACAGTATGAGCGATCAAGGACCCTCCGACGCCTATCGTCAGTTGTCCGGCTCACCTAGAAGTGAAGGCACCTCTTCACAGCCTGCCCTCTCAGGGTATTCAGCTGACAATGAAGATGGGATATTCGTGTTTAAGGCTCAGTCTGAAGAGCCATTCCCTCTTAAAAAGAGAGGATGGTTCAGTAGGGGAGCACATGAGCGTAGGAAGAGAATGAAAAAGTTACAATAGCAGCGAGTTCTAGCAGCCGCTAAGAGAGAAAAAGATGCCCACACCCAAGACATGCTTAATAGGAGTTTAGCAAACTTCCACATTTTAGCAACCACAGCTGCCGACCCAAACCTGGAGTAACTCATAGCTCCTCAACCATTACCCTTGTTTCCCACACAACCAATGGAGATTGAAAACAACCCAGAAAACCAAATCCAAATGCATGATTTTAACCCAGAAGAGATACCTAGGATACTAGCACCCAATCCCTTAGACCCAGACTACGACCCATGGTTTGATGATCATAGGGATTATCAGCAACGTTACCACATAACAGAAGAACCCATGCCAAACCTAGCAGCTTACCCAGGTCTGGACCCTCTAGATCCCTATTATGATAATGACGAATACATTAGGGAAATCCTAGAGAATCCATATCCCCAGGAAGAACCCATGCCACAGTACCCAGATCCAGTACCAGCACCTGCACCCCCAATTAATGCAGAGAATGTGCAAGAACTCCGAACCTTCGGTGAGGAGATTTTAGAAAGTAGCGAGAGGATGAGACAGGTTGGAGAACGACTCGTCTGGAAGTACGACGAGCGTAATATGGAGTTCTGGATGAACCCATATTAGTGATGGTGATAGTAATAATAATATAATATATATATATATATAATATGTGTGTATGAAAAATATATATATATCTATCGTAGTATAGACCAATTTGTGGTTATTGATGCATAATAGTATTGTAAATTTTAATTCCAGTTCTAGTTTGTATTAGATGCATAATATAAGAAAGAGTAAGTTGCAGTGCTCGACGCTTTTGACCAATATGTGTGTTGTATGATTGTTTGCCATAAATATTATTTTGTGATATTAATAATTGGCAAATGTTTAAAATTCAGATGGACAACGAAGTGAACCAGGAAAACCAAAATTGTAGGATCGTTTTTAGACCCGAACGAGTCGATCAGAAGAGTTTATCTCAATACGAGTGGCGGAAACAAACGTATCGAGGTCAATTCAGCAAGAATCACACTATAAACTGACCGTATATTGATTTCAGATCAAATACAAGCCTGTGGACACTTCGGCAGCACTTCGTTACACTGACCGGAACTCTTACAAATGAAATGGCACAAGGGGTATATATAGTATGTCTAATTTCGTTTGAATGTGCCATGAACCATTTCAAACGAAATTAACACAGTTAATTTCGTTTGAAAGTGGTAATGACACTTTCAAGCGAAATCATCCATATACAATCTATCTCGATTTCCATGCCTTAATCTATCTACAAACATACAAGACTCGATACAAGACGAAGTCGACAGACGCATGCACCAACAGACTCCCCCTCGAATGTTGACGAGTCTTCAGTGTCGAGTCTTCGGTTGTCAAACCTTCAGTCTTTATCAGTCTGCTCACTCTCTTAAAAAATTTTCCATTGTAAGCATCCACAATCAATCTCTTTCTCTTTCTTCCATAATCGCAACCTAGCTCTGAGCTCTTTCCACAAGTATCTTCAGAATCCAAATCTGTCTCCACAATCTTCAGACTTCCTCTTGATATCATCAGACTCCCCCTTTCGCTAAGCTGGGATCACAGTCTGGAATTCACTTTTAACAGGTTTTTAGACCATAACCTGGCACTCATCTAACTCAGGTATAAAGACTTGGCTAACCTGCACACATCTCTACCCAACAATAAGTTTCACAAATTTAAAATTTTGCAAATTTAGAAACCACTTGAAGGTATCATTCAAAAATGATTTATTCTTTGATAACCACTTGAAATTACAACTTCTTCATAAATTCTTTCCCAAACCTGTTCATCAAGTTTAGCACTTGGAATTTTGAAAATCAGCTTTCCAACATCAGTTGTCGAAAATATTTTTGAATTTTTCAAAATTTATGCTAAAACACACTAAAATCTTTTTGGATTTTTGAATGTAACAGAAATGCGCTAAAGAAATATTTACAGACACTATTTTTGTGAGTTTGTGCAAGAGGGTCATATCAGTTTATGAGAGAAATCACCAACACCGTTAAGCTTTAAACATTTTAAGCTCTAAACGATTCACATAGATTGTCGATATTGTTGTCCACTTAAACTCAATCTAAAAACTTTCGACATGCTTACCGATACGTTAAGGTATATTAATATTGCACTAAGTTCTTATGGACCCCACGATCTCAGCATATCCCCTCATCATGCAATACACTAACTCAAGTAATGCCTTTAAACTTTTATCAACTGTGATTTGTGCGAAAACAAAGCAGAATGTTTAAACATTAACAATAAGGTCGATACTTCCGTATACGCAGAGAAAGTCCAATGTTTAAACAAAATAAGAAAATAAAAATAAGTTGAAATTGTTTAGGCTTTAACCACCAGGTCGATACTTCCGTATACGCAGAGGAGGTCCAAAGCTTAAACGAAACACCAAAGAAAATAAAGCAGAACATTTAGGCAATAACATCTAGGTCGATACTCCCGTATAAGCAGAGGATGTCCAATGCTTAAACAAAATAAAGAAATGAAACAAGTTTAAATCTTTGCAAAATAAAATGCACAATCACAGCGACTTTTCAGCAAAGTTGTGAAAGTTCACAAACTTAACCAGTTTTATGTCTTTCAACAACCAGCGATTACTGAGTAGGCACACAATCAAGAAGGACAAAACTAAGTACTATGCTTTTGACCATGTTTCCCACTAGAACTAGGCTTTTTCATTTAAGTTTGTATCGTTATCGAAAATCTACTAGTCTAGCTGAGCCTACCGTCACATCTCGAGTGAGACCGTTTATCACATTTTAACTTTCCATTTCTTTAGCATGCTATGATAGTCCACTGATGTACTATCATTTCCTCTTTTTCACAACAAAACTCATTTTTGATTTTATCATGTTTTTGGCTTTTTCAAATTTTCAAATGTTTTTGGATTTTCTGAAATTCTTACTCCCCCTAAAATACAAACACATTTAAGGAAATTTGAAAACAGACTGTACAAGTAAAGTGACAACTGATATCGAATCACTTCAAATCGCCATCCACTTGGCATAAACAATCAGAACTCCCCCTCACAACAAACTATTTTCCCATTGATTTCAAAACACTTAAGTTTGTTTTAATCAAATGGTTTTTCCGGAAAATTAGTTTTGTTGATTGATTTTACCATTAGTAGGTTAGGGGTTTGATTCATCACATTGTCTTCCAACAAATACCACATGTAGGAAAATACAAGTACAATTTAATGTCCTTGATTAATCACTTATAAGTAAAAACCTTTTTCAACCAATTTTTCAACCACATGGCTTACCAACCAATACCACTTGTAAGTTACCATATATAGGTTGAATTCTCAAAATGCCGATTCCTACTCCTCACTTACCAACCTGGGAGTTCCGGCAACTTATCAAAATTTTCAATTTTCAAAAACAATTTAAGAATGATGCCGATTCATGCTCCACGATTACCAACTTGGGAGCTCCGACAAGTCAGGTTTTTAAGTAAAGAATACAGACACCCAAGCCTGACCAGCTTTAGATGTAACCTTCTCAACTTCTTCAGGGGTTTGAACACTTCTTTTTGTTTCATAAAATTCTTTCACCCCTTTCACCTTCCCATCAACCATTTTACCAAATATCTTTTTAACATTACCATTAAACACTTTCTCAACATCAAATTCTTTCTTTTCAGAATAGAATTGATTTGAGATTTCGACTTTTCCAACTTTCTTCTTGAAATTTTCAGCCCACGGTGGTGGAAAGTTTGCATCATCCACACTCGGAACTGAATTCTTTTCTTTCATAACAACTTTTGGCTCCTCTGATTTTGTGGAATCAGATTCATCACCAGAACTATTCCCTGAACCTTTAACCACCCACTTTTGATTCTTTAAATTTTCTTTTCTTTTTAAAACATTCTTCGAACATTCACCAACCTCATAAATTGAATTCTCAAAAACTTTGAATCTGTTTGTTGGTGGTTCGGTTTTTTCAATAACCTTTTCTTTCTGTTTACCAGAGACTCCCTGTTTTGTTTCCATTGCCTTTGGACAATTCCTGGCAATATGACCAACTATTTTACATTGAAAACAGGTTCTAGTCTCTATCTTCTTCTGAGCAACACTTTTCTTCATTTCTTCTTGCTTTTTGGCATGGAATTCTTTGTTCGTCTCCTTCCAGAATGAACTCTTTTGTTCTTTTTCAGCACTTGTTCTTGAAACAAAAACAGTTTTTGGTTTATAAATTTTCTCATTTTTATAATTTTTCGGTGCAATAAAACCAAGACCTTTCTTTTTGAAATTACCATTATGGTTTGGTTTCTTTTGAAAACTGTAACCATAATTGTAACCCATTTTCTTGTTTAAACGTTGTTGCACTCTTGAGGTGTAAGGTTTAGGTTTTTCAGAAAGATTTACATCTTTTATTTCAGAAATATTAATTTCTGTTAGTTTGAAAACCTGTTTAATCATTTCTGGCTTAACACCTCTTATTGGAAAAACCTCATCAGAATATAATTTGTTAGAATCTATTAAAGTATATGCTACTTTGATCGATTCGTCATTCAAATTAGATTTTGATAACAAAAACTCCTTTTTATACACCCGTTTTCCCTGTTTGGCTTTTTGACTTGACGTGTCGGACTTTGACTTTGACTATGATTTTGACTCCGACATTGACTCCTCTGTTTCATCCTTATCCAACACCTGATCGACCACCTTTTTTATTAATTCGGACTCATGATCAGTATCGAATGACGTGAAAGTGACATCTATACTTTCTGGCAAGTTATCCAACGACCCAGACTCTCACTGTAAATTTGTTGCCTTTTCGACTCTTTCAGAATTTGGATTTCGAGGAGAATATCCATTTTCGACCGGGGGTGGACATTTGTTATAGACAACACTTGGTTTCTTACCAGAAATCTTCACTTCATCATCTTCTTTTGTTTCGGACTTCTTCTCTTTCGAAGTCTTCTCATCTTCAAATGTCTTCAATCCCTCCACTATAGGGTAAATCCTGTCAACAACAAAAGTAGAACATGAGTAACTTTTTAATAAATTGTTAACTCTTTCACTTTCAATTCTTTGTGTTGCCAACTTTAATTCAAGCTCAGCACACTTCTTTTTGTAGTAGTTGACATCGTCAAGCTGTCTCATGTAAGCCCCTTTGAGTATATTCATTGCTACAGCTTGTTCACTACTTGACTCATTGTACTTATTCATCTCTCTGTTCAAAATATCATATGATTCTTTTAGCCTTTTTATGTTGTGCAGCAATTCATTGTTCTGCATTATCAGAGAATCACAATTCATACACTTCTCAGCAACCTTGACTACCTCATCATCTGTTTTGATTTCAAATGCTGGAACTTCTTTAACTACTCTTACTTGAACTTCTTCTACAACTTCTTTCTTTTTCTCAACTTCACCATTTAAACGTTTTCTGACTTTTTCTGCCCAATAATCATCAGTATAGTCATTGATAACATGAGCAACAAATCCTTTAGCTAGGAATTCTTTGTCTGGGCAATAATCGTCCCAACTAAAACCTTCTGCCAATTTTTCATCTTCTTGTTCTGCCACACATACTTTACTATTTGTTGGAATGTATTTATCCCAACTAAAACCATTTCCTTTATCTTGATTACCAAGACAAGCTTTCTTTGAATCTTCAATTTCTTTTGTACCATGAGCTGTTTGTGGCTGTTGTTGTTGATGTGGCTGTTGAGCAACTTGATGATATAATGCTTTTCGATAGTAATCATTGTTTCCAAAGGGATTTTGAGCTCCACTTGCTTCACGATTTGTGCACTCCCTCTTGAAATGTCCTTTTTCCCTGCATCGAAAACAAGTAACTTTAGACTTATCAAATCCTAAAGCTGAAACATGTGCATCGCGAAAATCATCTCTGCCTGTAATTTCTTTAAACTTTTCAGCTCGTCTCAGTACACTAGCCATGCACCATTTTATATCTATAAATTCCATCTCTTCAGCATCAATCTGATCATAATCCTCTTTTGTTAGCATTGGATTTCTGATCTTTCCTGCAACTAAACCTCCATATGATTCAAGCACAGTTAACAACAAAGTCATGTGGCTTTTAGCAACTTCCTCGGTATAATTCTGATCATTTTCAAGGTTTAAAGCAATGTTGCATTGAAGTACTTTGCCACTCTTTGTTGTAGAAAAGTGTGGATCAAATGTTGGAAATGAAGAAAATCCCATCTTGTTACTTGATCCTTGAGATGGCTTTTCAGAAGATCCCGTTGTATTGAAAGCAGTTTCAACTTTTGGCAAAAACTTGGTTTTGTCATTAATACCACTTTTGTAGTACAAACCAATGTCTTGCTCTCCATCATAATTCTTCATTCTCGCTATCTTTCGTTGCTCCATTTCTTAAGCTTCAAGCTGTTTAATAAAATCACTCAATGTTAGATCATTAAAACCCGGTTTCTTTTTCAACATCATAAGATACATGCCCCACTCATCATGTGGCAACGCATCAGCTAACTTTTCAATCAACTCATCTTTATCCTTTCTGATACTCAATCTGTTCATGTTTTTCAATAAATTGCAACATCTTTCAATGATCTGCTTGGTGCTTTCATTTCTTAAACCTCGGAACAAATCGAATTCCTTCTTCATCAACGACTTTTTGTTCTTAAGCATGTCATCACTACCAAGAAACTTTGCTTCTAATTCTGTCCATATCGAATGTGCAGTTCCATTATGTTGAAGTAAAATTAAGATGTCTTCTTTAATCGCCTGCTGCAACAAACTAACCATCAACTTTTCATCTTTGTATTTCTTTTTCTCCTCAGCACTCAAATCTCTAACTGGTATTTTCTCTCGATCGCTACCAACTGGTCTAAAATATTGAACTTCAGTATGTTCCCATGCATCTAAATGATAAGCTTCAACCCAGTTACCAAATCGTTCAGCCCATCCACTAAAATCATCAATATCCAAAAGCTTAGGCGGTTTTTGAGTTGTTCCAGTTTCATTTTCAAGCATCGTGTTCTGCGTAATTGATATCGGACTAGCAAAAGCATTATAAAATTCGTTCTCCATGTTTCGTTTTTCAAAGATTCACAAACAGACTGTTTCAAACGGAATACCAAAGTTAACCAAGATCCCTCTTCAAACGAAATAACTAACTTTCAAATGGTATGAACACTTTCAAACGAAATCTCCTATTTCGTTTGAAGTTTCAAACGATATTACGCTCTTGAAATGGAATCACAATCTCAAACGAGATACCGTATTCAAACGAAATAAGTAGGCTTTTTCAAACGAAATCAAATAACTTGTGCACTCTTCAAACGAAATCATCATGCAACTAAATTGGTATGAACTCTTCCTCCTGAGCTCTGATACCACTTGTAGGATCATTTTCAGACCCAAACGAGTCAATCAGAAGAGTTTATCTCAATAAGAGTGGCGGAAACAAACGTATCGAGTTCAATTCAGCAAGATTCACACTTTAAACTGTCTGTATATTGATTTCAGATCAATTACAAGCCTGTGGACACTTCGGCAGCACTTCGTTGCATAAACCGGAACCGTTACAAATGAAATGGCACAAGGGGTATATATAGGAGGAGTGATTTCGTTTGAAAGTGACATGATGCACTTCAAACGAAATTACTTAAGTTAATTTCGTTTGAAACATCACCTGACACATTCAAACGAAATTAGCTCAAATATGTGTAAACTCTCCTATTTTCCTCGTATAACGTGCCCTAATCTATCATTCTACATACAAGACTCGATACAAGACGAAGTCAACAGACGCATGCACTAACAGACTCCCCCTTCAAACGAAATAGCTTTACTCAAACGAAATCAAACACTTTCAAACAATTAACCTAATTTCGTTTGAAACACTAATTATCTCAAACGAAATTTCTTTCCTCAAATGAAATCCCCGCGTTCAAACGAAATCAGAACCAATGGTGCACTCTCAAACGAAATAAGTAAGTAACTTCAAACGAAATCAGTAACAACTTCAAATGAAATCATGATGATGACCACTCTCAAACGAAATCAGTAAGTTCTTTCAAACGAAATCAGTAATAATGTGTGAATTCAAACGAAATCACCAGGGATTTTCAAACGAAATCAGCTAACATGTACTCTCTCAAATGAAATCACAAAGTTTCTTCAAACGAAATCACTATGATGTCATACTTTCGGTCAGTTTTTTGTCCAATTGGTCAAGCAAATGGTCGATTTTAGATCTGAAACTTTCTAGGGTTTGTTAAAACAACATTACGCACATGATATGTGAAAATCAGACGTTTTTAACCGTGAGAACTAGTTCAATTTTGAAAGAAGGTGTAGAAAATCAGAATTTACAGCTGAATTGGTATGAACTCTTCCTCCTGAGCTCTGATACCACTTGTAGGATCGTTTTTAGACCCGAACGAGTCGATCAGAAGAGTTTATCTCAATACGAGTGGCGGAAACAAACGTATCGAGGTCAATTCAGCAAGATTCACACTATAAACTGTCCGTATATTGATTTCAGATCAAATACAAGCCTGTGGACACTTCGGCAGCACTTCGTTACACTGACCGGAACTCTTACAAATGAAATGGCACAAGGGATATATATAGTACGTCTAATTTCGTTTGAATGTGCCATGAACCATTTCAAACGAAATTAACACAGTTAATTTCGTTTGAAAGTGGTAATGACGCTTTCAAGCGAAATCATCCATATACACTCTATCTCGATTTCCGTGCCTTAATCTATCTACAAACATACAAGACTCGATACAAGACGAAGTCGACAGACGCATGCACCAACAAAAATAACGATAACCCGAGTAACAATAACCCGAATAACGATAAACTGAACAACAACAATAATGGAAACCAAGTGGATAACAGTGCCATCCAACACATAGTGGCACAAGGGATAATAGATGCAATGCCATATATTATCAAAACAGTTAAGGAAGCAGATAATAAAAGTAAACGTGATAGTAAACGACCCATTGAACCTGAAAACAGCATAAACAATGGACCCATACTTCAAATGCCCATTCCCAAAAGAAGAAGAACCATGTCTTATGGTTGTTCTTATAAAGAATTCTGGTCTTGTAAACCAATGGAATTCTCAGGCAATGAAGGGGCCGTTGCATCTCTACGCTGGATACAAAAGACTGAGGCAGTCTTAAAAATAAGCAAATGTGCGGAAGAGGATAAGATAATGTTTGCTTCCAATCTGTTTAAGAATTCAGCCTTAGAATGGTGGAATACTATCCTCCAGTCTAGGGGAAGTGATAAGGTTTACAATATGGAATGGGAGAATTTTAAAAACATGGTAGAAAGAAAATTATGCCCTCCCAATGAAAAAGAACAGATAGCAAATAAGTTCCTAAACCTTAGGATGACTGGGGTAGATAGTAAGGGTTATACTACGTTATGCTTTGAATATGCTAGAATAGTGCCAACCCTTGCATCACCAGAACCAGTATTAATCTCCCGTTACATCTGAGGATTAATCAGTGAAATTAGGCATGTAGTCAAGGCAGCTAGACCTCAAACCATAGAAGAAGTTGTAGAACTAGCAAATACCTTGACCGATGAGTTAGTACGTACACGAGGAAGAGGATCAGAGGAGAAACCTAGCTCAAAGGCTTACCCAAGAATTCCGTTACTGTAATTCCAACCGTAGGAAAAATGTAGGTTCTACCTCTACACCGTACTGCAAGGCTTGCAAGAAGAAGCATTCAGGAAGATGCTCCACTTACTGCAATTTCTGCAAGATACCAGGACACAAGGAAGAAGATTGCAGGAAGAAACCTAATAATGGAATGTGCTTTAATTGTGGAGAAAAAGGTCATATCAAGCCGAACTGTCCAAAACTAGCTCCAGCCACGAACACAAAGAATACTAAAAATGCTAGAGTATTTGTTCTGACTGCAGAAGAAGCAAAGATGATCCCGGACGTGATCGCCGGTACGTTCTTAGTTAATGATGTTTTTGCTAAAGTATTATTTGACTCTGGTGCAAACCAAAGTTTTATTAATACTTCCTTTTGCAAACTTCTCAATCGACCGTTAACTAAACTCCCACAAGAATGTCTAGTAGAGACAGCAAATGGGGAAACCATTAAGATTTCTGAAATCTTGCAGGGAGCAAGAATAGAATTTCTAAATCAAAAATTTATTGCAAACCTTTACCCAATGAATCTGGCAGGATTTGATGTTGTGTTAGGAATGGATTGGTTAATAGCCAATAAAGCCAGTATTTTATGTGATCAAAAGTCAATCCAAGTAAATTCACCAAAGGGTGAAAAGATCACAATTAAAGGAGATAAACCCTCTAGATCCACAAAATTCATCTATGTAATGAAAACAGTCAGTTATGTAAGAAAAGGATCCTTAGTATATTTTATTTCCATAATCATTAACACTAAAGGAAAAGAATTAAAGGATATCCCTGTAGTATCTCAATTTTTAGATGTTTTTTCAGAAGAGTTACCAAGGCAACCTCCAGACAGAGAAGTTGAATTTAGAATCCACCTGCTACCAGGAACAGCACCAATTGCCAAAGCACCTTACCGTTTGGCACCTGTAGAAATGCAGGAACTGAAGAAACAGCTAGACGAATTATTGGAAAAAGGATTCATCCAGCCAAGCTCATCGCCATGGCCAGCACCGATCCTATTCGTCAAAAAGAAGGACGGATCAATGCGTATGTGCATTGACTACCGTGAATTGAACAAGGTCACGATTAAGAATCGGTATCCATTACCAAGAATCGATGATCTGTTCGACCAGCTACAAGGAGCTCGATTTTTCTCAAAAATCGATTTACGATCAGGATATCATCAATTAAAGGTACAGGAAGAGGACATTCCTAAGACCGCTTTCAGAACAAGGTATGGCCATTATGAATTTACTGTCATGGCATTTGGTTTAACCAATGCCCCAGCTGCATTTATGGACATGATGAACCGAATATGTAAGCCATATTTGGATAAATTCATAATTGTCCTTATAGATGATATTCTTATTTACTCGAAAAAAAAAAGAGGAACATGCAAAGCATTTGCACGCACTTCTAAGTTTATTGAGAAAAGAAAAGCTTTATGCAAAGTTTTCAAAATGCGAGTTTTTGTTAGAACAGGTACAGTTTTTTGGACATTTAGTCAATCATGAAGGAATTCATGTGGATCCTACCAAGATAGAGGCGATTACCAAATGGAAAACCCCTGAGTCACCAACCGAGGTTAGAAGTTTCTTAGGATTGGCCGGTTATTATAGAAGATTTATTCGAGATTTTTCTAAAATAGCCATTCCCTTAACTAAGTTAACCTGTAAATCCGTTAAGTTTGACTGGGGACCAAAACAAGAAGAAGCCTTTAGAATGCTTAAGCAAAGATTAACCCATGCACCCATACTAGCGTTACAAGAAGGAACTGAAGACTTTGTAGTCTATTATGACGCTTCTAAGTTAGGTTATGGATGTGTATTAATGCAACGTTAAAAGGTTATAGCCTACGCCTCTAGAAAACTTAAGAATCATGAAGAAAATTATTCAACCCATGATCTAGAATTTGGAGCTATAACTTTTGCCCTTAAAATTTGGAGACATTAGCTTTACGATAGTAGGTTTACCATTTTCACCGACCATAAGAGTTTAAGGTATGTCTTCGAACAAAAGGAATTGAATATGAGACAAAGACGCTGGATGGAGATACTTAGTGATTATGATTATGATTGTAATATCCAGTACCATGCAGGAAAGGCAAACGTAGTAGCTGATGCTTTAAGTCGAAAATATCATGAAAAACCAAAAAGAGTACGTTCACTTAAACTAAATCTGCAAGTAGATTTAAATGAACAGATTAGAAAAGCACAAGAATCAGTAATCAAGGATGATACTAAAAAATTGAAAGGAATGATTAAGGAACTAGAACAAGGAACAGATGGAATTTGGAGATTCCATTAGAAATGAATGTGGATACCTAAATTAGGAAACCTACGCCACCGTATATTAGAAGAAGCTCATAAGTCTAAGTATACGATGCATCCTGGAAGTGATAAGACGTATCAAGACTTAAGAAAGAATTTTTGGCGGATAGGAATGAAAAATGATATAGCAGCTTATGTTTTTAAATGTTTAACCTGTTCACAAGTGAAAGCTGAACACCAGAAACCCTTAGGTTTGTTGCAACAGTTAGAAATGCCAGTTTGGAAATGGGAATTGATAACAATGGATTTTGTTACCATATTACCCAAAACAAGAAAAGGTAATGATACAATCTGGGTGATTGTGGACAGGCTAACCAAGTCAGCTCACTTCCTATCAATGAAAGAAACTTTCAGTATGGAACAATTAGCTAAATTATATGTAAATGAAATAGTTTCATTACATGGAATTCCTCTATCAATTGTTTCTGACAGAGATAGTCGTTTTACCTCTCATTTTTGGACAAGTTTCCAAAAAGAAATAGGAACCAAGTTAAATCTAAGCACCGCTTATCATTCTCAAATGGACGGACAAAGCGAAAGGACAATTCAGACAATGGAAGACATGCTTAGAGCTTGTGTAATTGATTTCGGAGGTAATTGGGACGATTACTTACCATTGATAGAATTTTCTTATATTAAAAATTATCACACAAGTATCAATGCTGCACCATTCGAAGCACTTTATGGACGAAAGTGCCGAACACCAGTCTGTTGGGCAGAAATTGGAGAAAAGCAACTATCCGGACCTGAGATAGTACAAGAAACAACCGACAAAATTATCCAAGTCAAGGAGCGACTAAAAGCAGCACGTGACCGACAAAAGAATTATGCTGATAACAGACGAAAGCCATTGGAATTCCAGGTAGGAGACAAAGTGTTATTGAAAGTCTCTCCTTGGAAAGGAATAGTCAGATTCATCAAAAGGGGAAAGCTAAGCCCCAGGTATGTTGGACCTTTTGAAATTATTAGAAGAATAAGACCTGTAGCCTATCTGCTACAACTACCAGAAGAAATGGCAGTAATACATGATGTATTTCATGTATCTAACCTCAAGAAATGCTTAGCTGATGAATCACTGGTAGTACCTCTTAAAGATATAGAGGTAAATGAACAGTTAAAATTTATAGAAAGGCCTCTACAGATCGAAGACAGGAAAGTCAAGAACCTCAAGCACAAGAGATTGGTTTTAGTCAAGATAAAATGGGACTCCAAAAGAGGACCAGAATACACATGGGAGCTTGAATCAGAAATACAAAGGAAATATCTACACTTATTCCAGTAGACCTCGAGGACGAGTTCTAAAACAAGGTGGGGAGGATATAACAACCCTCCAAAATATTTTCGACACCCTAAAAATAATTAAAATATCCCAATACGTCCTAAAATACACCCTGTATACGAAAACGGACCCCGAATACCTTTATATTTATTAAAATTAATTAAAAACAAAAATAAATGGTCTCTGGCGGGCCGCGTAAGACCCGCCCTTGGTCTACGCGGGGCGTGACAGCCCAGCCACGAGGCCTTACCCGGAGCCGACGCGTGGCTCAATCGTGTCAAGGCTAGAAGTGATAACCGGTCAAAGCTAGGGCCTACACCCCTAGCTCGCGGGCCGCGTAAGCCCCTGCCTCATCTTACGCGGGGTGCGACAAAGCTTGAATCAGGCCCTATAAATTAAGGGCATCGGCCTTCAGTCCCAGTCGCTCAAACTTTCTTTTCTCTCTCGAAAATTCACATAATTAAAGCTATTCTCGGGTATAATACCCCCCTAATTAACGAAGTTCTGCCCCGTTGTAAGTATCATAACCCCGGTTACGTATTAGATACGCTGCCCGATTGATCCAGGGTTTCGTAACGGCTGTCGAGGTTCTGCCCGACGTAGTCGTTGGAATGTCGTCTCGGGGAGGGTATTACTAATGTAAATGTTGGGTTATTATACTAACGCGTGTGCATTTGTGTATTTAATAGATAATCACCAGGAAATCCCTAAAGAGAATCTAAGACAGCAATGTGAGTAATCTCTTTTTGTGTAAACTTTTTTGAGAGTAATCTCCTTTTTGCAAATTGTTTTTACAAAACCTTAATTAATTAATAATATATTAAAGAGTGATTGAGTATTTGTATTCTAAAATTATCGTCGGTATGTTGGGGTTTTGTATACAAAATTTGTTACTACATTCTGAGTAGTAACATGACCACAAGTCGGGTTGACAGTACCGTGGGTGGTAATTAAAGTAGATGGAAACAAATGTAATTGTGCGACTGCCCTCAATACTGTACAATGGTTTTACGTAACTTGATTAAACTGGGATTCACTCACCAGTATTTCCCACTGAAAAAATGTTTTTAAACGCGTTTCAGGTAACAAAATGTGAAAGCCAAATAGAAGCCAGCTGGACAGCACTGAAGGCTTGGAAAAGTAGCTATAAAATTACCTAAAATAAAGAGATGTTTTATTTAAATAAAATAGGGTTTATCCCTATAAAAATGTGTGTACTTGAAACTTGGGATTTTTCCCATGTGTTTAATATATTAAAAGCGTGGTATTTTACTCTGATAAAATATTTCCTAATTACGATCCTGATGTGATTCCGCTGCCAAAATGATAAACACCTGGATACCACCAAGACTGGCCGTGGTAGCCCGTTCCCGAGTTGTTAGGGGACGGGGGTTGCGACACCCCAAATGAAAAACAATATAAAGACCCGAAATTTCAGATGTTGGCAATCTATCAACGCAAGATTAAAGACCATTAAGCCATATGCCGCAACGTGTTACCCGCAAGATACACAATATTGTGGGTATCCAGAATTTTTGTGTAAGCTTTATCTTTTCTCGCCTAATCACAGTTTACTCGAAAGTATTGCTGAAACTACTGACACGTCATTGCTTGGTACCCCTATCTTCCTTGCTTAGTATCTCGAGTTTCTTTTCTTTTTCTGTAAAAACAAACAAAGTGTCAGCAGTTTTCTATCATTTCTTGAATAGTTTTCAATCGAAATATCAAAACTTTATATTTGGTTTTCTGTAAATTTTCCCCCGTAAAATTTTATTTTCGAATGTCCATTACTTGAAAATGAAATTTTAATTTTGTAGAAAATCTTTTTGTTGGGTACAGTTTTACGATACTCGTTTATTTAGGAAAGCGGATTTGTTAATAAAAGATAGAGTAGGTACAACCAGTCATGAAGACAGAGTTTATTTCCAATAAAAGAAATTGATCATTTCCAACCAGGTTACCAACTGGTTGAAACGAGTTTTATCAAAGGCTTTTGTGAAGATGCCGGCTTTCTGTTGCGTAGTATCTGCTGGCACCACTTAAATATATCCTTTCTCGTACGCATCTCGTATCGCGTGAATGTGAATCTCAGTATGTTTTGTTCTTGAGTGATGGATTGGATTCTTCACAATTCCCAGACACGCTTCGTTGTCAATGAATATCGGAGTCTTCATGATGTTGATTCAGTAATCCAACAACTGATTTTGTATCCAGAGGACTTGTGAACAGCAACTGTAGGCCGCCGTGTATTCAGCTTGAGCAATAGAGGTGGAGACTGTCGTCTGCTTTTTTCTTTGCCAGGATATGAGACGATTTCCTCAGAAGTGGCAACCTCCTGAGATTGATTTTCGATCAACTTTACAACCTGCATGGTCACTATCAGAATAAGCAATTAAATCAAAATTACTATCTTTAGGACACCAAAGCCCAAGCTTGGGTGTTCCTTTCAAATAGCAGAAGATTCTTTTGACCGCAGTCTCAAGAGATTCTTTGGGATTTGTCTGAAAACGAGCACAAATACAGACAGCCCATATAATGTCAGGCCTACTTGCGGTTAGATACATCAACGAGCCTATCATTGAGCGGTAGAAGGACTTGTCACAGGCTTTCCTTGAGGATCAAGAGTGAGTTCGGTCTGAGGTGCGAACGGAGTGCTTGCAGTTTTGCAGTCATTCATATTGTATTTAGCGAGAATATCCCTGATGTATTTGGCTTGATGAATGAGAATTTCGTCTTCCCGCTGTTTCACCTCCAATCCCAAGAAAAATGTGAGCTCCCCCATCATGCTCATTTCGAACTTTGCCTTCATAACCTTCTCGAACTCCTTGCATAACGCTTCATCGGTTGACCCAATGATGATATCGTCCACATAGATCTGAACCAGCATCACATTGTCTCCGATCCTTTTCGTGAAGAGAGTCATGTCAATTTTACCTCTTGTGTATCCACATTCCAGAAGATATGTTGACAAAGTCTCATACCAAGCTCGAGGAGCTTGGTGAAGACCATAGAGAGCTTTTTCAAGCTTATAGTATCGCTTAGGGAAGTGTGGATCTTTGAAACTAGGAGGGTGACAGACATAGACCTCTTCCTTTACTTTCCCGTATAGAAATGCACTCTTCACATCCATCTGAAATACCTTGAAGTTTTTGTACGAAGCATATGCCAAGAATATTCTTATAGCTTCCAAACATGCTACCGGAGCAAAAACTTCCTCATAGTCAATCCCTTCCTCCTGTCAAAAACCCTGAATAACCAATCTTGCCTTGTTCTTTATAACCACCCCACGATCATCCATTTTGTTATGGAATACCCATTTTTTTCCAATTGGAAACCTCCCTTCTAGCAGATCAACCAATTCCCATACTTTAAGTTTCCGGAACTGAGATAATTCTTCCTGCATCGCCTGCACCCAGCTGGAGTCTTGAATGGCTTCTTTTATGTCGTATGGTATAGAATGCGATAGAAAGGCCGCATACAATCCTTTTTGATGACATATGTCTACCCACGAGTTCGTACACCATATTCCACGGATCCAATTACATTCTCAAGGGGGTGATTCCGATTTATCTTGTAGCCTGCACTAATGTGGGTTTCAATTTGTTGAGGTAGATTGGTGAAGTGTTCGTAGACATAGACAATTAGTGGTCTATATTCCTGAGTTGGTTCATCCACGTTCGTCTGTGAAGAAGAAGCATCATTTGCAGATGCATTCTCAGCCGAGCTGTCACCATTAGTTTCATCCACATGAAAGATAGGATCAGCTGAAAAGGGAGTGAAACGAGTGAACCCAATGTCTGAAGAATCAAACAATGGTTCAACTTGAGCGGTTTCAGTAGGTTGGGTTTCAGTAATAGGTTCGAGAATGTCGAAGGTGTTGAAAACAACATCTACATCATAAAACCAATCGGGAGAACTTCCAGTGTTGGTGTAGTTTCCTTCTTGAAAGTCGACATAGTATGATTCAAGCACCATCTTGGTTCGTTTGTTGTAGACTTTATATGCCTTTTGAGTAGATGAATATCCCATGAAATAGCACACTTCACCGACTGCTTCAGACTTGATAAGATTGTCTTCAGTGTTGAGGAGTATACACGAACATCAAAATGGTCTAAAGAAATCTATCAGAGGCTTCCTTTTGAAAAGGAGTTCATAGGCGGTTTTTCCATGAGGTTTAATGATGAGAACTCTATTCAAAACATAACATGCTGTGTTGACTGCTTTTGCCAGAAGATGATAGGAAGCTTGGAGTCTACGAGCATAGTTTGAGCAGCTCCAATGAGTGTTCAATTCTTTCATTTTGTTACGCCGTTTTGCTGAGGAGTTTTAGCTGCACTGTACTGAAGGCGAATACCCTTTTCTTGAAAAAATGAGATAAACGTTTGATTTTTGAATTTAGAACCGTTATCACTTCTGACCGATTTGACCTTCAGTTTGATGACGTTCTCGATCATAGGAATGAAAGTCTGAAGAATAGATGCAGTTTCGCTTTTGGCTTCAAGGAAGTAAACCCATGAGAATCGAGAAAAGTCATCTGTAATCACCAAACATTAAGATCTTTTAGCTAAACTTTTAACACTAATAGGGCCAAAAAGATCCATATGCAACAAATGCAATGGTGCGGTTATCGTATGCACTGCTTAGGACTTGTGCGGATTTTTGTGTTGCTTGCCTTGGGCGCATGCGATACATTTTTCTGAGAAAGGAAATTCTTTTATCGGTAAACCTCTCACTAGATTTAACTTAGACAGTTTATTCATATTTTTGAAATTCACATGCCCCAAACGCCTATGCCAAAGCAGTCATTCCGATTCTGACGCCTTGGAGATTAAGCATGTCATTTGCTCATTGGTTTTAGCATTTTTCATGTTGAGGACATAGGTGTTGTTTTGTCTAGGAGCTGTGAGCATAATCATTTCGGCGGGAACTGAATACTCAGGCTTTAGAAAGAGACATTCGACGGCATTGAACAGAACGGAAATTCCTTTGTCACAAACTTTTGATACACTCAAGAGATTGTACCACAATTCTGGTACATAGTTAACGTCCTCCAATGTAAGTGCCTCAGATACGACGTCTCCCATTCCAATAATCTTCCATCCCTTTTCATCTCCGGCAAAAGATACAAAGTTGCCGTCGATGAATCGAAAGTTCTTTTAATCCGGTCATATGCCTTGAGCATCCACTGCCCACTTGCCAAATGTATTCCATGAGCATTCGAAGCCATATTTGTAATTTGTTTTGTTATACAACAACAAACAAAAATATATACAAGTTAGTTAGTTTTCGGAACCCAGACTTGCTTCAATTTTAATCTATCATGCTTTTGGACACTAATCTCTTCTTTTCTTTTCCTAAAACATGTTATATTAACTAGGTTTTTGACTGATTTCTTAAAATTATCAAACTGCTCTGTGAAATTTTTGACAAAATTTTGTTTTGGTTCAGAAAATTTTATGCTTTTGCAATGTTTCGCTGTATGTCCTAAATGACCACAACGAAAAAACATTTAATACAACGGTTCTTCTTTCTTTTGAAGGATGATGCGTTGGAAGATGATGTATGTGATGAGTGTCTTGAGCTGCATGAAGCTTCATTTGATGCATTGACGCATGATCTTCTGATTTTCTTTATTTTCTTGTCAAGACGACTTTCATCTTCAGTGCTTTCTTCATCTGACTCGTTGTCTGTTGACGAAGCTGACTCCTGACTTTCACTTGAGTTATCTGATCCTTGATCTTCACTTGAGCCTTCTTCTCCACTTTCTGAGTTCATTGTGGTTGAGTCTGCACTGCTGCTGTCTTGACTTGGTTCTTTGTCAGACTCTGATGTACCTGTATACAATGGAACAAACTCAGGAATTTCCTCTGTAAGGAACTTTCCGAATATGTTTTTCTTCAGTTCTGGAACAAACACATGGAATTCAAGCACAACATTTTCATCACAAAAAGCAGATTTCAAGTCCATGCATTCAACCACTACATTTTCATGGTTGCGGGTCAAAGGTTTAGGCACATGCATGTTACAGTCATCCCGAATATTTAGACTATGTTTAATACAGTCATCCATCCTAGTTAAATTATTACATTCATCCCGAATAGAAGTATCTTTTGTTTTACCACATTTCCAGGCGAACCAGTTAACCGTATTATAATTGTCGCCTAAATACCCTATCCCTATTTTTGTGCCTTCACATTCCTCATCGCACACATCCTTCTCAAGCTCCATTGCATCTACATTGCTTATAGAAACATTAGTATTTTTGCTATTTCGCAATCGACACTTTGAACAATTAAATCATTTTTGTCAATTAAATAATTTTCTAGATGAGGAGTTCGCATCGGTACATAGCTCTTCTTGCTGTGAGGAGGCGGAAAGATTCTTCTTTCATTCTCAAGCTTATCTTTGTACCCAATGCCATCTTTCACGTATGTCGGTCGTTGGCAATTTTTAATGTCAACCAGTGCCTTTTTACTAACATTCCATTTATCTATGGTGAGTTACAATTTAGTGTTCTTAATTTTCAGAATTTTCTAACTTTTCAGTTAGATCGTTTATGATGAAATCTTTCTTGAAAACCAATTCTTTTAATGATTGCATTTCAGCTAAAGTTGAATTCAACTTTCTCTGATATGCAGCTTCATTTAGCTTCAGTTCTTTGTTAAATTGCAAAACTTTATCTTTTTCACTCATTAGGTCATGGTTGTGCGATTTATAGTGAGCCATGACGTTCATACACAGCTTTGAGCACAGTTTAGCTTTAAATTCATAGGGTATGTTGTTTACCAAATCTTTCTCCTTCTCTTTGGCGGATTCAGCCTTCATTGCTGCAGCAAGAGCTTCACTACTTTCTTTCTTGCCACTTCCACCTTCCTTTTGAGCTTTCTCCTTAGATTCTGAAATTTCAACTTCTTTCTTTTCTTTGTCAGCTTCAGGCGTGGTAGTGTTGACAATGCTTTTTAGCCCTTTTTCGGAAGACTCCTCTCTTTTGGGAATACATGCATTTTTGTTACAAAGAAAATTCGAAGGACGTGGAACCGATCCAGTTGGTGCCTTGGTCGTCGGAGCTTTGTCAACTTCTTTCGAATCCTTGGAAATTTTTGCCATCAAAGCTTTGTTGACTTCCTCCTTTGTTTCAGCAATCTCATCCGCCCAATCATAGTCTTCCACTACCAGAGCCTTTGGAGTATTGGCAACAACATTGTCACTTCCCTCAATAGCGATTGGTCTTCTAGTTGGGGCTGTATCATCGTTTTCATTTTTCAGCAGCGGCCATTCTCTTTTGAAGTGGCCCAAATTCTTGCAGTTGTAGCATCGCAGCTTAGACTTGTCGAAACCAGCTTTTCCAAGTGACAATCTCTTCTCCATCTTGTCTTGAAACTTCTTGAGTCTTAAGGTGATCATAGCCATTTGCCATTTCAAATCCATTTCCTCCATGTCATTTGGATCCACTTGGTACATATCTTCAGCAGAAAGGAAACCCCGTTTTAGTTCACCAGACATAAGAGCTTCAAAACTACTCAGGAAGGTGTAGAACAGTGCAACATGTTTAGTGGATATCTTGAGTGCTTGAGCATTGGCAACCACAGTAGACTTCTCGTATGACTGTGGAGCCTTTGCAGAGCTTGCAGAAGCGTTGAAGTACGATGCATTAGCACTTTGAGAACTTGAACCACCTGAGGTAGTGGGGGCAAGGAAAGCCACATTATTGGGCATGATAACAGCAACAGATTGAGCAGATCTTTGAGATTCTCAGGTTTGATTCATCTCTCTTTTGATCACATACATTTCAAAATCCTTTAAAGTGTTGATCAGAAGGTGTTGGCAACGGGATTACCAACTTTCTTCATTTTTGTTAACCATTCAGAAATCGACTAATATGATCTGACAAGCTTTCACCTCAAACACTTCTAAACATATCGTATTCTTTCTGAACCATATCTCTCTTGTTATCCATCAGTCTTGGTTGCCTTCATAGTGATCGATATGTGCCAACCACAAATCATGAGCTGAGGTGTGTTCTTCGAACAGGTTGTTATCTTTCTTAAATAGGGCCATTGTTAGTGCAGCGTGAGCATGTCGATCACGTTGAATCAATGCCCTATCTTCTTCAGTGAAAGTTGTTGGATCTTCATTAACTGTACGCACATGGTCACACATAACTACGGGGACGTGAGGTCCAACGGTGATAGACATCCACTGAGTATAGTCGGTGTACTCAAAGAATGCCTTGATTCGATTCTTCCAGCTGCTAAAGTCTTCAGATCCTTTCAACTTTGGAGGCCTAGTAGCAGTTCCAGTTTCAAGTTCGGTTTGAGGGACCGAGTTCAATTGATTTAGAGACATTTTGATTTGATTTTAAGTTCAAGTTGCTAATCAAAGGTTAATTACGCTGGTTTTTAAGGTTCTGTGCACAAATTCACTAAAGAATACTTAATTACGCTGGAGCTTATGAGGGCAGTTGATCAAATACGTTGATATTCTCGAGTTCCTAGACCGGCGACAATAGCTAAATCCGCTGGCACAAACAAAAACACGTAAGTTTGGTTAAGTACGCCTATAACTGTGATAAAATCGCTGAGGATCTTTATCACTAACTTCGAAGTCGCCTTCGATTAAATACACTGACACTATTATGCTTAGATTCAACAAGTACGCCGGTATATCGCCGGCGTATTTGTTAAATACGCGATCTTCAAAATTAAAAACATTTTATTCAAAAATATCTACGCTATCTTCAAGTTTAAATACGCCTAGCAGGGTTTAAACACGAACAAAAACCCTCTAATTACTAAAAAACGACTCATAATCCATGTTTCTTTGTACCAAAATGACCCAAATGTTCACTAAAACACTGATTAACAACAACCCAATGATTAAACACACCAGATCAAGCAATTTTAAGTCCAAAATTTTGAAAAACCTTGAAACTTTGAAACCTTTTTGAAAAACCTTCAAAACTTGAAAATCTTAACAAAAACTCAAACAATCAAGAGCACAAAGGCTCTGATACCAAATTGTGACTCCCAAATACTATCCAGATCACAGTGGTTTGATTGTTAACACCCAAACACCTATAGATTAGGTGTTTGAATGTGTAAAAGTTAAGAAAACCAAAAGATGAAGATGAAGATTCTTGTTTTGAATGAAACAACAAGTGTTGTATTTGTAATGCCAAATGATAATCACATTTAGAGCACATGGATATTCAGATTTAGCACAAGAACAATAATCACAACACAAAAGAAATCACCAAACCTTGTCCAAGAACCTTGGACTAGGGTTTTCCATTACTAACATATTTATAGACACTGACTACCCAGCGTATTTAATAAATACCCTAGGATATTAAATACTCCATGTCAGGCACAAAGCCCTAAAGTTACACTTTAGACCCCTGAACCTTCTAGAACATCAAAAACTATAACAAACAATCCAAAACCTAATAAAACTAAGTACCAACGATCTCAAAAGCTCTAACAGAATGAGACTTTTAATAAAGGAGGGACAGAATTGTAATATATATATATATATATATATATATATATATATAAGTTTTCAAACATTTTTATCTTCTTCATATGTTACAACATAAGATTACAAATTCTTTTATCTTTCCTTCGAATATATTCTAGCATAATTTTTGGACATAAAAAAAAGATTTAACATGCCATATTGTTTTCAATACTACTATTATAGTATTGCACATTTGCAATACTATTTACCCTTAAAAATTTAGGTTTAGGTTTTGATTTTAATTTAGCTTTGGGTTAGGTTTTTGCGGTTTTAGGTTTCAAGTTTAGTTTTTAGGTTTTTGGGGGTGGGGGTGGGGGTTTAGGTTTCAGGTTTAGTTCTTAGGTTTTTTTGTCGGGTGGGGGGTTTAGTTTTTTGGGGGTTTAAGTTCAGGGTTTAGTTTTTAGGTTTTTTGGGGGTTGGGTGGGGGTGGGGATTGACAGTTTTAGTTTTTTCATAATGTTCCATATGTGTAATACTAATTTATTTATTTTTTCAAAAATGTTTTTTTGTATCTTAAAAATGCTAGATTTACAGGCAAAAAATATTAAAAAAATTGGTGTGTTATTTAGGTTTTTTTGGGAGTTTTCGAGCTTTCGCAATAAAATGAGTTTCGTTTGAACCATCCCATATATATATACATATATATATATATATATATGGGAAGGATATAGAGAAAACCTTAGTAAGTTAAGAAAACCAAGGAAACCTCATCTTCACCATCCATTAATGTAATACACAGTGGGGATTAATCAAGTATAAAAAGTGGTATTTTTTTTGTTGCAGAATGTGTAACTGTTTGACAAAAAGTGCTTTACAGAATTTGAAATAGTCTGACACAAAATTATACTTGTCTATAATCGTTATACATTAAAACTTCCTATAAAAAATATAATATATTGTTACGTGCACTGACAAAACTAAAATCCTTGGTTCATGTTCTTGTGTTTTTGGTTCTCTGTAAAATTATGGAATTTTACGTTTAAGAAACCCACAAAAACTAAAAAAAAAGTAACAATGCAAAAACAAGGTGACTGTAAAAAAGTATAACACGTGGCATGTTTTGTATCCACCCATTTGAGTTTCCTTGGTTTTCTTAACCGACCAAAGATTTCTCCCTAAAATTCACCTCTATATACATATTGTGAGAACCGTGAGAACAAATGAAAAAACCGCAAGAACTTGATAAAAAACACTTCAAATTCAAAAAAAAATTACACTTATCATTATTATTCAAATACAATGTTAGAAATTTAATTTACAGGTTTAAATTTACATTAATTCGTAAATAAAGAAAATTTACACATGTGTAAGTTTGACATTTACACGTGTAAATTTGTTATATTTACACATGCGTAAAAAATCTAATAAGCATGATTTTGAAAGGAGAAGTGAACTATTTGATGTTTTAAATTCTTTTTTTGATGTTGTATTTTAATTACAATGAGGTTTGTATGAAAAATTTTTTGGTTTTCATTGGTTTTTATACGTTCTCACGGTTCTCGCGATATTTAGCGTTCTCAAGATAACTCTCCTATATATATATATATATATATAGGGGAGGGTTTAAATGAGAACGCTAAATATTGTGAGAACCGTGAGAACAAATGAAAAAACCGCGAGAACTTTGTCAAAAACGAATCAAATTCAAAAAAATTTTCTACACTTATCATTATTATTCGAATACAATGTTAGAAATTTAATTTACATGTTTAAATTTACGTGAATTCGTAAATAAAGAAAATTTACACATGTGTAAGTTTGCCATTTACACATGTGTAAATCTGTTATATTTACACATGTGTAAAAAATCTAAAAAGAGTGATTTTGAAAGGAGAAATGAATTATTTAATGTTGTAAATTCTTTTTTTGATGTTGTATTTTAATTACAATGAGGTTTGTATTAAAAAAAATTGGTTTTGATTGGTTTTTTCATTCGTTCTCACGGTTCTCGCAATATTTAGCGTTCTCAAGATAACCCTCCCCTATATATATATATATATATATATATATATATATATATATATATATATATATATATATATCAAACATTTATTTTTTGGGTTGATTACATCTCAAGATATTTTATTCCTTAATGGCTATAAAGCAAGCAAAGTTATTTCGCTTATTGGCATAGTATCTTTTAAAATTTCCCCATAGTTATGAAATACATATGAAACTATTTTACGTATTTACTTTATTTTTACCTATGTGTTGATATGTGTGTATCCCTGGAAGTAAAGAACACCGCACCCTATTATCGTGTATTCTTCTAAAGTTCATGCATTATGTAAAAGAAATCATCTTATCGCAATGGATTGGTGCAAGTGGGTACCCCTCAAGTGTAACGTTTTTGCTTGGAGGGGGAGCTGAACAAGAATCCTATCGCGGAGGCGCTAGTGAGGAGGGGCATCTAAATTGAAGAAGATTCATGTCCTTTCTGTAGTTCTGATGAGGAATCGATGGATCACCTCTTCACTTCTTGTGTTATAGCAACCGTGTTGTGGCAAAATGTTAGTTCTTAGTGTCGTGTGCCTATGTTTTACACTTTCCCATTTAGAGATCTCAAGATTCATAATTTTGATGGGAAATGGGTTGTGGAGTAAGAAGCGTTGCAAGGCAGTGTTTTGATCTTGTGTTGGAGTTTGTGAAAGGACGGAAACGAGCTGAGATTTTTGGATAAGCAAGTCAAGGTTGAAGACATCTTCAACAAATTTAGATCGTTGGGTTTCTTGTGGTTCAAAAATAGATCTAGATTTAAATCGATCGGATTTGTGTAAATTTGTAATTATATAGTTTTGGTTGGTGGCCGTCACGGTTTTCGGGTTTAGCGTATTTCTAATGAAGTTTACGTTTAAAAAAAATCATGTAAAGTAACGTTAGACGTTTCTTCATTTCCCATCTCTTTTATTCTACATATAGTATTCTTTTATTATTATCTTGATCATTAAAATTTTGTACGTATATTCTCTAAGCATAAAGAAACAACAAGTCGACGTCAAAGCACTTATACGTGTCATTTTAGAAGATAATTTGGTCACTCGAACATATAATTTCTTCGACGATCAGTTTACGGAAGATAAAATCATTCAAAACTAGTGCTGTCAGTTCGAATTATAACTCTTACAAATAAATGGTTGTTTGAGTTTAACCAAATGGATATTCATATAAATAGTATTCACAAATACTTTTTAATTAGTTTATTAACGTAGTACAATACAAAATAAATGAAAATGTTTGATATGTAAATTGAACAATATGTATATATATTCAAATGAATACCAACTTAGTTGGTAAAATTTATTTGAAAATAGTCTCTATCGACTCTATTATAGTTTTATAGTCGTCACCGTACCAATGATTGATTAAACTTAATTACAAATATTCAAAGAATCTTATAATAAAACTAACTAAACAAAATATAAATGAAGTTGTTTGTTTTGTATTATTAAATTGTTCGTTACATTTGCATGGGTATTAGACTACTCCTAAATGTTCTTCTTATTTTATTTTTTCAATAGTGAACTCTTAAATACTTCAAAACCGAGAAAACCAATACCAACTGATATTTTTTTTATTTTTATTTTTCATTTCCTTTAGTTATAAAGTTAGTTTTAAAGAAATAAAAATTATGTATATTAACGAGCTACATATATATTATATATATTTGTATTCAACTTTTAAACCTTAGTCTAAAGAAAATACTAGTCTAGTGGATGAGAGAACCCATTTAGTCTATAAACCCATACAACAAATATGGGAAGTCTCATAGCTTACAATAGTTTCAATCCATAACACGAAAGACTTACATGGTTTGTTGTAAACTAATATACCTTCATGACTACAAGGGCCGTTCAAACCGCTCTTCGCTCGCTCATTGCTCGTTCGGAATTTGCTCGGAAAATGCTCGTTCGATTTGACGCTCGGTTGTAAACGAACCGCTTTCCTCGGTTCAGTTTGTAAATGAGCCAAGCATGAGCAAAGGTATGCTCGGCTCGAATTATTATTTTGATTAGTATACATATACATATACATATACAGGGTCATGATTTAGAGAAAACGGTGAAAAGTGTAAGAACAGTGAGAACGATTATGGATCGTCCGATCAAAACAATTTATGGACTAGATTGGTGCGGTGTCGTTTTCGTAAATAACATTAATTCTATTAAGTGGACGCGCTTCATTAAGGGTAAAAGGGTCTTTAGACTTCTCTACCCAAAACGCCAAACTCATGAATAAAACGCCATTACGGACCAAAACACATCCTATATAAACAAACATCTCAGACATTCATTAAACACACCCCCCGAACCGCAAACGCCATATTTACTACTAAATACCATTCATCTTAGAAACGTCAAAAAACCCAACACATCAAACACACCAAACTCAAAACGTCATATTCAGTATATATCAATCATCTTAGAAAACGCCAAAAACTCAAACATCAAAGATTCCAATCGATGTTTCTTTTAGATACACTATTTTCTCAGTAAAACGCCAAAAATGGCAAACATCGTTTATTGTTTATTCAATATTGTTCTACACGAAGTTTCGTAGAATGCATTCTTAGCTGAGGGGGTGTAACACAATAACATTTTGCCGAATGAGATGGACAAATCTTCAAGAAAAAGATGCTGATGTCAGACTTATGTCATTTTCTGTACTTTGTTCTTGATGAATATATTTGAATGGCATGAAGAGACGGATGACACTAATGAGTGAGTTGAAGATAAAAATGAAGATAAAGCTAAACTTCAAACAAAAAGCTCACCTCATCTGTGCTTCCAAACGACCACAAAAAACTACTTCAACAAAAAAAAATGAAGCATACCAAAGTCAAACCGTCAGTGAACATGTTTCAAAGAAGAAAGAGACTGATGACAGTGAAGATTTGGAAGATGATTTGTTTCTATTTTTATTTTATTTTTTAATTTTCTTTTTCTGTTGTTTGTTATGTATTTTTTAGCTAAGAACAAAATACATTATTTTAATAAAAGCGTCACACAGACAAAATGCTTGTGAAACGTCATCATGCCATAAAACGCCAAAAACTCCCAAACTATAATAAAATTAATTTAGACAAGTATTATTAAAAACTCAAAAAAACGCCAAAAACTACGTAACGCCATTAAAAAAACGCCATTAAAAAAACGCCAAACTTGGAAGATGCCACGTCTATCACCCTAAACTCATAAAAAACTGAACAAAAACAGTAAAAATACACACAGTAACTGAAAAGACGGTTACTTTATTAATATCATTTATTATAATAAAATACCGCCTAAACTATGCGCCAAAAATATCCTATAAGAGAGACGTCTCTGTACAATCAATTAATCACACCCAAAAACAACGTCATGTTTCCTAGAAACTACTCACTTTAAAAACGCCAAAAAATAGTTAAAAAACCACAGATGGGAAACCTCGTTTCTTCTATATTGAGTATTGTTCTGAATGAAGTTTCACTGAATGGATTCTTCTCTGGGGTGGGTATCTCTATAAGCTTTTGCTGAATGAGAAGGACAAAATATTCAAGAAAAAGAGACTGATGACACTGATATATATCATCATGTCACTTTGTTCTTGATGGATATATTGATGGCATGAAGGGATCAATACATTCGAGCAGGCGTTGATATTCAACATGTCACCAAACAAGTATATATCAAACCAAAATACAGGATGCCACTAAAAATAAACTTCTTCTAAAGACAAGCATTATGTAGGAAAATTAGCATCTAGGTAATGTATTCAAAAAGGTTCAAAACGCCAAAAAGGTTCAAGAAGAAGAGGCTGATGACAGTGAAGATTTGGATGAGAAATTAGATTAGATTTTTTATTTTTTTCATTTTCTATTGTTTGTTATATAATTCTCAGTTGTTTATTATCTAATTTTCTACAAATAAAAAAATTGAGTATAAAACGCCAAAAACTACAAACACCAAAACGCGTGATAGTATGAAAACTGTGAGAACGGATGGTAGTAAAGCACGTTGTTGCTATATAAAACGCCAAAAAATGCCAAACAATGTATTATTGGAAAACAACACTAATTGACAGATGAAACTGAACGAAACAGTAACTGCAAACGACTAAAATGAAGAGATGGTAACATTATTGTTAAACATTTATTATATTAAAAGTCACTACATGGGAAATTAAATTTATTTATCTTTTCAAAATACCATAATTGTCTGTCACATTATATGCGTGCATCCTACATGGCACAACAATTGATAAAAAAATACACATCAAGAAAATTACTAAGGTTTTTTTTACCGCCAAAGACAAATATCTACCTGCCCCCCCCCCCCCCAAAAAAAAACCTCATTATAGAACAGCTAAACAAAAGCTTCACACTCCACACATTGACTAAAAAACGTCACATCTTGTCTAAATCGCCATATAATTTTAAAAAAATGGTACATGTTATTGCATGAAGGTTTGAGAGGTCAGAGGACGTTTCGTCATTAAGTTCTCTGACAAGAGAAGGGTGAAAGTCAAAACAATCAAAAGTCATACTTAGTTAAAACGCCAAAATATTTACTATGCTCCTGATCTAAAAAAACAATAAAAACGCCACGTATTTGTTAAACGCCAAAAAATGGAGAGGTGTTGTGAGACGCGTTTAAAAAAAGAATATAAAAGGACAAAAAAGCCCCTCCGCCCTTCACTATCTCGCGTGACACGTGTTACGCCAGGATCCGTTCTCACCGCTCTGACACTTTAGCGCGTTTTCTCCTAATCCCGTACCTACATATACATATACACAAATATAAACTATACATACACACGCACGCATCTGTACACACATACATATATACTTAAATATAAATTAAATTTATAGTTTTATATATACCACTCTATTAGATTTTGGTGCACTACATACAAATTTACAAATATACCTATACGTACTAGCCCAATCACGCCAATAAAAAATTAATATCAAATCTAAAAGTTAAACCCTAAACTGATAAATGACAGTCTGCTCAGCGCCTCAAAGTTTCATGTCGTTACCCTAAGTCGATCGTCTCCTGCTCTCGACGTCATTGTTCGTGCAATATGATCATCGTCTCGTCGGCCACAACATTGTTATTCATAATAAAAATATTATGCCATAAAATGTGCATGTTTTTAAAGACATAAAAACTTGAGACCCAACATTCTCACTATCTTTCTCAGCAAATTTAAATCGGGCGACATGATTGTCCAAATTGCTCAAATTTCGCTCGATGCTCGCTCGTAAATTTACTGCTCGGAAAATGCTCACTTGATTTAAGACTTGGTTTTAAATGAGCCGCTTTGCTCAATTCGGTTTGTAAATGAGCCAAACACAAGCAAATGTCCGCATGATTCGACTCGACTCGTAAACAGCCCAAACTACAACTATTGAGACAATCTTATTACTTTGAGGTGATGAAAACTAAAATCACATGGTGGTGTATTTATAGGTTATTACTTTGAGGTGATGAAAACTAAAATTACATGGTGTATTTATAGGCTAAAGAATTAGGTTTTTTCCAAATATTAAAACTTAGGGACAACGAAACACTACATAAGTAAGTATGCTCGTATTCTGGACGGGTTTGGGATGAATATTGGAAATACTACTCCCATACCTGACGTAGTATCCGGCAGATATCAGATATACTTGTTAGTTTGTTAAAAGTTACACATTTAGATTTCTATATACATTTCTTACTATTCTAAGTCTTATATAACTTGATTAACTAAGAAAACTATAATTATAAAAGTAACAATTAACAAATTTTTTGATTAATAAACAATACAAAAATCGTTTACAAGCATGTTGATGTTGAAGATAAGTTTCTTTAGTTACCAATCATAAATGTGGAGCATATGTTTTACCAAATGTGAGATGAGATGTTGTTAGATCTAGCGTTAATAGAAGTGGAAACATAATCTGGATTGGCACAATTGCATATATATTGGGTCAAGTTATTCTACAAAGGATTCTAATTGTAAGAAGTGTAAGAAGAATTTATAGAGTGACAAGTGTTCAATAACCTAAAACTAAACCCACTACATCACCACCAAAAACCTAAACACCCACCCCCACCCCACCCCACTACCACCCAAAAACCTAAACCCCCCCCCCCCCCACCCCCCGGCAAAAAAAAAAAAAACTATACCTCACAAAAAAAAAACCCCAAAAAACCTAACCCCCCCCCCCCCCCCCCACCCCCCAAAAACCTAAAAAAAAAATCTAAAAAAACTAAGTTGGTGGTGGTGGATGTTTAAGGGTTTTTTTTTTTTTTTTTTTTGTAGTGGGGTTTTTTGTGTAGTGGGTTTTTTTAGGTTATTGGACACTTGTCACTCTATAAATCCTTCTTACACTTCTTACAATTAGGATCCTTTGTATTTGATCCTAATCCTATATTTGAATTAATAAAATATGGCAACTCTGTAGTCTGATGTTAGTGATATTTGTTGAGCTAAATTTTGGAACGTTGACATATTGAATTTCTTGCATATTTTTAATTACAGGATAGCGCAAAATATCCTCATCTTGAACTTGTATGTTCCTCCGCCTCAGCGCCGTCTTCTTAATCAATTATTTACATCACGATGTTACAACTAGGAGTGAAACTTACTCTAATACCATAAAGTAATGCAATTGAGAGTCTTTTATGCTGTTATATTTGTACATTGCGAATTGTGTTACACTAGGTTCTTTATCGAGAATGCAACGGAGAAATAAAATACTACAAGACTAGGCGTTATGATTTAACATGTAAGGGGTTGTTAAAGTGCCACACCATTGCCATAGAGACAACTGGTCTTAACTAACCTAGCCTTTAGTTAATGTCTTATGGTTTAACAAAAAATTAAGAAAAAAATAAGTGATTGTTTGGAATGTGGTGGACCCCATAGCCTTCCCACTCTTAGTGCCCGTTAAGAGGATGGTGGACACCACTTTGGTGCCCCCTTTCTAATGATGGTGGCAGTGGTGTATGGCGTCTGTTTTGGTGAGGTGGTATGGTAACGCCCCATGGCGTTGCTTCACAACGACGAAGCTGACTAAGTAACTATACAACCTAAAACACATAAGGGTAATCAACTTAGTTTACTAAGAAACAAATATGAGAAGCAAGATACGACCGATGAAGTTGACCTCGTTATATGGTTCTTGGCTCGGTGCAAATTTTTAAATAAAAAAAATCATTTTGAAGTCATATGGTTCTTTACCATCTTGTATGTAGCATCTCCTTCGTTGTTTTAATAAAATTTAATTGGATGCAGTGGCGGATCTAGGATTCGCGCCAAGCGGTAACGTTTTATAAATAAGCGGTAACGAAATCGAAAAAACGTCAAAATTTACACTACCGCCGGAACGGCAAGCCGTAGCGGACGCCACCCCTTACACTAATGTACATCCGCCCCTGATTGGATGTTAAAAGATAGATAAATAAATGAGTAAGGGTTGATATAACTAGACGTAACTAACTTTGTTATAAAATCAATTATTTAATCATAAAAAAGATAACAATTATATCCATTTTACCTTACGACCACTTTCGGACAAATATAACAATTATATCCACTAGAGTAGGTGCCTTGAACAGACAAGAGTAGCGACCTTCCGCGTTTGGCGAAACTTCAAATCACTTTTAAATTATATCATCGGGTATGTTGCCATCTCCAAATTTCATTTAATAAAATTACTAGTATATCTTAAGCCACAAGGACAATATATATATATATATAGGTTGAGGATCTTGTACATTAATCCAGAAGTGTGAGAAGTGTATTATAACACTATATATAACACTATATAATACCATATAAACACCGTATAACACTATGTAACACTATATAACACTATATTTTGTCTGATAGCATATATATGATAGATGTATAGTGTTATATAGTGTTACATAGTGTTACATGGTGTTATATGGTGTCACATAGTGTTATACGGTGTTTATATGGTATTATATAGTGTTATAATACACTTCTCACACTTCTGAATTAATGTACACTATCCCTACCATATATATAACTAGTTTATAGTCTCGTGTCTTACACGGGTTGAATGATAAGATTGGTTGTATTCGAAGAACATAATATTTACAAAATTTTAATTATTCTTGATATTGCACATGTTAAAAATAAGTTTTGATATAAACACATTACCTTAACATGAATTATCCATACCAAGTTAAAAACAATATAACATTACTCACTATAAATGACGCGTTTAAGCAAATACTGTATATTTATTTGTTACTTTAGTAATAATTATTAGATATACATAAAATATATATTTATATAACAATTAGATTTCTATATTATGTTATGATACGATACGTAAAGAATGTGAAGAAAATTCTTAAATCTCATCCTTTTCTTGGGGAATGAGACGAAGTAGAAAAAACCGATGAACACATAAAGGTTTCTTTAAAATTTTGGGATGATAATGAGACTGGAGGGTGTGGTTGGAGCCCCCTAGGTGTCACACCCCAACCGATGGCGGAATCATCGGGGCATGGCACTGAGCGAAACAGATTGTCCAGAAGTTTCCATAACAATTATCATTACTATTCAATTTAAATAACATGTCCCATACCATGTCTCAAATAGTAAACAAATTATTACAGACAAAATCCAGGCAAATATTCTATTCCGACAACTCAGATTTCAAAATAGAGCAATTGTTTATCTGCTTCTAGAGACCCTTGATTTAGTTACCACAGACAACTATTTGTTGGGCTCTAAAGCTTTATTCTAGCTTAAACTTCCTATCATGTGTGCATCCTAAGCACCTGTCACATACGTTAAAATAAAGTCAATACATATAATGTAAAGGTGAGCATACAAGTTTGATAATAGCATGTGGAGTTCGAATTCGTTTACGCATAACCAGCACGTACACATAGTGAAATGAAGCACGTTAGTTATCGACATAGATCCATCGATACCAATGACTACGAGTTGACTGCCCGGGGCAGTTCGCAATACATGATTCCCACCGTAATCCATGCAAGTAATTGTCCTTAACAACCCCCGTGTGAACGGGTGCTGAGTCCAAACTATAGTACTATCGTTGCTAAGGCAGGTAGACAGCATTCCATGTGTAAACATAACAAACAAGCATTCATAAGCCACGTATGACATGCATTAGCGGTTAGCGTTCAAATAGTATTGAGTAGTGTGTTTGATGTGTTTTGAATAGTTGTAACGTATGTAACACCCAAAAGTGCATAAAGCAAAAAGGGATAGCACAGCGGTTGATGGATTGAAGGGAGCGCTTAGCGAGTAGGGTTAGCCTGAACAGAGTGATAGCATAATAATAAGCGATGCGTAAAACGGAAAACAAGTGTTGGAGAGCCGGACGGCTGGTCGATCGGACGGTAGTTCAATCGGACGGCTGACCGTTCGGTTGACAGTCCGCTCGGACCGCTGTCCGGTCGGTCGGTAAGCCGATCGAATGGCTGTTCGAGTGGATTGTTTCTTCCTTTGAGAAGGATGTGTTTGTGTATGATGGTTTGACTTTTGAAGTTTTCGTTGTAGCATTTGAAAACATTGGAGTACCTTTACCCTTCAGGTCGGTCGATCGGACGGCTGTTCGATCGGTCAACCCGATCGGTTAGGTATGAATTGTAGTGATTTGCCTTGGATCGGACAGGTGTTCGATCGGACAGGTCAACAAGTCAAAGCCTAATGATTTGCTGACCGATCGGTTGGCAAGTCAACAATAGTCAACAACTATGACAAGTTCTTAGCAAGGCGTCACCTGATCGGACGGCTGTTCGATCGGGTGGCACTCCTAGTGCATCGAACATGTTGAAAATCGATTACGTGTTGAAGTATAGTATCTCATGATCCGAAGAGTAATCCGATCGGACAGTAGTTTGATCAAACAACAGTTCGTTCAATACTAGTCTTCAAAATGAATTGATTGTGTGGGACCATGTGTTAACCGATCGGCTGGTCAGTCGATTGGCTGACTGTCCGATCGGTTGGTTGTCCGTTCGGACAGCAGTCCGATCGGTCAGCACCCTGACCTGATCAGCCTATTCGCCTAATACTTGGTTGTTCTGTTTGTTTGTCGTTTTATCGAGGTATTTTGACAATGAGTCGAGCCATAGGTCCCTCGTCCTTACTTGGTTCCACTGGTCGGACAGGAATCACCCAAATCCGGTCAGTGGGCTGTTCGGAACGGAGTTTAACGTTAAACCCGAAATCAGTTAATCTCGTGGATAAAATCCGGATCTTGAGCCATGCATCCATCGGAGTGATTTGTAAGTCGGCACAGGTTCCGTTTCTATTGGTTTGAAGGTATTGATTGTAAAGAAGTTGAAAGAAAGTTGGAAAATCCATCTTTCAATCCTTTTCACCGTGTATAAGTTCAGATCTATGAAGATCTTTGCTTGTTTATGTTGAAATCGGCTAGATCCAAGTTATTCCTGGTGGATTGAGGCCAAAACATGAAGTTCTTCAAGAACTCATGATGACATCATCCTAGAACACTTGAATCTTGATGATTTCACGGTTAAAAGTTAAGATTTGAAAGATAGAAAGGTGTAGGAGTGCGTGTAGATCAAGAAAGTACAAGATTTAGGGCGAAAACTTACCGGAATCGAGAGGAATCTGAGAAAAGGTGAGGAACACGAGCTGGTCGGACAGAGGTTTCCAAAAGTAGAAAGAATGACAATGACAGGGGTATTTATAGGATGACAAATGAGGAAAGTGCTGGCCGATCGGCCAGGCAGCTCGATCGGACAGCCTGTCCGTTCGGACAGTAGTCCGTTCGGCTGGCTGTTCGATCGGCTGGTAGCCTGATCGATCAGCTGCACATTTCGAGTGTTCGGTGTGACGATTTTTTGATATTTCAATTTCGATTGCGAGCGGTTCGATACGATAGGGTTTCCTAGTCAAATTACTTTTAATCCCAACCACTCATATCTCGCACTATCCTTTCTCCACTAATTATCATAGTTCGATTGTGATTCGAGTTCGATGTCGAGTGAGTTTGATTGCGTTTCGGTTGATTTCCACACATAACATAAATAACATGCACAGGTATCACGTAAGGCACACACACATATAACAATAATTAAAATACGTAGTTCGAGTAGCGATTATGAAGTTGATTCGATTAGTATAGTTTGATTATCGTTTCGCTGACTTTATCGCATTGTTACTTCCTACAGTTCACAGTCGTAAGTCGATTAGATGGCGATTGTAATACGTCGATTGTTGTAATTATTGACACTTACTCCACATAATACAACTAAATTAAATACATAAGGAAATCTACTATAAGTCAAGTCGCACGACATCGGTCGTTGACTTTGACCTTGACTTTGACTTTGACTTCTCGAAAACACGGGGTGTTACAGCCTCCCCTTGTTTAGGGAATTTCGTCCCGAAATTAAGCTGCAAGTTGTATACCACCGTGAATCACTTTCTCTCTCTAGACTTTCTCTTTGAATAACTACGGGTACTTTGCCTTCATGTCGCTTTCGAGTTCCCAAGTGAACTCTGTGCCTCGTTTGCCTTCCCATCGGACTTTCACAATAGGAATGCGAGAGCGTCTGAGTTGTTTGGTTTGGCGGTCCATGATTTCAATAGGCTTTTCCACGAAGTGTAATGTTTCGCTTATTTTGAGGTCATCGAGAGGTACAATTAGGTCATGCTCAGCCAGACATTTTCGGAGGTTCGAAACGTGGAAAGTCGGGTGGACGTTACTAAGTTCCTCCGGTAGTTCGACTCTGTAGGCGACTTTTCCGATCCTTTCCAGAATCTTAAAAGGTCCAACATATCGAGGCGCGAGCTTTCCTTTCTTGCCGAATCGGACTACACCCATCCAAGGCGATACCTTTAGGAGTACGTAGTCACCAACGTCAAATTCAAGGGGCTTGCGTCGTCTATCGGCATAACTTTTCTGTCGATTCCGAGCTTTAACCAGGTTGTCTCGAATTTGGAAAATTCTGTCTGTCGTTTCTTGCAATAGCTCAGGACCGGTTAATTGCGAATGACCGATCTCGTGCCACACAATAGGCGATCGACATCTTCTTCCATATAAAGCCTCGAATGGTGCCATTTGGATGCTTGCATGATAGCTGTTGTTATACGAGAATTCGACTAATGGCAGATATTTGTCTCAATTATCACCGAAGTCTATGACACACGAACGGAGCATGTCTTCAAGAGTACGAATCGTTCTTTCAGTCTGTCCATCGGTTTGAGGGTGGAAAGCGGTACTTAGATTTAGCGATGTACCGAGTGCCGTTTGAAACGTTTCCCACAGTCGCGAGGTAAACCGAGAATCACGATCAGAGATGATGTCACGAGGCGTACCATGATTACAAATGATCTCGTCGGTGTAGATTCGGGCTAATCGTTATACCTTGTAGTATTCCCGTATTGGCAAAAAGTGAGCTGATTTAGTCAAACAGTCAACCACAACCTAAATGCTGTCGTGACCTGATGACGTGTGCGGTAGCTTGGTTATATAGTCCATAGCTATACTCTCCCACTTCCACATAGGGATCGGTGGTTGTTCGAGTAAGCCAGAGGGTCTTTGATGTTCAGCCTTGACTCTTGCACATGTCAGGCATTTTCCAACATAAAGGGCAATATCCCTTTTCATGTCGGGCCACCGGTACTTGTAGCGAAGATCCTGATACATTTTGTCGGCACCGGGATGAATAGAATACCGGGATTTGTGGGCTTCGTCCATCAAGATCTGTCGCAAGTCGGTCCGTTTGGGAATCCAAATTCAGTCCAGAAAGTGGAATATCCCATTCGATTTGCTCACAAGCTGGGCTCCATCGTGGTAGATTCTTTCCTTCTTCAGTGTGCATTCATTAAAACATGCATGCTGAGCTTCGCGAATGAGGGTTTCGAGATCGTGTTTGGCTTGAATATTACGAGTGCTAAGCAGATAACTCCGTCTGCTAAGTGCGTCGGCAACAACATTTGCTTTGCCTGGGTGATAACGAATCTCACAGTCGTAATCGTTGAGAAGTTCCACCCATCGGCGTTGACACATATTAAGTTCCTTCTGATTAAAGATATGTTGTAGGCTCCTGTGATCGGTGAAGATCGTACACTTGGTACCATACAGGCATGGTTGCAAAAGTCGTTAGGCGCTCCCTAGTCGGTCGACTGGGGAGTTGAGAGTACTCGGCTTAGGCGGAGAGTACTTGGGGAGTACTCGGACATGTTAAATTATAAAGAAATTAGTTTTTCGAAATTAAATATATGTCAAATAACATAAATTTACTAATATCTATAACAAAATAAGTGTGAAGGGGTAAGGTCCCAAAAACCTCATAATAAGTATTTAGGACCATACCACAACCTTGCCTTTTAATCTTTTAACCTTGCGCGGCCGCGCACTAATCTTACAAAAGGAAGAAACAGTCAGCAGTCTATAGTCGCGCGCCCAAAGGAAATCATAAATCCTTGCGCCTTCCCCCATTAGCAAAGGATGAAAATCCTGAGATCAATATTTCCGCCTAAATATCCAGACTGGGATATTATTTTACCCAGACTTGGATTTATTCATTCAGTGGTCTCCACATGATAAAATACCACACTAGATTACAACAGTAATCTTCTAGAAGAAATGCAATCGTGCACCACCCAGACGGTTATAACCGTCTGGACACGTGTCATTACCACAGGCACCCCTGAAATCACAACAAAGGCATGCAATTGGAGAGTAAATCTCCACTTAATCACATTACACGTGGCGAATCCCCAGCCTTTGATCTAAACCACGATCCGTGTGCCCTCACGACGGATCAGAGATCTTAAACGGAAGGAAATGTAACCGCTTACGGGGTTAGCATCTTCCGTCAACTTTTCACTAACGGGTTTTCCCGCCTAAACGACTCCTGGCTATAAATATGAGAAGCAACCCAGGTATGAATTCAAGTGACACACACTTCTCAAATACTTCTTCTTCGTCATTACCCATACTTATTCTCACACCGGAGTCGGGTCAAGGAGAGGACCCTCTTCTCCCCTTGGCGAGGCTAACGGTGCTCTTTTTTGCAGAGTGCTCGGAGAGGAAGATCAATAACAGCTGAATCAATCGAGAGGAAACTAACCTTTTTATGCGGATTTAAACCCCTTAGATATCTCGGTTCCGGCCATTTTATCTAGTGTTTCTTCAAAGTGAAAATGATATTCATTCTTTAATATGATAGGCATAGAAATTTTATTATTTTTTTAAGTCAAACTCGGCCCGAGTTAACCTACTAGATACGATTTTGGCCGAGGTTGACCGCGTTTGACCGATTCCGAGTAACTAGGCGGAGTCAAAGAAAATCGCCTCGGCAGCCTGCCTTGTAGCGACTACTTGGGGAGTACTCGGCCTTGGAAACCTTGTTTTACAACCATGCATACAGGTAGTGTCGCCAAATCTTTAACGCAAAAAAACTGCGCCTAGCTCGAGATCATGGGTTGTATAGTTCTTCTCGTGGATTTTGAGCTGACGAGATGCGTACGCTATAACCTTGTCTCGCTGCATAAGGACACAACCAAGACCAAGGTTGGAAGCATCACAATAGACAATGAAATCGTCGTTTCCGTCGGGCAACGTGAGAACAGGAGCATTGCAAAGCTTATGCTTGAGGGTTCGAAAGGCAGACTCTTGTTCAGTTCCCCAAACAAAAGGCTTGTCTTTATGCGTAAGAGCGGTAAGTGGTACAACGATCTTTGAGAATCCTTCGATAAATCGTCGGTAATAGCCAGCTAGTCCGAGAAAAGAACGAACTTCAGACGGGTTCTTAGGCGTAATCCAACTCTTAACAGCTTCAATCTTCGTGGGATCAACGTGAATACCTTGACTATTAACGATGTGACCCAGAAACTGAACCTTCTCCAACCAGAATTCACACTTGGAGAACTTGGCATAGAGTTGGTTCCCCTGGAGTAGCTCGAGAACCAAACGTAGATGTTGCGCGTGTTCGGCTTTCGATTTGGAATAGATCAAGACATCGTCGATGAACACGATGACGAAACGGTCGAGGTATGGTTTACACACGCGATTCATCAGATTCATGAAAACTGCTGGTGCGTTGGTTAACCCAAAAGGCATAACAACGAATTCGTAGTGGCCGTAACGAGTGCGAAACGCAGTTTTGGGTATATCCTCCTCTTGAATACGTAGTTGGTGATAGCCTGAACGTAGATTGATCTTCGAGAAACACGTAGCACCTTGTAACTAATCAAACAAATCATCAATGCGGGGTAGGGGATAACGGTTCTTGATAGTTAGCTTATTCAACTCCCGATAGTCGATGCACATCCTGAACGACCCATCCTTCTTTTTGACGAAGAGGAATGGCGCGCCCCAAGGAGAGGTGCTCGGGCGAATGAAACCTTTCTCAAGTAATACCTGGAGTTGGTTTGAAAGTTCACGCATTTCTGACGGCGCGAGTCGGTAGGGAGCTTTGGCAATAGGGTTGGCTCCAGGAATGAGGTCGATACGAAAGTCGATATCACGACTTGGCGGTAGTCCGGGAAGATCCTCTGGAAAAACATTAGGAAATTCTCGAACCACTGGAACGCCTTTTACTTCCTTCTTCTCTTTCTTTTCCTTCTACGCTACTACAATGTTAGCCAAGAAAGCTCTATATTCCTTGCGGAGATACTTGCTGGCTTGAACACATGACATGAGTTTGAGACCTTTCAAAGTAGTATCACCGTAGACACACAATAAATCACCATTTGCGAGCGAGAATCGAATCATCTTGTCGAAGCACACAACTTCAGCATGGTTTTCACGAAGAAAGTCCATGCCTACTATGACATCAAAACTTCCGAGTTGCATTGGAATAAGGTCGATTGGGAAGATGTGATTGTTGAGCTCAAGAGTACAATCACGAAGAACGGAATTGACGGCGACGGTTCTTCCGGTAGCGACTTCAACGTCGAACGATGAGGAGAGATGGGAGCGTTTACGACTAAGGAGCTTCTCGAATCCGAACGACACAAAGCAATTATCGGCTCCAGTATCAAATAAACACGAAGCATAAATACCATTCACAAGGAACGTTCCATTGACCACGTTGTTGTCGGCTTGGGCTTGACGCACATTGATGTTGAAAGTTCTTGCGCGTGCTGCTTGTTGTTGTTGATGCTGCTGCTGCTGTTGAGGCTGCTGCTGCTGGGGCTCTTGTTTCATAACCCTGTTCGGGCACATGTTGGCGAAATGGTTAGGATCGCCACATGCGAAGCAGGCTCTGGCTTTGATCGCGGGTGCCGGAGGAGCTTGTTGACCCTGAGGGGCGGTGAGTAGAGCTTGATGAGCAGGAGCTTGTTGAATACGGCAGCTGGTAGTGAAATGGCCGTACATATTGCAATGAGCACAAAAACGGCAAGCAATGGCAGTTGGGTGGTGGTAGGTACAAGTAGGGTAGAGCGAATGTGGCCCAGTGTATGCACGCTTTGCAGGAGGTGCATTTGCCACAGGTGCCGCTACTTGACGCTGTTGGGCTGGTACAGCTTGAATTGGTGCAGCAGTGATCGCACAGTTCTTGTTGCTGGAGCTGTTCTTTCGCTTGTTCTTCCTCTTGTTGCTCGATAAGGTGGTGGTTTCAGCAGTTGGTGCGATGTTGGTAGCTTGATGCAGGTGCTTTGAAGTTTTATCCCAGACACCAGCCTTGACTCGTTTGTCATTGATTTCAGCAGCCAGTAGATAAGTTTCTTCGATCGTCGTAGTCTTAGCCGCTTGCACGAAATCAGCAACACAGTCAGGCAGGGCTCGGATATACTTCTTGATTGCCATGTCTGGAGTCTTGACCTGTCGGGACAGATGATGCTGAGCTGTTTGAAGCGAGCGGTGAGTGCAGCATTTTCACCATCCTTTTGCTGTATGTGCCAAAATTCATCCTCTAGCTTTTGACGTTCATGAGGAGGGCAGAATTCTTCCAGCATGACTTCCTTGAGTTCGTCACATGACAGATCGTAGGATGCATCGTTCCCTCGCTTGTTCCTCTCGGCAGTCCACCAGTCTAGTGCATGAGACTGGAAAATGCCGGTAGCATTCAGAGTTCGGAGGTCATCGGGGCAACCACTCTGCCGTAGAGTGACCTCAATGGAATCAAACCATTGGAATAGTGCAGTAGGACCTCCCTCGCCAGTGAATTCCTTTGGCCCACACGACTTGAATTGCTTGAAATTGAAGGATTTGGTGGCAGCTTTAGGAGCTTAGGTCCTCGATTCCTCAGACGATTTGCTGGCATTCTCGTAAAAATCACTCACGGCCTTTGCTACGCTTTTAGCGATGATGGCAGCAAGACGTCTATCTCTCTTTTCTTGACGAGAAAGTAAGGAATGACGGGATCCAGATGACATTGTCTGCAACAGACATCGTCACAGGACTCAACACATTGTATTCGAATCTCACCTCACACGTCTACTACTTACTAAAGCTTAGGAACACGCAATGTATCATGTATCACATAACCACATAGTCACATAATCACAGATCCATATAAAGACAAAAGCACATAAGCACGTAGGGCACAGAATCACAGAAGTACCTAACCATGTAGTCATATGAGGTATATAGGAGCATATAGAAGCACGTAGAGTATTCCGACTACCTCAGAATACAGATAACTATCATTCAAAGTCTGCGATTGTTCGAACATAGCGTTCGCGTTTGACATATCGAGTCGTGTAGTATAAGCGTATATCGTAGCATATGGTTGGCCATAATTCAACGACTTGTTAACGTTTTGAGATAGAAATGCAGTGCGAGTCATACGTGTCGAGCGAAGTGAAAGCAAAAATCGAGTAATTCTCCAAAATTTAAACACATAAACAGGTAAACACATATATAAGCACATAAAATCGACGAATCTTCAGAGTCGGCAGTCGCGGGCTCAGAATCAAAACACATAAAAATCGAGAAATAGATTGTCTGCGGCTAGTAGACTTCGACTAACCAAAGTGATTCAACTATTCGCAAGGATCCGTTGTACACATTTAACCTTCAGGACTACGTCCTTGCCTCGATTCTTGGGCGTTTGGCACACATCCCGTTGGTCATATTGTGACTTCAGGTCGTTGGAGTCCGTTGAGACTTTGGTGAGAGTTTTGTTTAAAAGCGGAACAAGTCGTCAAGGTTAGGGTTTCACCCATAGCTTAACAACTTCGTTCCTGCTTTTAATAAAACAGAGGAGATTATTCATCAAAATATGGATTTCACTCCTGATTTGGCATAATTCTCCCCGTTCGTAGATAAAATGCGGGTTGACTAAGCAACTTTAGTCGAGAGTTTGCGGTTTTCACACCTATTCTCGGCCTAGTTACTCTTTCATAGTTGAAAATTCGAGTGCAGTGATAGTGTAGCATAAGCGAGAATAGTGAGGAATAAGCTCGCACATAGTCCTTACTGGATATGCACAAGTCGGTCTATTGGTTCCTAACTGTAGACTAGGTATCTAAGACATCGACCCGGACTAGGTCGTGTCTTGCCTAATTCCCTATAGTTATGGCTCTGATACCAATCTGTCACACCCCAACCGATGGCGGAATCATCGGGGCATGGCACTGAGCGAAACAGATTGTCCAGAAGTTTCCATAACAATTATCATTACTATTCAATTTAAATAACATGTCCCATACCATGTCTCAAACAGTAAACAAATTATTACAGACAAAATCCAGGCAAATATTCTATTCCGACAACTCAGATTTCAAAATAGAGCAATTGTTTATCTGCTTCTAGAGACCCTTGATTTAGTTACTACAGACAACTATTTGTTGGGCTCTAAAGCTTTATTCTAGCTTAAACTTCCTATCATGTGTGCATCCTAAGCACCTGTCACATACGTTAAAATAAAGTCAATACATATAATGTAAAGGTGAGCATACAAGTTTGATAATAGCATGTAGAGTCCGAATTCGTTTACGCATAACCAGCACGTACACATAGTGAAATGAAGCACGTTAGTTATCGACATAGATCCATCGATACCAATGACTACGAGTTGACTGCCCGGGGCAGTTCGCAATACATGATTACCACCGTAATCCATGCAAGTAATTGTCCTTAACAAACCCTGTGTGAACGGGTGCTGAGTCCAAACTATAGTACTATCATTGCTAAGGCAGGTAGACAGCATTCCATGTGTAAACATAACAAACAAGCATTCATAAGCCACGTTTGACATGCATTAGCGGTTAGCGTTCAAATAGTATTGAGTAGTGTGTTTGATGTGTTTTGAATAGTTATAACGTATGTAACACCCAAAAGTGCATAAAGCAAAAAGGGATAGCACAGCGGTTGATGGATTGAAGGGAGCGCTTAGCGAGTAGGGTTAGCCTGAACAGAGTGATAGCATAATAATAAGCGATGCGTAAAACGGAAAACAAGTGTTGGAGAGCCGGACGGCTGGTCGATCGGACGGTAGTTCAATCGGACGGCTGACCGTTCGGTTGACAGTCCGCTCGGACCGCTGTCCGGTCGGTCGGTAAGCCGATCGAATGGCTGTTCGAGTGGATTGTTTCTTCCTTTGAGAAGGATGTGTTTGTGTATGATGGTTTGACTTTTGAAGTTTTCGTTGTAGCATTTGAAAACATTGGAGTACCTTTACCCTTCAGGTCGGTCGATCGGACGGCTGTTCGATCGGTCAACCCGATCGGTTAGGTATGAATTGTAGTGATTTGCCTTGGATCGGACAGGTGTTCGATCGGACAGGTCAACAAGTCAAAGCCTAATGATTTGCTGACCGATCGGTTGGCAAGTCAACAATAGTCAACAACTATGACAAGTTCTTAGCAAGGCGTCACCTGATCGGACGGCTGTTCGATCGGGTGGCACTCCTAGTGCATCGAACATGTTGAAAATCGATTACGTGTTGAAGTATAGTATCTCATGATCCGAAGAGTAATCCTATCGGACAGTAGTTCGATCGAACAACAGTTCGTTCAATACTAGTCTTCAAAATGAATTGATTGTGTGGGACCATGTGTTAACCGATCGGTTGGTCAGTCGATCGGCTGACTGTCCGATCGGTTGGTTATCCGTTCGGACAGCAGTCCGATCGGTCAACACCCTGACCTGATCAGCCTATTCGCCTAATACTTGGTTGTTCTGTTTGTTTGTCGTTTTATCGAGGTATTTTGACAACGAGTCGAGCCATAGGTCCCTCGTCCTTACTTGGTTCCCCTGGTCGGACAGGAATCACCCAAATCTGGCCGGTGGGCTGTTCGGAACAGAGTTTAACGTTAAACCCGAAATCGGTTAATCTCGTGGATAGAATCCGGATCTTGAGCTATGCATCCACCGGAGTGATTTGTAAGTCGGCACAGGTTCCGTTTCTATTGCTTTGAAGGTATTGAGTGAAAAGGAGTTGAAAGAAAGTTGGAAAAATCCATCTTTCAATCCTTTTCACCGTGTATAAGTTCAGATCTATGAAGATCTTTGCTTGTTTATGTTGAAATCGGCTAGATCCAAGTTATTCCTGGTGGATTGAGGCCAAAACATGAAGTTCTTCAAGAACTCATGATGACATCATCCTAGAACACTTGAATCTTGATGATTTCACGGTTAAAAGTTAAGATTTGAAAGATAGAAAGGTGTAAGAGTGCGTGTAGATCAAGAAAGTACAAGATTTAGGGCGAAAACTTACCGGAATTGAGAGGAATCGGAGAAAAGGTGAGGAACACGATCTGGTCGGACAGAGGTTTCCAAAAGTAGAAAGAATGACAATGACGGGGGTATTTATAGGATGAAAAATGAGGAAAGTGCTGGTCGATCGGCCAGGCAGCTCGATCGGCCAGGTAGCTCGATCGGACAGCCTGTCCGATCGGACAGTAGTCCGTTCGGCTGGCTGTTCGATCGGCTGGTAGCCTGATCGATCAGCTGCACATTTCGAGTGTTCGGTGTGACGATTTTTTTGATATTTCAATTTCGATTGCGAGCGATTCGATACGATAGGGTTTCCTAGTCAAATTACTTTTAATCCCAACCACTCATATCTCGCACTATCCTTTCTCCACTAATTATCATAGTTCGATTGTGATTCGAGTTCGATGTCGAGTGAGTTTGATTGCGTTTCGGTTGATTTCCACAGATAACATAAATAACATGCACAGGTATCACGTAAGGCACACACACATATAACAATAATTAAAATACGTAGTTCGAGTAGCGATTATGAAGTTGTTTCGATTAGTATAGTTTGATTATTGTTTTGCTGACTTTATCGCATTGTTACTTCCTACAGTTCACAGTCGTAAGTCAATTAGATGGCGATTGTAATACGTTGATTGTTGTAATTGTTGACACTTACTCCACATAATACAACTAAATTAAATATATAAGGAAATCTACTATAAGTCAAGTCGCGCGAAATCGGTCGTTGACTTTGACCTTGACTTTGACTTTGACTTCTCGAAAACACGGGGTGTTACACTAGGGGCTTTATCAGGCCACGTCAACGCCACCTAGGATCCACCTCAGCCATGGAGCCCCCTTTAATTTTCATGGTGTGGATGGAGCCCCATATTAAACAAAATAAAAAAAAAGATTTCATTGGTGCAAAACAAGTGGGCCCCACCTGAACCCTTCAACCTTGGCGTTAACATAATGGCGAGTACACTATGGCGCCCCCTCTTAAAATGGAGGGTGTGGTGATGGAGCCCTATGGGGCGCTATACATGGTGAGCTGGCGGGGGTGGCGCCCCCACACCCACCAGCCTGAGAAGGCTCTTAAATCTTAATTGAGATAGAGTTGGTGGCTGAAAATGGTGGTGATGGAGATGGATTGTGATGGGTAATGGAATATCTAATTCTAGTAAAAAATTTCAGTTAATGTCATATAATATTCTCTCTTTCAATTCATTAATAATATTATTATTTAATTAATATTTGTTTGAATTAATAGATGAATTCATCACAAAATATTTAGTTGAAATCATCACTTCACTACATTATATAATACACTAATTTAGAACATTTGTGTGCAATGAGGTTTATACATTAAGCTTTTGTTGTGTTCCTTGCATATTATAGTTGTACTGTACAACTAGGATTGGAAACTTGCTTTATTTGGGTTTTAGAAGAAAGAGACATCATAAACAAGCAGATTTTAGAGAGAGAGAGATGAGAGATCGTTAGAGAGAGAGAGAGAGAGAATGGTGTGACTACCACCGTTTCCGGTGGTGTACGCGACAACGCATGGCTGCAAACGGTGGCAGTGGCGGAACCACGCGCTTTCTTGGCTCAATCGATTGCTCTAACCCTACCTACAAGACATAATATAAGGAATCCGGTGAGACGGCGCGACCTAAGGTTCCAATGAGACTTCGGTAAACTCCGACAAGAAATCTGGTAAGCCTCGATTCAATTGCATGTTCCCTTTTCAGTTAGATGGGTCTAAGTTGTGTTCGCTGAATCTATTTTTGGTGTTACAGAACTCCGCTGAAGCTCTAGCAACTTCTCCAGTAACCGATCTAAGTCTGCATGTCATTAAATCTTAAAGATCGATGGATGACCTGTATCTTGACAAGTACCACCATCTATAGTGAAGCTCCGATCTGTACAACTTTGAAAGTTAGGGGTTTTGTTGATTTTGGGTGAATAAAGAATTACAGGGGTTGTAACTTGCAATTTTGGGGTTAAAGATGATTTGATGCTATAAACTTGATATTTGGGTAAAAATACTACTTCACAAACCTTTATACCATAAAAACTAATCTTAGATGGATTTTTATTCAATACTTTAGTATCACTGTTTGATTAATTTTGATTATTACTACAATGATTTGATATATTTATATATTTTTTTATGTTATAAAAATGTCTGAGGAAACAAATGTCAACAGATAGTATATCTTTATTCCAAAATCAAAGTCCATGTAACCAAATAGATCGTATATTAATTGCAATAATAATACAAAATTGAAGTTTAAATTTTAACACGTACATTCAGAAAGGAATAGTGCATACACTGGTTGGACTTCGGCTGATTTGCTCTGAACACGGTCATGGGCGTCATAGGCTAACTGGTATAGAAGCAGCTCCTAACATTGAATATCAATTCATATCAAGCTTTCCTTCACATCAAATGGGGATGTATTAAACTCAAATTTGCAGGTTCACCAGTCGTCGTAAAGAAACGGGTCGGAAGAAATATCCATCGGCTTGCAGTTGAGTAAACCAGAACTGAAAAGAAGAAAGCAATCTGATGAAGAAGCCTAAGCTGTGGAATGAATCTGTAAGTATCTCTAAGTTTTGTATTCATTGGTTTATATTTTTTGGCCCTAGCATGATTTGGGTGCTAAGGTTGCCTACCACCAGTGTTAGTGTTTAGATTGTAGGGTTGTTTAGATAAAACAATGTCTAAAGTTATAAATATAAATATATGCACATTTTAGTCCTATGTTGTTCAAAATGTACTGTATTGCAAGTATTGATGATCAATAAAACAAACAGTTTATCGTTGTTCCGTGCCAAGTGTCAATAATTTTACAAGTATTGGTCCTTTTGTACAAAAATCTCTTTGTGGTCTCTAGTCTGAATGTAGCTTCTATCGGTTTCCGTATTAGCGGCTGGTGTTAACAACCTAAGTTGCGACCATAAAGCAAATTTCTCATACGATACAAATCGCTTAAACTTGAAGAAGCCATTTTGTTTTTTTTGGGAGTTTAATAGTGGTTTTTCAATTTTTGGATGGTAAAAATGAGTAAGAAATGAAAGATTTATATAGGAAAAATTGAAAGATTTTTTTTAAATAGCCGTTGGCCAACGGCTAGCCAAACGGTCATCAACACCCAACCAACCATTGGCAGACATGTCACCCTATGCCAGCGCCACACACCAAGCACTATTGCCACGCCAAATGAACAACGCCCACCAAAATGCCAACCCAGGTGATAAACCCGATGTTTAAGGGCCAACAACGCCCCTTAGCCACGCCCACACCCACCAGTCTAACGAAACTCGAGGACACATCGTAAGGTATCTTTTTCAGCCTTCTTTTTTTAGTTTTCTTTTTGTTCCTCTAACATACTATATATTTTACTAATTTGGGGTTATTGGTTTGGAAACAGTGGACAAGGATAATGGCAGGTTCTCCTCAATTTATGCTTTGTGGTTGCAAAAATGGGTTAAGCAGAGGAAGCCCTAACTGCCGTTCGCCGGCGGAGGCAAACCGGAATGAGACCTCGTGGGACCTTCTTTACGCCGCCGCCGGAGAAGTTGCTCGGATGAGAATGGTTGAAGAAGCAGCTTCTCACAACGCCTCACAACGGTTGCGTAAAATCGGAACCCATGATCTCCATTATCAACAACTTAAAGTTGCTAAAGTAAGTATTTAACATTTTTTACTCAGTTATCCATCTACGGTTTAATATTCTTCTCAATATTTTTTTTAATTTCTTTTTCAATATATATATATATATATATATATATATATATATATATATATATATATATATATATATATATATTATTTTGTAGTTTGAGAAGTTGAAGCAGCAACAAATCGCCAAACAGCAGTATCTGCAAATGATGCTACAAAACAAAACACGGAATGTTACAAACTGTCAGCCGGCGGCTCCGTCTGTATGGGCTTGGCTAGCTTCACAACAAGCTCAGCCGCAACACCCACCCAGATCGGGTATGAAGGCTGTAAGTACCAAACGAGAGTCTACCGGTACGAGTGTTTTTTTGCCCCATCAAACCGGAGCCTTGACTGAGCCGTCTAAAAAACATGGTGAGCCAATTTGAGAGTATTCATTTTGTTTTTTAGTAAAAAATATTTGGATTTTTTAGAAAAGTTGAAATTGGAAGTGTGCATCTAGATCTGACTTAATTTGTTTTGGATCTTTACACTGTTTTACTTCCGGATAGAGTGTTGCAAGGGCTTTTTTGTAATGTTTTAAGTTTTGTTTGTATTTGTTGCATATGCTGCAGAGATTATGTTCCGACAAAGTGTGATGATGGCTCAGCAGAGGCAACAACCTACTCAAGTACCCGAGTTCAGGCTACCTCAAGAATGGACGTATTGAAAAAATGAATTAGGAAATGTTAGCTAAATATAGTATACAAGATTTTGAGAATGGGTTTTAGTGTTGAACTAGAAAAGTGCCATGTGCGTGTTGCGCCGCGGGCAAAGAAATTGACCGCATCTAGGCATAAATTCTTGGTTATAGCTCATGTATCTAACTTGATGGAAATTCAAGTACCCGAGTTCAGGCTACCTCAAGAATGGACGTATTGAAAAAATGAATTAGGAAATGTTAGCTAAATATAGCGTATAATATAGTATACAAGATTTTGAGAATGGGTTTTAGTGTTGAACTATAAAAGTGCCCTGTGCGCGTTGCGCCGCAGGCAAAGAAATTGACCGCATCTAGGCATAAACTCTTGGTTGCAGCTCATGTATCTAACTTGATGGAAATATAAATCTAGCCCCCGCCGCATTGCGGCGGTTTACTTTTCTAGTTATTTCTAATATATAAACTCAAATCCGAGGGTTATTATTTTACATATTTTTTGTGGTGTTGATATGAAATATTGATGCATATAATTAAAAAACATAACATTTTTAATAATGTAACACCATAAAAAATAACATTTTAATAGCTTAACACCATCTTTCTTAGATAATAGCAATTATCTTTTCTCAAACTTGATTTACGCAAAACAGATAACGTAAACTAAACCATATGCTTATCCATTTTAAGAAATAATAAAATCATAAGTTTTAAAATTATTGATAATTTATATATTTTTAATCATAAATTAGAATTAGATATTAATTAATAATATCATTAATATTAATGAATTGATGGAGAAAATGTCATGTGGGATTATGGTTATCCATTTTAAGAAGTAATAAAATCAAAGGTTTTAAAATTATAGATAATTTATATATCTTTTATTAGAATTAGATGCCATGTGGCATTAGACCCCGTGTAATACACAGATTCAAAGATAGAATTATGTATTTTGTAATACGGTGTACACAAATTTACATAACTGAATTGTTTTTACGATATACTTCAACTATAGTGATTTAAATTACATATATAAATCTATAAATATATTCTCATGCTTATTCCATAAAATTCTAGACCGTTAATAATTCCAAAACGATTAATCATAAACATAATAGTTAAAATAAAATTCTTATCTAAGTGTTTTAGACCTCTCAATAAATATTATTTTTTGATTAATATTGTTAAATGATCATATAATCTTATGAAAATAAGAATTCATAAGATATACATTTAATTATGATGATAAATAAGATTATAGATTTATTTAGGTGATTTCTTTTCTATGTCTTAAGTTTTGAAAGATTATTAGTGGCGATGATGCATAATTGTTATATATATATATATATATATATATATATATATATATATATATATATATATAGGATTAAGTTAAAATGAGAACCACCCCCAGTTGTAAGAACCGTGAGAACCACTTTCCATCAATCATATTCAGCCAACTCAAAGGGTATATTAGTCATTTACACTAAATGTCAATTCCTACTATCTCTCTTCATTTATAATTGTCAGAACCACCTTTTGAAAACATATATCCTCTCTCCTCTCACCTCTGGTTATTTTGTTTTTAAAGTTTTTGTTCCTCATTTTTGTGTTCCACCACCATGTTCATCTTCAAAAGAGAAAGAAGGGGATCCGGCGACTCTTTACCTGCAACCAACCCCCCCCCCCACCGTCTCTGCAGTAACCCACCACCGTCTTCATCTCTTCCGATCTACCTCAAACACCCCCCCCTCCGGTGAATGCCTGCCAACAACCTGAAACAAATCCGACCACCACCACCGTCTTCATCTCTTCCGATCTACCTCAACCACCGCCCAATCCTGGATCTGAGAAAGATGACGGCGGCGGTGGGATACCGGCGGCGGGGGTGGCCTTTGAAGGGTGTTCGGAAGTCGGTGCTGGTGGGTTTGTTCTTGTTTGATTTTTGATCAGTGATTTTTGTTTGAATCAGTGAACTATGATTATGTGTTCTTGATGTTTCTGGTGATTTTTTAATGTTTGGGGGGTTGATCTGTGTTGATTCGATGGTATTTTTGGTATATGTTCTTGATTTTTAGTATATGTTCTTGATTTTTGGTATATGTTCTTGATTCTTGGGGGTTTAACTTTCTGGGTTTGATTCTGTTGAATCAGGGTTTGAATGTTGTTCATGTTGAATCTGGGTTTGAATGATGTTATTGGGACCTTTTTTGATGCTGTTGAATCTGGGTTTTGAATGATATTCTGTGATTCTTGGTCTGTGTTCATGATTTTTTCTGGGTTTAGTTGTTTTTCTGTGTTCATGATGAATCTGGGACCTTTCTGTGTTCATGTTGAATCTGGGTTTAGTTGAGAATCTGTGTTCATGTTGAATCTGGGACCTTTCTGTGTTCATGTTGAATCTGGGTTTGAATGATGTTATTGGGACCTTTTTTTCTGCTTGAAGTTTGGTGGGTTTTGATGATCTTGGTGGGGTTGTAAAAAATAGTGGTTGAAGTGGGTTTTGATATGTTGGGGGTTTTGATTTGTGATATTTGAATCTGTGGGTTTTAATACGATCGATGGGGTGGCGATGATGCAAAAAAAAAACGTAGATTTTGATGACGATGGCGCGGCAAGGACGGCGGAGGGTAGGGTTTTTGATCCTGCAACCTCACTTTTGCAGCCTCTTGATTATCGGATAATCTGAGCCAAACCCCGTTTTTTTTTTCGAGATACCCTTTGGTTTTGATGTTTGTTGGGTTTTTATATATTTTTTTTCGAGATACCCTTTGGTTTTGATTTTCTGGGTGCTTTCGTTTTGTGTAAAAAACTTTTAGATAAAACGTAAAAAGTTTTACGTAGAACGTAAAACGTAAAACGTTTTACGTAGAACGCAAAACGTAAAAAGTTTAACGTGAAACGTGAAACGTAAAAAGTTTTTACGTGAAACGTAAAAAGTTTTTACGTGAAACGTAAAAAGTTTTACGTAAAACGTAAAACGTAAACCGTAAACTTTTTTATTGTAAAACCTAAACTTTTTATCGTAAAACGTAAAAACGTAAAACGTTTTACGTAAAACATAAAACGTTAAGCGTAAAAAAGTTTTTGTAAAAAAAAAAGTTAAACGGCCTGTAAAAAAAACGTTAAGCGTAAAAAAGTTTTTGTAAAAAACGGCGTGTAAAAAATCGTGTTAAAAACGACGCGTTAAAAAAACGTGTAAAAAACGACGCTTCGAAAAAACGGCGCGTAAAAACGAAAAATGTAATTTTTTAACGTAAAACGGAAAACGTAAATTTTTTTAACGCAAAATGTAAAGTTTTTAACGTAAATGACAGCGCGTTTAAAAAACGACGCCCGAAAAAGACGGGCGTAAAAAAACGGCTCTTCAAAACGTTTTTTTTAAACAAATCTTAAAAAAATCTGTTTAACAAAAAAAATCTTTTTAAACAAACGTTTTTTTTTTAAACAAATCTTAAAAAAACTTGATTTCAAAAATTTGTTTAACAAAAAAATCTGTTTCTAAATAAAAAATAGTTTAGTTAAAATGTAATTAATGAATTGAACAAAAAAGGTAATTAAAAATTAATATATATAAAAAGACAAAACCAAGTAATTTTACTAAAATACCCTTTAACAATAAAATATTAAAGACATAATAAGACAAAAACAACTTGATATTATTTTTAAATACTTTTAATCTCATCCATCCATTTCCTTGATCTAAAGGCTAGAAAGTGGTTCTCGCGGTTCTTACAACTGGAGGTGGTTCTCATTTTAACCTTCCCCTATATATATATAGGGGACCGCTAAAATGAGAACCACCTCGAGTTGTAAGAACCGTGAGAACTACACCGTACGGGGCGAGGTGGACCAAATTTTTATTCATAAACGTAGATGCGTGTATTATAAACACATTTGTAAAAAAAAATTCAAAAAAAAATGTCGTGTGTGTAGTTTTGAGCACCACAAGTTTGTGTTTACGGGTACCGTAAATCCTACCGGAAAATTTACGGTACCCGTAAACACACACTTGTGGTGCTCAAAAACTTTTTTTTTAATTTTTTTTTACAAATTTGTTTATAATACACGCATCTACGTTTGTGAAAAAAATTTTGGTCCACCTCGCCCCGTACGGTGTAGTTCTCACGGTTCTTACAACTCGATGTGGTTCTCATTTTAGCGGACCCCTATATATATATATATATATATATATATATATATATATATATATATATATATATATATATATATATATATATAGGGGGCCGCTAGAATGAGAACCACCACGAGTTATGAGAACCGCGACCCGCGGGTGGCCGTTGACCACGAAATTTTTTTTACACCTAGATCCGTATATTTTAACACCGGGTGTAAAGTTTGGGTTCAAACGGCGCGCCCGAGGGGGTAGTTTTTTACGCCCAAAGTTTGGGTTTTTTTATTTTTTTTAATTTTTCTTTTTTTTTAACCAAACTTTGGGCGTAAAAAACTACCCCCTCGGACGCGCCGTTTGAACCCAAACTTTACACCCGTTGTTAAAATATACGGATCTAGGTGTAAAAAAAAATTCGTGGTCAACGGCCACCCGCGGGTCGCGGTTCTCGCGGTTCTCATAACTCGTGGTGGTTCTCATTCTAGCGGCTCCCTATATAGGTTATGAATTAAGAAAAAAGTGAATTGAGATTGTGATTAATCCATTAGAAGCTCATAAATATATAATCTTATTGAAATTGAAAGTTGTTACATAGATAAAAAAACTTTTGGTTACAAAATTCTAAATAAAAAAAATTATGTTACACTTATCCATTCGTTATGTGCAGCTTATTTATGGAAATTGTTACAAATATATAAATAACAACATTTATGAAACTAAAATAACATCAATATTTTGAAATAAAAGTAAAATATGAATTATCACGGAGAAATTGCAATAATATAATTTATATTGATTGTTTTTATTGCTAATACTAATTCAGAATATTTTATTTTTCATTTATTGTGAAAATCTAAAATAATCTAAGTAATCGAATAAAACAAATAAAAAATATACGTTCATAGCATATATCATAATGAAGATATTTATATATAATATGAATATTAGGAGAAGATATTTGATAATATTTTATAATACATTTATTATAATATAATAGGGATTAAGAGGAGAAGAGATTTGATAATATTTTATAAAACATTTATTATAATATAATAGGGATTGAGATAAGTAAAGTGATATTCATAAATTAAATTAAAAAAAGTTGTAAGATTAAAGAAGCAAATGTCATCTGGCATTATTTATAATTCTTTGTTAGTATTAGATTAGATATATTAAAGGGAGTTTCAATGAGGAATTACAAAAAGTAGAGATCGGATAAGCATAAATTTTATATGAAGTATCATGTTAAATGGTCTTGAGTTTAAATTATTTTTGTCAGTTCAAAAATGAAAATTTTTGTATCTGGGTTCCTGAGATTTTATTTTCGGTCATTTTCATTCAACTGGAAAACCGGGTTAGAATTCTCTATTAAATCTCCTTTTTTGACGTTTTCCTCATTTAATTAAAATATATTATGGCACAAAATGACAATTTTACCCTTCATTTAAATGAGGAAAACGACAAAAAGAGAAGAATTAACAGAAAATTCTAACCCGGTTTGCCAGTTGAATGAAAATGATAATAAAAATGAAAACTTAGGGATCCATATACAAAAAGCTTTTTTTTTTTTACTCAAGTGGTTAAAGTGGCCTAAACTGAGCAATATTTTAGCATTTTACTCTTTTATATGTAAAGAACTCTCTTTTACATATTTTTTAATAGCTTTTGTAGACAGACACATTCATAAGTTGTTTCAATAAAGAAAAAAACTCACTTTTGCAAAGAAAACAATTACCTTTTAATTATTATTTTTATTTTATTTTTTTAGAACAACTTATGCATATGTTTATATAAAAACACTCTGAAAACATTATGTAAAATTAAGTTTTTTATATGTAAAATTCCTGGTTCCTTTTTCCTTATTTTTATGTTATTCTCAATGAACCGGTCCCTATATATGTATGTATATCTAGGTATCTACTTTCAAACAACAATTATTAAACATTTAGTAATTATTTTATTTACTAATAAATCCATCTATATGTTGGTGAATAATAGCTCTACACACGTAAATACATTATAATTATTAATGATTCAATAAAGTGGACTCCTGATGAATGAATGTTTTGGGGTTGTGAACACCCTTACCTAGTATTGCACTAGCCTACGTGAATTTGTTAATATTTTTAGGTTTCTCAAAAAAGAAGTAAGACACATTTACCCCTTAGCCCGTGGTAGACATGACTTCTCATAGTTGGTTCACATGTTTCTCGTAATATATATATATAGTTAGGGTAAAATTAAACTTTTTTAAGTTGTGAGAACTTATAAAATTCGGCTAAAACAATGACCTTTTCAAATACTCCTAAAAAATGAACTTTTTTAAATTTTTTTTTGTTGATTTACATCACCTTAAAAAACTCTTACAGCGAACGTAAATGCTGATGTTAGCAGTTTTTTACAGTGCCGTAAAAAGCTGAAAACACCACTTGGAATTTTTTTTACAATTATATTTGTAACATTTTCATAATTTCATCTACATGTCGGCAAAAAATGGTGACAAAACTTTCACAGTAAGTCGGGGTTCTCTAAGGTGCTGTTTGTTTTTTCAGAGGTAAAACGTCTACAGTTTGCGGACCACATCTGCAGACATCTGTAGCTGAAGAGGTGGACCGAACCTCTGCAGTCTGCTAGAAGAAGACTGTTTGTTTTTTTAACTTCTTAACACCAATCAACTTATTAACATAATCAAAATTCTGAATTTAAACACATATAATCAACTTATTAACATAATCAAAATTCAGAATTTAAACACCAATAATCAACTTATTCACATAATCAAAATTCAGAATTTAAACACCAATAATCAACTTATTCACTTTAAGCATAAATCTAGATGAAACTGATTCAATCAACTAGCAAGTCAACATCGTTCACTACCCATATACGATTAACCACAAAAACCGATTAATTTCACAATCAAAACACATAATTCTGATTTAAGCATAAATCTAATCATAATCACAAGATTCAATTACCAGATCAAAATCTAAAAGATTTCCCAAACAAATTAAAAAAAGAAGCTGAAAAAAAAAACTTACCCTCATGGTGATAACAGGCTTCTGAGGTCTAGCAGCCCCCCACAAAACCAGAGCAAAAAACATAAACAAAACAAAAAATCCAACAACAAAAGCCGGAAAATAACATCTTCTCGGAATCCCCCTCCGACCATCTTCATCGTACAGACCCTCTTCCTCAATCGCATCAAACCCCTTCTCTCCTTTCCCATAATTCTGGTTACTTTTTTTTGTTTTCGTTTTTTTTCCATTTTACAAAGTTATTTGTTTTGCATTTATCTTTTTGATTATTTAATGTATGTTAATGTATATATTTATAAATCAATCCAAAATCAAAAAACATCTGGATCCATATCAATATATACTCATACGCAAACACCAGATAGTGATTAGACCCAATTTTTGAAATGGGTGTTAAAAAATTACACCACTGCCCATTTTCATTAATATTTACACCCCAATTTCGCAATATGTCTTTATTTAAGAAGGAAATATTAAAAAATACCACCCAAACTGAAAAAAAAAAGAAAAAGAAAAATAAAACGTGTCATTATATACGATAAAACTAACTAACGAGACATAAAAAAACAACAAAAATTATGAAAAAACCACAAAAACTAGAAAAAAGGATAAACGAGTATTTTTTTTAAAGTTTTAGTAAAAATAAGGGTAAATAGTCATTATATAATTAATTTTTAATAAAATAAATAAAAATGGGTAAATTTGTAATTTTATTAGTTAAGGAAAGAGATATATGCAATTTTAATTTTAAGATGAGCAAATATGCAATTAAAAAGTTTTTCAAAGAGAGATATACAATTATCCCTCATCCTATTAAAACCTTTAGGTGTATTACACGAACATTTGAAAGGAAAAAAAAACTGAATTAAAGTCTTTAACCTTAAAAAGAGGGTTTACTTTAAATAAAAAATTTATCCCTCCCAAAATAAATAGTTGGACCTCTTTCGTGGGAACAGGTTCTGAAATTCAGCTCAAAAAGTCACACTTTACTCTTTAATTCATATTTTTTTTGAACTTTCATCTGTTCATAAACTTTTAGCAAATACTATATTATTCTTGTGTTTTACATGGTCATCAAATGACTTTGTACGGGGTGGATGGCTAACCTTCTAATAAATAGTTTGAAGGTATAAAACTATTCATTTTGGAATAGACCTTTCTATGTATATGTGGTCTAAGAAAGGAAGGATTTTATATATACTCTTACAAAGTTGCAAAATATCATATATACCTTTGTAAAATTATAAATAACATATATATTCTTATTAAGTAGTTAAATATCATATATACCCAATTCATTAAAAATAATTTTATAAAAGATAATTTTATCCTTTTTTCTAAAACTTTGAAATCTTATATAAGACTTTGAACTTCAAATATTATATTTACTTATTTCTAGCTTAATTTATTTTGCTTAAATATTATATATAGAGAATACTATTGTTTTTGAGAAAAACATAAAAATAAATATGGGTAAAAATAAATTTAAGCTTAAAATGTGTTATATAAAAATATGAAGTTAAAAGATATATATGAAAAATATTATATATAGAGAACTAGGTTATAACCCCGTGTATTACACGGGGTTGAAAAAATAAATTTTATATACTAAATAACAAAACAATATATCTTTAAAAACCTCATTTGTTGTACGGGTTGAATAAATATAATTTTATATATTAAATAATAAAAAAGTTATATCTGTAAGAACCATATTGTACGGGTTGAATAAATGTAATTTTATATACCAAATAAAAAAATTATATATTTAAAACCACGTGTATTACAAAGGTTGAATAAATGTAATATTGTTTACCAAATAATAAAATAATACTACATCCGTCCCATTAAATGTGTCTTATTTTGAATTTTCAAAGTCTTTATTTATAAACTTTGACTTTAATTATATTTTTTTGTGTTATATAAAACTTGATGAAAATTAACCTGATAAAAACACTTGTAAAACACACTCAAATCATATAACTTTCATCAAGTATTATCTAACACAAACAAAATTATTTAAGTTCAAAGTTTACAAATAAAAACTTAGAAAATTCAAAATATGACATTTTTAATGGGACGGATGGAGTACATCTTTAAAAAATCTCATTTATTACACGGGTTGAATAAATGTAATTTTATATACTAAATAATAAAAAAATTACATCTTTAAAAATATGCGCATTACACGGTTTGAATAAATGTAATTTGCTGTCCTAAATAATAAAAATATATATCCTTAAAAAACCTCGTGTATTGTACGAATTGAATAAATCTAATTTTATATATCAAATAATAAAAAATTATATCTTAAAAAACCTCATGTATTACATGGGTCGAGTAAATGTAATTTTGTATAGTGAAAATAAAAATATTCAATATATTAATACAAAGTAAAATTTGTTAACGAAGTCTTAATAAATTTAACCCTTTATTTAAAACTCCGTAAATGTATAAATGATAAATAATATTAGTTAATTTTATTTTAAGTTTCGTAAAATCTATTTGATACCAAACAAAACAAAACATTCAAATATAATTAATTCAAATAAATAATATTATAAATGAGAATGAGATTAAACTAAATAATAATTATCCATAAGATATTAAACTAATAATATTTGGTAGAAGGGTTATCTATAATATAAGATATTAAACTAAAGGGCTTGGCAAAATGCACCCCCATTTTTTTACTTTTTACACCCCTTTCTAAAATAAATAGCTTTGAAGTTGTCAAACTCTACCCCTATAAAAATTTTTATTTTTAATTCTATACATAAATAATTAAATAACTGATAAGCATTTAATCCGAACCAAACTTTGGATAAAATTGGTTATATAATTTAGAGTTAAATGCCATTTTAGTCCCTGTGGTTTGGATCATTTTGCCAGTTTAGTCCAAAGGTTTCATTTTTAACCTGTGGGTCCAAAAATGTTTCACTGTTGCCATTTTAATCCACTGGGTTAACTTCATCCATTATTTCTGTTAACGAGAAGGGCGATTCGGTCATTTTCTATGGCCGAATTGCCTTTCTAGTTAACAGAATTACATATAAAATGACCGAATTGCCCTTCTGGTTAACAGAAAAAATGGATAAAGTTAACCCAGTGGACTAAAATGGCAACGGTGAAACTTTTTTGGATCCACAAGTTAAAAATGAAACCTTTGGACTAAACTGGTAAAATGACTAAAACCATAGGGACTAAAATGGCATTTAACTCACTCTATAATTTAATAACTTTATTTGAAATGTTAAAAAAAATTATACGACCTGATTACATAAGCTTATTATTCTTTTTAAATGGTAAAACTCACGTAGCTATATTTTTAAAATTATAGTTATATTAATCTATCTCCCCCTCCAACGATTTATTTTTCCCGATTCCATTTTACTTTTAAGATTATTGCAGCGTGAATTCGATAGATATTGGTTTGGTTCATTATGGTTTTAGTATCTAAAAATAAAGTCGTGATATGCTCAAAAGGATATAAACACATGTTTTACATCGATCCAACAACATAGAAATAGATAAATTGTATTTGACCCGTTCGGTTAATGCAAAAGATTAAATATAAGCATATTATATATGTATTGTTGATTATGCTCCAATAAAAATCAAAATGAAGCTAGGCATATGTCATTAATCGTTTATAAGCAATTAAAAAATAAAATAAAATAAAATAAAATAAAAATAATAAATAAATACTCTTTCATTAATCATCTAAAAATAGTCGATACATAAATAATTGATATACTTTTATTTTGGAGAAGTTTTGATTCTATAATTTAATTTGATTTTTAGTTTTAGTTGTTTAAAAAAAAGATTGTTATCTATAATTAATTAGAAGATATTAAACTAAAATAATAATTATCTATGAGAGATGGCCTAATATGATGACAAGTGTCCCTAAAGTGGTTTCTTTTATTATATAGTATAGATAGATACTATTGTTTTTGAGAAAAACATAAAAATAAATATGGGTAAAAATAAATTTAAGCTTAAAATGTGTTATATAAAAATATGAAGTTAAAAGATATATATGAAAACTTAGAAGTTAAAAAAATAAGAGTAAAATGATTATTTATTAGATTGTTTTTAATATATTAGGTATATTTGATGTTTTAACTACTTTTAAAGGCATATATGATATTTTAAGTTTTTGTTGAGTATATCTCAAATTTTTGAAGTTTGTAAGAGCATATATGAATTAATCCTAAGAAAGTAATAGCTTTTTGTTTTTTTTAAAGGAAACGTCAACCAAAAAGACGAAATTCTACACTAGAATACAACAAAAAGCACCTGATTTAAAGTATATGATTAAATTTAGTTTTTTTTTTAAATTAGTATATTATCTAAAAAGTTGATTCACTGTTAATTTTTTTTTTTTGGTAACAGATTCACTTTTAAATTATAACTAGGTTTATCATCATCGTCGCGTTGCGGCGAACTTGTTTTGTTACTCAATATATGTTTACATGTGTTTTGAAATCACTACAAGCGCATTGCGTACGGAACCGCTGACAACAACAAAAAGAAAACGTAAAAAAAAACACTAAAAGATAAACGAAAGAAAATCAACCAAAAAAGTTATATGGCAATGATATTGTTCGTATAAAACCCATAGTCAGAGAAAAACAAATGGTAGTGAGTATCAGTACCGAATTTCTCAAACCGAAAGAACTTAAGTACCAATTCGGGACCGACTTATAGCGTTCCTTGTTTGGTCCATCAGTGATCCAAATTTTCAATTAAAAACATCAAAATGACACATAAAAAAGGAAAAAAAAAAACTTGCCACATGGCTAATTTTGAATGGTGTTGACACTATTCATAAGGTTTGAATTTAAATATATAGGTAATATATAGGTAATTAGTTTTTTTTATATCGCGCGTTGCGGCGAAACCGAGTAAATGATAATGTAAAACAAACGTGATTTGAAAAATAAAGTATGTTGTTTAGAAAGTCAAACCATTAGAAAGATTTAGTTTATCATCGTACCGTTTTGTTTTATGATACCAAATAAATACTTTATTTCGAGTACAACTTCGGTTTTAACAAAACTTATAACGGAATATCGGGAAAAGAAATCAAGCACAACTACGTACTTAAGTTTTTAGAAAAAAAGTTATAAACGTAAATTATTAAAGAAGTATGAAATTAATCGATAAATTAATATATGTTCAAAAAAAGAAAAAAACAATTATTAAAAAAGGTAAATGAAATATACGTTTAAAAAAAGAAAAATATGTTATTAAAAATAAATATAATAATAAACTATTATAATATATTAAATAATAAAATAATAAAATACTATATATTGTTTTAAAAATAAGGTTACTATTCATCAATCCTCGTAAACAATATATATATAATATAATGGTAGGATCGTTTCCAACGCTCCACATGGAGAGAAATATGTTGGAGGCCGTTTGGGGTGGAGAAGAGAGACATTAGAGGGGGGGGGGGGGGGGAGATCCTTCGGCAAGGATTTGCGGGGAGAGAGAGAGAGGGGGAGGCAATGATTATTAACTTCACTTTCGATGTAGGTTGACATGGAGGAACTTGGAACGTTTGTGTATATTTTTACGATGAGGATGGTATATGAGTATGTATAAAAATATTATATGTATATGTGTGTGTATGGTAGAGTTTAGAAAATAGGTTTACTTTAGGCTTGATCTAAATGCACCCCTCTTTGTGAGAGAAAAAGTGCACGCATCAAGGGGCCTCACCAGTAAGTATGTAAGACGAGTGGGATGGTAGAACCCTTGTAAATATGTAAGATGAGTGAGATGCATATACTAAGGCCAGAGGGTATGGAGGGCGCCATCCCTCCACCTCATCCATGTATAGCGCCACAAGGGCTCATCACCACACCCAGGTTTTTAAGAGAGGGCGCCATTGTTGTGGCTTCAACATGGTAGCGCGAGTTTTTGTTTGATTGAGATGAAGGATTGGTTAAATTGGGGGGGGGGGGGGGGGGGGGGGGGGCACTATAGTTTGAAGGGGCTTTATCCCACACCCTTCAAGTTAAGGGGTAAGGCCTTAAAGCCCCTGTGTGACGTGGCGTTGATAAAGCACCCCCCCCCCCCCCCCCCCACCCTCCGGTCCAAGACCCTTAAACATGTAACAGTTAATAAATAATTTTTTTTCTTATAAAACATTTGATTGATGCAAGTAGCAAATTACGGTATTCTAAAAGTCTAGTCCGACAGCTTGCATTTTAAGTAAGAAAATCTCTGTTTTCCTCGATGTCATCTAGGATCATCAGTTCATTACAGACAACGTCTGTACAATTGCTTTGTTCCCATTGAAACCTGTTACAAATTTTGCAACTTGCATTTTAATAAAACCTCATAAACTTGGTAATTGAAAAACTAATTAATTAACTAGCTAGCGCGAATGTGCACATTGTTCCTGACCGAATCATATAAATCTGTGTTGTTTTTGTTTCATGAATTGTACTTTATGTTCACCAACTCTTGCGTCTTATGCCATTTTCAACGCTAAGGCCACTGGGGGCGGAACAAAATCAATGCGTGATAGCATAAAATCAACGCATGGAAAACAAAAATTCCCACCGCCACCTCTCAATTTCACGCGTGATAGTTTAACGTGGGCCGATTCCGTGATTTTTTTCACGGCGTGATAGTTGTTGGTTGTGAGTAGGGGTGCAAACGAGCCGAGCCCGAGCTCGATCAGGCTCGAGCTCGGCTCGATTCGAGCTTTATTTCTGAAGCTCGAGCTCGCCTCGAAGGTAATTTTTCAAGCTCGAGCTCGGCTCGGGCTCGACTCGTTTAGTATTTATTAATTAATTTATATTAATTATAATTATTATACATATAATTTAGTTATTTTTTATATTTAGATAAATGGTAATTATTATTATATAAATATATGTTTAATATGTTAATAAAAAATATATAAACAGAGCTCGTTTGCACCCCTAGTTGTGAGGGTAGTTGTTGGTTGGGGGGGAATTGTTGGGTGTGGTGGTGAGTGATGACCACCGCCACTAAAAAAAGTTGTGAGTGATGGAAAAATGGTTGCTGACATGGCGGAACATGATTGAATATTGTGAGTGATGGAATTCTCTCACTAGTGACCACCGACACCCCTACTCCCCTAATATCTAAACAAAATTTCTGACTTTGACACCAAAATGAACATAATAAGACTAGAACCTACTAGCAAAGCTAAAACCCAAGCTTAAAACAAAAACCTTATGCACATTACAACGGTTGAGTGGTTTATATGTGGTCAGAGGAAGTGCTACTCTACAAGGTTATCAAGATTGAAAATTGTATAGGCAAATTGAATTTTAAATTTAGAGGGTGTTTGTTTTTTTCAGAAAAACCTCTTCTGGCCTCTTATGTCTGCGCCGCACAGACCATGCACAGACGTTTAGCTCTGCAGACTATTTGTTTTTTAGAAGATATTTCATTTAAAAATGCATTCAAACCTCTCCGCGTCCTCTTCACCACGCAGACATGTTTCAATGTCTTCCCACCACTTCCAACCCTTCTAACCCCTTCTTCTTTCTCAAAACACAGCAAACCTTTTACATGATGGCGCCTTTCATTTCAAATTAACCTTCTTTTCCACTCCAAAAGCCAGCCTCAACAACGATTGTGAGAACGCCTCTATAGAAGAAATGACGGCCTGAAGCCACCGGCAACTCCGATAGCCCTAACTTCGATGCCCGTTTCGTCATCTTCGAGGACCTGCCGGAGCCCGAACCTTCTCATCAACATTCCGACCAGATGCTTTGCACTTACGAGTGCCGCCAACTGGTAATATTTCTCTACAAGTAATTTTTTTTTTTTTTTTTTTGAGGTTGGGTGATAACCTAGGGCTTATTTAGGTCTGTTTTTGTAAGGGATTTGGATCGTTCTGATGTAAGTGCATCTATGGTAGGGTTATATGAATGGTTGTTGTATAATTTGTATTGGTTATATATGGTGGGAGATTGTCGGTGAAGGCTGAAGTGGTTGTGGGAGAGGTGGGAGACGGTGGTGGTGAAGGCTGAAGTGCTCTGTTTGCAGATGTGAGGTTTTAAAAAGAGGTAAGATAATCAAACACTCTCTTTATTACACTCTGCAAACATTTGGTCCACCTCTTCTCGGGCAGACGTTTGCAGATGTGGTCCGCAGACTGCAGACCTTTTACATCTGAAAAAACAAACACCACCTTAATCTTTATATCTCAACATCTAAAACTTAATAGTTAAAGAGTATCAAAAACGAGTTTGAGACCAAAGAGTTTGCACCTTAGCTATATCAAGGTGTGTTGTGAATGTATTACTTACTAAATGGTCTAGGGTATTAGTCCAAGGGTGAACATTAATGTAAATTTAGTGGTAAATTTTAAGGGTGTGTGAGATTGTTGTTAAAAACGTCAATAGAGGATTCCTTAATTGCAAGCACGGTCGTCTCAAAATATTGTAGGCCGGAAGCGGATAACAAAATTGAGGCCCTTTTCATAAAATATAAAAGAAAACATTTTGCTTTAGAGCCTATTATGCATATATCATCTATGCGTATACATAATTACATATCATATATCTCAATGTTAACAATCTTAAAGTCAAAATCACATACATATAATATGTATTTTTTAAAAATTTGAGGCTCTAAGGAAGTGGAGGTCCAAGGCGTTTGCTTTAGTTCACTCTCCCTTGAGCTGGCCCTGATTGCAAGTGGGATAGAGAGGTCTTTTCTAATAATTATTTTTATCACTACGTTCTTTTCGGTTACTGTAAGATGTTAGATTTGATATTTAAATCCTATAAGGTTAAAAGTTTTTTTTCTTATTAAACAATGTACTATGACAAACCTTATACATATTCTTTAGATTATAAAAAAAACCATAATTAAACTTTTTTGCTTCAGAATATAAAATAATTTGAGTCGCTCTGGTTGAAGATGCGATGCAACCTATATAATTAAGATCATCTCCATCGTCAGCTTAGAGAATCAACGGGACGTATATAACATTGTCCTTGCCCAAAGACCTCTGCCCTTGCTCTTTCCTCCACTTCTACGCATGATAAATTTATGAGTAAACTTTCGTTTTGCTCCATGTGGTTTGGTCATTTTAACTGTTTTGCTCAAATAGTTTAAAAATAACCATTTTCCTCCCTGATTTTTCTTATTATCTTCATTTTGCTCCTAGCCTCTAACTCCATCAGGGAGGAAACTGGCGACAAACTCGAAAGATTAGGGAGCAAACTGGTGACAAACTCGAAAGATCAGTGAGGAAAATGGCTATTTTTAAACTATTGGAGCAAAACCGTTAAAATGACCAAACCACATGGAGCAAAACGGAAGTTTACTCTAAATTTATTCTGTTGCTACAACAAATACAAGACCAAGGCCTGTAGCGATATCTCCGGGGTAAAAGGGTTCAAGGTTTCAGTTGCCTAACGCAGGTCGTGGGATCCCTCCACGTTTGCAAGACGTGGAGAGAGGTTCACTAGTGTTATTATTGTTCTCCTTGAATTCTAGACTGATATGAAACCAGCCCAGAATGTAATCGTTGGAGAGGATGAATTATTTAGAGTGAAGCATGAAGCTAGTTCTCATGGGAGAAGAAAAAGAGAAGCAAGCATGAAGCTTGTTCTTGAGAGAGAGGGAGAAGGAGAATCAGAGAATTGAGATAGTTTTCTGCTGATTCCAGAATGAATGGCATGCTTGTCATGGGCTGCAATTTATAGGGGAAGAGGTTTCTCAAAGGAGAAACCTTTAACTAGTGAACCTGGCTTGCAGTGAGGGGCTTACCCTTTTTAGGGGTTGAAGGGTTTGGACCTGCGGACAAAAGGGTGTGCTCTCCCACATGGTCTGGTTGCAGCTGGGCAGGAGGTTTCACACGCAAAGGGTGATGTGGCAAGACTCTGACTTGTCTTTTTACTGTTCATGACCGTTAGACCATTTCCGAACCTTTTAACCTGTTGTGTCTCTAATCAGTTTATTAAGGTTTGAGCTACCCCGTCATCATATTCGATGCTAGAGCATGAGAGACGTAAAAGTCATATCTAGAAAAATAAAATGTGGTGCAGCTAAGATGACAACTAAAACCATCAATACTGAAAATGACTAAGAAACACTAGTCAAATAACAGACATCGACGGGTTAGAAAAGTTTATAACACTGTTGGCCAATTATAACAACAAACCAAAACTCAACTATGATGATTGATATAAACCATGAAATGATCAAAGTCAATGACGAAAGCGATTTGTTACAAAAACAATTTTGACCACTATATAGACCTCATTTCAAACCCTACTAATTATTCGCTAGATGAAGTCATTAAACTTAATATAAAAAAAACAATTATCAAAAGGAAGATTAGATTTTAATAATCTTATTCGTCGTTGGCCGTCAACAGTTCCAACTTAAAAAATAACCAGTAGCAGTCCCAACTATTAACATATTGGCCTCCAATGGACCTTGACTAACAGAACCCTAACGTCGTTAATCTCCGGTCGTCGGAAAAACGTTTTTGGCCGGAAAACTCAACATTTTCGTCCCAAACCTCTTTGTAACCTTATTACAGACTTTTAGGAATCTTTTTTCTAGTAAAAGCCCCAATTATTGAAGTCGTCGGAAAACTCATTTTTTCGCCGGAAAACTTATTTTTGGCTGGAAAACTCAAATTTTTGACCGGAAAACTTAACATCTTCGTCCCAAACCTCTTTGTAACCTTAGATCGGACCTTTAGAAACCTTTTCCTAGCCAAAAACAGTTTTCCGATGACCGGAGACTAACGGCGTTAGGATTCTGTTAGTCAGGATCCATTGATGGCCAATATATCAATAGTTGAGACTGTCAGTGATTATTTTTAAAGTTAGGACTGTTGATAACCAACGACAAATAGTTTAAATTATTAAAATTCAATATTCCTTGTTAAAACTACTAAGGGTATACAGGGCACCATGCGGGGAGTGGGGCAGTGACCCAAGTCCCCGAGCGGGAACACCGCCGCCATCACCGCGGGGAGGGTATTCGAGGAGGGGATCGGGGAGGGTTCACCGCTTGAGAGAGAGGGGGTGATTGGTTGTTAATGTGGATCCACCCTTTTTCCACCAATCATATTTTTTTCTTCTTTTTTTATAAAAAATAATTGTGTGAGTGGAGTGACGCCATCAAATTAAGGGTGTGAGAGAAGTTGACGTTGCGCGTGCTGATTGGACGTGCGTAAGAGAGGGGACTTCCCTCTTTCCCCTAAAAGGGGAGTGCCCCTCTCACCCTAAACATTTTTTACAAGTATTTTGGTTGGGTGGACCAAGATGCCAAACACGACGGCAATATGAGAAAAAGAAATCTAGCTGGGCCCCACACCACCCAAATGTTGTAACCATAACACACGTACACCTTCACTATATAACTCAAAAACCCATAGCCCCCATCACTCACACACACTCACTGTGTTCTATGTGAGAGATAAACACCTGCACAACTCACAGATACGTACATATTCTGTATCTATATCCTTAACTAGCTCTTCTCAATCTCCTATGGCTTCTCTTTCAATCTTTCTTATTTTTAACCTATTTTTCTCAACCTTTTTTCCAACAAGTTCCTCAATTTCTACAAAAAATCTAATCCTGCCACTAAAGATTCAATCACTTCCCTCCGGGTCGGGTCAAAAACCGCCAAACAAGCTTGCTTTCCACCATAACGTTTCTTTAACGGTGTCACTCTCCGTCGGGTCGCCGCCGCAGGCGGTGACGGTGGTTCTCGACACAGGCAGCGAGCTGTCGTGGCTCCGCTGCAAGAAAACACCAACCACTCCACTTTGGTTCGACTCACAACGTTCGAAAACCTACACTCCGGTTCCTTGTAGCTCCCCAACTTGTAGGACCCGAACCCGTGACTTCACCTTACCCGTTTCTTGTGACCCGAAAAAGTTATGTCATGCTATTGTTTCATACGCTGATGCCACTTCTGTTGAAGGTAATCTTTTATTTTAATTTATTATTTTACTTTTTTTTTGTTTTTTAAAAATTTAATTTATTATTTTAATTTATTAAATATTCGTAGGTAATCTCGCGTATGATACGTTTCGGTTCACGAATTCGGATCTTCCTCAGGTGGTATTCGGGTGCATGGATTCCGGCTCGAGTTCGAACCAAGATGAGGATTCCAAGGCCACCGGGTTATTGGGTATGAACCGGGGCTCTTTATCGTTCGTTTCGCAAATGGGATTTTCTAAGTTCTCGTATTGCATATCGGGTCGGGACTCGACCGGGGTTTTACTGTTTGGGGACACGAAGATTTCGTGGCTCGGGCCGTTAAGTTACACGCCGTTAGTCAATATGTCAACGCCGTTACCGTATTTCGACCGGGTGGCGTACACGGTCCAGCTCGAAGGGATAAAAGTTGCGGGTACGGTTTTAGGTTTGCCCAAATCGGTATATGTACCCGACCACACAGGTGCGGGTCAAACCATGGTGGACTCGGGTACCCAGTTTACGTTCCTTCTCGGGCCCGTTTACACCGCTTTGAAAAACGAGTTTTTGAAACAAACGAAATCGGTGTTACGGGTTTATGAGGATCCGGATTTCGTGTTCCAAGGTGCGATGGACCTTTGTTACCGTATTGACCGTAAACGGGTCGGGTTACCCGTGTTACCTAGTGTTACTTTGATGTTTCGGGGCGCCCAAATGAGCATTTCGGGTGAGAGGTTGTTGGTTCAAGCACCCGGTATGATTAAAGGGAATGATCAAATACATTGTTTTACATTTGGGAATTCGGATCTTTTAGGGATTGAAGCCTATGTGATCGGACATCACCATCAACAAAACATGTGGATGGAATTTGACCTTGCAAACTCTCGGGTCGGGTTGGCCCAGGTTAGGTGTGATTTAGCAAGTCAAAAGCTTGGAATGGGCCTGTAGATAATGGGTCAAGTGGGGTATGCTGGATATTTATTTAACCTTGGGTTGAACCGGGTCAGGGCTTAACTAATGGGCCGGGTTAGATTAAGTACCCGACTCTTACAACTGTTGGATCGTGTCAGGTCCGGGTTCAAGGACTGGCTTTTGTAGAATAGTCGTAAAGTTATTTTTACATGCATTTTGATTTATTTGAGTGATTTGCTTCTTTTGAATTGTAAATGGTAACAAATGGACATATCATGTTTCAAAAAATAAGCAAGATTAATAATTTATTAAAAAAATGATGGTAACTTGAACTTGATGTGCATGGTCAAAACAATTGGTGTTAGGTTTGTTATAATATAGAGGGACATATCATATGTGTGTAAAGGATTCTTAAATATGTGATACCCATATGTGGGTCGTATGGAGGTGGGATATGGTGTTAGCACACAAGGGTGAAGGAAATCATCCAAAAATTTTATTGTTGTTTGGGCTTTAATTTATAAATATAATATTCTATTCTTTTTTTTAAAGAAAAATATTGGTATATATTTTGTAGTCACTAAACCAAATATCATTTCCTACAAGGGAATAGTGCCACACCACACCTGACACTATCCTGTTGGCTCAACCAATTTACGATCTTATTTCCGCTTTAAAATTATGATTTTGTCATTAGATCAAAATTACGTTTTACCCCAGTTCAAAATAAAATTATGCTTTTGCCCCCAATTGAAAATTACAATTTTGCCCTCGGTTCAAAATTACGATTTTGCCCGGTGTAAATTTATAGTTTTACCATTAGTTTTGTTTTTTCTCCCAGCCAACTTATGATTTTGCCCTCAATACAAACATAAGATGGGGGAATAGCTTCATGCAGCTGTCTGACACTCCCCCATTGGTCAAACCAATTTACGATTTTATTCCCGTTTTAAAATTATGATTTTGCCAGTAGTTCTCAATTAGGTTTTTGCCCTAGTTCAATATAAAATTACGCTTATGCCCCCAGCTAAAAAAATACAAATTTGCCTTCGGTTTAAAATTCGATTTTGTCACGTGTAAATTTACAGTTTTGCCATTAGTTTTTTTTTCTCCCAATCAAATTACGTTTTTTCTCTCAATTTAAATTTACATTTTTGCCATCGTTTTTGTTTGTTTTCCTAGTCAAATTACGATTTTGCCCCCATTGTAAAATTACATTCATGCCATCGCTTTACTTTTTTTTTTGACAAAACTGTGGTAGTGTTTTGTTTTAATTGATTGACTTGGTGTAATTTTTTATCGTCCTAGACGGATGCCTAACACACGCTCACTTGTCCTGAAAAATTACAATTTTGCCCCAAGTTATAATTATAGTTTTTCTAGCGTTGTTGTTTTTTAAGCAAAGAGTAAATTACAAGTTTTGTCCTTTATGTATGTCCAAAATTACAGGCGCTGTCCTTTCTCTTTAAAATTGATGAGTTTTGTCCTTAATGTTTGCAAATATTGCACGTTATGTCCTTTAGGCCAAACCCAGTTAGATTTTTTGGTTAAATGAAGGCATGTGCAGGGCACATGAGGGTAGAAATGTAATTTCACCTGACACTTGTAATTTACTCCTTTATTTATTACTTCAACTGCCTCATTCGTTTCACCTTTCTTCTCCTTCAAAATTAGGGTTCTTCAGATTGTTAATTAGGGTTCATAATCGCCATGGTCAACTGCCATTGTGGAAGGGAAGCTATTATACAAACTTCATGGACAAAGAAGAATCCTGGACACCGTTTTTATTCTTGTCCTGTCCAGGTAATCTTTAATCTTCTTCAAAATTAGGGTTCATCGATTATAAAAGGTAATGTCTTTTCTGAATTTAATGTTTTGATTTGGTCAAATGTAGGGTTCAAATTGTCCATTTATTGGATGGTTCGATCAGTAAAGGTGCCAAAGGTGCATAGATATCATACCTGGATTGCTTAGGGCTAAGAACATGTTGGAATCGGAGAAGATGCAGCTGTAACAAGAGAACATGATTCTGGAAGAAGAAAACAATAAGCTGCAACTAGAGAACACGAAAGTTGAAGCAAAGTCAAGAAAATTGAAAAAGTATTTGGTTTTTAGTTGGATCTGTTTTGTGATGTATGTTATGGCATTTTAGGCTGTTATACATGATGTGCAGTATGTGTAAAATGATAAGATCTAATTTTGAATGACAAGATCTATGTTTGTGAAGTATTTTATGCCTTTTTGGTTTGTTATAAGTTATGTGCAGATGTAATTTGACAACCCATGTAAACTGACCATAATGTAAACAAGCCAAACAAACCATAACAAACTGCAGATGTAAACTGACCAAAACAAAGTGCAGATGTAAACTGAGCAAAACAAAGTGCAGCAATATCCTACTAAACTGACCAAAACAAAGTGCAGATGTAAACTGAGCAAAACAAAGTGCAGCAATATCCTACTAAACTGACCAAAACAAAGTGCAGATGTAAACTGACCATAAACAAAGTGCAGCGATTGACATCTAAACAAGCCAAACAGACCATATTGTGCAGTTTATAACCAAAAACATGTGCAGTTTATAACCATAACAAAATGACCATAATGTGCAGTTTATAACCATAACAAAATGACCAAATACTTACCATATTATAACCAAACCTGATTCATGTTCCAAATACTACCAACATTCCACAAACATCTAAATAGTAGCAACCCAAAAGACATAAAGAAGTTCACAAACATCTAAATAGTACCAACCAACATTTTCAAAAGACATAAAACAAGTTCAAAAGACATAAAAGAGGTTCAGTTTGCTGCTGCCTTTCTTTTCTTCCCTGCCTTGCCACTCTTCCCTGATTTGCCAGTGTTGACAGGTTCACCTTGACCCTTGCAAGTCCTGGAATTATGTCCAGTCTTCTTACACTTTGAACATGCTCCTTTAGTGTGCTTTTTGGACAACCTTCCTGACTGGGTCATCTCTTCAAGCTCCACAGCAGATCTTTTCCTCAATTTCTTGGGTCTTCCAACCTGGGTGTGATGTTTTGGGGGTGTAATCGTTGTAGGAGCATGTACCCTTGTCCATAAAGTCCTACCATTGATAGGGTTCACCCTAAAAGAGTATACATGTTTCCACCTCTCCATTGTATGAACCGGATGTACCCAACTCTCCAAAGCACCCACCCTGCCCCCATTAGCAGCTTTCTCCCAAATTGCAGCCACAGCATGTCTGCATGGCATTCCTATAAAACATATGCAACCTTTAGACAAACATCCAGTTAACAACTTCAAAAAATGAAGAGTGAGTTACCTGTTATCTCCCAGGCTCTGCAACTACATGTCCTTGCAGTCAAATTCACTACACGAGCATGATTTGGCTTTCCACTAACCTGATACAAATCCCCCCCATTCCACTGAACATGGTAAGCAACTGCATCTCTTTTGATCCCTTCAAAAAGTTCTGTTGCCTTGGGTGTAAGCAAGCCTTCACTTCTCTCAATTACGTTCAACACAGTTACTATTCTCCTCATTAGATACTCCCTTATGTATTCAAGGGCTGATATGATAGGCTTGTCCCTGCCTTCTACTATCTTTCCATTGAAAACCTCACACATGTTATTAAGCAGTATATCAGAAACAGCCCTCCCTATGCCAAAAGTAGGAACAAATGAATACATAAGTGAACAAATGAATACATAAGTGATAGTGAAAAACAAAAAAAATTACCTGAAAAATAAACCCTTGACCAATGTAAAGGAGGAATCTTTGACAACCATAAGTGAGCTTTCTTGTTGAAAGCCTTTAATTCTTCCATAGCAACTGATAATTCTGGGACTGTTGTTGCACAAGCACAGTTCCAAAGCTTATCCTTGTAGAGATCTCCTTTGAAAGTAACTTTCATGTTTTCATGTATGTGGCGAAGACAGTATCGATGCTCAGCACAAGGAAACAGTTTTGAGATTGTAGGAAGTATCCCCTGCACAATATATTGCAATTAAAAGACAGTTCACAAAGTAAAAGACAGTTAACAAAGTTAAAGACAGTACCTTTTGTCTATCACTTATGAAAGTAAAATTTGAGTAAGTGCCTAAACCAAGATCATCACCTAAAATCTCTAAGAACCAAGTCCATGACTCTTTGTTTTCAGATTCCACTATTGCATAAGCAACAGGGTAGATCCCATTATTGCAGTCAACACCCACTGCACTTAACAGTTGCCCTGGGAATGGTCCTTTCATGAATGCACCATCTAGACCTATGAAATCCCTTCCAATTGCTTTGAAACCCTGCTTTAATGCAGCCAAACACACATATATCCTTCTAAATTGTCTGGTATTATTCCCTGGATCTGGATTAGCATCAACCTCAATCTTAACAGTTGTACCTGGATTTTGTTGGATGAGTTCATGAGCATAATCCCTTAAGAGTGTATACTGTTCAGCATAGTCTCCTTCGACATGCTTCTTGGCTATGCACTTAGCCCTATACGCCTTCATTCTTGAAACTCCAACTGAATACCTCCTTTGAAACTGTTCTTGTACAGCCTTAACTGGTATTTCTGGGTTCTCTTCAATCTGCTCTAGCATCTCTTGTGACAGGAACTTTGAAGTACACACATAATGCTTCCTGGTTGTAATACATGTGTGGTCAGTAATTAGGGTTTTGACAACCCATGTTTCAGCATTTTTTTCTTTTGAAATCAACAAGACCCAAGGACATTGATATTGATGGGGGTTTGTCCTATTCCCCCTACCACCCACATTTATTTCAACTTTTTTCTGATTGGTCCCTGTGTCTTTATTCTTTTCAACAGAAACCCCCTTCCCCTTTTTTTTCTTACCTTTTTTCCCCTTGTCTTCACTTTTATCCATCTCAACACTTTTTTCTTTACCTTTGGCTTGGCTGACATGTACCCCATTATCATCTACCTCAAAGTCAGGTTTTGAGCCTTGACACACTGCCCTAACCCTGCTGTGATCATCTTTGATAATCTTTATAATCCTTCTACTTTCAACAGCATGTTTTTTATTAGCTTTTTAGCTTGTTGCTTGCTGGCAAACACCTGCCCAAGGTAAAAGTTTACAATATTCTCATTTGATCTTCTTATTTGGTGCAGCAAATGTTTCCTGGTGCCTGTATGATTATCATCAGATTCAGAACCACTGTTAAACTTGTCATTATCTAATACATCCCCTTCCATGTCTTCATCAACATTCCTGTGTTCATTAATGTTGTCCTCAACTTCCATATCAACATTAGCCCTATAGTCACTCATGTCCACTTCATGATCACTCATAGTATTCTTTTCATCCACTATGTAATCACTATCATTATCACTCCTACCTTCACTACCATCCCTATCCTCACTACCATCCCTATCATCAGTAACATCCCTATCCTCACTAACATCCCTACCATCACTAACATCCCTATCCTCATTGACATTAACTTCAGTCTCAACAAATGCTGGACTAGCTGCCACCTTACTGCTGGATTCACCATAGTCAATATTATGTCCAACATTTACATTTCCACTCATAGGATTAGGAACTATGGCATATGGTCCAATTTCATCTATTTCTTCAATGGTGATGCTAGGTCTAGGAGGTTTACTAGGTGAGCTAAACAGTTCCTTCATGTTTTTCAAGCCATGAGTGGTATATACATGGATCATCTTGTGCATTTCAACATACCTAGCCAAGTTGAGACAGTCTTGATCACTGGTTAAGTGTTCAAGACCATCATCTAGGGTCTTTTCAGGATTCAAAAACTGGTAATACATTGGGTTCAAGCTATTATACCCTAACTGATCAAGCATAAGATCGACTTCATGAATGGAAAACTTATCAATATCTATCAAGTCAACATAACTGATCTTGCCTCCTACATATGTGCGTCCAGGAGGTGATGTAAGCCTACCACCATGATGAATGCAAATGCTAAAGAAATTGGGAAAACCATCTGCAAATTTTGAACATTTATGTTATTAATCAACTGATGATCAACAAAAACCACAACATTATATCCTAAAATCGAAGCTAGGGTTTGTAACTTACCATACAGTTCAACGACACTTTCAGTGTCAAGATTATCCCTGACATACCAGCCTTCTTCAGTCTGCGACATCGGAATCTTGATCGTCGTTTTTTACAGGGTGCAAAACCCTAGAAATGAAAGATGAGGGATGATCAATGTGAAGCAGGTGAATGAATGAGGGCAGTTCTTGTTATAATTAAGAGGGAAAGACAAATGGCAGTTGAAATTACATTTCTACCCTCATGTGCCATGCACATGCCTTCATTTAACCAAAAAATCTAACTGGGTTTGGCCTAAAGGACATAACGTGCAAGATTTGCAAACATTAAGGACAAAACTCATCAATTTTAAAGACAAAGGACAGCGCCTGCAATTTTGGATATACATAAAGGACAAAACTTGTAATTTACTCTTAAGCAAAAGTATGATAGTGTTTTATTTTAATCGGTTTACCCAATGTAATTTTTTGAGATCGTGTTATGAGTAGTATGTATAGGTAACTGAAGCACAAATGTACATGTTATGAGAGAAATATTCGGCTTAGTGCCCCGCAACGCGAACAGGGCAAAATCTAGTTTTATAACAAAGCATATCAAATGTAAAAATAAAGTAACTAAATTGTTAAAAAGAAAAGTTGTCCATCTTTTTTCTTTTAATATATGGGAAGTGTGAGGAAGTGTATCTATCGTGTATGAAAGGTCGACACAGTTTTTTATGGTCTAAAACGAATAATAAAATTGAAGTTATTTTCATTAATAAAATCATATTTTGCTTTCGATCCTATTATTCATAGCTTATCTTGTTATCTATTCATAATTATAGACCACAAATCTCATCGTTAACAATTTCAAACACCAAATTTCCTACATATAATTTCTTGTATTTACAATTTTGGAGCCATAGAGAAAGGTTCTCAAAGTCCTCCTTGCTTTATTTCACTCCTCATGAAACTGCCCTAGTGTGTGAATGGCAGGTGTCACATACTAATAAAATAGTTACTATAATGCTTCATAAACTTGGTGTGTAAAGTGAACCAGAATGTAAGTTTATAAAATGTACACTACTTAAGCTAGTGACAGACACATATAAACTAATATATATATATATATATATATATATATATATATATATATGGATTAGAATCAAACACAAAGGCTTCTAATTGTAAGAAGGGTACAAAGGCTCCTAAAAAAACCCACCACTCTATAAATCTTTCTTACACTTCTTACAATTTGACAACTAACACAATTTATATAGTGTATATATATGGTTTAATAGTATACTTTAACCAAATATCGTGTTGTCAAATACTTAGGGGATGATTTACGAAAATTCTTTAGCGCTTTAGTTACCAATTTGTCTAAGATAAATAGTGACGGTCTCTGATCTTAAGCATCATGACTGAACAACAAGTTATATATTTGGTAATGAATATATTATCGACACATTCCACCTGAAATAAACCCTAAGCTCTATTCAGATGTCCTTTAACATCCCTTTAATTTGACAACTAACACAATTTATATAGGATCCAGGGCCACCTTAACGTGCTCATTTAACGGTCGTGATGTGCTCATAATGTCAAATTATTTGCAAAGATTTTGCCACAGTTCGTTTCATCAAAGCATAGTGTGGGTAATACATTATCGTGTTTGGTCGTCCACTTTGAGTCAGGAGAATTTAACAAGTTGAATCACGTCAATCTGAATTTGAATGAGTGAGCTATGGGTGACTAATTTTTTTCAAAACATGTTGATTTGGCGTTTACTATGATCATTTATCTTCCATTTTTTATGGGAACAATAAGAAAATAACAGCGTATAAGTATCATATTTTACGAGTTTGATATATAAATAAGCATAAAAAGGCAAGATAATGGACATGAATATATGTATAAATGTATAATATACATCACATCATTTGGTGTATAGCATTAGTGATACGTTCACGGTAAAATCTATTTGTTAACATATCACTCGAAGCACCCTCTCTGTTCCTACGGGGTAGAGGTAAGATTGTCTACATCTTACCCTCCTCAGACCCTACCTTAGTTTTACTATTAGTGAGATTTATTGAGTATGATGATGATGATGATTGTCACACCCCAACCAATGGCGGAAACATCGGGGCGGGACGAACAAATCGCTCAAAGCATTATAACGCTATTTGTTTCGATATAGATTAATCAATTTCATAATAAACTTAAATTGTCATAAAAACCAAACATGATCAAAATTGTATCAAAAACATCTCAAAGTTTCAACATAACCAAAATAATATTTCTCCTAAGGTGTGTATCTAGAGTCACCCTAGCTTGATTTCTTCATGTCCAAACTTATCAACCTGCAACATGTATTAAAATACAATCAACAAAAATATTGGCGAGTATACAAGTTTAATACATAGCATATATAGTTTAAAGCTCGTGTCCAACATCACAGCATATTACAAGTTTCAACATGCTAGCCAACGTAATCAATATGTTAACCTAAGTTTCCAACGCGTTAATCTTGCCTGTCCCAAAAGAATAGCGGGAGGTTAACATGTTTGACTTGACAATACCTCAAGACTCAAGGACGGTGCGTTACTCCTATAGCTGCTATAATTGTCAAGGTGGCTAAACATAAGATTCACGTTCACATAGCATAAAAGTCTCACAAGTATCATGTTCTCATGTTTCATAACGGACAGAGTATGTTTCAAATAAGTTTCAGGTGTCACGTGTTTTTATATAGAATACATGTTGCATCCCAAGAGTGTTTAAAACAAAGAGGGATCGATTATACTCACAGTGGGTGCTTAGAACCTAAACACAGTTTGGTTGGATCGAAGGGAGCGCTGGATCAGCCTGCTTGCGGAACAGAGCATAAGTCCTCTAAGTGCTGACCCGGTCGGGGAACAGAGTGTCGAATAGTGAGAAAATCGAGTTAAAGTTCCTGACAGGTTATCCGGACGGATGGCCATTCGAACGGATGGCCATTCAAACAGTATGTGGTGTCTGTGAACCATTAAAGTTTTTGATGTTTGATCATAGTGTCCTGTAAAAACAAACAACAATTGTTATCATAGGCAGATCATCTGGACGGATGGTCATCCGATCGGATGGCCATTCGAACAGATGGTCAGTGTGTGAAGTTTCATAAAATTTCTAAGTAAATGTTTTAACGGAGACGGCATGACAACGTGTCAAACAACGGAAACACACCAAACCCAGCTCATTCGATCAGATGGGTATCACCCCGTCGGACAGACGAGCTGTTCTTGGTGAGATTTCATGTTTGACCCGTTAATCGGTCCTTCTTTTCGGTGGAAATCAGTTTTCAAGTCGACTCTCGACTAAAGAACGAGTCGAGACTCTGTTTGAGCCCGATTTCACCGGTGTTTTGTATAAAAATTGAAGAAAAGTTCAGAAACAAGTTGCAAAACCTGAAGTTTATCAGATCCGAGCCGGAAACATGTGAAATTCCGTTAGATCTGGTATAAAGAGTGTGATAATCCTTTAGATCTCGTATAAAAGTTGTGAAAATCCTCTAGATCTGGAACAATCTTGGTTAAATGGTGCTCCACAACAGTTTGCATAAGCAACCGAGTGGAAACCACCTTCAAGAGGTCCAAATCAGTTGGTTTTCGAGGAAAAGTTGAAGTGTTCGTGTGAATTTTGATGAAGAAAATGGTGTAGAAGTGGATAAAGATGAATATTAAAGGAGATTCGAGGTAGAAAGCTTACAATTTAGCCTTGAATTGCGTCCGAAAGCGTCTGAGAGTGTGTGAGAGAATGGTAGAGTGAAAGGTGAGAATGAAGGGTCAAGTATCATATTTATAGATGACAGTGACAACTCCAATCGAATGGCGTCAATCGGATGAGTTAAGTTGGTGTAAGTGTCAGGCGTCGAATGGCGTTCTGGTCGAATGGCCATCCGGTCGGATGGTCATCCGAGCGGATGATCATCCGATCGGATGTCCATTTGGACAACCGATTCACGTTTATTAGTTGTCCGACTTTGGTTTGTTTTGCGAGTGAGGTTAAGTGTTGCGTATTATTGTGGGTAGCCATTACATTTAGTATTATTACATCTAGATGTTCAAATAACATAAATAACACAAGATGTTTCCGTGTTTCAAGTTCGCATTTAAGCTAGTTTCTCGTTCAGTAAGTATCAAAGCATCACAAAGAGTCAAGAATCTAGGGTAAATACATCGTTCACATACATTTATAAGCATCACAAGAGTAAAAAATCATATCGTTCACATATAAGAAGCATCACATAGAGTAAAAGTTTCACATAGCTCCACATAATTAAGATTCAAACAATTCGTTACTTATTATGTTCGATTGAGTGTAAAAGCATCACAAGATAGGGAGTACGACAAGACTTACCGAGACAATAAAAGTATCGATACGCAGGGCGCTACAGTCTCCCCTCCTTTAGGGGATTTCGTCACCGAAATCTAAGAGGAAGACTGAACAAAGAGCTGTGGATACTTGGCTTTCATTTCACTCTCGAGTTCCCAAGTGAATTCGGCACCATGCTTTCCTTCCCATCGAACCTTAACTATGGAAATTTTGCAGTGCCTTAGCCGCTTGGTACCTCGGTCCATGATTTCGACCGGTTTTTCCACAAAATGGAGAGTCTCGTTTATTTGCAAGTCTTCGATGGGAACCAGAAGTTCCTCATCTGCTAAGCACTTTCTGAGATTAGAAACATGGAATGTTGGATATACGTTGCTAAGCTCTTGAGGTAAGTCGAGTCGGTAAGCTACCTTGCCAATCCTTTCGAGTATCTTGAAATGACCTACATAGCGAGGGGCAAGCTTTCCCTTTTTACCAAAATGTATCACTCCTTTCCAGGGAGATACTTTAAGTAGAAAATGGTCTCCAACATTGAATTCCAGAGGCTTACGCCTTTTTATCAGCATAGCTCTTTTGTCTGCTCCTAGCCTTGATCAAGTTATCGCGGATTTGAAGAATCTTATCCGTTGTTTCTTGAATGATTTCAGGGCTAGTAAGTTGCTTATCACCAATCTCATGCCAACTGATGGGAGATCGGCACTTGTGACCGTATAAAGCTTCGAAAGGAGCCATTTGAATACTGGAATGGTTGCTGTTGTTGTATGAGAACTCGATCAATGGTAAATGTGCATCCCAATTACCACCAAAGTCGATGACACAAGAACGTAGCATATCCTCTAGGGTTTGTATGGTACGTTCAGTCTGTCCATCCGTTTGAGGATGAAAGGATGTACTAAGATTCAAGTGAGAACCCATAGCGGACTGGAAAGTTTGCCAAAGACGTGACGTGAAATGACCATCGAGGTCAGAGATATTGTTAATGGGTATACCATGACGACATATGATTTCATCAGTGTAGATTCGAGCAAGTTTCTCCACTTTGAAATCTTCACGAATAGGAAGAAAGTGGGCTGATTTGGTCAAACGGTCGATGATTACCCATATACTATCATGACCGAAAGGTGTTCGAGGGAGTTTAGTTACGAAGTCCATAGCAATGCTATCCCATTTCCAAACAGGGATTTCGGGTTGTTCGAGAAGACCTGAAGGGCGTTGATGTTCGACTTTAACCTTTGAGCAAGTGAGACACTTCGAGACGTACGCGACGATTTCCTTCTTCATACCATGCCACCAATAGGACATACGCAAATCATGGTACATTTTATCAGCACCCGGATGAATAGAGTATCGGGATTTGTGAGCCTCATTCATAATGAGCTCACGAAGATTGTCGCGATCTGGCACGCAGATGCGATTGAGGTAGTATTAAAGTCCATCAGACTTCTTTTCAAGCTGGTCAATAGAAGCACCTCGTATTTCAATGATTAGACTACCTTCGTTGGTTGACGAGTATTGGGCTTCACGGATACAAGCATGAAGATCACTAGTGATCTGAAAACAGCGGATGCTACTAGCATGAGTCTTAGGACTAAGAGCATCGGCCACGACATTTGCTTTCCCAGGATGGTAGTGAATTTCGCAGTCGTAGTCATTAAGCAACTCTACCCATCGTCACTGACGCATGTTCAGTTCCTTTTGGTTAAAGATGTGCTGCAGGCTCTTATGGTCAGTGAAAACCACACACTTAGTACCATATAGGTAGTGTCGCCATATCTTTAACGCAAAAACAACCGCGCCAAGCTCTAAATCGTGGGTAGTATAGTTTCTCTCATGTATTTTAAGCTGTCGGGAGGCATAAGCGATGACCTTGTCCCGCTGCATGAGCACACAGCCAAGTCCACGGTTCGAGGCATCGCAATATACCACGAAATCATCATTCCCATCAGGGAGGGCAAGTACAGGAGCGTTACAAAGCAGATTCTTAAGAGTTTGAAAAGATTCCTCTTGCTCAGGACCCCAAGCAAAAGGTTTCTCTTTCTGAGTTAACAAAGTGAGAGGAACGACGATCTTTGAAAAGTCCGAGATGAATCGACGGTAATAACCCGCCAAACCCAAGAAGGAACGAATCTCAGATGCAGATTTAGGCGTACTCCAATTCTTCACTGCTTCGATTTTGGAAGGGTCTACATGAATTCCTTGTTTGCTAACAACGTGCCTGAGAAATTGTACTTCATTAATCCAAAATTCGCACTTAGAAAACTTTGCGTATAAACGTTCACCACGTAAAAGTTCTAACATAAGGCGTAAATGTCGTGCATGATCAGCTTGGTTCTTTGAATAAATAAGAATATCATCAATAAAGACTATCACAAAACGATCCAAATGGGGTTTACAAACATGATTCATAAGGTCCATGAACACAGCGGGCGCATTGGTTAAGCCAAAAGGCATAACCACGAACTCGTAGTGTCCATAACGGGTGCGAAATGCGGTTTTGGGGACATCTTCTTCGAGAACACGGAGATGATGATAACCAGATCGAAGGTCGATTTTAGAGAAACAACTTGCGCCTTGTAGTTGGTCAAATAGATCATCGATGCGCGGGAGAAGATAACGGTTCTTGATGGTGAGTTTGTTAAGTTCACGGTAGTCGATACACATACGGAACGAAGCATCTTTCTTCTTGACGAATAACACAGGAGCACCCCAAGGTGAGGTACTTGGACGTATAAAACCTTTGTTGAGTAGTTCTTGCAATTGGCTAGATAGCTCTTGCATCTCAGAGGGTGCAAGTCTGTAAGGAGCCTTGGCAACAGGAGTCAAACCAGGTATGAGATCAATACGAAAGTCAACAGATCGAGGTGGAGGAAGAACAGGAAGATCTTCAGGAAAGACATTAGGAAAATCACACACTACTGGAACATCACTTACGCTCTTTCCCTTGCCCTTTGTTCCACTATGTGGGCCAAGAAGGCAAAGTACTGTTTACGTAAGCATTTATTCGCTTGAGTGCATGACATCAATTTCAGTCCTCTAAAAGGTCGGTCTCCATAGACATGCAAAGTATCACCAGACAGGAGAGGTAAATGAACGTACTTCTCGTGACAAGCGATTTCAGCATGGTTCTTGCGCAACCAGTCAATGCCTATAATGATATCAAAACTACCCAGTTGCATGGGTATGAGGTCAATAGTGAAAACATGATCGTTAAGAGTCAGGGAACAATCACGGAGAATAGAGTCAACTAGAATAGACTTACCATCGACAATCTCAACTGAGAACGACTTAGGTAGCTTAGAGCATGCACAGTTTAACAAAGATTCAAATTCAACGGACACAAAGCTTTTGTCCGCACCAGTATCAAATAGGATCAAAGCGTAGAGGTCATTAACGAGAAACGTACCATAAAACGACGTCATTGTCGTTCTGACCTTGCTTGGCGTTGATATTGAAAGTGCGTCCTCTCAGGGCTTGCTGCTGCGGCTGCTCTTGGTTCAACTGGGGGCACTGAGGACGGAGATGAGTGGTATCACCACACTTGTAGCAGGCTCGCACATTGGTTGCTGGTTTAGGATTCTGAGGAGCTGGTTGAGCTTGTGGTGCAGGGGTAATACGACAGTAAGCGGTGTTATGCCCATAACGGTTACAGATAGTGCAATGGCGATAAGCGGAGTTCGCAGGGTGATGATAGTGACAAGTGTTGCATTTTGGATGAACCCCAGTGTACGACTTCTTGGTGTTATCAGGAGTAGCAGGGTTTGAATTTGCAGCAGGGACAATTGCATTGCAGCCAGAATTTTGAGACTTTCGTTTCTTGTTCTTGCTGCCACTTGATTGCTGGGTAATTTGGTTAGCTGGTTTCGAGGGGGCAGGCATGCCAAACTGTTTATCACGAACATGGTTGTTGTTCAAACTAGCTGCAAGACGATAAACTTCTTCGATGGAGTCAAGTTAAGCTGCTTCGATGGAATCACGCATAGAAGGAGGTAATCTATGAATGTACTTCATGATCATGCGTTTGGGAGTAGACATCATGTGAGGTACAATTATGCTGAGCTGCTTAAAACGGGTAGTATAGGCCAGATTGTCATCACCAACTTGTTTCAGATGCCAGAACTCATCCTCAAGTTTCCGCTGCTCATGAGGAGGGCAGAATTCGAGCATCATCAGCTCCCTAACCTCAGTCCATGGCAAAGCATAAGCTTCATCATTGGAGCGGACGTTTCTCTAATTGGTCCACCATTCCAACGCCCTTCCTTGGAAAACACCAGTAGCACTCATAGTCTTAAGATGCTCAGGGCATTCGCTGTTGATGAAAGTAACTTCGATGCTGTCGAACCACTCTAGCATTACAGTCACCCCATCACTGCCTGTGAAAGGCTTAGGGTTGCAGGAGACGAAGTGTTTGTAGTTGAAGCTCACAGGCTTAGGCTGGACCGCTTTCGAGTCAACAGAGGAGGGAGGAGTGTTTGATCCCTGGATTTCAGTGACAATCTTGGGAACAATACGCGCAATCTAATCAGCCATAAAAGACATTATCTTCTTCTGGGTGTTAGCCTTCAACCTCTTGTGTGGGTTGGAAAGGCGACTAGATGACATCTAGAGATTCAAACAGAGAATAGATGAGACTCGATCATAACGTCTTTGTTAAATTGATTCGTATAACAGAGTACATCACATAGCATATAAATGTTTCAAATAGTATCACATAGTATATATGTTTCACATAACATAACAAGTTCCACATTGCATCACATAGAATAACGAAAGCATCATAAATTTAGTTTGTTCACAAGAGTTTATTATTGTTTTAGATTATGAAGGTACGTGCGAAGTGTGTAACAATTTTGAAACGAGCGAAGGAACAAGTATAAAACCACATGATAATCGAGATACATAAAAGAGAGGCTCAATAAAACATAGGATTGTTTCGGGTAGAGAAACGTCGACTATTCCAAAGTGAATCGAAGTCCTTTTTAGAATTAAGAAAACGTGCTTTGGCCTAATAGACAAATACTTTCATCGATAAACGACAAAGATATTTGTCCTTCCAGTTACTACACGTCTTTAATCGATCGGGAAAATTCGAAACTTTGGCGAGATTGAAAAAAATCGAAGAGTGGGACTAGTTATCAAGATGCGAGTTTCACCTCTAACTTGGTAATACCGTACCGTAGTATGTCCGGTGCTTATCAAAAGATAAGACCACTAGAATAAGAGATGGAAATTTCCTTCAAGGTTTGGATATCACTCCTAACTTGAGGGTAAATTTCATGCAAAATATAAAGTATAGCTGAGTGAAAGTCGTCATCAAAGGCGGGAATCACCCCTATCTTGATGAGTCGTTTCGATTGTGTTACAAGAGTGTCTTCAAAGCATCCAAGTGTGTATTATGTTCGCCTTAGGAAAGGCATGTAAGTTTAACAATCAAGAAGAATTTGCTAGGAAGCATGTATGGTAGAATGCATAAGTTTTAAACAACAAATAAGAGTCAAAGTTCCTAAAACTATAGACTAGGGCAAAGCATTCCTACTTATTCATAATTCCCTATAGTTATGACACTGATACCAATCTGTCACACCCCAACCGATGGCGGAAACATCGGGGCAGGATGAACAAATCTCTCAAAGCATCATAACGCTATTTGTTTCGATATAGATTAATCAGAATTTCATAATAAACTTAAATTGTCATACAAACCAAACATGATCAAAATTGTATCAAAAACATCTCAAAGTTTCAACATAACCAAAATAATATTTCTCCTAAGGTGTGTATCTAGAGTCACCCTAGCTTGATTTCTTCACGTCCAAACTTATCAACCTGCAACATGTATTAAAATACAATCAACAAAAAATGTTGGCGAGTATACAAGTTTAAAACATAGCATATATAGTTTAAAGCTCGTGTCCAACATGACAACATATTACAAGTTTCAACATGCTAGCTAACGTAATCAATATGTTAACCTAAGTTTCCTACGCGTTAATCTTGCTTGTCCCAAAAGAATAGCGGGAGGTTAACATGTTTGACTCGACAATACCCCAAGACTCAAAGGCGGTGCGTTACTCCTATAGCTGCTATAATTGTCAAGGTGGCTAAACATAAGATTCACGTTCACATAGCATAAAAGTCTCATAAGTATCACAAGTATCATGTTCTCATGTTTCATAACGGACAAAGTATGTTTCAAATAAGTTTCAGGTGTCACGTGTTTTTATATAGAATACATGTTGCATCCCAAGAGTGTTTAAAACAAAAAGGGATCGAGTATACTCACAGTGGGTGCTTAGAACCTAAACACAGTTTGGTTGGATCGAAGGGAGCGCTGGATCAGCCTGCGTGTGGAACAGAGCATAAGTCCTCTAAGTGCTGACCCGGTCGAGAACAGAGTGTCGAATAGTGCGAAAATCGAGTTAAAGTGTCTGATAGGTTATCCGGACGAATGGCCATTAGAACGGATGGGTTCCATCCGATCGGATGGTCATCCGGGTTGATGACCATTCGAACAGTGTGTGGTGTCTGTGAACCATTAAAGTTTTTGATGTTTGATCATAGTGTCCTGTAAAAAATTAGAACGGATGGGTTCCATCCGATCGGATGGTCATCCGGGTGGATGACCATTCGAAAGGATGGCCATTCGAACAGTGTGTGGTGTCTGTGAACCATTAAAGTTTTTGATGTTTGATTATAGTGTCCTGTAAAAACTAACAACAATTGTTATCATAGGCAGATCATCTGGATGGATGGTCATCCGATCGGATGGCCATTCGAACAGATGGTCAGTGTGTGAAGTTCGTAAAATTTCTAAGTAAATGTTTTAACGGAGACGGCGTGACAACGTGTCAAACAACGGAAACACACTAAACCCAACTCATTGGATCGGATGGGTATCACCCCGTCGGACAGACGAGCTGTTCTTGGTGAGATTTCATGTTTGACCCGTTAATCGGTCCATCTTTTCGGTGGAAATCAGATTTCAAGCCGACTCTCGACTAAAGAACGAGTCGAGACTCTATTTGAGCCCGATTTCACCGGTGTTTTGTATAAAAATTGAAGAAAAGTTTAGAAACAAGTTGCAAAACGTGAAGTTTATCAGATCCGAGCCGGAAACATGTAAAATTCCGTTAGATCTGGTATAAAGAGTGTGATAATCCTTTAGATCTCGTATAAAAGTTGTGAAAATCCGCTAGATCTGGAACCACTCTTGGTTAAATGGTGCTCTACAACAGTTTACATAAGCAATCGAGTGGAAACCACCTTCAAGAGGTCCAAATCAGTTGGTTTTTGAGGAAAAGTTGAAGTGTTCATGTGAATTTTGATGAAGAAAATGTTGTAGAAGTGGATAAAGATGAAAATTAAAGGATATTCAAGGTAGAAAGCTTACAATTTAGCCTTGAATTGCGTCCGAAAGCGTCTGAGAGTGTGAGAGAGAATGGCAGAGTGAAAGGTGAGAATGAAGGGTCAAGTGTCCTATTTATAGATGATAGTGACAGCTCCAATCGAATGACGTCGATCGGATGAGTTAGGTCGGTGTAAGTGACAGGTGTCGAATGGCGTTCTGGTCGAATGGCCATCCGGTCGGATGGTCATCCGTACAGCCGATTCACGTTTATTAGTTGTCCGACTTTGGTTTGTTTTGCGAGCGAGGTTAAGTGTTGCGTTACATATTATTGTGGGTAGCCATTACATTTAGTATTATTACATCTAGATGTTCAAATAACATAAATAACACAAGATGTTTCCGTGTTTCAAGTTCGCTTTTAAGCTAGTTTCTCGTTCAGTAAGTATCAAAGCATCACAAAGAGTCAAGAATCTAGGGTAAATACATCGTTCACATACATTTCTAAGCATCACAAGAGTCAAGAATCATATCGTTCACATAAAAGAAGCATCACATAGAGTAAAAGTTTCATATAGCTCCACATAATTAAGATTCAAACAATTCGTTACTTATTATGATCGATCGAGTGTAAAAGCATCACAAGATAGGGAGTACGACAAGACTTACCGAGACAATAAAAGTATCGATACGCAGGGCGTTACAATGATGATGATGATGATGATGATTGATGGTATGAATTTGCTGTCTGGTGCTTCTTTTATTAGATGTAAGTGTTGTGTGCTGATTAAAGTTAATATCCTTATTTCTAGGTTGTTCCTAATGGTATATCTATCTATTTGTACTATGTACTCTGTCACCACCTTTTTTGATGTTGATAGCCTTCCTTATTTCTCATGTTCTTTTATTTGTCTATTATGTGTTTAGGAGTTGCGGGTTTCTCAGTAAGCAACCTTTATATTCTCCAAGGGTAGAGGTAAGCTTGCCTACATCCGACCCTCCCCAGACCCTACCAATAACTACGTAGTTTGTGGGATTTATTGTGTATGCTTGTTGTTGTTGTTGTTGTTATCCTCATGCTAGACCGAACGTGGTTTATCATGGGGTAGAGGTTCCATCTGTGTTGTGCCCTATTTGTTCTAATGCAGAAGAGACGTTATTCTTTCTTATAGATAGTAAATAGAAACATCAAGATTAGGGTTACTTGGGTAGAATGGCTTCAAAATTTTCTTCTTTTTATGTAAATTGTTTCTTGTTTGTTTGGCTCTTTCTAGCTTCTAGTTGGTAATATGAATTAGGGGTTGTTTGGCAACATCTGAATGGTTAAGTGCTGAACCATTAAAAGGTCTGAACCATTAAGTGTTGAACTAGTAAGATGTCTGAACCATTAAGAGCCTGTATAATGCTTAACCATTCAGAGGCAAATGTCTGACCAATTCAGATTAGAAGTCTTAACCATTCAGACTCTGTATAAATCTTAACCATTTAGAGGCAAATGTCTGAACCATTCAGACATTTGCTCGTGAAACAAACAGTCTGAACCATTAAGTGCTGAACTAGTAAGAGGTTTGAACCATTAAAAGCCACATTAAGAGGTAAACAAACAGCCCCTTAGCCTTTCAAAAAATAACTTCTCATACACATGACCCGTTAATGCAATTAATGTTATGGTAGTAATTACATTATACAAAAATGAATGATAAAATTTGCAGTGTTCTCCTTCTAAACTTTATTTTTTGTCAATTTTCTTACACCCATAAATATCATCTAATCTTACACTTCTAATAATTTAAACCCACAATATATTTGTAGGGGTAAGCACCATACTATACCACTAGATCATTAAGTCATGACCGGGTTTCTCCTTGTAAACTTCACATGTAGAATTACCATTCAATTTAATTTTGTAATTATGTTGATTATGTAACAAGAATAACATTTTATACAAGAATAACATGTTATGTATGTACGTTTTGTATAGAGTTTTTTAGGTATATACGTTTTCGACCCCCCTCCAAGCCACTGGTTTTAGATATGCAATCATTAATTGATCATACACGAAATAGTAAGAGTAAGTTACATAAACCGTAAGTGCTAGTGATTTTCAGAAAGTTGTGATTTCTATACAACTTGCTTATTCACACTTTGCTATAGGTTATTGCATTTACTTCTGTATTCTTTGACAAACCATTTATTATTAACATGTTCTCTGTAAATATTCTCATTATGTTCGTCAAATATATATCATGTTATTGATAAATATTCATGGTGTTCAAATATTCCACTATAAGCACCACCCAAAACTATCAAAACCATTAAAATGGAGGTCGTTGAAATAGTAGTGGTAGATGATATGCATTATAAATTGGATGTACACCCATCTAGGGTTCAAATCCTAACTCTTATGTTTTTTTACGTGGTGTACTGTTGTCATTTTAGTTGTGGGGCCTGTATGAGAGGCCCCCCCTAGGGTGTGTCACACAAAGAACCACTGAAACCATCACACACAAAGCTTCAGGCCTTAAAATATACAACCTTTTTATATATTAAACCTTCACCTTCAATATAAGAAAGAACCACACTCACAAAAATAACAAAATGAATATATCAAACCATAGAAACAAACACAAACGCGTAAAACCATAGAAATACTAAAAAGGTGAGAAAAGGAGGTGATGCCTGATGTAAGGCCCCGAGCATGGGAGACCTCACAGTTGAATAGAGGTATAAAATCATGGTTCTTCAACTGATAATCGTCATACATACACACGAAAGAACATCACATTATCTCGTACATCAAGTCATCAAGAATTTAAACATAACTATCCAAATCAAAACATCTCAACTATGATCGATAAGATGCTAGACTTTAGGGAAGGATAGCTTTCAAACCATGCACTGGACCTCCTATCAAGCACTAATATCTGTTTAACCTGACATGCATGCTAACAAGAGTCAGCTACGTTATGTGAGTTCTAGTTTAGGGTAAAAACCTCGAGTTATCATTCTGATAAAATGTTTAACAAAAAATGTAACTCTGTACTAAACATCAATCACGCACAGTGTTGTAAGAATCGTTAGGCCCTAGTTGGCCGGTGGGGTACGGACTAGCGATTGATCGGAATTAATAGGTATTAATCGAATTGAGATTATTATATGAATCTCCAGTTATATATATATATATATATATATATATATATATATGCACACATTTTTATGTGTAATTTTTTTTAGCAAGACAAGTCTTAACTCCTCAGTGACTCATTTTTCTAAGTACACAAGATTAATCACCGAAATTTACAAGGTTTGACCGGAATTTTCTCGAAACCACCTATTATTGGCCGATTAGGAGTGCCTAGGGACGGCATTGACCATCTAGCGATTAGTTAGCCGACTAGAGGAAAATTACTCGGTGAACCACCGACTAGTGATTATCGACGACTAATCAGATGCTAGTCGGGACTTTTACAACCATGTTCATGCACGTCATTGTCAATTATTAATATAAACATCATAAGGTGAAACAAGCTCATACCGGCTACGCCGTCACGCTCACATGATCCATCTATAAGTTGTTAGTAAGGCATACTAGACATCAATAATTCTAGCAACAAATGCTAGCCATCAATCCTTTATCGTCAGTTCAGTTTTGTCTGTTTACTTAACCTTGATCACATAAGATCAGTTATTTGAACATCAAGCATAGGCGCATAATGGGTAACATACACATCAAACAGTTTCAAATGTGAACATATAGTTACATGCATATTAACCCAAAATAGTAAAGAATCAAATCTTGGTATAGAATACAATTATTATTATTGATTTAGAATATGAATACAATATCTAAAGTAACTTATTCTAACATTCCCCCGCAAGTTGAGGGTTGCAACTTGGACTGTAGAAACTCAAATCTTTTTGAGGACAAGGGCTTTGTAAATACATCAGCAATTTAATCATCGGTGGAGATAAACTTGATGTTCAGCTTTCCTTGAGTAACATGTTCACAAATAAAGTGGTAATCTACTTAAATGTGCTTCGTGCGTGCATGAAATACTGGATTAGCAGAGAGATAGGTTGCATCATGATTATCATGAAGAAGAGATTTTAACCAAATCAGTTCTGCTACAGTATCAATAATAGCCTTATATTCAGATTCTGTTGAAGATCGAGAGATAGTTCGTTATCTATGAGCGGACCAAGGAATAAGATTGGAACCTAAATATATAGCATATCCCCCTGTGGATCGACGATTGACAGGGCAACCAGCCCAGCCAAAATCCAAGAATGCTCTAAGATTAGTATCCCATGTTGTGATGAAATAATAAGCCAAGATTAATCGTGCCCTTTAGATAACGCAATATGCATTTGACACCAATGGAATGATTCTTAGTAGGAGCATATATAATTTGACACACCTTATTAACCGAAAAAACAATGTCCGGACGTGATAAGTTTGTATATTGAAGAATACTGACTATCTGCCTGTATCTGGAAGAATCATCAAGTAATGGACTGTCATCAGGTAATAAGACATGAGAAGTGGTCATAGGAGATGATACAGGTTTGCATTCCGTAGCACTTGCTCGGTGAAGAATACCAAAAACATATTTGCATTGAGATAGCACCAAATCAGAACCATGATGCACCACCTCAATACCCAAAAATAATGTAACTGACCTAGATCATTAATTGCGAACATAGAACCGAGACGATCAATAACAACAATAATAGCCCAAGGGTGATTACATATGACAATAATATTGTCTACATACGCAAGAAGATAGACGAGTGTTCCACATAAGTTGAGAATGAATAGAGATAAGTCAGTTTTGGAACCGTAAATAGTTGATGAAGAGCCATGGACAGTTTTGTAAACTAGACAAGAGGGGCTTGTTTGATCCCATATAGACTTGTGTAATAAGCACACATGACATGCCCTGGCGGGATTAACAATACCAGGAGGTTGCCTCATATAAACTGTCTATTGAAGATCACCATGTAGAAAAGCATTATGGACATCCAACTGCCGCAGAGACCCCTTGTTTGTGACAACAAGTGATAAGACAGTCCGAATAGTATCGGTTTTGATATGCAAAGAAAAAATTACAATTATACTTTTTGTTCTTTCTATTGTCATTCTAATTTTCTTCTAAAAAGATCTTTTATAGTGGATGGCTCAAATGACAAGAAAACTATTTATACAAATAGAAAGAATAAGTTTAAACCAATAAGAATGCTCCATTTAATATTTGTATTTAATGTTATTGTAATAGTATATGGATAGATTTACATAATTGATTAACTTATTTTTTCCAATAAACTAGCTAATTGAATTAAACTAATAACCAATTTTCAAGATATACCCTTTCAAAACAAACATAATTTACGTGAATGATAAATTTTGATATGTGTAGGATAAATGTCGATATGTGTAAAATATATGTAGGATAAATCCCAATGTGTGTAGCCTAATATTTTGATATTTATGATAAATTGTTTATAACTAATTAATTAATGTTTTATATCTGCACTCTTTTTTGTTTCTCTTTCTTACCTTTTTAAAGTAAATTACAAGTACTAGCACACTCATGCCCCCTTGGCATGCCCATGCTCACCTTCCCCCAACTAGCCAATAAATAGAGGCTTCATTCACCCATTTGAGGGATGCCCTTCTTTCCTCTCTTGTTCCTTAGTATGCTACAGTCCCAAGGCTGATAGACTTGTTCCTTCTTGGCCTTGTTCTCTCACCCTTGAAGGATCTAGTCCCTTAGAGAATGTGTGGATGATCCATGGAGCTTGGTTAATCAATAGTCAAGTATGACATGATCATGATACTTCCTAAGCCCATTTGCTTGGAAGTGAGAGGTTGATCCTAAGGGAAGGCCTTTGATGAATGCAAGTAGTACATATAGAAGATATCAATTACACAAGTTTTAAATTTATAAAAATTGTAACGCCCTGCTTTTTCATGCTTTCCATATTTAGAAACCGTTGCTTGTAATTATATTTTTGGAAACTTTGTATTCTTGCATTCGTCGTTTCTTTGTAATCGTTGTAAAATCTGAGACTTGGATCATAATGAAATTCATATTTTCGTAAAAAAAATACATGTTATAGACTCTTTATACTCGTTTATACATTTGGATTGGTTAAACACATGATACTCTATTCACAATTTTGTGCTAAACTCGTTAGACATGCAAACACGTAACTTGTATGCTCAATTTATGCAATACTATAATAAATCTCGACAAACACACTTGTTTATACTTGTTTGATATTAGTTTTATGATACAAGTTCATCTCGTACCCTTGAAATTGATTAGTTATACATAAAAGGCCCTTAAAACAACTAAAATCATCAAATGTAGAAGTTAGGGGGCTAAATATGTCAAATTATCAAACTTGAACCCAACCCACACTTCGTGGCGGCCCGCGACCCGGCCCAGGTGTGTGCTTCGTGGCCCGCGAGCCCATCAATTCGCAGAAACAATGACCATCTCATTTCTTTGGCGGGTTTATGTGGTTATTTTGAGTTTAAACTTGAAAATATGCATTTAACACTCACCAAACTCTAACCCTAATCCTTCGCTATAAAACCCAAACATCTTCCAAGCATTTTCCACTTTACAACTCTCATATTTCACTCTCAAATCAGTCTCAAACTTGCTGGAAATCAGAACAAGATCAGAATCATCACAAGTTGTTTAAGTGAGCATAACTCACTCATTTCTTAGTCTTTTCCTTTGATTCTTTTTCTCAATCACTTGGAACAAACTAAGGGACGATTCCACAGGTTTTCCATGGAAAACTAAGGTCTGGAACGTCACCAAAAAGGCTCTAAAGGGGACTGAAACTTTCTGTTTTTATTTAAACTTTGTTAAACTTAGTTAAACACGAGTTATCTCATCTCATTCATATGTCCTTATGCTCATAATCACATCTATGGTTAGTTGGGCTTAAAAACAAGGTCGAGACAAGTAAAATCAGAGGTTAAAACCTCATAAACTTTCTGTTTTGTTTAAGGTTTTACCCACAAGTAGTGTTCAAGCTTAAAGCTTGATGTTGTGTAATTCTAGGACAAGCTTGGGCTATCCTACTTGAAAATCCACACACTACTTGATGTTTTCCTTAGATTAGTTGTTCTTATTCCTTTCCTACTTGTAAGTTCATGACCCTCCTTGTTGTTTCTAATAACAAGTGTAGTTGTGAACAAAGAGGTACCTAAATGGAAGACTTGTTCTTCCTACCTCATGCATGAATTATATGATATAAAGAGGTTCCTAAATGTTGGATTTATCCTCCTACCTCATACTTGACCTATATAATATATGACATACTAATATAACTTATACAATATATTCAAGAAACCAAACTCTTGATGATGAACTAATGTTCATTAGTCAAGATAGTAGGTTACATCATCTTAGGCATTGATAACTTGTCACGATTCTAATGGGTTTTGTCCCATGAAAACATTTAAACTCATTCGAGTTTCATAGTGTCAAGAACAAGTATCATGTGTGCTAGATGATTATTTTCATATGTTTATTTTCATGTTATTTAAACTCCGAATCTATAATCTTCCGTTAACTCCCCAAACTCACACACCTATGTTTCTTCGTGTAGAAGGACACGGTGCTCCAATCTAATCAACCCATCACTTGCAAAACCGTGAGTATACTCGATTCCATTTTCCTTTTAATCACTTTTGGGTGCAACATGTACGTTATACGAAATTACACTTCAAAAGGACGGAAGTTGATGTCCTGCACACAAGCGAATAGATATTTACACAAGCAGTACTTTGTCTTTTTAGCCCACGTTGTGGAAGAAAAAGGCAAGTGAAAAAGCATAAGTGATGTTCCAGTGGTGCGCAACTTCCCTGACGTCTATCCTGAAGATTTTCCTGGTCCTCCTCCACCTTGATCTATTGACTTTTGTATTGACCTCGTACCTGGATCGACTCCTGTTGCAAAAGCTCCTTATCGTCTTGCACCTTCTGAGATGCAAGAGTTATCTACGCAACTTCAAGAACTCCTCGATAAGGGCTTCATTTGTCCAAGTACCTCACCTTGGGGTGCTCCCGTGCTTTTCGTCAAGAAGAAGGATGGCTCGTTTTGCATTTGCATCGACTATCGCGAGCTTAACAAACTCACCGTCAAGAATCGTTATCCTCTTCCACACATCGATGATCTCTTTGACCAACTTCAAGGCACTACTTGCTTCTCCAAGATCGATCTACGATCTGGTTATCAACAGCTTCGTGTTCTCGAAGAGGACATTCCCAAAACCGCGTTTCGCACTCGCTATGGACACTATGAGTTCGTTTTGGTTTGACCAACGCACCAGCTGTGTTCATGGATCTTATGAATCGTGTTTGTAAGCCTTACTTGGATCGCTTTATAATCGACTTCATTGATGATATCCTCATTTATTCTAAATCCCAAGCTGATCATCAACGTCATCTACGTCTTATACTCAAGCTTTTACGTGTCAAATGTCTATACGCGAAGTTTTCCAAATGTAAGTTCTGGATCAAAGAAGTCCAATTCCTTGGACACGTTGTTAGTGAAAAAGGAATCCATGTTGATCCTTCCAAAATCGAAGTGGTGAAGAACTGGACCGCGCCTAAAACTCCTTCCAAAATTCGTTCTTTCTTAGGATTGGCTGGTTATTACCGCCGATTCATCTCGAAGTTTTAAAGATCGCTGTTCCGCTCACTTCGTTGACTAAAAAAGAGAAACCTTTTGCTTGGGGTCCTGAGCAAGAGGAATCTTCTCAAAATCTCAAAAACTTGCTTTGTAACGCTCCTATCCTTGCTCTTCCCGATAGGAATGATGATTTCGTGGTATATTTCAATGCCTCGAACCGTTTTCTTGGTTGCGTTCTCATGCAACGAGACAAGGTCATCACTTATGCCTCTCCTCAACTCAAAATACATGAGAAAAACTATACTACCCATGACCTCGAGCTTAGTGCAGTTGTTTTTGCGTTAAAGATTTGGCGACACTACCTATATGGTACTAAGTGTGTGGTTTTCACTGACCATAAGAGCCTACAACACATCTTTAACCAAAAAGAGCTTAATATGCATCAGCGACGTTGGGTGGAATTACTTAACGACTACGACTGCGAGATTCGCTACCATCCTGGTAAGGCGAATGTCGTGGCCGATCCACTTAGTCGTAAGACTCATATTAGCAGCATTCGTTGTTTTCAAGTTTCTAGTGACCTTCACACTTGTATTCGTGAAGCGCAATACTCATCCGCCAACAAAGGTAGTCTAATTGTCGAAATTTGTGGTGCTTCTATCGATTAACTTGAGACCAAATCTGATAGCTTCAATACTATCTCGATCGCATCTGGGTGCCAGATCGCGACAATCTCCGTGAACTCATCATGAACGAGGCACACAAATCAAAGTACTCGATTCATCCTTGTGCTGACAAGATGTACCATAACCTACGTACATCCTATTGGTGGCCTGGTATGAAGAGAGACATTGCCACGTATGTTTCTAAATGCCTCACCTGTTCGAAAGTCAAAGTTGAGCATCAACGACCTTCTGGTCTACTATAACAACCTGAGATTCCCATTTTGAAATGGGATAACATCGCTATTGTCACGACCCCCGACCACACCCTGGACGGGAGCCGCGAGCAGTCAAGTGGTACCGTTGGTTATTTTGAAAACTATTGCAGCGGAAATTTCATCAGGACCGTGAGTTAGGAAAATACAAGAGTTTAGAAACACCGGATTTTTATTTATTAAATAGATTGGAATAAACCCAGGTTTTACAAAGGTAGCTTTAATATGGGATAAACCCGAATATATATGAAACAACATTTAAATTAATCTATTTGATAAAATAAGCCACTTCTTTAAGTCTTTTGGTGCCGTCTCGCCACTCATGTTCCAATCTACTGTAATTACCTGAAACGCGTTTTAAAAATATTTTGGTCAGTAGGAAATACTGGTGAGTTCATTCATTTTTGTACAAAAACATATTTGTTATAATTCATAGTATTAAGAGCGATTACAATGTTTCTATATCAACCAACTACCCAAGGTATTTATCACTCGACCACCTATTGGCTATCTCGTTGTCCAATGGTGTTTGTGATTATGGTCATATCACCCCTTGGCTAACCCGTTGTCCAATGGTGACGGTTATCAAGTAATGTATACAAAACCCCACATACCGGCTGTAATATGGAGATTACAAAGACTTAATCCTTGTAATTATAACTTTGAAAATAACATGATTTTGAAATCAAAGTTTGATAAAAAGAGAATGACTCACATTGCAGATTTATTCGAGCAGAGTTTAGCCTACTGATAAGCATGTTAACCTACTTTAACAATAATGCACACGAAACTAGGTTAGTAACTAATACAGCATTTACGATAACTCACGAGATTAAACCCTCACAACGAATGACAAAGTGCGATACTTAAACATCCATCGAATTCACGACGAATGACAAAGCATAACCCTAATATGGGCAGCACTTAAACATCCATTGGATAGTTTAATCGATCGGACATTGAATCGTAGCAGCGATCAAGTTATTACCCTGTTTTGTGGCAGCGATTCGTGATTTGTGAGTGTTTTGTAGTAATCAGGTAATATCTCAACGTATGTATTGAATTTTTACGTCAAACTGAAGCCAGAAATCAAGTCCCACGCCCCTATATTTATACCTGAAAAACAGCCCCCTCGCGTGGCGCGAGGGGCTGTCGCGTGGCGCGAGGGGTGCTCCCCTACCATAGGGTAGCCCCGTGTCCCAGTAGGCATGCTGAGTTGGTCGTTCGTTCAATTTCAATTTACACGTAAAACTGTGTTGATATTATCAACTAGGGTTTACCCCGCTGAGTTTTAGGGGCCCTGATCCTGATTTCGATTATTCTGGAAATTTTAGGGTTTATGCAGGATCACTTGGGGGTCTTAATTAGGGTTTCCTATTGGATCAAATATAATAATAAATAATACTTTTGGTGAAAGTTGTTACATCCTCCCCACCTTAATAAAAATCTCGTCCTCGAGATTTACTAAAATAAGTGAGGATATTTTTGCTTCATTTCTGATTCCAGCTCCCAAGTATATTCAGGTCCTCTCTTTGAATCCCACTTGACTTTGACCAGTACTAGTCGCTTGTGCTTGTGAAACTTGATCTTTCTATCTTCTATTTGTAATGGCTTCTCAACAAATTTTAACTTTTCATTTACCTCTATATCTTGAAGAGGTACTACCAAAGACTCGTCAGATAGACATTTCTTGAGATTGGATACATGAAATACATCATGTACTCCAACTAACTCTTCTGGTAGTTGTAAACGATAGGCAACTGGTCCTATACGTTGGATCACTGAAAATGGTCCTACGTATCGTGGACTTAGCTTTCCTTTCTTACCGAATCGAACTACTCCTTTCCAAGGAGAAACTTTCAACAGTACTTTGTCTCCAATTTGAAATTCCAACGGCTTCCGTCTATTGTCTGCATAACTCTTTTGGCGATCTCGAGCCGTCTTTAGTCTTTCCTTGATTTGAGTGATCTTGTCATTGGTTTCTTGTACTATTTCAGGACCGGATAATTGACTTTCTCCTATTTCTGCCCAGCAAACTGGAGTTCTGCATTTTCGTCCATACAATGCTTCGAATGGGGCAGCTTCGATGCTTGCATGATAACTATTATTATAGGAAAATTCGATCAAAGGTAGGTGATCATCCCAGTTTCCACCAAAATCTATTACACATGCCCTAAGCATGTCCTCCAGAGTTTGGATCGTCCTTTCACTTTGTCCGTCTGTTTGTGGATGATATGCAGTACTTAAATTTAGTCGGGTTCCCATTGCTTCTTGAAAACTTGTCCAGAAGTGGGAAGTGAAACGACTATCTCTATCCGATACAATGGAGAGTGGAACTCCATGTAAGGATACTACTTCGTCTACGTACAACTTGGCTAACCTTTCCATACTAAAGGTTTCTTTCATGGGTAGAAAATGAGCTGATTTGGTTAATCGATCCACAATTACCCAAATCGCGTCAGTACCCTTTCTGGTTTTGGGCAACTTAGTAACAAAAATCCATTGTTATTAGTTCCCATTTCCATACTGCCATTTCTAATTGTTGGAGTAACCCTGAAGGTTGCTGGTGTTCTGCCTTAACTTGTGAACAAGTTAGACACTTAGATACATATCTAGCTATGTCCCTTTTCATTCCTATCCACCAGAAATTATTCCTTAAATATTGGTACATCTTATTATTACCAGGATGCATGGTATATCTGGAGTTATGGGCTTCCTTTAGAATTTTATTTCTTAATTTTCATTGCTTAGGTACCCAAATCCTTCTTTTGTGGAATCTCCAAATTCCGTCAGCTCCTTGCTCCAATTCCTTTATTCGTCCTTTCATTCCTTCAGCATCATCCTTGATTGCTGTTTCCTGAATATTCTTCAGTTGTTCCATTAAATCTAATTGCAAACTTAATCTAAGAGCACGAACTCGTCGTTGTTTCTCATGGTACTTACGACTTAAGGCATCTGCAACTACATTTGCTTTTCCTTCGTGATATTGAATATCACAGTCGTAGTCACTTAGAATTTCCATCCATTTCCTTTGCCTCATGTTTAATTCTTTTTGCCCAAATATATATCTTAAACTCTTGTGATCCGTATAGACAGTAAACTTACTTCCGTACAGATAGTGTCTCCAAATCTTAAGGGCAAAAATTATGGCTCCTAACTCTAAGTCATGAGTCATATAGTTTTCTTCGTACTTTTTCAATTGTCTTGATGCATACGCGATTACCTTCTTGCGTTGCATTAGTACACATCCTAATCCTAGCTTAGAAGCATCACAGTAAACTTAAAAATCTTCTGTTCCTTCTGGTAAGGCTAGAATTGGAGTGTTTGTTAACTTTTGCTTTAGAATCCTAAAGGCTTCTTCTTGCCTAGATCCCCATTCAAACTTAACCGCTTTACAGGTTAGCATAGTTAATGGTATTGCTATCTTAGAAAAATCCTTAATAAAGCGCCTATAGTATCCAGCTAATCCTAGAAAGCTTCTAATTTCCATAGCTGTCTGTGGAATTTTCCATTTGGTAATTGCTTCTATCTTAGCAGGATCTACATGAATACCTTCTTGATTCACCATGTGACCTAAAAATTGCACCTCCTGTAGCCAAAATTCACACTTCAAGAATTTGGTGTAAAGCTTTTCCTTTCTTAACAAAGTTAAGAGTGCATGCAGGTGCTGACAGTGCTCGTGCTGACTTTTGGAATAAATAAGTATATCGTCGATAAAGACAATTACAAATTTATCCAAGTACGGTTTACATATTCTATTCATCATATCCATAAATGCTGCAGGTGCATTCGTTAATCCGAAGGGCATGACTGTAAACTCGTAATGACCATACCTAGTTCGGAAAGCAGTTTTAGGTATGTCTTCTTCTTGTACCTTCAATTGATGATATCCGGAGCGTAAGTCGATCTTAGAAAAGTATCTAGCTCCTTGAAGTTGATCGAAAAGATCATCAATCCTAGGTAATGGGTATCGATTCTTAATTGTAACCTTATTCAATTCTCTATAATCGATACACATTCGCATCGAACCATCCTTTTTCTTTACAAACAACACTAGTGCTCCCCAAGGGGATAAACTAGGTTGTATGAATCCTTTACTTAACAATTCATCTAATTGTTTCTTCAGTTCTAACATTTCAGTGGGTGCTAGTCGGTAGGGTGCTATAGCTATCGGTGTAGTTCTAGGAATTAGATGAATTCTAAATTCTACTTCCCTATCGGGTGGTAATCCTGGTAGTTCTTCTGGGAATACATCTGAGTATTCTGATACTACAGGAATTTCTTTCAGTTCCACGCCTCCATTGTTAATGAACTCCGAGACCATATATGCTATGTCTTACTTCCGTGCATAACTCGCAGCTTTCATCACAGAAACGAACTTTGTTGGCTGGTCTGTCTTGTCTTCTTGTGGTCACTTCTCCGGTTGGCTTGCATATCTCAATCCAAGTCAGTGATCACCTCAGGAATCATTGTTGCCATTTTATTCCTTTTTATGAAGCAGACATGATTCCTTCTCTGTTAGTTCTTTCTATTTCATGGCATATGTCTTGACCATATGTTTTGAAGATCGGGTTTCACTATCTAAATGTCTAAATTTCGAAGCATACCTTACTTCATTTTTCTTAACATATATACTAATGGTTAGGATAACTTTAGTCCTTTAAGCTCACGTATTGTTGTAGCAATTCCTTTGTTATTGACAATCTTAGTTGGATTATAGGTGAAGAAAGTCTTTGCAAGTGCACCTTGTTGTGATTACTCTTATCTTTGCAAGAGTTCTCAAAGAAAGTAAAATTACTCTTATTAATGTAAGTTCTTAGATGTTTCGTGCCTAGCACAACTTTAGCGACAGGTTTCCTAATGCGTTAATAATCTAAGGTAATACAAAAGGAATTCTTATACTTTCGAGGGCGTACCAATTTACAGGATTCCTATAATTCATTTTGTTGCAAGAGTTTCTGATAATCGAACGAAATAATGTTCGATATCGGAATTATAGATGTATACAAGAGAATCCTAATAAAGAAATCTAGAATTATCATTGACACACATGCTTGTGTTTTATTCCAAATTGTTAATTCTTATAGATATACATATCTACATAATCATATATTTCACATACGGTAATATACATACCATTCATAAGGTCAATGTATTTAACAGATTCATATTTCCAAAGACAAATCAGACATCAGGTCATGATACTATTTAGGGAATTCTGTCACTTGTTTGACATATGCTATACCCCATCTTACCCGGTTCTCGCCGGAGAGGTAACCCCATCTTACCCGGACAAGCTGAAGAGTCTGCTACACCATGCCCAGTTTTCCTGGAGAGGTAATTTGAATTTCCCATAAATAGATCTTTCTTAAATCACGATTTAAAAATGAACCTTTTATTAGAGCTTTCATCAAGGAACAAGGAAATTAGTATTCCCATGACGGATCATATTCTAGAACCCAGTAGTACCAATAAATAAGAAATAACAGTGGCCAAGTGTTATTGCTTATTTACCATACTTACAACGTTCTAGTCATCATCCTCACGGCATACCAATACCCATTCTATTTTATCAAAGCAAGTAATTAGCTTGTCTCGAAGCTAATACTAAGGCATCTTTCTTAGGTTCAAGACTAAATACTATCCTGGGTGCTACCAGTTAATAACAATTTCCTAACTCTTTCGTTTAAGCTTAGGGATTATTACAACACCTAAATGCTTAAACCAGTGGCTTAGCTCTGATACCACCTTCTGTCACGACCCCCGACCACACCCTGGACGGGAGCCGCGAGCAGTCAAGTGGTACCGGTGGTTATTTTGAAAACTATTGCAGCGGAAATTTCATCAGGACCGTGAGTTAGGAAAATAAAAGAGTTTAGAAACACCAGATTTTTATTTATTAAATAGATTGGAATAAACCCAGGTTTTACAAAGGTAGCTTTAATATGGGATAAACCCGAATATATATGAAACAACATTTAAATTAATCTATTTGATAAAATAAGCCACTTCTTTAAGTCTTTTGGTGCCGTCTCGCCACTCATGTTCCAATCTAATGTAATTACCTGAAACGCGTTTTAAAAATATTTTGGTCAGCAGGAAATACTGGTGAGTTCATTCATTTTTGTACAAAAACATATTTGTTATAATTCACAGTATTAAGAGCGATTACAATGTTTCTATATCAACCAACTACCCACGGTATTTATCACTCGACCACCTATTGGCTATCTCGTTGTCCAATGGTGTCTGTGATTATGGTCATATCACCCCTTGGCTAACCCGTTGTCCAATGGTGACGGTTATCAAGTAATGTATACAAAACCCCACATACCGGCTGTAATATGGAGATTACAAAGACTTAATCCCTGTAATTATAACTTTGAAAATAACATGATTTTGAAATCAAAGTTTGATAAAAAGAGAATGACTCACATTGCAGATTTATTCGAGCAGAGTTTAGCCTACTGATAAGCATGTTAACCTACTTTAACAATAATGCACACGAAACTAGGTTAGTAACTAATAAAACATTTACGATAACTCACGAGATTAAACCCTCACAACGAATGACAAAGTGCGATACTTAAACATCCATCGAATTCACGAAGAATGACAAAGCATAACCCTAATATGGGCAGCACTTAAACATCCATTGGATAGTTTAATCGATCGGACATTGAATCGTAGCAGCGATCAAGTTATTACCCTGTTTTGCGGCAGCGATTCGTGATTTGTGTGTGTTTTGTAGTAATCAGGTAATATCTCAACGTACGTATTGAATTTTTACGTCGATCTGAAGCCAGAAATCAAGTCCCACGCCCCTATATTTATACCTGAAAAACAGCCCCCTCGCGTGGCACGAGGGGCTGTCGCGTGGCGTGAGGGGTGCTCCCCTACCATAGGGTAGCCCCGTGTCCCAGTAGGCTTGCTGAGTTGGTCGTTCGTTCAATTTCAATTTACACGTAAAACTGTGTTGATATTATCAACTAGGGTTTACCCCCCCTGAGTTTTAGGGGCCCTGATCCTGATTTCGATTGTTCTGGAAATTTTAGGGTTTATGCAGGATCACTTGGGGGTCTTAATTAGGGTTTCCTATTGGATCAAATATAATAATAAATAATACTTTTGGTGAGAGTTGTTACAGCTATGGACTTCATAACCAAACTTCCTCGCACACCGTTTGGTCACGATAGCATCTGGGTGATTATCGATCATCTGACCAAGTCCGCTCATTTCCTTCCTATTCGTGAAGATTTCAAGGTTGAACGACTTGCTCGACTCTACACTGACGAAATCATATGCCGTCATGGTATTCCTCTTGACATCATTTTTGATCGTTATGGTCGTTTCACTTCGCGTCTTTGGCAAACTTTCCAGTCTGCTATGGGTTCTCATTTGAATCTTAGTACAACCTTTCATCCTCAAACGGATGGATAGACTGAACGTACTATCCAAACCCTAGAGGACATGCTCCGTTCTTGTGTCATCGACTTTGGTGGTAGTTGGGATGTGCATTTACCCTTGATCGAATTCTCGTACAACAATAGCTACCACTCCAGTATTCAAATGGCTCCTTTCGAGGCATTGTATGGTCGCAAATGCTGATCTCCTATTAGCTGGCATGAGATTGGTGACAAGCAATTTACTGGCCCTCAGCTCATACAAGAAACAACGGATAAGATTCTTCAAATCCGTGACAACTTACTCAAGGCTAGAAGTCGACAAAAGAGCTATGCTGACAAGAGACCCAAGCCATTGGAATTTAACGTTGGTGATCATGTACTACTCAAAGTATCTCCTTAGAAAGGAGTAGTTCGTTTTGGTAAAAAGGGAAAACTTGCTCCTCGTTATGTTGGTCCTTTCAAGATACTCGAAAGGATTGGCAAGGTGGCCTATCGACTCGATTTACCTCAAGAACTCAACAACGTTCACCCAACGTTTCATGTCTCGAATCTCAAAAAGTGTCTAGCCGAAGAAGGACTTCAAGTTCCTCCTGAAGATCTCCAAATCAATGACACTTTGCATTTTGTGGAGAAACCCGTCGAAATCATGGACCGAGGTGTCAAGAAACTGAGGCGCAGTCAAATTCCTATCGTTAAGGTTCGATGGGAAGGAAAATGTGGCGCTGAATTTACTTGGGAACTCGAGAGAGATATGAAGACTAAGTACCCACAACTCTTCGTTACTTCTTCCTAAATTTCGGGATGAAATTTCCTAAAGGAGGGGAGACTGTAACGCCCTACTTTTTCATGCTTTCCATATTTAGAAACCGTTGCTTGTAATTCTATTTTTCGAAACTTTGTATTCTTGAATTCGTCGTTTATTTGTAATCGTTGTAAAATCCGTGACTTGGATCATAATGAAATTCATATTTTCGTAAAAAATACATGTTATACACCCTTTATACTCATTTATACATTTGGATTGGTTAAACACATGATACTCTATTCACAATTTTGTGCTAAACTCGTTAAACATGCAAACACGCAACTTGTATGCTCAATTTATGCAATACTATACTAAATCTCGACAAACACACTTGTTTATACTTGTTTGATATTAGTTTTATGATAAAAGTTCATCTCGTACCCTTGAAATTGATTAATTATACATAAAAGGCCCTTAAAACAACTAAAATCATCAAATGTAGAAGTTAGGGGGCTAAATATGTCAAATTATCAAACTTGAACCCAGCCTACACTTCCTGGTGGCCCGCGACCCAGCCCAGGTGTGTGCTTCGAGGCCCGCGAACCCTTCAATTTGCAGAAACAATAACCAGCTCGTTTCTTTGGCGGGTTTTTGTGGTTATTTTGAGTTTAAACTTAAAATTATGCATTTAATACACACCAAACTCTAACCCTAATCCTTCCCTATAAAACCTAAACATCAAGCATTTTCCACTTTACAACTCTCATATTTCACTATCAAATCAGTCTCAAACTTGCTGGAAATCAGAACAAGATCAGAATCATCACAAGTTGTTTAAGTGTGCATAACTCACTCATTTCTTAGTCTTTTCCTTTGATTCTTTTTCTCAATCACTTGGAACAACCTAAGGGACGATTCCACAGGTTTTCCATGGAAAACCAAGGTCTGAAACGTCACCAAAAAGGCTCCAAAGGGGACTGAAACTTTCTGTTTTTATTTAAACTTTGTTAAACTTAGTTAAACTTGAGTTATCTCATCTCATTCCTATGTCCTTATGCTCATAATCACATCTATGGTTAGTTGGGCTTAAAAAAAAGGTTGAGACAAGTAAAATAAGAGGTTAAAACCTCATAAACTTTCTGTTTTGTTTAGGGTTTTACCCAGAAGTAGTGTTCAAGCTTAAAGCTTGATGTTGTGTGATTCTAGGACAAGCTTGGGCTATCCCACTTGAAAATCCACACACTACTTGATGTTTTCCTTAGATTAGTTGTTCTTATTCCTTTCCCACTTGTAAGTTCATGACCCTCCTTGTTGTTTCTAATAACAAGTGTAGTGGTGAACAAAGAGGTACCTAAATGGAAGACTTGTTCTTCCTACCTCATGCATGAATTATATGATACAAAGAGGTTCCTAAATGGTGGGTTTATCCTCCTACCTCATACTTGTCCTATATAATATATGACATACTAATATAAATTATACAATATATTCAAGAAACCAAACTTTTGATGATGAACTAATGGTCATTAGTCAAGATAGTAGGTTACATCATCTTAGGCATTGATAATTGTCACGATTCTAATGGGTTTTGGCCCATGAAAACATTTAAATTCATTCGAGTTTCATAGTGTCAAGAACAAGTATCATGTGTGCTAGATGATTATTTTCATATGTTTATTTTCATGTTATTTATCTCCGAATTTATAATCTTCCGTTAACTCCCCAAACTCACACACCTATGTTTCTTCGTGTAGAAGAACACGATGCTCCAATCTAATCAACCCATCACTTGTGGGATATCAAGTAGGAAGCTTGCAAAACCGTGAGTATACTCGATCCCGTTTTCCTTTTAATCACTTTTGGGTGCAACATATACATTATGCAAAATTACACTTCATATGAAACTATTTTAAACTCTATCCATGCCAGTGGCGGAGCTTGACCAAAAGTTTCAAGGGGGCGTAAAGTGATGGGACTCAATTTTTTTTCCTATCGTTATGTTTCGGGTCGGGTCGGGTCTGGTCGGCTATTCGATTCAAGTCGGGTCAAATAATAATAGTTCCAAATAAAACTAAAAAAAATCACTCATTCAAAGGACCCGTTCTTGCACATATAAAGATATGAGATAAATGGAACCTGGACGAAGAATTACAACTCAGCCCGACGACCTTTAAGATTTTTGAATTCATCAACTAAAATATATTTGATAGTTAATAATTTGGGTATTAAGTTTATTTTATGGTGGGTAATTTAGGGTTAAACAAATAAAAATAAGAGTTAAAATATATTTATCAAACTACCCATCATTTAGGGAAAATAATCGGGGTGGCGATCCTATATAATTTTAAAATTTTCGGACGAAAAATCGGACCATATACACTTCTAACCGAAACATTGGGGTGGGCGGATGCACCCCCGAGCACCCATGATCCTTCGCCCCTGATCCATGCTTAATATGAAACTATGTGATGCTTCATTAACTTTGCTAGCCCACCTTTAACAATTATAGCGCTATAGGATTAACGCACCGCCCACGAAACTTGGGGTATTGTTAAGTTAAACATGTTAAACTCCCGTTATTCTTTGGGATAGGCTGTATTAACACGTTGGATTCTTGGGTTTGAACATATAGTACACCGTTTCAGCATGCTAGTAAACTTGCATATTATGATTCATGTTGGATATGAGACTTTAAACGATTTTATTCAATATTATGCTATGTAACAAAACTTGTATGCTCACCAACTTTTTGTTGATATATTTTAATACATGTTGTAGGTTGATTGAGGAGACGAAGTTGAGAAGAAATGCAATTTAGGTGGACTTAGATACACACCTAGATAAATTTATCATTTGATGTTATGTTTTTTTTGGAACAATTGTTGTCTTTTATTTGGAATTTTCTATAACATTTTGAGAAAGAACAAGAAATTTGAGTGGACTGAAAAGCATGAAAATGCTCTCAAAGCCCTCAAGGATTACCTATCCTCAGCTCCTGCCTTAATGAAACCAGAAAAAGGGGATATATTATCCTTATATCTGGCGGTACCCTCTAAAGTAGTAAGTGCAATCCTTGTTAAGGATCACCAAGGTACACAACATCCTGTCTATTATGTAAGTAAAAGTTTGCTTGATGCTGAATCCAGGTATTCACATTTAGAAAAACTTATCCTTGCATTAATTATGGCATCTACTAAATTAAGACATTATTTTGAAACTCATGCCATTATTGTTAAGACTAACTTTCCAATTAAGAATGTTCTCAGGAAACCTGAAATGTCAGGAAGGATGGCTAAGTGGGCAGTGAAGTCAGTGCTTATGATATAAGATATGAACCTAGAACTGCCATTAAATCCTAAGCCTTAGCTGACTTTGTGGCAGATTTTAGTAGTGACTTGCAAAAGGAAGCTGAGTTAGAAGTCCAACAGCTGGAAGAAACTAAGGATCCTTGGATACTTTTCACTGATGGAGCCTCTAATTTCAAAGGAACAGGACTTGGAATACTACTAAAATCGCCACAGGGGGACATAATACCCCACTCCATAGCTTGTGAGTTTCAAACTACTAATAATGAGGCTGAATATGAAGCCTTGATAGCTGGTTTGCAAATTGCCAAGCATATGAGGATCAGGTATCTTGAGGTACATGTAGATTTGTTGTTAATTACTAATCACTTTAATGGATCCTATGCTGTTAAAGGTGAAAAGCTAATCAAATATTTAGAGATAGTCAAAGAATTGGCACTCTCTTTTGTTTCCTTTAGTTTGACACAGGTACCAAGGGAAGAGAATGCAGAAGCTGATGCATTGGCCAATCTAGGATCATCCTTGAAGATTCCAGAGGATATCAGGATCCCTATTGTCCACATCCTAAACCCCGCTATTGAGGATCATGTAGCCATGGAAATAGGAGAGGATTCTGAAATCATCCCTAGTGATGATACACAATCTCATTCAGGATCATGGATCCTTCCAATCAAAAGATATATCCAATATGGAGAGATTCCTACAGGAGAAAACCCCAGGGCTTTCAAAATTAAGGTATCTCAATTTACAATATTGAATAACATGTTATATAAACGATCTCTTGCAGGACCATATCTAAGATGCATTGAGGATCCTGAAATCCAAGAAGTCCTAAAGGATTTTCATGAAGGAGATTGTGGAAACCACACTGGGGGCAGGGCATTATTCTCAAGGATCCTAAGGAGAGGTTACTATTGGCCTACAATGAAGAAGGATGCTGTGGATTATGCCAAGAAGTGTGATCCTTGTCAGAGACACAGTAATATCCTTCATCAACCAGCAGAGCTCTTGCATCCTATATCCTCTTCTTGGCCATTCATGAGATGAGGAATGGATATAGTTGGAAAACTTCCCAAAGCACCAGGAGGAAAGGTGTTCATGCTTGCCATGACTGATTACTTCTCTAAATGGATAGAGGCTGAAACCTTTGCTCAAGTCAGAGAAAAGGAAGTTATATCCTTTATTAAAAGAAATATTATTACTAGATTTCGTATTCCTTCTGAAATTGTTTGTGATAATGGATCCCAATTTATTGGGAGTAGAACTACTAACTTTTGTGACAGCTGGGGGATTAAGATGATAACATCAACACCAGTCCACCCACAAGCTAATGGTCAAGCAGAATCATCCAACAAGATCATCATCAACAACTTGAAGAAAAAGCTTGGGTCCAAGAAAGGAAAATGGGCAGAAGAACTACCTTATGTACTATGGGCTGATAGGACAACTCCCAAGAATGCTACTGGCCAAACTCCATTTTCTTTGGTATTTGGGGCAGAATCAGTGATCCCTACAGAGATGGTGGTTCCTACTGCAAGAACAAGCATCCGTGATCCTGAAGGAAATGCTGAAAACTTGGTTCAAGACTTGGATACTATAGAAGAACTCAGGGATTTGGCAAGGATAAGGATGGCTAGTTATCAACAAAGGATGGCTGGAGCCTACAACAAAAATGTCAGGATCAGGAAGTTCCAAGTTGGTGATATGGTATTAAGGAAAGCATTTCAGAATACCACAAATCCTGCTGATGGAAAATTGGCACCAAAGTGGGAAGGCCCCTACTTGATCGAAGCTGAGGCAGGAAAGGGGGCATATTGATTGCTAACAATGGAAGGTGATTTGCTACCAAGAGCTTGGAATGCTGTCCACCTGAAGAAGTACTTCATGTGATAAGGATTTGTGATCCTTAGCAATATTCATGATCCATATCCTTGAAGAATCCTTAGAGAATGGATGATCCTCATTTTGGTAATGATCTAATCTCAAACTATTTCATTCTTTAATTATCCTATATACAAGGAAAAGGATCCTGGATCCTTTATCCTCCTTTCACTTGATTATGAGTTTTGCAAAAGGTTCATATATCCTTAACGAATAATTGAGTATCCACAGAAGTCTCCAGTTATTTGGGCTTGACCCCAGTTATTTAGGCTTGTCCACAGTTATTTGTGCCTGTCCCCAGTATCGCCAGTAGCGCACGATGATCCTGGTACAGTTCATGGCAATGGGACCAGTACTCGCTTTAGGGGCTGACAATTTCATTGTACTGGCTGTATCCGGGATCCTACGTATAATGGTAGACGTACCATACATCCGTTCCTAAGGTTTCTAACGTGTTCACGTTAGCTAAGGTTTTGGCATCTTCATGTCACTAAGTTTGGATAGTCGCCAGTGAGGGCCATACTCCAGTTTACACAAGATCCTTTGGGCTTGTCCCCAGTTTTTTGGGCTTGTCCCCAGTATATTGGGCTTGTCCCCAGTTGCTAACTCTTCTCTTATATTGGCTTAGTCCCAAGTTATGTTCCATTTCAGGTTTTTGAAGTCAAACAGTTAAGGATCCTTGATCCTTACCTTCTACTAAGGTTTGTCTTTTGGTTATCCTGATTGTAAATGTAAAAGATTTAGGATCCTAACTTGGATTCTCAGGTATGATCCTTAATCATTTTAATATTTATTCACTATTTATATAAGTGACCCTTATCCTTTGATAACAGGATTTATGATCCTTAAACTATACTACTTTTTTGAATTTATCGATTATAGGATATTGGATCCTTGATCATATCCTAAAAATTTTTGACATTATTAAAACTTTATTCTTTACTTATAAATTCGAATAAAGTATATCATGACAGTTGAAGAATGAAGAATTAACAAGAATAACAACACAAGAAATAGCCAAGAGATTAAAGTTTTATTTATTCACCAAAATGTTAAACCCTTAAAGGTTGTCAAAATTGCCAACCCAAGCTTCTACCAGCAAAACGTGGCCCGTCCACTTGGGTTGGCAAAGGGTGTCCATTGTTAACAGGTCTTAAAAGTGCAGGAAATAAAAGATGGCAGGATAACAAGTGGTTTCATCCCCCAAACAGAGGATCCCTCCACCACCTATTATCCTACCTATTGTTCAAAGGATCCATGATCCTCAACCCTAATAGCTATTGTTTAGTTATTACAGACCATCATTGCTTGAAATAAAAACATCATAACCAAAAACCACTACCAAATTCTAAAAAAAAGGGCTCCGGCCGCGTCTAGAAATGTCCATCATCGCCCATTTCTACAGCTCACACCTTGGCTGCATCACCACCAGCATCATCACCACCAGCTTGATCCTTCCCGCTGCCGCTTGCCTCAATCGCCAAGACCTCAGTAGCATCCTCCTCATCATCTAGCTCAGCCAGCTTCTCCTTCCAACCCTTTTTGTCCCAAGTGGTCCTGTCGAAATCAGGATCCTCAGCCTCCTGGGCCATTTGCAGCTTGATCTTATACATGGTGATGGCAGCAGAGACTTTAGCATCCTCCAGCAGGTCGTGCTTCTCATGATCAGCATTTATCTGGGCCATGACCACCTGCTGCTTTGCCAGTGCAAGATCCTTCTCAAGGCGAGAGATAGTCTCATCCTTAGCCAGGAAGAATTTTTGGAACTCCAAATGCTTCTGCTCCGCCTCCTCAACATATGCATCAAACTGCATTTCGATCTCGGCGAATTTCTGCAAAAAGACAAGGTAAAGTTCAGGATCCGTGATCCTCAAGTGGGTAGGATAATCAAGCAGAGTCAGTGATCCTTACATCAGCAAAATATTCCTGAAATTGGTGGCGGATGAGAGGCAAGCCTTCCAGATCCTCAGCCTCGGTGGCCTTCCTTTTCTTTCCTCCTTTTCCCTTAGAGGTAGTGGGCTTAGACACTGGAACGACGGGGCTAGCAGCAGTCTTCTTCTTACCAGAACGAGGAGCTACAGTGCTGAGATCACTAATGCTGAAGCGGGTGGCCGACCTTGAAGATTTTCCAGCGCCTACCAATCCAAAACAGCAGATAAGTATTCTTGTTTTATTCTCATTTAAACATTTAACCATATATAAACTTGGATACTTACTTGACATTGTAACTGAGCCTGAGGATACTTCTTGAGAATCCTTGGTGTTTGCTTGAAATGACCTTACTGCAAGATCAAGATTCCGGAAAGCGGTGATCCTCTCTTTGGTTGCAGGTGATGAAATGATATGAGAAACAGAGATAGCTGCACGAAAGAAACAAAAAGATGTTAGTGATCCTCAACAGAAACAGGGTTATCCTGTGATCCTTCTATAAGGATCCTCTATCCTACCATGGGTGGCCCACTACCTTGGAAGATCCTTCCCATCCGGGATAGAATCCCTCCTAACGAAGAAGAAACGCTTCTTCCAGTTGGTGTCATTCTTGGTGGTCTTGAGGATTGGGTGTTCTTCAACGGGTTTATGTTTGAATAAGAAGCGATGTGAACCATTGCTAACAAGGTTGTATAGTTCAGACAACTCTGACATTCCCAACTCTATATCCTCCTGCTCAATGATTCTCTCAAGGGTATATAAAACCCTCCACATCATTGGCATAACCTGGATATAGGATATGCCGGTAAGAGAGAAGAAAGACTGGGTAAAAGCAGGAAAAGGATAAGAGTATCCTATCAGAAATGGGGTAGATGGAAAAGCAATCCAAGTTGCAGAAACGAAGTCACTCAAGGCGGTAGGGTCGAAAGGTTTAAAGACAGTGTTCGCTGGAAAGCAATGACGAATCCTGTCGATCTCAGGATCAGTAAAGCAGCAGCGTTCCTTCGGGGAGTCTTTGATGATTCCTTAACTCTTCAGAGGGCTATCCTTTTGGTGATCATTAGCCAGTGAAGATCTTAACATCATCTTGGTCATGGATGATGGTAAAGAAAGAAGGAACAAAGTAAGAAGGTGAAGAGAGAAAGGAGAAAGAAGTACCTGTTTGATCTTCGAATGAGGATTTAAAGGGAGTATTGCTCGAATTTAAATGCACATTAGCCTTTATCTCTAACCTATATATATAATGATGATTCTGCAGGGACGTCGCTTCAATGACGTATAAATTGCAACGGCTAGTTAGATTATAACGGCTATATATCCGTTAGTTAGTTGCACATAAGATCAAAAAATATAACTCGCTAATTTACACTTTACTCCTTATATTTTGGGGGCAATTGTTAGGGGAGGATTTTCCAATCCTAAGGATCATGGATCCTCAAGTACTGCCAGGATCACGGATCCTTAATTCTGTTTGAATTCAGGATCCTCGGAATGTGTTGCAGGACCAGGATTCAGGATCCTCATTGTTATCCTTACACTAACGGTTGTCTACCTTGTATTTGAGCTTGTTTTGCAGGAGTATGTGCACGGACTTAGTCTTGCCGATATTCGTGGAGCATGTTCCCTCAATATTCCGCAAGTGCTTGGCCCTTGTGAACGTTGTGGAGATCGTGGAAGACTTGCACAATTAGCGGACAGTTAGTTAGTGTGGTTATTTCTAATTTTAAATATGGGATAACAAGCTTGATTTAGAACACTTGGCTAATTTTAGCAAAATACACACTCTCGAACAGCTCTCGACAGTTCACTTGGCGATTTCATACACTTTAACACTTTTGCACACTAGTGATCCTTGTAACAAGCTTGTTATCATCCCGAGTTGTAACCATTTTTCTGTTTAATCTTAGTTGGTGATCGGTAGTTTCCATCACCCGAGGTTTTTTATGCCGGAGATCAACTCTTGATCAAGGGCTTTTTCCTCGTATAAATCCTTGTGTCACCTCTTTATTTGATTTGCAAGTTGTTCATATAATTGTTCATATATTCAAGCATCACACATCACAACAAAAGATTTGGTTGCATTATCCTTGCTTGATTTTTGACCAAAACACTAACTATAAATAAGAATGATCAATATAACAACAAACAACTGAGTAGGAGAAGCGTATCCTTGGACGATACTTGGTTCTTATATAAAACTATAATATTTAAGTGAGTAAATTACTGTTTTGGACCCTGTGGTTTAGCCAGTTTAACCATTTCTGCCCAAAAAGAAATGTTTTAACATATCAGACCATGCGATTGCATTTTATAACGGTTTTGGCCCCTGACGCTAACTTTGTTACTTATTTGCAGTTAAGTGTAAGGGTAATTAGGTCATTATATACCTTAGAGGCTGTTTTTTATAACTACAAAGTTTTTTTAATATTTAAGAGATTATTAATGTAATTACTCAAGTTTTTTTTATTATTTCGATATTTTCACGATTATTATCTAACAAATTAAGTTTTAAATATACAGATGAATATGTATTTCATTAACTGTTTGTTTTTATAAAAGTCGTTTTAAAATATTTTTTTTACATTTTGTTTAAACCATCTATCGTTTTTAAAATTGTTCCTTTTTAAACCATTGGTTTTTAAAATCGTTCTTTTTAAAGTCGTTTGTCTTTTAAAGTTTTTTTAAACACTTCATTTTATACCATTCTTTTTAAAATCATTTTAAAAAAAAAAATTAAGCAACTCACTTTTTTAAGTCAGTCATTTTTTTCAATTTTACAAAACGACGTGTATAAAAAACAAAAGAAATGTAAGATTTGAGAAAAGGAAACATTCTAATAAAAAGTTTACAAAAGATCGTTCATTTTTCAAAAAAAAAATTAGAATTGTTTATTTCTTTTTCAAATCTTTCATTTCTTTGGACCGTTTGTTTATTCAAAATTTGTTATTTTTTTAACCTTTCGTTTATTAAATTTGTGCGTTTTTAGTACCTTACACTTGTTAACTTATTTTTTTAAGGTTTTGTTTTTTATAAACGTCATTTTTTTAATCTTCGTTTTTTAAACCACTCGTTCGTTTAAAATCGGTCGTTTTAAATTCCTTTGACTTTTTAAATCATTCATTTTCTTAAGTTCTTTTTCCCTAACGACTATAAGTAAACTGAATTCAAAGTTTCAAAAAATGAACGATGTCAAAAATGGTTCTAAAAGGAATGGTTTAGAAAGAAACGCTTTTAAAAATTAACGATTTAAAAAAACGAATTGCTTAAAAAAGTTAAAAATAGATTTAAGAAGAACGGTATATTATGAATCGTTAAAAAAAACATTAAAAGAAAAACAATTTTAAAAAGAACGATTTTAATAAATAAGCGATTTAAAAATGTATAATTTTAAAAACGATAGGCGGTTTAAAAAAAAGGTTAAAAAGAAATTATTTTAAAATGACGTTCATAAAAAACAAACGCTTAATGAAAATACATATTTTTTTGCATATATAAAACATATTTTGTTAAATAATAATCGTGAAAATAACGAAATAATAAAAAAAACTTGCGTAATTGCATTAATAACCCCTTAAATATTAAAAGAACTTTTTAAATATAAAAAACAACCCTTAAGATATATAATTAACTAATTATCTTTACACTTAACTACAGAAAAGTAACAAAGTTAGTGTCAGGATCCGAAACCGTTATGATATGCAACCTCGAGTTGGAATATGTTAAAAGATTTTTTTTGGGCTGAAATAGTTAAACTAACTAAATCACAGGGGTCAAAACAGTAATTTACTCTATTTAAGTTATTAAGTTAAGGTACTCTAGTGTGCTCAATATTACTAAAACTAATATACCTAATTCATTAAACATCAAATATCAGTAGACATTAATTAACACTAAATCAATCCTAATAACGATTTTATTCATTTAAACACATGTTACATTAGTACGGACGAAATTTAAAATACCCGAGTGTCACACAAGATGAGATGACTTACGAATATGAAAGTATTAGCTAATTATATATTTCATAGATCATTGATTTTATAAAATTACAATTATCTTATGTAAGAACGTAAAAATAAATAATAAATATTAAAGTATGGCATATTAAAAACTAAGTAATACTACGCTACATATGTTAAATACATACGAAATTAAGCTAAACTAGACAGCTTTTAATGTTAGCGGTGGTGGTGCGACCGGAGATGATGGCGGTGTTTTCAATAGTGGGGCTGTACCACCTGGCGTCTCTCTCTGTTGTGGGGAAAGGGTTAAAGCCTAAAGGAGTGTGGAGAGGTGCCTGGATTTGGTGGTGCCGGAGATGGATGGTGGAGCGGTGATGGTGGGTTGGTGTTAGGGTTTCTAAGATGAAATTGGGGTGGAGAGATATTCTCAAAAAAGAGAAGTGAAAAACATGGATCGAACTGGCGCTTTTGATTTGAGAGAGGCTGTACCAACCACTTTACCAAATAGCCTAATTTATCAAATTCTGAAACAGAACATGTATATATACAATACAATTATCGAGTAGCTATTGTTATTTTTTACTATTCATTAACTTTTGTTTTTCATATATGTATAATATATGTATAATGCAATATATAGTAGTGAAACTACTGTTGTGTGATATATGTTAGACCTATTATATCCAAAATTATGTGTATACTTAAAAGACGGCACTAAAAAATTAGCTACAATAAAAAAAAGTGAAAACACATGATACACTCGTCTGAATTATCATTTGCATCTGATAAACACCCACTAAAGATAAATGTGAATGAACGAAAGTTTGAGGTGAACCAATTGAAGGCCATATGATAATTTGAAATTACAAACTCATCAAATGAACGATAAGCTTTCAAAGGTTCACATAGAAAAATTACACACACATATATGATCATTTCATAAACTAATAATATAATAAGAACTATTAGAACAATTTTAACCTGATAGTATTTGAACATGTTTAATATTTATTTATGAAAATTATGGTATTGACGATCTTTTGTCAAAATGCACTTATGCATAAAACTAACCAATCTTATTAGATAAGATAGATAATTTGGAAAACTTATCGCCATTCTAAACGGGACCGGAGTAACATAGTGCTCCACATCTGCTACAAATTCACTTGTAAATTAGTATCAAATAAAATTGCAATACATTATAAATAAATATGTAAAAGTATCATGTACCCTACCAGTTGCATCATGACAATATATTACAAATGGATTGTATTATTGGCACACTTTGGGAAATTAAATTGACACATTCAATATGCATTGTATAGGCTTATACGATGCGTATTAAGGTTGGTTCAAACTTCTAGGTCAGTCAAAAGCTGACAATGTCCCCTTAACCAACCTTAATACACATCGTATAGGTTTATACGATACGTATTGAAGGTGTCGATTGAATTTTCCAAGGTAGCTTTCTGTCATGCGGGCAAAGAAAGCAGCACTTTGGACATTTGCTGGTCTTCAAACATCTAGGAAAATCTAAATTTCATGTTAGAATATTCGACCCGGAAGATGTGATTAAGGTAAGCGTGCCGTAAAGTTGCATCTTTTAGAGAGAGACATTTAAATTGCTGGGGTGTGACTGTTCAAACAATATGAATGCACGCAATGAATTTGACAACTATGACAGCTTATTAAAAGTTCCTCATGCTCACGACAACTGCACTAGTAACAAACTGGTACCGCTGGTGGTCTTCTTTCATGTTTCCCAAAATAATTTGAAGGCTCACAAATTTCAATATCATTTTGGTGATTTTCTGAGTGTTTGTAACCTTCGTCTGATTCTGAAGATGATAAATCATTATATGTATTTTTATGTATCAGCCTGCGATTTCTTCTGGAAACCGCCATTTACGTGGGCCCTATTGTCGGATCTATGACTCCATAGGACTCACTTGAATCGTCTCAGATGTAATAACAGTACGGTTCATGGATGAAAATTGCTGGGGTGTAACAGTACGATTTCAACAAATCTTTTCAACAATTAGTAAGCAAATACACAACGATTTTCCAATCCCAGATCAGTAATGTAAGGAGAATTGTTGAGATAACGGACATCCATCAAGCTCAAAAAGAAAACTTGTGTTTCCCATAGCCACCATTCTCATAGTCACAAACGATTGCGGTTTGTATTTCCCATAGCCACCATTCCTATAGTAAAAAACGGTTGTGGTTTGCAATTCCCGGTTGTACCGCGAGTGGGCATAAGATCCGTGGGCCCTATTGTCGGATCTGTGGCTCTATGGAAGATGTGATTAAGGTAAGCGTGCCGTAAAGTTGCATCTTTTAGATAGAGACCTTTAAGTACGGATCCTACAACTGCATTTGGAACAAGAAGTCCAACAATTCGTTCATTATCTGTTGTTATCTCAACAATATGAATGCACACAACAAATTTGAAAACTATGACAACTTATTAAAAGTTCCTCAGGCTCACGGCAATCGCACTAGTAACAAACAATGTATTGAATGTGAACCATGCTTGTACAATATTATTAAAAAGAATGCACGCAACGGATTTGACAACTGTGGCAGCTTATTAAAAGTTCCTCAGGCTCACGGCAACCACACTGGTAACAAACTGGTATTGCTGGTGCTTGTTCTGCAAATTGAAGGAAAAGGAATGCGATTATGTTTTTCAACAAGGATGTAATGCAATCATGTAAAAATATAGGGAGATGTTCATTTGAGAAGAAATTTAATGTAAGAAGAAAAAGAAGAAAGGACATATTAGTAAAATATTATTTCATTTATAACTCATATCATTAATGTTTAACTCTTTAATTAATTAGTCAACTAATTATTAATTATCATACATATAATCTACAAAACCTACACATATCAAAATTTTCCTACATATACCTACACATTATAGAATTTTATCCAACACAGTTGAAATTTATCATACACACCTCGAAATATATCCTACATAACTCATAGTCTCGTAATTTATCCTAGATAACTAGTAATTTATTCTACACTTTAAATTAAGTTGTTTTTTTAATTTGAAAAAAGTATATATTTTGAAAAAGGAGTTACAAATTTAATTTAGTTAGTTATTAAAGGGGAAGAATACAAATTAATGATTTTTGTAAGTTTACCAATATACCCTTATATTAAAATTAAATGCAAATATTAAATAAAGTAAAATGAAGCATTCTTATTGGTTGAAACTTTTTCTTTTTTCTTCTTACAAAAAAATTCTTCTCATTTGAACCCTCCACTATATATATATATATATATATATATATATATATATATGTAGGATCGTTTGCACGACCAAACGAGTCGTTCAGAAGAGATCTCGTCGAATACGAAAGGCGGAAACAGACGTATCGGTGTTATTTCAGCTGATTTGCACACAGATTCACTTAAACTGTCTCTTGTATTGATATCAGATCGTTTTACAATGCTGGAGACACTTCGGCAGAGCTTCGCTACCGGAATCGGAACGTTACAAATGAAATGGACAAGGCACGTATTTATAGGCAACCCATTCCGCACGAGATGGTCTCAAACGAAATGGCCTTTCCATTTCGTGCGAAATGGTTCAAACCTATACATTTCTCGTTTTTCTCGTAAATCGTGCCCTGATCTATCTAAACTATTACAAGACTCGATACAAGACGAAGTCGACAGACATATGCACCAACAGAATGCACGACCAAACGAGTCGTTCAAAAGAGATCTCGTCCAATACGAAAGGCGGAAACAGACGTATCGGTGTTATTTCAGCTGATTTGCACACAGATTCACTTAAACTGTCTCTTGTATTGATATCAGATCGTTTTACAATGCTGGAGACACTTCGGCAGAGCTTCGCTACCGGAATCGGAACGTTACAAATGAAATGGACAAGGCACGTATTTATAGGCAACCCATTCCGCACGAGATGGTCTCAAACGAAATGGCCATCTCCATTTCGTACGAAATGGACATCTCCATTTCGTGCGAAATGGCCTTTCCATTTCGTGCGAAATGGCTCAAACCTATACATTTCTCGTTTTTCTCGTAAATCGTGCCCTGATCTATCTAAACTATTACAAGACTCGATACAAGACGAAGTCGACAGACATATGCACCAACAGACTCCCCATTGGATGTTGACGAAGTCTTCAGTGTCGAGTCTTCGGTATGTCACATCTTCAGTCTTTATCAGTCTTCTCGTTCTCTCCAAAGAATTCTCCATTGTAAGCATCCTCAATCTCTATCTTCTTTCTCTCTCTTCCAGAATCTCAACCTGTCTCTATCTTCTCTTGATCAGATCTCTTGATTCCTTAAGTTCTTTAGCATCAACAGCTTGCGTGAACATCATGATTCAAACTTGGCTCTCTACCATTCAAACTCCCACTTGAATGTTAATCCATGATCAGAAACTAGCTCTTACATCTTCATACTCCCCCTTTCGATAAACTGGGATCGCAGTCTGGAATTCTCGTTCTAGGATCATGACCTGGCTCAAATTCTGCTCACGCTTTGCAGCTTTCACAGGTTCAGGAACGTTTCCTGGCTCTCCTCATGCTGAAAGTTCACAGGAATCGGAATCTGGCTTTCGCATATCTTTCAGGAGTCGAAACCTGGCTGCTTCTACCTGCACAATCTCTACCTCACAATAAATTTCACAAATTTAACACTTTGACAAATTTATATTCCTCTTGCAGGTATCGTTTAATCATCAATCAACTTACTTTTAGGTAGATTTATTTATAACAATTTTTCATTTCAAAACAAACTCTCCCAATCCACTGTTCATCATGTTTAGCACTCGGAATTTTGAAAAACAGCTTTTCACCATCAGTTGTCGAAAATCTTTTTGTATTTTCAAATATTTATGCTAAAAACACAATATTTTTAGATTTTGTTTTTAAAGAAAAGCAGTAAAGAACTATATACAGACAATATTTTTGTGAGTTTGTGCAAAAGGATCATATCAGTTTATGAGACAAATCACCAACACCGTTAAGCTTTAAACATTTTAAGTTCTAAACGATTCACTTAGATTGTCAGTATACTGATCCACTTAAATTTTCACACAAAGTTCAATTGATTCGAGATACGAGATTAGTGTTTTAAGAACTTAAACTTATTCATGTGTCTCACCTCAGAATATACTCCCGTATCCAGACTCCTATATTTAGTCTTACAGGTGAATGTACACTAATGATATCTGTAAGGGGTTAAATGCGAGACCATGAGAGCTCAGGCTATTGCTTCCGCAAAATCAGAGAGATGATGGTTCGAATTTAGGTGTGTTCCCTTTAGAGAATCTTTTCTTCAACAGCACATGATTAGCATTTTTCAATGTTTCATCATTTTTTATGCTGAGGGTGGGCTTTATAATTAAAGCAGTGTAAAGTATTATACGAGGACTAGGCTATTGCTCCCGCAAAATCAGAAGTCCTGGTATAATACCCTATATATCACCACGTACAAAGACCTAGTATGTCAGAAATAGAAAGCCCTTCAAACAAGATTTCAGGGGTTACCTATATATCCGGGAGATGTTCCCCACAAAATAAGCAAGTTTGATATTTAGGTTTATATCTCGAATACAATCTACTAAGCGTGCGAAAACCTACTGGCATATCATCAGTGAGACCGTTTATCATATTTGACTTTCCAATTCTTTAGCATGCTGTGATTGTCCACTGATGTACTATCATTTCCTCTTTTTCACAACAAAACTCATTTTCATTTTTTCAATGTTTTTGACTTTTGAGATTTTATCATGTTTTTGGCTTTTTCAAATTTTCGAAATTTCTAAATTTTTACTCCCCCTAAAATCAAAAATATGTTTCAATTTTTGATTTTCTGGAAAATTTTGAAAACAAATTGTACAAATAAAGTGACCACTGTTGTGAATTGCTTTAATTCGCCATTCACTTTGGCATAAACAATCAGAACTTTCCCTGACAACAAACTATTTTCCCATTATGATTTCAAAACACTTAAGTTTGTTTTAATCAAAATGGTTTTTTCGGAAAATAAGCTTTGTTGATTTCACCACTTGTAAAATAGGGGATATATTCATAATATTGTTCCTTCAATCATTTGTATGAAAGTTAAATCAAGTTCAACTTAATGACCTTGATTAACCACTTGTAGGTGAAAACCCCTTTTTCAACCACTTGTAGGTTCACTTATCAATCATACCATTTGAAATATGACAATTTTCAATTTTTCAAGAAGGATGCCGATTCATGCTCCACGATTACCAACTTGGGAGCTCCGGCAAGTCCAGATTTTTAGTCATGATAGGTTCTATCCCAGTTACTAACCTAGGGTGAACCATCTTCATCTGGTTTACTCGTTTTCTTTTCATAAAATTCCTTTACCCCTTTGACCTTCCCGTCAATCATTTTTCCAAAAATATTTTTAACTGTGGGGTTAAAGGCTTTTTCAATATCAAATTCTTTCTTTTCAGAAAAAAAATTGATTTGAAATTTCAACTTTTCCAACTTTTGATTTTAAATTTTCAGCCTGCAATGGTGGAAAATTTGCATCATCCAATGGCGGAACTGAATTTTCTTCTTTTATCACAACTTGTGGCTCCTCTGACTTTGACGAGTCAAATTCATCGCCAGAAAATAGCTCCTCTGATTTTGACGAATCAGAATCATTGCTAGAACTATCATCTGATTTCTTAACAACCCATTTTTGGTTGTTAAGATTCACCTTTCTTTTGTAAAAACTTTTTGAACACTCACCAACCTCAAATTTTGAATCTTTGAAAACTTTAAATTGTTTGGTTGGTGGTTCATTTTCAACCATCTTTTCTTTTAGTTTAAGAGAAACTCCCTGTTGTGTGTTGGTTGCCTTTGGATAATTCAAGGCAATGTGACCAACTTTTCTGCATTTATAACAGGTTTTTGTCTCCTTCTTCTTCTGAGCAACTTCCTTCTTCATTCCCTCTTGCTTCTTAGCAAGGAATTCTTTGTTTGTTTGCTTCCTGAACAAATTTTCTTTTTCTTCTTCAGATGATGTCCCTGAAACAAATACAGTTTTTGGTTTATAAATTTTCTCATTTTTATGATTTTTCGGTGGAATAAAACCTAAACCTTTCTTTTTGAAATTACCGTTATGGTTTGGTTTCTTTTGAAAACCAGAACCGGAACTGTAACCTTTTTTCTTGTTTAACTTTTGTTGAACTCTTGAGGTGTATTTCTTAGGTTTTTCAGAAAGATTTACATCTTTTATTTTAGAAATATTAATTTCTGTTAATTTGAAAACCTTTTTGATCATTTCAGTTTTAACACCTCTTATTGGAAATTCTTCATCAGAATATAATTTGTCAGAATCATTCAAAGTATATGCTACTTTGAATGTTTCGTCATTCAAATTATTTTGTGATAACAGAAAATCTTTATTGTAAACCCGTTTGCCCTTTTTTACTGTTGGACTTGAAGTGTCGGACTCAGACTTTGACTCAGACTTTGATTCCTCCGTTTAATCTTTATCCAACACCTGATCGACCACTTTCTTTATTAACTCGGACTCATGATCAGTGTCGGATGATGTGAAAGTGACATCAATGTTGTCTGGCAATTTATCTGAAGGCTCAGATTCCCACTGTAAATTGGTTGCCTTTTTGACTTTTTCTGAATTAGGATTTCGTGGAGAATATCCATTTTCAAGCGGGGGTGGACACTTGTTATAGCCAAAACTTTGTTTCTTACCAGAATTCTTCACTTCAGTATCCTCTTTTGTTTTGGAATTCTTCGCTTCAGGTATTTCTTCTTCAAACGCCTTCATGCCTTCCACTGTAGGATAAATCCTGTCAATCACATAAGAAGAACATGAGTAACTTTTCAACAACTTATTTACTCTTTCAGTTTCTATCCTCTGAGTTTCCAATTTCTGTTCAAGCTCAGCACACATATCAATGTAATAATTGACCATTTCCCGCTTTATCATGTATGCTCCATTGAGTGTCTTCATAGCTGTAACTTGTTCACTGCTTGACTCATTATATTGATTCATGGCTTTGTTTAGAACATCATACGATTCTTTCAGCCTGTTCATGTTATGAATCAACTCGTTGTTGTGCTTCTTCATCGTCTCACAGTTTTCACAATTCTCAGACACCTTTTCTGTATCAGCTTCTTTTTTAATCTCGAAAGCTGGAATTTCTTTGACCTGCTTCTTTATCACTCGGACCTCTTCTTCATCATTCTTTTCTTTCCTTCTTTCTTTATCTCTTTCGGCTAGAAATTTTAAGTGCTCTTTCATTTTATCTGCCCAATAATCATCAGTAGTATAATCATCAGCATTATCTTTAACAATTTGAGCAACAAAAGCTTTATGGTCTGAAGTTCTGTTAGGATCATAATCATCCCAACTGAAATCTTTTGGAAGCCTTTCATCATCTTGATCTGTCAGACATGCTTTACTCTCAGCTGAAATATATTTGTCCCAACTGAATACTTTTGACAATCTTTCATCATCTTGATTAACTAAATAAGCTTTCTTTGATTCTTCAATCTCCTTCCTAGCATGAGCAGTTTGTGTTTGTTGTTGATACGGCTATTGAGCAACTTGATGATAAATCGCTTTCCGATAATAATCATTGTTTCCGAAAGGATTTTGAGCTCCACTTGCTTCGCGGTTTGTACATTCTTGCTGGAAATGCCCTTTTTCCCTGCAACGAAAACAAGTAACTTTAGATTTATCAAATCCTAAAGTAGAAACATTTGCATCGCGAAAATCATCTCTTCCAGTAATTTGTTTAAACTTTTCAGCTCTTCTCAACACACTAGCCAAACACCACTTAATATCCATAAGTTCCATCTCTTCAGCATCAATCTGATCGTAATCCTCTTTTGTCAACATTGGATTTCCGATCCTTCCTGCAACTAAACTCCCATAAGACTCTAACACAGTCACCAACAAAGACATATGACTTTTGGCTACTTCTTCAGAGTAATTTTGATCATTCTCAAGATTTAGTGCAATGTTGCATTGTAGTACTTTGGCACTCTTGGTTGCTGAAAAATTTGGATCGAACGATGGATATGAAGAAAATCCAGTTTTGCTACTTGATCCTTGAGATGAACCTCCAGAAGAGCTTTTTGCATTGAAAGCTGTTTCAATCTTTGGTGCAATGTGAGTCTTATCACTAGAACCCCCTTTGTAATACAGACCAATATCTTGTTCACCATCAAAGTCCTTCATTCTTGCTATCTTTCTTTGTTCCATCTCTTGAGCTTCGAGTTGTTCAATGAACGAGCTCAGCGTTAGATTGTCAAATTCAGGTTTATTTTTCAACATCATCAGATATGTGCCCCAGACATCATGTGGCAACGCATCGGCCAATTTTTCAATCAATTCATCATTATCTTTCTTAATGTTCAATCTCTTCATGTTCATCGTCAAATTGCAATATCTTTCTATAAGCTGCTTGGTATTTTCAGTTTTTAATCCACAAAATAGATCAAACTCTTTCTTCAAAAGCGACATTTTGTTCTTGATCATCTCTTTACTACCAACAAATTTCGATTTTAATTATTTCCATATTGATTGTGCACTTCCGTTGTGTTGTAGTAAAATCAAGATTTCTTCCTTAATAGCTTGCTGCAAGAGATTAACCATCATCTTTTCATTTTTGTATTTCTTTTTCTCATCAACACCTAGATCTTTGATATCAACCTTCTCTCCATTATCCTTAACCGGTCTAATATATCGATATTCAGTACATTCCCATGCATCTAAGTAATATGCTTGAACCCAATTTTCAAAACGTTCCGCCCATCCACTATACTCCTCAATATCCATAAGTTTAGACGGTTTTTGCATGGTGCCCGTTTCATTTTCTAACACTGTATTCTGAGTCACAGTGATCGGGGTAGCAAATGCATTGTAGAACTCGTTCTCCATGATTTGGTTATCAAAAATTCACAAACACAGACTTTCAAACGAAATGAAGATGTTTAACACGATCTGGAACAATCCCAAACGAAATGAAAAGAACACTCACACGAAATGGAGTCTTTCAAGCGAAATGGTAACTGTTCAAATGAAATAACAATTTTACCCACTTCGTGCGAAATGGAATGTATGATTCACACGAAACGAACTTTTCAAGCGAAATGACACTTCCAAGCGAAACGGGATACCAATTCGTGCGAAATGATGTCTGTTTCAAACGAAATGACCTTTGGTGCGAAATGGAAGCCTGTCTCGTGCGAAATGAAGCAAATTTAAACAATCTGATATCCAATTCGTGCGAAATGGAGCTGACTTCACACGTTCGGACAGTTTTTGATAAAATTGATCAAGTTTTACTTTGATTTTAGGTCTGATTCTTTCAAGGATTTGTTAAAACACTGTTTCACACGTTATATGTGAAAATTAGCCCATTTTAACCGTAAAATCTTAGTTAATGTTGAAAAATGATGAAGAAAGTGAGTAGAAATCAGAATTTTCAGCTGAAATGGTAAGAACTCTTCCTCCTGAGCTCTGATACCACTTGTAGGATCGTTTGCACGACCAAACGAGTCGTTCAGAAGAGATCTCGTCCAATACGAAAGGCGGAAACAGACGTATCGGTGTTATTTCAGCTGATTTGCATACAAATTCACTTAAACTGTCTCTTGTATTGATATCAGATCGTTTTACAATGCTGGAGACACTTCGGCAGAGCTTCGCTACCGGAATCAGAACGTTACAAATGAAATGGACAAGGCACGTATTTATAGGCAACCCATTCCGCACGAGATGGTCTCAAAGGAAATGGCCATCTCCATTTCGTGCGAAATGGCCATCTCCATTTCGTGCGAAATGGACATCTCCATTTCATGCGAAATGGCTCAAACCTATACATTTCTCGTTTTTCTCGTAAATTGTTAGTGCATATTTTGTGACAACAGCTTAATAGTTTGATTATTTAGTCTTTGGATATTTTGTAACGGGCTTAGCATATTGGTTAGGGAGTTATTTGTTGTAATGGGCTAGGAGAATGGCCAAGCTCAGTCCAAAGCCCAGTATGCAAACATGTCTGTCCTATATAAACAGCTTTATGCATTAGGGTTTAGGTTAGCCAGTTGAGAGACACTTTGAGAGCCATTTAGAGAAAATAGAGAGAGGAGTTCGAAATCTATAGAGAGTGGCTAGGAGATTTCGAGTGGTCTTGAATTGATTGTAAACGTTTACGTTGGATAATCAATAGAAGACCAGATTGATTGAATTGTGTTTGTGTTCTTCGTCTAATATTCTTGTTTCTGTGTTCGAAGGTTTATCAAGGGGATTCCGCACCCTTGATAGATTAACAGTCTTGTTACGATCCATACGAGATTACGGGACCTACATAAATCATGCCCTGATCTATCTAAACTTTTACAAGACTCGATACAAGACGAAGTCGACAGACATATGCACCTAATATATATATATATATGGATGCACATATACGTAAACACATATCCTTGAATGGATACTTGGGAGATTTACACATGAAAGGAGATATATATAAATACACTATATTATATCCCTAAACCAAGATTCGGACAACGGACGAACTAACTTATATATGTTTATTAAATAAATAATATATATCCAAAACGACACAAAAATATAATATAAGTTCGGTAATAAATTATATACACTGTCACCGACATGGGGATCACCATATTGTCATGATGAGGAATGCGTACATCCTACCGACGACACTTAGGCATTCTTGATACGAAAATATATATATATTAACGACTACTATGACGAACTCGAAAAATAATATATTTTTAGACCTTTGAAAAATATATTTCAACACCCTTAAATTCCGGAAAATATAATACAAGTAATCACTAAGTTTAAATACATAAGTATACAAGTATACTCATACGTATAGAAATACATACAATAATTCACTTAGTGAAATTGCAAGAATACAAGAATGTACATGTACATGTACACAAATACGTATAAATATGACATAAATACCGACAATAAAATAAACAAGTAAAGTATATACATGGTATACGTATAAATACGCAAGTACATAGTAATGTACACAAATACACTTGTTGAAGTGTACATATACAATGGAACTTAGTACTTGTACATTTAACAAGTTCAAGGTTAAAAATTATTTATTTTTAACAATGTATACAATGGGATTTACATATTGGATCATGAGAAAACTACCTTAAAAGAGAAAACCAAAAAACTAACTAAAAAAGCCTAAAAAATACCATTTTTTTACAATTTTTAATTAATTTTCGTTATTTTTTATATATACAGAAATTTCAAAAAAAATTGTACTGCACATGGGCAATAATACGGAAAAACCTAAACCACCTAACCCACCCCCCACCGACACCCCCAAAAACCTAACCCCCCCCCCCCCCCCCAAAACCTAAACCACCTACCCCCACCCTCAGTCAAAAAAAAAAAAAAAAAAAAAACCTAAAACTAAACCCTATACATAAACCCGAAAAAAAACCTAACCACCACCCCCACCCGCACCCCCCAAAAACCTAACCCCCCTCCCCCACACCCAAAAACCTAATCCTAATCCTAAACCTCCATAAAACCTAACCCTAAAAGTTAAACTAAATTCAAAAGCTAACTTTAAGCATATAATGCACATGTGGAGTACATATATAATATAAGTACAAGTTTTTTTTTTTTTTTTCTTGAAAATTTTTTATATATATAAAAAGTAGCAAAAATTAATGGCAAAATTATAAATAGTGTTTACTATTAAAATAATTAATTTTCTGTATGAAGGCTATAAAGGTAAATTATCATTTTTTAAATTCAAAAACCCACATGCAAGCACCCCCCCCCCCCCCGTCTTTTTTAAACGTCAATAATTTTTTATACATAACTTTTTTTTTTCAAAAAAAATTACACCATAATAACGAGTGTTTTTTATCTTTAATATGAGTACCATATTGCTATACTTATATAGAGAAAAAAATTTACGTCTCGATCGTATGTTTTAGTCCATGGTGTTTTGTCTATGTTGTTTTAATTGTATAGTGATTCAATGCTTTAGTGTTTTATAGTAAAACACCATGAACGTATATAACGTTCTAAATTTCGGGATGAAATTTCTTTCAAGTTGGGGATGATGTGACAACCCGAGTTTCCAAGGTCTTTCCTCTATTCTATACTTGTCCCATTCTAGTTGTGCATGCTACTAAGTGATTAATGTGATTAATGTGTTAAGGTGTTTATATATTTAGAGGTGTTTATGTATTTATAAACTTGAAATCGTTTCTGCTTGAGTAAGCTTGATGAAAACTGAGTTTTCGCCACAACACAACCCGACGAAAACCCAAGGGTTTTCGCCGTGGCCTGCTCGACAAAATCAAGGGATTTTGCCATATCCCTCACGATGAAATCTAGGATTTCACCGGCCCAGTTTACTCCGAAGCCCAGTAAGGGCCCAACACCTATACGTGAATATATAACAAGATAGAACAGTGCAAGGGAACGTATTTGACCGTATTACAAACCCTAGACTCTCCCTAATCGATTGGCGGCAACAAACCCTCTCGAAGCATCAATGTGCTCTACCTTGTGTCGCGGTTAGTGTCGACCCTTATATGGTTGTTTGATTGAAACCATCTCTTGGCTATCTGTTAGAAATCTGTATTAACTATTGTTGGATAATGTTTAAATCATAACTAGGGGTTGATGTTGGTAATAATAGATTGATATGATTATCGATTACATGCATGAATAATGTTTGCGTAAGTTAGGATTTGATATGTGAGTGGTGATGTTATGCGTGAAACGGTGGTCTTTGTATTGATCAAGTTTGATTGATGATTAAAAGTTACTGGTTGTTGCAATCGTATGAACATTAGGGTTATGTTAATGATAGTTAATTACTGGAAACCTATGCTATTGGAACTGCCATGGGTGATTATGTTAGGTATATGATTATGTTGATGATTGATTATGTAACTGCTAGATGATCATTAGGGTTTCTGGTTGTGTAACTGTGGATGATGAAAACCCTGTCCCGACGAAATCACTAGCCCGACGAAATCACTATCCCGACGAAGACACTGTCACGATGAAAACCCTTTGGGATTTCGTCGCCCAAGGGATTTCGTCGCCTGGGGTTTTCGCCGCAGGGAGTTCGCGACGAAATCAGGGGTGTTCGTTAAGTGGAAAACAAGCACAGTGACTCAGTTAAGTCAGTTAAGTCTGTTAATTGATAACTATGTTAGAATAGACTGAGAAATCAATTATGTTAAGCATGAATTGTATGAACATGAAATAACTGTTATGTGTTACTTGATAATGATTGCCTAAGCACACTTTGTGATATAGATTGCATGTGAAACATTACAACCATAAACTGATTGTGTATACGTGCATACTATAGGCTTTGAGTGAATTGTTTATGCAAGTAGATAAGCATACCGAGCAAACCGAGGTGAGTTCACACACTTTCTAAGGCATGGGATTCCCGGTGGTTGGGAATGGGTTAAAGAATTTAAAACGGAATCTACATATTCTCCTTGGGTAGGGTATGTACCGCCATCCTCCATGGGTAGGATGCCAATATTAATCCTGCGTATTCTCCTTGGGTAGAATACGTACGTTCGTCCTCCTTGGGTAGGACAACAACCTTAAACTTACTAGACAAAACTCTATCATGAAGTCCCTCATTTTTATATCGACTTAATCGCCGGGCCAATGGCGAGCGGGTCATTAGTTAATAGCGCTATTAGGGTTGACAAGCCTCACACCGTGCCTGTCGGACGAGCGTGTACTAATGGATCTGGGCACTTAGTTAATGATGATAGACATTGACGTAGGGCACAACTTATGTTCGTCATTTGCCGATATGGTAACGGTCTAGTGGTTCACATGGGGAAGCCCCCACGAATTATGGATATGGTTTGGGAAACAAAGATACTGGTTAACTCGTGGTTTACGAAACAACTTACGGTTTTCAAAACAAACTTGTAAAACTAAACAACCAATTGTGAACTCGCTCAACTTTGTTGTTGACTCGTTGTTACATGCCTTGCAGGTCGTTAGGTATTTACGGAGCTTGCACGGGGAGGCGTGGTCGTTGTGGGACATGGATAGTCGTATGCCATGTTAAACATTTGATATATTTTAACTTATACTTTGGTTTTAAACATTATGCTTCCGCTTATAACTTTAACCATGTTTTGTTTGGACACCAATTAAATTATGTTGGGTTTTATAATTATTTACATGCTTTGTTCAATATAATTGGTGGCTTGATCCTGGTCAGTCACGCCTCCATGCGGTGATACTCCGCTTGTGGATTTTGGGGGTGTGACAGATTGGTATCAGAGCCATTGGTTATAGTGAACTTGGTTTTAAAAAGGGGAAAATCTTTTTTTTGACAAAATCAGACTATAACCTGTACAGTGCTCAACGATCCGCAACGACGCTTCGCTCCACGTGCAAGACTCAGCATTCTAGGTGATATGGTTTATGTTTATATTACCTACCTGTTAGTTACATAGTACATTGTTCATGGTGTGCTTAGATAAATGTAGCAACTATTGTTTGAAACACATGTGTGCTTACTCTCTTCTGTCATCGCACTTTCGCGACACCTTTCTCACTCATGTTTCCTTTGATATGAAGATCATGAGTGGACGTATCAACCTAACTCAAGCCCAACTGACGGCTTTAATCAATGAACAAGTTATTGCAGCACTCGCAGCCGCTCAGGCAGGAGGTATAACCTGCCATTGCAACTTACTCTAGGATCTTTAGATCCAACTCTCGTAAACCAACACTTGTGCTTAACCTTGTCTCTTCTTACACACACGACAGGTCAACATGCTCAGCCTCCTGTTTGTACTTTCAAAACTATTATGGACTGCCGACCTACTACTTTCAACAGCACTGAGGGAGCTGTAGGCCTCCTTCACTGGTTTGAGAAGCTCGAGTCTGTTTTCGAGATGTGTGAATGCCCTGAGGCTCGTAGGGTGAAGTATGCTACTGGTACTCTTGAAGGTGTAGCGCTCATGTGGTGGAACGCTCAGGTTCAGATGCTGGGGTTGGTTGCTGCTAATGCCACCCCATGGAAAGATTTCAAGGAATTGATCAAGGAAGAGTACTGTAATCGTGATGACATCCATAAGCTGGAGGTAGAGTTCTTCAACTTAAAGATGACGAGGTCAGAAATTGAAGCGTACACGAAAAGATCGAACGAGCTGGCTATCTTGTGTCCTACTATGGTTCATCCTCCTATTAAACGTATCGAGCTGTACCTTAAAGGTTTAGTGCCAGAGATCCAGAGCCATGTGACTGCAGCAAACCTCGCCACTATCCAGCAAGTTATTCGTTTGGCTCATCGTCTCACTGATCAGGCAGTCGAACAGAACAGGCTGCCCAAGCGTATTGGTACTACTACTACTACTACTTCTGATGCCCCCAGCGACAACAAGCGCAAATGGGATGGAGTCTCAAGCAAGGGTTCAACATCAGCTCAGTCTCAGTCTCAGCAGCGAAAGACTGATGACTACCAGAGTCCTGGTCAGCAATCTTCTGGTAGTCAAGGGCAGGGTGGATACTGAGGAAACCACCCTAAGTGCAACCGATGCAACAAGCATCATAGTAGGAAGTGCAACAAGGGTCGTTGTCTGAGGTGTAACAAGTTTGGTCATGAAGCAAAGGATTGCAGGGGCGCACGACCGGCAAATCAGAATCGTCAACAACAGCCACCAGCTCCACCGAATCAGCCGCAACAACAGCAGGATAACAGGGGATGCTATCAGTGTGGTGCGGAAGGTGACTTCAAGAGAAACTGCCCCCAGTTGAACCAGAATCAGAACAACAACAATAATCAGGGAAACAGGAATAATAACGGGGGTAACAATGATGGCAGTGGTTCTAGGGGACGTGTTTTCGTGCTGGGTTAGGGTGACGCGAGGAATGATCCCAACGTTGTGATGGGTAAGTTTCTACTGGATGATTTCTTTGTTACTATTTTATTCGATTCGGGTGCCGATACTAGTTATGTGTCCCTAAAAGTTAGTCAAATGCTTAAGCGCACTCCAATACTTTTGAACACCAAACACATGGTAGAACTAGCAAACGGTAAAAATCTTGAAGCCACACACATAGTTAAGGGTTGTAATCTCGTCTTAGCTGGTCAGACTTTCTCTATCGATCTTATCCCCATCATTCTTGGTAGTTTTGGCATCGTTATTCGGATGGATTGGCTATCTCAACATCAAGCGGAGATTATTTGCAAGTAGAAAATCGTCCGTATTCTTCGTTCTGGTGAAGAACCTTTAGTGATTCATGGCGACAAGAGTGGTGCTGTTGTGGGCATCATCTCTTTCCTTAAGGCCCAGAAGTGTTTGCGAAAGGGCCACACTGCTATTTTAGCCCTCGTCACTGACACCTCAAAGAAAGAGAAGAAGATAGAAGACATTCCGATCGTACGTGATTTTCCTGAGGTATTTCCTGAGGAATTACCTGGTCTTCCGCCTCATCGACAGGTCGAGTTTCAACTCGAGCTAGCTTCTGGAGCAGCACCAATAGCTCGTGCACCTTATCGTCTAGCTCCATCTGAATTGGAAGAACTATCCGCACAGTTACAAGAACTCTTGGACAAGGGATTCATATGTCCTAGCTCTTCGCCCTGGGGAGCTCCAGTATTATTTGTGAAGAAGAAAGACGGTACCTTCAGAATGTGTGTTGACTACCGCGAACTCAACAAGGTGACTGTGATGAATCGCTATCCTCTTCCACGCATTGATGACTTATTCGACCAGTTGCAAGGGTCGAGTTTCTACTCCAAGTTTGACCTGAGGTCAGGCTACCATCAACTGAGAGTCCGAGACGAGGATATCTCTAAAACAGCATTCAGGACTCGTTATGGGCATTACGAGTTTCTGGTTATGCCTTTCGGATTGACGAACGCACCTGCGGTCTTCATGGATCTCATGAACCAAGTGTGCAAACCTTACCTGGATAAGTTTGTCATTGTTTTCATCGATGACATCCTGATCTATTCGAAGAGTCAGGAGGAACACGAGCAGCACCTGAGGCTTATTTTGGAACTTCTTCGAACAGAGCAGTTGTATGCCAAATTTTCGAAATGTGACTTCTGGCTTCGCGAAGTCCATTTTCTAGGCCACGTGGTAAACAAGGATGGGATTCATGTTGATCCATCCAAGGTCGACTCGATCAAGAACTGGCCTGCACCCCGTACACCAATAGAAATCCGCCAATTCTTGGGTTTGGCGGGCTACTAAAGACGATTCATCAAGGATTTCTCAAAGATTGCGCAACCTCTCACCTCACTATGTTAGAATAGACGGAGAAATCAATTATGTTAAGCATGAATTGTATGAACATGAAATAACTGTTATGCGTTACTTGATAATGATTGCCAAAGCACACTTTGTGATATAGATTGCATGTGAAACATTACAAACATAAACTAATTGTGTATACGTGCATACTATAGGCTTTGACTGAATTGTTTGTGCAAGTAGATAAGCATACCGAGCAAACCTAGGTGAGTTCACACACTTTCTAAGGCATGGGATTCCCGGTGGTTGGGAATGGGTTAAAGAATTTAAAACGGAACCTACATATTCTCCTTGGGTAGGATATGTACCGCCATCCTCCATGGGTAGGATGCCAATATTAATCCTGCTTATTCTCCTTGGGTAGAATACGTACGTTCGTCCTCCTTGGGTAGGACAACAACCTTAAACTTACTAGACAAAACTCTATCATGAAGTCCCTCATTTTTATATCGACTTAATCGCCGGGCCAATGGCGAGCGGGTCATTAGTTAATAGCGCTATTAGGGTTGACAAGCCTCACACCGTGCCAGTCGGACGGGCGTGTACTAATGGATCTGGGCACTTAGTCAATGATGATAGACATTGACGTAGGGCACAACTTATGTTCATCAGTTATCGATATGGTAACGGTCTAGTGGTTCACATGGGGAAGCCCCCACGGATTATGGATATGGTTTGGGAAACAGAGATACTGGTTAACTCATGGTTTACGAAACAACTTACAGTTTTTAAAACAAACTTGTAAAACTAAACAACCAACTGTGAACTCGCTCAACTTTGTTGTTGACTCGTTGTTACATCCCTTGCAGGATGTTAGGTATTTACGGAGCTTGCACGGGGAGGCATGGTCATTGTGGGACATGGATAGTCGTATGCCATGTTAAACATTTGATATATTTGAACTTAAACTTTGGTTTTAAACATTATGCTTCCGCTTACAACTTTGTCCATGTTTTGTTTGGACACCAATTATATTGTGTTGGGTTTTATAATTATTTACATGCTTTGTTCAATATAATTGGTGGCTTGATCCTGGTCAGTCACGCCTCCATGCGGTGATACTCCGCTTGTGGATTTTGGGGGTGTGACAGGTATAGTCACAAAGGACTATGACCATCGTGATTACGCTCACGTTGCGAAGTTCAAACGAACTTCGTGTTGACCATTGACCGGTCAATGCAGAAAGTCAAACACTCTTTGACTTTCGTGCTTGAAATACAAGAACAAGCATGAAGGAGACTTACAAAAGGTCCAAGAGATGAATATTTGATCAAGAACAACTCAGGTATGAAGCCTCCAAAGATGAGAGCTTCAACTTAGAGTTGAATTTGTATCAAATGTGTGGAGAACGCAAATGGGGAAGGTGGGTATTTATAGAAAGTGAAGAACCGTTAGGATCATTCCTCGATAATTTAGCTTTGATCTGGACCGTACATATAAGGCACATGGTTTTGGAATACTAGGGGTGCCCATAAACCATCAAACGTTATTGCAAATGTTACAAAAAAGACCCTAAACTTCAAGTTAGATGCTGAAAATGGACCTGCCATTGCTGAAACATGATTTTCTGCCCAGATAGGGTGGTAGCATGCCACCACAGCAACACCACTTAGTGGTGGCGTGACGCTACCACATGCCAGTTCCATAAAGTTTGCTAACTTGTCAGTTTTGGTCCCTGCAACATTATTAAGCCATTTTTGATCCGTTTAAACCTCGTTAACCCATTTTCAAGGCTCAATAATGAAGTTTAAGTATAGGGGACATGAAACATGCTTGAAAATGTCTCAGATGTTGGTTCGTTTGGTCGTACGGTTGCGTTGTTCGGTTAATTACGACGAAACACGAACGGACGCGAAAAACGATCCAAATTACGTGACGAATGGAATTTTATCATGCCAATCACTAAAATAAAATATTTTAATGATTACATAAATTTTTGGATGTCCGGATATATTCAGAACGTAAGATATGCGCGAAAATGCAAACTTATGCACTTTTTGATGCTTTTAGTCCCTGTTTGACCAAAAAGTTTATTGTTGCACACCGAACCCCTCAAAGCCTATTTTTAAGCTATGTAAAGGATATTTATGGTATGTTTAACTTATGGTCAAGTTTCGGAATGTTCGATACCATACGAATCGGCAGAGTTTTGTAGTTTGACGCAAATAGTCCCTGTGATCGAATAAACTTGATTTCGACACACCAAACCCTCCAAAACTTATTTCTAAGTTATGTAAAGGTTATTTAAGGTATGTTAAGCCCATGTCACTGCTCCGGAGTGTTTATTGCATTAAACTGATTACGTTTATGCATCAGTTCGCGTATAACTTTCCAGAAAGCGATTTAGAGCTCGAAATCTAACAAGAATTGATATGTGCAAACGATACACATATTTATACAAATCCTAAGTATGAAACATAATATTTCATTGATTTGGTATTTGTTTGATGGCCGTGGAGGCATATATGTCACATGTCTTCACCAAGTAATGTAAGAATTTAGAAAAGCATGGCCTTTGTTTGACAAAGATTCTTACGATCAATCTTGGATCCCGAGACTACACACACACTCTAAAGATGGAAAAATGAATGATGGTGGTAGATGATGGTGTTGTAGTGGTGGTGGAGTGGTGGCAAGTGAGAGAGAAGTGGTTTGCCAAGGGATGAGTTGAAGTGGAACCAAGCACTTCTATTTATAGCTGTCTTCAGAAGCTTCAGCATGGCCCGTGCCTGGCTGGCACGACCCCGTGCCCATCTCTCTCCCTCTCTTCCTCATTAACTGCTTGTCAGATTTTGTACTAACACGGCCCCGTGTATCAACGGCACGACTTGTGGCCAAAGTACTTGATGTACTATTGCAGATTCTGAAAATCTTTGAGTTGACGACGCCCCGTGTTGGCTGCCATTTTTGTCTTTTGCAGTTGACTTTTTCTTCTGCCCAGTATCCATCTTCGGACACGACCTGTGTCAGGTGGACACGGCCCCGTGTCAGCCTTCTGTTCTTGTTATTTTGAGGTTTGGATGTGAATTGGGGCTTGGCGACCTGTGACAATTCCTTCTTCTTTACATTTATGTTGGATTTTGCTGTCTTTTTGCTCCTTTTGCAAATATAAGCTCTTTTATCCCTGAAAATCTAAAAGGAACGAAACACGAGATTTTTCCAAACATTAGTACTAAAAAAGGGTTGCTTTTACGCCGTATTTGACATAATTTATATGTTGTATTTTAATCACATCATCTGTTCTCAGCTGCCTCTAACAAAGAGACAAAATTATGGCACAAGAGACTTGGGCACACAAATCTTAAGACTATCACTACACTCTCAAAACAAGACCTTGTAAGAGGTCTCCCACAAAAACTTTTTACTTATCCTGAGCATTGTGTTTCTTGTCTAAAAGGTAAACAACATAAAAGCTCATACAACTCCATTGAAGAGTCCAAAACTGTCGCAACCCCCGTCCCCTATCTGTCCCAGGAACGAGCGGTCGCGGCCAGTTTCGGTGGTATCTGTGACAACCCTCACAAAACCAGGTATCCATACAATTAATTAATATTTAATTAGTGCTTAATTAGTGTGCTTGCTTACAATTGTGGTTAAACTGCTTCTTGATTTCTGATACATACATACTCATGCATCACATTCTATATTGTCACTCTATTACTTACACACAAACATTAGTGACATCTTTGATGCACAAAAGCACAGTTAGCACACTAAACGGATAACCCAGTAAACATGCTGACATTTCCAGCACCAAAACAGACATTGTTCTGAGGCCAGTATGAGCCGGGAGTAGATTTCTACACTAGTGGGGAGTGTAGGGAGATAAGAATCATTAAACTGCGTCACTAGGTGATAGTTATAGTGACCGGAAGTGCCTAAAACTTACTTAAAGTGCAGAATTCTGCACTAATACACCAAAATTCAGCTTTTAACATAACTAGTAAAGTGCAAAAACTTGGCAAAATAACACTAGACACTTTCCAAAGTGTCGGGAATTTAATGTGTCACTAAAAATAATATTAAGGACACTTTAAAGCTTTATTTGACACTTTAACGGATTAACATCCAACCGAACAACCGGACTTTACCCGGAACATAAAAATATTGCCAAATACATAGTTTTTACTTTTCTGAGCTAGTAAGGGTCCCCGAACACCCTAACACCCCTTTATATTTGATTACACACTTAAAACACTAACTAATATCTTTTGATTTCAAATAAACACTAACTAACCTTTAGATTTCAACTAGAACTTAACTAACATTACAAACCAACCCTTACCCCCTAGTTCGAACGGTTTGTGGAGTGGGGACACACCCCACCATTTCTTGATTTTTTTTATTAATCATGTCTAGTATCTAGTGAGCACATTATATGGAGGGTAATAGGTGAATGGGACTATAAGTAAACTCAAGAGGTTATAACCTTCATTTCATCCTTCACCCACCAACTAGCTCTCTCTCTTTCTCTCCTTTGGGTCTTTGGCCGAACACAACCATCATCACCATCACTACCTTCAAGTCTTGTTCAACCATTTTACATACATACATAGAAGCAAGGGATCATACAAGAAGGCTCGGTTTACTCGGAAGCTCAAGAACCTCTCTAGATTTCTTTTATCCACCTCGTTTACGTCTTGTTTCTTCCCTAGCCTTGAGCTAGTAGTAAGTGCCTCTAAACATCATCTTGATCTTGTCTAAAGTGGTTAATAGTAGATGTAATGGTTAAAAATAAAAACACACAAGAACATGACCTAAAGTCTTGATCATATGATGAATAAGTTGGATAAAGAGAAACTAGTTGTGTAAATCATGTAAATCTTGTATGATTGTGATTATTTGATGGTGTTTGTTACTAGAAGTAGGATGGATCATCATCTAACCATACTAGATCATGTTCAAGAACATGGACTGGTAGTATGTTAGTGTTTAAATTATAAAAGATGATGAACCCTTCTACTCATGAAACATGAACTTGGGTAAATGTATTTTTTTCTTGTAAAATAAGACTCTAAACATGTAGATCTAAAGATCTACAAGTGGTTTTTCGGAAGAACCAAGTGAAAGATGCAAGATTTGTTAAAACCCGGACTTTACATAAACTAAAAGCATTTTAGTGAATAAACCAGTGTGTAAACACTTTTGTCACAAGAAAAATTTAACAAGAAATATTTTTGGTAAATCATGACTAGAAGTTGTGAAACTTCAAGATCTTTAAAAATAAAGTTTTTGAGAAACTAATTTTATTTTTAAAGATAACAAGATCTATTAAATACGTTAGAAAGTTACTACATATTTTTACAAAACATTCAAGTTCATGAGTTTATGGTTATTCATATTTTGTCTAGTTTGAAGGAATAAATATTTTATATTGTTGATTGATGATCGTTGATTGAAATTTTGAAAAGAAAATGATACGCTTGTAAGCGTGGACACCTCCAGTTACACAGGAAACTCTGGCGAAATTGTTCCAGAAAATATAACATTTAGAAATATTTTTCTAAACAAATGTTTACAAAATATATTTTTAACCTTGTTTTCAAAATAAACTTCGCCATGATTTTTATTTCAAAAATTACAAAGTATCGGGGGTGGATTTTCGTAAATAAAACTTGTTAAATATATATTTAGAATATATATTTCATAATAAAACGCCTGTGTGATTATGTGATTATTTTGTGAACTACATATATTATTTTTAGGATAAAAATAATATAACTGGAAAATGTTATGAAATTACGACTCTAGAATAATACCAACGCTCTCACAAGTAGATATTTAAGTTACACCGGCATTGTTATTACAACGCGAACTTTAAAATGTAACTCATGTATTTTCGGAAAATACTCTTAAATGTGTATTTTGATAAAGTATTATTTTGGAAATGGTATGAAGTAAAATATAATATTTTTGGGAAAAATATGTATATTTTGGAGTTCGAATATTTTAGACAAGTGATTAAAATATATTTTCAAGTGAGACTTAAAAATATATTTTCGGAAATATAACGTATACATGTGCTAAAACCCCCATCCTTGGGAAGGAATATATTTATTAAATAATTAAGAAGTGTAAACACGAAATAGTTGTCTAACTATTTCCCAAAAATGTTAACCCTTAACCCAAGGCACGGTCGTCCGTCTAATAGAAGTTAGTACGTGTAGGTCGTCACGCAGCAGGTTGATTGGGATTGACTATTTCGAGACGCACTTCAGTGAGTTCATGTCCCCCTTTTCTCTTAACTGTTTTCAGTTTTTATACTTCGGGGGTGGAATACATGTTACGGTTATTACAGACTTATATACATGGTATGGTTAGCTTAAGGAGGGTTTACTACTTAGATCATGTGAGTGGGTAGGCGGAAACTAGAGGCCATTAATCCTCATTGTAGGACCGAGGGTCATTAGCGGTAGATCTATCTGGGTGTAGCGAGCCCAACTCCAGGCCCACTGTACGGACCTCGGGGTGACTTTGAGCCCGATGTAAAAATCTGCTAGGTTTGAGTCTTCCTGCATCACTTCACACATATCATTGGCTTTGCAACCCAATGGTGATCTCTTTTTCCTTATTTGCCACATACTAGGGATTTTCATACATACAAACATATTACAAAGGTTTTACATACTCACTTTTACATGAACTCGCTCAACTTTTTGTTGATTTTTCAACTTACATGTATTTCAGGAAATTAATTGATCTGGCCAAGTATGCAAGGGTATTAAGCTACGTAGAAGTAATGGTGTCATCCAAGTTTAGGAAATGTGATCTTTGCCTGGACGGGTCACAACTCTTAAACTGTGTTTTATTCATGTCTTTTGGTTGTGTTTGTGAACAAGTTCTAAGTATGTTGTGGTTGTATTTTGTTTCACGTATCGACTTTTAAAAAAAATGTTGTCGTGTTAACTTTTAAAACTTGTTACTTGGATGAACATCATGGTTTTATTTTCATATAGCATTGTTGTGATTATGCTATGGTATTAAGAAGTCACACCAAAATAAACCCACGCTTCCGCAAAGCCAGGGTGTGACAGTATCTGGGTTTGTCAGTTTGGCAGCGGAAATTACATCAGGACCGTAGTTAGGAAATATTTTATCAGAGTAAAATACCACGCTTTTATAATATTAAACAGATGGGAAAATCCCAAGTTTCAAGTGCACATATTTTCATAGGGATAAACCCTATTTTATTTAAATAAAACATCTCTTTATTTTAGGTAACTTTATTGCCACTTTTCCAAGCCTTCAGTGCTGTCCAGCTGCCTTCGATTTGGCTTTCACATTTTGTTACCTGAAACGCGTTTAAAAACATTTTGTCAGTGGGAAATACTGGTGAATGAATCCTAATTTAATCAAGACTTATAAAACCATTGTACAGTATTGAGGGCGGTCGCGCAATTACATTTGTTTCCATCTACTTAATTACCACCAACGGTACTGTCAACCCGACTTGTGGTCATGTTACTCCTCGCAAGGTAGTAACAAATTTGGTATACAAAACCCCAACATACCGATGATAATTGTAGAATACAAATACTCAATCACTGTTTAATATATTATTAATTAAGTGAGGTTTTGTAAAAACTGTTTGCAAAAAGGAGATTACTCACATTGTTGTCTTAGGGTTTTCCTTTAAGGGTTTCCTGGTGATTGTGACAACTGTCAAAATTTCAGGTATCCGTACAACTACTAAACTATGATTAGTGCTTAATGACTGTGCTAAATTACAATTAACTGCTTACTGGTTATTGCCATATGCATACATGTGCATCATATATTGCAAATGATATATCATTATTTCATGAAAGCTTATTTGACTCAAACGATGCACGAAACACAGTTAGCACAATTATCAGACAAATCAGAAATATGCTGACAGGACTCAGCATATAGGCAGACAGTGTATTGAGACACAGAATGGGCCAGAAACTAAGCATTACACTAGTATAGTGTGTAGGAAAGTAAGGATCACAAAACTGCCTTCCTAGTGATAGTTTAAGTACCGAAAAGTGCCTAAAACTCACCCAAAGTGCTGAATTCAGCAAAAATCAACATTTAAACAATCTAATATTATGCAAAAATATGGTTAAATGGTCCTGAATGCTTTCCTAAGTGTCAAAAATCAAAAGTGTCACAAAAGGGTACATAAAGCACACTAAACTGTATAGTTTAGCACCTTAACAAACCGGTAACCAACCGAACAACCGGACACTACCCGAAACACCAAATTTACACTAGAAGCACTGTTTTAACATTACCAAGCTAGTTATGGTCCCCGAACATCATAACACATCATAAATATCTAGTAACTAATGTAACTAACTAATACTTACAATTTTACCATGATCTAACCAACTTAGTTACAAACCTATGTCTAGAACCCCCCCCCCCCATGTCTATGGCCCCAACAAGGGCCCCACAAGATGATTTGTTTCAATATTAAAATAGATCATGTTGATTGTCACACCCCGACCACGTAAAACAACAAATCGTGGCGGAAACGTCGGGGAGTGTTGTAACAGAATTATTGTTTCACGACCATGGATACAAAAGAGTTTCGTTTTATTTATTCATTAAGTAATATACATTGTTTTAGCATGAAACAAACGGGTTATATATCGACTATCATTGTTATTATGTCACTAAGGCATCATCCAGATCCTATGTGACTCATGCATCCTAGCAATCAACATCAAGCAACATCACCTGAAACATATGTAAAAACAAAGTCAGCAAAGAAATGTTGGCGAGTACATAAGTTTTATAAGAGTATCGGATTCATGGCTAGTTTACATGTTGCAATACCTTATTAAAGACCTTGTTTTGATAAGAGTATAATATTAACTCAAATCAAGCGGGTTATAATTTATAAAACCTCGCAGCCATGATTCTTAACCCAAAAACATTTGTTTTAGTAAACCAAATTGTAAAACATCTCGTACTAACTCGTTAATAAAACTCATATGGTTTATATCCTTTCGAGAACATCGTTAAGTGACATCGTTTCAAAATTGTTAACTCGTTTAAGTCGTTCAAATCACCCTCGTTTTAATTGTGAAAACTATTTTTGGTCGTCTCGCTAATAACATTCAAACCTTCGTGACTCGACTATCTCGCTTCTCGCATTAACAAACCACCAAAGGGTAAGTTAACAATCACAGATTCAGTCGTTACCCACCTAACCCACACATAACCATGGGTGCAGTCTGATAACGGGATTTGTCAGATCCTATGGTACCATAACCTAATACTGGTCGATTCGGCCAAAATTAATGAATGTCGTTCGTTATGTAACTACAACCAACAAGTTCGTTCACATTTTTGAAATCGTTATTAATTTAGTATGAACCATCTTAATCGTTTTTGAAATCATCGTTAAAATATCGAAATCGTTTTGATACATATGAATCACCCCAAAACAATCGAAAACATGTAAAAAAGGGGATCTATGTACTCACCTTTGGGTGCGTTTTTATATGTTAACACAATTCCCTCAAATTGTTTATTCGTCCTAAATTAAATAAGAACGATTTAATAATCAAAACTCACAAAAATACATAAGTTTCTCCGATACTTAGAATTTTCACATAACTTTGAGATTTCTCGAAAAGTTATTATTTTTTATTATATTGGTGTATTTATATATATATATGATTTCATATATATTTTAAAAAGCTTTGCGACTTGAACGATTTTATTGGTGACCCTCATCATGTTATAAGCAATATATCTACGATTTTGCGCGTCGTAATATATACTTTTTGTGACATAATATACATATCGTAACACACATAATCTTGTCAACTATAAACATGTTATCATACACATATTATAAAACACATAACACATTGTAACACATAAAATTTACCCATGAACAACTCATTATAGTGTATGTTGAAAAACACGTATTTTAGCGATTCGGTAACGTTTTTGGGCGCCGGAAGTCACGTATGACTAACCAAACACCAAGTAAACTTAATATAAGTTAAAATACTTATTTTTACATCAAAAATATCAGTTTACTTACTGATTTAAAACAGTTTTATGAAAATCCTCCAAAAAGCCGATTTTTAACCGTTTTACCGCATAGTTTTGCATCAAACGTTACCCTAACCATCCCAAATCGAAACGACTTGATATTTTAACATAACCCATGTTATTTACTGAATAAAATATTGGTTATACTCATGATAGTGCAGGTCTCACATAAAGCACATAAATCATGCAAATTTCACATATTTTACCACTTTTTAAGCTATATGTACAACATGCAAAGCTATCAAACCTATGTCAAAGTTTCATGCCATTATAATATACCAAATAATGTTATTTTTAGTGTTTATAATCTGTTCTAAAACATTTTTGTCATACAATCATTTTTTATCATTTCTTGAGCTTTAAATCAACATGTATTCTCATGTACAAGTGTCTAAAGCACACTATCATATCATCATCTTTTCATATGAGTTTAGATGTATTAAACATGTGATTTATTCATGTTTATTTGCTGATTTAATTGATCATTTATCATATCTTGCACAAATCATCAAACACTTGCATTTTAACTATTATTCAAGAACAAGCAACAACTTAAACAAGTATTTACCAAAGATCAAGCTCAAATTTCATACACATACATATATATATATATATATACGGTTATACACACACATATATATATCACCATTTTTATTTTGTATTAAGACCCATTTCGTTTTAGATTTCAAGTTTGTGAAAAATTCCAAAATTCAAGAGAAACTTCAAATCATCAAGAACAACCAAGAACCAAGAGTATGATTTAAACATAAACTTTATACCTTCAAGATTCAAGTAAGTTGTTGATGAGATTTTGATGATATGGAGCTTGAAATCACTTGAAAACACCTTGGAACCCCTTTTGGATCTTCACAGCAACTTGAAATATGCTTGAAATGAAGATGGATTCTCAAGAACAAGGTTGAAGAAGATGAAGATGGAGGTGAGAGGGGTGTTTACGGTTTTGGGAGGAGAGAGAGTGAGGAGATTTGTTGAGTGGAGTGAAGTATGGTGTGATAGTGTATTTATAGGTCAAGATCTCAAATGAATCTCCATAAGATCACCTAAAATCTTATTGAATCCAAGAAATATCATGAAGGATTTTGCAAGATCTTGGAAAATATATTGGTGGGGTCCTCTTATGGTGACCGTAAATTTGAAAGATGGGGGGGGTAAGTATAAATTTTTTATGGTAAAAATAGATAAAAACAGGTATTTAACTGGATATCGGGTAATTTATCTAGCGTTTAAATCCGGGTTTATGGCGTTCTAAATTATTTTTATATTCTATAAAAATAAACTCGCCAAAATATTACTGAAATAAATTTCAGTTGCCGAGACTGGCTGTGTTGTCTACGTTTCGCAGTATAAGCACTGTGTCACGCAGTAACACGCGGTACGTGCTTAAACTTGAAAAATAACGTTTTTAAGTGTTTTAATTTATTTTTCAACACGAACCTGATTAAAAATAAAATTTTAATCATAACAGAATATTTTTAGGATTTAAATATTATCTGGGCGGTCACCAACGTTCGTTTCGCAGTTTTGTCGTAAATAGTTCTAAAGTTCGAACAAACATGTTTTTGCCATACCGAATCCTTCGAAACTTATTTCTAAGTTATGTAAAGGGTTTTTAGGGTATGTTTGGCTTATGTCACAGTTCCGGAGTGTACGTCGCGTTAAACTGATTACGTTCATGTAACGGTTTACGATTTTACTTCCAGAACAGGTTTGAGAGTTCGGAATTGAACAATGATTGAAAACGTACTAATGTCACAAATAATTAAACAAGTATTGAAGCCAAAACACCATATTTTATTAAATACAAAGTTGTTCGGAACAGTACAAAGATTTAAAATACACAGATGTCAGATTGATGCTTTTCTAAACATAATATACAAGAGTTAAAATGTTGAACTTGGATTATAAGAATACACCTTAAGATCATGAGCTCATAACTACACACACTAAATACACACAAACTTCTCTCCTTCTCCCCTTGTGCTCTCGGCCGACCCCAAGCACCCACACACTCACCATTTTTTATCATCCCTTATACAATCCAAGCATATACAAAGGTGTTAGAGGTTACACAAAGGAGCTAGGAGATTACAGAAGTTCAAAGACCTCATTCATTTGCTTTTATCCACTTGTTTTCTTCACTTGATCATCCCTAGCCTTGTGCTAGTGGTAAGAACCTTGTGTGACACCTGTGTCACTTCAACCATCAAACAAATTCCAAACCAATGAAATATTGTATTTCATACTTGGGATTTGTAAAAATATGTGTATCGTTTGCACATATCAACTCTTGTTCGATTTCAAGCTTTAAATCGCTTTCTGGAGGGTTATACGCGCTCTGATGCGTAGATATAACCAGTTTAATGCAATGAACACTCCGGAATAGTGAAATAGGCTTAAAATACCTTAAATAACCTTTAAATAACTTAGAAATAAGTTTTGAAGGCTTTGGTATGGCATAAACAAGTTAATTCGTTTACAGGGAATAAACTTGACAATCTACGAAAGTATGCCAATTTGAACTGTAACGAACATTCCGGAACATGACCATAAGTTAAAAATACCATAAATATCCTTTACATAGCTTAGAAATAGGCTTTGAGGGGTTCGGTAGGCTAAAATAAACTTTTGGGTCATTCAGGGACTAAAAGCGTCAAAAAGTGCACAAGTTTGCATTTTCGCGCATAACTTACGTTCTGAATACATCCGGACATCCAAAAATTTATGTAAGCACTAAAATATTTTATTTTAGTGTTTGGCATGAGAAAAATCCATTCGTCACGCAATTTGGATCGTTTCTCGCGCTTATGCGCATACCGTCGTAATTAAGCGAACATCGCGTTCGTACGACCAAACGAACTGACACCCGAGATATTTTCAAGCATATTTCATGTTCCCTATGTCTTAACATAATTGTGGAGCTTGAAATTGGGATTGACGGGTGTTAGAAGTGACGTTACGCAACGAAACAATGTGCAGGGACCTAATCTGCCGTTTCTGCCAAAAGTAGGGCTAGGCGTGACGCGAGGGGTCTTGGCGTCACGCGAGGCCCCTTCTGACCAAATGCAATGTTTTAAACAGCTGTTTCCAGCCCTTCAAACCCCCAAAGGCCAATTCCACTTGTCAAACTCTTGTGGTGGGGGCAAAATGAGCCACCGTAACTTTCCGACAAGTGTAAGGATGTGATCATTCCCTCTTCTCCAAGAAACGATCCTAACGGTGAACCGAAATCTATAAATACCCAACACCCACTTCACTCATTCCTCACACCTTTGAAATCTGAGTTTGCTCTCTAAGTTGTTGTGTTTAACACTTCATACCCGAGAGTACTCGGATTCAAACCTTCCATTCTTGGACCCTTAGTAAGTATTCTTTCGTTCCTTTATTGCTTTTCGAGTCCGAAAGTCAAACTTTGTTTGACTTTCTGCATTGACCAGTTTATGGTCAATGCGAAGTTCGTTTGAACTTCGCAACGTGAGCGTAATCACGATGGTTATAGTCCCTTGTGACTATGCCTACTGATTACCACGTTGTCTAGGGTCGTAAGGGTAAGCGATCTAATAAATCGCTTATACCTTCGAACCCGACCCATTTGGTCGATCATTAGGATCCGACCAAACACATTAGGTGATCATAGTATATAGGGAATAACCTTCCGAGGTTATACCTTAGGGTCGCTTCGTTTAAGTAGTTATATGATATGTAGCTTATATGCCTTAGGTAAATTACCAAAATACCCCTTTGATGCCAAAATTCATTTTAAGCATATGTAACATAACTTTTGACATCTAAACTGATTTGACAACAATATTAGACATGTTAAGGCATATGTTACTTGTCATAGGACTAGTTAAGCGGTCCGAACGCGTTTTACGCGAACGACGCGTTAAAGTAGCATAAGCTACCTAAACGGGTCGTAATGGGTCGTAAGCACTTAGGTTAGGTTTCATTTAGCATGTAGGCTTTGTTAAACCATACTACATGAGTTTCCATACTCATTTGGTTTACGAGCCCTCATTCTATCCGATCTTCCGATCTAGGTCCGGTTTATTAACATAGTTACCTATATTAGGTGCCGTTTGATTCCGTGATCTCTAGCATCGCTTGGTGGTTATCTTAGGACTTCTGAGCAATCTCAAGTGAGTACATAGACCCCTCTTTTACTGTTTTCCAAACGTTTTGGGGTGGAACACATGTGCCTACTTGTTACTTTCATGCTTTCACATCATATACCTGCTATGTTCATTAGTACATTTATAGTACATGATTTCATTACATTACATGCTATGTATGCCCATTGTGTGCGTACTTAGTACATTACCTTACATTACATGCTATGTATGCCCATTGTGTGCGTACTTAGTACATTGCCTTACATTACATGCTATGTATGCCCATTGTGTGCGTACTTAGTACATTGCCTTACATTACATGCTATGTATGCCCATTGTGTGCGTACTTAGTACATTGTTTTACATTACATTTTATGCTATGTATGCCCATTGTGTGCGTACTTAGTACATTGTTATACATTACACTATATGCTATGTATGTCCTTTGTTGCATACTTAGTACATTGTTATTCATCATATGCTTACATTTTGGATACACATTACACGATTCACATTAGACATGAACATTTTACTTTGGTAGTTTGGTTTGAGTAAGTGATTAAGTAACGAGGCGTGTGTAATATGATACAAGCATGGTGGATACGCCGCTGGTACTTCCTATATATAAGTGTTTGTATGGTATTACATATCGTAGCGTTATTTGAATCATTTCAGTTTGAGACATATAACATTTTACACAAATAACATACTTTTCACAAGACATTGATTTATAAACAACTTATCTTATACAAACTCATCTTACATGGTTATTCATTTAACCATACATTATTCTCTTATTTATACATATCATCTGATCTTATCGTTTTACAAATGATTTACAAGACAAAGCAAATTACAAGGTTCATGACTAAACATTTTCTCAAACATAAGTCATGAATCCTATTTTCTCAAAACCTATGTATCTCACAGGCATTTTTATGCTGACGTACCTATTTTCACATGTGTTTTCAGGAGATGATGCATAGGACTTATCAAGACATACTTAGGCGGACTTGTGCCTTAGTGACTTAAAACGAAACAAGAACTAGTTAATTTATGTTATGTACTCTTTGTTTCTTGTTTAAAGACAATGTAACTCGCTTGTTTGATGAATAAAACGAAACTTTAATTTTCCATGGTTGTGAAACATTAATTCTGTTACAACACTCCCCGACGTTTCCGCCACGTTTCGTTGTCTCACGTGGTCGGGGTGTGACACCTTGATCTTGCTATTTTACTTCCATTTTAAGTGGTTAAAAGAAGAATCATAAGCATAATCTTGAAGAACACTAAGAATCACAAGAAGTATACTTGAACATAAGCATGATTAATGAAGAAATCTTGATGAATATGAGTTGTTATGCTTGATGATTGTTGTTCATACATGTATTTGATGTTGATCATCATATGATCTTGCTAGATCATGATTAAAAACATAATCTAGCAAGATGAGAGGATGAACATGATAGAAGTAAATGGATCATCCTCATAAGAAGCATGAACTTGAAAGAATATGTGGTTTTCTTGAAAAATAATGATCAAAGTAAGATGTTAATCATGTAGATCTAAAATTTCATGGATGATTTCTAAAGAAACCTAGTTAAAAATATAAGTTTTACTAAATCTTGGTTATTACATAAATAACCCCCATTTTTGGTGGATAAACAAGTGTAGAAACACTTGTGTAACAAGAAAATTTCATAAAGAACCATTTTTAGAAAACATGATCATAAGTTGTAAAGATCTATCTTCTTCAAAAATGAAGTTTTTAAAGAATCAATCACACTTTAAAGGATAACAAGACTTACTAAGAACACTAGTAAGTTACTACAAATTTTTGTGAAATTTTAAGTTCATGAAGTAGTAGATTATGCTTGTTTTTGGCAAAATTGGTAAGTAAAGGTTGTTTATTATTGATTGTGGATTGATTGTGTTGATTTTTATAAAAGAAAATGATATGCTTGAAAGCATGGAAACCTCCATTTTTAGGGGAAACTATGGCAAAATTTTCTAAAAATTTAAACACTTAGAAAAATATTTATAAACCTACACTTACAAGTATATTTTAAACCATGGATTATCACATAAACTTTGCCATAAGTTTTGTTACAAAAAATTATAAATATTGGAGGTTGGTTTTTATAAATAAAAGTGACTAAATATGTATTTAGGAAATATATATTTAGATGACACCATGTGTGTGATTAATTATATATTTTGTGTATTAGTTATATTATTTTAGGACATGAGATAATATAACTCATCAAAATACCAAAAATTACAATCCAAAATATTACCAAAATTCCTAGAAATAAATATACACATTTCACACAAAATATTGGTGAAACCGAACTAAGGAATATAACTTACGAATATTCCGGAAAATTGATTCACAAAGTATATTTTGGTAAATAATATTTTAGACACCAAGTGAATGAAAATATGATTTTTACAATTATTACAAAGTTATATCATATTTTTGACAAGGGAAAAATACATTATTTTTGGCAAGTATAAATATATATTTTTCTTGGAATTATTAGAAGATGTACTATTTTTGAGAGAAAATATACATTTCTTAAACAAACATAAATTACAATATTTTTGGGGTGAAAGATATATTTCCTCAAATAAATATGAAATATATCATTTTTGGAGGAAAATAAGTTTATATATATATTTTCCAAGTTAAACTTGAAAATATATTATTTTGGAACTTATATGAAAATACAAATATTTTTGCCAAGGGAAAAAATATAAGTAATTTTTCTAAGTAATATTTTTAAAAATATATATTTTTGAAAATATATATGGACTTTTATTAAGGATATTATTCAGGAAAAATTAATACGAAATTAAGTATAAGAATACTTAATGAATGCAATAAAAATACGTATTCTCATACGTATAAATACACACCGGAATACGACCCTAATACATGGTAAAAATATACAAGTATAAGAATACGAATACAAATACACCCATCCTTGGGAATGATATACAAGTATAAATAATTGGAAGGTATTAAGTTAAAATATAATGTTTTAATAATTCTTCCAAAATCTAATAAATATAATTTAAGTTAAAATATTTATTATTTTAACAAATAATTATATAACTTGGAATAATATCAAAGATACGAAGAAACGAAACTCAAAGACATTAATACTAAGTCAAGGCACGACCCGCTCGTCTAATAGATCATAGTACGTTGTAGGTAGTCATGTTTATCCAAAGAAGCTTGAGTTACGGTGATTGAAGACGCAAGACTGTGAGTTCATGACCCCCTTTTCTCTAACTGTTTTTGGTTTTATAACTTCGGGGGTAAAATACATGTTACAACTGTTTACAAACAATTTGATTTGGTATAGTTAGCTAAGGAAGGGTACTGCTTGATCATCTGAGCGGTGGGTATAACACTTAAGGCCATTAATCCTCGTTGTAGGACCGAGGGACATGAGTGATAGATCTATTTGGGTGTAGCGAGCCCACACCCATGTGGACCAGGGTGGCCCATGAGGCGACTATGTCTTATTCCCGGAGACAAATTTGCTAGGTTTGAGTTTTCCTGCATCACTTCACACATATCAATGGCCTTTCAAACCATTGGTGATCTGTTTTTCCTTGTTGCTTTCATACCATGAGTTTACAAACTTACATACATACTTTCAATGATTACAAAGGTTTATTCATACACACAAACAAACACATGAACTCGCTCAACTTTTGTTGATGTTTTCAAACTACATGTATTTCAGGGAATTAGATGTGGATCTGGCGGGCGTTCGGAAGTTCCAAGTGTGGTTTAAGAATAAAAGATGCCATCCATGGTCTTAGGGTTTGGTCAGTGTGTCTTATCCTGGACGAGACACGTCTTTCAAATCCTAGTTTTATTTAATATCTTTTGTTGAGTCTTTGTGAACTCTTAAACAAGTTGCATGGTTTGTACTCGAATTTGAATTTCTATGTCTTAAAACAATGATGTTGTTATGTTTTTAAAACTTATTTAATGGATGAACATCTTCGGTTTTATCATATAGTTGTTGTTATGATTGAATACGCTTCCGCAAAAGTCAGGGTGTGACAGTTTGGTATCAGAGCTTCGATTGTAGCGAACTAGGATTCCTTCTCGAGTCTAGACTACAATCATTAGGGCTCTCACGAAAATGTTTTCACAACATGTTTTCATTGCATACACGAAACGCTCAGATCCAGGAAAACAAACATTTTTACAAACAAAAAGGCACGGAACACATTTCAAGGGTTATGTTCAGTCTGAGAGACTGGGTGGTTCAGTCTGGGAGACTAGGAGGTACAGTCTGAGATTTTGGGAGGTTTAGTCTGGGAGACTGGGTGGTTTAGTCTGGGAGACTAGGAAGGATACATGATTACATTGTCATTTATTACGTCCTTAAAGTTAGTAGTTAATATATGTGCATATGTGGTGATTGCTATGTTACAGATACCATGTCGTCATCTGATAGAGGATTATCCGATGACCATGATCCTATGGCTATTGTTTCTGATGATGAGATCGTCCCCGAGCCAGAGATCTTTACTTCCGATACAGAGAGTGACCTGGAGATGATGTTCGACGATGATGACGATTTTCAGCCATTTGCGCTGCCCGATTTTGGAGATGATCCACCGCTTGCTGATGGTATCCCGGATGAGGATCCATTTAATTATTCCCATTCCTGTCCACGATCATCTTATCATCGGTCATCCCGATGGTGAGCACATTGTGGCACCGATCCTCGCTCCTGTTCCTTTAGTGGTCATTCCTCCTGAGGATTGGCCATTCGATGATCTTTTTGATGATGCTGTTGTTCTGTTTATTGATGGTCCCCCTGATGATGCTTATGTCGATGGAGAGCTCGATGAGGACGTTGTTGATGTTCTACTTCTGGGGATTTCTGTTATTGAGATTTCTTCTAACTCTGGCTTACACTTTGTCTCAGATTCTTTTGCATCTGTGACATCTTCCTCCTTGCAGGTAGTTGGTTTGCGAGGTTACGCCACTGATACTGATGATGATACAGCCATGTCAGCTGCACCATCCCCTCCACATGACTTTGAGCCTAATTTTATTCTTGTCGATCAGCCTGTTGATGCACCCGCTGATCCAGGGCCGATACTTGGGCCATGACCCTATTCCATTTGGCTTACCTGACATTGTACCCCTCATTCCTGATCCAGTTCCTACACCCGCTGACCCTCCTGTTATTGAGCCAGTCACTCCCCCACTTGCACCTGCACTTGCTGATGTTGCTCCTTTTCACCTAGGAGAGTCTGATGTTCACCGTGTTGACCTACCTATTGTTTTCTTGCAGGATATACCCGCACCTCGTCCAGGGGAGGGCACTTCTAGCCAGCAGCCTAGCCACGACCCTCATGTTTCGGCAGCATTTCCCCACATACCCCAGTCTGCACCTTTTGCTCATTTTACTTCTTCACCACTTGATGAGCCACTTAGATGGTTCCCACCTTACACCATGCCAATTTCTAATCCCTACCATCCCTCGCACTTTACTGGTTATACACGGGATGAGTTACTCCTATCTCTGCAGCTCAAGTATGTGATCATGAGCCACAGGATTTTAGAGCTTGAGATGATACCGCGACCTATGCCATGTCCGTGTCAGAACTTATTTGTTATCTGTTCTTTTTCATTAGGAGGGCAGAATTTCCTTTCTACCATGTTCTTAAATTCCTCCCATTCCACATTGTAAATCCTGCCACTTCCCCTAGACTGGAGGATAGTGTTCCACCATTCTAAGGCTGAGTTCTTAAACAGATTGGAAGCAAAGATTATCTTATCCTCTTCCGCACACTTGCTTATTTTTAAGACAGCCTCAGTCTTTTCTATCCAGCGTAGAGCTGCAGCGACCCCTTCATTGCCCGAGAATTCCATTCGTTTACAAGACCAGAATTCTTTATAAGAACAACCATAAGGCATGGTTCTTCTTCTTTTGAGAATGGGCACTTGAAGTATGGGTCCATTGTTTACGCTGTGTTCTGGTTCAGTGGGTCATTTACTATCACGGTTACTTTTATTATCAGCTTCCCTAACTATTTGAATAATATATGGCATTGCATCTATTATCCCTTGTGCCACTATGTGCTGGATGGCACTGTTATCCACTGGGTTTCCATTGTTATCATTGTTCGGGTTATCGTTATTCTGGTTTTCCGGGTTATTAACCGGATTCTCTTGATTCACTTGGTCGGCCATCTGAATTTTAAACGTTTACCATGCATTAATATCATAAGATTATATTTAATACAACCAATCACATGACACGCATATTGATCAAAATTGTCGAACATTGCGACTTACTATTTCTTATAGTATGCATCTAATACAAACTGATACTGGAATTTAAAATTACAATACTAGTAGGCATCTATAGCTATTTTCTAGATTTTTTTTCAAACATACACACATATTATATATATTATTATATTATTATTATTATTACTACCACCACCATTACTGATATGGGTTCATCCAGAACTCCATATTGCGCTCGCATACTTCCAGACGAGTCGCTCTCCAACCTGCCTCATCCTCTTGCTACTTTCTAAAATTTCCTCTCCGAAGGTTCGGAGCTCTTGCACATTTTCTTCACTCATTGGGGGTGCAGGTGCTGGGACTGGGTTTGGAAACTGGGGCATGGGTTCCTGGTATGGGTATGGATTCTCTAAAATTTCCCTGATGTATTGATCACTATCATAGAGCTGCTAGATTCGGCATAGGTGTGTCTTCTGGTATTGTGTAACATTACTGGTAATCCCTATGTTCGTCTAACCACGGGTCGTAGTCTGGTTCTAAGGGATTGGGTTCTGGTATTCTAGGTATCTCTTCTGGGTTAAAATCATGCATTTGGATTTGATTTTCAGGATTGTTTTCTATTTCCATTGGCTGGGTGGGAAATAGCGGTAAGGGTTGGGGTGCTATGAGTTGCTCAAGGTTAGGGTCAGCAGCTGTGGTTGCTAGGATATGGAAATTTGCTAAATTCCTATTGAGCATATCCTGGGTGTGAGCATCTGTTTCTCTCTTAATGGCTGCTAAAGCACGTTGTTGGTGTAACTTTTTCATTCTTTTTCTACGTTCATGCGCTCCTCTACAGAACCATCCTCTCTTTTTAGGAGGGAATGGCTCTTCAGACTGAGCCTTAAACACGAATATCCCATCTTCATTGTCAGCTGAATACCCTGAGAGGGCAGGCTGTGAAGAGGTGCCTTCGCTTCTAGGTGAGCTGGACAACTGACGGTAGGCGTCGGAAGGTCCTTGGTCAATCATACTGTAAACTAACAAATTGTGACAATCGTCAAAAATCCAGGTATCCGTACAATTTAATTAATATAAATTAGTGCTTAATGACTGTGCTGAATTGCAACTAATGACTTAAACTGCTTCCTGGTTACTACATCATACATACATGTGCATCACATATTACATGATGTCACCTCATTATCACATGCAACCTTTATTGACATACTTGATGCACAAAACACAGTTAGCGGATAACTCAGGAAAATGCTAACGATGTTCAGTACATAGACAGACAGTGTTTTGAGACCCAGTATGAGCCAGAGACAAGGTACTACACTAGTATGGTGTGAAGGGAAGTAAGGACCATAAAACTGCGTCACTAGGTGATAGTTTAAGTGCCGGAAAGTTCCTAAAACCTACTTAAACTGCAGAATTCTGCATTAATCAGCAAAAATCAGCATTTTAACATGCTAGTAACATGCAAAAATATGGCAAAATGGTCCTGTATGCTTTCCTAAGTGTCGTGAATTAAAGGTGTCACAAAAGGGTACTTAAGGAACACTAAACGGTAAAGCTTGACACTTTAACGAACCGGTATCTAATCGAACAACCAGACACTACCCGAAACACCAACATATTGCTAAAGACATTGTTTTATTATTTCTGAACTAGTTATGGTCCCCGAATACCTTAACACACTATATAATGCATCATACACATAAACACTAGACTTTACACTTAACCTCCAACTAATTAACATAATTTACCATTTAAACTTACATTTACCCCCCCCCCTCATGATTTACGGCCCCAAGGGTGGTCCACCCTTGATCCCCACAATCTTGATAGATATGGCATAATCTCAATGGATTTAGGAGAAGATCATGTGTGTACTTTGTGAAACATAAAACCCTTTGGATAATAGTGTTGGATGGTTATAAGAAGGATCATAGAGTTCTCATTCTTCACCACACTTCTTCTTCTTCCTCTCCTAGCCATTCTTGGCCGAACACCCCTCTCCACACCAACACCATTTTCATTTCAAATTCATCTATTCCAAGCTCATCTCAAGGTGTTAGAGGGCGTTTAAGGAAGCTCGGTGCTCTTGAATCTTGAAGGACCTCACCCGTTTGCTTTAATCCACCATCTTTGTCACCTTCTTCATCAAGTGTTCCTCCCTAGCCTTTGTGCTAGTTGTAAGACTCTCATAACCCTTGTTTACTTCATATTTAGTTGGTTAAAAGATGTATTATGTTGTAAATCACAAGAACACTAAAGAACATAATCTTGAATCTTGAACATAAGCTTAACATATGATGAAATATGGATGAAATGATGTTGTTTAGTATATGTATGATACTTGTTGTTGTTTACTTGAGATTATGATGTTGATCATCATAAGGAGCTTGCTAGATTGTGATTAAACACATGATCTAGCAAGTTAGAGGATGATTATGTGATAACACAAGAAGATCATCCTCATATATAAGCATGAACTTGAATAAAAAGATGATTTCTTGAAAAATAACAAACAAAGTAAGCTAGTAATCTTATGAATCTAAGATTTATGAGTGGTTTTCCAAAAGAACCAAGTTTAAAATGTGATTTTTAGAAGATCTTGGTTTTTACTTAAAAACACACTATTTTTAGTGGTAGAACAAGTGTATAAACACTCATGAAACAAGAAGATCTCACATAGAAACATTTTTGTAAAATATGTTTACAAGTTGTAAACATCTAAATTCTTTAAGAAGGAGATTTTTAGAGAAATAAACACACTTTAAAGGATAACTAGACCTACTAAAAAGATTACAAAGTTACTACAAGTTTTTGTAAAAGATCAAGTTCATGTTGTTATGTAAATTGTATAGTTTTTGCACTTGGTGAGTGTAAGTTGTTTAGGGATTAATTGTTGATTGTTGTGATGATTTTTTAAAAGAAAATGATATGCTTAAATAGCATGGACACCTCTATTTTTAGGGGAAACTATGGCAAAAAAAAATTTAAAAATATAAACACTTAGAAAAATATTTTTCTAACAAGTAATTACAAGTTTATTTAACTATGGTTTTCAATATAAACTTTGCCATAGAATTTGTTACAAAAATACAAGTATTGGAGGTTGGTTTTTATAAATAAAAATGGGTAAATATATATATTTAGAATATATATATATAGGGAGAAGATCATGCGAGAACCACCTCTTATTGCGAGAACCGCGAGAACCAATGTGAACACACCAAAAATGCCTAAAAATAGCTAAAAATCACACAAAAAATTTTTTTTTGATTTTTTTAATATTTTTTAGGTTAAAATCGCTACTTTTCGAACCAAAAAAAAAAAAAAAAAAAAATTTTTTTAATTTTTTTTTTTTGGATTCGAAAAGTAGCGATTTTAACCTAAAAAATATTAAAAAAATCAAAAAAAAAATTTTGGATTTTTTTTAGATTTTTTTTAGATTTTTTTAGGTTTTTTGGGGGTTTAGTTTTTAGCATTTTAGCTTGGGGGGGGGGGTGGGGGGGGGGGGTTTAGGTTTTTGGGGGGTGGGGGAGGGGGGTTTAGGCTTTTTTTTGGGGGGGGGGGGGGGTGGGGTTAGGTTTTTTTTAGGTTTTTTTAGGTTTTTTTTAGCTTGGGGGGGGGGGGGTTTAGGTTTTTGGGGGGGGGGGGGGGGGGTTAGGTTTTTTTTGGGGGAGGGGTGGGGGGTTTAGGTTTTTGGGTGGGGGGGGGGTGGGGGTTAGGTTTTTTTAGGGTTTTTTTTAGGTTTTTTAGCTATTTTAGGTTGTGTTCACATTGGTTCTCATGGTTCTCACAATAAGAGTGGTTCTCGCATGAGCCCCTCCCTATATATATATATATATTAAGACACTTGTGTGAATATTTGTATACTTGGTGAAATAGTTATATTATTTTAGGGTAAAGTAATATAACTTAACAAAATACCATGGAATTTACAATCCAAAATAATACCAAAAATCACAAGGAATAAATATATAAGTTACACATAGTATTGTGGAACCGAACAAAAATGTAACTTACAAATATTCCGGAAAATACCGTTACAAATATATTTTTGGTAAATATTATTTTGGATACAAGAAATGAAAATATATTTTTTTTAAATATTACAAAGTTGTATCATATTTTTGACAAGAGAAAATATATTATTTTTGGAAGTAAAAATATATTTTCTTAAATATTTAGAAGATATGTAATTTTTTTGGGAAAAATATATATTTTTTTGGAATACATTAATTTGGACAAAATAAGTTTAAATATATTTTCTAAAGTGAGACTTGGAAATATATGATTTTGGAAACTACAAATACAAATATACATGTATGAGATACCCTCATCCTTGGGAAGGAAGTACGAAAATAAATACTTGGGAAGTATTGTTACAAAAATATTGTTTAAACAATTATTCCAAAATTAATATAATTTAAGGTTAAAATAATTATTATTTTAACAAGTAATTATAACTTGGAATAACATAAGAGATGTAACTCAAAAATATAAATACAAAGGCAAGGCACGGCCCGTTCGTCTAATAGACATTAGTACAATGTAGGGAGTCGTGTTAGCTGAGGAGATTCGGGTTACGATTCTGAAGACGCAATACAGTGAGTTCATGTCCCCCCTTTTCTTTTAACTGTTTTCAGTTTTATACTTCGGGGGTGAAATACATGTTACAACTATTACAAACGTTTTATACATGGTATGAATAGCTTAAGGAGGGTTTACTGCTTGATCATGTGAAAGGTGGGTATAACACTTAAGGCCATTAATCCTCGTCGTAGAACCGAGAGACATGATTGATAGATCTATTTGGGTGTAGCGAGCCCACACCCATGGGGACCAGGGTGGCCCATAAGGTGACTATGACTTCCAGCCGGAGGCCCGGTACAAATTTGCTAGGTTTGAGTCTTCCTAAACCATTTCACACATATCAATGGCCTTGCAAACCATTGGTGATCTGTTTTTCCTTATTGCTACATACCATGGACTTACATACATACATACATACTTAAAGGTTTACTCATATACATACACATGAACTCGCTCAACTTTTGTTGATGTTTTTCAAATTACATGTATTTCAGGGAACTAGTGGATCTGGCAAGTGTTGCATGTTTTTCAAGCTGCGTAAAAATAAAAGATGTCATCCGTTGTCGTAGAGTTTAGGGGATGTATCCTACTCCTGGACAGGATACATGTTTCTAAGCTCGGGTTTGTTTAAGTTCTTTTGTTGAGTCCTTTTGAACTCAATTAAACATGTTATGTTTTGTAACTTAAATTGGGTGTCGAGGTTTTTCAGACAAGTATGTTATGGTATATTCTAAACTTAGTTAATGGATAGATATCTTTTGGTTATATCATATAGCAATGTTATGATTGAATGCTATGGTATTAAGAAGTCACACCAATAACCATGCTTCCGCAAAAGTCAGGGTGTGACAGCTTGGTATCAGAGCCAGGTTCGTAGCGAACTAGGATTCTTTCTCGAGTCTAGACTACGATCATTAGGGCTCTTACGAAAATGTTTTCACCAACATGTTTTCATTGCATACACGAAATGTCCAGATCCAGGAAACAAATGTTTTTACAAATAAAAGACACAAAATACATTTCAAAGAATTCATTTATATTTCAGTCTGAGAGACTAGGGAGTTAGTCTGAGAGACTAACTAGGTAGTTCAATCTGAGAGACTGGGGAGTTAGTCTAAGAGAGTAACCGGGTAGTTCAGTCTGAGAGACTGGGAGGTTTAGCCTGAGAGGCTGGGTAGTTCAGTTTGAGAAACTGGGAGGTTTAGTCTGAGAGACTAAGTAGTTCAATCTGAGAGGCTGGGTGGGATAGTCTTGGGAAGGCTAGGATGCATACATGCTTACATTGTTACTACTTACATGCTTATTTGATGATTGTTGATATATGTGTATACTTGTGATTGATTTGTTACAAACATCATGTCCTCCTCCGAGAGTGGAGTATCTGATACAGTAGACCCTATGGCCATAGTTTCTGATGATGAGGTCATCCCAGAGGATGAGGTTTTTACGTCTGACACCACGAGTAGCGATGATGATGATTTCCAGCCGTTTGCTTTACCAGATTTTGACGATGATATACCGCTAGCTGATGGTCTTCCTGGCGAGGATCTAATTCTTGTTCAGATCCCTGCTCCTCTTCCTCTTGTTGCATTTCCTTGTGAGGATCTGCCTCTTGACGCTATGTCTGACGATGACATCAATCTTTTTATTGAGGGTCCCCCAGAGGGTGCCCAGGATGATGGAGCCCCAGTCAATGATGTCATTGTTGTTCCGCTTGTCGAGATTCCTATCGTCGAGATTTCTTCTGACCATTCTGGTCCTGATTCATTTGAGTCTGTGTCATCTACTACTCTACACTCACTGGGATTACAGCGTTATCCCACCGATACTGATTCTGACACAGCTATGTTCGTTGCACCTGATATTCCACACGGTGTTGATCATGATTTTTAGTTTGATGATGAGTTGGACCCTGTCTTTCCACACGACTTCGACCCTGAGCATGAGATTGAGTTTGACCCCGATGATCAGCCTTTTGAGGCACCTGTCGTTCCTGATGATCAGCTCTTTGATATACTCGCTGATCTTGAGCTTGCACCAGCTGACCCTAAGCCTTTGATTGCACCCGAGCCCATACCTGCACACGATCCTCTGCCGGAGCATGGCCCTGCACCTGCTGATGTACCAGTTGTTGCACCACTATTACCTGACCCGATCCATGCACCTGTTGATCATGCTCCTTTTGCAGCCCAGATAGATCCCCGTTATGCATTCACCCGCAATGGGTGGATCGAGGACGATGATGACTTACCTCCTTTTGTTAGACCTGTTACTCCCCTACCTGCACCCACACATGCACCAGCTGATATCGCCCTGTTTCACCCACATGTGTCTGACATTCACCTCACAGATCTACCAGTCACGTTCCTACAGGATATCCCTCCTCCCCGTCCAGGGGAAGGTCCATCGAGTCAGCAGCCCGGTCACATACCACCTGTGTCAGCAGCCTTTCCTTTCATGCCACCGTTTGCACCTGCTACACATACTGCACCTTCTGGTTCTGCACCATCGGGCGAGCCACTGATTTGGTTTCCGCCCAACACGATGCCTGTTTCTGATCCATATCATCCCTTCCATTACACTAGATATACGAGAGATGATCTGCTTTTGTCCTTACAGCTCCAGCAGGAGATGTTGTGTCGCAGAGTCATGGTTCTTGAGAGGATTCCGCGTCCTCCACCCTGCACTTGTCAGTCACCATCCGCGACACCACCAGCTCCTCTCCTGCCATACCCAGATTTTGATGTCCGTTTTCTTACTATGGAGCAGCAGGTTAGCTACCTGTTGCGTATCGTTAATGCCCTTGAGGAGGAGCTAGCGCATCTGCGCAGTTTGCTATTCGTTCCTCCACCTCCTCCTCCTCCACCATCAGCATAGCAGTTTTTGGTTTTTTGCAGGTAGCATACATTTGGTAAGAGTGTAGCTATTGGGCCAGATTGCACAGCTTTTTGAAGACCACATTTCTTTTTACTTTTGATTGTTGTAGTTTGATGTATAGTTTGGACAAGGGTGATGTGACCCTGTAGTCTTTTTTGTGGTGATATGATACATTTGATGAACTTGTAAAACTGTATTTGTGGTCATTTGATATATGAAAGCTCAATCGCAACATTCTCATTATATACGTTGTTGGATTACTTGTTTGTGTTATGACATGGGATGTTATGTGTTTACTTGTGTTGATGAATGTTATTACATATGCGTACTACATACTTATATGCATAAGACCTGACCTATACAAACTTCTTATAGAAGATGCCTCCACGAAGAGAAACTCGATTGCCCACTATTGAGGCCGAGTTACAAGAATGAATTTCACGAGCGATAGCAGATTACAAGGCCTCACGAGCTGAAACTAGCGGGGTACCTCGAGGAACAACCCACCTCATGGTAATGTTTAAGTCGCTTGAGACACATTACATTACATTTGGATATTCCATGTGCGTTTGCTAATGCTTTCTGTGAATGACGTTACTTGTACAGGCTGTACCTATAAACAATTTTTAGTCTGTAAACCACTGAATTTCGACGGCATCGGGGGTGCTGTGGCCTTTGTTAGATGGACGAAGAAGACCGATTCTGTGATTAGAATGAGTAAATGTGCACCGAAACATCAAGTCACCTACATCTCCGGGTTGTTCTTAGATGGAGCGCTTTCATGGTGGAATCTCCAAGTCCAAACTCTGGGAGAGGCAGCAGTATACGCTTTGACTTGGAACGAGCTGAAGGAGCTCATGCGAAAGAAGTATTGCTCCAGGGCTGAAATTCAAAAATTGGAAACAGAGTTTTGGAACCTCAAGATGGATGGCCCCAAAATTGCGGAGTATGTGCAGAGATTTCACGATCTATCTCGCGTGGTACCGTACATGGTTAGTCCGGAATTCAAACGCATCGAGCGGTTCATTTGGGGGTTGGCACCTCAGATTATGAGTATGGTAACAACATCAAAGCCTGCAATAATTACTGAGGCTATCAATCTGAGCGTATCACTGACTGAAGAAGCTATCAGGTAAAACAAGTTTTCGATCTCTGACCAGAAGAAGAAGGACACTCACGTGGAGTCATCGGGTGAGAACAAGAGGAAGTTCTCAAACTTCAAGAAGGGCACCAGCAGTGTCAACAAGAAGAAAGAGTCATACTTACCGGCTGAAGCCAAGACTGGGGTTGAAAACAAAGGAAAGGGTTACATGGGCGCTCTGCCCAAATGTGATGTATGCTAGTACCATCATTCCGGCCAGTGCAGATATAGGAAATGTGAGTCTTGTGGGAAGGTTGGCCATTCGAAGGAGACATGCTGGGTTGGTACTGGTGCGGGTCGTGGTTGTCAGAGAGGTTATAGAAGTGGTAATGGAAACCGCCCTCAAGGAGGAAATGGTGGCAACGGAAAACGTGGTAATGTTGGGAATCAAGCTGGTAGTGGAAACCAGGGAGCAAACAACAATCGAGGTGGTAACGGGAACGGTAATGGTCGAGGACCAGGTTGTTTTAATTATGGAGACGTGGGCCATTTCAAGAGAGAATGCCCAAAGCTCAATCAAGCTCAAGGAAGAGTTTTCAACATCGGTGCGAGGGAAGCACGCCAAGATCCAAATGTGGTCACTGGTACGTTCCCTATCAACCAACGCTTTGCATCTGTACTATTTGATACCGGTACCGATTATAGTTTTGTATCGCTAGAATTTAAAAATATACTTGGGTTGGTAGCTAGTAAGCTAGGCATTCCGTATTCGATAGAACTAGCAAATGGAAAGCTAGTTGAAGCAAACGAAGTCATCAGAGGTTGCGTGATAGAACTGGGAGAGCACGAGTTTACGCTTGATCTGCTGCCAGTCGAGTTGGGAAGCTTCGATGTGGTAGTGGGGATGGATTGGTTGTCAAGCAACCGAGCAGAGATTGTATGTCACTAGAAGGTCATTCACATTCCGATGGCGAATGGAGAGACAATTGTGGTACATGGAGAGAAGCACGATACACCCCTAAGGATCATCAGTTGTTTGAAGGCTCGAAAGTGTTTGCAGAAAGGATGTGTCGCCTTCTTGGCACACATTGTGGATAAAGAAGTTGCTGTGCCAAAGCTAGAAGAAATTCCAGTCGTGAAGGAATATCCTGAAGTCTTCCCCGAAGACTTTCCAGGATTGCCGCCGCAAAGACAAGTAGAGTTTCACATTGACTTAGTTCCAGGTGCTGCTCCTGTAGCTAAGGCACCTTATCGACTTGCGCCTTCAGAAATGCAAGAGTTGTCAACGCAACTTCAAGAGCTATTGGATAAGGGATTTATCAGACCAAGCTTCTCGCCTTGGGGAGCTCCAGTTTTGTTCGTTAAGAAGAAAGATGGCAGTTTCCGCATGTGCATCGACTACCGAGAGCTTAACAAGTTGACTATCAAGAATAGATATCCTTTGCCAAGGATTGATGACCTGTTCGATCAACTACAAGGTTCAAGTTGTTACTCCAAGATCGATCTTCGATCAGGTTATCACCAGTTAAGAATTCAAGAGGAGAGTATTCCAAAGACGGCTTTTAGGACTCGATATGGACATTATGAGTTTCTGGTTATGCCATTTGGTCTGACGAATGCACCAGCAGCTTTCATGGACTTGATGAATAGAGTTTGTAAGTCGTACCTCGATAAGTTTGTGATCGTGTTCATTGACGATATTCTGATTTACTCGAAGACGAAGGAAGAACATGAGCAACATCTAAGAGCCATCTTAGAGCTGCTTAAGAAAGAAAAGTTGTACGCTAAATTCTCAAAGTGCGAGTTCTGGTTACGTGAGGTTCAGTTCCTTGGTCACGTGGTTAACGGAGATGGAATTCATGTGGATCCCACAAAGATCGAGGCGATCAGAAATTGGGAGACTCCGAAGACGCCAACCGAGATCCGTCAGTTTCTAGGTTTGGCAGGTTATTATAGCGGATTTATTGAGGATTTCTCAAAAATCGCTCAACCTTTGACCTCCCTTACACAGAAAGACAAGAAGTATGAATGGGGAGACAAGCAAGAAGAAGCATTTCAGTTGTTGAAAAACAAGCTTTGCGATGCGCCAATTTTAGCCCTACCCGAAGGCACTGACGACTTCGTGGTATATTGCGACGCCTCGCGTCAAGGTTTAGGCTGCGTGCTGATGCAGCGACAGAAGGTTATAGCCTATGCTTCACGCCAGTTGAAGATCCATGAGAAGAATTACACCACTCATGACTTGGAGTTAGGCGCGGTGGTGTTTGCATTAAAGATCTGGCGACATTACTTGTATGGCACGCGATGCACAATCTTTACTGATCACAAGAGCTTACAACATATATTTGACCAGAAAGAACTTAACATGAGACAGAGACGATGGGTAGAGTTGTTAAACGACAATGATTGTGAAATTAAGTATCACCCAGGGAAGGCAAATGTGGTCGCTGATGCCTTGAGTCGAAAAGAAAGAATCAAGCCTATAAGGGTTCGAGCTTTGGAAATGATTGTTCAAACGGACCTCTCTTTGCGCATTCGTGCCGCACAGAGAGAAGCTCTTAAGGAGGAGAATCTTGAAGGTGAATATCTCTGTGGGATGGAGAAACAGTTGATACCAAATGATGAAGGAACGTTGTGCTTCATGAAACGAATTTGGGTTCCTCTCTTCGGTGGTCTACGAGACGTAATTTTCGATGAAGCTCACAAGCCACGGTACTCGATCCATCCAGGATCGGATAAAATTTACCAAGATTTAAAGGATTTTTATTGGTGGCCAAGATTAAAAGGTGATGTTGCAACATATGTTGGTAAATGTTTGACTTGTGCCAAGGTAAAGGCCGAATATCAGAATCCTTCAGGTCTTCTGCAACAACCCGAAATACCCATGTGGAAATGGGAGCAGATTTCAATGGACTTTATAACGAAGTTGCCAAGAACACCCAGAGGTCACGATACGATTTGGGTAATTGTGGACCGTCTGACCAAATCTGCACACTTTTTGCCCATCAAGGAGAAGGACAACACTAGCAAGCTTGATGAGCTATACCTGAGAGGGATAGTTGCACGACATGGAGTGCCTCTCTCGATTATCTCTGATAGAGATGGAAGGTTTGCATCAAGGATTTGGAAATCCTTCCAAGAAGCCTTTGGTTCTCAGTTGAATCTAAGTACGGCATTCCATCCGCAGACAGATGACCAGAGCGAGCGAACGATTCAAACGTTGGAATACATGTTACGAGCTTGCGTGATGGATTTGGGTGGTAGTTGGGACGCCCACTTACCCTTGGTAGAATTCTCGTACAACAACAGCTACCATGCGAGCATCCAAGCTGCACCATTTGAAGCTCTCCATGGACGCAAGTGTCGATCACTGTTATGCTGGGCAGACGTGGGTGATAGACAGCTTGTTGGTCCTGAATTGGTTCAAGAGATGACTGATAAGATTACACAGATCCGAGAGTGCATAAAGGCGGCTTGCGATCGACAAAAGAGTTATGCGGACCAAAGGAGGAAACCTTTGGAGTTTGAGGTAGGATATATGGTTTTGTTAAAGGTTTCACCCTGGAAGGGTGTAGCACGCTTTGGGAAGCGTGGGAAGTTGAACCCGAGATACATTGGACCATTCAAAATCCTAGAGAGGATTGGTCTTGTAGCTTACAAGTTGGATCTACCCGTAGAACTGAATGGCGTTCATGATACATTTCATGTATCTAACCTGAAAAAGAGTCCAACTCAAGAAATCGTTGTCATTCCTGCCGATGAAGTTCACATTGACGACACACTCCACTTTACTGAAGAACCTGTTGAGGTTACTGATTGGAAGGTTAACAAAACACGTAGGAGTGGTGTCAAACTCATCAAGGTTCGTTGGAACGCGAGACACGGCCCAAACTTTACTTGGGAGCGTGAGGATCGCAAGAAGGCAAAATACCCACATTTGTTCCCCAAGACCCCTGCATCTACTAGCAGAACTTAAATTTCGGGACGAAATTTTCTTAACAGGGGGAGAATGTGACAACAGTCAAAAATCCAGGTATCCGTACAATTTAATTAATATAAATTAGTGCTTAATGACTGTGCTGAATTGCAACTGATGACTAAACTGCTTCCTGATTACTACATCATACATACATGTGCATCACATATTACATGATGTCACCTCATTATCACATGTAAATTTTATTGACATACTTGATGCACAAAGAACAGTTAGCACAATTAGCGGATAACTCAGGAAAATGCTGACGATGTTCAGTACATAGACAGACAGTGTTTTGAGACCCAGTATGAGCCAGAGACAAGGTACTACACTAGTATGGTGTGAAGGGAAGTAAGGACCATAAAACTGCGTCACTAGGTGATAGTTTAAGTGCCGGAAAGTGCTTAAAACCCACTTAAAGTGCAGAATTCTGCATTAATCAGCAAAGATCAGCATTTTAACATGCTAGTAACATGCTAAAATATGGCAAAATGGTCCTGTATGCTTTCCTAAGTGTCGGGAATTAAAAGTGTCACAAAAGGGTACTTAAGGAACACTAAACGGTAAAGCTTGACACTTTAACGAACCGGTATCTAATCGAACAACCGGACACTACCCGAAACACCAAAATATTGCTAGAGACATTGTTTTATTATTTTTGAACTAGTTATGGTCCCCGAATACCTTAACACACTATATAATGCATCATACACATAAACACTAGACTTTACACTTAACCTCCAACTAATTAACATAATTTACCATTTAAACTTACATTTACCCCCCCCCCCCCTCATGATTTACGGCCCCAAGGGTGGCCCACCCTTGATCCCCACAATCTTGATAGATATGGAATAATCTCAATGGATTTAGGAGAAGATCATGTGTGTACTTTGTGAAACATAAAACCCTTTGGATAATAGTGTTGGATGGTTATAAGAAGGATCATAGAGTTCTCATTCTTCACCATACTTCTTCTTCTTCCTCTCCTAGCCATTCTCGGCCCAACACCCCTCTCCACACCACCACCATTTTCATTTCAAATTCATCTATTCCAAGCTCATCTCAAGGTGTTAGAAGGCGTTTAAGGAAGCTCGGTGCTCTTGAATCTTGAAGGACCTCAACCGTTTGCTTTTATCCACCATCTTTGTCACCTTCTTCATCAAGTGTTCCTCCCTAGCCTTTGTGCTAGTTGTAAGACTCTCATAACCCTTGTTTACTTCATATTTAGTTGGTTAAAAGATGTATTATGTTGTAAATCACAAGAACACTAAAGAACATAATATTGAATCTTGAACATAAGCTTAACATATGATGAAATATGGATGAAATGATGTTGTTTAGTATATGTATGATACTTGTTGTTGTTTACTTGAGATTATGATGTTGATCATCATAAGGAGCTTGCTAGATTGTGATTAAACACATGATCTAGCAAGTTAGAGGATGATTATGTGATAACACAAGAAGATCATCCTCATATATAAGCATGAACTTGAATAAAAAGATGATTTCTTGAAAAATAACAAACAAAGTAAGCTAGTAATCTTATGAATCTAAGATTTATGAATGGTTTTCCAAAAGAACCAAGTTTAAAATGTGATTTTTAGAAGATCTTGGTTTTTACTTAAAAACACACTATTTTTAGTGGTAGAACAAGTGTATAAACACTCATGAAACAAGAAGATCTCACATAGAAACATTTTTGTAAAATATGTTTACAGGTTGTAAACACCTAAATTCTTTAAGAATGAGATTTTTAGAGAAATAAACACACTTTAAAGGATAACTAGACCTACTAAAAACAATACCAAGTTACAACAAGTTTTTGTAAAAGATCAAGTTCATGTTGTTATGTAAATTGTATAGTTTTTGTACTTGGTGAGTGTAAGTTGTTTAGGGATTATTTGTTGATTGTTGTGATGATTTTTTGAAAAGAAAATGATATGCTTAAATAGCATGGACACCTCTATTTTTAGGGGAAACTATGGCAAAAAAAATTTAAAAATATAAACACTTAGAAAAATATTTTTCTAACAAGTAATTACAAGTGTATTTAACTATGGTTTTCAATATAAACTTTGCCATAGAATTTGTTACAAAAATACAAGTATTGGAGGTTGGTTTTTATAAATAAAAATGGGTAAATATATATATTTAGAATATATATATAGGGAGGAGCTCATGCGAGAACCGCGAGAAACAATGTGAACACAACCTAAAATAGCTAAAAAAACCTAAAAAGAACCTAACCCCCACCCCCCCCCCCCAAAAAAAAAACCTAACCCCCCCCCCCCCCCAAGCTAAATGCTAAAAACTAAAACCCCCAAAAAACCTAAAAAAAAACCTAACACCCCCCCCCCCAAAAAAAAAAACCTAAACCCCCCTCCCCCACCCCCCCCCCCCCCCAAAAAAAACCTAACCCCCCCCCCCCCAAGCTAAAATGCTAAAAACTAAACCCCCAAAAAACCTTAAAAAATAAAAAAAAATCAAAAAAAAAATCTAAAAATTTTTTGTTTTTAATATTTTTTATGCTCAAATCGCTACATTTAGTGGCAAAAAAAAAAATTTTAATTTTTTTTTGTTTTCGAAAAGTAGCGATTTTTATATAAAAAATATTAAAAAAAATTGTGTGATTTTTAGCTATTTTTAGGCATTTTTGGTTGTGTTCACATTGGTTCTCGCGGTTCTCGCATGATCTTCTCCCTATATATATATTAAGACACTTGTGTGAATATTTGTATACTTGGTGAAATAGTTATATTATTTTAGGGTAAAGTAATATAACTTAACAAAATACCATGGAATTTACAATCCAAAATAATACCAAAAATCACAAGGAATAAATGTATAAGTTACACATAATATTGTGGAACCGAACAAAAATGTAACTTACAAATATTCCGGAAAATACCGTTACAAATATATTTTTGGTAAATATTATTTTGGATACAAGAAATGAAAATATGATTTTTGTAAATATTAAAAAGTTGTATCATATTTTTGACAAGAGAAAATATATTATCTTTGGAAGTAATAATTATTTTAACAAGTAATTATAACTTGGTAAATAAATACTTGGGAAGTATTGTTACAAAAATATTGTTTAAACAATTATTCCAAAATTAATATAATTTAAGGTTAAAGTAATTATTATTTTAACAAGTAATTATAACTTGGAATAACATAAGAGATGTAACTCAAAAATATAAATACAAAGGCAAGGCACGACCCGTTCATCTAATAGACGTTAGTACATTGTAGGGAGTCGTGTTAGCTGAGGAGATTCGGGTTACGATTCTGAAGACGCAATACAGTTAGTTCATGTCCCCCCCCCCTTTTCTTTTAACTGTTTTCAGTTTTATACTTCGGGGGTGAAATACATGTTACAACTATTACAAACGTTTTATACATGGTAGAATAGCTTAAGGAGGGTTTACTGCTTGATCATGTGAAAGGTGGGTATAACACTTAAGGCCATTAATCCTCCTCGTAGAACCGAGAGACATGAGTGATAGATCTATTTGGGTGTAGCGAGCCCACACCCATGGGGACCAGGGTGGCCCATAGGGTGACTATGTCTTCCAGCCGGAGGCCCGGTACCAATTTGCTAGGTTTGAGTCTTCCTGCACCATTTCACACATATCAATGGCCTTGCAAACCATTGGTGATCTGTTTTTCCTTATTGCTACATACCAGGGACTTACATACATACAGACATACTTAAAGGTTTACTCATACACATACACATGAACTCGCTCAACTTTTGTTGATGTTTTTCAAATTACATGTATTTCAGGAACTAGTGGATCTTGCAAGTGTTGCATGTTTTTCAAGCTGCGTAAAAATAAAAGATGTCATCCGTGGTCATAGAGTTTAGGGGATGTATCCTACTCCTGAACAGGATACATGTTTCTAAGCTCGGGTTTGTTTAAGTTCTTTTGTTGAGTCCTTGTGAACTCATTTAAACATGTTATGGTTTGTAACTTAAATTGGGTGTCGATGTTTTTCAGACAAGTATGTTATGGTATATTCTAAACTTAATTAATGGATGAATATCTTTTGGTTTTATCATATAGCAATGTTATGATTGAATGCTATGGTATTAAGAAGTCACACCAATAACCACGCTTCCGCAAAAGTCAGGGTGTGACACAAATAGTCAAATAACACACAACAATAAAATACAGATATGCACGTACTTCCATAATTTATTTCCTAACACTTTGAATAATATCTTGGTGTCAGCAGAACACTTTTGTGGCTGAATCAGTGGCTTAGCTCTGATACCACCTTCTGTCGCAACCCCTGTTCCCTATCTGTCCCGGGAACGAGCGGCCGCGGCCAGTTTCGGTGGTATCTGGGTTTGTCAATTTGGCAGCGGAAATTACATCAGGACCGTAGTTAGGAAATATTTTATCAGAGTAAAATACCACGCTTTTATAATATTAAACACATGGGAAAATCTCAAGTTTCAAGTGCAGATATTTTCATAGGGATAAACCCTATTTTATTTAAATAAAACATCTCTTTATTTTAGGTAACTTTATTGCCACTTTTCCAAGCCTTCAGTGCTGTCCAGCTGGCTTCTATTTGGCTTTCACATTTTGTTACCTGAAACGCGTTTAAAAACATTTTGTCAGTGGGAAATACTAGTGAGTGAATCCCAATTTAATCAAGACTTATAAAACCATTGTACAGTATTGAGGGTGGTCGCGCAATTACATTTGTTTCCATCAACTTAACTACCACCCACGGTACTGTCAACCTGACTTGTGGTCATCTTACTCCTCGCAAGGTAGTAACAAATTTTGTATACAAAACCCCAACATACCGACGATAATTGTAGAATACAAAAACTCAATCACTGTTTAATATATTATTAATTAAGTGAGGTTTTGTAAAAACAGTTTGCAAAAAACATTGCTGTCTTAGGGTTTTCCTTTAAGGGTTTCCTGGTGATTATCTATAAATTACACAATGCACACGCGTTAGTATAATAACCCAATATTTACATTAGTAATACCCTCCCCGAGACGGCATTCCAACGACTACGTCGGGCATAACCACGATAGCCGTTACGGAACCCTGGATCAATCGGGCAGCGTATCTAATACGTAACCGGGGTTATGATACTTACAACGAGGCAGAACTTCGTTATTTAGGGGGGTATTATGCCCGAATATTATGCCTATTATATATAAATTTGAGAGAGAAAAGATTGTGGGACGAGTTGGGACTGAAGGCCAAAGGTCTCTATTTATAGGGCCTGATTCGGACCTTGTCGCGCCCCGCGTAGACATCCTTCAGGGCCTTCGCGGCCCAGGAGGCTAGCTAGGGTAGGCCCTAGCTTGGCTGACTCGCCACTAGGCTTGACACGAGTGGTGCCACGTGGCGGTTCAGGGGCTCGCCCTGACTCTAAGCTGTCGCGGCCCGCGTAGCTCCCTGGCTACACGTTTGCGGCTCGCGAACAATACTATTTTATGGTTTTTATTTTATTTTTAATTATATAGGGTATTATGGGTTCGGTTTTCATATACGAGGTATGTTTTAGGACGTATTGGGATATTTTAAATATATTAAGGGTGTCGGGAAAATATTTTGGAGGGTTGTTATAAAAACAACCAAGTGTTTTCAAATGTTGCACATGGATTTGTTTGGCCCAGTAAAAATCATGAGCTTTAAAAAGAAAAGATATTGTTTGGTCATTGTAGATGATTTTTCTAGGTTTACATGGACTTACTTTTTACACTCTAAAGATGAGACTGCAGGTATCTTGCAAGACTTTGTCAAACAGGTCGAAAAGTAATTTGAATTGCTAGTAAAAATCTTTAGAAGTGACAATGGAACAGAGTTTAGAAACAAGGAGTTGGATGAGTTTTGTGTGTCAAAAAGGATTGTATGGCAGTACAGCATCCCAAGAACACCAGAACAGAATGGGGTGGTTGAAAGGAAAAATAGAACTTTGATTGAAGCTGCTAGAACCATGCTTGCAGACTCAGGTTTACCCTTAACCTTTTGGGCAGAGGCTGTAAACACTGCTTGTTATGTGCAGAACAGAGTTTTGATCAACCCCAGGCATCAAAAGACTGCCTATGAAACTCTGTTTAAAATATAACCACTGATCTCCTATTTCAAAATCTTTGGCGGCCCATGTTTTATCCTAAACTTGAAAGATTCTATTTCAAAATTTGCAGCCAAAGTAGATTGTGGTTACCATCTGGGATACTCAACCACTGCCAATGCCTATAAAGTGTTTAACACAAGGACTAGGTGTGTGGAAGAGATTTTGAATGTGAAGTTCAATGAACTTTCATCATTGAAAATTTCAGCAAACCCTGCTGAACTGTTTGACCTTGATAAATTTACATTTGAAGATGTGTCTGCCAAGACTAACCATACAGGTACCCCACAATCTTCATCACAAGAGTATGGATGTGATATTGTGATCCCACAATACAAAGTCACTACCACCACAAGAGCAGCAGATATCATTTACATTCAATCTTTCATGCTTTTGGAAAACTTACTAGAGCTTAGTAGATTTTGAAAGTACAACTTGATCATCTTGAAGTTCACTAAACATAAAGCTTAAAAACCCTAAATTTAACATAATAATCTTACATAATTATGTGTTATTTGTGTTAATTATGATGTTTAGTGTAAAATAGCTTGGTTTAACTTAATGATTAGCGTAACATATACATACATATATATATGAATGCTTGCAACTTTCTGCCAAGACTTGAGAAATTAGAGAAGATTAGAGAGCTTGAGAGAGATTTAGATGACTGGAAAGTGTTTAAAAGGTAGTGTATTTATAGTCGGGATTAGGATTTGAGTGTTAAATGAGGTGGTTGGGGGTTGAAAGGAGGGAATGGAGCCAAAATTTGTATGTTTTAAAAGATTCTGCCGTTGAAAGGAGGTGGTAACGGCCGTGCGGATCAAGTGCACGGTCGTGCGGATCGCGTATCGAAGGGTGGTGCACATCAGGTGCGCAGTCATGCGGATTGCTGTGTGCATGGTCGTGCCCCTCAGTTGCATGGCCGTGCACCACCTACATAATTTACCAAACTTTCTAGAATTTGCAGTTTGACCCCCAGAGTTTGATAATTCCATTATTTGAAGCTAGAAACTCATAATTAAGCATGTTTTTAGGTATTCCAAGTGTATCAAAGTAGTGTATGAATATAATCGACATATATTTGATAATTTCAAGTATTTCAAGTATTTCAAGTATCGGCTTTTGCGTATAAACATGTATTCGAGATTGTAGCGTATAACATAAGTATGTAACATGTATAAGTATAAAAGTGAATTCCATTATAATCAAAATCTCGGATTACAAGATTGGAAAGGAAATACGAATACGATACGATTACAAGTTTCCGATAACAGAAATACGAATACACCTTCTAAATAAGGAAAATACAGAGATGCGAAGCGTTACAAACTGAGCACGTGGACTAGAAAGGTAATCGTGGGCCACACTAGCATCCCTGTTTCGTTAACCCTATAAAAACCCATGAGAAACAGAGTTTACATCTATCCTCCATTATTGTCAAAATCAAAGCATTTCAAAAGAGAAAAACTCCTAATTTGCTTCCTTCAAACTCTATATTCAATCAAAAGATCATCTGTTTAAAGCAATATCCTATCATGATATTCTAAACTATTTTCAAATATAATGTATAAAAGAAATAAAGAATAAGCTACGAACTATTATTATATTAATCAAAAGAAGATGCTGGCCAATTTCACCCCGAACTGGGATCCATTTATCAGAAGCACTTAAGAGTTTTCCTAAAGCAAACGATTAAAGATGGGTAGAGCTTCGTTTTAAAAATCAGGATCACTCCATTCCAGCCATCAAGCATAAAACTAAAAATGTCCAAAAACCATCGCCGCCATAAAGATACGAGCAAGAAAAATAAATTGTTTTGAACAACATCAGGGGCTTTCCTCCTTATACCACTAGAAGATTTGAAGCGAGTAAATGAGACATGTGACGATGGAATCACTAGAGGAGTCTTCTCTTCATTGACGTAAGTATCCTTGGAGATTAATTTGAGGATTCCTAGAGGAATTCATAAAGGGTTAGAATTAGGCTTACTAGGTAGAAAAGTATAAAGTTTCTTACCAGTAGAGATGTTGGATTCTGAGAACTATTTGTCCAAACTTGCTTCAGAGACATGGAATTCTAAACGAAATATTCTTTCGGTGGAAGAAACTTCTAATAAGGAGTTTATCTTCTTAATGATGTCACTTTTTGGAAATTCTAGCTTAGAAAACATGGATGCTGCACAACCTTGAAACATGGGTCACACCATATCAAAATTAGAAAATTTAACAATTGTTATATGGTGATAACAATTTTCAAATTTTGGGAACAATTGTTATGGGTGAAAATTCTGATTGGTATTCCTAGCTGAATTATGACCGATATTCTGAATATAATTTAAGAGTCTTGGGATACGGATAGGTTTGATATCCTGAACCTACTCCTGATTTGTTACTTACTTGGCTTATGTTAATTAATTGGAAATACATTGAAGAATACGAGTAATGAGTCATGTAACGGTCAGAAATGAATATCCTGCGGGAATATCGGCGATAATATTGGGATTTTAGTTAATGTTATGACGGTTGCTGATGATTAAGTCTTATAAAGAGCCTGAAGACATGGGATTTTAGTCAATGTGCACTTGTGGAACTTGGAGAACATTCCTCCAACAGTCAGAAAGGAATATTCTTCAGTATCCCTAATATTTTGGGATATTTTGTTACATTTTTGCAATATAAAAATAGGTTGTCTAATCAATTAGGCACCAAGAACTACACCACAATATGAATTTTCGATTACTAACACTTCTTGCAGATCACTCACAACAATCACTTTCACTTACACTCACATTAGAGATCATTGTAATAATGATCAGAATAGTTCTTAAGTTGTAATTTTCAAACATCCAATAGTAGTAACTGCGGCAGACGACTTTATAGCCGGCGCCCGAGGTTTTGTGCCAGCGATCTCAATAGATCAAGGGCTTTCCTCGTAAAGCCTTGTGTTCTTTACTATTTAATTGTCTTTTTTTTCATTCTAATATCACGAGCAATATTTTGATATCCTGAGCAATATCCCGGCATTCTGACTTTGCATTTCAACCTCTTTGCTTTACAATACATTTTATCAATGACATATTTCAAAAATACAGAATAGCACACTACCACACATAACAACTTTGATCACTAAATTGCTTAGGTAATTTATGACCAAAATAGTGGTGATGACGGTTGTCCTCCGATACTCCCCGGTGAAACTGAACAGGGGTATTATTACCGGACCTTTACTGAGCAGTGTGCGGATGAACCCAACCAATCGTGAAGGACCTTGGAGCAAGGTTCAAATTATATGTTTGGGGCGACTTGCCAGGAGTTTATGTGGGGATGCCTTTGGCCTACAAAATACTGGTATCAGCGAAGACGTTCCCCAGAGTGTTTTTCCAATGCACATATTATGGCTATGTACAACAATTTTACAACTAGCATGGATGTGAGGAGAGTTATGAACTAAGAATGGGATACTTTGAAGCTTGAAAAAACCAAGTTTAAAACCGGGCAGGAGCGGTATGAAGCTGAGAAAACAAGATTGTAGAAAAGCCAGATCAAATTTAAGAAGGAGAAGAAACTAATGCAGTGAAAGGTTGTAGTCACAAACAAAAGAGCGAAGAATGCTGCTGCTGAGTTAGCCAACAAGCCCAAGGAATAGGTTGAAGCCTGTAAAAGGGATAATGATACTTTAAGGGTTGCACGTGATCTAAACAACTAGCTTAAGGCTCATGGTGATCAGGCCACACAAAAAAGTGTTAAACATGAGCAATCCATGGAAGCGAGAGATGAGGAGATTGCGAAGCTGAACACTGTTTGGTTGCATATGTTGAGATTGTGAGCCTCAAATCAGAGTTTACTGAAGATGTTAAAGTAAAGGATGTTGAGATCACATAGCTGAAACATGAGTTGGCTAAGCGCACTGCTTTAGAGGATAAGGAGATTAGTGAAGGTGCTCAAAAGATAGAGCCCGATGATGCTGACACCAAATTGCTGACTCTTGAATCCGAGTTACCTAAAGCAAAGGAAGCTTATGCTGAAGTGGAGCTAATCATGATGGTTGTCGGAAATGAAAACTTATGGCTTTTGCGACATGGTATCGCGCTTGTAAGTTTATATTCTTTGTCTTTTACCTCCTTACGGTCGTGCTTGTATTCATACTTTGTTTGCCATGTGTAGGTTGCAAATGTGATAATCAATTCCACGGAGCTGGCTACATTCATTGTGACATTATGGCATGTTGCGCATCGTAATGGTCATCAGCTAGGCTACCAGGAATGTCTTGTGCATATTGAGTATGCTATGAAGGTACTTTTCACTAAAGAGTATTCTGACTTGAGAAACGTTGACACCCAAGCGGCGCTAGATGCGGCTCAAGAAGCCTATGAAAACTTCGAGTTTCCGGTGGTGGACTATGTTACTGAGGCTGAGAAGCATGATGATGCTGTGGAAAGGCTAAGGAGACTATTTCAACCAAAGACCAACCAAGATGGTGGTGGAGATAGTGCGGGCATTTTCGGAGCATGATGGAGCTGGCTTGTTCGCCATGTATGGACGGGAGGCCCCTGTAATAGTTGTAGGCTTTACAGACGACTACCACCCTCTTGTGGCGATCGTAGGGGTTAAAACAAGTTCCACTAACCCAGCCTGCGTGCTGAGGACTCGGCCCTTTGGGCGTAAGATAAGTTCCATCCTTCCACAACCTTTGTTGGTTGTTGAAATCAAGAATGTCGTACCTGCGCATATTTTTTGGCCTTCATGGTGTTGTGTATATATCTTTTGACTTGTTTCGAATGTTTGTATAAACTGTATGTCTACAATATCTGTGTGTGTGTGTGTGTGTGTGTGTCTACTTTGTGCAGGTAATCACGAATGAGAATTGAACTGATGTCTTGCTAGGCAACGGGGTAGGTACCCGAGTCTGCGCAGAGGACATGCATTAAATGCTTCATGGCAGCAATCTAGCGTGGTACAAAGAGCGAAGACGCCTTGAAGATTGTGGCAAGCACTAGGAGTTGTATTTTGTTTCTCAATTTGTTTTCGCATGTACCCAAAGTTGTGCACACATTTGTAGTACAATTTATATTTGTAAACATGAAATAATGTAAAGGGAGTTTGTATTAATAAAAAATTTCTTGGCCCAATGCCTTGATTACAAACATTTTGATTCCCTTACATATAACATTTACGCAAGTGTGCTGCATTCCACGTGCGATGTAACGCCCCAAAAAATCCAAATGTTAATATTTGTCGTGTGTTCCTATATGACACGTCATGAAATAAATAACTAGGCTATTTAACCTAGTTAAGGGTATGGTCAAAAGTATTAAAAGAGGAAGGTAATGTCAGTTATGTCTTAAAGGCAAACCCGAGGGGCTAAAGTGGGAAAGATGAAAGTTAAGTTATTAAATAACTTATCACACACAAACACACACATACATGTGTTCGAGAAGGAGCAGGAGGCTCCCATGGAGCCTCAAACCCTAACTTCATCCTTATGCTCAAATTGAAAGGCAAGATGAGGCTTAAGATCATAACCGAGCATGGATAACTGATCACCTTCGCGAGAGGATCATAAGGTATGTCTTAAATCTAAGATTGGTGATCATGGGTGAAGTGGGTTATGTTCTAATCCGTGAGTTAATACGAAATTGATCATGTATAAGGGTTAGAATCATCGTATAGAACATGGGTTATGTATGATTTGTGTTAATTCGATGATTAGAGACGAAACCCGTTAGTTAAGGTGAAGATGATAACTAGAATCACCACCTATGTCCAAGTCTTGTTGAAAGATTGATGTATTATTGTGGGCGTGATGGATTCCTGTTAGTTAAATTGAAAGAAATGTGGTGATGATATGTTTGATGCTTATGTGTGAATGATATATGTTGATTAGGAGTAGGATTTGATGAGTTATGTGTGAGTTTAGAAGATTTATGCATGAATTAGTTGTACGTCATGCTTAAAAGATGGTACACATATCAAGCGTATGATAAAATGTATATGGTGTCGTCCGTATAGTCGATTATGATGTTACGAGTATATGATGATAAGTCGATAGTTAAATATGGTTAATAGTTGACTTTCAAAAGTCAACTAAGTATAGGAAACATGATGTGACTTGTTGTCGTAAAGGCATGATTATAGGAAGTGGTATGGTACTTGTTATGTCGATACGTATTAGAAGGAATGACCTGATGAATTACATGCGTTTAACGGGATATGAATTTGGTTATATGTTTTGTGTTAGCTAGAATCGACTAATGAAAGTCAAATGTGAAACATGTGATTAATATGATCATTAACATGTACAATGATGTAAGCTAACGAGAATGCGATGTTGGTGATATGAAAGTATAGGAATCATATCGAGGCGGACTCAAACATGAGAGGCCAACGGGTCAAAAAGAGGCAAGGAAAACGGATACGAACATGGACGCGTAAGGTAAGTGATTTCTGTAATCACTTCTTAGTTTGTTAAGTAATACAGTGTCTTAACTAATTAAACGTGATGTTTGAGGTTAATTATGTGTTGAAGTCCTTCGTCGCAAATGTTGGGGCTAAAGTTGACCAAAATGCCCTTGGTGGGTATATTGGGCAAACGACCTTTAAAAGATGTTTAGAAATAAGATAAATGATCAAGTGAATAATTAGGATAAGTATGGAAGCGAAAAGTATGTTTTTGAGAGTCAAATGCATTGAAATACGTAAATGCCCTTAACGGGTCAAAATAAGCATTTAAGTGTAAATGGGGCTTTATCACGTAAGGAACCCGTGATTTGAGTTTTATATGATAGGAAATATTGAAATAATGAATTTCATGAGTTTAAAGCTCGAATAAACATGTTGGTGAGATAAAATTATGAACGGGTCAATTCTTGGTAAAAAGGGTAGAAAGCCGAAGACTTAAAAGTCTGGAATTTTGTTAATCCGGATGTCGGCTCTTAACTCCATAAGATGGAGAATTAAATTACGGACGCGTAGGAAAAAGAATCGGGTAAAACGGACCAATAACGAAGAAGTTATGACCGTTTCCGTGAAATGCGGTCGTGCTGGGAATATGCAGCATTTAGCTGCAAATGTTCTGTGAAAACAGGGGCTTGGCGTGACGCCAAGGCCCTTGGCGTCACGCGAGGCCCCCTTGTTTGGAGAAAATTGTTCGTTTGCTCCGTTTTGTCTTGGGAACTCGTTTAAACGCGTTTTAAGTTGCGTATGACTAATTTAACTTACGTTTTTATAAGCTTAAGTGTATGCACATATGTAGATAGGTATGTATGTATGTTTATAAGTATGCGAGCAAGTACGTGGATATACGATGGTATGTATGAGAGTAGGCATGTATGAGTTTGGTATGATGCAAGTAGGGATGTATGTATGTATATATGGATAATGTCATGAGTGTACGTAATGATGTAGGTATGTGTACATGTAGATACGTATATAATGATGTAGATGTGTTTATATGTAAGTATGCATGTAGGTTGGCATGTATGTGTGTGAGTATGTATGCAAGTAGGTATGTATGCATGTGTGTACGTATGTATATATGGAGATAATATGTATGAAGTTTAGGTATGTATGGAAGTCATTCAGTATGATTAAGTTTTACGTTGTTATGCGTGTACATGGAGTTTTAGGTGAAATGCAGGTACAGTATCGAAGACTCACCAGAGGTGAGGAACTCAGAGGGAATGTTTAATGTAAAGGAATAATGGAACGGGAATAGTCCAAGGCTAAGTAACGTTTATATTGATAACTTATTAATGTCTTTTATGTGCTTGGTGAGTGCAGGTTGTTGGAGCCAGATTATCCTATTTGAAGTGGAGTGATCAAAGATCGAGTCACAAGATAGATTGTACGGGAGTGTTGAGGACGTAATTGAGTGAAGCTAAGTTAAGTTTTCTTATTGTAAATGAGTATAATAAATGTATTTATTGAAAAAGAATTAACCTTAAAAATGAATTTAAGGGCGTCAAGGTGTTTGTAACGAACGAAATTTTTATGGTACGAATTTCCGCTGCGACTTTTGTCCTTTACGATTTAGGGTGTAACATGCGAGGAATGAGCAAGCCATCAATTTTTTGCATCTTGTACGCGCCTTTGCCAATGACCTGTTGGATAACATAGGGTCCTTCCCATTTTGGGGCTAGCTTGCTCGGGCGCTCTGCATTGGAGGCTTCATTATCGCGAAAGACTCAATCTCCCACATTAAATGTGTATATCTTTACTCGCGCATTATAGTACTTTTCCAGTTTGGATTTGTACTTAGCTTCATTGATTGCGACCATATCGCGCCTCTCTTCTAAGAGATTGAGGTCGAGGCGCGTTCGGTGTCATTGTCAGTGGAACTAACAACGATTACCCTTGGTGATGGAAGACCAATTTCTGTAAGTATCACCGCTTCAGAGCCGTAAGTTAGGCTGAAGGGGGTTTCAACGGTACTTGTCTTTGGATGGGTTCAACGAGCGCAGCGCACTTTGGGTATTTCATCGATCCAACCCATTATTTTCGCACGTGCATGACAGAAGTGAAGATTTGCTTGATGTTGAGGTCTGTGAGCCATTTCTTTAGATCAACATGCGTAAAATTTCTGCCATTGTCGGTGACAATGCTCGTTGGGAGCCCGAAGCGATAGATAATTTACTCCCAGATGAACTTTTTTTACCATGGCTGTCGTTGTGGATGCTAAGGCCTTTGCCTCGACCCGCTTGGTGAAGTAGCCGACGACAACAATGATGTGGGCTACCATGTTAGGATGTTTAGGGAAGGGCCCCACAAGATTGATGGTCCATTTTTGGAATGGCCATGCAGTTGTAACCAGGATCAGTTCATTCTTGGGGCGTAAGGTTTTTGGTGCATGTCTTTGGCAGGAGTCGCATTTGCGCAACTCCTTAACTGCATCTAGGTGAATGTTTGGCCAGTAATAGCCGACATTCATGACTTTTGCTACCACCATGCGCAAACTCGCATGAAGACCACAGAGGCCTTCATGGATCTCGTGTATGAGGTAGTTGGAATCCTCGGTGTCTACACAGCGGAGAAGAGGGCTCAAAACAAATTTTCGATACAATATCCCATTGGACAAATGATATTGTAGAGCTTTGTGTTGGATCTTTTTGGCCTCCGCCTTGTTTTGCGAGAGGGTGTCGTATTTCAATAAACCAATGATGGGTGTCATCCAAGATGGCGAGCCCATTTGGATCACGTTTAGCTGGCGCAGTGGGACAAATAGGTTTTTCAGTACCTCTATGCGAACATCGTTGGCCAACTCGTACTAAATGACAAACAATTTCAAAATCCTTTCAAATTCCACTAGAATCAGATGCTAAAGTTTAACATGTTTATTAGGGAAATTTAAATTTTAATGATTAATCAAGAAATACATAAAAATTCAATAAAATCACTCTCATACATGTTGATCTACTTCCAATTTTTCTACACTTTTGATTTATTCAAGTAACAAACACAAATAATATAAGCATAAGCACATTTGTTTTTAACATTCTATTTGTTATGTTATTGGATGTAAATATATTTGATTCGACACTCTAAACACTCGGAATATCTTCCTCTCCTCTTAAATTGTTATTGGGCTTACCGTGTCACCGTTCGAAGATATACGATTTTACTTAAATGTGAAATAGCACACTTGAAATAAGTTTAACAATGACACATGTCACTAGTCTTCGTAGCATGATGTTATTATTTAGTGATTTCAAGAATAACAAATCGTCACTTAAATATTATAAAAATATTACGCACTTTTGCTGTGTTTATATTAAAATCAAACTTTAATAAAATTTTAAATATAATTCGTCAAAAGTTTTCTAGGAACCACACCTTTTTCCTAATAACGTTCAAAATAAATTTATTACGATGAGAGAAAATAATATGGTTGACTTAGAATGGTTTTTTTTAGTATGAATGGAGTACCGCCAAAAGCCAGGAGTCCTTTCACGCGTTATAGCAGGTAGCAACTTTAGAAATTGACGTTTATATATGTATAAGTTTGTATATTTTTATTTTTTACATGCTAATTGAGTTGTTTTAAAATCATGTGTAATGGGACGGTATATCACCCATCTTTGGCTTATAGCGCCGGCCCACACCAGAGCAGGGGGCGCTATGGGGTCTCAAAATCTTGTTCTCGTTATGTTGATCGCAGCGTTTTGAAAGATGATTTCAAAATTTTGATCGTTTGCAACGGTCATAAAAGTAAAAAAAAAATTAAATTCAATTAATTTTCCATCTCTCATATATAAATATATCCACATCTCCCATTTTTTTATAAAATCCAATACACTCAATGTCACACCCCAACCGATGACGGAAACATCAGGATGAGACGAAAACAAATCGCTCAAAGCATCATAACACTAATTGTGACAATATAATTTAATCAAATTTCATAAATGTTAAAAATGTCATACAAGATTCAAAACATAACCAAATTGTATTAAACCAAAACAAGATTTAAATATTATTTATTTCTAAGGTGGGTTTCTAAGTTCACCCTAACTTGATTCTTCATCATCTTGTCTATCAACCTGCAACATGTATTAAAATATGATCAACAATAATGTTGGCGAGTATACAAGTTTTTATACATAGCATAATAAGAATAAAATGTTTAACGTGCTCATATCCAACATGAATAATGTATACTAATATGTTGGACTAGTGTAAACTATATGTCAAACCCAAGTTTCCAACGCAATCGTGCCTTCCCTACATCGTCGCAACGAAGAGGGGGTTAACATGTTTTACTTTACAATACCCCAAGACTCAAGGGCGGTGCGTTAATCCTATAGCGCTATAATTGTCAATGTAGGCTAGCAAAGTTAATGAGCATATAGATACAAGTGTACACATAGCATATATGACTAACAAGTATCACATGTTTTAATGTTTAAATGTGGATAGAGTGTGATTAAAATAAGTTTCAAGTGCTGCGTGTTTTGTATAATGTACATGTTGCACCCAAAGTGTTTAAAACGAAAATGGGATCGAGTATACACACAGTTTTGCTTAGAAAATACACGTAAACTGCTAGTGGAGTTGACGAAGTCTCGAGATTATGTTGAAATGGTTAAACGAGAATATAAGGTTACTGATGTGGAGAGTGTTGGATCAGCTTTGTCAAAATACGTGAAACAAAACAAATTTAAAACGAAAAATAGTCCCTTCGTACGAATGGGCATAGTCCCTTCGTACGAACGGGCGATTCTGTTTATTACGAACCGGCTGTTAAATGTGATGTGAACTAATTTGATTATAGAAAACTATAAGATAAATAACATAAACAGTAAATGAAATGATCAGGTGTAAAGGTTTAGGTTTAAACAGAAAATAAAATAGTTTGGTTTGATAACAGTGTGGGTTCGTACGAAGGCACTCGTGGGTTCGTACAGATCCACTGTTCTTGTTGCGAAACATTTTAGTTTTTTTATGATTTGAATGAAAATGTTAAAGTATTTATTTAATTTGTTTAAGTTAGTAGATAAAACGTTTAATTAATGCCAAACATGCGTGAAACAGAACTGAAATCAAACCAGAATGTATGAACTGAAGTCCCTTCGTACGAACGGGCATAGTCCCTTCGTACGAAGGCACTGTTCTTGATGAATTTCATGTTTGATCCATCGAAACAGATCATTTCTTGATGGAAATTAACCCTAATGCAGGCCCTTAACTATGGATTGAGTTAGGGTCTGATGGGTCCCCGATTCCATCAAGATCGTGTGATAATCGAAACGAGGATTTAAATAAGTTGTAAAATTTTATGAACTTTGATCCAATTTCGTATAAGTGATGCTCCACAAGAGTTTGCCTAGGCAAAACAAGGGGAAACCATCTTCGAAATAGTTAGGACCAAAGGTTTTTGAGAAAAATCAAGAGTTTTTTATTAAAACACAAGAAATTAATATGAAAAGAAAGAGAGAGCCTTACAACGATTTCTGGTCGCCAAGATAGCTTGAGAGTGTTTGTAAGGAGAAAAATTGCAAGTTGGAAGTTAAGGAATGGGGTTCTATTTATAGATTCGCGGGAACATTAGGGTGTCACACCCCAACCGATGGCGGAAACATCGGGGCATGGCACTGAGCGAAACAGATTGTCTAGAAGTTTCCATAACAACTATATTTACCAAATATTTTAAAGCAACACGTCTCATACCATGTCATAAATGCTAATGCAATTATTACACAAAAGATCCAGTCAAATTGTTCTGTTCTGACAACTCAGATTTTATTACAGACAATTGTTTATTTATTGGTTTCTAGGACTCCGTCCCTAGCCTCAATTTCATCACCAGCACACAAAGCATGTAAACATCCTAAGCACCTGTCACATACGTTAAAGTAAAAGTCAATACACATAGTGTAAAGGTGAGCATACAAGTTTGATAATAGCATATAGAGTTCGAAAGCGTTACGCATAACCAGCACGTACACAGTGTAAAATGAGGCATGTTAGTTATCGACATGAACCTATCGATACCAATGACTGCGGGTTGACTGCCCAAGGCAGTTCGCGATACATTCTCACCACTGTGAGCCTTGTAGGTAATTGTCCTTAACAACCCCCGAGTGAACGGGTGCTGAGTCCAAACTAATAGTACTATCGTTGCTAAGGCAGGTAGACAGCATTCCATGTGTAAACATAACAAACAAGCATTCATTAAGTCACGTATAACATGCGGTAACGGTTAGTGTTTAAAGTATTGCGTAGTGTGTTCGATGTGATTTTGTATAAGTAACGTATGTAACACCCAAAAGTGCATAAAGCAAAAAGGGATCGAGTATACTCACAACAGTTGATGGATTGAAGGGAGCGCTAGAGAGTAGGGTTAGCCTGATCAGAACGATAGCATAACAATAAGTGACGCGTAAATCGATGCAAAGTGAAAGTGGGTTGGACAGCAGTTCGATCGGATGGTAGTCCGATCGGACAGCTGGTCGTACGAGTGACAGTCCGTTCGGACGGTCGTCCGGTCGGATGGCCGTTCGAGTGGATTATTACTTCCTTTGGGAAGGATGTATTTGTGTATGATGGCTTGACTTTTGAAGTTTTCGTTGTAGTATTTTGAAAACATAGAAGTATCTCTACCTTTCAGGTCGGTCGATCGGACGGCCGTTCGATCGGACGGCAACCCGATTGGTTGGGCACTTCAGTGAGAACAAGTTCACAGCAGGTTGTCACTCGATCGGACGGCCGTTCGATCGGGTGGCATCCTTTGTGCATTGAACATGTAAAAAATTGTTTAAGTGTTGAAGTTTCGAAACATCACATATTCGGATGGTCGGTCGATCGAGTGGTAGCTCGCTCGGACGGCAATCCGTTTGGTGTTCCAAAACTCTTGAGAGTTGATTTGAAAATTAAGGTGGGACCAAGGTGCAAGTCGTTCGGATTGGCCAGTCGTTCGGATTGGCTGTTCCATCGGACAGCAGTCCGATCGGACGGCACTCCGTCCTGGTCGACCTATTCGTCTTACACTTGGTTGTTTTGATTGTTTTTCATTTTATCGAGATGTGTTGATATCGTGCCAACCAAGAAAACCCCATCCTAAACTTTAGTGACCAGATCGAACAGGAACCACCCAAGTTCAGTCAGTCCACCGGTTCAGGACGATTGTTCTTGGTTAACCCAGAATCGATAATCTCGTGGATAAAATACGGATCTTGAACCAACATAACCACAATAATGAGTAGTAAGTCGGCACAAGCTCCGATTCCTTCGGTTTTGAGTGCATTGAGTGTAAAAGAGTTGAAAGAAAGTTGGAAAACCATCTTTCAATCCTTTTTATTGTTAATATGTTTAGATCTATGAAAGATCTTTGTTTGTTTATGTGGAAATCGGCTAGATCTAAGTTGTTCTTGGTGGATTGAGGCCAAATCATGAAGTTCCTCAAGAACACATGATGACGTCATCCTAGAACATCTTGAATCTTGATGATTTCACGGTTAAAAGTTAAGATTCAAAAGATAGAAAGGTGTAGGAGTGTGTGTAGATTAAGGAAGTACAAGATTTAGGACGAGATCTTACCGGAATCACGAGAAATCTGAAGGAAAGTGAGGAAAACGAGCTGGTCAGACGTCAGTTGCGAAAAGTAGTAAGTTTGAAAGTGACAAGGGGTATTTATAGGGTTGCCCAAAGTGGAAAGAAGTGGAGAGGGGTTGGTCGATCGGTTAGGCAGTCCGATCGGATAGCTGTCCGATCGAGCGGCTGCTCGGTCGATCGGCTGGCCGATCGACTGGTTGCCCGGTCGATCAGTCACCTTGTTCGAGTGTTCGGTGCGACGAGTTTCGATGTTTTGATTGCGATTGCGAGAGTTGCGATGCGATGGAGTTTCCTAGTCAAATTACTTTTAATCCCAACTACTATATCAACATACAAGCATCCTTATTTCGTATTCGTTTAGCGTTTGTGATTGAGTTCGATTGCATTTTGATTGATTCCCACACATATCATAAATAAGCATGCACAAGTAACACATAAAGCACACACACATGTATAACAATAACCAAAATGCGTAATTTGAGTTGCGAGTGCGATTGCGATAGCGATAAAGCGGTTAAACATGCGATGAATAGCGATTACCATGCGATTCTTGATAGATACTCCACATAATACAACTAAAGCGAAAATAAAATAGACTAACTATGAGTCAAAGAAGTCAAAACAGGAATTGAGCAAGGAGACACAGATCGCAATTAGCAATCTTTTCTTCCTTTGACTTCAACCTTGACTTTGACTTTGACTTTCAAAACACGGGGTGTTACAGCCTCCCCTAGTTGAGGGAATTTCGTCCCGAAATTAGGCCAAAGCCGTAACAAACAACTGTGGGTACTTCGCCTTCATGTCGCTTTCGAGTTCCCAAGTGAACTCCGCGCCTCGCTTGCCTTCCCATCGGACTTTCACAATAGGAATGCACGAGCGTCTGAGCTGCTTGGTTTGGCGATCCATGATTTCGACAGGCTTCTCCACGAAATGTAGTGTTTCGTTTACTTGGAGGTCATCGAGAGGTACAATCAAATCATGCTCAGTCAGGCACTTTCGGAGGTTTGACACATGGAAAGTCGGATGGACATTACTAAGTTCCTCCGGTAGTTCGAGTCTGTAGGCAACTTTTCCGATCCTTTCCAGAATCTTAAAAGGTCCAACATATCGAGGCGCTAGTTTCCCTTTCTTGCCGAATCTGACCACACCATTCCAAGGTGATACCTTTAGGAGTACGTAGTCGCCAACGTCAAATTCAAGGGGCTTGCGTCGTCTATCGGCGTAACTTTTATGTCGACTTCGAGCTTTCAACAAGTTGTCTCGAATTTGGAGGACTTTGTCAGTCGGTTCTTGCAATAGCTCGGGACCGGTTAGTTGCGAGTGACTGATCTCGTGCCACACAATAGGCGATCGACATCTTCTTCCGTATAAAGCCTCGAATGGTGCCATTTGAATGCTGGAATGGTAACTGTTGTTATACGAGAATTCGACTAACGGCAGGTATGCATCCCAATTACCACTGAAATCTATGACATACGAACGGAGCATGTTGGACCGTTTGCGTGACCCTAAACGTCAGTAAAAGTAGTTCATCTCAGTTTACAAAGGCGGAATCAAAGTAAACCAAGTCACAACAGCTTATTCCTTTCAATTTCTTCTCTATTAACACTTTTCTGAGACTTTACAATCGTTTCTAACAAGATTTCGGCAGCACCTTGTCTCACATACAATGACCTCTGTTAGCTTCAAATGACACACTCAACCCCTATTTATAGTTGTAGCCTGTTAGCTTGAAATGACACATCAGTTTCAAGCTAACAAGCAAGAACCAGTTTCCAGCTAACAAGCAGTTTCAAGCTAACAAGCAATTTCAAGCTAACAAGCAAGAACCAGTTTCAAGCTAACAAGCAAGAACCAGTTTCAAGCTAACAAACATACTTTTACATGTAAACCCTAATTCTAACCATCTAGACCTAAGACTTGATTAAGACGTAGTCATCAGACATTCAGTGCACCAACAGACTCCCCCTTGGATGTTGACGAAGTCTTTGGCTTCAAGTCTTCAGTCTTTGTCTCTCTCCAAATTCTGTCATTGTAAAGCTCCTTCTTCACAGGTTCAGGATCTTAATCTGGCTCCATCTTCAGTCTCCCCTTTGACTGTTGATCCAGAATTCTGACTCCCCCTTTCACAGACTCCCCCTCTCGATTAGCTTGGGCTTAAATTCTGGTTCAAACTTTAACATTTTGTTTCCATGAGGATTCCTGTTACCTGCATATACTCTACCACAACATAGGTTTTACAAATTTATAACACTTAGATTTAAGAAACATACTTGGTAGAAATCATTCATTCATCAATCTATATAGTTACATCAAGTTCAAGTAAATGACCTTGATTAACTAAACACACAATATTTCAAAACATTTGTATATAACAATCAAAGTTTATAAACAAACTCTCCCAATCCTCTAGTTCATCAAGTTTAGCACTTGAAATTTTGTAAATCAACTCTCCAATATCAGTTGTCGAAAATCTTTTTGTATTTTTCAAAACTTTATGCTAAAACACACTAAAATCTTTTTGGATTTTGAGCTTAAAGAAATGCAGTAAAGAAATATATACAAATAATATTTTTGTGAGTTTGTGTAAGAGGATCATATCAGTTTATGAGACCAATCACTAGCACCGTTAAGCTTTAATCATTTTAAGTTCTAAACGATTCACATAGATTGTCAGTATACTGGTCCACTTAAATTTTCACACACATTTCAATCTGTTCAGGATACGAATTTAGTGTTTTAGAGACTTAAACTTATACGTGTGTCCCACCTCTTGAATATACTCCCGTATCCAGATCCCAATATTCAGCCTTACAGGTAAGTATAACATCAATGATATCTGTAAGGGGTTAATAAATTATAAAGAATCATGAGAGCTCAGGTCAGAACTACCGTTCAGCAGAGAGATCATGACTCAACTTGGGTGTGTCCCCTTTAGATGATCTTTTTTACAACAACATTGCTAAGCAATTTTATTGTCTTATCATATATGCTGAGGGTGATGCTATGTTTCAAGCATTGCGGAAAGTATTATTCGAGGACTAGGTCAGAACTTCCATTCAGCAGAAGTCCCGGAATAATACCCCAGACATCACTGAGTATAAAAACCTAGTATATCAGAAAAAGGAATCTTTCAAACAAGATTTCAGGGGTTACCTATATATCCAAGTAGTGTTCCCCACGAAATAAGCAAGTAAGATTTATGTTTATATCCCAAACAAACCTACTAAATGTGCAAAAACCTATCGGCATATCATCAGCAAGACTGTTTAATACATTTAAACATTTCATTTCTTTAGCATACCGTGACTGTCAAGCTGATGTACTATCATTTTCCCTTTTTACACAAGCTGTTTTTCTGGTTTTCTATTATTTTTGTATTTTAAAAATATCTAATGTTTTTGCATTTTTGTCATTTTTTAATGTTTTTGTATTTTCTGAAAAATTACCCTATACCTCCCCCTAAATACCAAAACAGGTAAAAAATCGACAAACCATTGCAGATTGCTTCTCAACATCATCTACAATGTCTCCTTCATCAACGCCAATAATCTCTTCCAACACCGATAAAAGCTTCATACCATTCAGTTTTAGCAAATACTGAAAACGTGTTTTATCAAACGCTTTGGTATGTAAATCAGCTTTTTGATCGTCAGTGTGGATTTTCTCAATTCGTATCAACTTCTTCTCGAAACAATCGCGAATAAAGTGATGACGAATCTCAATATGTTTCGTTTTAGCGTGATGAACTGGATTTTTCGTAATGTTAATTGTTGCCTCATTATCAACAAAGATAGGGGTGTTTAGAAATTGCAAACCGTAGTCGCGCATCTGTTGCTGGATCCACAAGATCTGTGAGCAGCAACTGCTAACAGATACATACTCCGCTTCACATGTGGATAAAGCCACAGAGGTTTGCTTTTTGCATTGCCAAGTGACCAATCTTGATCTGAAAAACTGGCACCCTGCTGTTGTTGATTTAGCATTAACTTTGCAGCATCCGAAATCGGAATCGGAATACCCTTCGAGCGTGAAATCGCCTTATCTTGGATACCACAACCCCAACGATGGAGTTCCTTTCAGGTAGCGTAATATCCTTTTCACAATCACCATATGCAATGCTCTCGGGTTAGATTGAAATCTTGCTGCGAGGCAGGTTGGGTACATAATATCGGGTCTTGAAGCTGTCAAATACATCAGCGATCCGATCATGGAACGATACATCGTTTCATCTACCTTCTCTCCGGTGAGATCAGGGTTTATCCCATGATTCATTGCTAATGGGGTGGCTGCTGGAGTAGAACCTGACATCCTGAATTTCTCCAAGATATCATGAACGTACTTCGTTTGATGTATGAAAATTCCTTTGGGTAGTTGATCAACCTGCAGTCCCAAAAAGAATTTCATCTCACCCATTGATGACATTTCGAATTTCTGCTTCATAACTCGTTCAAAATCTTTGCATAGATCCTCATTTGTTGACCCAAATATGATGTCATCCACGTAAATTTGAACTATCAGAAGATGTCCGTCGACCTCTTTGGTGAAGAGAGTGGCATCCACTTTTCCACGAATAAAGCTATTGGCTAGTAGGTGTTGAGACAATGTCTCGTACCAAGCTCTCGGGGCCTGGTGTAAACCATACAGCGCTTTGTCTAGCAAGTAGACCTTGTCTTTGTGAAGTGGATCGGTGAAGCCCGGTGGCTGACCGACATATACCTCCTCTTTTACCTTCCCGTAGAGAAAAGCCGATTTTACATCTAACTGATATACTTTGAAGTTTTTCCATGACGCAAATGCTAGAAATATTCTGATAGCTTCTAGTCGAGCTACAGGAGCATACACTTCGGTGAAATCTATCCCCTCCTGTTGACTGAAACCCTGGACTACGAGTCGAGCTTTGTTGCGAACCACAACTCCTCTATCGTCTCTCTTACACTTGAACACCCACTTGGTGTTTATCTTCCTCCGACCATCAGGCAAATCCACTAACTTCCACACTCCCAACTTTTCGAATTGACTCAGTTCCTCCTACATTGCATTGACCCAAGAATCTTCAGTAAGCGCCTCTTTGTAAGTTCTTGGTTCAACCTGTGAGATAAAACAACTCAATGAGAATTCAGTTTGCAAAGGAGCAACTTTTGTATAAAAACATGTAAGCCCTTTATCAAGCTGTCTTCGAGTGCGAACGCCTGTCTGCAGTACTCCAATGATCAAATCCTCTGGATGATATGAAAGAGTTCGTGGCATTACTTCGCCTGGAACATCTACATCACCCTCCAGATTAGTAACATTCTGATTTGCATCATGTTCACTGACTGGGTTTGTTTGACTTGAAATCTGAATTTGCTCCCCCTCAGAATCTGAATCACCACGATCAAATACTGGCATGTTCTCAGATTCTTGATTATCATTCTGTGCCGAGTGATTATCTTGAGCAACTTCATTTTGTTGAACATCATCATGTTCACCAGCATTGCTTGGACCTGCTTCATCATCATTTGAAGTTTGTCGAGGTCTTCTTGAATACTCAGCTGGAAACCTTTCCTGCGATTCTTCATACTCTCTCAGAATATCCAACTCATCAAAGAAATCCTCTTCTTCTTCCTTTTCTTCTTCCATGTCAAACGAATCCCACAATTTATCATAATTAAAACGCCATGAATCACCGGGATTTTGAGGCGGCATTGTATTTCCCTGACACTCAACATGTTGTGTTTCGATGATCTGCTTCATGCTTGGAACAAAGACACGTCTTTGTGGACTTGAGTAACCCATAAATATTCCTTCAATACTCTTTGGACCAGACTTACCAAAAGGCTCTAGAACTATACAGGGAGACCCAAACGGTTCTAAAAACTTCAGGTTCGGTTTACGATTATTGATCAACTCAAAGCATGTCTTGTTGAATTTCTTTATAGTGAGAACCCGGTTGAGTGTATAGCATGCGGCGGAAACTGCTTCTGCCCAAAAATTTATCGGTAACTTTGAATCAGCAAGCATTGTTCAGCAGATTATTCTCCAGCTCAGTAATGTAGTTAACTGTAACATACCTATTTTTATATAAGAATTATAGGTTTGGTTAAATTTATTAACCACTAGTAACTAGTAACTAGTTTATTTTTATAAATAAATATTCAACCCAAATAGTTTTAAACACTATTTTATATAGTTGGTTGAAATATTATTCTAATTAATTGGCCTGTATATCGGTGACCTTTCTAATAAAATAAAAGTCTATAAAAACTTATATTATTAGACAAGTATATTACGGGTAAGTCGACTGTTAGAAATATGAAGTAACTAGACGGGCCCAGGAACCGTTTAATAATTAAACTATAAAAATATATTGTATTTTGAACCTACTCTATTTTTAATGAAACTTAAACCCAAATGTAGACAAAAATATTCTCGTTCTAATAACATATTTATTATTTTATAAAACGTTATATTTTAGAAGTTCTAAGTGCCAAATAAGTGAAACTGTTGAATTAATTATAATAATAAAATATTAAAACTAAACTTAATTTTTTTATATATAAAGACTTATGCATACGTGTGTATGCATGGACAATAATAAATTAATAATAATAAAAAAAATCAAAACACTTATGAAATAAAAATATTAAATAAATCTAAACTATTTTCAAATGAAATTCAATGGATTATGAGGAGGACATGTATATGTTGAAAATATACGTGTCTTATATATAGCAATTGCCTCCATTCTTACGCATATATACGTGTTTCAAAATTTTAGTATATATATGACTACATCCATTCAAAAGAGTTGCTAACAAACTTCATTCTGTTTTCTCTCTCTAGATGTCGCCTCTTTCTCTTTCCAAATTTTCTTTTTATACCCATAATAATAATAATAAATCCCTGCTCCGTTTTAAGTATTTTAACTCCCGATCGCCGCTACCCTTTCCGATTGATCTGAGCCTCATAACTTATGTCAGGGCTCTGCCCGACTAAGTTTATTGGGGTTCTGTCTCGGGACATCGGGATAAGGTTGAATTAGGGGTATTATACTTAACACAATTACAAATATATATTTTATATAGCTCAGAAGTTATACCCAAAATTTATACCAGGAGGCTTTCTAGTTGAACCCTAAATATACAAAGTGGGTCTATTTTCTTTTCTCACCATTTTATTCCCTTTTGTCCCAAATCATAACAACTTTCATCAAAAGTGCTATTTATTATTTTTATTTGTCCAATAGGAAACCCTAATTGAGACACCCAAGTAATCTTGCACAATCCCTAAAATTTTCAGAACAATCAGAATCAGGATCAGGGCCCCTAAAACTCAAGGGGGGTATTCCCTACTCGATGATTATCCATATATCTCGCTGTCTAAATTAAATTTCGAGAAACCGTCGACTCACTTGAACTCCAAACACACGTGGCAAGCCTATGACCACTTTGGGTCCCTTGCGCACCGTAAGGGTTGAGGCTTACGGTGCGCAAGCAATGTCAAATTTGTGTATAAATAGCAGGCATTGGCACTTGATATTCTGCGTTTGTTCGACGATCAAATTCAATCTGTACGTTGAGTTATAGTATAAATAGTCTCCAAATCACTAATTAGTATAGCGGGGTGTTGCTACGATACAGGGTATTAACTCGATCGCTGCTACGATTCAATGTCCGATCGGTTGAAACTATCCGACCGGATGTTTAAGCGCTATCCTTTGTCATTAGTCGTGATTCCGACAGGATGTTTGAGTACCACCCGAACTCGGGGAATACTCTGTCATTCGTTGTGAATCCGATGGATGTTTTAGTGATTGCACTTTGTCATTCGTTGTGAGGGTTTTAATCTCGTGCGTTATCGTAATTGCTGTATTAAGTTACCTACCTAGTTCGTGTGCACTAGGTTACAAGGCTAATCAATAGGCTAAAGCTCTGCCTATATAAATCTGCAATATATCAAGGCTTATCTGCAGACTAAACTTTGCCGTATGAATCTGCATGTTTATAATGTGAGTCATTCTCTTTTTATCAAATCTGTTTACAAAAAGCATGTTTATTTTCAAGATTATAATTACAGTGATTAAGTTTATGTAGTCACCAAATTACAACCGGTATGTGGGGTATTGTGCACATTACTGTTTTTATCACTTTAGGTGGGCGAACCTAATTAATGATACTCGTTACTATTGGGTGAACGGACTCAATAGTAATATGACCACAGTCACCGAAACGAGTCGATGACAAGTACTGTGGGTATTTGGTTGAAATAAACATTGTAATCTCTCTTAATACTGTAAATTATAACAAAAGAGTCATTTTAGCAAAATGAATGATTCACTCAGTATTTCCCGCTGACAAAACCTTTTTCAAATATGTTTCAGGTAATTACAATAGATTGGAGTAAGAGATGGATACGGCACTGAAAGGCTTCAAGAAGTGGCTTATTTTATTAATTAAATCAAATTAAGAAATATTGTTTGGGTTTATCCCTTATTAAAGCTACCATTGTAAAACATGGGTTTATCCCATTTATTTAATAAATAAAATCCGGTGTTTTCTAAACTCTGATATTTTTCTTAACTCACGGTCCTGATGAAATTTCCGCTGCATTATTTTTCAAAATAATCACCGGTACCACTGGGCTGTTCGCGGCTCCCGATTCCATCCAGGGTGGGTCGGGGACCGTGACAGAAGGTGGTATCAGAGCCACTGCTTAAAGCAAATAGGTGTTGTGATAATAATACCTAAATAAAATAGTTAGGAGATTGATGTTAACTGGTAGCACACAGGATAGTATTTAGCCTTGAACTTAAGAAAAGATGCCTTAGTATAAGATAAGCTAAGTACTTGTGTAAATAAAGTATGATGGATTTTGGTATGCCGTAAGAATGACAATTAGAACATTGCAGGCAATAGCACTTAATTGCTATTAATTCGTGCTTATTGATATTACTCGGGCTAGAATAAGATATGTTACGGGAAATACAAGTTTCCTTGATTCTAGATAAAAGCCCTAATAAAAGAGGCATTTTTAAAATCTTGAAAAGATACTATTTATGGGAAATAGAAAATTTTCTCCGACAAGACTGGGTATGGTGTAGCAGACTCTCCAGTTTGTTTGGATATACTGAGATTATCTCTCCGGCGCGAATCGGATAAGATGGGGTATATAATATGTCAAACAAGTGACAAGATTTCCCTAAATAGTATCATGATCTGATATCTGACTTGTTTTGGAAATATGAATCTGTTAAATACATTGACTTGATAAATGGTATGTTTATTTTAGCATGTGAAATATGTGATTATATAGATAGGTATATCTATAAGGAAATCCAAAAACCATAAGGATTGACAATTTGAAATAAAGCACAAGCATCTGTGTCTAGATTTCTTTATCAGGAATCTCTTTTTCGATATCAAACATTATTTCGTTTGATCATCTACCTCGTAACTCGAGTGACAATAATAAATGGAAACCCATTAAATTGGGACACCATTAAAAGTATAAGAATTACCAATGAGTTTCCATAGACTATTAACACAAGTAAGAAGCATGTAAAATTTTGCTAGTGCACAATAAAACACATGAAACTTAAATTATATGTCCACAGACATTGAAGTGTATCACACACGACTTCCAAGACAAGACCTTTGGAAAATATAAATTAGGCACGATGAAACCAATGCTAATTCTGTCAGTAGAAGAACTACTAAATCAAAACAAAGCACTTTGCCACGCAATCCAATAAATGACATGAATTTCTCTGAGGTACGTTGTAACAAGATTTCACAACCATCGGTGCACAGTCTAATCAGAGTCATAATTATTATCACTGCAAAAGAAGTCACATACCTTTGCAAATTTCCTATTTCATTTTATTCGACATTCCCTGGTAATGTCACTTAACAACAGTTATCACACGAAATTCCAGATAGAAGTTCTTATATTTCTTTTATTGAAATTCTGACTTCTGCATATAAAGAGTTGACTTTCGTGTTTCTACTTCCTCTAATGGTCATCATACCATGAGGATTTCTTTCATAGTAGTGAATATTGATCTGTTTCATTTCTCGGTAAATCCACACGTTACATATGCATTGTTTGTTGCGCATGTGGTTCATTCAATTTGTGAAGACCACTGGAGGACTTCATTCTAATTTGTTGTTTTATCCAAACTCAAATATCATTTTCTTTGACACTGTGAACCGCATTATTGCAAAACGGTGACTCTTTGATATCGAGTTAATGAATTTTGTTAAATCATTGAGGTGAAGAATTTATATTTATATATATATATATATATATATATGTATAAAAATTATGTTGAGGTATACTCTCTTTTTAAGTTTATGTTTAAGTTATTTATTATTAATAATTTTATTATTAGTAATAATATATTAATAATAGTAGTGTTAATATTATTTTTAGGTACTAGGGTTATTGTCAAGGGCAGGTATTGGATAGCCTAGCCTTAGTTAGGCATGGACTGATCATCACCTATGCTTAAACAAGGCAACACTAACCAATATCCAACCATGATAATAACTAGTTAATGTATATAAATTAAGACATCATACTTATTTAGTAAATTTTAATTATATATATAAAAATATACTTTGTACTGTAAGGAGAAGACATATTTTCATAAAACAATACAAGAATTAGAGGGACGAATAAAATTATATAAATAATTGTCTATCACATGTTTTGTGGTAACTATATACCGTAACGCTCTGGCAAGAAAATAACCATATAAATATGGTAGTCATCAAATACGTTGGGTTAGGGGAACATTATACTATATAAGAATAGTCTCCGTTTTCACTTATTTACAATATTTGTAAATACATTCATAACGGTATATGATTTCAAAATGAAAATAAGTAATTACATAGAATCGACCCATCAAGTGTTATATATTTACAAAATATTTTACAAATGCTTTTGTATAATAAATATTTTTACACCTTTATTTACAACTTTCATTTAATGTTATAAATAATAGTGATTTCTTTTACAAAATAATAATACTAAAATATTTTGTAATGTAATAACTTTATTGCGGTGTTTTGTAATATATATTACATAGTAAATATAAGTTATTTTACATAGTATAGTAAAATACTAAAATAATATTTATTTAAAAGTGGTGACCATTTATATATAGTAAAAATGCGTAACAAATAATATATATTACATTTGATATATAAGATACGGTTCAGACAGGAACACAAATAATATATATTACATTTGCTTTACAAATATAATATAATGGTTGGTCATGCCAAAACAACTTGTTCTTATTATATTTCGATCTCTAGGACATAGTATGAAAAATATAGTCACTAATAGTATACTATCACATTGTTTCACAATTAAAACAACTTAGAACTCTAAACAATGATACACTAACTCTATTGTCTTTTGGTGTATCTTTGCAATTCACTCATCTCAACACTTTGATTTTCTCATATCATAAATATTTGACAAATCATTTTTCATGCTTTTATTTCGTTTTGAACCTGTCAATTCTAAGTCTTCCTCAGTTGCCAATCAAAGTAAGCTTTCTTTTTACAAAAGAATTTTATTGATTCTAAAAATCCTTCACATTCATTTTAAAATATCTATTGATCATATATCTTTTGGCTTGAACCTAGTCACTTTGAAAATTAAATCATTTCATCTCATTCATTTGTCATCGATTTCTTGAACTAATTCAGTTGAACCATTGAATCCTACTTAGTGTACAACTCGTATTCACAAAATTAGATATTTTAATTTTGTGTCATCTACCTTAATATTTATTTAATAAAATATGACGTAAGTCTAAAAGAAATATCATAACCCAAATCTCGAGGACGAGATTTAAAACAAGGTGGGGAGAATGTAACATCCCTATTTTTATATAAGAATTATAGGTTTGGTTAAATTTATTAACCACTAGTAACTAGTAACTAGTTTATTTTTATAAATAAATATTCAACCCAAATAGTTTTAAACACTATTTTATATAGTTGGTTGAAATATTATTCTAATTAATTGGCCTGTATATGGCTGACATTTCTAATAAAATAAAAGTCTATAAAAACTTATATTATTAGACAAGTATATTACGGGTAAGTCGACTGTTAGAAATATGAAGTAACTAGACGGGCCCAGGAACCGTTTAATAATTAAACTATAAAAATATATTGTATTTTGAACCTACTCTATTTTTAATGAAACTTAAACCCAAATGTAGACAAAAATATTCTCGTTCTAATAACATATTTATTATTTTATAAAACGTTATATTTTAGAACTTATAAGTGCCAAATAAGTGAAACTGTTGAATTAATTATAATAATAAAATATTAAAACTAAACTTAATTTTTTTTATATATAAAGACTTATGCATACGTGTGTGTATGCATGGACAATAATAAATTAATAATAATAAAAAAAATCAAAACACTTATGAAATAAAAATATTAAATAAATCTAAAATATTTTCAAATTAAATTCAATGGATTATGAGGAGGACATGTATATGTTGAAAATATACGTGTCTTATATATAGCAATTGCCTCCATTCTTACGCATATATACGTGTTTCAAAATTTTAGTATATATATGACTACATCCATTCAAAAGAGTTGCTAACAAACTTCATTCTGTTTTCTCTCTAGATGTCGCCTCTTTCTCTTTCCAAATTTTCTTTTTATACCCATAATAATAATAATAAATCCCTGCTCCGTTTTAAGTATTTTAACTCCCGATCGCCGCTACCCTTTCCGATTGATCTGAGCCTCATAACTTATGGCAGGGCTCTGCCCGACTAAGTTTATTGGGGTTCTGTCTCGGGACATCGGGATAAGGTTGAATTAGGGGTATTATACTTAACACAATTACAAATATATATTTTATATAGCTCAGAAGTTATACCCAAAATTTATACCAGGAGGCTTTCTAGTTGAACCCTAAATATACAAAGTGGGTCTATTTTCTTTTCTCACCGTTTTATTCCCTTTTGTCCCAAATCATAACAACTTTCATCAAAAGTGCTATTTATTATTTTTATTTGTCCAATAGAAAACCCTAATTGAGACACCCAAGTAATCTTGCACAATCCCTAAAATTTTCAGAACAATCAAAATCAGGATCAGGGCCCCTAAAACTCAAGGGGGTATTCCCTACTCGATGATTATCCATATATCTCGCTGTCTAAATTAAATTTTGAGAAACCGTCGACTCACTTGAACTCCAAACACACGTGGCAAGCCTATGACCACTTTGGGTCCTTTGCGCACCGTAAGGGTTGAGGCTTACGGTGGGCAAGCAATGTCAAATTTGTGTATAAATAGCAGGCATTGGCACTTGATATTCTGCATTTGTTCGACGATCAAATTCAATCTGTACGTTGAGTTATAGTAGAAATAGTCTCCAAATCACTAATTAGTATAGCGGGGTGTTGCTACGATACAGGGTATTAACTCGATCGCTGCTACGATTCAATGTCCGATCGATTAAAACTATCCGACCGGAGGTTTAAGCGCTATCCTTTGTCATTAGTCGTGATTCCGACAGGATGTTTGAGTACCACCCGAACTCGGGGAATTCTCTGTCATTCGTTGTGAATCCGATGGATGTTTTAGTGATTGCACTTTGTCATTCGTTGTGAGGGTTTTAATCTCGTGAGTTATCGTAACTGCTGTATTAAGTTACCTACCTAGTTCGTGTGCACTAGGTTACAAGGCTAATCAATAGGCTAAAGCTCTGCCTGTATAAATCTGCAATATATCAAGGCTTATCTGCAGACTAAACTTTGCCGTATGAATCTGCATGTTTATAATGTGAGTCATTCTCTTTTTATCAAATCTGTTTACAAAAAGCATGTTTATTTTCAAGATTATAATTACAGTGATTAAGTTTATGTAGTCACCAAATTACAGCCGGTATGTGGGGTATTGTGCACATTACTGTTTTTATCACTTTAGGTGGGCGAACCTAATTAATGATACTCGTTACTATTGGGTGAACGGACTCAATAGTAATATGACCACAGTCACCGAAACGAGTCGATGACAAGTACTGTGGGTATTTGGTTGAAATAAACACTGTAATCTCTCTTAATACTGTAAATTATAACAAAAGAGTCATTTTAGCAAAATGAATGATTCACTCAGTATTTCCCGCTGACAAAACCTTTTTCAAACATGTTTCAGGTAATTACAGTAGATTGGAGTAAGAGATGGATACGGCACTGAAAGGCTTCAAGAAGTGGCTTATTTTATTAATTAAATCAAATTAAGAAATATTGTTTGGGTTTATCCCTTATTAAAGCTACCATTGTAAAACATGGGTTTATCCCATTTATTTAATAAATAAAATCCGGTGTTTTCTAAACTCTGATATTTTTCCTAACTCACGGTCCTGATGAAATTTCCGCTGCATTATTTTTCAAAATAATCACCGGTACCACTGGGCTGTTCGCGGCTCCCGATTCCATCCAGGGTGGGTCGGGGACCGTGACATTAACTCTTTCAAATGTAACAATCCCATTGGATAACGTTCCTTCACCAATAATTCTACCACCTTCATGACCAGCAAATCCCACATAACCACCAGTGATATTTTTAACATCATACAACAATGTCGTCTTCCCTGTCATATGTCGAGACGCTCCACTATCCATAATCCATCTTGAAATAGCTCTCGGAAGTTCCTGCACATATCACAAACAATTCAATATAGATGCCGATTCATGCTTCACAATTACCAACTAGGAAGCACCGGCAAGTCCAAAATCTTTAGCGAGATTTTGATGCCACCCAAGCCTCTTTAGCAGTGTAAAGTGGCGGAAAATTTTTATCATTCATTTTCAAACTTTCATCTGATCCAACCTCAACCTTTTTGTATAAGAAAATCTCATCTATTTTAAGTTGACCGGTTGGTTGATTTTTCTTTTGAACATTCTTCTTCTCTGGTGGAGTAGAAGATTGTTTTTCCAACTTTTCATAATAATCCAAAGGAACATTCATCTTTACCGGTGTAGTAGAAGATGATTGTTTTTCCATCACTAAAACCTTTGGTTTTTCAACAACTTTTGGCTTCCATGTTTGTTGAGATGATGCAACCCGTTTGTAAAATTTGTCATTTTTAGTTACCAAGTTCTTAACAGGTTCAATTTTGACTTTTGTTTTCTCATTTTTCAAAATTTTCTCAACAACCAATGGAGCTTTGCCTTTTGTATTAACCTTCTTCTTATGACTCTCAACAACTTCAGTCTTAGGCTTGGAGTTAGTGCAATTTCTTGCAATGTGACCAACTTTGTTACATCCAAAACATGTACGAGTATCAACTACTCGACTTTTGCCTTCAGACTGAGATTGTGCAGCCCTCTTCTCTAAGAACTCTTCATTTGATTTTGAAAAAATTACATTTTCCTCATCAGAAAGTGAACTTGAACTGTTCACAAACACTTTCTTCTCAGCAAATTTCTTGTTTTGAATATTTCTCTTTTGATAACTCTTACCACCCTGATAACCACCCGACCAATTGTTTCGATTGTTGTTATAAAAACGTGGTGGAACTACAGGTTTTTTGTAGTAAGCTTTATCTTTCTCAAAATTCATTTGCCTTTTTGTTTGTTTTAAATGTTTTACTTCAGACACATCGATTTCAATCATTTTGAACACATTTGTCAATTTTGAAACATTTACATTCTCCAAAGGAAATTCAGAATCCGAATACAACTTATCAGATCCAGCCATCTTGTACATCACAAGACCCGGTTCATCACCTAAGTTGTTTTTGGACTTTTGTTTCAGAATGTATTTGTCCAGAAAACATTTTTCATCCTCAGCTGAATCACTATCCAAAACACTTTCAGCCATGCCTTTAACAATCTCAGTTTGAACACTATCATCAGATGATGATGAAGAAAATGTCACATCAATTGAATCAGGAAGTTTCACTTCAATTTCTTCCTCAAGATTAACCAACCCAGATTGCTTTTTCAAATAATTTTCAAGAACTGGTGGTGGAACTTGATGAAAACCCACCCCAGTTCCATCACAGTATACATCTTCGCCTGCTTTGTCTTTCCCGATGGGTTTGGGAATGATGTGTTGCAAAACAAAGCTTGCGGAGCTGTAACTGTTCAATTTCAAATTGATACGCTCATTCTCAATCTTGGCTTCTTCAAACTGAAGTTTCAATTTAGCAATCTCATCCAATTGTTTGTTGATTAACTCCTCTTTGATTCTCAAAACACATTGCAATTGGCAATTTTCTTTATAAGTTTTACCATTTCTATCATCATTATCTTTAATCGTGCTTTTAAGTTTCTCAAATTTTTCAGTGATCTGACGATTTTCAAGAACTAACCTTTCATTTTCTTTCCTAACCTTTTCCTGATCAATTTTATCAGTTTCAATTTTGTTAGTTAATTCTTTTAAACGTTCAGTTGAAGCTTTCACCATTTTGTCACGATCAAGAATTTGATCCTCAACACTTCTGACTTTAGCAGTCAGATCCTCAATCTTCTTACCTTTGAGATAAGTGTTTGTACTACAAACCTTGCATTCTTTGATGCAATTTTTGCAGTCAACATCACCACTGACCTTCTTACCTGACTCAGTCGTTGACGCGTTTGAACTGACTTGGCTTTTAGACTCAGAGACGGATTTAGAATCTACCTCTAGCGTCTTAGCTGCCAGCACCTTATCAGCCATATTTCCCATGTTTTCAGCATTCAACTCCTGTGTCGTGTCAATGATCCCAGTGTCAATCTTCTTTGACTTCTCTTTCTCTTCTTTCTCCTTCTTCTCTTTTTCTTCATCTTCTCTGCTTCCCCACCATTTCTTCTGCCAATAATCATCTTCAATCTTATACTCTTGAATTATGGTTTCCAAATCAAGAGTTTTATGATCAACAGCAATGTTTCCATAAGGGTCAAGATAACACTCCCTGTCTGGATCCCATCTATTTGCTCTTTTTGCCTCATCAAAAATACCAGATATTCTGATCATTTTGTTTATAGCTAACTGCTTTCTGTAACCATACTTCTGTTCTTCAGTTCTGTCATCTTTCCAAGGAACAGGTTCAGATTTTGCCATGAATGCATATCCAACCGCATCCTCCTCAGGTAACAACTCACTCCAGTCGTAACCTTCATCGTCGTGAATCACCGCAAGAGCTCTAGAATTTTCTTTGTTATCCTTAAGTTGCTTCATCCTTGGCGGTTCTGATTTATTCTGATGATAAATCGCCTTCTTGTAGTAATCTTCTCTGAACGGGTTTTCAGATTCATCAGCATACACGTTTCTGCATTCACGTTTAAAGTGACCTTTCTGTTTGCGCTTGAAGCATGTCACCTTAGACTTGTCAAAGCCCAACTTGGTAGATGGTCCACCAATTGACTTTCTCCTAGTTATCTCCATGAAACGCTGTGCTCGACGAACTGCACTGGCCATACACCACCTTATGTCGATTAGTTCCATCTCCTCAGGATCTATCTGATCATAATCTTCTTTTGTCAGGTTGGTGTTGCCTATCTTCCCTGCTACAAGACTTTCATAAGATTCTAGCACAGATGCTAGGAAAACCATCTGTTGTTTGGCAGACTCCTCGCTGAAGTTCTGAGCGTTCTTTAAGTCAACAACGATGTTGCATTGAAATAAGTTCTTTGCATCAGACTGGTTTGAATTTGATGAAGACCCACTGTGATAACCACTGCTTTGACTTTCTTTGCTTGTTTTGGAAACATTTTCAGCAGAAAACGCAGTCTTGGGAGATGTGTTCTTTGGCATCATACTCTTTGGATAATACAAATCCAAGTTCTGCTGATATAATGTGTGATTGACTTTGTATGTCTTCTTTAGTTCCAACTCATGACTCTCTAATCTCTCAATCAACAAGTCTATTGTCAAATCTTTTAGTGGCTTGATAGTATTCTTTAGCATCAACGCATAATATTGCCAATCCATCTCATCTGGTAATGCATCGAACAATTTGTCGACTAGCTCTTCTTGAGAATAGCGAATATCATGTCTTGCCAGTTCCAGTTTCAGATGCCCAAACCTCTCTATCATTTTACAAACTGATTCATTCTTTAAACACCCAAACAAATCAAACTCTTTTCTAAGTAGTTTCTTTTTGTTTTTCACAATTTCTTCACTTCCTATACATTTGTTTTTCAATTTGTTCCAGAGATCTGTAGTACTAGAGTATTCGATCAAAGATATTATATCTTCTCTGACTGACTGAAACAACAACGCAATACATTTCTGCTCAGCAACAAACATTTCTATCTCCTCATTTGTTGTTAAGGTTTCACCCTTTTTGTTTCCATTTTGATATCCATTTTTTAGACTCTTCCAGCTAGGAAAAGCAAAAGCCATCAACCAATCTTCAAATTTCTTTGCCCACCGACTGTAATCTTCTATAGCCATCAACTTCGGGGGTTTATTGTAAGTTCCGAAAGCACTTTCAACCTCCAATGCATCTGATAATTTTTTCTTTGGATTCTGCGTGTTGTCATTGGTATTACTCGAAGATGTATCATTTCCACCGTCTCCATCAAATGCATACATGTCATAAAATGGATTGAAATCATCCATCTTGAACGTACCTGAAAAACAATCAGCAAAACACTTAGAAATTTTAAGTTTTGAAAAATAACAAGTTCAAATGAAATCACTTGAAGAGAAATAGCTTCAAGTAGAATCAGCAACTTTCAAGCGAAATTGATAATGCACAATTCAAGCTATCAGGCTCGTTCAAGCTATCAGGCTCGTTCAAGCTAACACACTTTCAAGCTAACAGCACTTTCAAGCTAACATGTTCAAGCTAACAGCACTTTCAAGCTAACATGTTCAAGCTGACAGCACTTTCAAGCTAACATGTTCAAGCTGACAGTGTATTTCAAGCTACCAGACCTATGGCATCATCATATCACTAACATTTTCAAGCTATCACACGTATTTTGATCAGTTTTAATCCGTATTTTAGTTTGAAACTTTCAAGGATTAATTAACTATGTATTTCTTTCGATAACCTGAACCAGAACTGTAACCCTTTTTCTTTTTCAGAAAGATTTACATCTTTTATTTTAGAACTATTAATTTCTGTTAATTTGAAAACCTTTTTGATCATTTCTGTTTTGACACCTCTTATTGGAAATTCTTCATCAGAATATAATTTGTCAGAATCATTCAAAGTATATGCCACTTTAATTGGTTCATCATTCAAATTAGATTTTGATAACAAAAAGTCTTTATTGTAAACCCGTTTCTCCTTTTTGACTGGTGACTTTGACTTGTCAGACTTTGACTCCGATTTTGACTCCTCGGTTTCATCGTTATCCAACACCTGATCGACCACTTTCTTTATTAATTCGGACTCATGATTAGTGTCAGACGATGTGAAAGTAATATCAATGTTGTCTGGCAAATTTTCTGTAGACTCAGACTCCCACTGTAAATTGGTTGCCTTTTTGACTCTTTCTGAATTTGGATTTCTAGGAGAATATCCATTTTCAAGCGGGGGTGGACACTGGTTGTAACCGAAACCTTGTTTCTTACCAGAGTCATTCACTTCAGTATCCTTCTTCTTTTCAGAAATTTTTCCTTCAGATTCTTCCTCTTCAAATGCCTTCATGCCTTCCACTGTTGGATAAATCCTGTCAATGACATAAGAAGTACATGAGTAACTTTTTAACAAACGGTTTACTCTTTCTGTTTCAATTCGCTTAGTTTCCAGTTTTTGTTCTAGAACAGCACACTTCTCAATGTAATTGTTAACAACTTTCTGCTTTGTCATGAAAGCTCCTTGAAGTGTCTTCATAGCCGTTGCTTGTTCACTGCTAGACTGATTGTATTGATTCATTGCTTTGTTCAGAACATCATAAGATTCCTTCAATCTGTTCATGTTATGAATCAATGTACTGTTCTGCTTCTTCACCGCTTCACAATTCTCACACAACACAGGAACTTTTTGTGCATTAACTTCTTCATCAACTTTGAAAGCTGGAATGTCTTTTATTTTCTTTCTTATCTCAGGAACTTCTTCATCATCACTGCTGACAGGTTTCTTAATCTTTTTCTCTTTCTTTTTCTTTTGAATCTTTCTATCATCACTGTCACTCTCTTCCATCATTTTTAAATGCTTTTCCATTCTTCTTGCATAATAATCATCATCATTATCACTGTCTTCAGCAACTCTAGCAACAAAAGCTTTATGATTTGACTTCTTGTTAGGATCAAAATCATCCCAACTGAAATTTGCACAGCTAAACCCTTCTGGTAATTTTTCATCATCTTGGTTTATCAGACATGCTTTACTATCAGCTGAAACATATTTGTCCCAACTGAAATCTTTTGTTGACTTTTTATCATCTTGATTCACCATACAAGCTCTTTTTTATGATTCTTCGATTGTTTTCCTGGCATGTGCAGTTTGTGGTTCTTGATGTTGTTGTTGAGTAACTTGATAATAAATTGCTTTTCGATAGTAGTCATTGTTGTTGAACGGATTTTGAGCTCCACTTGCTTCGCGGTTTGTGCACTCTCTCTTGAAGTGTCCTTTTTCCCTGCAACGAAAACAAGTAACTTTAGATTTATCAAATCCTAAAGTAGAAACATTTGCATCACGGAAATCATCTATTCCCGTAATTTGTTTAAACTTCTCAGCTCTCCTCAACACACTCGCCAAACACCATTTTATATCCATCAATTCCATCTCTTCAGCATCAATCTGATCGTAATCCTCTTTTGTCAACATTGGATTCCCGATCTTTCCTGCAACTAAACTTTCATATGATTCTAATACAGTTCCCAACAATGACATATGACCTTTTGCAACCTTTTCCGAAAAATTTTCATCATTTTCAAGATTCAAAACAATGTTGCATTGTAATTTCTTGCCATTCTTGGTTGTTGAAAAATTTATATCAAATGATGGATATGAAGAAAAACTTGTTTTGCTGTTTGATCCTTTAGATGAACTTCCAGACGAACTCTTAGCATTGAATGCAGTTTCAACCTTTGGTGACATGTTGGTCTTATCACTAATACCTCCTTTGTAATAAAGACCGATATCTTATTCACCATCAAAATCTTTCATTCTTGAGACCTTCCTCTGTTCCATCTCTTGAGCTTCAATCTTTTCAATGAACTTGTTCAGTGTCAGATTCCCAAAATCTTTCTTATTTCTCAACATCATCAAATATGTGCCCCAAGTTTCATGTGGCAATGCATCAGCCAACTTTTCTATCAACTCTTCATTAACTTTATTGATGCTCACTCTCTTCATTTGAACTAACAGATTGCAATATCTTTCAATGATCTGTTTTGTGCTCTCAGTTCTCAAACCACGAAATAGATCAAATTCTTTCTTCAAAAGTGATTTCTTGTTTTTAATCATTTCTTTACTTCCAACAAACTTTGATTTTAGAGCTTTCCAGATTGAATAAGCACTTCCATTATGTTGCAATAAAACCAAGATATCTTCCTTCACAGCTTGATGCAATAAACTAATCATCATCTTTTCATTTTTGTATTTCTTTCTATCATTAACACTTAAATCTTTAATAGCAATCTCCTCTTCTTCATCATTCGTTGGTCTAACATACTTTGTTTCAACACACTCCCAAGCATCCAAATAATTTGCTTGCACCCAATTTTCGAATCGTTCCTCCCATCCTTTATACTCTTCAATGTTCATAAGCTTTGGCAGTTTTTGCATAGTGCCCGTTTCATTTTCCATGTTTAAGTTCTGAGTAACACTAGCCGGAGTAGTCGGGGTAGTAGCAAATGCGTTATAAAATTCCTCTTCCATGTTTCAGTTTTTCAAAAATTCACAATCACTGTTTTCAAACGGAATAACCTTTGGTGCGAGATAACCCTTTCAAATGAAATCAACAACTTCCAAACGAAATAACCCTTTGAAGCGAAATACCCTTTCAAGCGGAATACCTTTTCAAACGAAATACCTAATTCCGTGTGAACTAACACCCTTTCAAACGGAATCACTAATTTCGTGTAAAATGTTCAAACGGAATCACAGTTTGGAACGGAATAGCTGATTTCAAACAGAATCACTCAAGCGAAATACCAGTTTCAAGCGAAATTAAGGTCTAATTCCGTGTGAAATGCTGCTGACATCATCATCTCGAGCTGTTTTTCAAGCGAAATTATCAATTTTACCAATTTTAGATCGAATTTAAATCCAATTTTCTCAATGATTTGTTAAAACACTATTGTGCGTGTAATGTGAGAAAATTATCCGATTTTAACCGTGAAAAATTGTAAATTTTGAAAAAGAAGGTGTGGAAATTAGAAATTGCAGCTGAATTGGTAAGAAGTCTTCAACCTGGCTCTGATACCACTTGTAGGATCGTTTTCTGACCCAAACGAGTCGTTCAGAAGAGTTTTTCTCAATACGAAAGGCGGAAACAGACGTATCAATTTCAATTCAGCTAGATATACACTTTAAACTGTCTTTTGATTGATTTGACAAAGAATTACAGCGAGTAGACACTTTGGCAGCACTTCGGCTCTCAAACCGGAATCTTAGAACCCTTCAAACGAAATCAACAGACATATATATATAGGCAAGGTAATTCCGCTTGAACCGGCTCAAGCGAAATCACATTCAAGTGGAATCACTGATTTTGTTTGAACGTGACATGATGATTTCAAACGGAATTACAACTTCTAATTCCGTGTGAAATTGCCTCTCACCCTATAGTTGACATTTTTCTCGTATAACGTGCCCTGATCTATTTACAAACATACAAGACTCGATACAGGACGAAGTCGACAGACGGATGCACCAATAAGAGATGATGTCGCGAGGCGTCCCATGTCGACAAATGATCTCATTAGTGTAGATTCGGGCTAATCGTTCTACCTTGTAGTCTTCCCGTATTGGCAAAAAGTGGGCTGATTTGGTCAAACGGTCAACAACAACCCAGATGTTGTCGTGACCTGATGACGTGTGTGGAAGCTTTGTTATGAAGTCCATAGCTATACTCTCCCACTTCCATATAGGGATTGGCGGTTGTTCGAGTAAGCCAGAGGGTCTTTGGTGTTCAGCCTTGACCTTTGCACAAGTCAGGCACTTCCCAACGTAGAGAGCAACATCCCTTTTCATACCCGGCCACCAGTACTTGTAGCGAAGGTCCTGGTACATTTTTTCAGCACCGGGATGAATAGAATACCGGGATTTGTGGGCTTCGTCCATCAAAATCTTTCGCAAATCGGTCCGTTTAGGGATCCAAATCCGGTCCAGATAATGGAATATCCCATTCGGCTTATTCACAAGATGAGCTCCATCGTGGTAGATTCTTTCTTTATCCAAGGTGCGCTCATTAAAACAAGCATACTGGGCTTCGCGGATGAGGGTTTCGAGATCGTACTGGGCTTGGGTTTTACGAATGCTGAGCTAATAACTCCGTATGCTGAGCGCGTCGGCAACGACATTTGCTTTGCCTGAGTGATAACAAATCTCACAGTCATAATCGTTGAGAAGTTCTACACATCGTCGTTGACGCATATTAAGTTCCTTCTGGTCAAAGATATGTCGTAGGCTCCTATGATCGGTGAAGATCGTACACTTGGTACCATACAGGTAGTGTCGCCAAATATTTAACGCAAAAACAACTGCGCCTAGCTCGAGATCATGGGTTGTATAGTTCTTCTCGTGGATTTTGAGCTGACGAGATGCGTAAGCTATAACCTTGTCCCGTTGCATGAGGACACAACCAAGACCAAGGTTAGAAGCATCGCAATAGACAATGAAGTAATCATTTCCGTCGGGCAATGTGAGGACAGGAGCATTGCAAAGCATGTGCTTGAGGGTTAGGAAAGCAGAATCTTGTTTGGTTCCCCAAACAAAAGGCTTGTCTTTATGTGTGAGAGCGGTGAGTGGCACAGTGATATTTGAGAATCCTTCAATAAATCGTCGATAATAGCCCGCTAGTCCGAGAAAAGAACGGACTTCAGACGGGTTCTTAGGTGTAATCCAACTCTTAACTGCTTCAATCTTCGCTGGATCGACGTGAATACCTTGACTATTTACGATGTAACCCAGAAACTGAACCTCCTCCAGCCAAAATTCACACTTGGAGAATTTGGCATAGAGTCGATTCCCCTGGAGTAGCTCGAGAACCAATCGTAGATGTTGCGCGTGTTCGGCTTTCGATTTGGAATAGATCAAGACATCGTCGATGAACACGATGATGAAACGGTCGAGATAAGGTTTACACACGCGATTCATCAGATCCATGAAAAGCGCGGGTGCGTTGGTTAAGCCAAAAGGCATAACAACGAACTCATAGTGGCCGTATCGAGTGCGAAAAGCGGTTTTGGTGATAGCCTAAGCGTAGATCGATCTTCGAGAAACATGTAGCACCTTGTAGCTGATCAAACAAATCATCAATGCGAGGCAGGGGATAGCGGTTCTTGATAGTTAACTTATTCAATTCCCGATAATCGATGCACATCCTGAACGACCCATCCTTCTTTTTAACGAAAAGGACTGGCGCGCCCCAAGGAGAGGTGCTCGGGCGAATGAATCCTTTCTCAAGTAATTCCTGAAGCTGGTTCGAGAGTTCACGCATTTCGGACGGTGCGAGTCGGTAAGGAGCTTTGGCAACAGGGTTGGCTCCAGGAATGAGGTCGATACGAAAGTCGATATCACAACTTGGCGGTAAACCGGGAAGATCGTCAGGAAACACATTAGGAAATTCACGAACCACAGGGACGTCTTTCACTTCTGTCTTTCCTTTCTTTTCCTTCTCCGCTACTACGATGTTAGCGAAGAAAGCTCTGTATTCCTTGTGGAGATACTTGATAGCTTGGACGCACGACAAGAGCTTGAGACCTTTCGAAGCAGTTTCGCCATAAACACACAATAAATCACCATTCGCAAGCGAGAATCGAATCATCTTATCGAAGCATACAACTTCAGCATGGTTTTTGCGAAGAAAGTCCATGCGTACTATGACGTCAAAACTTCCGAGTTGCATCGGAATAAGGTCGATTGGGAAGATGTGATTGTTGAGCTCAAGAGTACAATCACGAAGAACAGAATTAACGGCGACAGTTCTTCCGGTAGCGACTTCAACATCGAACGTCGAGGAGAGATGGGAGCGCTTACGACTAAGAAGCTTCTCGAATTCAAACGACACAAAGCAGTTATCGACTCCAGTATCAAACAAACATGAAGCATAAATACCATTCACAAGGAACATACCATTGACCACGTTGTTGTCAGTCTGGGCTTGGCGCACATTGATGTTGAAAGTTCTGGCTCATGCGGCTTGCTGTTGCTGCTGATGCTGCTGCTGCTGAGGTTGCTACTGCTGGGCTCTTGTTTCACAACCCTGTTCGGCCAGATGTTCGCAAAGTGGTTGGGATCACCACATGCGAAGCAGACGCGGGCGTTGACCGCGGGTGCCTGAGCCGCTTGTTGGCCTTGCGGGGTTGGGAGCAGAGCTTGATGAGCAGTGGCTTGAGCTAGCGCTTGATGGGGACCAGTACGACAGTTAGCAGTGAAGTGGCCGTACAAATTACAGTGAGCGCAAAAACGGCAGGCGAGACCCACCGGGTGATGATAAGAACATGTTGGGCAAGCCCGGTGGGGGCCTGTGTATGCACGCTTTGCAGGCGGTGCATAAGTAACTGGTGCTGGTCGGTGGTGAGATTACTGCTGAGCCGGTACGGCTTGAAGTGGAGCAGCATTGATGGAGACAGCACAGTTCTTGTTGCTAGAGCTGCTGTTGTTGTTCTTCTTCTTGAGGCGTAAGGACTTTGATGATTGAGCGGCGGCGGTTTCAGCGGTTGGTGCGGTGGTGACTTGATGTAGGTTCTTCGAAGTTTTATCCCAAAAACCAGCTTTTACTCATTTGTCGTTGATTTCAGCGGAAAGCAAGTAAGTTTCTTCGATCGTTGCTGTCTTTGCGGCATGCACAAAATCCGCAAGACAGTCGGACAGAGCTCGGATGTACTTCTTGATTGCCATGTCGGGCGTCTTCACTTGATCGGGGCAGATGATGCTGAGCTGCTTAAAGCGAGCAGTCAGGGTAGCGTTGTCACCTTCCTTCTGCTTAATGTGCCAGAACTCGTCCTCCAGCTTCTGGCGCTCATGGGGAGGGAAGAACTCTTCGAGCATAACGTTCTTCAACTCGTCCCATGACAGACCGTAAGCTCCATTATTTTCGCGCTTGTTCCTTTCGGCCGTCCACCAGTCTAGAGCACGGGACTGGAAGACGCCGGTTGCGTTCAGTGTGCGGAGATTATCAGGACATCCGCTCTGTCGCAAAGTGACTTCGATCGAGTCAAACCAGTAAAACAAAGCCGTAGGGCCTTCTTCTCCGGTGAACTCTTTCGGTCCACATGCCTTGAACTGTTTGAAGCTGAAAGAAGCTTTGGGAGTCTCAGTTCTGGATTCCTCAGATGATTTGCTCATGTTTTCGTACAGTTCACTGACGACTTGGGGTACAACCTTTGCCATTTGCTTAGTAATCATGGCAGTAAGGCGTTTGTCTGCTTGCTTTCGGCGAGCATCACGGGTAGCGCGAGATCCAGATGACGACATTGTCTACAACAGACATCGCCACAGGACTCAACACAATATAATCGAATCTCACCTCACAATCCTAATACCACTAAAGCTCAGGAACACGCATAACCATGTAAGCACATAGGCACATAATCACAGATTCACATAAGCACAGAGACATATAAGCACATAGGCACGTAGGGCACATAAGCACAGAAGCACAAACGCATGTAATCACGAGAGGCATATAGAGGCACGTAGGGCATTCTGACTGCATCTATTATCTAAGGTCTACGCGCGTTCGAGAATAGCGATTGCGAATAACATATCGAGTAGTATAGTATAAGCGTATAACATAGCATAAGGTCGTCCACAATTTAGCGATTTGTCAGCGTTTTGAGATAGAAGTGTAGTACGAGTCGTGCGTGTCGATCGAAGTGAAGGCAAAAATCGAATAATTCTCCAAAATTAAAACACATAGACAGGTAAATACACATACAAACACATAAAATCGACGAATCATCAGAGTCAGCAGTTGCGGGCTCAGAATCGAAACACATAAAAATCGAGAAATAGATCATCTACGGCTATTAGACATTGACTATCCAAAGTGATTCGACTATTCTCAAGGACTTGTTGTACACATTTTGACTTTTGGGAGTGTGCTCCTACCTAGATTCTTGGGCGTTTGGCATGCATCCCTTTAGTCATACCATGACTTTGGGTCATTGGAGTCCGTCGAGACTTTGGTGAGAGTTTTGTAAAACAAAATAAAGGTCGGAACAAATCGTCAAGGTTAGGGCTTCACCCCTAGCTTAACAACTTCGTTCCTGTTTTGATAAAATAAAAGAGAACTATGCGTCAAAGTATGGATTTCACTCCTATTTCAACGCAATTTCTCGTGTTTATAGATAAAAGCGTTGAGTCAAGCAATTAAGTCGAGAGTTTGCGGTTTTCACACCTAATCTCGACTTAATCGCTCATTCATAATTAAAAAGTTGGGTGCGGTGATAGTGTAGCATAGGCGAGAATAGCGAGAAATAGTAAGTACGCTCACACATAATCCCTACTGAACATGCATGAGTCGGTCTGTTGGTTCCTAACTATAGACTAGGTCTCTAAGACATCGACCCGGACTAGGTCGAGTCTTGCCTAATTCCCTATAGTTATGGCTCTGATACCAATCTGTCACACCCCAACCGATGGCGGAAACATCGGGGCATGGCACTAAGCGAAACAGATTGTCCAGAAGTTTCCACAACAACTATATTTATAAAATATTTTAAAGCAACACGTCCCATACCATGTCATAAATGATAATACAATTATTACAGAAAAGATACAGTCAAATTGTTCTGTTCCGACAACTCATATTTTATTACAGACAATTGTTTATTTATTGGTTTCTAGGACTCCGTCCTAGCCTCAATTTCATCACCAGCATGTAAACATCCTAAGCACCTGTCACATACGTTAAAGTAAAAGTCAATACACATAGTGTAAAGGTGAGCATACAAGTTTGATAATAGCATATAGAGTTCGAAAGCGTTACGCATAACCAGCACGTACACAGTGTAAAATGAGGCATGTTAGTTATCGACATGAACCTATCGATACTAATGACTGCGCGTTGACTGCCCAAGGCAGTTCGCGATACATTCTCACCACTGTGAGCCATGTAGGTAATTGTCCTTAACAACCCCCGAGTGAACGGGTGCTGAGTCCAAACTAATAGTACTATCGTTGCTAAGGCAGGTAGACAACATTCCATGTGTAAACATAACAAACAAGCATTCATTAAGTCGCGTATAACATGCGGTAACGGTTAGCGTTTAAAGTATTGCGTAGTGTGTTTGATGTGATTTTGTATAAGTAACGTATGTAACACCCAAAAGTGCATAAAGCAAAAAGGGATCGAGTATACTCACAGCGGTTGATGGATTGAAGGGAGCGCTAGAGAGTAGGGTTAGCCTGATCAGAACGATAGCATAACAATAAGTGACGTGTAAATCGATGTAAAGTGCAAGTGGGTCGGACAGCAGTTCGATCGGATGGTAGTCCGATCGGACAGCTGGTCGTACGAGTGACAGTCCGTTCGGACGGTCGTCCGGTCGGATGACCGTTCGAGTGGATTGTTACTTCCTTTGGGAAGGATGTGTTTGTGTATGATGGCTTGACTTTTGAAGTTTTCGTTGTAGTATTTTGAAAACATAGAAGTATCTCTACCTTTCAGGTCGGTCGATCGGACGGCAACCCGATTGGTTGGGCACTTTAGTGAGAACAAGTTCACAGCAGGTTGTCACTCGATCGGACGGTCGTTCGATCGGGTGGCATCCTTTGTGCATTGAGCATGTTGAAAATTGTTTAAGTGTTGAAGTTTCAAAACATCACATATTCGGATGGTCGGTCGATCGAGTGGTAGCTCGCTCGGACGGCAATCCGTTCGGTGTTCCAAAACTCTTGAGAGTTGATTTGAAAATTAAGGTGGGACCAAGGTGCAAGTTGTTCGGATTGGCCAGTCGTTTGGATTGGCTGTTCGATCGGACAGCAGTCCGATCGGACGGCACTCTGTCCTGGTCGACCTGTTCGTCTTACACTTGGTTGTTTTGATTGTTTGTCGTTTTATCGAGATGTGTTGATATCGTGCCAACCAACAGAACCCCATCCTAAGCTTAATGACCAGATCGAACAGGAACCACCCAAGTTCGGTCAGTCCACCGGTTCAGGACGATTGTTCTTGGTTAACCCAGAATCGATAATCTCGTGGATAGAATACGGATCTTGAACCAACACAACCACAATAATGAGTAGTAAGTCGGCACAAGCTCTGATTCCTTCGGTTTTGAGTGCAATGAGTGTAAAAGAGTTGAAAGAAAGTTGGAAAACCATCTTTCAATCCTTTTTATTGTGAATATGTGTTGGTGTATACGTCTGTCGACTTCGTCTTGTATCGAGTCTTGTATATGTATAGATAAATCAGGGCACGAAAAATGAGAAAATAGGATATCAGGCAGTTTCAAACGAAATTACATAGTGTAATTCCGCTTGAATGTGACAAGCTATTTCAAACGAAATTAGCTTTGCTAATTTCGCTTGAACCAGTAATTCCGTTTGAATGGTATCTCGTTTGAATGATGATTCCGCTTGAGTCATGTTCAAGCGGAATTAGCCTGCCTATATATAGTTGAGTTCTAATTCCGTTTCAGTGGGGAATTAGTTTGTGTGTTTCCGACGGCGAAGCTCTGTTGAAGTGTCTTCAGAATTGTAATCGTATCAGAATCAATATACAAGACAGTTTTAGTGAATATCTTGCTGAATTCAACTCATCATGTTTGTTTCCGCCTTTCATTTTGAGTAGAATGCCTCTGATCGACTCGTCTTGGGTCCGCACACGATCCTACATGTGGTATCAGAGCACAGGAGGAGGAGTTCTGCAGATTTCAGCTTGAATTCATCTCGTTTTCTTACTTCTACACTTTCTTTTCTAAATTGAACAAGTTTTAACGGTTAAAATGGCCTGAATTTTTCACAACATAAGCGAAATACTGTTTTAACAAACCCTTAAGAAAATCATATCAAAATTCAAAGTAAAAGTGACAAAAATGGGGCAAACAGTTAATTCCGTTTGAACGAGTAACCTAATTCCGCTTGAAAAACGTAATTCCGCTTGAGTATTTCGCTTCAGTTTGTTATTCCGCTTGAAAGTTTGAAACAAAATTAGTAATTCCGTTTGAAAACTGATTCCATTTGAAACATCTCAAGCGAAATTAGTAATTTCGCTTCAAACTCTAATTTCGTTTGGTAATTCCGTTTGAAGTTGTTTGTGCAGGTAATCTCGCTCGGAGAGTAATTTCGCTTGAAGACTTAATTCCGTTTGGGAGTGTCTGTTTTGTGAAATTTTTTACCGAATCATGGAAGAAGAGTTCTATAACGCGTTTGCTACATCTTCGACTAGTCCGGCTGCCATTGCTCAAAACGTGAATTTGGAAAACGAAACTGGAACTTTACAAAAACCCCCGAAACTTATGGGAATTGAAGAGTACCATGGCTGGAAAAATCGTTTTGAGAATTGGGTTCAGGCAAACCATTTGAGAGCTTGGGAAAGCATTGAAACAAAATACGTTAGACCACAGACCGCTTTGAATGTTGATAAAATTATCTCAGAGTTTTCAGACAAAGAGAGAGATAGTTATAAAGGAGAAAAAATGATGATTAGTCTTCTGCAACAAGCTGTCAAAGAGGATATATTTCTGTTGCTTCAGCATGATGGTAGTGCTTATTCAATATGGGAGGCACTTAAGACGAAATTCGAAGGAAGTACAGAAATGATCAATAGCAAAAAATCATTATTGAAGAAAGAATTTGAGTTGTTTACAAGTATGCCAGATGAATCTACAAAGACTCTCATTGAGCGATATTGTCATCTTGTGCGTACCATGTCTCAGTTGAAAATCACTAAAACTCCAGCAGAATGGGTGGAGAAGTTAGCTGATGCTTTACCTCAGAAAGAATGGGGTACATATCTCATGATTTTAAAGAATACAGGAGAGTTTAGTTGATTATCAATTGCACAATTCATTGAGAAGCTTTAGGGACAAGATCTTGAACAGCAGAAAATTGCAAGAATGAATAATTCAAATGTTCAACAAGACATCAAGCTATATTACAAAGGAAATGTTGAGAAGTTTGAAGCAAGTCCAAAGATCCAAACCGCTTTTAGTGCAGGAAATTCATCTGGACCAGTTAGTCAAAGTTCAATCAACACTAGTGGATTTTCAAATGTTAATCCTCCAAATGTTCAAAATGCAAATGTTGGTAATGGACATATGATTCAGTGCAATGTTGCATTACATCTTCAAAATGGTCAGAATTTTTCTGAAGAAGTTGTTAAAAGTCATATGGCATTACTAGTTACTGCTTTGGAATCTTATGAAGGATTGATTGCTGGAAGAATTGGTAATCCTATGCTAACCAAGGAAGATTATGACCAAATTGATGCAGAGGAGTTGGAGCTTATGGATATAAAGTGGTGCTTAGCAAGTGTTCTGAGGAGAGCTAAGAAATTCAAAATGATTACAGGAAGAAATGATTTCTTGGATGCACATGTTTCTACTTTGGGTTTTGATAAATCTAAAGTTACTTGTTTTCGATGCAGGGAGAAAGGTCATTTCAAAAGAGAATGCAAAAATCAAGAAGCAAATGGAGCAAAGAATCTGTTTGGTGGTCATGATTACTATCGAAAAGCCATATATCAACAAGTTGCTCATCAACCGCATCAACAAAAAGATTCACAAACTGTTCATGGGAAAATGATTGAAGATGCAAATAAGAAAGCTTATTATGGTATCATTGATCAAGATGATGAGAAAATGGCTCCAGGATTTAGCTGGGATAAGTTTGTGGATGAGAATGGGAAGTTTAAAGCTTTCATTGCTCAAATTGTTCAAAAGCCAGAATTGATGAAAGAATGGATAGAAGTGTTATCTGATGATGAGAAAAGTCAAGATGTAGAATATGTTTCTTCTTAAAACAGTTCAACAGATACTAGTGATGATGATGAAGAAGTTGAACAGATAAACATTGGAAAAACTCATTTATCTTCTGACAGTTTTGAATTTTATTTTGCAGATAAATTGAAGAAACTTAAAGAGAGAAAAGCTGCAAAAGAAATGGAAGAAGTTAAGATTGTTGAGAAGATTGTTGAAGTGGAAAAGGTAGTTGAAGTTGAGAAGATTGTGGAGAGTGAAAAGATTGTTGAAGTCACAAAACCTTGTCTTACATGTTTGGAACCTTGCAAACAATGTGAAGATAAAGATGAAAGGTTTAGTGAGCTTGAAAAGTTGAAAGAGAAGTTGCTGTTTGATGTCAAGAAGGTGAAAGAGTCGTACGATATATTGAACAAAACTGTGAATAGTTTACAGAAGACAAACTCTGAAAGAGAAGATGCTTTGACGATGACGAATGCAACAATGATGTCCAAACAAAAGGAGATCAATTACTACATTGAAGAGTGTGCTAAGTTGAAGCATGAGTTGGAAATTGAAAAAGTTGAAAATGAAAGAATCAGACTATTACTGAAAAGTTATTCAAGTTCTGATTACTTAATTGACAGAATATATCCAACTGTTGCAGGTTTTGAAGTGTTTGAAGACAAGAAGCCGAAGAAAAAGGATACTGGTAAGAAACAGAGTGTCTGTTATAACAAGTGTCCGCCTCCAGTTTGGGAAGGGTATTCGTCTAGAAAACCGAATGAGGAACAAGTAAAAAAGGCAGTCAATATAAAGTTGGAGTCCAAGATAACCGATGTATTACCCGACAATATTGACATCACATTCACAGCGTCCGACATAGATCATGAATCTGAGTTAATAAAAAGGATGGTCGATCAGGTGTTAGATAAGGATGAGGAGTCCGAGTCAATGTCTGAGTCCAGGAGTTCGAGTTCGTCTGTCAGGAGTTCAAAGTCGTCGGGAAAACGGGTGTATAGTAAAGAATTTTTGTTGTCAAAATCCAATTTGAATGATGAAACATTTGAAGTTGCATATACTTTGAATGCTTCTGACAAATTATATTTTGATAAAGAATTTCCAATAAGAGGTGTTAAAACTGAAATGATCAAAAAGGTTTTCAAATTGACAGAAATTAATATTTCTGAAATAAAAGATTTAAATCTTAATAAAAAACCTAAGCTTTACACCTCAAGAATTAAACAAAAATTAAACAAGAAAATGGGTTACAGTTCTGGTTCAGGTTATCGAAATAAACCAAACCATAACGGTAATTTCAAAAAGAAAGGTCTTGGTTTTATTCCAACAGAAAATTATAAACATGAGAAACTTTCTAAAAATACAAAATTTGTGTCAGGAACTTCTGCTGAGGATGAAAAGAAGAGCTCATTCTGGAGACAGTTAAATCAGGAATTTTTTGCTGAAAAGAAGAAAACTGAAGCTCATCAGAGAAAAGAGACTAGAACCTGTTACAGATGTCAAGAAGTTGGTCACATCGCCTGGAACTGTCCTAAGGCAACCAACACAAAACAGGGAGTCTCAGAAAAACTCAAAGAAATAGTTGTTGATAAAACCGAACCACCAACTGAAAGGTTTAAAATTTTTGAAAATTCAACATATGAAGTTGGCGAGTGTTCGAAAAGATTTTACAAGAAAAGGGGAAATCTTGACAACCAAGCTTGGGTTGTTAAGAAATCAGATGTAAAATCTGGCGATGAATTTGATTCCACAAAATCAGAAGAGCCACAAGTTGTTAAAAATGGTGAAAACTCAGTTCCTCCGATGGATGATGTTAATTTTCCACCATTGAAGGCTGAAATTTTTAAATCAAAAGTTGGAAAGGTTGAGATTTCAAATCAATTCTATTCTGACAAGAAAGAATTTGATGTTGAGAAAGTGTTTAATGGGAATGTTAAAAAGATTTATGGGAAAATGGTTAAGGGAAAGGCCAAAACGGTTAAAGAATTTTACGAAACAAAGAAGGCAACTTACAGCCCAACCCCGAGTGAAGTTGAGAAGGAAACATCCAAGTTTGGTGAAGCTTGGATGTCTGTTTTTCATATGTAATAAGTATGACTTGCCGGAGCTCCCAAGTTGGTAAGTGTGAAGCAGTAATCGGCATCTTTCTTGAGAAATTCACAGGATGGTAACTGTGATATTTCGATTTTCAACTGGTAAATCAGGGACATTAAGTTGTACTTGACTTTCTACAAGTGATATTGTTGATTAAATCTAAAATTGTTAAATTTTTCAAATGATATTGTTGAGAAAAACAAAGTGATGAACCCCTAACTTACAAGTGATAAAATCAACAAAACTTATTTTTTGGAAAAATCATTTTGGTTAAAACAAACTTAAGTGTTTTAAAATCATAATGAGAAAATAGTTTGTTGTAAGGGGAAGTTCTGATTGTTTATGCCAAGTGGATGGCGATTTGAAGCAATTCGATATCAGTTGTTACTTTACTTGTATAGTTTGTTTTCAAATTTCCTTTAAATGTGTTTGCATTTTAGGGGGAGTAAAAAATTTCAGAAAATCCAAAAACATTTGAAAATTTGAAAAAGACAAAAACATGATAAAATACAAAATGAGGTTTGGTGTCAAAAAGAGGAAATGATAGTACATCAGTAGACAGTTACAGTATGCTAAAGAAATGTAATGATTAAATAGCATTAAACGGTCTCACTGATGATATGCCGATAGGTTTTTACACATTTAGTAAGCTTTTTCGGGATATAAACTTAAATTCAAACTTGCTTATTTCATGGGGAACACTACTTGGATATATAGGTAACCCCTGAAATTTCGTTTGAAGGATCCCTCTTTCTGAGATACTAGGTCTTTATGCTCAGTGATATCTAAGGTATTATCCCGGGACTTCTGATTTTGAGGAAGCAATGGCTTAGTCCCCGGAGAATACTTTACGCTTGCTTGAAATAAAAGCCTGCCCTCAGCATAAAAAATGATGAAACATTGAAAAAATGCAAATCATGTGCTGTTGTAAAAAAAGATCCTCTAAAGGGGACCCACCAAAAAGTCGAAGCCGTCATCTCTCTGCTGAACGGAAGTTCTGACCTGAGCTCTCACGGTTTTCGCATCTAACCCCTTACAGATATCATCTGTGGTATACTCACCTGTAAGACTGAATATTGGGATCTGGATACGGAAGTATATTCAAGAGGTGGGACACATGAATGAGTTTAAGTTCTTAATACACCTAATTCATATCCTGAATCAGTTGAAGTTTGTGTGAAAATTTAAATGGATCAGTATATCGGCAATCTAAGTGAATTGTTTAATTCTTAATGTGTAACTAAGCTCAACGGTACTTGTGACTTGTCAAAAACTGATATGATCCTCTTTCACAAACTCACAAAAATATTGTCTGTAAATATTTCTTTACTGCATTTCATTTCATTCAAAAATCCAAAAAGATTTTAGTGTGTTTTAGCATAAATTTTGAAAAATTCAAAAAGATTTTTGACAACTGATGTTGAAGAGCTGATTTTCAAAATTCCAAATGCTAAACTTGATGAGCATGCGGTGAGGGGGAGCTTGTGTTTAAATGAGAAAAGTTTGAATATTTACTTACAAGTGGTTCATCAGTTTTTAACATTGTTAAATCATTCTGGATAAATTTGAAGGGAATTCTGGATATATAAATTTTGTAAAATGTTAAATTTGTGAAAATTTACTTTTGGGTAGAGGATGTACATGATAGTCTGGATTCTGAGTTTGAGTATAGAGCCAGGACACAATCCTGATCCTGTGAAAGCCAGACTCGTCAACATCCGAGGGTAGATTGTTTGTTCTAGAGGAGTCTGTTGATGCTGAAGAGGAGAAAAATGAGTTAAATTTTGAGAATGCCTACACTGTCAGATACTTTGAAGAGAAGCTCGAAGACTGATAAAGACTGAAGACGTTGAAGACTCGACACTTAAGACTCGTCAACATCCGAGGGGGAGTCTGTTGGTGTATACGTCTGTCGACTTCGTCTTGTATCGAGTCTTGTATATGTATAGATAAATCAGGGCACGGAAAATGAGAAAATAGGATATCAGGCAGTTTCAAACGAAATTACATAGTGTAATTTCGCTTGAAGGTGACAAGCTATTTCAAACGAAATTAGCTTTGCTAATTTCGCTTAAACCGGTAATTTCGTTTGAATGGTATCTCGTTTGAATGATGATTCCGCTTGATTCATGTTCAAGCGGAATTAGCCTGCCTATATATAGTTGAGTCCTGATTCCGTTTCAGTAAGTGGTATATGTGTGTTTCCGGAGCCGAAGTGCTGCCGAAGTCTCGTCTTGCTGTAAAACTTTGTCAGATTAATCAGAAAGACATTTAAAGTGATATTCTTGCTGAATCCAACTCAATATGTATGTTTCCGCCTTTCATATTGAGTAGAACGCCTCTGATCGACTCGTTTCGGGTCCGCAAACGATCCTACAATATGTTTAGATCTATGAAAGATCTTTGTTTGTTTATGTGGAAATCGGTTAGATCTAAGTTGTTCTTGGTGGATTGAGGCCAAATCATGAAGTTCCTCAAGAACACGTGATGACGTCATCCTAGAACATCTTGAATCTTGATGATTTCACGGTTAAAAGTTAAGATTCAAAAGATAGAAAGGTGTAGGAGTGCGTGTAGATTAAGGAAGTACAAGGTTTAGGACGAGATCTTACCGGAATCACGAGAAATCTGAAGGAAAGTGAGGAAAACGAGCTGGTCGGACGTCAGTTGCGAAAAGTAGTAAGTTTGAAAGTGACAAGGGGTATTTATAGGGTTACCCAAAGTGGAAAGAAGTGGAGAGGGGCTGGTCGATCGGTTAGGCAGTCCGATCGGACAGCTGTCCGATCGAGCGGCTGCTCGGTCGATCGGCTGGCCGATCGACTGGTTGCCCGGTCGATCAGTCACCTTGTTCGAGTGTTCGGTGTGACGAGTTTCGCTGTTTCGATTGCGATTGCGAGCGTTGCGATGCGATGGAGTTTCCTAGTCAAATTACTTTTAATCCCAACTACTATATCAACATACAAGCATCCTTATTTCGTATTCGTTTAGCGTTTGCGATTCGATTGCGATTGAGTTCGATTGCGTTTTGATTGATTCCCACACATATGATAAATAAGCATGCACAAGTAACACATAAAGCACACACACACGTATAACAATAACCAAAATGCGTAATTCGAGTTGCGAGTGCGATTGCGATAGCGATAAAGCGGTTAAACATGCGATGAATAGCGATTACCATGCGATTATTAATAGATACTCCACATAATACAACTAAAGCGAAAATAAAATAGACTAACTACGAGTCAAAGAAGTCAAAACAGGAATTGAGCAAGGAGAGACAGATCGCAATTAGCAATCTTTTCTTCCTTTGACTTCAACCTTGACTTTGACTTTGACTTTCGAAACACGGGGTGTTACATAGGGTTTCCAAGATTTTCGCCCAACTCCCCCTTCGTACGAAGCCACCCTTTTGTACGAAGCCACCCCTTCGTACGAAGCTACTCCCTTCGTACGAAGGGCCTGGTTGTAAATATTTTATTTTCCAATTTGATTATTTTATGGGTTTTAATCAGTTTTACGAGTATCAAGCATCAATATATAATGAATAATCAAGAATATTATATCGTTCAAAATGTGAATCATGAGTACGAATTCTCACATAAGTCTAACATGAATAACATGTATATGATAAAATAGTTTCGTTTTCATTATGATCAATAGTCTCGGATTACAAATTGAAACGAAATAGATTACAACAAGAGCATAAGTGTCTAGAAATGGAAAGTACAACAAGACTTGCTAAAATAAGAAAGGTACAAAAAATGTGGAGCGTTAAACTCAACATACTTTCAAACCATCTTTCTCTCTACTTTTTTTTAAATCTAGAATTTTTATACAATGCAACCCTTCAACCGCGGTTTTATTCATCCCTGTTCGAGTGCGAACCCGAACCAAAGTAGCAATCCTACCCGTCCCGTGTCTCCGGTTCCCACTCGACCCACTCCATACGGATCCGATTTTTCGATTTTAATCAACATAATACCGGGTTCATGAACCTATTGAACCAACCACTCTCATGGGACCCGAATCTATACGGTTGGAACCCGAATCAAAACATGGACGGAATGGGGTCGTATCAAGCATTCGGATCGGCACGACCATATCTCGATCGATTGACGTAATTTTTCTACCACGTGTACATTCCCATAATGATGATGTTTTTCCAAAATAACACTTTGTTGTTCAGCGTCTTGAAGGAGCCATCTTTTAGAAGATATTATTAAAAGATCATCAATTCCTAATGAAACGGATGCGGAGGTAGCTTGTCGGAAACCAAGAGTCTTTACTTGATCCAAGATATGTGATGTATATCCTATTCCTTAATGATCAATAGGCAAGGCTACTAGCGCAAGCAATATCTCAGAGGATAAGACTTGTCCCATTTGGAAGATGAGCTGTCAAGGAGGCTTCCCCATGGCAGAGACCTCTGCCTATATAAAGGAGTCTCTTCACAACTCCAAAGGTATCAAATGTCACACACTCTCTCTAAAACTATTCTCTCACTTATGCTTAACTCTTAGAGAACCCTTTACTGATTCTCACACCGGAGTCCAAACGTTGGAGGCCACCTCTCGCGTTAAAACTAACAATGTTTCTTTGTTTCTAGATTCCGATCAAGAAGCTATCTTCCAGAGTGGATCCTAAACCTTCCATTGCTATACTCTTGTTGTTTTAAGAAACGTTAAAGTTAAGAGAGATTGGTCGCTTCCATCATTAAGCTTTCCGGATTATAGCATATCTACATAAGGACTAGAAAAACAATCAAAATGATTAGAAGTTTATCAAAAAAAATTACATATGATGTTTTCAATAAAATTATTTATCTTTTAATTTCATATTTTATAATATAACCAAATACCTTTAAAAATATTATTCAAAATGGAGAGATACCAAATTTGAAAATTAAAAATGAAGTATTACAATATTACAAAAAAAAGTTAAAACTACAACAACTAAACTACTTTTAAAGCTCATAGTTTGCTATAATTTTGGCACACCGTCTATTATGGTATGCATACCTTTCAAGTAGGGATGAGCAAAATGGACCCGGTATCGGTATTTACTGGTTTTTACCCTCAAATACCGGTACCGTACCGGTACCCACTTTTAAGGATTTTCGGTACCGGTACTTTCGGTTTCGGTACCGGTTCGGTACCGGTCCGTACCGAGCTCATCCCTATTTTCAAGTCTATATAGCTTGTATCCTTAGGCCATGGGGTATGGGGCTTGGGTTGGGGGAAAACGCCCAAGCCACCACCTCGGGTGGGCTTGGGTTGGTGCGTGGCCCTTGGGGCTTGGCTTTCAAGCCGGGCGTGGGGCGGTATGGACATGCTAGCTGGCTGCCTCCCATTCGCTCACCCCGCCACGTCATAGCGGACTTTTCAAATTCTGAATTTTAAATTCAAACAGTTTGGGGGAAAACCAAACCGCCACCCGGGTCTCCCAACAACCCCTATATAAATGTAACCCCCAACCCACTGGTCCCCCCATCCCACGAACCCAACCCCACCGGCTACCCACTTCTCTCGAACCCGCTAACCCACTGGTCCCCCCATCCCACGAACCCAACCCCACCGGCTAACCCACTGGTCCCCCCCCCATCCCACGAACCCGCTATGGCATCCTGGACCCATGAAGAAGAAATGGCTCCCGTCACAAGCGTCGTTGACGCTATGAAGGGGCGGCCACCGGGCCAAACAAAATATTGGCCGGAAGCATTCGCAGCCTACCGACATAACGTCGGTAACGACCGCCACAACCTCAACGCGTGCCAACATAAATGGCGCGAGCTACGGCCCAAGCTCGAGCGTTTCAAGGCTTACTACGAAGCCGTTCCGAGCGGCGAGTTAAGCCACGAGGACTGGGTGGCGGTGGCGAACATAGAGTTTCGAGGCAAGGAGCGAAAGGCGTTCGACAAAATCGACCTTTTTGAAATTTATTTAACGCTCTAGGTTTGTTATTTTGTAATTTTTAGAAATTATGTAATTTTTAGGATTATGTAATTTTTAAAATTTTAATGAAGTTGCAGGTTTTTTTTTATAAATGTTGTGTGATTTTTTATAAATTTTTTTGTAATTTTTTTTAATATTCTGCCACGCGGTGCACCCAACCCAAGCCCAACCCACGCCCCGCCATACCCCGCGAACACGTAACCAGGCGGTGGGGGGCTCCATTCCACGTGTCAATAAATGCCCCAACCCAAGCCCCACTATACCCCACGACCTTATAGAGGATTTTGACAAGTCGTCCTTATCCTTAGTTGTATTCGCCCCATTGGAAACATTGACCTATATATTAAATTCATATATGATAATAAATAAACCGAATGAACAGTTCTTTTATATATTATTAATATTTAATTAATACTACTTTTAATATTATAATAAAATACATGTACCATTGATAATAAATAAACTGAATGAACAGTTCTTTTATATATTATTAATATTTAATTAATACTACTTTTAATATTATAATAAAATACATGTACCATTCTGTTTGGTATCGGTACAAGAAGGTAAAAACCAGCATCAGCCTGGTATAGAAAACGTCAAAAGTCGGTACCGAATTGATATTGAAAATCTTTTAGTTCGGGAATTTCGGTACTGCTACCCGTTACCATTTGCTCATCCTTGATCACGGGTGCCGTAGATTTTCTTCAACTTTTAATGATTTCTTTTTTTTTAGTTTCAAGGTTAGGGATGAGCTCGGTGCTAACCGATACCAAATCGATACTGGTACCGAAAATACCGGTTACGGTATCGGTATATGAAGGTAAAAATCGGTACCAGAAACGCCAAAAGTCGGTACCAAATTGGTACTTAACATCTTTCGGTTCTGGAAATTCGGTACCGGTACCCAGTACCGTTTGCTTATTTTTGACCACAAATTTCATACTAACAACATCATTACCATACAACTTATTTATTGATTTTTTTTTCGGTTATCTTTTAGTGTTTTTTCTACATTTTCTTTTTATCTTGTAAACGGTTACGTGCGCAACGCGCTCGTAGTGATTTCAAAACACATGTAAACACAGACTAAATAATAAAAGAAGTTCGCCGCAACACGGCGACGATGATAAACCTAGTTTATATATGATAAAAAATAAACTGAATGAACAGTAACATTTAAATTTATATATGATAAAAAATAAACTGAATGAACAGTAACATTTTTAGAATTATTTAAAATTAGAATGGAATAAATAGTAACATCATTAAGAGATGAGTAAATGGTATTGGGTATAGGTACCGGTCTCAAATTTACCAAACCGGTGTATTTTTGGTACCGGTTCTGCACAGATATTCACCGGTTTTTACCCTCAAATACCGGTGCCGTACCAGTACCGAACCGTACCATACTAGGTATATTCGGTACCGGTACCCATTTTTTGGGATTTCGGTAACGGTACTTTCGGTACCGGTTGGTACCGAGCTCATCAAATCCTGTAGCAATGCAAGTAATTGCACCGTTTAGATTACTTTTCATACACACAGTAAGTAAACTGTATTTCGTTTGAATAAGGTTTTATATACACAACAACTTATTTTACTTTTTTTTTTGTCTTTTTCTGTAATGAATGAATTGTAGCATGTAAAATTAACTTGGATATTTAGAATATTGATGAGCAAATCGTATCAAATCCTGTAAACGAACCAGTATCGTATCGGTACCAAATTTACTATACCAAATCATTTTTGGTACCAATTTGGTACCCACCTTTTGGCGTTTTCAAAATCGTTACTTTTTTGTTCGACACCGGTCTAGCACCATACCTGTATTTATTGATTTTTACCTTCAAATACCATACCGTATTGTACCGAGCATTTTTGGTGCCGCTACTTAATTTCGATGATTTTCCGGATTGATACTTTCGCTGCCGTTACCGATACCGAGCTCATCCATGTTTTAACGTGTTAGCACCGTAATAACTGAACTGAAAACAAACGAATTTACAACGTGTAGGTCGTGTGGGTCATATTATTATATATTAGGTTATTTAAAATCGTTTTTTTATAACGGAGTGACTATCCTTACCACGTCATTTTATTTATGTTTTAATATTCGGTATCTGTTGCTGACACGCCTTTTGTAGTCATTGGGTCCCGCCGCAACGCGCGGGCGGAAAATAACTAGTTAAATTAAAAAGAAAACGAATTGAACAGTAATAATAACTTTAAATATTCAAAAGAGTGTTCAATGAAAACTAATAGAAAAATAAATGAATGAATAGTATCGGGTATCGGTACCGGTATCAAATTTACCAAACAGAGTGTATTTTCGGTATCCGTTCGGCACCGGTATTCATCGGGTTTTACCCTCAAATACCGGTGTCGTACCAGTACCGCCCGTATCAAGCCATACTTTACCAGATATATTCAGTACCGGTACCCATTTTTGGGGATTTCAGTAACGGTATTTTCGGTACCGGTTGGTACCGAGCTCATCAAATCCTGTAGCAACGTACCAATGCAAGTAATTGCACATTTTAGATTACTTTTCATACACAGAGTTAGTAAACTTTATTTCGTTTGAATGAGGTTTTATATACACAACAACTTATTTTGCTTTATTTTTTGTCTTTTTACGTAATGAATGAATTGTAGCATGTAAAATTAATTTGGATATTTAGATTATTGATGAGCAAATCGTATCAAATCCTGTAATCAAACCGGTATCGTATCAGTACCAAATTTACTATACCAAATCATTTTCGGTACCAATTTGATGCCCACCTTTTGGCGTTTTCAGAATCGTTACTTTCGGTTCGACACCGGTCTAGCACCATACCTATATTTATTGATTTTTACCTTCAAATACCATACCGTATTGTACCGAGCATTTTCGGTGCCGGTACCTAATTTCGATGATTTTCCGGATCGGCACTTTCGGTGTCGTTACAGGTACCGAGCTCACCCATATTTTAACGTGTTAGCACCGTAATATCTGAACTGAAAACAATCGAATTTCCAACGTGTAGGACATGTGGGTCCTATTATTATATATTAGGTTATTTAAAATCGTTTTTTTAGGACGGATTGACTATCCTTTTCACGACATTTTTATTTATGTTTTGATATTCGGTATCTGCTTGCCGTTACTGACACGCGTTTTGCAGTTATTTGGTTCCCGCCGCAACACGCGGGCGAAAATTTAACTAGTTGAATTGATAATTTACAATCACTTTTATTGTTGAACCAATTATTAATTCTAGGCATGACTTCATCTTCAACTTTTCCTTTTGATGAGTCAGCCTTAGCCTTAGCTTTCTAACTTTCTTTGTCCCCATTGGGCGGGTAAGTACTTCAACGAGGGGTGGACTCACATGGTCCGGGTCAGGGTCAACGTACCCCAATCTTTTTTTAGAAAATAGCAGAACCGGTATGTTAAATTTTTCAAGGACCCCATAATATAAATTAATTAGACCTCATAGTATAAAAAGCAAAGATGGTGTGGTGATAAATCTCCTTGAGTTCCAACAAATAGATCCCAAGTTAAATTCTTACATGTCTTATTTTTTTAATTTTTTTTTCCAACAAAATTAAACTAGTGTTTTAAAACAGCACAACTACCCTTTGACCCTCTAATTTGCTTCTTTAAAATGATAAATTAAATGTCGATTTTATTTAACACTCGATTACCAAATAAAAGTTCCAACATATAATGTAGTGGTTTCATGTCCACTAAATGCTTCTACATTATTTCCTAACCCCAACCCGACTACGATGACCGATCCGAAAATTTTAATGTTTGGTTGTGAAAAATACTTACACAAAAAATAGACCATAATAAAAAAAAATCATAGGTCCGCCACTAACTTCAACATTAATTTCGTAAACATCAATCGACAAAGGAATATCATCACTAAGGTCGAAACATGTGTTAGCGTCCGACGTGTGTACTCACCAAAGGTTTCATTTAGTAGGTGATGATTCAAGTTGAACAATGACTTTCCTTTCATATGAAAATGTTGACTTTAGTGTGAAGGATGATGAAATCTATCACTAATTGTTTCTATTACGTCTCCACTTTCTTCCACCATCTCCCGTCCCACCTTCTAGATTTTATTATGCTGGAAACTAAAAATCAATGGTTAAGACCCCTTACCTGCATACCATAGTTCTAAAGAATTCTAGCATAAATACATTACTTTTAATATATACTTTAAAAACTCTTAAGAAAATAAGTTGTTTTTTAAACGACATACTTTTGCATCGGTTTATTAATAACTGAGTTACAACCCCGTGTATTACACGGGTTGCATAAATATAATTTTATATAATAAATAATAATAAAGATATATCTTTTAAAAAACTCGTATATTGCACGTGTCGAATAAAATATAATGTCATATGTTAACACAAATAATCATCAACATTAATCTTTTAAAAATGAACATTGATATACTATTTACTTATTATAATATTTTACTTTTTTATTTATTTTACATAAATGTAATTTTATATAATAAATAATAAGAAGGATATATCTTTAAAAAAACTTGTATATTGCATGTGTTGAATAAAATATAAAATATTATATGTTAACACTTACAATCATCAATATTTATTTTCTAAAAATGAAATTTGATGTACTATTTACTTATTATAACATTTTACTTTGTTTTTTATTTATATTATGTTAAAAACACATGTATTAGATGGGCTTGAATCCCGTTTTTATGATACATTCAAAAGATACAATTATTTTAGTTAGTTTTATGCACGCTTATCTAAATTTTTATTTAGAATTATTTATATAAAAACAAATATTTATTCTTAACTAATTTTTGTTTAAAATTAGGAATATTGGATTTAAATAACCCCAACTTTCATCAATTGGCCGATAACACTCACAACTTTTGATTTGGACACAAACACTCTCAACTTTCAACTTATTGGCCGATAACACTCCCTAACTAACTGAACCTTAATCCAATAGTTTTTGTTGATGTGGTCATTTTTGCTGACGTGACAGCTAATGTGACTTTTTTTATGACGTGGTAGCTGATGTGGTAGCTAACGTAACAATTTTGATGACGTGACAACTGACATCAGCTAAATGCGTTAGGGTTCTGTTAGTTAGAGAGTGTTATCCTTATTAGTATAGAAATAAAAACAAAAATTTATCTAATATCCCTTAAAATTATTATTACTAATTTTTTTTTAAATTGTTATTATTATTTAATATGATCATAATAAAAACAAAAATTTATCCTTATCTAAATATTTATTCTTATCTAATATTCTATTTAAAATTATTATTATTTAATATGAGAGATAAATAGGAAAATAAGGTGAGAAAGCACCAGAAAGTGACACGTGTTCAAAAAAGATTTTCATTTATTAGTATAGAAAGATTAAAGATTCGACAATCAAAACCAATGATAATATATGTTATTCTATAGTGCTACAAGCACAACCTTATCTATACTATATTATAATGCATGAGGAAGGGGTATTTTAAGATACCAAAAAAATAAGAACTTTTCTCCCACTTTATTTATTGAAAGACCCCTAAACTGAGGGTAGTTTGTTATTTTAAACGTTATTTATTTTTTAGCCCCTAAACTTATTACACTTAAATCCCTGAGGTTTTAACAAAATTAGAGATAATTAGTTACAATTCACCCCTTCACAACAAACTTGTAATTTTTTGACGTATTCTTGACATATCTTATAAACTATATTGTTTAAAAAAAATTCAAAGATAGCATGACGACTATACATTTTTATCGACGTTTCGATAGTTATCTTGTTCAATATTGACACACGGATTAAAAAGTACAAGTCGATAATGCTTTAATGTACAAGTAATTAATACTTGTGATCTAATGCGCCTAATCTACAAAGATGGACTCCATCTATGAAAACAAAAACAAAAAGAATTAAAAGTATCGTAACATAAAATGAAGATATTATGTGTCACGTTTTATTTTATTAAAACTGCCTAATATCTATACTTAGATATATCTTATAAAAACTTAAAACTAACCACAACAAACTTCCTAAATAAAGGGGTGGAAAATCTAAAATTAAACTTTAATGCACTTCTATAGTTACTACTATAAATATATAGCAGGACACCCCTGTATCTATTGCTAAACAAAGTTAAAAAATGGATCCAGTTCTGAATTCAATTGTTGGGAAAAACCAAGCATGCGAGATTGAAAAGTCTAAGGTCAGTTCTATTATATCGCAGCAGTGAATAATTGTTTTCTTTTATTTACTTTTATGTGAATGTTAACTTATTTGATTTTTCAGTTTCAGATGCATGATAAACATGCCTATTTAAACAACCCAGTTGTTGAACAAGCTTCCAAGGTATTGATTTTGCTGGTTTTTAAGTATTATTTTTGCGTATATCTTTCATATTAACATGTTCGTTATGTATTATATGTGTGTTTTATTAAAGGATGAGGGTGGTAAAAGTGTTGATATTATTTCTTATGGTGCAATGTTTAGTCCATACAAGTCTAATCTTCAATGTGGATTTAGTGAACAAGTAATTTTAATGTTTATTTAATCTTCTTTTAACTTTTGTATTCAATTTTTTTCCTTTTTAAGTATCTGAAGTTTGAGACTAAAAGAAGAGATCCAAGAGACACTCTGAATGAAAATAGAGTGAGGTTATTAATTTAGAAGATTCTGAGGACAATTACAAAGAAGTGAAATTAGAATATACTGCTGATTCAAGCACAAACCAGAAAACCCAATTAAAAATACCTCGAGTGTCAATTCAGAAGCGGAACGGATTTCATGCAGTCTAATATGAAATCTATCAAGTGTTTTTATGTTTTTTTTTTCATTTACAGTTGTTATGTTTGATCTAGACGTATGAATGGTTTATTTTATATTTGAACTTTATTTTTGGTGTTAATATAATGCAGGACCATATTAATAAAGTTTAAAATAAAGTTAGTATCATAAATTTACAAGTCAACTGAACTTATATAAGTTAATATCCTAAAGTTGCAATAAATAGATATTGCAGTTAGATATAGTCAAGTTGAAATTATAAAATATTGAACTTATTCTTGGATATTAATCTAATAATTTGTATTTCTTAATAAAAAATAATAAAGTAATAAACTTTAAAGCTAAACTAAAAAACTGAATTTACTATGATATAAAGTTAATCAAGATATAAACTTTTAACATCCTATTTTTTTATAAAAATATAAAATTTATATATATATATATATATATAAACGAAATTTAAAAATTAAAGTTAAAGGTGTAAAATGTACTTATGAGTCAACTACTATTTTTTATTTTTTGTTTTTTATAAAAACAAAATTTTAAATTTTAAGCTTATTGGATGAGTACCATGTGAATATTTAAAAAAAAGTTATGAACTTTAAAGAATAAAATTATAAACTTTATCATTTAACCAACAAAATAAACTTACTTTACAACTAGAACAACTTATCTTTTATTTTTTGTCATTCGATTATTATTTTTTATTAAAAAACGAAACTTTACATGTGTAAAACAGCTTTTTTACTTTATATATAAACAAAACATTTTGTTTTTATAAAAAAAATTATTTTATAAATATTTTTTGTAACAAGTAATATAAATAAAAAACTTCAGAAATTTACAATCACTACTAGATAAATACTAAATTATGTTGCAAATTTTTAATAATTATAAGTTCAACTATTCTATATTGTTATTGATAATATTAGTCAGTTTCAAAAGAATTCTTTACCAACGTGACCAGATACATAGTAGATTATTTTGCATATTTCTAGGGATTATAAGTTAAAAGTAGACTCATATAGATAAGATTAGTTAGGAACTAAAAATCAGAACTTAGTATGATATAAAGTTAATAAAGATATAAACTCTTAACATCCTATATTTTATAAAAACATTTCTTGAAATTTTATAAAAATATAAATTTTTTATATCTGTAAAAAACGAAATTTAACAATTTAAGTCAAAGGACTAAAACGTACTTACGAGTCAAATACTATTTTTTGTTTTTATAAAAACGAAAATTTTAAACTTAAAGTTTATTGGATGAGTACTATGTGGATATTTAAAAAAAGTTATGAACTTTAAAGAATAAAATTATACTTTATAATTTAACCAATAAAATAAACATACTTTACAATTATAACAACTTATCTTTTATTTTTTGTCTTTTGATTATTAATTTTTATAAAAAACTATATTTTTTGTCTTTGATTATTTTTTTTATAAAAAACAAAACTTAACATATGTGTAACACTTATGACATATATCCACCACAATAACGTTATCATAAATATTATATGAATAAGAAAACTACCAGAAATAAGTGCCACAATTCAAAGTGTCGCATCCGCCGCATCGCGCGGGCACCTTACTAGTACATACTTATAAAACAGTTTATAGGGTAAATTACATTTTTCGTCCTTTATGTTTGTATCGTATTGCAATGGATAGCCTTTAACTTCAATAATTACAGTCACAATCCTTTATTTGGAAAATTCGGTACATCTTTTGTCCTTTAACACTAACAAGGTTAAATTTTTCAGATAAATTTATTCACTTAAGGGCAATTTAGTCTTTATACTTAATTATTTATATTATAAATAAAAGAAAATAAAATCCAACATAAATATCTTCTCCTCCTTCTCCCTCAGCCTCTCACCTAACCTACCATCCTTACCCTCTCTCTCTCTCTCCTCCTTCCTCTCTCACCACACCTCCCTCTCTTCTCTCAACCTCTCCTCCTCCGCCGGAACCACTCCGGCGACCTCCTCTGCTCCATCTACGCCGCCTGTCCTCCGTTATCACCTCTCTCAATCATCCTCTCCAGACCACTTCTCTCTCTTGATCTTGGATCAAACCGGTTGACCGGGATCATACCACCGGAGATATCCGGTTGCTAGAACTTAACGTTTCTAGACTTACATTCTAATTCAATAACCGGAACCTTACCGGCGAGTTTGGATAAGATTGTATCTCTCTAGCTTCTTGACATCTCAGAGAATGAAATCGAAGGTACATTGAGTCCTACACTTGGATCACTTGTTTCATTGAACAAACTCGTGCTTCGTAAGAACCGGTTTGCAGGTTCGATTCCGTTGGAAATCGGTTGGTGTATGAATTTACAATTACTAGATCTCAGCAGTAACGGTTTCTCCGATGAGATTCTGACGAGTTTAGGTAAGCTTCCAGCGTTAGAGATTTCTCTGAATCTCAGTTGTAACAAAGCAGACTCATAAGTACCACCAATTGGAACATTAGACTCAAAGTCAACAACATCAGAGAGCATAACATCATCTAGCTTATTCAAACTAGCACCAGACCCCGAATCCATGAGTATCAACAATATCAGACATACCAGAATGAGCAGAGCATGTTAAATTATGTGAATTTTGATAAATTAGGGTTAGGAAGTTGGGGGAGGTGATGTGTGTATGTATGTAATTGTTTTGGTTTTATTTATTAAATATTTAAATAAAAGCATGAATTGACCAAAATACCCTTAAGTGAATAAACTTAACTGAAAATTTTAACCTGGTTAGTGCTAAAGGACGTACAATGTAATGGGTTTGGCAAATAAAGGATTGTGACTGTAATTATTGAAGTTAAAGGCTATTCGTTGCAATCTAGTACAAACATAAAGGACGAAAAGTGTAATTTACCCTAGTTTATAACGTGAACAATTCAACTAGAACAATACATCATAGTTTTAATTACATCTATTTACCTACATATACAAAGACCATGGCAGGGAATAGTGCTTCCCTGCCATTGGTTGAAATTGGCGGCCGCCCCCTCTATTGGACCAACCATTTAATTATTTTTTATCCACTATAAAATTACGGTTTTGCCCCCAGTTTAAAATTACGCTTTTCTCCCAACTAAAAAATATAATAACCCTTTTGCCAGCAGCTCAAAATTAGATTTTGCAATCGGCTCAAAAATTACGATTTTGGCCTCAGCCCTTTGTTTTATACCCGCTTTAAAATTACGGTTTTGCCCCCAGTTTAAAATTACGTCTTCGCCCCCAGTTCAAAATAAAATTGTGTTTTTGCCCCCAGCTCAAAATTACGATTTTTTCCTCGGTTCAAAATTACAATTTCACCCTCAGTTTAAAATCACTTTTTTGCCTCCAGCTAAAAATAAAATTATGGTTTTCCCCTACCTTAATATTACGATTTTACCCTCGGTACATATTCAAAGACAATGGCAGGGAATAGTGTTTCCCTACCATTGGTCGAAATGGGCGGCCGACCCTCCTCTATTAGACCAACCATTTTATTATTTTATATCTAATTTAAAATTACGGTTTTGCCCTCAGTTTAAAATTACGCTTTTCTCCCAACTAAAAAATATAATAACCCTTTTGCCAGCTGTCACGGCCCCCGACCCGGTTTTACCCGTTTCAGAAGCCGCAGGACAGAAACCCGTGGTATTGGTGGTTAATTTGGCAGCGGAAATTTTAACAGGATCGTTTACTGAAAACACCTCATTTATTTCATTTCAAGTTGCGGGTCAAACCCCGTAATTTACAATAAAGGAATTTCACTGGGAAATCCCCTGTTTACAAAAAACATGTTTATTTATTTACTGAGCCACATCCTTTAAGTTGGAGTGCTGCACGACACTTTTTCCTGGTTTACAGTAAATCACTGAAACATGTTTAAAAAGATTTTATCAGGGGGGAAATACTGGCGAGTCATTCAATTTGCATAAAACGACACATTGTTATAGATTACAGTATTAAGAGTGATTACAATTGCCACTATCTTACAATTATTTGGTCTAGTTTCACACAATTTGTGACTATCGTCATACCACCATTGGGTCCTTTCACCCAATAGTGATGATTATCACTGTTTAGGTTCGTCCACCTAAAAGTGAGAAACAACAGTAATGTGCACAATACCCCACTTACTGCCAGTAATTTAAGATAACAAAGACTTAATCCCTGTAAAATATAACTGGAAAACATTTAGGTATTGTAAAACACTTTTGGTAAAAAGAGAATGACTCACATTGCGAGTTTAGTTGGACAAAATTTTGCCTAATGATTTAGCCTTGTAACCTAGTTAAATAACAATGCACACGAAACTAGGTTAGTAACTTAATACAACATTTACGATAAACTCACGAAATAAAAACCCTCACGACGAATGACAAAGTATAGCCCGAATTCGGGCAGCACTTAAACATTCATCGAATCGGTTTCAATCGATTGGACATTGTATCGTAGCAGTGATCGAGTTATTACCCTGTAATCGTAGCAGCGTTTCGACACCTAAACACTCGTATCTCAGCAGAATATTGCTGTTTTGAACTGATTTTTCGAACACAGAAGAAATGCCATGCACGTCCCATTTATAGCTGAAAAACAGGTTCTACGCAGCCCGCGTAAGCTCGGAGGGGATACCTACGCGGCCCGCGAGGGCCACCCTAGCTACGGCTAGGGTTGCTGTGTCACGGTGTAGGTCTGCCACGTGTTATGACATGTGGCCTAAAGCTTATCCGGAGTTTTGAGGAGCTGTCGCTCCCCCCGTAAGCTCTCCTTAAGTCTTACGCGGCCCGCGAGCGACCAATAAAATTTGAATTTCTTTATTTTTCATGGAATTTAGGGTTTTATGGGTCCGGGTTTCCACTTACGGAGTGTTGTGGGACATTTTTGCAGGTCCTTACATCCTCCCCACCTTATTGAAAATCTCGTCCTCAAGATTTACTGGAACAAGTGAGGATATTTTCGCTTCATTTTTTATTCCAGTTACTAGGTATACTCAGGTCCTCTTTTTGAATCCCACTTTACCTTAACTAGCACAAGTCGTTTGTGCTTGAGGAACTTAATCTTTCTGTCTTCTATTTGGAGCGGTTTCTCAACAAATTTTAACTTTTCATTTACCTCTATATCTTGAAGAGTTACTACCAGGGATTCATCAGACAAACACTTCTTGAGATTAGATACATGAAACACATCGTGTACTCCGGCTAACTCTTCTGGTAGTTGTAAGCGGTAGGCAACTGGTCCGATTCGTTGGGTAACCACGAATGGTCCTATGTATCTTGGACTTAGTTTTCCCTTCTTACCGAACCGAACTACCCCTTTCCAAGCAGAAACTTTCAAGAGTACCTTGTCTCCTACTTGGAATTCTAACGGCTTTCGTCGATTATCTGCATAACTTTTCTGGCGATCTCGAGCCGTTTTCAGTCTTCCATTGATTTGAATTATCTTGTCGGTGGTTTCTTGCACAATTTCGGGACCTGATAATTGACTTTCTCCTATTTCTGCCCAGCATACTGGAGTTCTGCACTTTCGTCCATACAATGCTTCAAACGGGGCAACACTAATGCTTGAATAATAACTATTATTATAGGAGAATTCTATTAACGGTAAGTGGTCGTCCCAGTTTCCACCGAAGTCTATCACACATGCCCTGAGCATGTCTTCGAGGATTTGGATCGTTCTTTCACTTTGTCCATCGGTTTGGGGATGATATGTTGTACTTAAATTTAATCGAGTTCCCATTGCCTCTTGGAAACCTGTCCAGAAATGCGAAGTGAAACGACTATCCCGATCTGACACAATGGAGAGTGGAACTCCATGTAAGGATACTACCTCGTCTACGTACAACTTAGCCAATCTTTCTGTAACGACTCGCCCAAAAATGTTCTAAAACGCTCCGTAAGTGAAAACCCGGACCCCTGAAACCCTAATGTTCATGAAAAACCAAGAAATTTAGAAAATTGGATTTCACGCGGGCCGTGTAAGACATAAGGGTAGTCTACGCGGGCCGCGACAGATTGAAAATCACCGGATAAGCATGAAGGCCACGTGGCATAACACGCGTCGACCAGACGACTACGCTAGCCGCGTAGGTGTTCCTTCGAGTTTACGCGGGCCGCGACGCGCCCCAGTTTCCGCCTATAAATAGAGGACGATAGTTTCATTTCAAATCGTTCAGTTCTTTTCTTTCTCTTGTTCTGTCATTCTAATGTCAGAACTTCTAAATCCCAAACTCTGCCCGTATTAGGGTAATAACTCTAATCACTGGTACGATACTTTATCCGATCGATTAAAACCAATCCAATGGATGCTTAATCATCAGAAGATTCAGAACTGTAAAGTAGATGCGTGTTTAAACAAGACTATATGCTAACAAGGTGAGTCATTCTCTTTTTATTTAAAGTGTTTTACAATACCCAAATGTTTTCCAGGTATATGTTACAAGGATTAAGTCTTGGTTATCATGAATCACTGGCAAGTGGGGTATTGTGCACATTACTAATTTCTCACGGTTAGGTTCATCAACCTAACAGTGATAATCATCACTACTTGGGTGAAAGGACCCAATAGTGGTATGACCATCGTCACCAGGGTGTGACACGGCACCAGATAAAAATAAGATAGTAGCCATTGTAATCGCTCTTATGCTGTAATTTATAACAATGTGTCATTTTATATAAAACGAATGAACTCACCAGTATTTCCTGCTGACCAAATGTTTTTAAAACGCGTTTCAGGTAATTACAGTAGATCGGAATAATAGTTGGATACGGCACCAAAAGGCTTACAGAAGTGGCTTAATTTATCAATTAAATTAAATTAAGAAAAGTTGTTTTATGTATTCGGGTTTATCCCATATTAAAGCTACCTTTCAAAACGTGGTTTTATCCCATCTATTTAATAAATAAAATCTGGTGTCTTCTAAACTATGATATTTTTCCTAACTCACGGTCCTGATGAAATTTCCGCTGCACTACTTTTCTAAATAACCACCGGTACCACTGACTATTTCGCGGCTCCCGATTCCGTCCAGGGTGGGGTCGGGGGTCGTGACAGAAGTGGTATCAGAGCCACTTGTTTAAGCAATTAGGTGTTGTAATAAAATACCTAAGTTTAAACAAAGAGTTAGGAACTTGATATTTTCTGGTAGCACTCAGGATAGTATTTAGACTTGAACTTAAGAAAGATGCCTTAATTCGAGCTTCAAGATGAGCTAATTACTTGTATAAGTATAATGTGATATATATTGGTATGCCGTAAGAATGATGATTAGAACATTGCAAGGTACGATAAATAAGCAATAACACTTAATTGCTATTAATTTTTGCTTATTGATACTAATTGGTCTAGAATAAGATATGTTATGGGAATACAAATTTCCTTGATTCTAGATGAAAGCCTTAATAAAAGAGGCACTTTTAAAATCTTAAAAAAAATACTATTTATGGGAAATACAAATTTCTTCTCCGGCAAGACTGGGAATGGTGTAGCAGACTCTCCAGCTTGTCCGGATATAATGGGGTTACCTCTCCGGTGAGAACCTGATAAGACGGGGTATATAATATGTCAAACAAGTGACAAGATATCCCTAAATAGTATCATGACCTGAAATCTGACTTGTTTTTGGAAATATGAATCTGTTAAATACATTGACCTTATGAATGGTATGCATGATTATATAGATATGTATATCTATAAGGAATTCCAAAAACCATACCGATTGACAATTTAAAATAAATCACGAACATAAGTGTCAAGAATAATTCTAGATTTCTTTATCAGGAATCTCTTGCATATATCTATAATTCCGATATCAAACATTATTTCGTTTGATCATCTACCTCGTAACTCGTGCGATAATATAAACAATGGAAACCCTTTAAGTTGGGACGCCATCAAAAGTATAAGAATTTCCAATGCGTTACCATAGACTATTAACACAAGTAAGAAGCATGTAAAGTTGTGCTAATGCATAAGAAAACACATAAAACTTAAATTATACACAGACGTCGAAGTATATCACACACGACTTTCAAGGCAAGACCTTTGGAAAATATAATTGGGCATGACGACACCAATGCGAATCCCGTAAGTGGAAGAACTACTAATCAAAAAGCAGCACTTGGCCACGTGACCCTACAAACGACATGAATCTTGCTGAGGTACGATAGAACAAGATTTCACAACAATCAGTGCATAGTCTAATCCAATTCTTGACACTGCAAAAGAAGTCACATACCTTTACAATCCCCCTATTTCATTTTATTCGACATTCCCTGGTAATGTCACTTAACAACGGTTATCACACAAAATTCCAGATAAAATTCTTAAATTCCTTTTGTTAAAATTCAGACCTCTGCATATAGTGAATAGACTTTTGCATTTCTACTCTCCCTAATGGTCATCATGAGGATTTCTTTCATAATCGTGAATATTTATTTGGTTGTTTCATTTCTTGGTAAATCCACACATTACACATGCACTGTTTGTTGCGCATGTGGTTAGTTTGATTTATGAAGACCATTGGAGGGCTTCATTCCAATTTGTTGTTTTATCAAAACTCAAATATCGTTTCGCTATACTTGATCTTTGCATTGTAAACCGCGTTTTTTGCAAAACGATGACTCTTTGATATCGAATCAATGAATTTCTTGAAAAACTCGATTTTCTTTTGAATGGTATACATGGTTTTTGTTGTGACCATGTCAGAACTTTCTTATTGATACATGAACTCGTTGTGTTTAAACCAAGTTCCATTGTTTGAACTTGCTCGCAATACTTATTCAAATTCAAGGTCCCGTATGATAGATTAAGGTCATCATATTCGAATCAATCCCAACAAGCCCTTCAATTACTTTGAACCATAACAGGCTTGTTTGGTCTTCGACTTCATCAAATCGTTTCATTGATCACGATCACCTTGTGGTGACGTTTTCACAAAATTGAAGCTTGCGCTAATCTCGTTTGCACACATCATATACGGATTTAATTATTTATTTATTTATTTATATTGAATCCGCTTTGTTGGTTTATCCTATAAAAGAAATCTTAACACAATCGTGTGCTAAGATAATGATACACAAATTCATGTCATATTTCAGTGTATCTCTTAATGGTTCTTACAGCATCAATCAAGCCTTTCATGATAATTATTGCTTTATCTTCTTCAATCGAAAAACATTATTCAATTGTTTCAATTTCAAACGAAAATCCTACTAGATTTGTTTGAAAAAAATATTCAGACTTACTTCATTTGATTTAAAACACAGTGAACTCGCCCAGTCACCGCTATTTATTATTTCGATCACTACGACACCTTGTAGCGTTGGTATAGACTTGTAGCTTGAGCTAATCTATATATACCTTTCACTTGACTCATCCTTGAAAGTAGTCTTAATACAACTATGTGTTAAGACAATGATACACTAAACTCTGTTGTATATCGGTGTATCCTTGTAATTCGATAAATGTCAACCCATTGATTTTTCTCAGTTGACAAATCATTTTCGTACTTCTATTTCATTCGAGCTTGTTGATTCTGAGTCTTCCTCAGTTGACAATCAAAGTAAATTTTCTATTGACAGTGAATTCTATTGTTTCTAAAAATCATTCACAACTTGTAAACATTCACATCTATTGATCATATATCTCTTTTGACTTGAACCTAATCACCTCAAAAACTATATCATTTCATCTCATTTGACATCAACTTCTTGAACTAATTCAGCTAAACCATTGAGCCCTATTTATTGTAAAACACGTATTCATTTGAACATATCTTAAAAATGTTCTTATTGACTAAGACATGACGTAACTCTAAAAGAGATATTGTAGCCCAAATCTCAAGGACGAGATTTAAAACAAGGTGGGGAGGATGTAACGACTCGCCCAAAAATGTTCTAAAACGCTCCGTAAGTGAAAACCCGGACCCCTGAAACCCTAATGTTCATGAAAAAACAAGAAATTTAGAAATTTGGATTTCACGCAGGTCGCGTAAGACATAAGGGTAGTCTACGCGGGCCGCGACAGATCGAAAATCACCGGATAAGCATGAAGGCCACGTGGCATGACACGCGTCGACCAGACAACTACGCGGGCCGCGTAGGTGTTCCTTCGAGTTTACGCGGGCCGCGACACGCCCCAGTTTCCGCCTATAAATAGAGGACGATAGTTTCATTTCAAATCGTTCAATTCTTTTCTTTCTCTTGTTCTCTTGTTCTGTCATTCTAATGTCAGAACTTCTAAATCTCGAAACTCTGCCCGTATTAGGGTAATAACTCTAATCACTGGTACGATACTTTATCCGATCGATTAAAACCAATCCAATGGATGCTTAATCATCAGAAGATTCAGATCTGTAAAGTAGATGCTTGTTTAAACAAGACTATATGCTAACAAGGTGAGTCATTCTCTTTTTATTTAAAGTGTTTTACAATACCCAAATGTTTTCCAGTTATATGTTACAGGGATTAAGTCTTGGTTATCTTGAATCACTGGCAAGTGGGGTCTTGTGCACATTACTAATTTCTCACGGTTAGGTTCATCAACCTAAAAGTGATAATCATCACTACTTGGGTGAAAGGACCCAATAGTGGTATGACCATCGTCACCAGGGTGTGACACGGCGCCAGATAAAAATAAGATAGTAGCAATTGTAATCGCTCTTATGCTGTAATTTATAACAATGTGTCATTTTATATAAAACGAATGAACTCACCAGTATTTCCTGCTGACCAAATGTTTTTAAAACGCGTTTCAGGTAATTACAGTAGATCGGAATAAGAGTTGGATACGGCACCAAAAGGCTTACAGAAGTGGCTTAATTTATCAATTAAATTAAATTAAGAAAAGTTGTTTTATGTATTCGGGTTTATCCCATATTAAAGCTACCTTTCAAAACATGGTTTTATCCCATCTATTTAATAAATAAAATCCGGTGTCTTCTAAACTCTGATATTTTTCCTAACTCACGGTCCTGATGAAATTTCCGCTGCACTACTTTTCTAAATAACCACCGGTACCACTGACTGGTTCGCGGCTCCCGATTCAGTCCAGGGTGGGGTCAGGGGTCATGACACTTTCCATGCTAAAGGTTTCCTTCATTGGCAGGAAATGAGCTGATTTAGTTAATCGATCTACAATCACCCAGATTGCATCGTTACCTTTCCTGGTTTTAGGCAACTTAGTAACAAAGTCCATCGTTATTAGTTCCCATTTCCATACAGGCATTTCTAACTGTTGGAGTAAACTTGAAGGTTTCGGGTGGTCTGCCTTGACTTGTGAACAAGTTAGACACTTAGAAACGTATCTAGCTATGTCCTTTTTCATTCCTATCCACCAGAAGTTATTTCTTAAATTTTGGTACATCTTATTATTACCAGGGTGCATTATATACCTAGATTTATGGGCTTCCTCTAATATCTTATCTCTTAAATTTCCTCGTCTAGGTACCCAAATTCTTTTCTTATGGAATCTCCAAATTCCATCAGTCCCTTGCTCTAATTCCTTTATCCTTCCTTTCATTCCTTCAGCATCATCCTTGATGGCTGTTTCCTGAACATTCTTCAGTTATTCCATTAAATCTAACGGTAGATTTAATCTAAGAGCACGAACTCGCCTTTGCTTCTCATGATACTTACGACTTAAGGCATCTGCTACTACATTCGCCTTCCCTTCTTGATATTGAATATCGCAGTCGTAGTCACTTAGAATTTCCATCCATATTCGTTGCCTCATGTTTAATTCTTTTTGCCCAAATATGTACCTTAAACTCTTATGATCCGTATAGACAGTAAACTTACTTCCATACAGATAATGTCTCCAAATTTTAAGGGCAAAAATTATTGCTCCTAATTCTAAGTCATGAGTCGTATAATTTTCCTCGTGCTTCTTCAACTGGCTTGATGCATACGCAATTACCTTTTTGCGTTGCATTAGAACACATCCTAATCCCAGCTTAGAAGCATCGCAGAATACTTCAAAATCTTCTGTTCCATCTGGTAAGGCTAGAATTGGGGTATTTGTTAACCTTTGCTTCAAGATCCTAAAGGCTTCTTCTTGCTTAGGTCCCCATTCAAACTTAACTGTTTTACAGGTTAACTTGGTTAATGGAACAGCTATCCTAGAAAGGTCCTTAATAAAGCGCCTATAATACCCAGCTAATCCAAGAAAATTTCTGACTTCGGTAGCTGATTGCGGAACCTTCCACTTTGTGATCGCTTCTATCTTGGAGGGATCTACGTGAATACCTTCGTGATTTACCATGTGTCCTAAGAATTGCACCTCCTACAGCCAAAATTCACACTTCGAGAATTTGGCGTAAAGCTTTTCCTTCCTTAACAGATTTAAGAGTGCATGTAGGTGATTACAATGATCGTCCTGGCTTTTGGAATAAATAAGTATATCGTCGATGAAGACAATCATGAATTTATCCAAATACGGTTTACAAATCCTATTCATCATGTCCATAAATATTGCAGGGGCATTTGTTAACCCAAATGGCATGACTGTAAACTCGTAATGACCATACCTAGTTCTGAAGGCAGATTTAGGTATATCTTCTTCTTGTACCTTCAATTGATGATATCCGGAGCGCAAATCTATCTTAGAGAAATATCTAGCTCCCTGAAGTTGATCAAAGAGATCATCAATCCTAGGTAATGGATATCGATTCTTAATTGTAACTTTATTCAGCTCCCTATAATCGATACACATCCGCATCAAACCATCCTTCTTTTTCACGAACAACACCGGTGCTCCCCACGGGGATGAACTAGGTTGTACGAATCCTTTATTTAGCAATTCATCTAACTGCTTTTTCAATTCTAGCATTTCGGTGGGTGCTAACCTATAGGGTGCCTTAGCTATCGGTGTAGTTCCAGGAATTAGATAAATTCTAAATTCTACCTCCCTATCAGGTGGTAATCCAGGTAGTTCTTCGGGGAATACATCCTGGTATTCTGATACTACTGGAATTTCCTTAAGTTCCTTACTTTTAGTGTTAACGATTACCGAAATCATATACACTATTCCTTGTTTCCGTTCATAACTAGCAACTTTCATTACTGAAATGAACTTCATTAGTTTACGTGGTTTATCTCCTGTAACCACAACTGTTTCTCCTACGGGTGTATGAATTTCTATGGAATTCTTATCACAAAGGATTCGAGCATGGTTGGCTACTAACCAATCCATTCCTAATACGACATCGAATCCGCCTAAATTCATAGGTATCAGGTTTGCAGAAAATTTATGTCCTGAAAGTTCTATCTTTCCTTCTTGCAAAACCTTATCTATTTTAACAGAATTACCATATGCCGTTTCTACCGTAAAAACTTGCCTAAGTTTGGTTAAGGGTTGCTTAAGGGCTTGGCAGAATGAAGTATTTATAAAACTTTGGTTTGCACCAGAGTCAAATAACACTTTTGCATATACGTCATGTACAAGAAACGTACCAGCTATCACATCTGGAATCAGATCTGCTTCTTGGGTAGTCAGCTGGAAGGCTCTTGCATTCTTTTTATTTGTTCCCTCTACAGGTTTGTCCTTGTTGTCAGCTGGCTTGATCAATTTTGGGCATTCTGGTCTAAAATGTCCAGCTTCTCCGCAGTTGTAGCAAATCGTTGATTTCTTCCTCCTGCATTCTTCTTCTTTATGCCCCGGTCTATTGCAGAAATTGCAATACCCTTTACATTTTCCAAAGTGCTTTCTTTTACAGGTACTGCAAGATGGAGCGGTGGAGGATTGCCAGGCTCCCTTTTTCTTGAAATTACTATTATTATTACCCCCACAAAAACCTTGGGTAATCCTTTGGGCCAACTCCTTTTTCCTGTTTTCTTCTCTTGTGCGCACCAGTCCGTCGGTCAAGGTATTAGCCAATTCAACCGCATCGTCAATTGTGCGGGGTCTTGCAGCTTTGACTATATCCCGAATCTCGCTAATTAGTCCCCAAATATAGCGAGAGATAAGCACCGGTTCTGGCAAAGCCAGAGTTGGTACAATTCTAGCATACTCAAAAAATTTCGAAGTATACCCTCGACAGTCAACATCCACCATCCGGTGGTTTAGGAACTTATTTGTCATTTGTTCCTTTTCATAGTCGGGACAAAATTTTCTTTCCACCAATCTCTTAAATTCTTCCCAACTCATGGCATAAGCCACATCACTTCCATTGGCTTGCAGCACCGTGTTCCACCATTCTAACGCCTCCTCCTTAAAAAGATGGGATGCATACATAACCTTATTTTCCTCTACGCATTTACTGATTTTGATTACTGCTTCGGTCTTTTCTAACCAACGCAGTGCGGCAGTCACCCCTTCATTGCCTGTAAATTCAACCGGCTTACAGGCAATAAATTCTTTATAAGTGCAACCAGACGTTGCAACTTTCATTTTCTTAAGAAATGGGGCCTGCACCACATTATCATTGTTATTGCCGCCTCCATTTACACTGTGACTAAAGTTATCGTCGTGAGTGTGTTTGCTGTGGTTAGCTTGTGAAGGTTTAACAGGGTTCTTAACAGCAGCGACGATTGCCAGGATAGCATTGGCGATACCCTGGGCAACTATATTGTCGGTATCTTGTCTTGTTAAGATTGGTTAACTTCATTGACTTGTTCATTTTCGGCATTTTCCATCTGAATAATTAACAATACATATAAATTATTGGCGTAAAATTTATAACAATTAAACACAGCAAGGTAATCACAACATAGTTAAGTTAACACATATAGCCAAAATTTGTTGATCTTGCGACATCCATATTTTTATATAATACACTGCATCCGTACACACCAGGTATTTACAGATGTTTTATTTTAGGATTATTAAACACTAGTATCTTATATTATATTATTATTATACAACCACACAACTACAGTTAGCTGGCCTTTCAGAAACGACGCTCCCTCTCGTCGTATTTCCATGAGATCTTTTCCCCCACATCACGAATCCGGTTTCCCGCATCCACCAGCTCCTCGCCATAGCGGCGTAATTCGGCAACGTTCTCCGGGTTCATGGGTGGAAATGGTGCAGGTTCAGGATCAAACTGGGGAAAGTAAACTTTAGGGTTATTCATGAAATTCTAAAAATGCCAGTCGCTCGTCCACCACTCTTCCAACTGCCCTGTAAAAGGTTGGGGATTGACAATAGGGTCCGGAATAGCAGGTTCCAAATTAATTGGAAGTTCAGATTGGGCTGGGAAATTGAAAAGAGTCTCGTCTGTAGGTCCGATGAGGTCACAATTTGCCATTTTCCTATCAAGTTCTTCCCAAGGTGGCAAATCTTGGGCCTGGCCAGAGTTTTCCCCGATCTCCTTTCCTTTTCCGTTTTCTTTTGGATCCTCTGTCTTTTTCACCTTTTGGGCAGGTGGCTTCTTCATTCATCCACGTTTCCAGTCCAGGATTCTTCTCCTCTTTTTAGGCTTGGGTTTTTCCTGGGGCTGGGCCTGGAACATTAGTGGCTCCTCAGTATCCGCTTGATAGCCGGATTGGGTTCCTGTTGTATCCATATCGGTGGTATGGATTGTAAAGTTTCGGAGTGCCTCCGACAGTTCATTCATGCTGTTAGCACCCATGAAGAAACACACAAAAATCCAAATTAAATTTTTATGTATTATAAATTAAATTTTCACAGAATCACAAAATGGCAATCTGAAAAATTAAGTATTTCTAAATACTTAATTGGCTTAAATCAGTGGCTTTGATACCACCTTTTTCTGTCACGCCCCCCCGACCCGGTTTTACCCGTTTCAGAAGCCGGAGGACAGAAACCCATGGTATTGGTGGTTAATTTGGCAGCGGAAATTTTAACAGGATCGTTTACTGAAAACACCTCATTTATTTCATTTCAAGTTGCGGGTCAAACCCCGTAATTTACAATAAAGGAATTTCACTGGGAAATCCCCTGTTTACAAAAAAAATATGTTTATTTATTTACTGAGTCACATCCTTTAAGCTGGAGTGCTGCACGGCACTTTTTCCTGGTTTACAGTAAATCACCTGAAACATGTTTAAAAAGATTTTATCAGCGGGGAAATACTGGCGAGTCATTCAATTTGCATAAAACGACACATTGTTATAGATTACAGTATTAAGAGCGATTACAACTGCCACTATCTTACAATTATCTGGTCTAGTGTCACACAATTTGTGACTATGGTCATACCTAGGGCTGTAAACGAACCGAACGTTCAGCGAACAGTTCGTGAACCGTTCGGAGGGAAGTTCGTTTATGTTCGTTCGTTTAGTAAATGAATGAACACGAACAAGAAATTTCGTTCGTTAAGTTAAATGAACGAACATGAACAGAGGTTGTGTTCGTTCGTTTATGTTCGTGAACGTTCGGTAATGTGTTCGTTTATGTTCGTGACCGTTCGGTAATGAGTTCATTTATGTTTGCTTGTTAATATTCATTTGTGTTAGTTCGTTAAAGGTTTTTATATGTTGTATTTTGTTTTATTATTTCTAGTTTATTAAATTTTGAAACCCTAGTTATCTTATATGCCTCTTACAACATCCCTCATTTCACTATTTCAATTTTAGTTTGTGTTAAGGCTTAACAAACTCTTAATTTTGTGTTTATCATGTTTTTGATAATCACACCAACTCTGTTCGGATAATTATGTTAAGTGTTTCTTTATTTTTTGTGGATTCTTCGTGATGTTTGTGATGAAAATGCTGATTTTATTCTAAAATGAATATTGTGTTCATAAACATCGTTTGTGTTCATTTATGTTCATGAACATTTGTTAGAGTTCATTAGCATATGGTAAGTGTTCGTGAACAGTTCATGAACATGTTCGTTTCCTTAATGAACGAACACGGACAAGAAATCTCGTTCGGTAAGCGTTCGTGAACAGTTCATGAACAGGGTTGTTCCTTAACGAACGAACACGAACATGGCCTTGTTCGTGTTCATTCGGTTCGTTTACAGCCCTACATACCACCATTGGGTCCTTTCACCCAATAGTGATGATTATCACTGTTTAGGTTCGTCCACCTAAAAGTGAGAAACAGTAGTAATGCGCACAATACCCCACTTACTGCTAGTAATTTAAGATAACAAAGACTTAATCCCTGTAAAATAGAACTGGAAAACATTTAGGTATTGTAAAACACTTTTGGTAAAACGAGAATGACTCATATTGCGAGTTTAGCTGGACAAAATTTTGCCTACTGATTTAGCCTTGTAACCTAGTTAAATAACAATGCACACGAAACTAGGTTAGTAACTTAATACAACGTTTACGATAAACTCACGAAATCAAAGCCCTCACGACGAATGACAAAGTATAGCCCGAATTCGGGCAGCACTTAAACATTCATCGGATCGGTTTCAATCGATCGGACATTGTATCGTAGCAGTGATCGAGTTATTACCCTGTAATCGTAGCAGCGTTTCGGCACCTAAACACTCGTATCTCAGCAGAATATTGCTGTTTTGAACTGATTTTTCGAACATAGAAGAAATGCCATGCACGCCCCATTTATAGCTGAAAAACAGGTTCTACGCGGCCCGCGTAAGCTCGGAGGGGATACCTACGCAGCCCGCGAGGGCCACCCTAACTACGGCTAGGGCTGCCGTGTCACGGTGTAGGTCTGCCACGTGTTATGACACGTGGCCTAAAGCTTATCCGGAGTTTTGAGGAGCTGTCGCGCCCCGCGTAATCTCTCCTTAAGTCTTACGCGGCCCGCGAGCGACCAATAAAATTTGAATTTCTTGATTTTTCATGGAATTTAGGGTTTTAGGGGTCCGGGTTTCCACTTACGGAGTGTTGCGGGACATTTTTGCAGGTCCTTACACCAGCAGCTAAAATTACGATTTTGCCATCGGTTTTAAAATTACGATTTTACCTCAGCTTTTTATTTTATACCCTCTTTAAAATTACGTCTTCGCCCCCAGTTTAAAATTACGTCTTTGCCCCAGTTCAAAATAAAATTATACTTTTGCCCTCAGCTCAAAATTACGATTTTTCCCTAAATTCAAAATTACGATTTCACCCTCAGTTTAAAATTACTTTTTTGCCCCCAGCTAAAAATAAAATTATGGTTTTCCCCTACCTTAAAGTTACGATTTTACTCTCGGTTCAAAATTATGATTTTCCACATTTCAAAATAAAAATATGACTTTACACCCAGCTAAACCGAAAATACGATTTCGTCCTCGGTAAAAAAATACGCTTTTACCCTCAGACAAAATTACGTTTTCACCCCAGTTCAAAATAAAATTTTATTTTTCCCCTGGCTCAAAATTACGATTTTACACCAGTTTATTATTTTATACCCACTTTAAAATTACGGTTTTTCCCCCAGTTTAAAATTACGTATTTGCCCCCAGTTCAAAATACAATTATGCTTTTGACCCCAGCTAAAATTTACGATTTTCCCCTCGGTTCAAAATTACGATATCACCCTCAATTCAAAATTACGTTTTTTGCCCCAGTGCAAAATAAAAATATGGTTTTCACCTAGCTAAAAATTAGAATTTTACCTTCGGGAAAAAAAATTTGATTTTCCCTAAGTAAAAATAAAAATATGACTTTGCCCACAGCTAAAAATCGTGTTAATGAGCTGCCTAACACTCTTTTTACTTTTTCTTTCTAGCAAAACTATAGTACTGTTTTTTTAATTGGTTAAGAATTATTCGGCTATCGTCCCGCAACGCGGGCGGGGCAACACCTAGTTTACTTTAAGCGTCACGAGGAGTACGCGACAAAAACAAAATCGGCGAAACCGTGTGTGCCCCTTTGCCATAACCGACCACACCTCAGAAAGTCCTAAATCTTCCTACAAAAAAATATCTTTACATTATAAATATTATTATCTTTCATTATATAAAACTAAAGTCAAAGTATAAAATAGGTATTTTAGATTTTAATAATCTCAACTATAATTCATTGGTTGATAATGATTTATACCGACTATAAGATCAATTACAATTCTAGCTTTTACTTGCATTACCAAGTGTTATTTTTAAAATTATCGGCATGCATTATAAACTATCAATGGTGTCATAGTTTGATCAGTGGCAGACCCAAATTTTTTCCAATGAGGTCCAATTTTTTCGATGTTCTAACATTTCACAACCCCTGTTTAAATTTTCGGGTCGATTATCATTTGGGTCGGGTCAGATCGAGGAACTCATAACAAACGATATATATTTTTTACTCATTAGAAAACACACAGAATACGATATCATTCGACACGAAAAAAAGCATTGCAAATTTTTAAAGTTAAAATTCATAACATACAAGTTTTTGCTCCTTACATCATTGGCCCTAGAATTCAAGTTTTAAGAAACTAAGTCTTTTTTAAGGCCAACAAATCTTATTAATAGAATGCTAGGGTGCTAGGCAATAGCAATAGAAATAAAATCCTACAACTATCAAAAGTCCTAATGGACCAGCTCCAAAAGTAAAAAAAAAAAAACTAATACACCAAATTAACTGTTTTATGTATGTTTGCATCTGTTTGTTTAGAAGTAAGAAACCCATAGTTTTAAATTTACACTAGGAAAAAAAAAAAACAGAACACAACACAAAAAAGAGAAGTACAAGATTTGAACTTGTGACTTCTTGTTACTAATCAAAGGGGCTTACCACTACACCAGCTTGATTCTTGATGTTATGGTGTCCACCTAATTAATTTGTTGGGGTCCTTTGGAAGTTTAACATACCGAATCTACTAATTTTTTAAAAAAACATTGGGGTCCGGGGACCCCAATCCACTCCATGTGGTTCCACCCCTGGTTTGGATCATAGCATGGTTGTATGTATAATTTATGCATCTGTGTGTGTTATCTTTAAATTTATATTCATGCATGTAATTTGTATTTTATATGCTTTATACAACAAATGCAAAGTATTTTCCACCAAAATCATATACCTCACAAAACCAAATATTGATTTTTATTTAAAAAAAGTTTGCAAGTGAATAATGGGCTTATGCAACTTTTCTTAGATTGGGCCTTTTTTGCTGTTAGGCACTTAGAGTGGGGCTTCATGCAACTCTATGCTTAATTTATGATATTGTTGTAGGAGCTTGATGGGTTTGGTTTACTAATTGGGTGCTCTTTGACAATTTACGTTTTTGCCTCTTACCAACCCCACCCTTCCAACAACCATATAGTAAGTACTTCTAATAATATCTATAATAACATTTACTGTAGCATCTTGTGAACAGTAAACTAAATACACACAATTACGACATTATTTACGGTAATGCCACAAGCCTTTATTTACCTCCATCAGTGCACCGCCTGCTTATCTCCATCAAGCCTCATCTCTAGGGGTGCGAACGAGCCGAGCCGAGCCCGAGCTCGACCAGGCTCGAGCTCGAGCTCGTTTAACACATGAAAGCTCGAGCTCGGCTCGATTCGAGCTTTATTTCTCAAGCTCAAGCTCGGCTTGAAGGTAATTTTTCAAGCTCGAGCTCGGCTCGGGCTCGACTCGTTTAGTATTTATTAATTAATTTATATTAATTATAATTATTATTATACATATAATTTAGTTATCTTTCTATATTTATATAAATGGTAATTATTATTATATAAATATATGTTTAATATATTAATAAAAATATATAAACAGAAAGTTCGATTAGGCTCGCAAGCCGGCTCGAGCTTGATAAGCGAAGCTCGGGCTCGGGCTAGTATACTAAACGAGCTTGTTTTTAGGCTCGGGCTTGAGCTCGAGCTCGTTTAAGCTCGGCTCGTTCGAGCTTTTTTTCGAGCCGAGCTCGAGTAGCTCGGCTCGTTTGCACCCCTACTCATCTCCATGAGTTTGACAACCTTTGTTCAAATTAAAGAGAGAGAGAAAACGGGAGGAATAGAAATTGAATGATTCAGAGAGATGAGAGGTTTTCTAATTTGGCCACAAAAATAAGACTTACCACCACGTTGAATTGGTTCGTCGGCGACAGGGAAGTATTGGAAATAACATTGGCGGTAGACACCTCAACGGAAGTGGAGACGGCCCGCTAGTGTTTGTCTGAAAGCATCGCATGTAGGCGATGACGTCGCGTATGATGACGGTAACGCCGGAAGTGAAGATAGAGGCTGGTGATGTTTCGGTCTGCGAAGGTGTTTCCGGTAACGACATACCTGGACGGAAGGTAGGGTTTGACCGAAAGTAAAACGGCTAAGGTTCATCTAAAACTACTAGCGGCTAATGAATTTGATAAAACTGAGGATCAAATACAAAGAGTTTTCTGACGGGTTGCTTATAAATCTTATAAGTTAGTTTATGAATCTGTTTCAAGCACATCTTTGCCATTACTACTAGCATTGGTCACAGTTTTTCTACCTTTGGTTCCGGCCATTATTACTTTCGGATCATGTTCTTCAAATTGATAAATGAATGCAATATTGTAAATGGTCCTTTTGTAGGATAACTAGATCTATTATTCACTTTGTATGTTTTGCTGTTGAATGTAGTTTTCCTGATATAGTAGGATAACTAGATCTACTGATGTAGTCTACCTAAATTAGTATGAATGTGCCTATTTTGTAATGTGCCTTACCATTACAGACACTGATCCAGCCACCAAATTGAATTTCGTGTAAAATCCAATCATTTCTTTTGATTTCTTTGGTCACAACAACTAGAATAGATGGCTACCGAAAGGAGAAGGAAGGTTCGATGTCGTGGACGAAACCCGAGGCCGGCCCTGAGAATTCGTGTACCCTGTTCGAGCTCGAAAAAATGTGCCCTTATGCCTTAACGAAATTGGGTATTGGGCTCACTAAAGGTCTAAACCTAATGCCAAAGGGGTTAATAACTAATCTAAACCATAAGAATAGTTTTGTAAGGGGGCCTATGTTGGTGTTTGCATGGGTGTACCCTATTAAAAAAATATTTTACATAAACGTGTCCCTCAAAATATCAGGCCCTGGCCAGTGGTCCTCCCCGCCCACCCCTAGGGCTGGCCATGACGAAACCTCAGAGGCTGCCAAAGCAAATAACAATATGATTATTTTTCATTATATTAGTTATGAACATGAAATGAGTCTGACTATTCTCCTGTCAAAGAAGTAAATTGGATCTGGTGTTGCAGGTTTGTAGAAGATGGAATACGAAAAAGAGATCCCCGAATCGAAATACGAACTGTCTTCTTTTTGGTAAGAGTTTAATTTCTTTCATCATCATTGTGTCTTATTTATGCCGCAGTTTGCATTTAACCTTCTGGTAATTCGTTCTACGCGGCGTTAATTATGTGTGGGTTTTGTTAATTCTGTTCCGCGTTTGTTCGATTAGTGTGTGCATCAAGTTCTTCAAAATTACAATGGATGTAAGTACTTCAAATCTTCAGTGCTGTACTGCAAATCTTCAATGTATGCACAGTTACTTTAATTTAAGATAAAAAATGTGCAATCAAGAAGTGAGATTTGTAAGGCATAAGTTTATGATATCCGATTTAGATCAAGGTTAGTTAAATGGATGTTTTTGTTTGTGAATAAAGTGAAATTTCGTTGAGATTTGCAAGTGCTATTCTCATAACTGGTTGTATGCTACGTTTGTCATAATCACTTCAAAAAAATGGATGTAACGTATTTTGGGATCCACTTAATAAGTCGTCAAAACCGAACGTTACAAATTTTAACTTTTAACTTTGTGTATCTTTATTGATACCGTTTACAAATTTTATCTTTATTGATACCGTTAGAACATTTAATGTTTGTTGTCGTTTTATTTGTTCAAGCGTCTAATGAGCTAAATAATTTAGCTTATTTTTAGAAATTACTCGGCGCACAGAGGATGACGATCGATGTAGATGTAGAAGAAATGCAAAAGTGGAAAAAGGAAAGCAGCCTGAATTTAAAGAAACACCAATCGTAGCTTTATGTAAAGAATTTGGTTTTTTAAATATAAAGTTTCAGACATGTTAATATGACGTTTTTTTACGGTTTAACGTGCCGCAACGTGCACGGGAAAATACTAGTATAATAACATTTAGGGTAGCTTCTTGGCTACAATAGCCAAAGAAGCCCATGTATTCAAAGTAATTACATAATTGCCATTCAACGATTTAAATCTTCCAATTGGGCCATGAGGCTTTCTATTACTGGACCATGTGATGGTTGTAATATTCTTGTATATTACTAGCTTGTAAGAGTCATATATACTTGTGAGGGATCTCACATTCGTTGGTGATTATTGTAAATTATCTTGACATAGTGTTGTGTGGAGATATACTAACTTGACGTAGTGTTGTGATTGGAAACCATCACCATAAACTTCCTGTTTTTCGAATTTGGCCATTACGATATACATGGTCGGGTTCACGTTTTCAAATTTTTTACATCTGTCAGAATTTGGCATACGTGGGCATAGGTACAAAAAGAGGTGACTTAAAAGATAAATATGTAGTTGACGGTCGCTATAGCGGTGGTGGTGATGGTGAATCTTCCGAGTGAAACCGCGGCGGGGTCGGAGGCCACGGATGAGGTGGAGCCGCCGAGGTTATGGGCTTATGGCAGTCGAGAAGGAGTTGTGGTCAATTGGTTATGGGGGTGTGAAATCCGACCACCACACCACCGCCATTGTTAACATCTTAGATGTGAGGTGGCGGTGAAAGAGAGAGAGCGAGAGTGGTGGTTCATGGTGGTCGTAACAAGCTGTGGTAGCAGAGGTGGCGAACCGGAGGATGTCGTAACAAGCCGTGGTAGCAAAGGTGGCGAACAAGAGAGAGAGAGTAGATAGAGATAATGGCGGTTTGGCGACGGTTGTTGCAGGTGGGGGTGATGACTGATGTTGTTCCGGCCGATGCATTATGTGTTGGGAGTTATTATCTTTAAAATAATTTCATGTGGATAAATAAATTCTCTAATTTAAACAATGATATAATTATAAAATTACAAATTTATTGAAAATAAATACCACTGGATTTGAACTAATATATGACGATTACGACTCAGAAAACTTCGTATTAGTGTCAATATTATCCTAAGCGTTACCGATATTTTGTTTATGATTTTCGACTAATGTAAAACATGTGTTAACATCCTTATGTGCACAACTTTATTTATTCGGTCTTCTCTTTCGGTTCCTATATCGTGTGCCTTTAGCGTATCAATATCGTGTGATGTACTCTATCTATACTGTGATGAACCAAAGAGATACCGACCGAACTCCCGCGCAACGCGTGGGCATTTTACTAGTTATTTATAGTTTTGATCCAAAAACTAGCTGCTATATGGTTTGCTGACAGTGTCATTTGGTATATTAGAAAAAATAAACCAAAATACGACAATACAATTTATATACTATTAAAGATAAAGGTCGGTGAAAAAGAAGACGAACCATCTCATTTCTTTCTCCCTGAACATCTTTCTCTTTCTCTGGTTCCTTCACCGCCCTTCATTATATACACATACTTCACTCATCATCATCATCTAGGGTTTCGCCAGGCATTCAAAAACCTACTAAAAACCACCGCCTGGCATTCACGATTCAGTGGTGGCTCCGGTGCCCAGTTCGGCGGCTAGGGTTAAGTCAGAGTTTTCCCAACGATTGAGGTAAGTTTCGATCTTTTTTTTAGTTGATTGTTGTTTGAATCAACCTCTTTATGTAATTAGGTTATTAAGGTTTGCTATTGTTGCTTTCATCTGTTAATTGTCGACTTTGATTTCAAGTCGTTTTAGTCAAGTGTGTAAGAGGGGGTTTGCATTTGTGAAATAAATAAATCATTCGACAATATGATTTTTTGACTAATATATGGGAATGTACAATAACTTCGAATCCAGACTAGAAATTGAAATGGAGCTAATGTAGTATGATCTTGAATCTGTGCATATGAGATTCAGTTAATAACAGTAAGACCTGTGCTCAACATGTTGTGTATGATTTTGGGAATTATTTGTTGAAGTGTTTATTTCTCATTTAAAGGATTGAAATAGTGATGTGTTTTGCAGGACTAGGAAACAGAGGAAAAGAAGGGGAGAACGAATAGAAAACGGTATTGAGCAGTTGCATTTAAAAGTTGTAATCAGCGGTGAGAACACATTTTTTTAGTAAGGTTAAAGTATTTTCATCGAAAATTGACCCGCTTGGGCTGGCGGCGTTGGTGTTGGTGGAACTGGCGACCGGTGAGAGTGTGATAAAGTATCATACAGCGTCGATAATATTTATTCAGGTGTATTCTTAACAAAAATTCTTATATTAAGGTCACTTCAAAGTCCCTTTCAATTGAATTTTAGAGATTTTTTTTGTTTGAATGTTTTGATTGTTTGTCAAATCTACAGGGGTTGATGATTTACATACGTGTGGACCACTATAGTCAAAAGATTCGGCCTACTTGCTACCAGTTTATGGACCACCTTGCAAACATCAAAGAATGAGTGATTCATACTTTGTTTTGTTAGTCGACATGTGCAGAATGATTATTGTTTCTTTTTATTTTAGGGGCTATGATGATAACTTACTCTTTGTGCACTGTTCAGTGTTAGCATGTATTTGTCTGTGCTTTTACATCACAATCGGACTATGCAGCCATGGTGGTTTATCCTCTTCATTTTGAAGATGAGATATTCCGTGTCTTGGCGGGGCAGCCGACATGCTGTGGTGTTTAAGTGCTTGCATCACAGTCGGACTATGCAGCCATGACAGTTTATCCTCTTCATTTTGAAGATGAGGTATTCCGTATCTTGGCGGGGCATAAGCTTCACATATCTGAGCCTCATTGTTCCTTTGTTTTGTATGCTAACGGTCCTTTGTTGACATTGTCCTTTAATTTTTCCCTACTTGAATAGTTTTCGCTTTATGCTTAGCTTGAATGCCCCTTCGTGTGATTTACTTTGCTTTGACAAAGTGATTGGGCAATATACTCATGCTATGATGCTAGGAGATGGTCGCCTGATATCACATGGCAACCAGTAGGTTTGTAATATGTTTTGGGTTTGTTTTCCTCTAGGTGAAATGCTCAAAAGGAACCACAAAACTCCACCAAATGTAAGTTAATTAATTATGTTTCAGATTCGTAGGATTGATAGATGTAAACTGTTCATACCAATCTATCACTGACTTGGTTATTAGTTGCTAAATCACACCAACATAATTTGAAATTAGTAGTCGAATAGTTGTTTTTATTTCTTTGTTTGTTATTTTTTTAGGCTTTTCAAATTAACTTTAGTTTGTATTATTGTGTATTGAACCAGCTTGCAAAGCTAGGATGGGATCGCAGATGTCACTTCAAGGTATTTTTTGGTTTATTTCTTTCAAAGGTAAATTCACACGTCACGCGTGGCGCGCCACACATCAATGTCATCATCGTCACGCGTGTGACGTGATGTTGCCGCCGCAACGCGTGACGCGGGTAAACACCTAGTAATAGTATGAAAAAAAAATTAATCATTAAATTGTTAGTGGAAACTCAGTATTTTAAAATTGGGAATTTGGGATGGGTCATTGACCAGTCCTAAACAACTTGGGCTTTTGGGGCTTAGGACTTGATTAGTTAATTGGTCTGCTATCTGAAATGGCATAAACCGTAAATGGGCCTCGGAGGTTGGCCCACTCATTCTTGAACTTAATCCATGGACCATGGTTATAACATAAGTCTAACTGGGAACTTGGCCCACTTTGCAAGTTTTGAGTACAAAGATGGTGATAGTGGCAATAGTGTACTCAACAATTTATATCGTAGACTAAAATGGAACGGGTAAAATAAAACAACAAATGAAGATAAAGAAACATGATCAAATTTAATATAACTTCATCAGATATAATCGAAGGTTCTTATGGTTTTATTTTTTTCATACATATACATATATGTCCTAGATGTCTGCATTGCAAATCATAGCGGCTTTGAGTTTATATGTTTACATTGCAAATCATAACGACTTTGAGTTTATATCACCTTTTAGAGACGAACCCACTTAGTATCCATTATCTAGTGGCATGGTTGTAAAAATCCCGAGTAGGCGACGACTAATCACCGATTAATCCCTAATTAATCAAAATCAATTCCGATTAATCCCAATTAGTTCCGATTAATCGCTAGTCCCCACCCCACCCAACCCCACCACCCGACTAGCAACTAGCGATCACTTCAACATTGTCTAGCGGTTTGGTTTTGCCCACAACAGAGGTGTATGTTTGATGATATTTTGGTGTAGAAGTATGTTTGATGGTATTTAGGTGTAGAAGTATGTTTGATGGTATTTAGGTGTAGAAGTATGTTTGATGGTATTTAGGTGTAGAAATTTAATATTATATCATACACTTATCTTTTAAGTGATTTTATATTTTGAAAAAAAATCTACCAAATTAACGGATGGAAGAAAATCAAGCAAATGTAGAAAGTGTTTTTATAGTGAGAATTTCATCATGTATCTTTAGGTTGTATAAGAGAAAAGTATTGCTTTAACCAACTTCCTGGTTCAGTTATACCCCCTACAAATTTCTTTCGTATTCATATTGGTCGAGTTTCTTGAAGAATGTATTTTTGTTTACAAGGAGAATGAACCATATTCTTGAGATTGGTCACATTTTCAAAGAAGCCAACCACACAAGTATTTCTTTACAACCGCCAAAACCACTAACTAAAGAAGCCAACCAAATAAGTTTTTGTTTACAAGGAGAATGAACCATATTCTTGAGATCGGAGACCATATAGAAGAGTGTTCGATGCAGAGGCTATGGCCAATACTACGACATTCTTCATTGGGAATCTCCCTTGGGGTGTGATAGTGACCGGCTGTGGAAGGCTTTCCAGTTCCTGGTGAGTCTCGAAGATGTTTACGTCCTTCACAAGAAAGACGCAGATGTAACACCTTTGGTTTTATTAGGTTGTCCGAAACAAATGTAAGGGAAGAGACGATTGTAAAGTGTAAATGCACTTGCGTGATAAATGCTGGATTTCCATATTTAATGGAACTTGTAATGAACAAATATGTCTAGTCTGAGTTTATCTAATATGTCCGAATTTACTAAGATATGTCTGAGTTTATGTATTTCCGGATTAGGGTATGTAGTTCCCTAATCCGGGTTTGTGCTTTATGTAGTTAAGCCCAGACTTGAGTCTTATACTCAGTCCGGGTTTGGGCCTTGTTATGTTATTCAGACATGTGTGTCCGGATGTATCTTGTATAAATACCTTAATGGAATAAAAACAAGACAACGTTTCTTTTGTGGAAAGTTTCCTTTCCAAGAAAACCCTAATCATTGTGTGTGCATTGGCCGCTGCTACTGTGTGTGACGTCATATCTCTGAGAATACTCTGTGTATTCTCATATCATCTTCTTCTACTCTTTCTTGTCCAAATATCTACAGTGGTTGTTACGTGGTGGATTCCGCACACCTCATGTTCGTGTTTGAGTGAGATCCTTGACCGAGAGTTGATTAGGAGACCTTACAAGTGGTATCAGAGCAGACTCTGTTTAGAGAGTGCTCATACTACTGTAGGTTTTTGGTTTTGAAGGTTTAGAGTGAGAAAATCTCATTTTGATTAGGTTTTAGTGTTTGTTTGCTGAATTTTTGTGTTTTTTCATCATTTTTGTAAGTTTTACTGATTATTGATGAGGGATTTTGACTATGTTATATTTTTTAGGTTAGATCATCATTTGGGTTTTTTATAGAGGTTTTTGAAGATCTTGCTGGGTTTTTGAAGCTTGGTAAAAATATTCTGTGTTTGATCTGTCACACCCTCATTTTCCACATGTGTAGGATCGTTTTCAGACCCGAACGAGTCGATCAGAAGAGTTTTACTTAGTACGAAAGGCGAAAACAGACGCATTGAGGTCAATTCAGCAAGAATATCACTTTAAACTGTCGTATTATTGATTTCACAATGATTTACAGCGAGACGACACTTCGTTGCACAAACCGGAATTGTTACAAATGAAATCAAGACACAAGGTATATATAGGGGATGTAATTTCCCTTGAACATGTCTCAAACGGAATTACCTTCAAGCGAAATCAGCTTCAAGCGGAATTAACATATATGATTTCGCTTGAACTGGACATGACCATTTCAAGCGGAATTACAAGATGTAATTTCGTTTGAAACTGCTATTCACCCTATATTTGACATTTTTCTCGTATAACGTGCCCTGATCTATCTAAATACACACAAGACTCGATACAAGACGAAGTCGACAGACGCATGCACCAACAGACTCCCCCTCGAATGTTAACGAGTCTTAAGTGTCGAGTCTTCGCATCTTCAGCCTTTATCAGTCCTCTCGAACTCTTTGAAGTATCTAACACTGTAAAGCATCCTCAAATCTCTCTCTTCTCTCTATCACCAACAAACTCTCAGCGAACAAATAATCTTTCAGATATCTTAATTTCTTAAGTTCATTAGCATCAGCAATCTCAGGATCAGAACCTGGCTCTTTGTCATTCAGACTCCCCCTCTCAGTAAGCTGGGATCGTAGTCTGGCTTTCACAAGTTCAAGAATCACAACCTGGCTCACATCCTGCTCTGGATCGAAACCTGGCTTTTATCTGAAAATCCCAAGATTTGTAGCTGTCTCTACAATTTCCACAGGTTCATGACCAATTCCTGACTCTACCATTACCTGCACAAATCTCTACCCAAAAATGAATTTCACAAATTTAAAATTTTACAAATTTACACTCTGCTAATCACTTGTAAATATACTTCTCAAAATGATTTATCATTTCAAAATTCTGATGAACACTTGTGGGTATATTCAATCAATGAATGATTTTACAATGTTTATCTCTGATGCACCACTCGAAGAAATATCAATTTTCTTTTCAGAACACACTCTCCCAATCCAATTGTTATCATGTTTAGTACTTGGAATTTTGAAAATCAGCTATCCAACACCAGTTGTCGAAAATCTTTTTGAATTTTTTAAAATTTATGCTAAAACACACTAAAATCTTTTTGGATTTTTGATATAATAGAAATGAAATGGAGAAATGCAATAAAGAAATATTTACATACAATATTTTTATGAGTTTGTGTAAGAGGATCATATCAGTTTAAGAGACAAATCACCAACACCGTTAAGCTTTAAACATTTTAAGTTCTAAACGATTCACTTAGATTGTCAGTATACTGATCCACTTAAATTTTCACACAAAGTTCAACTGTTTCGAGATACGAGATTAATGTCTTAAGCACTTAAACTTAATGTTGGTGCACACATCTGTCGTCTTCGTCTTGTATCGAGTCTCGGTTCGGTGCGGATCTAAACAAGGCATGATGTCATCATCCTTGATGATGACATCACACTAGTGACATCATCATGTGACATTACTAGTGACATCACACTACATATTGACGTGATAATGCATGAAGATGGAATTAGAATGTTATCATCCTCACAAAAAGACAAAACAGATTACACGATTGTTGGATGTTTTCGCTTCAAGACAAAAGATCTTTATAGGTTTCGCTTCAAATTGTAATATGTTTACATGAAGATTTCTTAGTTTCCGCCTCTGAAACGGACTAGAACTCTTCCGAACGACTCGTTTAGGTCGCAATCCGATCCTACACAAAAAAAAACATTATACAGGATCAAGATCAAAACCTAACCGGTGTATGATCAACCAATCCAAACCGGAGTCCGATTACAAACCGAGCCGCCATTAAAACATACTCTTATTCCACGTCTGAATAACACACTGTCATCAAATCATCAAAACCTAAATCTGAAAACATTTCAACACAATAATCAACAGACATTCACCAAGTTAAAGAGCACAAAACATACAAAACAATTTTGGTTGAACGTTAACTGACCTCCCTACCACATCAAATCTCTCTCTCCCTCTCGTTTAAGTCTGGCACGCACAAGAACCTTATCTCTTCCACATTTGAGTTCATCCAAACACGCCCCCTCACTTTGTCTGTTTTCTCTCCCTCTCGATTCCCCTCTGCAACACAAAAAGGAGCTTTAACTTTCAAACCCCATGTTATTCGCACACCTCCTGCCTCTCTCATCTGCTCTCCCCCTCGATATGCTTGGCCCGATGACCGAAGTACTCACCGGCGTCGATGCCGATGGTGGTTGTTCCGGCAAACACCCCTAAAATCCTCGTCCTACTTATACCCTCCCTTGTACCATTACATACCCACACCTAACTGACCTTTAGATAGAGAGAGGAAGCTGTCGAGTGAGTGTGAGATGAGAGGGAAAGAACAGTGAAACGAAGGAGGAGCCGGCCACCACCTGGTGGCGGCGGCGCGCCATACGGCGGCAACAGCCACACTCCGGCAGCCAGAAAATGGCACAAATTGGTGGGTGAGGTGCCTCGTCTCACATCAGACTCAGGTATAGGTTGATTATGGTGGGATTCCGATGAAAAGAGGTGATGACGAGGACGGTCGGCAGCGGATCGGAGTAGTTTTTTCGGAGACTCCGCCGGAGAAGATGATGTTGAGGATGGGTGAGCGGCGGCACATCTTCATTCCCAACAAACCCGGTAAGCACCTCCCCACCATCATCTTCCGACCAACCACCTCCCACCCCGTCTTCCGCCACCGACCAACTACCTCCCACCACTGTCTTCTGCCGCCGACCAACCATCTATTTTCAGATCTAAAAGTTTTGAAGATGATTGTGGTTTCTTGAAGATGATTGTGGTTTCAAGAGAGAGAGAGAGATGATTTCTGGTTGCAGGTTCGATTTCAAGAGAGAGAGATGAGATATGAGGGGTTTGAATTTTGTGGTTTATGTGAAGACTTTAAAGAGGCAACAAAGACATAGATTAGACATGTGGGGTAAATGACCAAAATACCCTTTAAGATATAAAATAATAGTGCATACGTGACAAAGTCTGATTGATGGAGAGTGGTTCTCGCGACTGGGGATGGTTTTCATTTTAACCGATTCCTATATATATATATGGTAAGGTTCATGTGAGAACCACCTTTATTGCGAGAACCACGAGAACCAATGTGAACACAAAAAAAATACCTAAAAAATCTAAAAAACATACAAATTTTTTTTAATATTAAAAAAAATCACTATATTTCGTTACCAAAAAAAACTTTTTTTTGTTCGAGTAACAATTATGGATGCACACGTGAATATGTATCATTTCTTGGACAAATTCAATAATATATTACCAGTAGTAGACAAATGTACTTTCATTTACATTATCATCCACAATACACTACTTTTTACATTACCAATATTAAAAATGCACATGTTCATCATTATGTATAACCATGATATAACGTGTTTTGGTACAAAAAGTTTGTGATTTTAAATAATGAAGTAGGCCCATATACATGTTTTTTGGTTAGTTATATCTAGTGATTGATGGTTTGATTATATTTGTCACTTCATGATGTAATATGTTGTTTGGATGGTATAAAGGGTGTTGATGTACATGTAATAAAGTGAAATATTGGTAATGATATTGTATTATGGATGGTAGGAGGTAATGTTATTGTATTACGGATGGTAGGAGGTAATGGTAGTGTATTATGGATGGTATGATAGATGAAAAGGAAAGTGTATTCAAAGTCGTGTACCAAAACACGTTATAACATGTTCATACATATGGATGCACATGTGCATTTCTAATATTGTTAATGTTATAACAAGTTCATACATATAGATGCACATGTGCATTTCTAATATTGTTAATGTAAAAAGTAGTGTATTATAAATGATAATGTAAATGAAAGTGCAATTGTCTAATATTAGTAATGTATTACGGAATTTGTCAAAGACATGATACAAATGCACATGTGCATGGATAATTGTTACTCGAATTTTTTTGTTGGTTTTTTTTGTAATGAAATATAGCGATTTTTTATAAAAAATAAAAAAATTATTTGAGTGTTTTTTTTTTTATTTTTTAGGTATTTTTTGGTTGTGTTCACACTGGTTCTCGCGGTTCTCGCAATAAAGGGTGGTTCCTAACAGATCTTTCTCCTATATATATATATATAGTGGAGGGTTTGTGACACTTCGGGTTTTCCCGCGTAACTGTATTGTATGATACTATTATGTGAAGCTATTAAATGAAAACATATGATTAATTATTGTGTAAATATGTGTATTCTGTGACTACGTAGGAATGTGTGAAATAAATATGTGCAAATGTGTATATAGTATGTGAACCGAAACCACATGGTTCTGACTCGAAACCCCATGATTTCGAGTCGGGATTCCTGATTTCCGAACACCCCTCAAATGCGGGACTAATGGGCTGTGCACACGTGACCTGGCCCGGTACCTTAGCCCACCCGAAACCCTATTTTGGAAGGGTATAAAACCCTTAAAATCAGCCGACATTCCCTCATTTTGGCAGCAATCATTCTCACCAATCCCTAAAAATATTCTCTCCTCTCTCTCTCCCTCCTACCTTCTCTCACTAAAAACCCTAGAACACACCAAGTTCTTCTCTTCCTTCTCGAAATCAAACGACGGTAGCACCATCAAACATTAAGGGCAACTAGGAGTGGCCATTTAGGAGCTTCATTTCACACTCCATCTACACAATCTGAGACCGGTTAATGCATTACTTGTTATAATAATTCCGTGTGATAATAGACGTATGTTAAAAAAAAGCTAGCTTGATGAATGTGTGATTCGGATGATGATTACATGCCTTTGATTCTTGTTTGAATGATGAAGATGCTAAGTCAATAGAGGATTCGAGTAGTGAGTAAACTTGTTTGTAGATATGCTTGTTTATTTTACATGAATAAACTTGTTTGATCAGTTCTGTTTCGAATAGTGAGATGAATAATGATTGAGGATTTTGATTGTTTGATAGATGAAATAGTGGAAATAGTGTTATGAAATAGGTTAAATCTGCTTAGGAGAATAATGTTGGGATGATTCATGAGATAAAATGATTATGCATGCTCTTGTTTGATGAAAGGGATGAACTGTTCTAAAAGATAAAATGATAAATCTTTTGTTGATGAATGATGAAGCCGATGAACAGTTTGAGTGGTCCAAAAATATTTGAAATGTTGTCCATTTAATCCGATTTAAGACATGGTACGGAATAAAATGCATGTTAGTGAATCCTGATTGGCTCATGTTAAAATGGATAAGATTCTAGAAGTTTCAAGCTATGGTTGCGAGTAAAAAAAACTCCCGATTGCGACTCGAGACCATCCCAGTTACAACTCGAGACACGACATCACAATAAGGATACTCGAGACCTGCTTGCTTGCAAGTCGAGACCTGTCCGGTTTCGACTCGAGACCTGACTTGGAACCCTGATTTCAAGTACTGACTTAATAGCTCGAGACCTCCTGGCTGTGACTCGAAATACCGGGATTGTGACTCGAGATATCTTGTTTTGAGTCGAGACCACATAGTTTCGACTGACCTGGACCACTTAGTTGTTGGGCTGTTAATTAATTGGGCTACACAGTTTCATGTTATGTTATGTTTTGGATTATATGTTAATGATACTGTTTACTGTTCATATGTTGGGCTTAGGCCCAAATACTTTACATGTAATAGTTCAATATACATGCTATGTGTTAGATACGTGTAGGATATACGTGAATTATTTGTACCCAAGCCTGACCTATACTGGTAACCCTAATAGGATGTGGTTGACCAGCAAACTAAACCAAGTAAACTATCTGCCGAGCAAACCGAGGTGAGTTCACAACGTTTACTAAAAGCATGCATTCCCGGTGGTTGGGAAACGGATACAAACAAAGCTATCTCCTTGTGAGGGATACAAACAACGCTATCTCCTTGTGTGGGATACAAACAACGCTATCTCCTTGTGAGGGATACGAACAACTTTTCTCTCCTTGTGCGGGACGCTTAGTTAATTACTATTTATATTAGATGCAACAAGTATACTAAAAGAAACTCTATCACGAAGTCCCTACTTACTATATCGATTAGTTGCTGGGGCCTAGCGAACGGGTTATTAGTTGATAGCGCTATTGGGTTTCACCAACCTCACACCGTGCCTTTTGAGGACGGTGTTGAACCGCTCTATGACCCGAAAAGTCAGTCAAGGACGTTCATCTTCACGTATAAAGGCGGAAACAATACACGCAAAGTTACAACAGCTTTTCCTCTTTAATTTCTTCTATATTGATGCTTTCTGAGTTGATTTTGACAGAGTTTCATTACCTAGCACATGAACAGGTTTCGCTCCAAGGTTCTGACTAATATCTCTAGGTTTCGCTCATGATGACTATATATAGCACATGTGATTTCGCTCATATGACATGACACATAAGCGAAACCCCCTGATAACCATATAAGCGAAACCCCTATCTACCCTATAAGCGAAATCACCTCTATGACCTAATCAGCGAAACCCTAAGACCTAATAAGCGAAATCACCTATAAACTATGTACATATAATCGAAATTACAATATTAAACCCTATTTTAACTTTCAAGCTCCAATCTTGACTATCTTGACCTAAGACTTGATGTAAACGTAGTCAACAGACATTCCGTGCACCAATAGACTCCCCCTTGGATGTTGCCGAAGTTTTTGGCTCCGAGTCTTCAGTCTTGGTCATTCTACCTTCTCGTTCAGATTGTAACATTGTAAGCATCCATCACTTTCTTGATCAGCTTCACACTTTGACTCTTACACTAGAATCTCATCACTGACTCTATCATCAACAGCTTTATCATCAGCAGGCTCCCCCTTTCGTCAAGCTTCCGTGCTTTTAGGGATCGACACCTAGCTTTCCAGCTTGTCTTCAGACTCCCCCTTAGATTCTGCTCTCGGGATCATAGTTTGGACTTTTCCTACAATTACTCATACAACTATAAGTAACAACATTTTAATCTTCCAGATATCATAATCTGACAATTCAATCTCCTCAAAATCACTTCTCATGAATTTGGCAGTTTCATCGAATCGAATCGGAAACTAACTCTATAACAATATAAGCATCCAACTCCCTCACAGTTAATCATCCAAGTCCAAATTAATGACCTTGGAGATATTACAAACTGTTTTTGAATTTTTGATTTTAATACAAGTTTCAAATTAATGAACTTGTTTTATTCTCAGAAACACAATCAGCTTACCTAGATTTTGAAACTCAGCACTCAGACATTGGTTGTCGAAAATAAAGCAGAAATCAAAATCTTTTTTGTATTTTCTGAACATATAAAGCAGTAAAGAAATATGTAAAAACATATTTACAGACAATATTTTTGTTTGAGAATGCGTCAGAGGATCATATCAGTTTTTGACAAGTCACAAGTACCTTTGAGCTTATTTACACATTAAGAATTAAACAATTCACTTAGATTGTCGATATATTTGTCCACTTAAATTTTCATACAAATTTCAACTGATTCAGGATACGAATTAGGTATTTTAAGAACTTAAACCCATTCATGTGTCCCACCTCTTGAATATACTCCCGTATCCAAATCCCAATATTCAGTCTTACAGGTAAGTATAACACAAATGATATCTGTAAGGGGTTAATAAATTATGAAGAATCATGAGAGCTCAGGTCAGAACTACCGTTCAGCAGAGAGATCATGACTCAACTTGGGTGTGTCCCCTTTAGAGGATCTTTTTTACAACAGCATTGCTAAGCAATTTTATTGTCTTATCATATATGCTGAGGGTGATGCTATGTTTCAAGCATTGCAGAAAGTATTATTCGAGGACTAGGTCAGAACTTCCATTCAGCAGAAGTCCCGGAATAATACCCCAGATATCACTGAGTATAAAGACCTAGTATATCAGAAAAAGGAACCTTTCAAACGAGATTTCAGGGGTTACCGATATATCCAAGTAGTGTTCCCCACGAAATAAGCAAGTGTTTGAATTTAGGTTTATATCCCGAAAAAGTTTACTAAGTGAATAAAAATCTATCGACACATCCACGGTGAGATCGTTTAACACATTTAAACTTTCCATTTCTTTAGCGTACTGTAACTGTCTACTGATGTACTATCATTTCCTCTTTTTACGCAAAACTCAAATTTTTTAAATTTTATCATGTTTTTGGCTTTTTCAAATTTTCTAATGTTTTTGGATTTTCTGATGACAATATATCTCCCCCTAAAATGCAAAACCATTAAAAAATTTGACAACACAATACTGATAGCTTTGTCTCGCCATCCATTTTTTGCATCTCATGCTCTGTTTTACAGAAAATATAACACTTTAAGCAGAAAATATAACGTACCCCCATGATTTACAACACATTGATATTTTACAGTTTGAAAACCGTTTTTTCAATCTGATGAAAGTAATCATGTTTGTTCAGCCGTGAGGGTTTCGGCATATTCAATCAACATTTATTCAAACAAAATTAAAAACAAACATATTTTTTATTTTTAATTTTCAAGTTTTTAGGGTTTTGAAAATATTTTTTATTTATATACAGAAATTGATTACAAATTGACAGAATTTCGGCACCACAAGCATGACCTAGGTTCGCTCCAAGTTACAAAAGAAGTCACATGTCCGGGTATTTATAGATGTGGCTGATTTCGCTCATATGACATGACACATAAGCGAAACCCCCTGATAACCATATAAGCGAAACCCCTATCTACCCTATAAGCGAAACCACCTCTATGACCTAATCAGCGAAACCCTAAGACCTAATAAGCGAAATCACCTATAAACTATGTACATATAAGCGAAATTACAATATTAAACCCTATTTTAACTTTCAAGCTCCAATCTTGACTATCTTGACCTAAGACTTGATGTAAACGTAGTCAACAGACATTCCGTGCACCAACAGACGGGCGTGAACTAGTAGACTCTGGCAAAACCGTCAATGATGATAGACATTGACAAACGGGGCAAATCACATAATGTGCGGTCGCAAAGTATTCGGTATTACGCAGTTTAGTAGTTTACATATGGGGTAGCTCCCCATGGCAAGATATAAATGAGTTACTTACTATTTAAACAAGTTTTATGGAATTAAAACTGGACAAACTCGTGAACTCGCAAACTTTATGTTGATACCCTACTGCATGCTTTGCAGGTACACAGTGACTTAGGAGCTTGCAGTTTGGGGAAGTATAGTGGTCGTCTTAACCCATGTGTTAGGTTCTTTTTAATAATTATGAACTGTGAACTTATGCTTGAACCACTTTAATTATGCTTCCGTTGTTCTCTCAAAAGTACTGTTTTGAACTTTAAAACTATGGACTTAAACTTTATTTGTCACTAATCGTATTGGTTTTGGTGAAACTATTTTATTATTATTATGATTGTTCAATATGATTGGTGGCTGGATCCTGGTCAGTCGCACGCCTCGTGGTTGTACTCCGCATGTGTTATTTGAGGGTGTGACAGGGTTCAAATGAGAAGAATTTCTTTATAAGAAGAAAAAAAAAAGTTTCAACCAATAAGAATGCTTCATTTTACTTCATTTAATATTTGCATTTAACTTTAATATAAGGGTATATTGGTAAACTTACATAGATCATTAATTTGTATGCTTCCCCTTTAATAAGTAACTAAATTAAATTTGTAACTCCTTTTCAAAATATATACTTTTTTCAAAGGGTAAATTACACTTTTCATCCTTTATGTTTATATCGAATTGCAATAGATGACCTTTAACTTCAATAATTACAGTCACAATCCTTTATTTGGAAAACTCGTTACATCTTTCATCCTTTAGCACTAACAAACTTAAAATTTTAAGTTAACTCAAAACATGTGCCTTGCACATGAGGGGGAAGATTAGTAATTTCACTTTTTTTTTGTTTTATAAAACCACATCTCTTATCTCAACCATCCATTTCCCTCCTACTCTTCAACCAACCTCCAACACCACCATCATATCCAGTCGCCGCCACCACCACCACCACCGTAATCAGCAAACACCACATCTCTCTCTTTATAACAAATCCCTCACTTCACAATTCAAGATTCAAAGATACCCTGTTCAAATTCCATACTTTACACTCCAAATCATTATCCACTCACAATTAAACCACTCAAATTCGTTCTCTCCTACAACGTTGGTCTAGACGATGATGATGGAAGTTGGAACTATGGTTAAAAAAAACAATTCCAAATAAACATCCAGTTTATGTTTACATTATCTTCATCTCCATCAATCCATTTACTCACCAGTCATCACCGCCTCATTTCGTCGTCATCGAAGAATCGGAGAGTAAGCATAACCCTTTTTTAGATCTGAGTTTCCGGTGAATCCTACGTCAGCATGGAGGTCTTCGAGTGCACGGATGACGTCATTGAGGTTATACTATGTACGGCTGGTGGAACTAGCGAAGGTAGCGGCGGACTTCACTAGTGACATAAGGTACTTAACGGTGACGGTCGTTAGGGTTTCGAGTGCTGACATTTGAGTAGCTTTGTATACGACAAATTTGCAGATCTGTGCGACGACAATTTTAACGGCCGCCGTGTGGAGATCTGATGGTTCTGAATCGGTGAGATGAGATTGTGTAGATGAAGTTTTGATCTTCTTATTCTTCTTTGTATTCATCGTTGTGAGCGGTTTTGAATAGGTGAGATTAGATTGTCTCCCTCTGAAACTGACAATGGGTTGTTTAGTTTTGACTTATGTGTTCTGGATATTGGGCTTTTAATAGAATTATGTTATTTTTCTTATATATTTTTTATTTATATCTAAAATTTACATCTTGATAGAAAGACCAAAGTGTCCTTATATACATAAACTTAACTGAAAATTCTAACTTTGTTAGTGCTAAAGGATGAAAGATGTAATGAGTTTTCCAAATAAAGGACTGTGACTGTAATTATTGAAGTTAAAGGTCATCCATTGCAATTCGATACAAACATAAAGGACGAAAAGTGTAATTTACCCTTTTTCAAATTAAAAAACAACTTAAATTAAAGTGTATAATAAAGTACTAGTTGTGTATGATAAATTACGAGTTGTGTAGGATATATTTCGAGGTGTGTAGGATAAATTTCGACTCTGTACGATAAAATTCTATAATGTGTAGGGTATATGTAGGAAAATTTTGATATGTGTAGGTTTTGTAGATTATATGTATTTTACCAATATGTCTTTTCTTCTTTCAATAATTTTCTTCTCATTTGATCCCCATATATATATATATATATATAGCCATGGAATCAAAGGAAGTTATTGTATGTCTTGTTTCAATACTTTATTTTTAATCATGTTAAATTTGTTTAGAAAGAAAAGTACTATTAAAAATAGTACTAATGAGGAATATGATATACCTCAAGATTTGGATCTACTTAAGAAGTGGACGATACCTCATATAAATCCTAAGGTTATATACCAAATTGGGAGTTTTGATAATTTAATAAACAAATATGTGGTTAAAACCACTGAAGAATCTGCTTCAATAAAAGATGAGGAAATGGTGATAAAACTTTTAAATATGTCTGACATAAACAGATATAAAAAAGGGTTTAATTTTATGCATATTGGTTTAGTTCAAGTTTCTTTTAAACCTTTAACATTAAAAGGTTTTTACCAGAAAGTTTTATAGTTGTTTTACGAGATGCTCGTAATTTAAACTGGAAACAATCATTAATGGGTATTATAGAAACCAGTCTGGCACATGGTCCAGTATATTTTAATGTTTATCCTGATGTTCATTTATCTCTAACAGATCAAAATATTGATGATGCTTTAACTTTATATGTTAAAACACATGGTTATAATTATGCTGAAGGATCTGAAGTTATATGTATATGTTATAGGATATATTATAGGTTGCTTACTACTATGAATGCTAAATGTAAAAAAGTTGATAAATCTAGTGATGAGACTATTTTGATAGAAACAAACTATGGAAAATCTAATATTTCCATAAGGAGACCAGTTAAATGGGAAGAAATTATTTTTCCTGAAAATTGGGTCATTAATAGGGCTGTGAAAATACAACCTCAAATAAATCATAAGTTAAGGAGATTAATAGAAACTCCTGAAGGAAATGTAGAAATAGAATTTGAAGAAGAAAGAAAAGATAAAAAACTTTTGAAATCTATTTCTTCCAGGTCTTATATATCACCGCTTGATTATAAAGTAGATTTACCAGAATCTTCTAGAGCCTCTACTTCTCAAATAAGAAATAGAGTAGAAAATCTTAATGTTAATAATGACAATTTAGTTTCAGGATTATACCAACCTGTTAGTGAGGATGATACAGTCTCACACATGAGTTTTAGTTTATAATGATAAAAGAAAAAATTGATTTTAGTCCTGGATCTGTCATTAGACAGAAAATTTGTGAAAAATATAGACATCCTATTTGGCAACCATTTAAAGATTGGTTTTTAGAGTCATACTCTAGAGAAAAAAAGATTTGAAATAGGAAGAGAATTTTATAAAGATTTGGATGAAGCACAAGAAATTATAGAGTTTTCTGTTTGGTTTATAAACAAATACTCTTTAAAATATATTTCAATTATTGAGAAAAATTATAAGTTAGTTACAGGAGAAATATTAAAATCTATTTTTCCTCCTCAAAATGATTTTGAAATGACAAAAGAAAATGATGTTATTCATTTTGCTGCTTTTAAAAGAGCTTTAGGAAGTGGGTGTATGACTGCTACTATTGCTCATGTTAATCATATTATACAACAGAATAATTATACAAATTTATGCCTAAAAAATTTATCTGAAAATCTTCAGGAAATAAATAATAAAATTGAAAAGGTTTTAGTAAATCAAGTTAAGGAAATAGGAGAGTCAAGTAATACTAAGACTTCTGAACCTGAGTCAATTATATTGGCTAAAGCTACTATTCAGCCTCCTCCTGAGATAGAAAATTATAAAATAAAACCTGGAGAAGAGTTTAAGTCGATGGATGACTTAATAGAAATGATAAAAGAAAAGTTTTCAAATGTCCAACTTAATGTTTTAAGTGATATGAAAAATATGGATAATGAAACATATGAAGCTTATGTTACTGATTCTATAAATAAATTTGGAAAAGGTAGAAAACATAAGAGTTATGATAATTATAATAATAAATATTCTGATAGACCTAGACAAAGATTATATTATTATCCTAGGCCTACTCCTCAGGATGTTTTACATGAGGAACAAGAATTAGAAATAAATAATTCTTATAATGGAAAAGCCATTTATGAATGGAATTTAGATGGTTATACTGATAGGCAAGTTTATACTATGACACATAGAATGTTAATGTATGCCACCATAGCTAAAAATAATCAAAATACTGATGAAGTAGTCTGTAAAATGATAACTGCAGGCTTTACAGGTCAGTTAAAAGGATGGTGGGATAATTATATTAGTGATAAACAAGAACAAATTTATAAACATTATAGGCAAGAGGGTGATAAACAAGTTTCTGATGCTGTTTATACTTTAATTATAACTATTATAGAACACTTTACAGGGAGATGGTCTGATAATTCTGAAACCATTAGAACTTTGTTAAATGGTCTTAAATGTAATACTTTAACCTCATTTAGATGGTATAAAGATGTATTTTTAAGTAGAGTCTATGAACTCCCAGAGAATAATATTTCTCATTGGAAGTCCAAGTTCATTGATGGTCTTCCGTCCTTATTTGCTGAAAGGGTAAGGAAAGTTCTTAGGGGGAATAATATTCAAATCCCTTATGATAGTTATACTTATGGCAGACTTATAGGAGTCTGTGTTCAAGAAGGTTTAGCTCTATGTAATGAGTTAAAATTAAATCAACAAATTAAAAAACAAAGCCTAACAGAAAAAAGACAGTTAGGAGAATTTTGTGAACAATTTGGTATGGACTGTACCAAAGAAAAAAGTTTTGATAATGAAAAATATTATAAAAAATATAGAAGGGAAAAAAGGGAAAAATATTTCTAGAAACGTAGAGAAAAAAGAGAAAGGAGAAAAACCCAAAGAAAAGAAAAATGGGTTCCTACTTGCTATATATGCAAGAAGAAAGGTCATAAGGCTAATGAATGTAGCCAAAGAAAAATTTTTAAGAAGAAAATAAATAGTTTAGACATAGAAGAAGATGTCAAAAATGAATTATATAAAATTTTTTATTCTGAAGAATCCTCAGATTATAGTACTGAGGAAAGTTCTTGTTCTGATAATTGTCAAGAAAATTGTTGTAATAAAATTGATTCTGATAATGAAATGATTTATAAAGTCATGTCACAATTTCAAGATAATAATATTAATGATAATGAGATCAATGTTATAGACAGTAATATTTTGGGAAATGTTTTAAACAAAATTAAAAGTTCAGAAGAAAAATTAAAAATTCTTCAAATGTTATACCAAAATGAAGAACTTCAAGATAGAGAAGTTCAAAAAGAAATAAAGGAACCTGAAGGTCCCTATTCCATGAAATATGTTCATAATATATTAAACAATAGAAAAAATAATTCTTCTACTTCGGAAGATTTAAAAATAGAAATTAGTAATTTAAAACAGGAGATTGTTTATTTAAAAAATAAAAATTCTAGTTTTGAAAAAAGAATTATAAATCTTGAAGGAAAAATTATAGAAGAAACAGAAACATTTTATAAGCCTTCTAATTTTGAAATAGGAGAAACTTCTTATAAACCTTCATTTCCTATTAATAGTCCTACTAATAATAATAATTATGATCAGGAAAATCCTCCTTTAATTCCTCCTCTAGTTCTCCAGAAAAACAAGGGGGAAGAATATATTCATAAAATAGAAAATTTTATTTCTAAAAAATGGTTAGTCAAAATAACCTTATTAATTCAAAACACTTTCAAAAAAGATTTTGTTACTCTTATTGATTCAGGAGCTGATTTAAATTGTTTAAGGGAATGATTAATCCCTACAAAATATTTTGAAAAAACAACTCATATTCTTAAAGCAGCTAATAAACAAGATATGAGAGTTAAATATAAAATTCCTAATGCAAAGATTTGTAACAATGGAGAATGTATTCCTTCATCTTTTGTTCTTATAAAGAATATAACAAATGAAGTTATATTAGGAACTCCATTTCTTTCAAAAAAATTTCCTTTAAAAGAAGTTAATAAAAAAGGATTTAAAGCTTTTTATAATAACAAGGAATTATATTTTGAGTTTATAACTCAACCTTTTGAAAATTTTTTAAATGAATTCCTTATACAAGCTAAAACTAATCAAATAAATTTTCTTAAAGAAGAAATAAGTATTAATACTATTGAGGAAAAATTAAGAAATCCTAAGTTAATATTAAAAATTGAAAATTTAAAAAATCAATTTAATATAGAAATTTGTAATGACCATCCAAATGCTTTTTGGAATAGAAAACAACATATTGTTTCTCTGCCTTATGAAGATAATTTTATAGAAAGTAATATTCCTACTAAGGCAAGACCTTGCCAAATGAACTCTGAATATTTAGAGTTATGTAAAAAGGAAATTGAATTACTGCAACAAAAGGGATTAATATGTCCTTCAAAATCTCCATGTTTATGTACTGCTTTTTATGTTAATAAACATTCTGAAATTGAAAGAGGTGTTCCTAGGTTAGTTATAAACTATAAGCCTCTAAATAAAGTTTTAAAATAGATAAGATATCCGATTCCTAATAAAAAGGATTTGTTAGATAGATATTATGATGCTTTAATATTTTCAAAGTTTGATTTAAAATCTGGATTTTGGCAGATTCAAATTGATAAAAAAAGACAGGTATAAAACTGCTTTTAATGTTCCTTTTGGGCAATATGAATGGAATGTTATGCCTTTTGACATGAAGAATGCTCCTTCAGAATTTCAAAAAATCATGAATGAAATATTCATTCCTTTTTCAAGTTTTATAATTGTTTACATAGATGATATTTTAGTGTTTTCAAAAGATATTGAGACCCATTTTAAACACCTTGATATATTTAAAACAATTATTATAAAAAATGGATTAGTTATATCTAGTCCCAAGATGATGCTTTTTCAAACAAGTATCAGATTTTTAGGTCATATAATAGATAAAGGGAAAATAGTTCCTATTAATAGAAGTATAGAATTTGCTTCTAAATTTCCTGATAAAATTACTGAAAAAACTCAACTTCAAAGGTTTTTAGGAAGCTTAAATTATATAGCTCCTTATTATCGTGACTTAGCTAAAGATTCTTCTATTTTATATGAAAGGTTAAAAAAGAATCCTAAGCCTTGGGATGATAATCATACTCAAGCTGTCATAAAAATAAAGAAAAAAGTTCCAGGTCTTCCATGTATGACTATTGCTAATCCCAATTGGGAAAAGATTATAGAAACAGATGCCTCAGAAATAGGTTATGGGGGAATATTAAAACAAATTTCTCCTCAAACGAAACAAGAATATCTTGTTAGGTTTCATTCAGGAAAATGGCTAGAAAGCCAGAAGAAATATGCTACTATTACAAAAGAAATTTTAGCAATATTAAAATGTGTTCTAAAATTTCAAGATGATTTATATAACCAAAAGTTTATAATAAAAACTGATTGTCAAGCAGCTAAATTCATGTTTCAAAAAGATTTTAAGCATGATGTTTCAAAACAAATGTTTGCGAGATGGCAATCTCAATTAGCTCCTTTTGATTTTGAAATACAATATAAAAAAGGAGAAAAAAATAGTCTTCCAGATTTTTTAACTAGAGAATATTTGAAGATAATATCTTCTGTTTAATTTGCAGGTGTTTTAATGACAAAGGCCAAAGGACCCCTGAGTATAGTTTTTAATAATATTCAGATTGAAAAAGATGATTATAATATCTTGAAAAGAATAACAATTATAAGGATTCATAACTTAATGTATGATTATAGTAATCCTGATAGACTTAAAGAGCTTTCAGACTAGTATATTATCTTAAATGATCTCAAGAATAAAATAAGGGTTCTTGAGGAAAATGAGAAAATATTCTCATCCGCCTGATTTATTCTTATTTTCAGGTATGATTCCTCATAATAGAGGAAAACAACCTTTTCCCAATTATAGGGGAAGAGGAAGAGGCCAAGATTTAGTCTTGGTTCAACAAGGAAGCAGAAGGCTCATAGCCTCTGATATTGCTTCTAATAGTTCGAATAATAATAATAGGGGAATTCAAATAAGTCCCAATGATCCATCATATGAAAAGATCATGGCTATTATAAAAGCCCAAGAAGAAGAAGAACAGGCTATTATAAAAGCCCAAGAGGCCTCAAAGGCTCCCTCTTATGCTCATATAGCACATGAAGATGATGATGAATGGGTTATATCCAACAGACAGAAGAAAATAATTCTTCTAAACCAAGAAGATAAAAAGTTTTTTGATGATCCTTGGTTTTTGATGCAAAAATATTTAGAACCAGCATCATATGATGCCACTTCTTATAAACCAAGGCAATATTATGAAAGCATTATACAAGTTTCTGAGTCTGTGGAATTAAGACATTTTTATCAAGCAGATAAAGTTAAAAGTTCATTTAATTTTAGTAAGATTTTCATAAAAAATCTTTTATCTCCTCAAAAATGGGGTTTAAGCACTTTAAATGAAAAGGAATTTATAAATTCTAACAAACAAACTTATAAATACAATTACTGGGATTATGTTCAAAGTTTTGAAAAATGTTTGTTTTATGAAAATCCTAGCAAGAAACACTCATGGTTTATAAAAGTGAGTGACAAGATTTATAAGGATGGAATTCCAAGTTGGTTCCAAAACTGGTTCATTTTATATGGTCCATCGGTCCAGATTCTGCCTGAACCATTCAAAGGTCTTTACCAAGAATGGGTAGCAGTTTCTCCGGATCTCATAGAAGCCGAGTATAATAAAACTTGGTTTGAGGGAATAGCCTCAATGTATTTTTTTCATAGAGTTTTCCATACCCTGGATTTGGAGATGGAAACCAACAACAGGTCATACCCTGAGGGATAATATTCCCTGTCTCAAGAGAACTTCTTATACAAAGTTCTGGTAAAAAATGATAAGAGTTAATAACTCCACAAAAGAATTGGAAGGTCAAGATACTATCAATTTGATCACCAACAAAACTGAGCATTATAAATCTCAGATCGCTAAAAGACAGCAAAGACAGCTGCCAAGTCCTTTTGAACAAATGACAAGAAGGATTCAAGATAAGCAAGCAGTTTCTGAAGTCTCAAAGATTGAAATTCTTTCATTATACAAAGAAGAAATGAAGAAGGAGTTAAAAAGGTTCTTTGAAGCTAGTACAGCAAGCTCCTCCAAAGCATTGTCAATCTCATCCACCAGCCAAGAAGATGAGAACCGTTTCTCTTGTTTAGCAGGAGAATCTCAACCTATAGAAGATATTCCGGAGATAAATCTGGATGATGATCTTGAAGCATACCTTCAAAAGGTGGTAGAAGAATTTACCCCGAAGAAAGAATCCTAGGAAGAGAAGAAAGAAAAATAATTGAGTCGACATAAGGACCCCACTCATAATGGGCATCTTTGAAAATTGAGAAAAGCAGAGCCATTATACACGGCATCTTTGAATTTGAAGAAAAGCAGTCATTATACACAGGGCATCAAGGACAATCATAGAGTCCTCTTTTTACTTTTACTTTTTCTTTTTTGTCCGTTCCTCTTTTCATGTTTTGTTTGTTTCTTCTTGTTTTCCCTATAAATATAGTAGTAGTGTGTAATGGTAGAGGCACGCAATCTTTTGCCCCTCTCTTCTCTCTCTAATATTTCTGCACTTGTAAAATATTTGAAGTTTGAATAAAATCCTTCAACTTTGAAGATCTCTCTGGTGTTCCTCAGTAAGTATTTTAATTTTGTTTTTCTTTTAATAATCATGATGGGCTAAAACCCTTAAAGTATTGAAGCATGACTCAGTAACATCCTTTGATAACATGGTACTTATATTATAAAAAGGATTTTCTAAAATGGTTAAAACATAAACTGGCAGGGTTGGAATTTTAAACTGACAATTAATGGTCTTATGGCCTAAGGGAACCTTGGTCCGTGTTATCCCGTTTTTATGAATTGATAGGGAGTTTTTAGGACCGGTTGTAATCCACCTTAAGTTAATTTGACGGTTTAAATTTTGTAAAATTTATCACCTTAATTTGACGGTTTAATGTTTTGTAAAATATACCATATACGATCCTCCTCGTATATATATATAGGGGAAGGTTCAAATGAAAACCACTTTTATTGTGAAAACTCAAAAACTAACTAAAAAAGCCTAAAAAACACACCAATTTTTTTTACAATTTTTTATTAAAAATCGCTATTTTATATATATATATAAAAAAAACTTTTTTTCAAAAAAAAATTTGTAGTACACATGTGTAGTACACATACACATGTGTAGTATTACACATCTGCACTACAATTTTTTTTTTTTGAAATTTTTTATATATAAAAAGTTGCGAAAATTGTTATGAAAAAAATTTGGTATGATTTTTTGGCTTTTTTAATTAGTTTTCGAGTTTTCGCAATAACTAGTGGTTTTCATTTGAAACTTACCACACACACATATATATATATATATATATATATATATATATATATATATATATATATATATATATATATATAGGGAGGGGCTCATGCGAGAACTCCATTTATTGTGAGAACCGCGAGAACCAATGTGAACACAACCTAAAATAGCTAAAAAAACCTAACCCCCACCCCCCCCCCCCCAAAAAAATAAACCTAACCCCCCCCCCCCCCAAGCTAAATGCTAAAAACTAAAACCCCCAAAAAACCTAAAAAAAAAACCTAACCCCCCCCCCCCCCCAAAAAAAAAACCTAAACCCCCCTCCCTCACCCCCCAAAAACCTAAACCCCCCACCCCCCCAAAGCTAAAATGCTAAAAACTAAACCCCCAAAAAACCTAAAAAAATCTAAAAAAATAAAAAAAAAATCTAAATTTTTTATGCTCAAATCGCTACTTTTAGTGGCCAAATTTTTTTTTTTAAATAATTTAATTTTTGTTTTTTTTTTCATCGAAAAGTAGCGATTTTTATATAAAAAATATTAAAAAAAAATTTGTGTGATTTTTAGCTATTTTTAGGCATTTTTGGTTGTGTTCACATTGGTTCTCGCGGTTCTCGCAATTAGAGGTGGTTCTCGCATGATCTTCTCCATATATATATATATATATAGGAGAAGGATCCGTTATAGTAGCAAAAAAAATTAAATTAAAAAAAAATTTGCCTACTAAAAGTAGCGATTTTAATGAAAAAAAATATTAAAAAAAAATTTATGTGTTTTTTAGATTTTTTTAGGTTTTTTGGGGGGTTTAGTTTTTAGCATTTTAGCTTGGGTGGGGGGGGGGGTTAGGTTTTTATTTGGGGGGGGGGGGGGGGTTAGGTTTTTTTTAAGTATTTTTGGTTGTGTTCACATTGGTTCTCGCGGTTCTCGCAATAAAGGTGGTTCTCGCATAAACTTTACCCTATATATATATATGGTGGGGTTCTAGAGTGAACACTAGTGTATTTATGAACTGAGTAAATAAATCATGGCCATGGTGGGGTTCTAAAGTGAACACTAGTGTATTTGTGAACTGAGTGAACAAATCATGGCCATGGTGGGGTTCTAGAGTGAACACTAGTGCATTTGTGAACTGAGTGAATAAATCGTGGCCATTGATTTACATCATCAAATCGTAAAATACACTAGTGTATTTTCATCATCAAATCACGACCATTGATTTATACTTGTGTACTGATAATCAAGGGCTATGATTAATTCACTAGTGTTCACAATCAATTGGGTTGTTCACAAATGAACTGTATATTCCTGATAATATTTATTAGAGTAAACTTCCGTTTTGCTCCCTGTGGTTTGGTCAGTTTAACGGTTTTGCCCCAAACCTTTCAAAATAGCCATTTTGCTCCCTGATCTATGACGTCATTATCCAATTTGCTCCTCAGCTCTAACTCAGTTAAATTGTCTGTTATCTAAAAGGGTATTTTGGTAACTTCAAGTATAAAAGTAGGGGTATTTTAGTAAAACTACAAATAAAAAATTATATTATATATAATAATAATAATAATAATATAACATCATCATCATCTTCATCATCAAAACTCCTGATCTTTTGTTTCTCTTTACCCTCTCTCTTATCTCTCTCTACACTCTCTCATCCTTCCATCTCTGACCACCACCCGACCACCGCCACCGCCACCGCCACCATCACCACCACCTTCGGCCTTCATCTCTTACACCCCCCACACAACCACCACCATTGAATCGGAGCTCATACCCCAACCATCACCTCCGTAACCACCCCCACCATAGATCAAATCATGGATCTGAGCCAACCACCTGCTACGACCACAACCACCTCCTACGACCACCGAATCCACCCAACCCCCACCACTACAACATTGATCTGAATCGTCACGGCGGAACCCTAAAAACTGGAACCCTAATGCCGCCGTCATCTAATTGAGCACCAGCCAAGACCACCGTCGATGACCACCAAGGCTCTGCCATGGATGGTGGTCGGCCGCCGGAACCCTAATCGAGCACCAGCCAAGACCACCGTCTCTCTCTCTCTCTCTCTCCCTGTTCTTATATATATATTTTTTTAATTTGGGGATTTTGATTATAAAAGTTGGGGTTTGATTCTAGAGTTAGTTTTGGTAGATGATAAGGGTTTAACATTAAGTTTAGTGGTGGGGTGGTGATGGCGGCGGAGGTGGCTGATGGGTGGTGGTGGTGATGGAGGATGGTGGTGGACTGGTGATGATGGCAGGTAGCGGCGGCAGGATGGTGGTGGTGTCCGATTAGAAGATTCCACCGCAACACTTGTGCGTGTATCCCTTTGATTTTGATTTATGGAAGGTTTGGAGATAAAGATTGAAGCTTTAGGTGTTATTACTCCACCAACACTGATGTTTTTTTATGGTTAGAAGATTCCACCGCAACACCTAAAGCTTCAATCTTTATAAATGAGTCGGTTAACAGGTGTCGAACTATTCTTAAACCCATCACCATTACTTGATTTTGATTTATCAGTGTTGGGAGATGAACATCGATTAGGGTGAAAGTCTGGGGAAAAGGGTGATAAAGATTATAATAAGGAGTAGTTAGGGTTTTATTAAAGAGATGGTTGGGAAAAGACATAAATGCCCCTCAGGTGATTTGCACGTGACATGGGTTAACTGGATAAATGGATGAGGTTAAGGGCCGGGGAGCAAACTGGAGAATGACGTCATAGATCAGGGAGCAAAATGGCTATTTTGAAAGGTTTGGGGCAAAACCGTTAAACTGACCAAACCACAGGGAGCAAAACGGAAGTTTACTCTATTTATTAACTATTGGGCATTTTGACGTAGCAACCCACGCCTTAGCCAATGCATCCTCCTCGATTTTTGACCAACTAAGTTGCTTCGGTTTGGCGCCTTGCTCAACACGTTCACGTACCCATTGCTTATTTTTTTTTGTTTGGAAGTTTGGGGTTGCGTTTCAGGCATGAATTCTTCAACCTCATCTTCTACCTGTTGAGACGGTCCTACCAGTGGTGGTGGTGATTGTAATGGTGGTTGAAATGACATGTTAAACGGGTTTCGCATTAGCGTTTGCATTTGGTCCAATTGGGTGAAAGCATTGGGGGATCGTTGGTAACCCAAAAAAGAAAATTGAGATGACGACCAATTCGGATCGATTGTTGGACTATAGCCGGGTGAAGAGAACATGTTTTGATTCAGGCTTGGATTCGGGTTTGGATTTGGGTTGTTTGGGTTGTATGGATCCATGGTTATTTTAAATGTTGGAGAGTATTTTTATAAGAAATTGAAAGAATTTGGATGAGTTGTAAAAAATGGGTATGAAATAATGTGTATATAGTGTTTTAATTTTTTTTTTTTTTTTTTATAAAAAATAGCCGTTACCAACCAACGGCTTTATTTTTGAAATCGGCCTTGTCGCGTGCGTTGGTAAGACGACGAAAGTGACGCGACGGACCAGTTGGGGGGCGGTGGTGCCGTGCCTCGACGGCCAAGGAACGCACCCCATACCCACGGACCTAAAGTAAAGAAAACTACAAATATCAAATGTTATGTCCAGTAACTTGATAAGGTAAAGAAAAAAATTGTCAAATGTCAAATGTCATAATTATAAATATCTTTATCTCATAGTTCAACAATGTTCGTAATAGATTTGTCATATTCAACCTGATTTAATACGAATACTTATACCATTTTAAATTCGATCCAATCATTTCTGCACCAAAGATTTATGCACATTTTCGATCCAATCATTTCTGCACCAAAGATTTATCCACATTTGTTCAAATCCTTACTTTTAAAATTGTTATCTCAACTGCATTATTTTATCTTTTCTACAATAAATACACTGTATCTTTTCAAAAATATTAAGCAAACTACTATTTTTTATATCAACAAATATTCGGCTAAAAACTTTACACGTACCTTTGGTTAGAGTAGGTCCTTAGGCTGGAAGGTATGGTGTGGGGAGGATGTGCCGTCACGTCACCGCCACGTAAGCGGGTGTGAGGATAGGCCTAAGAGGATGGACCTAGGGGGGTGGGGGATGAGCCCCTTTATGTATATGTATGTATAGGTGTGTGTGAGGGGATGAGGCCCGGCGAGATCGGCTGTGGGCGGACGATTGGGTCGGGGCTGGGGCGGCGACGGAGCAAGGGGGTGGAAGTTTTGGGGCGGCGGCAAGGGGACGAGGCTGGGGACGAGCCCCATACCTTCTGGTCTTAGGTGCCAACATATTCTATTACACACTTTCTATTCTATTATTATTATTATATTATACATATCAAACAAAAGTGGTGATGAACAGTAATGATATTTTTTTAGTATTTGTTTTTTTAGTCTTTTATTTATTATTTATTTTGATTTTTGGTAATGAATATTATTTTTTTGAAAACTCTTAAGTATTTGTTCTTTTTATTTATGATAAAAAGTATTTTAGTTATCATCCAATTTGATTTTTTTTAGTAATAACTTGTGTTCGTTGACTTTTAAAAAAAATCTAAATTCACATGTATGTTTATTTTTTTCCTAAGTTTTTCAGTTTGCTTCACCAGGGTAGCGACACGATATCCGTTATCAAACAAGTGAATGCATATCGATACCGATGTTGTTAGGTTAGGTGTGGTATAGTAGCGACACGATGTCAAATTATTGAAAGCAAAAAACAATAAATATTAATAGTGGTACCGATACATATGTCGTACCGTTTGTTTCGATTTGTTTTGATACGATAGTTATAGCGACGCAATTGAACAACATTACCGGTATTAATATTCGTATTTATTGTTTTAGATCGATGTAAGGTCTCTTTTAATAACTATAGTGAGTGCCAATATCGTAATGAACTAAACAGTTATCAACCAAATTCTCGCCGCAAAGCGCGGGAAAACTTCACTAGTTTTTATAAAAACAGAAGTTTTTATAACCACTCAAGAATAATATACATAGAATTTAAAGTCCACTCAAGTAAGAAAAAAAATTTAATAGAATGATGGAAAATTTAGTGGAAGCAATAGGCATGCTATTGCTTTGGCATGTAAAGTGCATAGCATGCTTAGTAATAGTAATCTTTGATTATGCTTTCTAGTTGAATAATTAATAAAAGACAAGATTTTGTTTTCCTTTTTGACCGTCTTTTAATCATTTTTCTCATCATAAAATCCTCTTTACAATTTAAAAATAAAGATATGGATCTTAAGATGAGATTATACATGATTAGATGTAAAGGGATTTTTTATATTTTCCAATCCTGATTTCTTTTGTCACAGTTGGGTGTTATTACCTTTTTGGGGATAATAATCAATTATGAAAATGCAAACAAAAAGGGTGTTGTGATAAATATGGTTTTTTGGGTAAACTCCTATTTCTCACTATCTTCGACTGTAATCACATAGTTGTGGCTAACTTTTAGAATACTAACGAGGTATGGTCCAAAATAGCACGCAAGGTCATCAGCATACAGATCATACCTATATTTAATTAATGAACACTTAGCTAGCCCAGAGTTTCCCCTACATGAATGCCGCTGCGCGTGGGTGCAATGACAACTCACGTGTAGAGGACGATTAGTACACATGACAGCAGCATGCAATCAATCAGGTTGCAGTAGGCTCTGGGAATATAACCCCATGATGGATGGATTATGCAAGGGACAAAACGTACGAAATGACAGTGATGTGGAACCAATCGGTTGTTGCCTTCCGCTGCTCCACAATCTCCACTAATGGTTGATGCTAGACTCGATAAAAAGGACACTTGGACGATGACGTGTAGCCAATCACGTTGCGCCATGACGCCTCAACCTCTGCAGACACTAACGGTCGTGTCAGAGGGGACCAAGTGGGCATTCTTTGAAAGCGACGTCTGGCCCCTGGCCCATCATCCCATTTTATTCTCCCTATCATTCGGCTATAAATACCACACTCCTCCAAAGGTTTAAGGATCCGAATTCTCTCACTTTCACTCTTGACACACACTTGCTTTAATCTTCGTAAAGCCATACTTATTCTCACGCTAGAGGGTTGTTATGCGAAGAATCTCCACCTCTCTTTCTCGTAACGAGCTCACGATATTGTTGTTTAGCAGAATAACTCTCAAGACGCTCTCATGCGTTGATCTAGAAATGATTAAGGATTAACCCCTTGTTGAGACTACTATCTTAGGTTCTATCTTCTACGGATTGAACCGGTGTTTCCTCATTAGCGCCATCTATTTGCTTGAACAATTTGTCCTCTTTTTCTGTTCTTTTCGATCATAAGGTTGATCAAGCTTCGCTAGTCCCACCATTCGGTTCAAACTCTAAGTCTGTGGTAGTAGAGACCACCTCGCACGGTTCTAAAACCCAAGACAACGAGTATGAACTCGTGGAGTACAACACTGACACCTTTCACCAAGACACTGCGCGGGCAAACCAGACCTCATCCCTGAACATCCAACACTTGGATGTTGCCGCACAACTCTTAGCATTACTCCCAGAGAGGGAAACCTTTGCTTCTTGGCTTATGAAGCAACAAGCTCCGCTCACTGCTGTGTACACAGAGATGAACGCTCAGACACCACAACTGGAACACATAACTACGCGTACATTGAGCTACGTCCACCTTGTACTCGCGCACCGTCACACGTGTCAGCCGGTCATCTGAGTGGAAGTCGATGAGAAAAAAAGAAACAATGATGTTTGTTAGGGCATGGATTTTATGCTAAGGATCATCCATCCTGAGACTGGACCTGGATCACGGATCCTTAATGGATAATGCAGGGAGTCTGAGGATCAAGGATCCTTACTAATGTTTATGTTTTTAACAATTGTTCCTTGTGTGTTTAGTTTACGTTTGCAGGCATTATGTGAGATGAGTCAACACGGGAATATTGGAGGAATATGCTATTGTTGGCACGTGCAAAGGAGTCATGACCGTTGAAAGGGATCGTGTGAAGACTTGCATGATTTTCGGATAGTTAGTTACTAGGATATTTTCTAATTTTAAAGGGGTTAACAAGCTCATAATAGAAATACAGGAGCTAACTCTCGAACTCTCTGATATTCATTGGCGAAACACACACACCCACACTAGCAATTCATTGTATTGAGCTTGTTATCTTCCAAAGTTGTAATCTTTCTTGTGCAATATAGTTGATAGTGATAGTTTTCACTATCTGAGGTTTTTTATGCCGGAGATCATTCATTGATCAAGGGCTTTTTCCTCGTATAAATCCTTGTGTTCATTGTCATTTCCTTTTGATAATTGTTCATACAATCAAGTACTCAACCTCATAAAAATCAGATTTGGTTACCTTATCCTTGTTGTGATTTTTGACCAAAACAGTTTGGCGCCCACCGTGGGGCAATTGGTGCTTCAATTCTTAAAAGCTTATTCATTTCACTCATCTTTGTGTATTACCATCAACCACATGGCTTCTCAAGGAAAGACTACTTCAAGTTCCATGTCGGCGGTCACTTCATCACAGGGCATTCCACCATTGCCTCCTGCTCCCTCTGCATCTCAGAAGAATGCTGAGAATGCTTCGAAGAAGCCAACCCCCGTTTTCACAAAATCAATTGTTGTTTCTTCCTTTACACCTACTAACAGTGATCTTTACTTTTTGATTTTGCAGATGAGAGGATACATGCAACAACAGGATGAAACCAATGGAAGGATCCTTCGTGAAATTGATGAAATCAAGAAACTGAAGAAATCGGTGGAAGATCACTCCCCATTGATGCCCAGGTCGTTGGATTTCACTACTCCACCATCAACAATCCAGCATTCCAAAGCATCAAGTGTTCAGTATCTAGGATCATCAAGCTTGCAATATGGATCATCAGCCATGACGCAGCCTCACGGATCCTACTTCCAGCATCAAGGATCCTCCTCTCAGTATCAAGGATCCTTATCTAGTTCAGGAGGATACATGGGGACGCTTTCAGCTCAAGGATCCTACCCTCAGTATCAAGGATCCTCATCACAGGTTCAAGGATCCATGGAATATCCTCCAAGGCCTTCAGCACCGATGTATCCTGGATCAAACATCTTCCAGGATCAAGGATCCTTAGGAAGTCAACAACCCAGAAGTTCTGAAATTCATGTGGGAGACTTCATTCCCATGCAAACTATTGCTTCATCTGGTCCCACTCTTGCACCAGAGATGCCTCATTTTGGATACACTTTTGGAATTCCAATTCCAAACCAGTCAAGAGGTAACACTTTCAATACATCTTATGGTACTAATCATGGTCTTATGCAGGAACCAGGAATCAACCAGGCCATAGCTAAGGAGTTACAAAAACTTAAGGATATGATATCCAGTGTCCCGGGAGTGGTTAAACCCATTCCTAAGATCCCGGATGGAAGTCATAGGGTGTCTCGCTTTGCACCACCCATATGTAATGCTAAGATACCAAAACGGTTTCAAACACCTAATATGAAGTTGTATGGTGGTACCACCGACCCAGAAGAACATGTGGCACAATGCAGGGAGAGAATGGAGATCAACCCCATTCCAGAAAGGTTAAAGGAAGCTTGTCTTTGCAAGGGTTTCGGATCCACACTAACTGGATCAGCTTTGAAATGGCTGCTAAGTCTTCCTCCTTACTCAATTACTTCATTTTCTCATTTAGTTAACTTATTCAATAATCAATTCTCATGTAGTAAAATATTTGAAAGGTTGACTAGTGACTTATATAGGGATTCTATAACTAAATTTAGTAGAGAATCCTTAGAAATCCCTAACTAAGATATTGCTGCTGCTGCTGTTGAAGCTTTTAAAATGGGTTTACTAAAAGATTCTCGATTCTATGATGATCTTGTTATGACACCTTGCAGAAACCTAGATGAGGTAAGGAACATGGCCCTTAGGTTCATCCGTTTAGAGGATGACAAAAGGATCCAGGAGAGGTTGTCAGGATCCTCAAAGCAAGATAAACAAGGATCCTATTTCAAGAATAATCGATACAAATCATACACTAAACTTGACAACCAGAATGTGCATGCTGTGGAACAAGAGGAAGATGATGAGGATTATCCCCCTATTTCCGAATATTGTTTTTCTGCTGATAATAGTGAACTAATCCTTGCTATGTAGAATTTAGGTGACAAAGCTAGATGGCCAAGGAAGAGTGACAAGTCGGCTGCTACTAAGGATAAATCAAAATGGTGTGCTTATCATGAGGACTTTGGTCATCTCACAGATGAATGCATAGCATTAAGGAAGGAGATTGTCTATCTTTTGAGCAAAGGATACTTAAAGGAGTTGCTTGGAAGGAAAAAGTCAAGGATCCAGGATTCTAAGAAAGTTCCTGAAAAAGCTCCTCCTCCACCAGCTGATGCTCAAATCATCCACTTCATCTCCAGAGGTTCTGATATCTGTGGGACTTCATTCTCAGCAGCTAAGAGACATGCAAAGGAAACCAAGATGGAGAGTGGGGACAGACCCATTTGAACTTTCATTCTTACCCAGGAGAAAGTGATATCCTTTGATGAGGATGACCGTGTAGACATACAAAATCCTCATCATGACGGTTTAGTCATTACATTATTTATCTCTAACCATTTTGTTCGCAGGATTCTCATTGACGGGGGAAGCTCGATGAACATAATCCAATTGGATGTCCTCAAAATAATGTACATTCCCGAGTCCGACATTGTTCCAAGATCATCTGTCCTTGTGGGATTCATTGGAGAGACTAAGAATGCATTGGGGGACATCAAACTTCCCATTTATATAGAGGGAGTGAATTCTATTAAAAAATTCTGTGTTATTGATTGCTTATCTTGCTGTAATGTTATCCTTGGCAGGCCATGGATACACAATATGAAGGCAGTCCCCTCAACAATCATCAATGTGTCAAGCTCCCAACTCCATGGGGTGTGGTGAAGATAGAGAGTGATCCGCAGGAGGTGAAGAACTGCTACATTATTCAATGAAACTAGCCTCCAAGCCTAGGGAAACATAGCAATTAAAGTATCCTCTAAGGGACGTCTAGGAGGCAAGAGAGCAAGACGTCAAGGATTTTCTGTTGAACCCAGAGGATCCTGAATTCAAAATTTTTATAGGATCCGGGATCCTAGACAGTATTGAGCAGGATTTAATATCCTTCTTGAAAAGAAGAAAATCTACCTTTGCTTGGAAACATAAAGACATGACAAGTATATCAAAGGACGTTATTACTCACAAACTTGGTATTGACAGGTCTTTCTAGCCAGTACACCAAAAAAGAAGGAAATTTGCACCCGAAAGAAATGCCATTATCCAAGAAGAGGTAGACAAATTGCTAAAAGTAGGTATGATCAGAGAGGTAAAGTATCCAAGATGGTTAGCCAATGTGGTAGTTGTTCAGAAAAAGAATGGAAAGTGGAGGGTATGCGTTGATTTTACTGACTTAAACAAAGCATGTCCCAAGGATCCTTTCCTTTTACCCCACATTGACTCCATGGTGGATGCTACGGCGGGTCATGAGTTGTTAACCTTTATGGATGTTTCATCTGGATTCCAGCAAATTCAGATGGAACCATCTGACCAAGAAGACACAGCCTTCATGACTCCAACTGGTATATATTGCTATATTACTATGCCCTTTGGTTTAAGAATGCAGGTGCCACATACCAAAGGTTAGTAAATATGATGTTCAAGGAGCAGATTGGACACACGATGGAAGTCTACATAGATGATATGGTAGTCAAGTCCAAAAGAGCTGAGGATTACCTGAAGGATTTGGAAGAAGCATTTGATATCCTTGACAGATACAACATGAAGTTGAATCCTTCCAAATGCCATTTTGGAGTTAAAGCTGGTAAATTCTTAGGATATATGGTGACAAAGAGAGGAATAGAGGCAAGTCTAGAACAAATCAAGGCCATTGTGAACACCAAGTCTCCTGCCAATGCTAAGGATGTGCAAATGTTGACAGGAAGAATCGCAGCCTTGAACATATTCATTTCAAAGTCCTCAGAAAAGTGCAAAGAGTTCTATGATATCCTGAGGAAGAATAAAAAGTTGGAATGGACTGAGTAGCATGAGAATGCCCTCAAAGCTCTCAAGGATTACCTATCCTCAGCGCCAGCTCTAATGAAACCAAAAAATAGGGAAACATTTTCCTTATACTTAGCTGTTTCAGCTAAGGCAGTAAGTGCGGTCCTAGTTAAGGATCATGAAGGCTCTCAACATCCGGTATACTATGTAAGTAAAAGTCTACTTGATGCTGAGTCCAGGTATTCTCATTTAGAGAAACTTATTCTTGCTTTAATTATGGCATCTACTAAACTCAGACATTATTTTGAAGCTAATGTCAAAACAAACTTTCCTATCAAGAATGTTCTCAGGAAACCTGAAATGTCAGGAAGGATGGCAAAATGGGCAGTCAAGCTTAGTGCATATGACATTAATTATGAACCTAGGACTGCCATCAAGTCCCAAGCCTTAGCTGACTTTGTGGCTGATTTCAGTAGTGATCTACAAAGGGAAGCTAAATTGGAAGTTCAACAACTTGAGGAGACCAAGGATCCTTGGACACTCTTCACAGATGGAGCTTCAAATGTCAAGGGAACTGGACTAGGCATACTACTAAAATCGCCACAGGGGGACATTATACCCCAATCAATTGCTTGTGAATTTCAAACCACCAATAATGAAGCAGAATATGAGGCCTTGATAGCAGGTTTGCAATTAGCCAAGCATATGAGGATTAGGTATCTTGAAGTATATGTAGATTCTCTATTAATTACTAATCATTATAACGGTTCTTACACTGTCAAAGGTGAAAAGCTAATCAAGTAATTAGAAATAGTCAAGAAATTGGCAGATTCTTTTGCTTTTTTCAGTCTATCACAGGTACCTAGGGAAGATAATGCAGAAGCTAATGCCCTAGCTAATCTTGGATCATCATTGAAGATTCAAGAGGATGTGAAGATACCTATCATCCATGTTTTAACTCATGCAATTGAGGATAACATAGCCATGGAGATAGTGGAGGATTCTGCAATTGTACCTAGTGATGGTGCATAGTCAAATTCAGGATCCTGGATCCTTCCAATCTTGAAATATATATAGAATGGAGAAATTCCTGTTGGAGAAAATCCTAGAGCCTTCAAGATTAAGGTATCTCAATTCACATTATTAAACAACATCTTATATAAAAGGTCTCTTGCAGGTCCATATTTAAGATGCATTGAGGATCCAGAGATTCAAGAAGTTTTAAAGGATTTTCATGAAGGAGACTATGGGAATCACACTAGGGGCAGAGCACTGTTTTCAAGGATCCTGATAACAGGATATTATTGGCCCACAATGAAGAAGGATTATGTGGAATATGTAAAGAAGTGTGATGCTTGTCAAATACACAGTAATATCCCACATCAACCAGCAGAGCCTCTGCATCCTATATCCTCTTCTTGGCCATTGATGAGATGGGAATGGACATAGTTGGCAAGCTTCCTAAGGCACCAGGAGGAAAAGTTTTCATGTTGGCCATGACTGATTATTTCTCCAAGTGGATAAAAGCAGAAGCCTTTGCACAAGTCAGAGAAAAAGAAGTTATATACTTTATCAAAAGAAATATCATTACTAGATTTGGAATACCTTCTGAAATTGTTTGTGATAATGGATCCCAATTCATTGGGAGCCGAAGCACTAACTTTTGTGACAGTTGGGGGATTAGGATGATAACTTCAACACCAGTCCACCCACAAGTTAATGGTCAGGCAGAATCATCCAACAAGATCATCATCAACAACTTGAAGAAAAAGCTTCGATCCAAAAAAGGTAAATGGGCAGAAGAGCTACCATATGTATTATGGGCTAATAGAACAACTCCTAAGAATGCTACTGGTCAAACTCCATTCTCTTTAGTTTTTGGAGATGAATATGTGATCCCTACAGAAATGGTAGTCCCCACTGCAAGAACAAGCATCCGTGATCCTGAAGGAAATGCTGAAAACTTGTCCCAATACCTGGATACCATAGAAGAACTCAAGGATTTAGCAAGGATAAGGTTGGATAGTTATCAACAAAGAATGGCTGGAGCTTACAACAAGAATGTCAGGGTCAGGAAGTTTCAAGTTGGTGACATGGTATTAAGGAAGACATTCCAAAATACCACAAATCCTGCTGATGGCAAGCTAGCACCAAAATGGGAAGGCCGCTATCTAATTGAAGCTAAAGCAGGAAAGGGGGCATATTGTTTGTTAACAATGGATGGTGACCTCTTACCAAGAGCTTGGAATGCTATTCATTTAAAGAAGTATTTCATCTAAGAAGGATTAAGGATCCTTAGATATCTTGATACTCTGTTCATGTTTGAGGATCCTCAAAGGATATATGATCCTCATTCTGGTAATGTTTTGCTTATTATGTCATAAGTTCTTTATTTTATTCATCATGAGGAAAGGATGTTAGACTTATAACATCCATTTTCATCAAGTTTTAAGTTTTGCAGAGTTATTTTCATTTGTGACAAAGGATCAAGGGGTTGGCCACCTCTCCAAAGTTTTTAGGCTTGTCCCCAGTTTAAGGTATTCATTACCTTCTACGGTTTAAAGGTCTTTACCTTTCACATGAATTGGGTTTTGACACCCCGCCAGTTGCGCACGTTATCCAAGTATAGTTCAAGGCAATGGGACCAGTACCCGCTTTAGGGGCTGACAATTTCATTGTTGTTGGCTATATGTAGGATCCTAAGTATAATGGTAGACGTATCATACATCCGTTCCTAAGGTTTCTAACGTTTTCACGTTAGCTAAGGTTTTGGCATTTTTATGTCACGCACGTTGGGATAGTCGCCAGTTTGGGACATACTCCAATTTACACAAGTTTTTTTGGGCTTGTCCCCAGTTTGTTTGGGCTTGTCCCTAGTATATTGGGCTTGTCCCTAGTTTATAGGGCTTGTCCCCAGTATGTTTGGGCTTTTCCCCAGTTTATTGGGCTTGTCCCCAGTTTATTAGGCTTGTCCCCAGTTACTAATGATTCTTTCATTTGGTATTTGGCTTAGTCCCAAGTTATATACTGTTACAGGTTTACAAAGTTTAATAGTCAAGGATCCTGGATCCTAAAGTTCTACTGATTTTTATGCCTTATTAACATGACTGTAAGTGTTAAGGATATAGAATCCTAACTTGGATTTACTGGTATGATCCTTCATTTGCCTTTATTTTATTTCTGGTTTATTAATGTTACCCTCAACCTTTGACAACAAGATATGTGATCCTTGATCATATAATGTTCAGTCTTTTGAAGAACTTGTTTTAACATACACTTGACATTCTTTTTCACAACTTATGAATTCCTAAGTTATATGGTATAGGATTGACTAACAAGTGTAGACATAACAATATTCAAAGCTAAAGAATAACAACAAACATAGTGAAAAAGGTTAAGTTTTATTTATTTATTTAAAACCCTTTCAAAAGGTTGTCAAAATTGCTGACCCAAGCTTCTACCAGCAATACGTGGCCCATCCACTTGGGTCAGCAAAGGGTGTCCATACTGATAAGTTCAAAGTGTAGGAAATTAAAGACGAGAGGCACCAAAGACTTCATCCTCCACAAACAAAAAGACCCATCCATCTTTGTTACCCCCTATTGTTCACAGGATCAGTGATCCTTAACCCTAAGCTACTATTGTTTTAAGTAAACCCCAAATTGTTCAAACCAAACCACAAAAACCATTAACTTCTAAAAAATGGGCTCCGGCCATGTCTAAATTTTCCATCATCGCCCATTGATGCAGCCTACACCTTCGCTGCCTCATCCACCTTAGCTTCACCACTGCCACCAGCAACTGCCGCATCCTCAGGATCCTTGCTGCTGCTTCCACCAGCTTCAGCAGTCAGCACCTCCTCCGGCTCCTCATCATCCCCAAGCTCATGTAGCCTTTTCCTCCAAGCAGTAGTGTCCCATTCAGCCCTGTCAAAGGAAGGATCAGCAGTCTTCTTGGCCATCCGGAGCTTGGTCTTGAGGATCACAATAGAAGCAGACTATTTAGCCTCTTCTGTGATCTCCAGCTTCTACTTGTTAGCTGTCATCTCAGCAACCAAGACTTGCTTCTCCAAGCCCTTATTCTCCTTCTCCAGGTGGGAGATCCTCTTATCCTTAGCAGCTGCAATGGTTTGGAAATCTAGAATACGCTCCTCTGCATCAGCTAGGTGTTGGCCTCGGAGAATGTGGATTTCAGTAAATTTCTGCAAGCATAAGGAACAATATTCAGAATCAGTGATCCTTAGACAGGATACATAATTTAGGATACGTGATCCTTACCTCGGAGACGACGTCATGGAGATGTTTCTCAATCAGGGGAAGGTTACCGGAGGGCTCACTAGGCTTCTTCCTTTTACTTCCTGCTTTGGCTCTGGTGGTCGTGCCCTTGACCTCAGTGAGGCTTTGGCCTGCGGCCAGCTCTTTTTTGATGGACTTGGGGGAGATGATGCCATCAATGTCACTCATTCCGAATCGCGAGGCAGACTTGGATGATTTAGCAGCACCTACAACCACATCAAACAGATAAGTATTCATAATTTATTCTTTATCAAATATTTACATATATCTATAGATACTTACTTGACATGGTGTAGGTGGCTGATGAAGCTTCTTCTGTATCCTTGATCCTTGCTTGGTATGTCCTGACAGTTGAGTCTAGGTTCCAGAAAGCAGTGAGTCTTTCAGATGTGGCAGGTGTATCTTGTAAGCTTGATAAGGTGATGGCTGCATAAGCAAGAAAAAACAAATATCAGTAATCCTTTTTAGAAAAGAAAGGAACTTTCTATGATCCTAGCCTAAGGATCCTATATCCTACCCTGGGTGTTCCATTTTTTGGGAAGATGATTTCCATTGGGAATGGAATCTCTCCTCACAGAAAAGAACTGATTCCTCTAGTTGGTATCGTTCTTGGTAACTTTAAGGAGTGGATGGGGATGTTGTGGCTTGGCTTTGAAAAGGAAACGGTAAGACCCATGGCTGACCAGGTTGTACAGGTGGTTCAGTTCAGATAGCTCTAAATCTATACCCTCATGCTCAATAATCTACTCGAGTGTGAAGAGTACTCTCCACAGTATCGGCATAGCCTGTATGTAACACAGGCCAGTCAGGGTAAAGAAGCTTCTCCTGAACGCCGGAAAAGGGTAAGTGAAACCTATCTGGAATGGGGTGGCAGGAAAGGAGATCCAGACATCAGACTTGCAATCACTCTTCATCGAAGAGTCAAAGGGCCTAAAAATTGTTCCCTCCGGGAAGCAATGACGTAACTGATCAATTTCTGGATCAGTGAAATGGCAAAGTTCCAAGGATGGATTTTTGACGAGACCTTGACTCCTCGGTGGGCTATTATTCTCAGGATCCTTGACTGGTGAGGACCGGGTGATCATCTTTTCCATGGATTTTGAGAGAGAAGAAGAATAGATAAAGGATGAAAGAGAAGAGAAGAGAAGAGAGAATACCTTGAGACCTCTGGATTGCGGTTTTAAATTGCAAAGATCAGGTTTTTAATAAAGATTTCATCTCTATCTATTCCCTATATATAATCATGTTTGTTGCAGGAGGAGTCTTGTCGATGACGTCACCCCTATAACGGCTAGTCTGCATGTAACGGCTAGTTCTATGGCAACAAGTAGTCAGGAATGAATGAAAATATGACTCATTTAGTTACAATTAATTCCTCATATTTTGGGGGCAATTGTTAAGGCATGGATTTTATGCTAAGGATCATCCATCCTGAGACTGGACCTGGATCACGGATCCTTAATGGATAATGCAGGGAGTCTGAGGATCAAGGATCCTTACTAATGTTTATGTTTTTAACAATTGTTCCTTGTGTGTTTAGTTTACGTTTGCAGGCATTATGTGAGCTGAGTTAACACGGGAATATCGGAGGAATATGTTATTTTTGGCACGTGCAAAGGAGTCATGACCGTTGAAAGGGATCGTGTGAAGACTTGCATGATTTTCGGATAGTTAGTTACTAGGATATTTTCTAATTTTAAAGGGGTTAACAAGCTCAGAATAGAAACACAAGAGCTAACTCTCGAACTCTCTGATATTCATTGGCGAAACACACACACCCACACTAGCAATTCATTGTATTGAGCTTGTCATCTTCCAAAGTTGTAATCTTTCTTCTGCAATATAGCTGATAGTGATAGTTTTCATTATCCGATGTTTTTTATGCCGGAGATCATTCATTGATCAATGGCATTTTCCTAGTATAAATCCTTGTGTTCATTGTCATTTCCTTTTGATAACTGTACATACATTTGTTCATGCAATCAAGCACTCAACCTCACAACACAAATGCAAGGACACCTGTCCATGCGCGCCTCAAGCGACGAACAATATTCGATGACTGGGATACGTGCACAAAGAAGATCAATGCTACATACTACCCCACATACGATCACACGTATGATGAGGCTGGTAATACTAGCGTCTATACCACTAGAGTGCAAGGCAGCCATGCTACTTAAAAACTACATGTCCAACCAGAACATAACCAAACATGGAATAAGATTACACGATAGTTTACAGGACGGCACCAGCCGCTGAAAATTCAAAATTTTGCCAAAAGATTGACTTAGACTCACTCAAGAAGCCGAAGCTCCCGCACAATGTTGGCAAGTTTTCAGGTATGACTGACCCAGATGATCACATCCAAATGTTTCAAAGCACATGCATAGTAGGCGGATGGACCCATCCTATGTGGTGCCATCTTTTCGTGCAAACACTCTCTGGCGCGGCTCGCTCATGGTTCGATGGTCTACCTTTCGACAAATGGAGTTCTGGCCAGATCTGTCCACCAAATTCCTACAACATTTCAGTCAGAAACAGATGTCATGAATATTTGGCGCCGAGACAACGAAGGAATCGAAGATTTCATCACAAGATTCAACAAAGGGTGCTTTGAAATTGGCGAAGCTAGTGATGACCTAATGCACGCCCATTTCCGAAAACAATCCACTATGACGATCTGATTCACATAATCACAGGAAAAGAAGAGATCCCCAAGGATTAGGACAAAATCTTGTTAGCCGCGAAGGTTTATGCGCACACCAAAAGGGCTCTCACCGGTGGCAGGACCCCAAATTCAAGCAACCAACGCGAACATGGTGGGCACGACAAAAGGGAAAGAAATTCCGCCTGGAACCATGTGCAACCCACAGTTACGCGGAAGATAAACCCACACGCCAATCGATGACCGTCATCTGATCCACCAGAATAATTAGAAGGATACCATCAAGCGAAGAAAAAGCAGAAGAACTGGACCCCATTCACCAAAACCACAATGGAAAGTATGAGTACTGAAAAAAACCTTCAAGCCTGCGCAAGCCATACGCAACAAGAAGGGGCAAGATCCAAATCAGTACTATGAATATGAAAAAGATACCGGCTATATCACAGACACCTGCTATAGTCTTCGGATGGAGATTGAAAAGGCAATGAAAAATAGGAAGCTCACTCACCTACTCAAAGTTGTCTAGAAAGAAACCCACCATATCAAGCACAAGGATGGGGCCCGAGCAACAAAAATATTCGCAACATAGAAACTCACATGGTCCAAGGAGGACCAAGAAAGCACAGGAGAAACAATCACTACAAAAAAGACAGCACCCAATGAATCAGGACTGGCGCGAGCAACATGTCACCTTCCCCGTGGTGCATGACGGGCCTAGAGATAGACGCCTACTAGTCATCACTAGGGTGGTAGTTCATTACAATAGAAATTATGTTTTTGTCAATGGAGGAAGCACAACAGACATAATTTATGAACGATGCTTCATACAGTTTGACCAAGAAGACAAGGATCGCCTTGAACATGTCGATATTCCATTGACTGGATTTTGCAATGAGCCGGTGCTGCTGCTCGACCAGATCTCTTTCCCAGTCATGCTTACCGACAATAACATTCAAGAACTGATATGGTCAATTTCAAAGTGTTGTCTGCATATTCCCAACATGACATCCTATTGGGAAGAGAATGCCAAGGAGACTTCAACATGGTAACATCAACCACACATTCTGCGATTGGTTTCCTAACGAAAACGGGGATTGTTTTCATTTATGCAAGAAAATAGTGTCTTGTCACTGAAGAAACACATTCTGCAAAGGTCACTAAACCAACGTCGAGAACTAAACCAGAGGCATGGGCGCTCAATCCCAAGTATCCAGGGTAGATAATTAATCTCAACACTGCCATGTCGAAAAGAAGACATGGTTGGGGTCCCACGTGACATCACTGACCTCCTAAACGCAGGCATATTGCACGAATTTAGGTATAAAACGTGGGTCGATAACCCAGTAATGGTCCAAAAGTCAAGCAGAAGCTGGCGCATGTGCGTGAACTATAAAACTTGAGCAAGTCGTGTCTACTCCCCCTAAAACTGACAAAAGGTGGACTCTCTTGCGCTAGTCAGATGGAAATGCTTTCTTGACTGCTATAAAGGGTATCACCAAGTACAGATGGCCCTGGAAGATAAGGACAATAGCCTTTCGGTATGAAATGGGCATATTCTATTACACAAAGATGTCATTCGGCTTGCTGAATGCAGGAGGAACAAACCTAGAATATTCCTTCGGATGGTTTGACCAATGCTTGCGGATTTGGTTTGATGGATATAGTTCAACTTAAATCTAAGCACATGATTCGCGATGTGGATGGGATTCCGAAACTCATTGACAAAGCAGGCGGGATTTGGGATCCTTTACCAGAGTAAGAAGGGAGACGAAATGATGGAGACAAAGAAGAAAATGATGAACACGATGTCCATATCCACGACATTATTGTTCATGGGAATGAGGTACCCAATAAGGGGGCGGTTCCTCATATGTAGATAATGAAGAATATGGGTGGAGGTTTTGAGAATCCGGCCGAACAGTGGGTGCGACTGCACACATATTTTTCCAGCCGTACACCCCTTATTGGTGGGCCTATGTCTTGATGAGCCCAACTCTGTTTGGACCACACATCTCCAACACTTTGGGCCTCACATCTGGACTTTCAGACCGCACATACACATACATACATGTGTGTGGCATTAGTGACAGCTGGATTCCACCTGTTAATGTGCGGCATCTAGGCTGTGTATATAAGCACACCTTATCCAAAACCCTAATACCCTTTTCCCCAAAAACATTCCCTGGCAACTGCACGCACCTTCTCTCTCTCTCTCTCCTCTTTTAGAAACATTTCCCACTTCAACTACATTCCATCCTCTTTTATCCTTTTTTGGAAAATCCGGGCATCATCAGTAGGCTAATTGAATTTCTTCTTGAAAGCTTCCGAAGATCTCATCTCCTCCCTTAATCCGCACACTCTTCCTTTTCTCCTTATTCCTTCATTCCGGGTTAGTATGAACCTTTATATTTCTTGTAAAAACATGATGTAGATGAATGCTTAGGAAATGCTGTTCGATTCATGAAATATGTGTGATTTTTGTGATGGTTTTTCATTTAAGGAATGACGCATTCAAGAGATGTTATTAGTGAAATAAGAGTGTGTTAAAAATATTTGAACTTTTGTATGATTATAATGGGTTTAAGAATCTTGTATGCTATGATGTTTGCAAAACATTTGAATGATTATTTTCTGATGATGTTAGGAATGTTATGGTATGGTTCACAGTTGCCTTTATGAATGATTTAATGATGTTTGTTGATTGATGGATAATGTTTAAAAGATTAGGGTTTTAGATATGCTTTCAAAATGAAACCATATGATGAAAGTGATGATTTATTTACACAGATTCATGTTAGTGAATGTTTTAATAAAGTGATTAAATGATGACTACATGAATCTGCTTGTGGTTGATGATAAGAATGCTAGATCTTATGGTGAATGTTATAAAAGTTGTAAGCTTGAATTGATTGTTGTTTTGATAAACCTAAAAAGGGTGAACTGTATTGTTGGTTCTTGAATGTACACTTCCTTACACTCAGGGGTCGCACACTTCCAAAGTGTACAACCTCCGGTGCGCGATGTACAGGGAATTTCTACAGGGTCACACATCATAGTCCGCACACCCTTGAAATGTGCAACCCCTGTTGCACAAAGTATAAGTTGAATGTGCGAGGTCGCACACCTTATGAACCGCATGCTCTACTCGTACAAATCACTAAGGCACAAGGTACAACACATGTTATACATGACCGCACACTTGTCAGTGGACCGCACACTGACAAGTGGGCCGCACACTCATACTTAGGCCTTATCCTTAGTGGGCTGCACACTCGCAGTGGGCCGCACACTGAGGTAGCCTATGACATTATTAGACCCGCACACCTACACCGTACATTTTGATGTATGTTAACTGTTATGATGTATGATGTTGAGTTAGTATAATATACGACTGCTGATACGTGTATACTACTTGTTTAATACGTGTATAGCATACGTAACTTACTTGTAAACGGTCCTAATATTGGAAACCATAATAGGACGTGGTTGATCAACTTAGGACAAATACTCTATCTACCGAGCTAAACGAAGGTGAGTTCACACTAACACTTAAAGTGTGTATTCCCGGTGGATTAGGAATCTAATATTCCGGGGGAACGAAATAGTGATTAAACAATACTCATAATTCATGTTTTTAGCATACTAAATGAAACTCTATCATGTAGTCCCCTATACTTATACCGATTAGTCGCCTGACATGACGAACGAGATATTAGTTGATAGCGCTATTAGGTTTGACAAACCTCACACCGGGCCAGTTGAGGACGGATGTGAACTAGTATGACCTTATAACCGATTAACGATGATAGACATTAATCTAGGGCAATCAGCACTACAGTCGCAGTTTCGGTACCACACAGTTTAGTAGCTTACATATAGGGTAGCTCCCCATGACGTGTTTTAACCTGGTAACTTAATAACTGATGTTTTGCGTTTTTAAACCGTGAACTCTACAACTTTATGTTAACATACTTTATGTTTTGCGTTGTAGTATAGTGGTAAGTATTCCCGCCTGTCACGCGGGTGACCCGGGTTCGATCCCCGGCAACGGCGCCATTTTGATGACTGTCGTAAGGGTCAATCAAAAAACCTAATTAAACTACGTAGATAGCGTAAGTAGGGTATCGTATCCACGAGGAATTTGTGGTTAGCGTTAAAGAAATTAATTAAAACTAAATTATCTAAATTGGGGGTTTGTTTATAGATTTAAAAGAAAACACAATTTGTCACGAAAAAGTGTTATCAATATTAAGAAGAAGTAACCTCCACCCGGAATCCCAATTACCCGTTTAACATAAAAACTTGTTTACCGATTCAAAACACCACATAGACATGGCCTCGGAATTAATGAATTTGATTAGTTAATAGGGATAGTTTTTAAGATTCACTATGCAACCTAATAACCCGTTTGATTGTATCAACTACCCACCGATTTACCAACCCGCTAACAACGCAAGAAAGTTGCCAATACGCTTAATAAATGACAAGTAATTCAAACACAAGAAACGTTTACCAATAATCCAACACGAGTGGTCAAGCTGTACCAGTTACAAGAACCCGTAAACAAAGTTCAATGCAAAACAAAGCAAAAGTTCATCCGGGTAGAAGTCACGAGGAGTTTAGCCACACATGCTTGTCTTCACGGCAATGGTTGTCATCCCGAATTGTTCCGACTTCATGGAATGGCTTGGAGGGTGTGAAGACTGCGAACCCCCTCAAAGTTGCTGTGTTCCTTCTCTTTTTAATCCCAGCCAACCGACTTTGAGATGATGTTAATCTACAAGGCCACGTTCCAAATTAATGGCCCAAGTAAATCTAACTTAGTTGGCCCAAATTAACTAACACCCATTTGATTTCCTTTTCAAAATCACGCGTACACTAGATGATGTGCAATTATCAATCACCAATAATTCTTATGTTATATTTGGCTTGCCATTTCAACTCATCCCATTACTCTACTTCAATTTTGCTTTTAGAATTTCTAACCTGGTAACACATATGTGACCATCAACATAATGTAAACAATATATCGTAGTTATAAATCTCAAACTAAAAGGATTAATGATACTAATAACAAATAAAGATCAATTTGACATCTGTTTGTTCATCTCAATTTTAACTCAAATGCCCCGAATTAGCACCATTTCATTTTCAACGTATAAAGTATAAAAACGAATCAACACAACATCTTTTATACTAATATCAATGCATTTTTAAAATAATTAATATTCAATAATGTCTACTTAAAATGCACTGATCACCAACTTTATGTTGACATACTACTGCATGATTGCAGGTCCTTAGGTGCTGTGTTGGAGTTTGCTTGAAGGGGTGTAGTGTCATATAGAATCGGTGTTGGATTCCCATTTTGAAACTTATGTTTTAGACTATTAATGGATTTCTGTACTTATTGCTTTCACCAAATACTTAAAGTTTATTTGAGACTTTTAAGTGTATTGTCACTAATCGTATTTTCTTAGTTTTACTTTATTTAACGTGAATGTTCAATATGATTGGTGGCATGATTCGGTTAGTCGCACGCCTCGCGGTAATGCCCCGCATGTTGTTGGTGCATGTGTCTGTCGACTTCGTCTTGTATCGAGTCTTGTGTGTATTTAGATAGATCAGGGCACGTTATACGAGAAAAATGTCAAATATAGGGTGAATAGCAGTTTCAAACGAAATTACATCTTGTAATTCCGCTTGAAATGGTCATGTCCAGTTCAAGCGAAATCATATATGTTAATTCCGCTTGAAGCTGATTTCGCTTGAAGGTAATTCAGCTTGAGACATGTTCAATCGAAATTACATCCCCTATATATACCTTGTGTCTTGATTTCATTTGTAACAATTCCAGTTTGTGCAACGAAGTGCTGCCGAAGTGTCGTCTCGCTGTAAATCATTGTGAAATCAATAATACGATAGTTTAAAGTGATATTCTTGCTGAATTGACCTCAGTGCGTCTGTTTCTGCCTTTCGTACTGAGTAAAACTCTTCTGATCGACTTGTTCGGGTCTGAAAACGATCCTACAAGTGGTATCAGAGCTCAGGTTGAAGAGTTCTTACTAATTCAGTTGAAAATTCTGATTTCTACACCTTTTTTTTCAAAATTAACAGCTTGTTACGGTCAAAATGTCCTGATTTTCACACATCGTACTCGGAATTGTGTTTTAATAAATCCTTGAGAAAATTAGACCTTAATTCGATCTAAAACAGATAAAAATTGTAATTCCGTTTCAAAATCAGCTTGAGAATGATGACATCAGCAGCATTTCAAACGGAATTAGAGCTTAATTCCTCTTGAAACCGGTATTTCGTTTGAAAGTTCATACGGAATTGGCTAATTCTGCTTCAGTTGGGTAATTATGTTTGAGTAATCTAGTTTGAATCGCTAATTCCGCTTCAATCTGGTATTCCGTTTGAAAAAATGTGTTAGTTCAAGCGAAATTAGGTATTCCGCTTAAAAAGATATTCCGCTTCAAAGGAGATTTTGTTTGAACGTACTGATTCCGTTTGAACAGGGTAATCCCGTTTGAAAAGGGATTTCGTTTGAGACTATAATTCCGTTTGAACAGTTTGTTTTTGTGAACTTTGAAAATCCGAAACATGGACAAGGAATTTTACAACGCATTCGCTACCCCGGTTACCCCGATTACTCTTGCACAGAACACGATGTTGGAAAATGAAACGGGAACTATGCAAAAGCCGCCTAAGCTCATGAACATTGAGGAGTATAAAGGCTGGGAAGGACGTTTTGAGAACTGGGTACAAGCAAATTATTTGGATGCTTGGGAATGTGTTGAAACGAAATATGTTAGACCGATGACTGATGATGAGGAGATTATTGCTATTAAAGATCTGAGTGCTGAAAATAGAAAGAAATACAAAGATGAAAAAATGATGTTAAGTCTACTACAACAAGCTGTGAAAGAAGATATCTTGGTTTTATTGCAACACAATGGAACTTCTTATTCAATATGGAAAGCATTAAGATTGAAGTTCGTTGGAAGTCAAGAGATGGTTAAAAACAAAAAGTCACTTTTGAAGAAAGAGTTTGATCTGTTTCGTGGGTTGAAAAATGAGAGCACTAAGCAAATCATTGAAAGATACTGCAATTTGTTAGACAACATGAAGAGATTGAACATCGACAAAGATAATGAAGAGTTGATCGAAATATTGGCTGATGCGTTGCCATATGAGACTTGGGGCACATATCTCATGATGTTGAGGAACAAGAAAGGTTTTAGCAGTCTGACATTGAGCAAATTCATTGAAAAAATTGAGGCTCAGGAGATGGAACAGAGAAAGATTTCAAGGATGAAAGATTTCGACGGTGAACAAGACATTGGTCTTTATTACAAAGGTGGTGTCAGTGATAAATCCACAAACATGTCACCTAAGGTTGAAACAGCTTTTAATGCAAAAAGTTCATCAGGAAGTTCATCCAAAGGATCAAACAGCAACACAAGTTTTTCATCATATTCGTCATTTGATCCAAACATTTCAGCAACAAAGAAAGGGAAGAAGTTACAATGCAACATTGTACTGAATCTGGAGAATGATGAGGATTATTCAGCAGAAGTTGCTAAAAATCACATGTCTTTGTTGGGAACTATGCTGGAGTCTTATGGAAGTTTTGTGGCAGGTCAGATCGGGAATCCAATGTTGACAAAAGAGGATTACGATCAAATAGATGCTGAAGAGATGGAATTGATGGACATAAAGTGGTGTTTGGCAAGTGTATTGAGATGAGCTGAGAAATTTAAGCAGATCACAGGAAGAGATGACTTACGTGAAGCTAATATTTCTACTTTAGGTTTTGATAAATCTAAAGTCACTTGTTTTCGTTGCAGGGAAAAAGGACACTTCAAGAGGGAGTGCAAAAACCACGAAGCAAGTGGAGCTCAAAATCCGTTCAACAACAACAATGATTACTATCGGAAATCGATCTATCATCAAGTTGCACAACAACAACAAGAACCACAAGTGGCACATGGAAGAAAAGTGATTGAAGAATCTTCAAAGAGAGCTTGTATGGTGAATCAGGATGACAAAAAGCCAACGGAAGGTTTCAGTTGGGACAAATATATCTCAGCTGATAATAAAGCATGCATGATTAACCAAGATGATAAAAAGTTACCGGAAGGATTTAACTGGGAAGGTTTTAGTTGGGATGATTATGATCCAAACAAAACTTCACATCAAAAAGCTTTTGTCGCTCGAGTGGAAGAAGATAGTGATGATGATAAAGAGTATTATGCAAGAAGAATGACAGCTTATTTTAAAATGATGGAAGAGAGTGACAGTGATGATGAAAAGGCTAAAAAGAAAAAGAAAAAGAAAAAGGTCAAAACACCAGTTAGCAGTGATGATGAAGAAGTACCAGTGATAAGGAAAAGGGTAGAAGTTCCAAAGTTTAAAGTTGATGAAGAAGTTGATGCAAGAAAGATTCCTGTGAATTGTGAAACATGTGAGATCATAAAGAAGAAAAACAGTGAGTTGATTAACAACATGAACAGGTTGAAGGAGTCTTACGATGTTTTGAACAAAGCAATGAATCAATACAACCAAACAAGTGAAGAACAGGCAACAGCAATGAAGACACTTCAAGGAGCTCTTATGATAAAGCTGAAAAGCGTTAACAACTATATTGAGAAGTGTGCTGTGCTTGAACAAAAACTGGAGACACAAAGGATTGAAACAGAAAGAGTTAATCGTTTGTTGAAAAGTTACTCATGTACTTCTTATGTCATTAACAGGATTTATCCAACTGTTGAAGGCATGAAGGCATTTGAAAATGATGAAGTTACTGAAGAACAAAAAGTATCTGAAGAAAAGACTTATGAAAAGAAGAAAGAAAAGAAGAAGGATACTAAAGAGAATACATTTGGTATGAAACAAGGTGCCAGTTACAACAAGTGTCCACCCCCGCTTGAAAATGGATATTCTCCGAGAAATCAAAATTCAGAAAGAGTCGAAAAGGCAACAAATTTACAGTGGGAGTCGGAGTCTTCAGTTAATTTGCCAGAAATATTGATGTGACTTTTACATCGTCTGACACTGATCAACAATCTCAATTGATGAAGAAAGTAGTGGATCATGTGTTAGATAACGATGAAACTGAGGAGTCAAAGTCGGAATCAAACTCAGAGTCAAAATCTGACAAGTCAAAGTCGGAGTCAAACTCAGAGTCAAAGTCTGACAAGTCAAAATCAACAGTCAAACAGGGCAAAAGAGTATATAATAAAGAATTCTTGTTATCAAAATCTAATTTGAATGACGAAACATTCAAAGTTGCAAATACATTGAATGATTCTGACAAATTATATTTTGATGAGGAATTTCCAATAAGAGGTGTCAAACCTGACATGATCAAAAAGGTTTTCAAACTAACAGAAATTAATATTTCTGAAATAAAAGATGTAAATCTTTCTAAAAAAACTAATCCTTACACCTCAAGAGTTAGACAACGTTTAAACAAGAAAAAAGGTTACAGTTCTGGTGAAGGTTATCGAAAGAAACCTAACCATAACGGTAATTTCAAAAAGAAAGGTCTGAGTTTTATTCCACCAGAAAATTATAAAAATGAAAAATATGTTCGAGATTTTAAATCCAAAATGATATTTGTTTCAGGTACATTATCTGAAGAAGAAGAAGAAAATCTATTCAGAAATCAGTCGAACAGAGAATTCCTTGCGAAGAAGCAAGAAGAGATGAAGACTGCTGATCAGATGAAAGAAACGAGAACCTGTTTCCAATGCAACACTGTTGGTCATATTGCCAAGAATTGTTCCAAGGCAATACAATCAAAACAGGGAGTTTCTCGTAAACTGAAAGATAAAGAAGTTGTGTTTGAACCACCAATTGAGAGATCTAAACTTTTCAAAAATTCAATTTTTGAGATTGGTGAATGTTCAAACAGGTTTTACAAGAAAAAGGCAAATCTTGACAACCAAAAATGGGTTGTTAAGAAATCAGAGGACAGTTCTAGCAATGATTTTGATTCGTTAAAATCAGAGGAACTATCTTCTGGCGATGAATCTGATTCCACAAAGTCAGAGGAGCCACAAATTTGGATTAAATGTGATAATTCAGTTCCTCCAATGGATGATGTTAATTTTCCACCATTGAAGGCTGAGTATTTTAAACAAAAAATTGGTAAAGTTGAGATTTCAAATCAATTTTTCTCAGAAAAGAAAGAATTTGATATTGAAAAGGCATTTAACTCCAAAGTGAAACACATTTTTGGAAATATGGTTGATAGGAAGGTAAAGGGAGTTAAAGAGTTTTATGAGAAGAAATTGAAGAAACCAGTTGTGTCATCCCAGGTTTGTGACTGGGATGGTACCTATTATGAACAGTAAAATTCTGGACTTGCCGGAGCTCCCAAGTTGGTAATCGCAGAGCATGAATCGGCATCATTATTGAAATATTGTTTTTAGAAAAGGTATGACTTGCCGGAACTCCCAGGTTGGTAAGTGAGGAGTAGGAATCGGCATCTTGAGAATTCAATCTACATGAGGTATTGGTTGGTAAGCCATGTGGTTGAAAAAGAGTTTGTGTTTTTATAAGAAGGTTAATCAAGGTCATTAGGTTGAACTTGATTGGATCATTATTACATGTGGTATTTTGAGAAACAAAGTGATGAACCCCTAACCTACATATGGTAAAATCAATCAACAAAACTTATTTTCCGGAAAAACCATTTGATTAAAATAAACTTAAGTGTTTTGAAATCATAATGGGAAAATAGTTTGTTGTGAGGGGGAGTTCTGATTGTTTATGCCAAGTGGATGGCGAATTGAAGCGATTCGATATCGGTTGTCAATTTACTTGTACAGTTTGTTTTCAAATTTCTTTAAATGTGTTTGAATTTTAGGGGGAGTAAGAAATTTTCAGAAAATCCAAAAACATTTGAAAATTTGAAAAAGACAAAAACATGATAAAATACAAAATGAGTTTTGTTGTATAAAAGAGTAAATGATAGTACATCAGTGGACTATCACAACATGCTAAAGAATTGGAAAGTTAAAAATGTGATAAACGGTCTCACTGATGATGTGTCAGTAGGTTTTTACACATTTAGTAGATTATGACGAGATATAAACCTAAATTTTCAAACTTGCTTATATCGTGGGGAAACATCTCTCAGATATATGGGTAACCCCCGAAATCTTGTTTGAAAGGTCCCTTTTTCTGAGATACTAGGTCTTTATACTCAGTGATATCTGGGGTATTATCCCGGGACTTCTGATATTGCGGAAGCAATGGCCTAGTCCCCGGAGAATACTTTACGCTTGCTTGAAATATAGCCTACCCTCAGCATAAAAAATGATAAAACATTGCAAAATGCAAATCATGTGCTGTTGTAAAAAAGATCCTCTAAAGGGGACCCACCAAAAGTCAAGCCGTCATCTCTCTGCTGAACGGAAGTTCTGACCTGAGCTCTCACGGTTTCGCAATTAACCCCTTACAGATATCATCTGTGGTATACTCACCTGTAAGACTGAATATTGGAATATGGATACAGGAGTAAATTCTGAGGTGGGACACACGATTAAGTGTAGGATCGGATTGCGATCTAAACGAGTCGTTTGGAAGAGTTCTAGTCTGTTTCAGAGGCGGAAACTAAGAAACGGACGTGTAAACAGCTTGTTTCACTTTAATCCTCTTTTATATTGATATTACAACCTTTACAATCAGAAGAGAAACCGGCAGCACTTCGGTATCACTCGGCAACAAATGTTACAAATGAAATGCCAACTGATCTATATATAGCACACATGATTTCGCTTGAAGCACTTGAAGCGACACCAAGCGAAATCTTCATGTAAACATATTACAATTTGAAGCGAAACCTATAAAGATCTTTTGTCTTGAAGCGAAAACATCCAACAATCGTGTAATCTGTTTTGTCTTTTTGTGAGGATGATAACATTCTAATTCCATCTTCATGCATTATCACGTCAATATGTAGTGTGATGTCACTAGTAATGTCACATGATGATGTCACTAGTGTGATGTCATCATCAAGGATGATGACATCATGCCTTGTTTAGATCCGCACCGAACCGAGACTCGATACAAGACGAAGACGACAGATGTGTGCACCAACATTTTGCATAAAGTGAGTCGCTTTTTATTTGGATCTTGGATTGATTTGTGTTTTTGATATTGGGTTGAGTTGGCAATGATAGTTTGAAACCAATTTTCCGACAATTGATGATGATGGCGCGACAAGGATGGCGGATGGTAGGTTTTTTAACCTACAACCCCACTTTGAAGCCTTGATTATTGGAAACCTTGAGCCAAACCCCGTTTTTTTCAAGATTCACATATTGTTTTAATTTTTGTTGTTCCTTTTTTTAGACGATGATGATAAGTTCAACTTATTTGAGACACCTACTGAGTCACGATTTTTGGTTGAGTTCGTTTGGCGTAAAAAAAAATTTGGTTTTTGTAAAAAAAATTGTAAAATAGTTTTTTTTTGTAATTTTCTTTTGTTTTGGTGTTAATTTTTTTTTGTAAAAAAAAAATTAAAACCAAAAAAAATTGTTTTTTTGCAAAAAAATCTAAAAAATGTATTTTGTAAAAAAATCTGTTTTTTGTAAAAAAAGTTTAAACCCGTAAAAAAATTTGTTGTAAAAAATGTTTAAAACCGTAAAAAAGTTTTTGTAAAAAATGTTTGTTTACAACCGTAATTTTTTTTTTGTAAAAAATGTTTTTTAGAACCGTAAATTTTTTTTGTAAAAAATGTTTTTTTGGAAAAAATGTTTTTTTTTACAACCGTAAAAAAGTTTTTTGGTTAAACCTATAAAAAAAATTTGTTTGGCGTAAAAAAAAATTTAAAACGGGGTCGTAAAAAAGTTTAAACCGGCAAAAAAAATGTTTTTTCAACTCGGGTCGTAAAAAAACTTTTTTAAAACCGTAAAAAACGGGCCGTAATAACGGGGCGTAAAAAAAATTTAAACCCGTAAAAAACGGAGCGTAAAAAAAATTTGTTTTTTGTAAAAAAATCTAAATTTTTTTTTTAAAATCTGATTTAAAAAAAAGTAACGTAATAAGACAAAAAAATAGTAAGAAACAATAAAGATAATAAGACAAAAAGATTAAATTTACTAAACTACCCTTATTGCATTAAAATACTAAAAACATAATAAGAAAAAAAAGGATTTAATATTAGTTTTTAATTACTTTTAATCTCAACCATCCATCTCAAAGATCCAATGGTAGAAAAGTGGTTCTCACAGTTTTCGCAACTGGGGGTGGTTTTCATTTAAACCCATCCATATATATATATATATATACATGGAAATGATAAATAGAAAACTCACTTGTGGTGAGAAAACCCAGAAAACTCTAAGCTCCCAACATTTTTTTTGAAAAAAAATACACATGTAATTTACATGTTTTTAAGGGTTTTGAGCAAAAATTAATTAAAAAGCGTTGACCGGATTTTTTTGAAAAAATAAACAAGATTTTGTTTAACATATGTTACATTCATGTGTAACATAGGGTTAATTTATTGTAGAAATGCTCATAATTGTAAGAAGTGTAAGAAGACTTTATAGAGTGACAAGTGTCAAATAACCTAAAACCTAAACCACTACACCACCACCTAAAACCTAAACACCCCTACCCCACCCCACCACCACCCAAAAATCTAAATCCCCCCCCCCCCGCGCGCAAAAAAAAAAAGAAACTATACCTCACCAAAAAACCTAATCCACCCCCCAAAAACAAAAAAAAAAAAAACCTAAACCCCCCACCCCCACCCCCCCGAAAACCTAAAAAAAAACTAAACACCCACCTCCACCCCTACACATAGCTAGAAACAAACTGTTCACAAGGCCCCGTTCCCGGAGGGAACGAACCCATGCCTCCTTCCTCTATGTCTTCATCTAACGAGTTGTGTCAGTCCGTATGCTCACAAGGCCCCGTGTGTCAACGGCACGGCCTCATGGTCCTTGTACTTGCTGTACTATCCAAGATTCTGCATATCTGGGAGTTGACCACGACCCCGTGCCTCTTGTCTGCTTCTGTTTGTCTTTTTCTTCATGGAATCTAGAGTGAGGCACGGCCCCATGCCTTGGTTGCATGGCCCCGTGCTTGTCTTTAGATTTGTTGTTTTTGATCTTGGGGTGAAGCTCGGAGGGTCGTATGATGTATCAACTTCTTTTCTTTTGTACTTATATTGGTTATTGCCGTTAATTTGTTCCTTTTATACATTTAAGCTCTTTTAATCATGAAATCCAAAGTATACAAAGAATCACATTTTTCCAACATTAGTACTTAAAAGGATTGATTTTATACCTTATTTGATATTGTTGGTGCATCCGTCTGTCGACTTCGTCTTGTATCGAGTCTTGTATTGTACTAGATAGATCAGGGCACGAAAAACGAGAAAATGGATTTATAGGTAATTTCGCTTGAAATGACATTGTGTCATTTCAAACGAAATTAACATGGTGATTCCGCTTGAAACTAGTTGGTGATTTCGTTTGAGCTAATTCTGGGCGGAATTAGATTCCGTTTGAGTCAATTTCAAGCGGAATTAGCAGTCTATAAATAGTGGTGTCTTGATTTCATTTGCAACGATTCCGGTTGAAGCCACGAAGTGCTGCCGAAGTGTCGTCTCGCTGTAAAACTTTGTCAAATCAATCTAAAGACAGTTTAAAGTGAATATTCTTGCTGAATTGAACTTGATACGTTTGTTTCCGCCACTCGTATTAAGAAAAACTATTTTGATCGACTCGTTTGGGTCACAATACGATCCTACAAGTGGTATCCGAGCTCAGGAGGAAGAGTTCTTACCAATTCAGCTGCAAATTTTGATTTTTACACCTTCTTTTCAAAATTAAACAACTTTTCACGGTTAAAAGCGGCTAAATTTCTTACAGTATGTGCACAATTGTGTTTTAACAAATCCTCGAAAGAATTGGACTCAAATTCAATCTAAAACTGGTAAAATTTGTAATTTCGTTTGAAAATCAGCTCGAGAAGATGACATCAGCAGCATTTCACACGGAATTAGATGGTTAATTCCGCTTGAAACCGGTATTTCGCTTGAGAAGCTGGTTGATTTCGCTTGAAACCGGTATTCAGTTTGAGTAATTCCGTTTGAAATTGGCTAATTCCGCTCCAGAGTGTAATTTCGTTTGAGTGATACCGTTTGAAATCACTTATTTCGCTTCAATCTATCATCCCGTTTGAGCATTTCATACGGAATTAGGTATTTCGTTTGAAAGGGTATTTTGTTTCAAAGCGTTTGATAGTGTTGATTCCGCTTGAAAGGAGTTATTTCGCTTGAACAAGGTAATTCCGTGTGAAGTATGATTTCGTTTGAAAGGGTTAATTCCGTTTGAAAGTGTCTGAATTGTGAATTTTTGAAAACCGAATCATGGAAGAGGAATTTTATAACGCATTTGCTACTACCCCGACTACTCCGGCTAGTGTTACTCAGAACTTGACCATGGAAAATGAAACGGGCACTATGCAAAAACCTCCAAATCTTTTGAACATTGAAGAGTATAAAGGTTGGGAGGAACGGTTTGAGAATTGGGTACAAGAAAATTACTTAGATGCTTGGGAATGCGTTGAAACAAAGTATGTTAGACCGACGAATGATGATGAAGAGGAGATTGCTATTAAAGATCTAAGTGCTGATGATAGAAAGAAATACAAAAATGAGAAAATGATGATTAGTCTATTGCATCAAGCACTTAAAGAAGATATTTTGGTCTTATTGCAACACACTGGAAGTGCATATTCAATGTGGAAGGCATTAAGATCCAAGTTTGTTGGAAGTCAAGAAATGATAAAGAACAAAAAATCGCTTTTGAAGAAAGAGTTTGATCTATTTCGTGGATTGAAAAATGAGAGCACAAAGCAGATCATTGAAAGATACTGCAATTTGTTAGTCAACATGAAGAGAGTAAGCATCACCAAGGATAATGAAGAATTGATTGAGAAGTTGGCTGATGCATTACCACATGAGACTTGGGGAACATACCTTATGATGCTTAGAAACAAGAAAGGGTTCAACAATCTAACGTTGAGTAAGTTCATTGAAAAAATTGAAGCACAGGAGATGGAACAAAGAAAGATTTCAAGAATGAAAGATTTTGATGGTGAACAAGATATCGGTCTTTATTACAAAGCTGGTATTAATGACAAGACCAACATGTCACCAAAGGTTGAAACAACTTTCAATGCTAAGAGTTAATCGGGAGGTTCTTCTAAAGGATCAAACAACAAAACAAGTTTTTCATCATATCCATCATTTGACCAGAATATTTCAGCAACTAAAAATGGCAAGAAGTTACAATGCAACATTGTATTGAATCTTGAAAATGATCAGGAGTATTCTGAAGAAGTTGCAAAAAGCCATATGTCTTTGTTGGGAACCGTGTTAGAGTCCTATGGAAGTTTAGTAGCAGAGGTCGGATCGGGAATCCAATGTTGACAAAAGAGGATTACTATCAAATAGATGCTGAAGAGATAGAATTAATGGATATAAAATGGTGTTTGGCAAGTGTGTTGAGGAGAGCCGAAAAGTTTAAACAAATTACGGGAAGAGATGATTTCCGTGATGCGAATGTTTCTACTTTAGGTTTTGATAAATCTAAAGTCATTTGTTTTCGTTGCAGGGAAAAAGGACACTTCAAGAGAGAATGCAAGAATCGTGAAGCAAGTGGAGCTCAAAATCTCTTTGGAAACAATGATTACTATCGGAAATCGATTTATCATCAAGTTGCTCAACAGCCACATCAACAACAACTGCAAACTGCTCATGGGAGGAAGGAGATTGAAGAATCATCAAAGAGAGCATGTTTGGTGAATCAAGAAAATTTCAGCTGGGACAAATATATTTTAGCCGACAACAAAGCATGTCTAATCAATCAAGATGATGAAAAGTTGCCAGAAGGCTTTAGCTGGCCAAATTTCAATTGGGATGATTATGATCCAAACAAAACTTCAAATCAAAAAGCTTTTGTTGCTCAAGTTGAAGAAGATAGTGATGATGATACTGATTATTATGCAAGGAGAATGGAAAAGCATTTGAAAATGATGGAAGAAAGTGATAGTGATGATGAGAAAGCTAAAAGGAAAAAGAAGAAAGTCAAAACACCAGTCAGCAGTGATGATGAAAAGGTACCAGTGGTGAAGAGAAAAGTGAAAGAAGTTCTAGTTTTCAAAATTGATGAAGAAGCTGATGCAAGGAAGAGTCCGGTGATTTGTGAAAACGGTGAAGCTGTAAAGAAACAAAACAGTACTTTGCTTCACAACTTGAATAGATTGAAGGAGTCCTATGATGTACTGAACAAAGCTATGAATCAGTACAATCAATCAAGTGATGAACAGGCAACAGCAATGAAGACATTTCAAGGAGCTTTCATGACAAAGCAAAAAGTCGTCAACAATTACATTGAGAAGTGTGTTGTTCTGGAACAAAAACTGGAAACTCAAAGAATTGAAACAGAAAGAGTAAACCGTTTGTTAAAAAGTTACTCATGTACTTCTTATGTTATTGACATGATTTATCCAACAGTGGAAGGTATGAAGGCATTTGAAGAAGAAGAATCTGAAGGAAAAGTTTCTGAAAAGAAGAAGGATACTGAAGTAAATGATTCTGGTAAGAAACAAAGTGCCAGTTATACAAAGTGTCCACCCCCGCTTGAAAATGGATATTCTCCACGAAATCCAAATTCAGATAGAGTCAAAAAGGCAACCAATTTACAGTGGGAGTCTGAGTCTACAGAAAATTTGCAAGAAAACATTAATGTTACTTTCACATCGTCTGACACTGATCATGAATCCGAACTAATAAAGAAAGTGGTCAATCAGGTGTTGGATAACGATGAAACCGAGGATTCAAAGTCGGAATCAAGTTCAGAGTCAAAGTCTGTGTCCGGCACTCCTGGTCCAACAGTCAATAAGGACAAATGTGTTTACAATAAAGAATTCTTGATGTCAAAATCTAATTTGAATGACGAAACATTCAAAGTGGCATATACTTTGAATGATTCAGACAAATTATATTCTGATGAAGAATTTCCAGTAAGAGGTGTTAAACCAGAAATGATAAACAAGGTTTTCAAACTAACAGAAATTAATATTTCTGAAATAAAAGATGTAAATCTTTCTGAAAAACCTAAAAAATACACCTCAAGAGTTCAACAAAGAGAAAACAAGAAAAATGGTTACAGTTCTGGTTCAGGTTTTCAAAAGAAACCAAACCATAACGGTAATTTCAAAAGAAAGGGATTAGGATTTATTCCACCGGAAAATTATAAAAATTAGAAAACTTATAAATCAAAAACTGTATTTGTTTCAGGTATATCATCTGAAGAGGAAAAAGAGAAGTTGTTCAGGAATCAATCTAACAAAGAATTCCTTGCTAAGAAGAAAGAGGAAATGAAGAAGGAAGCTGTTCAGAAGAAAGAAACGAGAACCTGTTTTCAATGCAAAACAGTTGGTCATATTGCCAGGAATTTTTCACAGGCAATCCAAACAAAGCAGGGAGTTTCTCGTAAACTGAAAGAAAAGATGATTGAAAATGAACCATCAACAAAACTGTTCAAAGTTTTCAAAAATTCAACATTTGAAATTGGTGAATGTTCAAACAGGTTTTACAAGAAAAGGGTGAATCTTGACAATAAAAAATGGGTTGTTAAGAAATCTGATGAAAGTTCTAGCAATGATTCTGATTCATCAAAATCAGAGGAGCTACTTTCTGGCGATGAATCTGATTTCACAAAGTCAGAGGAGCCATGTGTTGAGTTAAAGTTGGAAACATCAGTACCTCCAATGGATGATGCAAATTTTCCACCATTGAGGGCTGAAAACTTTAGACAAAAAGTCGGTAAAGTTGAGATTTCAAATCAATTTTTCTCTGAAAAGAAAGAATTTGATATTGAAAAAGCTTTTAACCCCAGAGTTCAAAATATTTTTGGAAAAATGGTTGACGGAAAGGTCAAAGGGGTGAAAGAGTTTTATGAGAAAAAAATGAAGAAACCAGGTAAGGGTAGGTCGTCCCAGGTTTGTGACTGGGATGGAACCTATTTTTCTGATTAAATTCTGGACTTGCCGGAGCTCCTAGGTTGGTAAGAGTGGAGCAGGAATCGGCATCTTTCTTGTGAAATTCACTTCGGTGATATTTCGACTTACAAGTGGTAAATCAGGGACATTAAGTTGTACTTGATTTTCTACAAGTGGTGTTTGTTGATTGAACCTAAAACTGTTATTTTTTCAAAAAGTTGAAAGTGAAAGAACAAGGTGATGGATTAAACCCCTAACCTACGAATGGTTTATGAAAATCAATCAAACTTATTTTCCGGAAAAACCATTTGATTAAAACAAACTTAAGTGTTTTGAAATCATAATGGGAAAATAGTTTGTTGTGAGGGGGAGTTCTGATTGTTTATGCCAAGTGGATGACGAATTGAAGTGATTCGATATCAGTTGTTTCTTTATCTTGTACAGTTTGTTTTCAAAGCTTCTTTAAATGATTTTGAATTTTAGGGGGAGTAAGAATTTTCCAGAAAATCCAAAAACATTTGAAAAATTTGAAAAAAAATACAAAAACATGATAAAATTCAAAAATGAGTTTTGTTGTCAAAAAGAGGAAATGATAGTACATCAGTGGACGATCACAACATGCTAAAAATTGGAAAGTAAAATGTGATAAACGATCTCACTGATGATGTGCCAGTAGATTTTTACACATTTAGTAGATTGTGACGAGATATAAACCTAAATTTCACTTACTTATATCGTGGGGAACATCTCTCGGATATATGGGTAACCCCCGAAATCTTGTTTGAAGGACCCCTCTTTCTGAGATACTAGGTCTTTATGCTTAGTGATATCTGGGGTATTATCCCGGGACTTCTGATTTTGCGGAAGCAATGGCCTAGTCTCCGGAGAATACTTTACGCTTGCTTGAAATAAAAGCCTGCCCTCAGCATAAAAAATGATGAAACATTGAAAAATGCTAATCATGTGCTGTTGTAAAAAAGATCCTTTAAAGGGGACCCACCAAAAGTCGAAGCCGTCATCTCTCTGCTGAACAGAAGTTCTGACCTGAGCTCTCACGGTTCTCGCAATTTAACCCCTTACAGATATCATCTAGGTATACTCACCTGTAAGACTGAATATTGGGATCTGGATACGGGAGTATATTCTGAGGTGGGACATGCGAATAAGTTTAAGTCTCTAAAACATTAATCTCGTACCTCGGAGCAGTTGAACTTTGTGTGAAAATTTAAAGTGGATCAGTATACTGACAATTTAAGTGAATCGTTTAGAACTGATAATGTTTAAAGCTTAACGGTGTTGGTTATTTGTCTCAAAAACTGATATGATACTCTTACACAAACTCACAAAAAATATTGTATGTAAATATTTCTTGTATGCATTTCATTTCTTTAATTTCAAAAATACAAAAAGATTTTCGGAGTGTTTTAGCATAAACTTTTGAAAAATACAAAAAGATTTTCGACAACTGATGCTGGAGAGCTAATTTTCAAAATCCCAAGTGCTAAACATGATAACAACCGGGTTGGGAAAGTGTGTTTGGAAAGAAAAATGATATTTCTTCAAAAGGTTCATCAGAGATTAACATTGTAAAATCATTTTCTTTAAAATCTTATCCACAAGTGATCATTAGAAATGTTTTAAATGTTAAATCATTTTGATAATTGATTTTACAAAGTGGTAAACAGAGTGTAAATTTGTCAAATTTTAAATTTGTGAAATTTATTTTTGGGTAGAGATTTGTGCAGGAAAAATTAGAGCCAGCAACAGATCTTGGGATAAATGGACAAATGGTCAGGTTTCAATCCAAAGCAGGATGTGAGCCAGGACATGATCTTGAACCTGTGGAAGCCAGACTGCAATCCCAGCTTATCGAAAGGGGGAGTCTGAATGACAAAGAGTCAGGTTCTGATCCTGAGATTGCTGATGCTGATGAACTTAAGGAATCAAGAGATCCAAGGGGAGGTTATCTGTTGGTGCTGATATAAAGAGAAGAGAGAATTGAGGATACTTACAGTGTCAGATACTTTAGCAGATGAAATGACTGATAAAGACTGAAGATGCGAAGATTCGACGCCGAAGACTTCATCAACATCCGAGGGGGGAGTCTGTTGGTGCATCCGTCTGTCGACTTCGTCTTGTATCGAGTCTTGTATTGTACTAGATAGATCAGGGCACGAAAAACGAGAAAATGGATTTATAGGTAATTTCGCTTGAAATGACATTGTGTCATTTCAAACGAAATTAACATGGTGATTCCGCTTGAAACTAGTTGGTGATTTCGTTTGAGCTAATTCCGGGCGGAATTAGATTCCGTTTGAGTCAATTTCAAGCGGAATTAGCAGTCTATAAATAGTGGTGTCTTGATTTCATTTGCAACGATTCCGGTTGAAGCCACGAAGTGCTGCCGAAGTGTCGTCTCGCTGTAAAACTTTGTCAAATCAATCTAAAGACAGTTTAAAGTGAATATTCTTGCTGAATTGAACTTGATACGTTTGTTTCCGCCACTCGTATTAAGAAAACTCTTTTGATCGACTCGTTTGGGTCACAATACGATCCTACAGATATAATTTATATGTGGCATTTTTTGTGCATGTCAAATGTCGCAACCCCCGCCCCCTTATCTGTCCCGGGAACGGGCGGCCACGAGACCAGTTTTGGTGGTATCATTTGTTTATCATTTTGGCAGCGGAAATCTCATCAGGACCGTAGTTAGGAAATATTTTATCAGAGTAAATACCACACTTTTATAATATTAAACATATTGGGATAAAACCCAAGTTTTTATTACAAACTGATTTATAGAGAAAATCTCTATTTTATTGAATAAAACATCTTCTTTTATTTAGGTAACTTTTATAGCCACTTTTCCAAGCCTTCAGTGCTGTCCAGCTGGCTTCTAGTTGGCTCTTACATTTTGTTACCTGAAACATGTTTAAAAACATTTGTCAGTGGGAAATACTGGTGAGTGAATCCCAGTTTAATCAAGAAGAGTTTTATCAATTAACACAGTATTGAGAGCGATTACAATGTTTATATCTACACAATTACTCATTCAGTACTGTCAATCCTGACTGGTGGGTCATATTACCCATTGGCTAACTCTTTGTCCATTGGTAACGTGTTCCACATTTTGTATACAAAACCCCAACATACCGACAGTAATTGAAGAATTACAAAGACTCAATCACTCCTTAATCACATTGTAAAATATTTAAGGTTTTGTAAAACCAGTTTACAAAAAGGAGATTACTCACATTGCTATCTTAGGTTTCCTTTAAGGGTTTCCTGGTGATTATCTATAATTTACACAAATGCACACGTGTTAGTATAATAACCCATTATTTATATTAATGATACACTCCCCGAGATGGCATTCCAACAACTACGTCGGGCAGAACCACGACAGCCGTTACGGAACCCTGGATCAATCAGGCAGCGTATTTAATACGTAACCGGGGTTATGATACTTACAACGGAGCAGAACTTCGTTAATTAGGGGGTATTTTGCCCGAGATTATGCCTACTATATAGTAATTCGAGAGAGAAAGTGAGAATTGAGCGAGTTTGAATGTTCAGCCGATGCCTCCTATATATAGGCCCTGATTTTAAGTTCTACGCGGCCCGCGTAAGAAAGAGGAAGGGCCTACGCGGCCCGCGAGGGCAGCTAGGGTAGGCCCTAGCCTTGCTGCGTCGACACGTAGCTTCGACACGCGCCTGACACGTGGTGGCACCGGGTGCAGCCCTGACTCGAAGCTGTCGCAGCCCGCGTAAGCAGTAGCCAAAGGCTACGCGCCCCGCAAGAGACCTTAAAATTTTGTTTTTAATTAATTTTTATAAAAATAAAGGTATTCGGGGTCCGTTTTCGCGTATGGGGTGTATTTTAAGACATATTGGGGTATTTTAAATATATTAGGGCGCCGGAAAAATATTTTGGAGGGTTGTTATATCAAATACCCCCACACTTGAATCTTTGCTTGTACTCAAGCAAAACTCTTTAATATTGCTTACACAACCAAATAGAATAGGTAAAGAAGAAGTTTTTGGGTCTTGTTTTAGAGTGTCGCTAATCCAAGTTCTTTTTATTCTTGTTTTTATTTTATCTACAATCCTATTCGACATGACTTATTTTAGATCACTTTTTAAGAAAATTAAATATTTTTAGGCATAACATGCTTTATAAAATTCCATTAAACTATATACAAATTCACACACCTTACAAGTGATCACTCAACACTCGGTCCCGGTATGAAAGTTACTCTTACCATATGCTTGACAAGTAATCAAACCTCCTTATTGACATAATCTTTGTAAATATCAAGAGGGCTATAGAATTGGTAGGTTTTGGCTAAGGGTAGGGTATTTTTATCTGAAAAGTTGCTAAAGGTGTAACATGTCGGTTTTCTTTTAAAATTTATTTATTTGTGACTTACGTATAGACTAAAGATTTATAAGCAATGATTTTTGCTTATTTTATTTCAAGCAACTAGTGATATATATATTTTTTATAGAAGAGAATATTCACAAAATAACTAAATCACAAATATTTTAAAGGAACCGAATTTTACTAAAATAAAGAGTGTAAAAATAAGAAGATTTCGGGTGATAAGTGATTGTTGCAAAATTTGTATTTTGCGGATTTTGAAACGAAAGGTTTTATGCTCAAAGAGGTTAACTAAGGGATTTTTGTTTTTGGTGGGAAGATAAAAAAAGAAAATAAGGTTGAAATGAAAAAGGATTTATAGTCCTAATGCCTCAATAATTTACTTACTTGGATTAGTCGGTAAGGACTGGGAATGTATTGTCTTGTCAAGTTCTAGATTTATAAGAACCGTACGGGCTATCACACAAGAAATGAAAAGTGAGCATTTATTAAAGATATGATATTGAATGCTCGGTAAAGGCTCAAAGCTCACGATTTGTGGGAAATGATAAGAAATGTGAAAATATATATACAATCAAATTTTAAAAAAAATTGTCATGCCTTTTTATAAAATTTTCTTATATGGTTCTTTTATTATCACGACGCTATCGTTTGTAAATTTGTAAAAACAAAATTTTTAGAACTTTTTTTCTAACTTAAACAAAAAACAAGAAAAATACAAAAAATATTTTTGAAAAAATTTTGGGGTATTTTAGCGGTTCCAAGTAGAGTTTTGTGTAAGGCTTTTTTTAGGACAAACAAATTCAAGTAACCCCCCCCCCCCCCACCCCCATACACACACACTTAAATTACATATTGTCCTCAATGTATCCAAAATGACTTAGATTTGATTAAATGTGTAGATGTGGGTTAAAACAACAATTTATCAAAAATCAAACATTGGGCACAGGGGCGAGTTTGTTGGGCACGACCCCTGTAAAAAGTGTCAGTATCGTGTTTTTATCAAAACTTACAGAAGGTAGACACGAGGGCGTGTCTATGAGACACGGCCCCGTGTGAGAAGTCCAGAAGAATATTTGTTTCAGCGACGAAGAGGCACGGGGGCGTGTCTGGGAGACACGGTCCCGTGTTAAGCTACTATTGTTCGAGAAAAAGGTAGTTAAGGTGTTGGGCTACTTGTTTCGGGTCCGGGGTGTCGTATGCTTGGTGGATCCAAGCATCCCAAGGTACCTGTAAGCTCATTCACACCAAAACAACAACAATCTAACAAGAAACGTGAAAAAAACTTAAATTACCAACGTCTCAAGTTTAACATCCATCACAACCAAACATAAAAAGTAAAAATGCAGAAAGTAAATTGTTTGAAAAGTAAATTCTTCAAGACAGGTCGCAGCCCGCAATCAACCATATTGTTCAAAGAGAGGATAGATTTAACTTGATACGTCGCCTGCCATGCCACTACCATCACCACCATCGTCTAGTCCGAATCCATGTTCTCGCCTTCCTCCTCCTCATCCTGGTACGCCATATGCTCCCGAATGTACGTAATGTCGGATTGCATGGAGGCAATGTTCCTCTCCATGCCACCAACTCGGGTGCTGGTGCTTTGCCCCAAGTTGAAGGTGTTTTGGAAGACCTTAAGTGTTTCCTACATGATATTATTTAATTATATATTTGTATAATGTAAAGATTAACGGTTTTACAACTAACATTTGCTATGTTAAATCACTGTGCTTATAAGTCCAGTCCTAGTAGAAAGGAAAAAAATTAAGATTTTCAAATTAATTCTAAATAGTCATATGGCTTGTGAATGAGTATGGTATTAGAATAATGAATTCTCCTTTTTAGCTTCAAACTGTCTAATAAACACAAATATAATTATCAATTTGAAGAAATAATATATAAAAAGTATCACATTCATATACTCAATGTAATTATATGGTACGTCCAAGAAAAGTCTGTACTTTGTATAAATAAACTTTGAAGTGTACACCACTTAATATTCTCCAAGAGAGCCATATGGTCTTTCTGTTACTATGTACACTCTAGTTGATACAAGGAGTATCTACAAATCATATACATTGAGTTAAATTGAACCATCTTTACAACAACCAGTTTGACCTTCATTTATAAGGAGGAAGAAGGATATTTTTTTGTGTGTGTTGCAAGTTTTACCCCTAAGTTTGTTTTTTAACTTTCCAACCCCTTAAATTTGTTTTTTTTTTTTTTTTTAATAAATATCCTCGAATTTGTTTTTAGTTATATATGTTAATGTTATAAATTTTAATTTAATTTAAAATTATGTTTAGCTATTTTTATTTTAACAAAAAAACCTAATAAAAATGTTATTTATAAATTAAATACATTAAATACAAAAATATATAAAAATGGAAGGATGAAGGGGGAACCACACCGAGATGGTGAGGTGGAAGGGGAGGGTGACGTGACGCTGAAGTGGACCTGAGGGAAGAGGAGAAAGTGGAAAACATACCCCATAATCTAATAAACGTATAAACATCACATGAAATCAAGGAACCGTCAAAACAGATGGTGACATGTGCCTAACGAAATAGAATGGGTGGTAGAGTGAAATCCTTGTAAAGAAAAAACAAAACAAAAAGACGAGTGTGATTTAAGAAAATCATGAATCAAGCCCGTGTTTCCGTTCTGTGTATTTTTTTTTTGAACGGCTAATTTATTTAATTCCCTGTTGTCTATGGAACTTGAACCCAAGACATTCCTCTTCCCAACCTAGGTGTTTTTAAAGGCTTTGCCTTTACCAATGGACCACCACCCTATTGGTTCTGTTATGTGTATGATTGCTAGATTTTCTCGAATCGAAATAACTTAATAAATTACAAATAAAGGAAGTAGTGCTTAACATTTACCTAAACAGCTGGTTTAGAGATTTCTTGTCTTGTGTTCAAGAGAATAGAATGTCCAATTAGAAGTGTTTGATGAAACCCTAATTTTGGGTGTTCTAATCCCAAATTTTATGTCTAGAATTCAAAGGGTGAAGGAAGTGGTTACCTATTTTGAATAGATAAACTCCTCATTCACCCAATCAAACAATGCCACGTCAATTTACCTATTTTGTTTACCTAATGTTTAAAAACGTTGGCGATAGTTTACCTATCTTGGATTATGTAAACTATAATTTTATTAAAAAAACAAAATAAATGAAAATAGGCGGCTTCCCCTGACAAATTGCCTTCCCCGCATCGATGAAGCTTCACCGTTTCTAGTTCCTCATCGATCAGTAACCTCCATCGACGGCGGTGTTACCGATCAGTAAACACGTTTGCCGAACTCCCACTCCGCTCACCCTAATGACTTTCATTCCCAGTCACATATTCCAAATTGAAGGAGACTGAAATTTTGACTGATATATAATTAAATACAAAATTCGTGTCAGCCAAACACACTGGATCCACAGTGGGCTGCAGCAATAGTTTAATATATTCTCTCTCACACATACATACATACACAGTGTCTCTCTCTCTAAAAAATAGGAAAAGATAGATCTCGAGGAGAACATTAGACCATTGGGTATGGGGATCGGCAGAGCCCCCCCCCCCCCCCCCCCCCCCCCCCTTTTAGCCTCGTCAAACACCGCCCCCTTGGGGCCCGGCACGGAAAAGCGTTGGAATTCCGACGTTGGAGACGGGGCTGCTTCCTTCCTTGTTCTCTCTCTCTCTCCTGCATGTCATACATTGATAGGTTGGTTGCATCTGGTGGGCCCTCTCTCTCTCTAGTGGGTAGTCCCCCCACACCCTTGGGTAGTCCCCAAGAGGATGCTCCTCCTCCCGGGATGACGTGGCGCATACGTGGCGGGTAGTCTCCAAAGAGACTATCCTCCCCATACCCAATGGTCTTAGAGTTAATAACCATCTCATGTCAATCATCAGTTTCAGAAAGAAAAGATAACAATCATCAAATCCAATCATACAAATTCAGTCTAGTCATTATCAAAATTTGCTCATTTTCATTGAATGATCCTATATTGTGCCAAAAATCAAAACAGCACTCCAAAAATCTACAATACGTAATTATGTACATATTATAGGAGTTCTCTCCCATACCCAGCTATACGAGTGAGATCTTACTAAGTACGTCTGTTGTATCCGTTCTTTTCCTTCTTGGACCGCGCACAGCAGTCCGAAATATGTTGGAGAGAGAGTCTCGGAGAGGGAAAGAGAGTTACGGACTCCGATCAGGGGCAGACCTAGGTGTTAGCTTGGGTGGGCGCACCCCTTGAAAAAGGTTTTTTAGTGTATTTTATAGGTAAAAATTCGGATCTCACCCCTTAAAAGTTTTATTAAATCTCTCGTTCGCACCCTGTAAAATAATTCTTGGGTACGCCACTGACTGCGATTTAAGAATCACCGTAATCGTGCCAACATACGAGCATGCTAACGCACCGTCGCATAATGTAGAATCTAGCGCGCTGTTCTTTGACGAGGCGAGCACATTTTCTAGTGAAGGTGTTCCGACGGTGGGTGGATTTCGACGGTGTTGAGGAAGATGAATGGCTTCTAGAGATACTTCCTTTTTTAGACAGCCTCCGGTTATCATCTGGGCAAGCGGAAAGCGGACCCGCTGGGGAATATACGGTTGTGGTAAGAGCAGCCATTGATGCAGAAGCAATTGAAGTGTGTAAAGAATGTAATGGAGGTGGTGGAGTGGAGTTTAACGGTTACTAAAATGGAGGGTTATATATAATGCAGGAGGAGTGAGGAGTTACCTGATTTTCAATTATCACTTTTCTCGGTTGAATACCGACAAGATGCACAATTTGTAAAATTAATCTTTTAGGCAAAATAATAGTAAGAGGTGTTTCTTTATCTCTTAATGAAATTTTTAATTTTAATGGTTTTGACCTCTTACTGGTTTAACACTTAATGGTTCAGACTGTTTGTTTCATGAGCAGATGTCAGAATGTTTCAAGTATTTGCCTCTGAATGGTTAAGACCTCTAATCTGAATTTGTCAGACATTTGCCTCTAAAGGGTTAACCATTATACTGGCTCTTAATCGTTCAGACCTCTTATTGGTTCAACACTTAATGGTTCAGACATCTTACTGTTTCAGCATTTAACCATTCAGAAGTTGCCAAACAGCCCCTAAGAATAAGACTATCTCCAGTGTTACGGGTGTCCTTAACTGTGAGGTTATCTACCACATTATATCTTTATAAATCTTTAAAAACCTCATTTCTACTTTTCTAAATTTTCACTCTATCATCTACTCTCTACACAAAATATTTAAATAAAAGTTTATTTTTTTTTAATTTGAGCCCACCTCATCACCAAAACCAAGATAAACATGCATCCATGACTGACGATTCGGTTAATCGGTGTTTCGTTTTTGGTTTTGGCTACTCACACAACTACCAACCACAATAACTGAACCGAACCGATGTCATATTTCATAACAGTGGATGTTAAGTTGATTTGATTTATTTGTTTTTGACTGAGTAAATTACGATTTTGGCACTTGTGGTTATATCACTTTTACTATATTAGCTCAAAATATGATTTTTTTTATTATCTGTGGCTCCATGGTCTCTATAACTAACTATTTTGTCCCCTGAGTCTAACTCAACCCCCTACCTCTGTTAATTATTTGTCACATATCAGGCACATGATGGGCATATTTGACTTGAATCAATTTGGCTCACGAGCGGATTTGGTTCGCAACATTTGTTGACTTGTTGAAAATTACTCGTTATCATATATAATGATAAAATTAATGTTAACTTGTTGTTTAAGACTTCAATAACAAACATAAAGGATTGTAAAATTTGAGAAAATGAACTAAATTGTCGAGCTATGAGTCACTTCGACTTGGAGCAAGCCGTATACGATCTTAGCTTCTTATCAGTTGGAAGACGTATTATTGTTGGCTTGAGACCGAGTTGATGTTGGAACAGCTCTGGGCTGTTTGGTAGCCTCTGAATGATCATTAAGAGGCTACCTCTTAATGGAACCATTAAGAATTTTACCAATGAGAAGGTAGAAGAATGTGACATGTGATGATTTACCATTCAGAGGTTACCTCTTAACCATTCAGACTTGATGTTACCTATTATTCATTCAGAGGTTTTAAACCATTAAGATGTAGCATCTGAATGGTCATTAAGAGGCTACCAAACAACTCATTTGTCTCACAACTTAATTGGGCATCATATCATATAAAATGTTTTTTGTAAATCAACTTTTTATACCTAAATACCACCTACCTTGCATTAAAAGACGAATTTAAACTCATATAATGGATGAAAAGCAATATACTACTAGTCTAATGGGTCATGAGTTGCATCACGACTAAGAACAAATATAAATGGTGTATCAAATAAAAATATACTACTCCGTAATAGTTAATGTTTTATCTATTTTTAGTGATATATATTTAACGTTATATTATATAATTAAACAATACTGTAGTTTTTAACAAAAAGATAGGAAATAAGAAAATCTTAAACTCACTTTCAAGCATGAAAGAACAATAGTTGTTCAAAAAAAAAAAAAAAAAAGCATGAAAGAACACTCAATAATTCGAAAATCTGGGAAATGAATCACTGGAGTTAAAAGGACGGTCCCTGGCCTCTATAAATAAGTGAAGCAATGTCAAATCAGTATAATTGTACTCGCATTGTTTGTTTTTTGCTTTTGAAAATGGACAAAATTACTGACCGGGTATATATTTTTATGAATAAACTCATCAAAGTGGTTTGTTTTTCTCGTGTATTATTTTTTCATAAATATATTCGAGAAAATATTTAACCCATAAATACAGAGGATACGCTAGTTCACTGCCGTATATTTTCTTTTTACAAATATATTTATAAGATACATGAATCATCTATGGTATATTTTTTTCATTTAACCCATAAATATAGAGGATACACTAGTTCACTGCCGCGTATCATCTTTTCCTTGCAAATTTTACTTTTGTTTCTCTGCTAAAATATGTCTTTGGATACTTATGAGTTAACTTATTCTATAAAGACTGCTAATTAGAAAAAGTTTAAGTGTTCAAGAACCTAAACCCACTACACCACCACCCAAAACCTAAACACCCACCCCCACCCCACCACCACTCAAAAACCTAAACACCCCCCCCCCCCCCCCTCTCACCCCCCAAAAACCTAAAAAAAAAAAAAAAAAAACTAAACACCTACGACTTTTTTTTTTTTTTTTTTTGTGAAATGGTGTTTATTTTTAGAAGCTTTGTACACTGCTTATTTTTAGGAGCCTTTGTATTTGATCCTAATCCGGATATGTATTTTGTATTCGATTTACTTTATGTTTCAATTGTCGCATATTTCTTAGTTTTTCATATTCAAAATATACATAAACTATTGTTTATAGAGTGAATTGCAAGTTTTGTCCTTTATCTTTAGGCCACTTTGCAGGCGGTGTCCTTTATGTTTAAACTTGACGAGTTTTGTCCTTTATGTTTAAAAATCAAACACGTTTTACCCTTTGGGCCTAACCCAGTCTATTTTCCCAGTTAAAGTTGATCACGTGCATGTCATGTGAGGGGTAGTTGTGTCATTTAATGTGATTTACCCCCCAATTTAAATAACCCCAAACACCCCAAACCCTAATTCTTCCCCATTCCTCCAAATCGTTCATCATCAAGAACTGCAAGCATCGATCTTTCCCCAAATTGAAGATGGTGAAGTGCCTATGTGGTAAAGAAGCAATAATCTTGACTTTAAAAAAGTTACCGATCTCCTGCTGACTGAGACCCGAACCCGCTAATCGTGAACCCAAAACTCGAAACCAACTGGACACCACCACTGCTGTAGAAGAGGAGAACAATGCACTAGTGCTTACCGGAAAATCTAAAGAGAATCAGGGCTGTCGGCGTCCTTAAGCCTCACCACCGCCATCATAAATTCATCTTCATCATTCAACATCGACATCAACCATCTTCAGTCAGAAAACGTCCGGAGATCAAACGGTCGCTACCGCCGTCATTTCTCTCGTCGCTGGCGTCGGTGTTTGGCCGGCCTTCCTCCTCTATCTGATTCTCTCTCTCTCTCTCTCTCTCTTTCTCGGTTTCACAGGTGATTGTATAGGAGGGTGCAAGAGAGGCGTGGCCGATGGTAATCGAAGAAGAAGGAGAGGGGCATGGTTACTGAAGAACAACACCGGCCGACATCATCGCCGGAGTCCGGCGACCAGGCAGATCAAAGAGAGTGAGGTGGGTGTGTGAGCAGCTAGGGGTTATTTAAATTGGGGGTAAATCACATTAAATGACACAACTACCCCTCACATGACATGCACGTGATCAACTTTAACTGGGAAAATAGACTGGGTTAGGCCCAAAGGGTAAAACGTGTTTGATTTTTAAACATAAAGGATAAAACTCGTCAAGTTTAAACATAAAGGACACCGCCTGCAAAGTGGCCTAAAGATAAAGGACAAAACTTGCAATTCACTCTTGTTTATATAAACAAATTATGGTTTTAATAAAATTAAACTTATACAATCGAACCAAATAACGTAATAAAGATCGGCTATATATGAAATTGCATGTTTAAATTCAATAACGGAGCTTCCTTAGGGTTAGGGGTCCTACTGACGTGCGTGCGGGTGTATATATTTTTTAGTATATTCTTAGCTCTTTTTACTCGCCGATTCAAGTTTTAAATTTATAAAACACGATATTCCACTATCACTCTACACACACGCTAGGGCAAGTGCACCCATCGCGGACGTAGTATAGTGATGGCAAGATACCGAGGTCGTCCAAGTACACAAGAGCTTTTAATACCGGCTTATCGTTAACGTCTAATCGAATCAAATTTAGAGAAAAGATTTTTTAAAACTATAAGAAGAAATAAACTAAAAACAGAAAATAAAATAAAATAAAAATAAAAACAGATAAACAAGAAAGAATCATTTGGTTCCGACTTATCTTTCATGTATCCTTTTGATGATTCCGCACTTTGGGCATTTTAAGAGATTATCTTAGTTATAGTAGTAGGCCCCTATTATGAAGGCGATGTTACCCCCAACCTAGTGGTTTGAGTCAGCAAGGATACAATCCCATTAGGTCGGATTATTGAAAGATAATTAAGTAAGTTATTAATTCAAAAAATGGTGGGCCCCCTTCCAGGCAGCGATCATCCTCAACCCGTTGGTCTGAGTCAGCAGGGATACAGTTCTCGCGGGGTTGGTTTAAAGTGTTAATAGTAGTTTATAGATAAGGGATTCAAGCGTTTTGCACCTCTCCCGAAGTGGGTAATGCCCGCTCCGACTCGTGAGGTGTTACTATGTAACACCCCGAAAATATAGATTTTATATTATAAATTAGAAATCGGTGATTAACAAGATAAAATAACTAGGAATAAATAACCTAGTTAATCATAAGTCTTGAAATAATAAGGAACTTAGTTAAGAAAACCCTTTTATAAAACTTGAACAAGTAGAGGGGCTAATGTTGACAAAACTAAAAGTGGGTTTAGTTTAATAAAAAGAAAAACACCAAAACACACACCAAAGTGTGTGTTCTGGTCGTGTAATCCATAGGAGCCAAAGAAGTTCTCTTGCTCAAACCCTAGCTTGCAAAATTGACCAAATTAAGAAGGCAAATCGAATCCTAATTGAAAACCAAGCTCAAACTAGTGATCACTCAAGTGAGGGGATCACAAGGTATGTGAAATTTAGTTATTTGGTTCCATTTCAAATTCTTGATGAACATATGAAATCGAAATTTGAACTTGAATGTTTGATGTTTGAATGAAATTATGATAAATTCATGGTTAGGAGCAAACCCTAGTCAAAAGTTTGATGAAATGATGTTCATAATTATGAAATTCATAATCACCCACTTAGGTGTTAATTGGGTTTTGTAGAAAGATGATGAACACTAGAATTATGATCATCAATCTAGTGTTACTTGATTTCCATGAAGTGAATCTAGTTGTTGTTATGCATGCTAGATATAATGGACTTGAAAATGATGTTTAATCTAAAAATAACTAGTTATGAACTTGATAGTAAATGTGAAAAATAATGCTTATTAGGTATTTGTTAAAATGCCTAAACGAAAGCTAAATGTTGAAATTTCGAGCAAAAACGCATAATTGAATGTTATGGCGAATTATGCGAAATATGATATAATAAGAGTTCTAAACAAGTCGTTGATTGAACTCTATAGGCAAGGCGATAGAATCTTCGAGCGCACAAGCCGGGGCGGAGGCACGCTTGAAGGATAAGCGTTGAAGGTATGTAACTTTTAGTTTCGTTACATTAGGCAAAAACATTGGTCTTAGAAATGTTAATGTAATTGTAGTGTAATATATGAGTTTGGTATGTCATAGAAGTGACGAAGTTCGCTCGACAACCAAACAGATCAAAATAAACGATTAAAGTGTCACACCCCAACCGATGGTGGAAACGTCGGGGCGCGGCACTAAGCGTTCAGATTGCTCAAGAGTTTCCATAACACTAATAGTTTCAATATAGATTAATTAAATTCTGTAGGATCAATATTCGACCTAAATGAGTCGGTCTGAGTCAAATCTAGGTCACTAGAGAGGCGGAAACAAACTAGTAACTGTGAATCGGTGTTAGAATGTGAGTAGAAGCAGAGAAATACACTTTAAACTGGTTTTCCATTGATTTTAGACGTTAATACACGCAGAGAATTTGACAGCACTTCGTGACAACTTTCACCGAATCGTTACAAATGGAAAACCCAACATCCCTATTTATAGGGAATCCATTCCGCACGAAATGACATGTTCCATTTCGTACGAAATGGCAAAGTCCATTTCGTGCGAAATGGCCTTACACAATCCATTTCGTGCGAAATGACTTACATACACACATAACATTAACTTTTACACTTTAAACCCTATTACAAGCTACTGACACGACCTAGACTGATGACATAGACGATAGACATGATGTACCAACAAACTCCCCCTTGGATATTGCCGGAGTCTTCAGTCTGCCTGTCTTCAAAACTTTCTTTCATAGAGACTTGAACTTTTCCTCTCTCTGCTTCGGCTTTCTCTTCAACAAACTCTTCAATTTTTCATTCTCTTTAGCAGCTTTCAGTTGTTCTTCAGCTTGCATCTTCATCCATTTACCTCGAAGCTCTTCACGTTCCTTTCTCTCTTTTTCAGCTTTAAGAGCCTCCTCTTTCTCAATCTTCCTCCACTTAGATGACCATGCATTTTCAGAATTGATTCCTTTCTGAAAACATATTGTTGCAACTTTCTGAAACTGCAATGCTTGGTCTTTATCTTCTTTCTTGTAGCCAATTTTGTTAACAAATAAACACTCGATATCTTTCGCTGAGCAGTTTACAATCCACATTGGATCATACAAATGGATGTGCCTGACTTCATTCTCCACTTTGTATGTGATTACTGCTTCAGTTGACATGCAACTGTACACCCAACATAAGAACCCTTTGTGAAAATCTTGCTCCATCTTAGGCAGTGGAATATTCTTTATCACTCTTGGCTTCTTAATTTGCAAAATAGTTTCTTCAATGCAGGTCACTGGATCTATCTTCTTCACTTTCTTTGGATAGTGCGGCTTCCAGTGTTTAAATTCTTTGAACGCTTCATACTTCATTAAGCCCCAAGTAGGAATATCACGTTCCCTGACAGGATAAGATAATGTTCTGACCATGGGCAATTCTTCTACATCCCATCATGGCAAAGACATTATGTCTTAAATATACGCAAAGTACTGTACGTCAAACTCTCTTCGAATTGCATAGGCGTTCACTTGCGGCAAATACCCCCAACTGATAATATCACCCAAAGACACTTCTCTGTCTCTCTTATAAAACTTCAGCGACCTTTTGAACTTCCTCTCAGAATCTTTTCCTTTTTTGAACCATTTCTTACGTTCTTCGCGTTGTTCATCCTTTGACATTTCATGGAAACTCTTGTTCTTTACACTTTCCGCAACCTTCCTTCTTAACTCATCTTCATTCGCTTGACTGAAAAACTCTGCAAGCGTCGGAAAGTTAGAAGTATCAACATGAATACTTTCAGACTGTTCTTCATCACTACAGTCTTCCACTTCAACTATGTCATAGTTATCAGCATCTTCTACGTATTTATACTGATAATCGGGCTGTTGATTGATGTCGAACTTATTCAATTCTTCTTCAAAATCAAATTTGAATTCATTTTCATCTACATGCTTCATCTTGATGATCTCTGCTAGAGTATAAGTGTGCAGAATTTCCCCTTCTTCAACACCGTGCTCAAGACGGAGAATCAATCTTGAAACATGATCATTACATTCATCAACATTCTCTGCATCATCATGCTCCCCCTCACTTTCAGCATTCTCAGGTTCTTCATTAGCATCATCATGAAGATATTCATCAATCTTCTCTTCATTAGACGCTTCAGTAACTTTTATGCATGTAGCACCTTGATCATCGTCATCATTGCCGTCATCATCATCATGATCACTATTTGCAGAAAATACATCATCTGCATCATCTTTCATAATTTCTTCATCATCATCTTCTTCTTCATCATCTTCTTCTTCATCATCTTCATCATCATCATCTTCTTCATCATCATCATCTACTACATCATCAACTTCTACATCATCATCAAATACACCAGAAACCGAAGATATAGGACAAGGATTTTGAATAGGTGATCCAGGAACAATTGACGGAACGATTGCTCTTTCAGTTACTTCAGAAACACCTTCAACTTGAACACCTTTGCCTTTATTTTTCATTTCAGCTTCAATTTCAGCCTTACGTCGTGCTCTGACTTCCTCAAGCTGGATCTCTTCAAATCTTTGTTCCACAGGCTTTCCGATCAAACTCTCCAATACTTTATTCATCATATACATTTCATGTTCTTTCTTTGCATTGATGGCTTCCAACTCTTTGTTCTTTAGCTTGAAGTATTCATTTTGTTCATCTCTTCGAGCTTTTTCTTCTTCTAACTCAGCTATTCGAACCTTCGATATATCAATATCAACTTGATCTGCTTCAACCTTCTTTAGCAAAGATGAGTTTTCAGCTTCGACAGACTTGACATGCTTCTCCAACTTCTTATTCTCCACTAACACCTCTTCCACTTTCTTTTATAATTTCTTCACAACATCATAAGTCACAAAGTTAAAATCTCCAATGTCTTCAAGAGGTATATTCTCTGGAATATGAGGAAAATCTTTAAATCTAGCAGATCCAGGAATCGTCTGTACTGGTGGTTGTGTGGTTGGTGGTGTTTGAAGAATGTGCGGCGAAGTTATAACAGGTTGTTCATGAGTTGGTGTAGACATACGAAGTTGTGGTGATTGTTGATGTGGTGGTGATGGTTGTTTTGGTGGTGATGGAATAGGATCAGGTACTAGTTGTTGTGGTGGTGATTGATGTGGTACAGCTTGTGGTTCTGATAGTGGTTGTTGTGGTTCTGATACAGGCTTTGATTTCAACTTGATTTTCAATTTGCGTACTGCTGGAGATATAACACGTTTCCTTGCATTAGATTTCTTCCTTCCTCCAGAAGATGGTGGTGTTTGAACATCTTGAACCTGTTCTGGAGATGGAATATACAAATCATCATTTTCATCTCCACTCCTCTTTCTTTTCTTCTGTTTTTCTTTATCAGAAATTACCTTTTTCCAATGTTCAGTTTCATCAACCTCTAAATCAGATGAGCTCTTTTCTTCATCGTTACCTTCCTCACCAGCTTCTTTCTCAGCTTCAAAATTTTCATTAAGAGACTTCAATAACTGTTCAGATTTAGGAGATAAACGACCTTGATCTCTTTCAGCATCAGCTTCTGTTTCATCTTCCTCTGGTTCATCGACCAACATAGTTTCAACAGTTTTCTTCTTGCGTTTCTTTTGTGGTTATGACGAAGAACCTTCTCCAGCTTGAGCTTTAGGAGTTGTCTTTCTACTCCTTTTCTTCTTTTCTTCTTTAGTAAACCACTCGTTTCGAGTTTCCTTGAATTCTGCTAACTTTGCCAATTCATCAGCTGCACTTTTCTCTTTCATCTCTTCATCGTTTCTCCACTTCAGATGATTAACTGGATCTGGATCTTCGTAATTTGCACTCTTTATGAATCCAAAGAATTCTGCCTTTGTTTTTGATTCTGGATGATTTTTGTGATACCTGGATAATATGATAAATGTCTCGTTATCCATGTGATACAACGTCAATAAATCATTATCTTTATCTTTCACTAGATCCGGATAAGCATGATCAAGCATCATTTGTACAAATCTCGGATATATCCAGGTTTTACTGTCTGATGTAATGTTTTCTTTCATGTAATGGAAAATGATTTTTGAAAAATTGTACTTTTTGTTCAACACTAATGCAGTAACCATACTCATCTGGTAATATCTCATCACATCATATCCACCCTTTCTATGACTGAGAGCGTGAATCACTGAATGGATGAAAAATTTGTAAGGTTTTGAGAAACACGATTTCAAATATTTTGCACTGTTCAACGGACCATTATACCCCATCCTCAACATACATCCCTTAACCATTCTCCCTGGAAACTTCGTTGGTGAATTTTCATCATCCGAAAAATCTAACACTTCATGGACGAGTTGTTCTGTGATGACAATCTCTTTATCTTCACCATTTAAGCTAACAATTGAAGTTATTACTTTACTTTCTTCATCATACTTAGCATTCTTCCAGAAACGTTCAATATGAGATTTGAAAACATTATGTTGATTCGTCAATGCCTTTTGGATAGGTAAACGCTTCATGAATTCCATAATCTCTTTGAATACAGCCATCTTTGGAAGCTTTTCATCATAAACACAACAGATGTTATGTAACGGATCAAACTGCACATTCGAAGCCTGAAATATAAACACAATTAACAGAAACACAAGTTAGACACTTTGAACAATTTTTCAACACAAAACATGTTTCACACGAAATGAATTTCAAGCGAAATGGGTTTCAAACGGAATGGCCAGTTTCAAACGAAATGGACGTCAAACGGAATGGCCAGTTTTCAAACGGTTTGACTTTCAAACAAAAAGGCTATTTCAAGCGAAATGATGTTTAAAGCGATATGGCCATTTCGCATGATTTGGTAACATTAACCAATGAGCCATTTCGTACGAAATGACTTGTCATTTCGTTTGAAATCTGGTTCATGAACAGTGATTTGCAAATGTTTAAAACTTGTTTTGATGATGAAATTGAAACCCAAGATTTGTTCTTTAACAGATTCCGAGTACATGGATGGGTTTATTGTTCATTTTAGACCAACCAATCATCCTAGATCTAATGTTCGAAGATCAGTTCATCGAAGTTCAAACAATTTCAAGAATTCTGGTTCAAATTGAAAACCTAAATCTGATCTACAACATATTCCGAACACACAGATGTAATTTTTGTTGATTTTAGACTATTAAACAACCCTAGATCTAAGATTCAAAAGTCCTGTTCTTCCGTAAACATGCGATTTCAACATATCTGGTTTAATTTAACATGAATCCTCACCTTTCCCATGTTTTAAGTTGTACCAACCAACTTATACACAGATTACGAGCAACAAGATCAACAGATTTCAGCTTAAAATCAATTAACTCTTCAAATCGCTTGAAATCGCTTTTGACAGTGTTTTTGAAGCGGAATGGAGAAACTGAGAGTTTCAAGCGATATGGACTTCTTTATATAGACATGTCCATTTCGTACGAAATGGACATTGAGCCAATGTGGCAATTTCAAACGATATGGACATTTGAAACGATATGGCCATTTCGTGCGAAATGGTCATTTCGTTTGAAATTTCAATTTTTCAAAATTTTTCAAAATTTTCAAATTTTTATCTTTTTGATTATTTTTGACTTTTTACCATCACACCCAGTTAACCAAATCCAAGTTAATGACCTTGGCTGACCAAATTATGAACTTGCTGACTTTTTGAAACAATTTTAAGTTCAAATTAATGAACTTTTAAACTTTTCGAGCAATTACCAACACCTTTTCACAAACTTTTGCTTATCCAACCCTCATGATCCAACTTGTTTAGCACTATAAGACTTTAATCATCAGATCCCCAACGTCCGTTGTCGAAAATAAGATGAAAAATCAAATCTTTTTGGATTTTACAACATTAAGCTAAACAAACAAGAAATGTTTTGGAATTTAAGAAACTGGAAACTGTACAAACATATTTTTGTTGAGCGTGTTAGGGGATCATATCAGCTGCTGACAAGTTACAAGTAGCGTTAAGCTTTGATTTCATACTAAGCATTAAACAATTCACAGTGATTGCCGATATACTGATCCAATTTAAATTTTTCACACAAATTTCAATCTGTTCAGGATACGAATTAATGTTTTAAGGCTTAACTTATACGCGTGTACCACCTCAGAATATACTCCCATATCCAGACCACTATATTCAGTCTTACAGGTGAGTGCACACTAATGATATCTGTAATTGGGTTAATGCGAGGCCATGAGAGCTCAGGCTATTGCTTCCGCAAAATCAGAGAGATGATGGCTCGACTTTTAGGTGGGCCCCCTGGGGATCTTCTTTACAACAGCACATGATTGGCATTTTTCAATGTTTCATCATTTTTTATGCTGAGGGCGGGCTTTAAGAATAAAGCAGTGCAAAGCATTATACGAGGACTAGGCTATTGCTCCCGCAAAATTAGAAGTCCTGGTATAATACCCCAGATATCATGTCATGACCCCCGACCCTACCCTGGACGGAATCGGGAGCCGCGAACAGCCAAGTGGTACCGGTGGTTTATTTAGAAAAGTAGTGCAACGGAAATTTAGTCAGAACCGTGAGTTAGGAAAAATATCATAGTTTAGAAAACACCGGATTTTTATTTATTAAACAGATGGGATAAACCCATGTTTTACAAAGGTAGCTTTAATAAGGGATAACCCAATTACATAAAGCAATATTTCTTAATTTGATTTAATTAATAAAATAAGCCACTTCTTGAAGCCTTTCAGTGCTGTATCCAACTCTTACTCCAATCTACTGTAATTACCTGAAACGCATTTTAAAAAGGTTTTGTCAGCAGGAAATACTGGTGAGTTCTTTCATTTTTGTACAAAAACATATTTGTTATAATTCACAGCATTAAGAGTTTTTACATTTGCTTCTTTAAGATTGACAAAGACTTAATCACTGCAAAGTATAACTAGAAAACAGTGTTATAAGTTACAGTATTAAGAGCGATTACAATGTTTATATATCAACCATTTACCCAACGGTATTTGTCACTCGACTACCTATTGGCTATCTCGTTGTCCAATGGTGTCTGTGACTATGGTCATATCACCCCTTGGCTAACCCGTTGTCCAATGGTGACGGTTATCAAGTAATGTATATAAAACCCCATATACCGGCTGTAATTTGGAGATTACAAAGACTTAATCCCTGTAATTATAACTTTGAAATAAATAGGGTTTTGGAAAGCAATTTGATAAAAAGAGAATGACTCACATTGCAGATTTATACGGGCAGAATTTAGCCTACTGATTAGCCTTGTAACCTAATTTAAATAACATGCACACGAACTAGGTCAGTAACTAATACAGCATTTACGATAACTCACAAGATTAAAACCCTCACGACGAATGACAAAGTGCAATACTTAAACATCCATCGAATTCACAACGAATGACAAAGTATAACCCTAATTTGAGCAGCACTTAAACATTCATCGGATAGTTTCAATCGATCGGACATTGAATCGTAGCAGCGATCGAGTTAATACCCGGTATCGTAGCAGTGCCTCACTAATTTGAGAGTAATATTCGAACAGAATTATAAAGAGTTTGAAAGTTTCGTCGACACCATCGAACTGCTCAGGAGCTAAGCTATTTATAGCTGAAATTGGGTTCTCTCGCGGCCCGTCTGAAGACCACAAATCTTGATTTCTTGATTTTTGATATGGATTGGGGTTTCAGGGGTCCGGGTTTTTACTTATGGGTTGGTTTGGGACATTTTTGAATATAATTATATCACAAAAAGGGAATAAAACGGTGAGAAAAGAGAATTGACCCACTTTGTAACTTTAGGGTTCCACTAGAAAGCCTCCTGGTATAAAATCTTGGGTATAACTTCTAAGCTATAAAATATATATATATATATATATATTTGCACTCGTGTTAAGTATAATACCCCTAATTCAACCTTGTCCCTATGTCACGAGACAGAACCCCAACGAACTTAGTCAGGCAGAGCCTTGACATGCGTTATGGGGCTCAGATCAATCGGAAAGGGTAGCGGTGATCGGGAGTTAAAACACTTAAAACGAGACGGGGCTTTATTATTATTATTATGGGTGAAATAATAATAATAATAATAATAATAATAATAATAATAATAATAATAATAATAATAATAATAATAATAATAATAATAATAATAAAATAGAATTTTGAGAGAGGGGAAGGCGTGTGAGACTGTATATGAAAATGGTGAGTTGGTGACTAAATTTATAGTACATAGTTGCTTTGTGGCTACGAAATTTCCATACTCTTCCTTATGCCACCTTTCATCACAATCATAAATATAAGCACACCTGTATACTTTATTTGATGCCACAACAACCACAAATACACACACATACAACTTTAAATTTCATTTTAGTTATTATTATTTTATTATTTTATTCTTATAATTAATTCACCTGCTTCACTTATTTGGCGCGTATAACTTCTAAAATATGATGTTTTATAAGACAATGAATATGTCATTAGAACGAGAATATTTTTGTCTACATTTTGAACCAAGTTTCATTAAAAACATAGTAGGTTCAAATATAATGTATTTTTATTATTTAATTATTAAACGGTTCCTATGCCCGTCTAGGTACTTCATATTTCTAACATTCAACATACCCATAATCTACCCGTCTAATAATATAAGTTTTTTATATACTTTTATTTTAATAGAAAGGTCACCCATATACATGCCAATTAATTAATATAAAATTTCCAACTAACTATATATAAAATAGTTTTTAAAACTATTTGGGTCGAATAGTTATATTAGAAATAAAACTAGTTACTAGTGGCTAATAAATTTAAACAACCCTAAAATTCTTATATGGTAAAAATGAGAATGTTACATATCAAGACGTACAAAGACCTAGTATGTCAGAAATAGAGCCTTTCAAACAGGATTTCAGGGGTTACCTATATATCCGAGAGATGTTCCCCATGTAATAAGCAAGAAATGATTTAGGTTTATATCCCAAACAAACTTACTGAATGTGTAAAAACCTATCGGCATATCATCAGTGAGACTGCTTAAAACAATTAAACTATACATTTCTTTAGCATACTGCAACTGTCTAGCTGATGTACTATCATTTCCCCTTTTTACACAAACTCTTTTTGCCTTTTTTACTGTTTTTGGATTTTGAAATTTTATCATGTTTTTGTATTTTATGTAAACTTTCTCCCCCTAAAATCAAAAACATATTTTTGTGTTTTTGGTTTTATCAAAAGCAGAAAATAAAACTGTACAGAAACTTGACAACAAGACGTAGATCACTTCTGATCGCCGTCCTCCTCGGCTTCACACTCAACAACCCTCCCAGAAAACAAAATTTTCAACCCGTTCAATTTTAAAAGATAGTTAAATCTTGTTTTGTCAAAGGGTTTTGTGTAAAAATCAGCTCTCTAATCATCGGTGTGTATATGATCAATTCGAATAAATTTCTTCTCGTAACAATCACGGATGAAATGATGTCGAATTTCAATATGTTTCGTTTTAGGGTGATGAACCTGATTTTTAGTTATATTTATTGCTGCCTCATTGTCCACAAAGATTGGCGTGTCTAAGAACTGCAAACCATAGTCCCTCATCTGCTGCTGGATCCAGAGGATCTGAGAGCAACAGCTGGAAGCTGAAACGTATTCAGCCTCACAGGTTGAGAGAGCGACTGTGGTTTGTTTCTTGCATTGCCAAGTAATAAGTCGAGTTCCGAAGAACTGACAGCCAGCAGTTGTGGACTTTGCATTAAGCTTATAGCTCTCGAAGTCAGAATCAGCATAACCAGTAAGAGAAAAGTCACCAGATTTAGGATACCACAAGCCGGTGCTTGGACAGCCTTTAAGATACCGTAAAATTCTCTTCACAATCGTCAAGTGTGACTGTCTCGGGCTTGACTGATATCGGGCGCAGAGGCAAGTTGGATACATGATGTCTGGTCTTGACGCTGTCAGATACATTAATGAACCAATGATCGACCGATAGTGCATCTCATCCACTTTTTCACCGCTTTCATCCGGACATATCCCATGATTTTGAGCCAGGGGGGTTGAGATTGGAGATGATTCAGACATATTAAACTTGTCAAGCACATCATTCACGTATTTTGTCTGGTGTATGAAGATTCCTTCGGGCATTTGCTCAACCTGAAGCCCTAGGAAGAACTTCATCTCCCCCATCGAACTCATTTCAAACTTTTTCTTCATAACCTTCTCGAACTCTTTGCACAATTCGTCGTTCGTCGATCCGAAGATTATGTCATCCACGTATATCTGCACGATAAGCAGATGTCCTGCAACCTCTTTTGTAAACAAAGTGCTATCAACAGTCCCTCTGATGAACCCGTTGTCCAACAGATGTTGGGAAAGCGTCTCGTACTAGGCTCTCGGGGCCTGGTGTAAACCGTAAAGCGCTTCGTCGAGTAGATAGACTTTGTCTTTGTGCACTGGATCGGTGAAACCCGGCGGTTGTCCGACGTACACTTCTTCTTTGATCTTTCCGTAAAGGAATGCATATTTAACATCCAATTGGTAGACCTTGAATCCTTTCCAAGACGCGAATACTAGGAAGATTCTAATTGCCTCGAGTCGAGAAACAGGCGCATATACTTCTGTAAAGTCGATGCCTTCTTGCTGACTAAAACCTTGGACTACCAAACGTGCTTTATTTCTCACGATTACCCCTCTATCATCTCGTTTACACTTGAAGACCCACTTGGTCTTTATCAGCTTCTGATCTTCAGGAAGATCAACCAACCTCCACACTCCAAGTTTCTCAAATTATAGTAGCTCCTCCTGCATCGCATTTACCCAGCTTTCCTCGGTTAATGCTTCTTTATATGTTCTAGGCTCTATCTTCGAAATAAAACATTTCAATGAGAAGTCTACTTGTAAAGGAGCGATAGATGAATAAAAACATGTAAGCCCTTTGTTGATTTGATCGCGTATTTTCACTCCACTTTGAAGATCTCCAATGATTTGTTCCGATGGATGATAAGACAAAGTTCTCGGCATGACTGTGTCTGGTACGCTCAATTCCGATTGCAAGTTTGTGATATCCTGATCACCCGTGTGATCCACAGCTTCTGAAGTTGCAACATTTGGTTCCTCGTCAAAAATCGGATCGGGTTCCGATTCTGAGTCGTCAGATTGATCAAATGTTGGAGCTGGTTCTTCTGGGGGTTCGTGTGTTGTTCCACTTGGACTGACCTCTTGATCATTTGCACCCACGGTGGGCTGAGAAACTACCAATGGTCTTGGCACTTGTTCTTGTGACATAGATTGCTGATGTTGGTATAATAATGCTAGTTCCTCCTCACTTGGCTCAGTTGGCAATTGGAATGACTCCCAGAGTTTGTCGTAGTCAAATAGCAATCTGTTTCCAGGAAGTTATTCCGGAGCAGTAAACCGTTGACAATCGACATGCTGAACTTGTATAATCTTCCCCAGACATGGAACAAATACTCTCTTCAGTGGGCTTGCATAACCTACAAAAAAACCTTCGTTAACTTTTGCACCAAATTTACCATCTGGATCAATAAATGTACATGGTGATCCAAAAGGTTCTAAGAATTTCAGATTTGGTTTATAGGTATGAAGTAATTCGAAGCAGGTTTTCTTGTACTTCTTTACTGTAAGAACACGATTTAACGTGTAACATGCTGCAGCAACTGCTTCACTCCAAAAGAATTTCGGCAATTTGGAATCGGCTAGCATAGTTCGAGCTGTTTCGATCAGTGTGCGATTCTTTCGTTCTGCGACACCGTTTTGTTGTGGAGTATACGGTGCGCTGAATTCATGAAGAATGCCTTTGTCATTGCAAAATTCGAGCATACGGTTGTTCTTAAACTCTGTTCCGTTGTCGCTTCGAATTCTTCTGATCGGCAGTTTGTACAACGTCTCCATCTTTTTGAATAAAATCATTAACGAATCAAACGTTTCATCTTTTCTTTCAAGACACATCACCCAGGAGAATCTTGAAAAGTCATCAGTAACGACTAAACAATACAGGTCTCCAGTTACGCTCTTCACATTTACTGGGCCAAAAAGATCCATATGGAGTCTTTCGAGCGGTAGTCTGATGGAGTTCAAGAGCTTCTTTGGGTGTGACTTCTTCGTTTGCTTTCCCATTTTGCATTCTACACAATCATCATTCAGATGGAAATTTTTCAAATTAACACCTTCAACAAGATCATTGTGAACTAAGAAATTCATTTTTCTCACATGAATGTGACCCATCTTACGATGCCACATTCTTGATTCTTTTTCAGTTGCTTTTGTCTTAGTTACAAAACATTGTTTCTTTTTGTCTGATGTTGTTACGATGCTCATGTCTAGGACATATAAATCGTTTTCACGAGGAGCTCGCATCAACACCAAATCTTCAGGAATTTTAAAACCTGGTTTTGATGATCAAACACTCATTTTTTTGTAAAATGAACTGTGAACGACTTGTCACAAATCTGCGATATGCTCAACATATTGTTTTCAAGTTCAACAATGTAGTTCACTTTATCAAATGTTATAACTCCATTGGTAAGAATTCCTTCACCAACGATTCTTCCTCCCTGAGTTCCCGCAAAACCAACATATCCTCCATTAATTGATTTGACATCATAGAGTAGTGCTAACATCCCAGTCATATGCCTCGAGGCGCCGCTATCCATGATCCACTTGGAGATGATCGACCTCGGAAGCCCCTGCACACGTCAAAGACATTCACTCAAACAACGATGCCCAAGATTTCTTCACATTTGGAACACTACCAAATACAAGATCATAAGCTACGTCAATTTTTGGAATGTTGAAGACAACGTTTGGAACAACAGGTTTTGACTTTGATTTTAGATCTCCCTCCTTGATTGGTGGGAATTCCTCAATCAATTTGTCCAATTCAAACTCAAGATTTTCATTGTTAGTTACAACAACTGTTGGCTCAGATTTTAAAACCTTTTCCATTTTCTTTTCTTCAAACGATTGTTTAGGTTTCTCCACCCATGATTGATTTTGAAAAATCTTCGTTTTAGGATAAACCTTTGAAGTCTTTGGAGATTTTGAAGATTCACCAATCTCAAAGGTTGATTTTGGCTTGTCCTCGAACTTCAAAGATTCACCGCGTTTCAGAATACGCACGGGGGAAACCATCGGTGTTTTTCCCTTCACATCATTTGAAGTTTTAGGTTTGGGTTTCTGGAAAACTGGTTTTTCAATCCTCTTAACACACTGTTTGGCCATGTGACCAATTTCATTGCAGCGATAACAAATTCTTTTGTCATATTCGACAAAAGTGGATCTGTTGGTCTCATCTTTCAACTTTTTCGCTGCATTGAAATCGTCAATTGCTTTCTGACTAAATATATATTCTTTTTCAGCAACTGTGTTCTTTCCTGCAACAAATACATCACTCAACTTTTCTTTTGGCTTAACCTCTTTTTTAGCCATTTTCTTCTCAAAACCGACACCTTTCTTTTTGAAATTGTTACCATGTCTTTTGTTATGACCATTGTTACCCACCCATTCTTTCTTTCTCGGGTTGTTTGGTTGTTGTTTCACAAAGGATTTTTTCGGTTTTGATAGAAATGCGTTGTTGTTAACTTCCGAAATATCAATTTCCACAAGTTTGAACACTTTTTCAACATTTTCTAATTTTGCATTCTGAATTGGATACTGTCACGGCCCCAGCCCCGGTTTGACCCGGTCAGGAGCCGCGGGACAGGAACCCGTGGTATTTAATTTATGCGACAGCGGAAGATTTTATCAGGATCTTTTTAAAGCTGAAAATGCCTGGTTATTTTACTTCATAATTCGGAATAAAGCCCTGGTTGTTTACAATAAGGTGATTTCACTGAGAAATCTTTTATTTTACAAAACATGTTTCTTTATTTATATTGAGCCACTTCTTTAAGCTTGTAGTGCTTCGCGGCACTTTTCCTGGATCACAACAGATCACCTGAAAATGTTTGAAAAATATTTTGTCAGCGGGGAAATACTGGTGAATCATTCTTTTTACTAAAATGACGCGTTGTTATAATTTACAGTATTAAGAGCGATTACAATGTTTCTATATCAACCATCTACCCACGGTATTTATCACTCGACCACCTATTGGCTGTCCAATGGTGTCTGTGATTATGGTCACATCACCCCTTCGCTAACCCGTTGTCCATTGGTGACGGTTATCAAGTAATGTATACAAAACCCCACATACTGGCTGTAATATGGAGATTACAAAGACTTAATCCCTATAATTATAACTTTGAAAATAACATGATTTTGAAATCAAATTTGATAAAAAGAGAATGACTCACATTGCAGATTTAAGTGGACAGAGCTTAGCCTACTGATTAGCCGTTTAACCTAAATTTAACCAACATGCACACGAACTAGGTTAGTAACTAATACAGCATTTACGATAACTCACGAGATTAAACCCTCACAACGAATGACAAAGTACGATACTTAAACATCCATCGAATTCACGACGAATGACAAAGCATAACCCTAATGTGGGCAGCACTTAAACATCCATTGGATAGTTTCAATCGATCGGACATTGAATCGTAGCAGCGATCGAGTTAATACCCGGTATCGTAGCAGCGCCTTGCTGATTTAATTGAAATTTCGACTTCAGAGTAATAGAAATTCATTTTTGTGTTTGGATTTCGACACCAGTGGACTGTGCATGAAACAAGCTATTTATAGGTGAAAATTTGACCCTGTCGCGGCCCGCGTAAACCATCCATCATACCTTACGCAGCCCGCGTGGCCGCCTAGTCTACGAGTAGGTTTGATTGGTCATGAGTAGGGTCGACAGATGGCTGATACATGGCTCGGGAACACTTATCCAGTCAAACCACATCTTGACGCGGCCCGAGTAAGGTAGGCTTAACCTTTACGCGGCCCGCCTGGGAACCAGATTTCTGATTTTCTTGATTTTTAATATGGTTTAGGGTTTTCGGGGTCCGGGTTTGCACTTACGGGTCAAATTGGTACATTTTTGAAGGTCCTTACATTCTCCCCACCTTATTTGGAATCTCGTCCTCGAGATTTTACTGGAATAAGTGAGGATACTTTCGCTTCATTTCCGATTCCAGCTCCCAAGTGTATTCGGGTCCTCTTTTCGACTCCCACTTGACTTTGACTAACACTAGTCGCTTGCGTTTGAGAAACTTGATCTTTCTATCTTCTATTTGAAGTGGTTTCTCTACGAATTTCAGCTTTTTATTTACCTCTGTATCCTGAAGAGGTACTACCAGGGATTCGTCTGATAGGCATTTCTTGAGATTGGATACATGGAATACATCATGTACTCCTGCTAACTCTTCTGGTAGTTGTAAACGATAAGCAACTGGTCCTATACGTTGGATCACTGAGAATGGTCCTACGTATCTTGGACTTAGCTTTCATTTCTTTCTGAATCGGACTACTCCTTTCCAAGGAGATACTTTTAATAGTACTTTATCTCCAACTTGAAAATCTAACGGCTTGCGTCGATTATCTGCATAACTTTTCTGGCGATCTCGAGCCGTCTTTAGTCTTTCCTTGATTTGAGTAATCTTGTCGGTAGTTTCTTGCACAATCTCTGGTCCTGATAATTGACTTTCTCCGATTTCTGCCCAACAAACTGGAGTTCTGCACTTTCGTCCATACAGTGCTTCAAATGGGGCAGCTTCTATGCTTGAATGATAACTATTGTTATAGGAGAATTCAATTAAAGGTAAATGGTTGTCCCAATTTCCACCAAAATCTATCACACATGCTCGAAGCATGTCTTCCAGGGTTTGGATCGTTCTTTCACTTTGTCCGTCTGTTTGAGGATGATATGCAGTACTTAATTTTAATCGAGTTCCCATTGCTTCCTGGAAACTTTTCCAGAAATGGGAAGTGAAACGACTATCTCTATCCGATACAATGGAGAGTGGAACTCCATGTAAGGATACTACTTCATCTACATAGAACTTGGCTAACCTTTCCATACTAAAGGTTTCTTTCATGGGTAGAAAATGAGCTGATTTGGTTAATCGATCTACAATTACCCAAATCGTATCATTACCTTTTCTGGTTTTGGTCAACTTAGTAACAAAGTCCATTGTTATGAGTTCCCATTTCCATACAGGCATTTCTAGTTGTTGAAGTAGACTTGAAAGTTTCTGGTGTTCTGGCTTAACTTGTGAACAAGTAAGACACTTAGAAACATATCTAGCTATATCCTTTTTCATACCAATCCACCAGAAGTTATTTCTTAAATCTTGGTACATCTTGTTGTTTCCTGGATGCATGTTATACCTAGATTTATGACCTTCTTCTAAAATTTTATCCCTTAATTCTCCTTGTTTAGGTACCCAAATTCGTTTCTTATGGAATCTCCAAATTCCATCACTACCTTGCTCTAATTCCTTTATTCTTCCTTTCATTCCTTCAGCATCATCCTTGATTGCTGTTTCTTGAATGCTTTTCAATTGTTCCATTAAGTCTAATTGTAGACTTAATTTAAGAGCACGAACCCGTCGTTGTTTCTCATGATACTTACGACTTAAGGCATCTGCAACTACGTTTGCTTTTCCTTCGTGATATTGAATATTACAGTCGTAATCACTTAGGATCTCCATCCATCTCCTTTGCCTCATGTTTAATTCTTTTTGCCCAAATATATATCTTAAGCTTTTATGATCTGTATAGACAGTAAACTTACTTCCGTACAGATAATGTCTCCAAATTTTAAGGGCAAAAATTATGGCTCCTAATTCTAAGTCATGAGTCGTATAGTTTTCTTCGTGCTTTTTCAATTGTCTTGATGCATACGCGATTACCTTCTTGCGTTGCATTAACACACATCCTAATCCTAGCTTTGAAGCATCACAATATACTTCAAAATCTTCTGTTCCTTCGGGTAAAGCTAAAATTGGAGCATTAGTTAACTTTTGCTTTAAAATCTTAAAAGCCTCTTCTTTCTTAGTTCCCCATTCAAACTTAACCGCTTTACAGGTTAGCCTAGTTAATGGTACTGCTATCTTGGAAAAATCCTTAATAAACCGTCTATAGTAACCAGCTAATCCTAAAAAGCTTCTAATTTCCATAGCTGTTTGTGGAACTTTCCATTTGATGATGGCTTCTATTTTAGCAGGATCTACATGAATACCTTCATGATTCACCATGTGTCCTAAAAATTGCACTTCCTGTAGCCAAAATTCACACTTCGAGAATTTGGCGTAAAGCTTTTCTTTTCTTAACAAAGTTAAGAGTGTATGCAAGTGCTGACAATGCTCGTCCTGACTTTTGGAATAAATAAGTATATCGTCGATGAAAACAATTACAAACTTATCCAAATACGGTTTACAGATTCTATTCATCATGTCCATGAATGCTGCAGGTGCATTCGTTAATCCGAAGGGCATGACTGTAAACTCGTAATGACCATACCTAGTTCTGAAAGCAGTTTCAGGTATGTCTTCTTCTTGTACCTTTAATTGATGATATCCGGAGCATAAATCGATCTTAGAAAAGTATTTAGCTCCTTGAAGTTGATCGAAAAGATCATCAATCCTAGGTAATGGGTATCGATTCTTAATTGTAACTTTATTCAGTTCCCTATAATCAATACACATTCTCATCGAACCATCCTTTTTTCTTTACAAACAACACTGGTGCTCCCCAAGGGGATGAACTAGGTTGTATGAATCCTTTACTTAAAAATTCATCTAATTGCTTCTTTAGTTCTAGCATTTCTGTGGGTGCTAACCGATAAGGTGCCTTGGCTATCGGTGTAGTTTCAGGAATTAAATGAATTCTAAATTCTACCTCCCTATCAGGTGGTAATCCAAGTAGTTCCTCTGGGAATACATCCGTGTATTCTGATACTACTGGAATTTCCTTAAGTTCCTTGCTCTTAGTGTTAATGATTACCGAAATCATATACACCATTTCTTGTTTTCTTGAATAACTGGCCAATTTCATTACTGAAATGAATTTCATTGGCTTTCTAGGCTTATCTCCTGTAATTACCACTAATTCTCCCGTGGGTGTATGAATTTCTATGGAATTCTTATCACAAAGAATTCGAGCATGGTTGGCTACTAACCAATCCATTCCTAACACAACGTCAAATCCGGCTAAATCCATAGGTAATAGATTTGCCGAAAATTTATGACCTAAAAGTTCTATATTTCCTTCTTGCAAAACCTTATCTATTTTAACAGAATTCCCATTTGCCGTTTCAACTGTAAAAATCTGCCTAAGGTTGGTTAAGGGTAAATTAAGAGCTTGGCAGAATGAAGTATTTATAAAACTTTGGTTTGCACCAGAGTCAAATAATACTTTTGCATAGACGTTGTGAACTAGGAACGTACCAGCTATCACATCTGGAATGAGTTCTAGCTCCTGAGTAGTTAATTGGAAGGCTCGAACATTCTTCTTGGTAGCTCCGTCGGCTGTTTTAGCTTTATTGTCTACTGGTTTGACCAATTTAGGGCATTCTGTTTTGAAATGTCCCACTTCTCTACAGTTATAGCAGATCCTTGTTTTCTTTCCGCAGTCTTCTTCACGATGTCCTACAACTTTGCAAAAGTTGCAGTCTATATTGCATTTTCCAAAATGCTTCTTTCTGCAAAACGGCGGAGTTGAAGATTGCCCTGTTCCTTTCTTCTTGAAGTTGCTATTATTACCCACACGAAATCCTTGGGTAATTTTATGAGCCAGTTCCTTCTTCCTATTTTCATCTCTTGTGCGTACCAGCTCATCAGTTAGGGTGTTAGCTAATTCTACCGCATCGTCAATAGTGCGAGGTCTCGCAGCTTTAACGATATTACAGATTTCGCTAATCAATCCCCAAATATAGCGAGAAATAAGTACCGGTTCTGGCGAAGCCAGTGTTGGTACCATTCTAGCATATTCGAAGAATGTCGAAGTATACCCTCGACAGTGTACATCCACCATCCGGTGGGTCAGGAACTTATTTGCCATTTGTTCCTTTTCATACTCGGGACATAATTTTCTTTCTACAAGATTTTTAAATTCTTCACAGTTCTTCTTTTAGCTTGTAGAACTGTATTCCACCATTCTAAAGCTCATTCTTTAAAAAGATTTGACGCATACATGACTTGGTCTTCTTCAGCACATTTACTTATGGTAATTACTGCCTCGGTTTTCTCTAACCAACGCAGTGCTGTAGTTGACCCTTCATTGCCTGCAAATTCAGCTGGTTTACAAGCAAGGAATTCTTTATAAGTGCAACCAGGCGTTGCAACTTTCATTTTCTTAGGGAGTGGGGCCTGCCGTGGATCATTAGCGTTGTTAATATGATTACCGCCTCCGTTTACGCTATTACTAAAGTTATCTTCTTGGGTACATTTACTAGGAATGATTTGTTGAGGTTCAACAGGTTTCTAGGCAGCAACAAGAATTGCTGGAATAGCATTGGCTATTCCCTGAGCAACGATATTCTCGATATCTTGCCTATTCAGAAATTGATCTTCCTGGTGTTGCTCAGATTGGTTAACCTCATTAACTGGTTCATTATTAGCGTTTTCCATCTGATAATTAATATATATAATTTATTAGTATAAAGTAAATAACAATTATACAAAACAATCATGCAAATTTTCACAACACACATATAGTCAAAATTATCGATTTCTCGATTGCCATTTTATATTATTATGCGTCATTACACACTGTTATCTTACAAAGGTTTTATTTGTAGGTTATTTTACAGACTTTATTTTATTATTATTACTATTATACTATCACAGTTTTACCACCATCCTATCCCTGGCACTTTAGTAGCGACGTTCCCTCTCGTCGTACTTCCAAGAGATTTGCTCTCCTACCTCCCGAATCCTATTCCCTGCACCTATCAGCTCCTCGCTAAATTGGCGAAGTTCAGCTAAGTTTTCATTGCTCATTGGTGGGTTTGGTATAGGTTCTGGGTCAAACTGAGGGAAAAAAGTATAAGGGTTATTGAGGAGGTTTTGAAATTGCCAGTCATTAGTCCACCACTCGTCCATTCCTAAAGGTTGAGTATGGATTAAAGGTTCTGGAATGGCTGGTTCCAAATTTATTGGAAGTTGAGTTTCAGCAGGATAAGGGTAAAGGTTGGTATTGATAGGGCTAATGATATCACAGCCTGCCAGTATGCGATCCAATTCTTCCTGTAGTGGTAATTCCTCAGCTTGCCTCGAACTTTCCCCAATTTCCATTTCTGTTTGCCTAACACCTTCCCCCATCTCAATCCCTTTTCCTTTATCTATGGGATTCTCTATTTTGGGAATCTTTCTAGTTACTGGTTTTCTTCTGCGTACACGCCTCCAGCCTACGAATCTTCTCCTTTTCTTAGGTTTTGGTTTCTCTAGAGGTGGAGCTTTGAATTCCATAGGTTCTTCCACATCGGGTATGTAACCAGTAAAGTCTTTAGAAACTTCTATTTTCACCGGATAAAGATTGAGATTCTAAAGGGCTTCAGATAACTCATTCATGCTGTTTAGCATATATGCAAAATACTAAGTTAAAATGTTATAACAAAATTTCACAGATGACCTTCAAGTATTATTGCATACCGTGTGATTAATTTAACTACAAAGGATAACTGAAAATTAAAACATATTAGGGTTTATTGTAAACTTATTTATTTACTGGGTAACGTTTCTGGCTTGTAGGTGATAAAGGTGCTAAAACTGAGTCAGGGTATTTAAAGATTTGTATTTACTGCTACAGTGGCTAGCATATAGAGATCTGCCCATTTTTCATCTAACTTGTCTTCCCATGGTGGGTTACTGCCTAGATTCGGGGTTTCTTGATTAACTCTCCTTTCTTTTGGTTGTGATTTCTTTATTTTCTCCTGACTTTTCCTAATAATCAAACTTCTTTTATTAGGAGAAAGTGGCTCCTCATATTGTGCCTTTTTAACAAATATTCCTTCCTCAGTATCTACTGAGTATCTTGAAGAATTTGATTGGGATGAACTTCCCTTTTCTTTTGGTGTAGTATCTAATTTATGGTAGATATCCGAAAGTCTTTGCTTACCCATACTGTAAACAAATATTCAAATAATAAAACACATAATCCAAAAAAATAGCAATCAGTAAAATTAAGTATTTTCTAAATACTTAATTGGCTTAAATCAGTGGCTCTGATACCACCTTTTCCTGTCACGGCCCCAGCCCCGGTTTGACCCGGTCAGGAGCCGCGGGACAGGAACCCGTGGTATTTAATTTATGCGACAGCGGAAGATTTTATCAGGATCTTTTTAAAGCTGAAAATGCCTGATTATTTTACTTCATAATTCCGAATAAAGCCCTGGTTGTTTACAATAAGGTGATTTCACTGAGAAATCTTTTATTTTACAAAACATGTTTCTTTATTTATTTGAGCCACTTCTTTAAGCTTGTAGTGCTTCGCGGCACTTTTCCTGGATCACAACAGATCACCTGAAAATGTTTGAAAAATATTTTGTCAGCGGGGAAATACTGGTGAATCATTCTTTTTACTAAAATGACGCGTTGTTATAATTTACAGTATTAAGAGCGATTACAATGTTTCTATATCAACCATCTACCCACGGTATTTATCACTCGACCACCTATTGGCTGTCCAATGGTGTCTGTGATTATGGTCATATCACCCCTTGGCTAACCCGTTGTCCAATGGTGACGGTTATCAAGTAATGTATACAAAACCCCACATACCGGCTGTAATATGGAGATTACAAAGACTTAATCCCTGTAATTATAACTTTGAAAATAACATGATTTTGAAATCAAATTTGATAAAAAGAGAATGACTCACATTGCAGATTTAAGTGGACAGAGCTTAGCCTACTGATTAGCCGTTTAACCTAAATTTAACCAACATGCACACGAACTAGGTTAGTAACTAATACAACATTTACGATAACTCACGAGATTAAACCCTCACAACGAATGACAAAGTGCGATACTTAAACATCCATCGAATTCACGACGAATGACAAAGCATAACCCTAATGTGGGCAACACTTAAACATCCATTGGATAGTTTCAATCGATCGGACATTGAATCGTAGCAGCGATCGAGTTAATACCCGGTATCGTAGCAGCGCCTTGCTGATTTAATTGAAATTTCGACTTCAGAGTAATAGAAATTCGTTTTTGTGTTTGGATTTCGACACTAGTGGACTGTGCATGCAACAAGCTATTTATAGGTGAAAATTGACCCTGTCGCGGCCCGCGTAAACCATCCATCATACCTTACGCGGCCCGCGTGGTCGCCTAGTCTACGAGTAGGTTTGATTTGTCATGAGTAGGGTCGGCGGATGGCTGATACGTGGCTCGGGAACACTTATCCAGTCAAACCACATCTTAACGCGGCCCACGTAAGGTAGGCTTAACCTTTACGCGGCCCGCCTGGGAACCAGATTTCTGATTTTCTTGATTTTTAATATGGTTTAGGGTTTTCGGGGTCCGGGTTTGCACTTACAGGTCAAATTGATACATTTTTGAAGGTCCTTACAGATACTCAAAATCAGTATAGAGTTTGTCAGTTCCGGTCATTGTGTAAACCACAATGATCGAATCGTCATCCACAACTGTATCTGATTTTGGGATGAATTTGTCCAGAAAATTTCCATCATCTTCAGAATCAGAATTGAAATTCTCCAAATGAGTTTTAACCGTTCCGAAATCAGAGTTATCACTTTCTTCATCCAACACTTGATCAACAACAGTTTTAATCACTTGTGACTCGTTGTCGGTGTCAGATGGAGAAAATGTAACATCAATGTTTTCCGGTAACTCATTCTCTACAGTTCTCAACTTGAGATTCAAAGCTATTTCCACCCCATCTGGATATTTCTGTGTATAATGATTCCACATTGGGGGTGGAACATTGTTTAAAGCAGGTTTAACATCTGGTAGTTGAGGAACAATTTGATCAATCACATAAGATGAAGCAATATAACTGATCACTTTCTTATCAACTCTTTCTTTTTCAATACGCATCAATTCAAGTTCCTTTTTCAAAGATGCGACTGTGTCCAGATGAATGTTAATCTCCATCTGCTTTTCCATGACAGTTTCTTTGAACAACTTAGTAGCTTTATCATTTTCTATACTTTCTTTTTGAATCATTTTGATTGAACGTGATAAAGTGTCATAAGCTTCCTTCACATCATTAAGATCAAATTTTACATTGTCAGTATATTTCTTCAATTCTTGAAACTGTTTGTCTTTTTCAAGACAATCCATGCAGGGTTTTAAACAGTTTTCGCATGGTGTTTCAGGAATTGGATCAATCTTTTCAAAAACCTTTTCTTCTTTATCAGTTTTAATTTCTGGTTTACCAAACCCGTCAGACTCAGACTCTGATTTTTCTCCTGATTTGATATCCAGATTTTCTGATTTGAACTTGGACTCCTTTTCGACTGACTCCTTTTCGATTGACTTTGTTTCGACAGACTCCGTTTTGACAGACTCCGTTTCGACAGACTCTATTTCGACAGACTCCGTTTTGACAGACTCCGTTTCGACAGACTCCGTTTCGATAGACACTGACTCTTGAGTTTT